>CM075341.1:54586488-57058988 GCA_037788925.1 Mytilus galloprovincialis
GAGGCTTAACATTCATTCCTTCGCCGTCAGTCAAAAAGGCAAAGCAGGATTTATTTCATGATTTTAATGAAAGAGGGACGAAAGATACCAGAAGGACAGTCAACCTCATAAATTGAAAATAAACTTACAACGCCATGGCTAAAAGTAAAAATACAAACAGACAAATAGTAGTACATAAGACACAACATAGAAAACTAAAGACAGCTGGGGATGATCTCAACATACGTTACAAATAAAACTAAGCAAAATGACAATCATTCACACAGATTGAAAAAAGGACTACTAGCAGTTACTGACATGCCTGATCCAGACTTTAATTAACATGGTTAAAAAGTTATGTTCTGTATCATATCGTTCTAAAAGAATATAATATATACCATGCTAACAACTGTTTTCAGAAGTTTTTTTTCGTTTTCGATGCAAAGACCCAAGGAGTGAATCAATATGAATTCCCCCCAAAAAAAGTCATCTGTAATGACTCGATAACGGTATCGTTACAATATTTGTTAAGTCTTTTTCAAGGTTTGGTTAGCTTTTGAGACTTTAAAGTACAACAAATCCATGCAATATGTGCGGATCGTTTGCCCCTGTTCAAGAAAAAAACTGACATCTAATGTTTGAATATACTCCTCAAATATACCAGGATTACAAATTTTGTTCACCAGTCTATAGAAGACTCGTCAGGAAGGCTCAAATAAAAATAGTCACAATGAAATTACCGCGATGATAATATTGAGCTGCAAATTTTGATTTGACGAAAACATGGATTTGAAGCATAAGTGCATGCATTTTTGATTTATTAGTATCAGATAGGTGAACGAGAGGAAAACAATAGTATTTTGGAAGAATCATCATCCAAATTCAACATGTTAATTTGCTATCAAAAAAGCCATTCAATTTTAAAAAAATTATCTGGTCACAGCCATATATCTTTTCTTCGATCTATGAGTTTGGATGTCCCTCTGGTATCTTTCGCCCTTCTTTTCTAACATTAACTCGGATTTTTTCCCCAACTAAATTGTATTGTATCGTTTGTTGTGTGTTTGTGTATACCACTTTAGTAGAAGTATAGGGATATGCTTCAGAGGTCATCAACACTGTTTAAGCCCGCAGCTATTTTGAATCTCGACCTTTGTACTTTTTGCATGTTTTTAGAGTTTAATGTGAAGTCAATCTTTGCTGCACTGGTAATTTTTGTTAAGAGCCCTCATGAAGCCCGCCGCTGTGTGTATTTCATACATTTTTTAAGATTGTTTTTCTAGAAATACAATTCAGATATCTTCAGGAAGATATCCAAGCAGATATCGTCAGCTGCAATGTCTCGCCAATATAATCATTCAGGGGTATTTTATAAATGACACAGTAATTGATCAATAGATTTTAATGTTTTTCGATATCTCATAGATACCACGTTACTAAGTTTACATGTATTGATATCTATTTCTACATAAATTATCAATTAAACGAAGATAGAAAAAAAATGTTTTTATTGGATAAAGAATAAGCAATATAATGAACGGTAAACATTTTTTTTTAAATATGAAAGTGTAATTATGTGTCATTAGTAACAAGAATTGACACATACAGTAACTGATATAGGTAAACAAACACATAAATGTTATAGAGTGCCTGTCAGAAGAAAAACATTATATGATTATTAGTAAATCTTACTCATTCTATAATTTAAAAAAAGACACTGCATTATTTGATCAAAAAACATTTTCACTTTCATTTAAAGCAATACATTTTAGATTGTATGCATCAAATCTTCGAGCAGTGTGATCGGCCTCGGTGATCTAAGTAGTCGAACTATAGTCTTTCATCAGGAAATATGGCGGATGGTAGTAGGTACAACCTTAGATCGTTGGGCAATTATCAACTACAAGGTAATGACTATCATTGTTCAAGATCAATATTGTGTGTGTTCTATTCGTGCTGTCCCGTTGGTTGATATAGTGGAGCTTATGATTCTATTTTTTTTTTAAATTTATATAAATGTTTTTTTTTTAATTTGCTGATAACAAAATTCAAATAATGTTGAACAAATTTACAATATCAAACGAATTATATCAACAGATAAAAAGGGATGCAATGTTGGCCCTCATGACTAGGTGAGTAACAATGTTTTTTTTTACTATACAAAAAACATTTTAATCAAAAACAAATCACCGCCATTGTCTCTTCTTTGGAGGAAAATAAATGTAATGTAAACAAAAAACGAAATATATCAAAGGAATATTCAACCACATTAGTCAAAAATCAATTACAACACCATGGCTAAAATAGAAAAAGACCAATAGACAAACAACATTACACAAAACACAAAATTGAAAACTAAAGAATGACCAGCTCGAACCAAACCTAACAACTATACAATTAACTGCAATATTTGAAAAGTAAAAAGAGTTACTGTAATACGGTGAGAATTGTTTGTTTGGATTAAGCAAATTAATATTGATTTTGTTTTAAAAGAAAATTTCACCACAATAGTGCTTGTCTAATAATCCCAAATTTCGGATCACATTTTACTAAGCATATATAAGATAAATTTCATTTGTTTCAGTCTAAAAGAAAAAGTAATAACATTTAAAAATAACACATTTGTATCGTCACATATATCTATCGAAAATCGACATGTGCTAAATTAAAACAACAGAAGTATACCACTGTGCGAAATTCATAAATGGATTGAGGAAAAAACAAATCATGAAAAATAAAGTTATGCGGGAGGACGTCTTACCGGATATTTAAAACAAAAAGTGTGCAAAAAATTACAGTTATACTCCAATTGAAGGTTAATTTAAGCCAGTATTTATATGCAGTTGTTTCACTAGTATATTTTACGCTTATTTCATCATATAAACCTGGAATCCCTGTACGATTTGAACTCCTTCACACATAACGGTGTGGCTATTATACAAACTGCACTCTTTTGTTTCTGTGGAAAAAACGAACACTTTACAGTTGTCAGAAATTTTGCAATACTGTGCACAATCAATTTTACTTCTTGATGCAAAGAGCATCTTTTAGCTGAAGTGATGAAAAGATTAAATTTGGAATACATGCAACCAGTTCAATGTACATTCTTTTGCTGAATATCAGAAAACACGCACCTATTTGACACCTCCAATATCGTTCTTTTTTGATAAATTTGGTCCATCCGTGTTGTATGTTGTGCTTTGGTTTGTGGGTTATTGATGTTGGATATTATTCCGTTATCTATATATCTGACTAGGCGAACATAAACAAAATGAAGTAACAAAAATGTTATGTGCATTATCCAATTTTACGATAATCAACTAAAAGGAGGCACAATTAAGGAATCAAAATGTAACACTACAATATGAATCTGACCTTAACAATATAAAGACGGAACATCAAAGACAACAGACTCAGAGCTTCGATTAACAAATAGATTTGTTCCCATACTGTGCACATTAACTTACACTTATTGATGGTAGGACTTGGTTTCCCGTTGCTGTAACGTTCGTGTTATTTTAGACTAACTTATACTAAACCCAACTTTGCTTATAAGGTAAATAGCCTGCAAATACGTTTAAAAAAATAATAAAACAAAGGCAAAGTTATATACATTTCAAATGCAACAGGAATCACTAAAACTTTTACAATTTTCAATAAAAAAAAAAAGAATGCAAAGAAGCACTTTCAGCTTCAGTTGTAAAAGGAAGATTTTTTTTAATATATGCAATCATTTAAATATATATGTTTTTTTCCTGATTAACAGGACACAATCAACTAGTTGACGCTTCCAATCTCGTTCTTATTTAGTAAATTTGAAACTATCAGTGTTGATTTTGTGCTTTGACTTGTGTGCTCTAAATGAATGTATGCGATTTCAGCATTAGTAAACGTTTCGTGTTTCTATTTCACAGAATTTATTCGGATACTATTTATTTTTACAATTATTTCTGTATCTATTTTCCGAACTTGGTAAAACATGATCGATATGAAGTAAAACAATGCTTTAGTATTATCCAATTATACGATAATTATCCGAAATTGGGCAAAATATAGAAATCAAAATGTAACACTAAAATATAAATCTGACCGCAATATATAAAGACATAACAGAAAATAAAACAAACACAGAGCTTTGATTGGAATAGAGATTTGTTTTTACGTTAAGAGACCGTATCACAAGAGATTTATGAAGATAAGTTAATAAAGGAATTAAGAACTATTTCATAATGATTTGATCGATTGATTGATTTTTGTTTGCTTTGATTTGGTGAAATGGAGGCAATCAACAGTGGAAGCTTCCGAGGTAATGTAACATTGGATCGTCACTTTTCTTCATTTCTAAAAAGTTTTCAATACCAATAAATGATTCAATTCTGTAAATTTTAAAGTGTTTATATCCCAGTGGATTTTCATTCATTCTGGAAAGGAATTTATTTTATACATTTAGAAAAATATTGCTAATAAATTCAATAACACTTTTTTCAGTTTCACCGTGATATTATGAAAAAAAGAATATTTACTGAGGTTTCACACTATCATTATCATGTTATTCTTACAACCTTTTCTTAAAATGTCTTTTCACGATTCAGTCTTATTACCTGTTTTATATACTGATATTCTCCATCCTCCCCCACATATCTGTTCAGAATCGACAAGACACTCACAATCACAATCATAACCCGGTTTTTTGAAATAATCGGGTACATTTTCAGGGCCGTACCAATAAGGGTCATCACCACACCAACATTCCATACAATTCTAAAATAATTAAATCTGTATTGTAGATTCAGGTCAACAGTATGGATGTCTAAATCTAATAATAGCGCTTATGATAACGACGATTGGGACTGTTAACTTAATGTGGATTTATGTTAATGACAACTGTAAACCTAATGTATTGGGCTCTTTGTTTAAGAGCCTAGGTGGTCTAGTGGTCTAGCGCGTCGGACATAGTGCAATGCGATTTGGTGTCACGATGTCTCAGTAGCATGACTTCAAATCCTGGCGAGGGAAGTTCTTGCCTGGCCGGGATTCGAACTCATGCTACTGAAATACAATGGCACCAAATCGCATTGCACTATGCCTGACGCGCTAGACAACTGGACCACCTAGACTCTTAAATAATAAAGATTTAGGTAGCTGAATGTTACCTTTCCCTGTCAGTTTTTATTTAACGTCGTACATGATGTATAAGGCATGGAGATGGACTTCTTACAGATCATCTGAATTATCTATCGTAGAGAATTTTACAAACTTATGTAGGATACAGTCACAGAAAAAAAATCTTATTCTAAGTACGTCTCAACCAGTGACAACTCTACAACAGATTTTTTCCATCAGATCAACATTGATGGTGATACAAGGCTGAAACACACATTCTGTATATATAATTCGTCTAAATATTAGCGCAACAATGTTAAATCTGTAATTTTTTTGTTCTTCCTTGACCAGGATTCGAACTCATGTTACTGATATATCGTGGTACCAAATCGTTGCACTATGCCCGACGCGCTAGATCACCTAGGCTCTACAATGATAAATTTTTAGATGGCCGGGTGTAACCTTTCCTCGTCAGTTTTTTTTTTTACCTAGCTTCGTACAGTACATTATTGTCTTTGGAGGATAAAGTGTTTAATATATCCTTGGATTATTACAACAATACCTGCGTTCCGGAGTACATGAAACCCTGTTCTTTACAGTGAAGCAAACACATGTTGTTTTCCATATCTGGTGGATGACTTCCGTTATTCAACAAATATTTATAAGGAAACGGTCTTGTGTATGTATCAATGAAACATCCAACGTAATCATTGCTACCTGTTCAACAGACAATTCAATACCTATTAGAAGTTAACACGGACATATTGGCAAAGACAAAACACAACGTAAGTGTTACATACGTAGTGTAATACTTTTCAAACATATAATTTACTGTCCATGTAATTGAGAAAGACTCATTTATTTTGAGCAATGCACATTTGAAATCGGCTAAAAGTAACAAAAATGTTAACAATATAAGAAGTTGAAGACCCCCATAATTTCTGTATTGTCGTGAATAATATCTTGCCGTTGAAAAAAGACGATGTTGTTTTATGAAATTTGATAAAATCGAGAGAAAAATAGAAATAAACAGGTATCATATTGGATCAATATATATGAAATATTAAAAAAAAAAGAACTTACCAATAACTTGTACCTGACACTGAAAAATAAACAGTTACAATACAAAACTTAATACTTTTACAATTACGTTTTTCATCGAATAAACTTGAGAATTAATGTTTAGGAAGCTTAAGACATGTAAAACAAGAAAGGAATACATACAAAGCCAAAAACATGCAAAGCCTTATGACGTTATCTTAAATACATTGATGACCAGCCTTATTTTCAGTTCAATAATATGATTCAGTGACTTTTATTTCAAGTAAAATGCAATCATACTGATAACAAAAGGAACGGTTAATATCAGGTTGGTATTTTTTCCTTATATGACACTTCTTCAGCCACTGTGTCGTCGTCATGGTTTTAATTCATATGAATGGACCTAAACGAACACGCCAAGTCTCTTACTATGTTATTATATTATCATGCTGATATGGATCACAGTCCGTACAATTCATGCCAAATAAATACATTAAAACTACTGTGCCGCAAAACAGTCAATGAAGGCTGTTCGAAACGATCAAAACCCCAACATTTTAAGGAGCAGAAATTATGAAAAAAACATTTACTTACTTTAAAGATGTAAGAAATCGATAAAGATTAAACTTCCACATGTTCAACGATAGAAAATAATCTAATATATTGTTAAACAGTATTTCATTCTTTTTTTGTAACTCTTTGTTTAGAAAGGTAAATTAATATGGAAAGTAATGTTTAGTTGGAAACAAGTTTTGTATTTTTTTTTAAATGATGTTTCTGTATTTAACCGTCAAATTATAATGAGATAAATCACATATATTATACTGTCGTGTAATCAATTAAGTATCATTACATAAACGATACCAACTGTTCTGCACCAGATACGCATTCCGACGATCAATGTATATTCAGTGATGCTCGGGACCAGAATATAAATTTCAAAGCTTTTTTCAAAATGTGATTGCTACAAATCAAAAAAGACATAAAGGTACAGCGAACAAGGAATTAGAGCTTTGCATGGAGATACATTCCTGAATTTAAAATAATTTAAAATTTTGGTAACAGCAATTTCAAAACACAAAATTCGTATGTTCATGCCAGTATCGAATTCTTGACAATAAGGCTGTTGATACCTTCGGGGACTATCAGTCAACCAGTATAGGCATATAACCAGTAGCTATAAGAACATACAACACTTTTGTCATCAGGAAAATTTCTCAAGAATTTTAACGTTTCATAGTAGACATAAATACTATCAAAATAATATATTTAGATTGTGTCTATACTGGAGTGTTTGTGCATTTTGTCCCAATGAGTTAAATCAGCAACCTGGTAAACATTGTTTTAGACCAGTTCATTAAACATCAATTCTTTTAAGCAGTGTCTACAGCTGTGATATTTCTTAAATATACATGTACTATAGAGGATGTTCACTTGTTTTGTTTTTGACTTATTGATATTCCAAATCCACTGATTTTATCTATGTAGTGTCATAAAAAAACGGTTACCCTACTCTACTTTTCATAATGTTATTCAATGTAAATAAAAAATGCCATTGTTTAAAGTCTCATGAAATCCTAACTATATTTTCATAGTTTCTGAAATCTAGATACACTTATATAATGCCAAATTCCAAATGACCTTTATTTCAAAAACATGGACACCGATATTTGTTAATCTTCATTAAAATACTTTATTTTGTGTTTTTAAACCTAATATTGAACACACTAGGTCTTATAGGATGAAACTATAATATCATAAAAGTTATCAAAGGTACCAGGATTATAATTTAGTACGCCAGACGCGCATAAATTGTCAATGAGAAATAGATAAATTCTTCAAATATGCAAAATAATTAGCGTTACAGTCGGTGCTAAGCTCTCAAAACTGAATATAATAATAAGTATACACTTAATAGACTAACATAGTATTACTTTCAATGATTCTGCAGAGTAAACACACATCAACAACCAAAACAGTTGCATAGCCATGATACTTTTTACGAATCTAAACGACAGAATGAATGTTAGATTTAAGGAGCTCCTTTTAACAAAAAAACGATAACTTCATATCTGAAATACTATAGTCTCAAACTATTATAAATTACAGATCTGAAAGCCGAATAATGATTTTTTTTCTTATTTTATCAATGCATACTTACAAAGCTTATAAACGGAAAAAGTACTTAACTGCAAGTCATATTAAAAAGACCAATGTCTATATTAATGGTATTTTTCATAGATAAGTATCTTAAACATACATGTTGAACAATAAGTAATACAAGTTTACGTTTCCGATTTCGCACAAAAAAAGACGTCAATTGGAAAAGTTCACTCTTATTGTAAAATTAAAACGTTTGTTCACTTATTTGAACAAAGAATTGATTAAATACAATGTAAAAGCTTATTTTCATACTTAAGAATTGTCATAAAATTGGAAAGCAAAAGGTGTAAACGATTTTTATCTGAAAGCAATGCATTTAATAGATAAAATATATATATCAATGAAGTTTCATAGTGTTATCTGTATTTGTCTTAGTGCAGTGTAGCTTTCAATGTTTATCATGGTTTCATTGATATCTTGTTAGCGTGAACCGATATTTATACATTCCGCAATGTGTTATTTTGCTATAGTATTTTTTTGGGGTATTATTGTCTTTTCATTTTTGTTTGTGTGCTTTGTCAACAGACAGTCTATGTGTTTTTGTTTAACTTTTATAGGACTTACATCAAAGCTTTGACAAAGATGGTCGTTTAAAACATTTTTTACGACAAAATAGATGATAACAGCTTCAAATTATGAACATTTTAATTTTTATGCAGCACTTACATCAAAGCTTTGACAAATATGGTCTTTTAAAACATTTTTTACGACAAAATAGATGATTACAGCTTCGAATTGTGAACCTTTTAATTTTTATGCAGCACTTACATCAATACTTTGACAACGATGATCGGTTAAAATACTTGTTTACGACAAAATAGATGATTACAGCTTCCAATTGTGAACCCTTTAATTTCTATGCATCAACATTCCATCAGCACCTACATATTGATTATGTATCTCGGAGCGGATACGATGTCCCAGGATTTCCTATGATAATTTCCTTTATAGATGGTTAATATTCAAATGAATCTCTAAAACCAACATCTCCAAGTGGTGAAGTTGACATCATCTCATTATAAGGTTTATGGACGCAATCGCTAGTTGTGTGACCGTTGTGTAATATCTGTTTCACAGATTATAGTTGATATGTTCATGATGTGGTAACTACAATTCCGTTCCTTTTTCCCGAATGGGACCTAATGAATTATATATATTATCGTGTTTGTACTAAAATAAGCAACACCACGGTTGACAAAGATGTAGCAGGATCTGCTAACCCATTTTCTTAATTAAATGGATATTTGTATAGATTTTACTCACATTCCTAGTTTAACATGTATTTAACATGTTTAATTCCGAATCATGAATTTCGTTTTTATGAATTGAAATGTTTTATTGTATTCTTGAAAAAAAATGTAGAAAGTGGACTAAATGGCATTCGATAAATGCTGACGATAATTTTGATATTTCTGTTATATATATAAATTGTCGTCATTTTGGATTCCATCAATTTTATGATGAAAGGGCGACAGACTAAACCCAACGATTAAGAAATATAAAGACAACAAAAACCCTAGGATGAACATGGAAACTGTGAAAAAGTTCGTCGATTTACTTGTATAAAGATTTAAAAAAAATTAGAATTAATACCTTAAACGACAGGGGGGTGGGGGTGGGGGGGGGGGTTGACTTACCCATTTTAATATAACATTCACTGAAATTCAGTACCTAGTTATATAAATATATTATGTATATTTATACCTAATATGATGGACTTGATAAATATTTAATTGTGAATAGAAATTGTTGCAGACCAACTTTAAGTTAGTGGTCGTCATTCGTTTATGTGTTACATAATTGTTTTTCGTTCATTTATTGTACTTAAATTAAGCTGAGTTTTCTCGTTTGAATTGTTTTACATTGTCATTTAGGGGTATTTTGTAGCTGACTGTGCAGTATGGACTTATTGCATTGTTGAAGGCCGCACGATGACCTGTAGTTGTTAATGTCTGTAATATTTTGGTCTCTTGTGGAGAGTTGTCTCATTTTCAACCATGGCATCTTCTCTTTTTATTTCTAATTCTCTTCAAAGAATATTTCTGAAGCAGGTATCAGATACCATAGATATGAGCCAGTATTTATTATTATATTACACGTTAAAATGCCATGTTTTTATTGGCTTATACGAGGATGTTAATTTACTCTATTACATGACTGAGAGGGTGACAATTTTTTTGAATGTTACCTACCCTCTCGTCTAGACCAATCAAAAATCGATAATTTAAGGGACAATGAATTGAATTTACATCAAGTTATTAGATACAATGCTTAAGTTCTACCTTTTTGCTCAGATTATATTATTTGACTGTTAACATAGAAAAATAAAACATCTTGCTTCACTTCTGTTGATTTTTCTAATACCCGTAACGTTGTTATATAAGTGACGTCATAGAAAAATACTTTTAGATATAATTCATCTGTAAAAGACAATAATGATAGGACATTCTGTATAATAAATAAAATAACACATAGCTGAGAGGGTGATAAAGGGATTGGTACCCTTCGAAAAAGCATGTTCGAATGTTTTCTCGGGGTAAAAATCTGCTCTATCACCCTCTCAGATATGTGTTATTCATATAATGTATACGTACAGGAAATTAAACGATGTCTGTAG
Organism: Mytilus galloprovincialis; assembly: GCA_037788925.1. Lineage (NCBI taxonomy): Eukaryota > Metazoa > Mollusca > Bivalvia > Mytilida > Mytilidae > Mytilus > Mytilus galloprovincialis. The sequence goes on from CM075341.1 coordinate 54,597,392, forward strand.
GAAACGAATTTCAATGTGAATTTGAATGTATCACTTGTTTTCATCAACGGATTTTGTAAATAACAGACCTTAAATTGAACCTGTCCTTGTAAGAACATGTTTTCACTGTGTTTTTTTCCTACATGATAGTGGTGTTAACATTTGCACAATATTTTCTTTCTATTTTTTCAGAAAGGATACTTGCTGGGATGTATGTGCGAAAAATGGCTTTCGTTTAAACATGATGTGTTTAATGTACATACGAAATAAACATCGAAGTCTGTTAGAATCGTTGTGTTTATACCAATAGACATTTGATATGTTCCGTCCTGTTAGGTGTCGAATTGACAGAAAAATGTAAATTGAAAAGAGACAATTAATATAAAAATAAACATATCCCATATCTTTTTCTATTTATTTCTAAAGGGGTTAAACAATAAACAAGGACAGACGTAATGTAGTGGTAATGGTATCTGACTACGTACACAGAGGTTCCAGGTTAGATCCCTGTCCCCGGGAGAACATTTCAAGGAATGAATTTTTGGCTCTCTCTTGACACCACTTGCGCGTATGTTCTTGAGAAACGATGATAGTCCGTTGGAAAGGGGTTAGAACAACCGACCCGTAATAAGAGAGAGCAATATCTCTTGCATTTAAAATACACCCCAATAGATTTCGATAAAAAAAACACAAAAAACAGGCGTATGCCACTACACAAGGCAGCACTCGCATCCGAAAGGTGGAAAGGGAAACTTTTTGGAATATTGATCCTCTATACTCTTCAACTTTGTTTTGTTTTGTGACAATATGATGGGCTTAATATATATATATATATATATATATATATATATATATATATATATATATATATATATATATATATATATATATATATATATATATTATATATATTTATATTTATATTTATGATTATATATTATCAAAATGTTTATTAAATTGAATAAAATAAATACAGGGGAATATCTATTAAGAACATCAAGCCTTGTAAAAGGTTGTTCAATTGACCCCTACGTTGCATATAACATATTTACATGCAGACCAGGTGGTGACATGTAGCAACAACAATTAGTTAAAACACTGGACATACGTGTATTCTTCAAACATCAATTTCCAGGTTGGTCAAAACATGTCAACTTAATAGATATTCATCCCTGTATCTTTTGATTTAAGCTCTATAATGGTCAAATTCGTAGAAACCTTAACACTGTTTATATTCTGTATATATACAATGATATACTTGTGTATTTTATTGTATGGGACACATCGGTCTATGCAGCTTTAGATAAACTATTCGTTGTACTGTTATGGGGAGACCGTCCGTTATGGACACTGGTCCAGATCAGATCGGCTTAATAAACTACTATTCCAAATAACCATGTGTTGTGCTACAGTTTGGCTTTATAACTATTTTCATATGAGCGTCACTGATGAATTTAATGTAGACGAAACGCGCTTCTGGCGTACTAAATTATAATCCTAGTACTTTTGATAACCGCTTAAATATAAGTTGCAATACCTTATTTCTCAATCCTCTACAAATAAATATATCCAAACTCAACTAACAGTAGACAATATGGTATATCAACAAATTTCATCAAAAGGCAATGCATGTACCAAGTTAGGAATATGACAGTTGTTTTCTATTCGTATGATGTGTTTTAGATTTTGATTATTTGATTTGATAATGGATATCTTATGTTACTTCCAGTTTAATATAACCTTAAAATCAGTTAAAAGTAAACTCACTAAAATGCTGAACTCCGAGGAAAATTCATAACGGCAAGTCCCAATCAAATGGCAAAATCAAAAGCTCAAACACATCAAATGAATGGAAAACAACTGTCATATTCCTGACGTGGTACAAGCATTTCCTTATAGTGTTTTGAACAAAAGTTCTATATGTTTTTGTTTCTTGAAATAAATAATGTATTCAATTATGTAAAGCTGTAGGCTATATAGCAATTGTGGTTCTGCTCTAGATGTAACACCAATAATGTGGGTTAAAAAATTATATATTTTATGAATTTACCGCTGAAATTTACCCAAAAAGAACTTTCTTCAAATAGATCAAAGATAAACAATAATTACTCTCTTTGCCTAGACTTGTTTATATCAACCTTTTGCTATTTGTAATAAAGTCATTACATCGTTATAGTATAACAATTGTCATATATGTTGAGTTAAAAATGCACTTACGAAGGATATCAGTCCCAAGTTCACATAGTGTTTTTAGTACTGCAACCAGAGTTCATTTTTTAAAACTTTAATGGTCCGGAAGAACACACACCTAAATTATATATCGATGGAAAGAGGACAACGTGTACAATAAGAAAAGTTGGGTCGTAAAAATCCAGAGTGGTCACAATTTTGTGAAATTGAGGTCAAAGGTCAGACCTAAAAATATCAATATTTCAAACACAAGAACAAAAAGGAGAAATATTCTGATATTTATTCAATAGAATGCTACAAAAACGATTCAATCATAGGCATATGCTATAAACGATGTTAAAACGACAAATTTGACTAATTATATGAAGAGCTGCCATTACAAAATGGCGTTGATTTGGAACCTTCTGATTTTTTTCCATTTAAGACATAGCAAAAGAAGAAGTGGCCTTGACCTTTTCACATCCATAAACTTTCATATTGTGTATAGTATTTCACTATAGTATATTACAGAATTATTTTCTAAAGTATAAAACACCAGTTTATCAAATTATTTCAATATTTTTTCTATCTTTGAAAAAAAAACAAAATTCAAGCGCTGAAACAGTGTTTTTAATTTTGCATCTTAAAGGTTGTGTATTTTGTGAAAATTAGTATATAGTTATAGATAAATACATATTGTGTATTTGCAAAGTCTGGACAGAGCAGTAATAACACAAAATATACTATAGTCACCCGAGGCGAATGCGAGGTTTAAAAAAAAATTGAGTGTAAAACAAAGTCAGTTTGGTGCATGAACATTTTTTTAGTAGGATAATCCTGGTAAAAAAGTTAACTCATTGATTTTTTAAGGGAAGGATGAAAAATTATACAATGCAATGCCAATTTTCTAATGTTGTAATTCAAATTCAGTCATGATCCTTATATAACTTTTAAAAGCGACACACAATAGCTCAAGTATTCATAAAATAGGGACATGAATCAATCTCTTAGTCATCATATGCGGATTCAGTACGCATATTAGCATTACAAGACACTTCCCTTTTTTATAAGAACAAGTTCGGCGCAGGACAGAGTTTGTTCAAAGCAAACACAGTTTTTTTAGTACAAATGCTATCTGGAGCGTAAATACCGTCATGATTTGGTCAAACTCGTCAGATATAGTCTTCCTTTTGCATAGGAAACACAAAAGAAATGTGAGTACAAAGTTTCGATCAATGTTCGTGACCCATAATCCCAGATGCATATGCATGATGTATCTGCACTGCCAGTCCCAAATGTAAAGGGGCGAATGTTGCTACAGAAACGATTGACTTTGTAATAGCCATACATTTACGAATTTTTGTTATCTTTAGGGACAATATACAGTTCAGAAGCGCCTTTGTGTTATTTTTCATCGATTAACTATCAAATGAACTTTTGAGCCTAGGCTCTGTGTTGAAGACCGGACCGTGACCTATAATGGTTTACTTTTATAAATTGTGACTTGGATGGTGTGTTGTATCATTGGCACTCATACCACATCTTCCTATATCTATTAACAAGCTATGCGGGCATCATTTCCATCGAAATACCAAAACGAGGACATAGCTCATAAGACCACTGGTGGCAGGATGAAGTAATTGTTCTTCTTTTAATGTATCCTTGATATTTTCAGACACACCTTGGTGTAATTCTGAAAATCTTAATATAGACTTCAATTTTACTGCAGCAGATATGGCATCCCCTAAATTGAGTTCTGAGCTAAACTCTATAATTCATATCCCTTGGCCCCACTGTGTCTGAATTGTAAGGTGTCACAATATCTAGTTAGTTCTGGAGTTTGGCAGTTTGGTAAGCATCAGAGACAATCTTGGGTAAAATTGATCGGTATATATAGAGGATGTGCCACATGAGAAAGGCTTTTTCTTATGGAAAAACAAATCACATCACTAACAATCGTTATTAATGAACTGACAGCAAGTTCAAATTCTATTTTTTCAGTGACTGTTTTACTTAATTGCACAGGTGTTGACTTCAATAAGTACTTGGTTATGCATGGATAAATGATTACTCACATTAATAAGCACAACTTAAAAGACTGTTAACACGTTTAGAGGACTCAGTTTTGCGTAGTTTTCTGTTTTTTTTAAAGGGTTTTCTTTTACACAAAAACCCTGTTTTCATATCCAAACTACAAGGAAGAAACTGAGCGCGAGATCGTATAAAAGTGTCAGGTTGTGAGGTTACATGTCGATCAGTTTGATCACATATATGGATTTCTGTTGTTTCTAATTAAAATTCCCCAGGGGTGACTGGGGAAACGAAATAGGGTCGCTTGGTCTTCCCCCGACCGGCAGTAAAACGAAGTTGGGCGTCCGTTTGGCTGTGCGGGATGTATCAAGTTCGCAGTCACATCCGGTCAGAATGGGGACGTTAAATCCGCTGCCTCGTGTAAAGGGAGTGTCACATTCTTTGCACGTTAAAAACCTTTGCATCAACTCTTTAAGGGGTCCGTAGGTGGCATGTTGCAATGGAAAATTTCTGTCCCAATCCAATAACCCATCATTTTCCAGTGGCAGTCTAAATTTTCCCGATCATCATCCCGAATGGCCTCTATTATGACAAAACCTACCTATTGTTTTTATTGTTAGCTTGTTCTCGTCCTGAACATGCATGAAATATTTGCCACTGGACTTTAAGCAACCAACAATCAATCAATCAATTTAATTTAAAGACGCACCAATTTTGCCTTCTGGTGCAAGTCTCATAACATCACTGATGATTCGCCCACGGAAAGCAGAATATCAAGAGAAGTTGGTTTTAGCATTACCTTGTCACACACCAAATCTCTGCGAAACTTCACTAGTACTTTTCCCCCGACCACTTGCATTCATATTAATTGCTCTGAGGTTAAACATTGACATACAATGTATTTTCACACAATGTCAACTATAGTCAGTATCCGGAAAAACCTCTTATCCGAAGGATTTGGTTAACTTTTATATAAAGTCAAAATTTTATTAACAAAAATATAACTTATTTACAGAAAATACACGAAAGAACTACTATATATATTCAAATCACTCAAAAATAAATTAACTTCTCCTACAAAATCTACATAATCACATCGAAACTATCAAATTGATTGTGAATGAAAAAAATAAATGGTGGAGCTGATTGACGGATAGGAAATTTCCGTAATTAAAAAAGGTACAAATGATGTTTTATTTTTGAATTTTTGACAAAATTGTTTGGAATTTGCCCAACAAAATTTGCATGCAGTATCGCAATAATATGTTGTGTCCTCTCAAATGTCAAATACTGTTTTAGAATCATATGTTTTCTCGTTTTCAAAGAAAAACGCGTTAAATTTCTATCTAAAAAACAGCCAACTTTTAGTTTGAAAGTTTTACTTGGAGATGGTATAATATTTATGTCTTCATCATTCCGATGATCGTTAATGATATGTGCATATAAAATATTTACGAAAATAGCGGGAAATTTAACCAAAAAATATATTTTTGGATTTTAAGGTAACTACCCAAAACCGTAAATTGAGGGGTACCCCCATTAAAGGGATAAAATACAAAAATGTGACCATAGAAACTTTTTACGACCCGACGGAAATTAAATATAGATATTATTCTATCATTTAAAACAATTTGCAGCCGTGTGTTATTCCGGACCATTAAACTCGTTAACTAAGCGTCTTTTTCGATATCAGTTGCAGTACTATTTGTCTGATCATTTATTGAGACATTCATATAAAAAATTGACAAAGTCATTTATATTCACATCACATATCCAAATGTCAGTTACGTCATTTCAGGCACTTTGATACAGTAAAGGGAAATAATTTTGATCTTGACAAGTTCAGTTTAATTCTCGTCACAAAAAGTGTTAAGCCATTGATAAAAAAACAAATGAAAAAAGATGGCTTGGGTGCATTATAATGTATATATATATATATATATAATAATATTTTTAAATTTGCAAACTACATTTCACATCAAATAATAACAGTTCGTTAAAATATTGTCACTAGCGCTTTCATGCCTTCTGACAATCTTCAGGCGACGTTTTAACAATGTCCTTGACGACACTGCCGTTGGTAACGTTTATTACGTTACAATAACGGTAAGGGGAGATAAATCAAACGTGTTTACGTAGATCCGTTTAATTTTGGCTGAAAGTCATTTATAAAGTGTGATTCCTTTGCCAGTCTTTTATATTTGTTCGATTCGTTCATTTTATAGAACGGATATACGGTAAATTTTCCACTACTGCACGTTTCGAAATGTTCGCTCACATCTTGCATTCGTGTGGATGGATCTCGTATCTGCTGTCTGTGAACACGAATGCAAGACACCAAATCTCTGCGAAACTTCAATAGTACTTTTCCCCCGACCACTTGCATTCATATTAATTGCTCTGAGGTTAAACATTGACATACAATGTATTTTCACACAATGTCAACTATAGTCAGTATCCGGAAAAACCTCTTATCCGAAGGATTTGGTTAACTTTTTACTGAAACACGTATTTGTAACAAAAGATAAGAACTATCATTTGATGTACAGGTAAAGGAAATCAAAACATTCGAATTTAAACGTTCATTTAAATATGTTATTTTTTTTTCATTTGCGGGTTTGAAAATTACCGCATATTAAAACCGATAAGTATATGTTTTTAGATAAAGTTATATTTCAATGAGAATAATATTAACAATTTCACAATTATTTTCTTTTTCAGAAAAAAATGTTATAAATGACTAGCTGGAATGTATATGCGAAAATATGTGTTTCGTTTGAACATTACTATGTTTAATGTACAAAAGACATGTTAACCGAAAACATCCGCAATCGTAATGTCTACCACAATGGACATTTAATAGTGTCCATCCTGTTTGGTGGCGAATTATCAGATTAATACAGATAAATTGTAAGAAAAAATAATTACTTAAAAACTAAACAAATGCCATTTATATATTCCATCTCTAAAGGGGTAGTGAAAAACAATATGTTATATATTTCTTTTCTCCATTGTTTTAATTTTCTAGAAGAACAAACCTAAGAGCAGATAACATTCAGTTGCAACATCTGTTTTTCTTATTTGCATATGAAGTGGCTCTGCAATTACTCATCCTGTAAATGTATTGTTGTTCTATAATAATGTTTGTATTGTTATATTTTGGCTTTGCTAACATGCTTTGTCTATATGCCTTCTGATGTGCCTTTGATTATGTGGTTCTTTAACTATTCATCCCGTCATTGTGTAAGTGTGCCAGAGTTGGTTCACATATTTGTTTGTTTTATTAAAATTAAGATAATAACACAATGTTGACTGATGTACCTGTATATATTTTGTTTACATTTGTCCTAATATATCTGTTTGTTTTGTTCACAGATCGTTGTCAAAATAGCTCTGCGATTGTCCTGCAAGTGAGAGTTTAGCGAACTATAAAACAAGGTTTAATCTATCATTGTTTACTTAAGAAAATGACAGTGCCATGTCAGGAATATAACTGTTGTTATCTATTCGTTCAATGTGTTTATCTTTTGATTTTGCCATTTGATTAGGGTCTTTCTGCTTTGACTTGTTCTCGGAGGTCAGCATTTTTGTGATTTTACTTTTTACCAACACAATCATTAAAAGGTACTACATGATTGACACATTTATTGATACGTACATATTTATGTGATTAAATAGCTCATCAATATGACTATAGTGACACTGAATTGGAAAACAAACTGGAAATAAATATCTAAAAAATGTTCAACACAGATTTTTTAGATTTTTTTTATTAAATTACAATTGAGGCATTATCATGATGAGGCATTTTTTCTTCAAAAATTTTAAGGTCATTCATTTATTATTAATTATAGAGGTTTGTACTTACAAATAGTAAACAAATATACCTTTTAGAAGAACTATTTTATTCTTTTTGTAAATCTAACTTGACAAGCAATATGAAAAGTGACACTATTTTTTTAATTTTAAACATTGTAATGTGAAGGATAAAAAAAATTTCTACATGTTTGTGGGTGGTCAACCCTTCATTAACCTAAAATGTAATTACATGACACAATATCAAACTTGGTATCAATATGCTTAAATTACAAGATCGTTTCAAGACAAAATAGCATCTAAAACACAAACAATACACAAACAACACCAAAATAAGAGAACATTAGTGAAAACAAATTTAAAGTCAATTGAATCTTACAGATAAATCATAATCTTCTTGACATTTGTATCAATCATCACATGTCAATAGGATTTAGTGTAATGAGGTCATAAACACTAATTTTCTAAATAAAATATATATAAATACTCACTAAATAACATATAAGATTAAACATATTTACTTTCCTTATCTCTCATTAGCAGAAATGAAAATGTTATCAATTATTGTACCTATTCTCAAAAATTCTGTATAAAGTAAATGAATCACAATTTGATAATACTATGTTTTAAGATTAGGTTACCACGAAGAATAATGTTCGATTATTTCTGCACTGAGTGTTAATCCAACTGTTTGCAAATCTAGACTTAAGAATTCAATGAGCACAAAAACGCGATTTAAAAAAAAAAACAAAAAAAAAAACATGTGCTTATTAGTCATGTCAATCCGCCATGCCGCACTTAGTTTAATTGGATATGTATAAATAAATATAGCCAGATGACACCAATTCACTTTAGTACTGTAAGTTTTAGACATTTTTGTGTATTAGTGGGTTTTTTTCAGGCTTATTTTACATTCATTTCATCAAATAAACTTTGAATTCCTGTACGTCCTGAACCCCGTCACACATAACGGTGTAGTTGTTATGCAAACTGCACTGTCCTGTTGCTGTGGAAATCACAAACAGTTTACAGTTGTCAGATATGTAGCAATACTGTGCACATTCAACTTTACTTCTTGATGTCAGGACTTGGTTAGACGGTGATGTAAGTATCGTCCTATTTGAGATTAACTGATACTGCAATTTTTCCTCTTTATATGGTAGATATCCTGTAAAAAACATTTACAAAAACAGATTTTATTTAGATTGCTATTTAACGTGTTTGTTTGATAACCATCAATCATAAATCAACTGATATAAATCGAAAACCTGACAGCCACTTATTGTAATTATAACTATTTCCCATTGAAGATTAAGCTGAATGTGATTATGTAAATAGTAAAAGGCTAAGGTCCAACTTTGAATCAATACAAAATACTGCAAATATTCTAGTTCAACTTTCACGATAAAATTAATGCAAATCGTACTAAGTATTGATATATTATTTATTTCTGAATAGCATTCAACTCATTGCTGCCTCTAATTTCGCCCTTCTCTAGAAGTTACTTTGAAACCATTGATGTTGTGTTTGTGCTTTGATTTATATGTTTCCAATGGATATATATGCTTTTCAAAATAGAGGCGAAAGATACAGAAAGTTCATTCAAAACTCATAAGTCAAAAAAAGTTACAACGACATAGATAGATAAAATATAAAGACAACAAACATATAATAGTACACGAAGAGTTCAAATTGGTCCAAATTTTTCGGTGTTTTTGAAATCTTGAAATTATTTACAAATTTCGCATATATATTCTTGTGATTATACTATCAAGACAAAATAGATATTTTTTGACACCTTCCTTTAAATCTTACGAAGTTATGACCAGTTACATAAGCGTTATTGCATTTAAAGGTTAATTTTGTTTTAAAAAAATCCATTATTTTAATTGTCTTTTGGCATAATTAACCATGGCCGCTATCCACGATCCAATGGTTTTTATATTAATGAATTCCTTTTTAAAATTGGAATCTTTTGGTTACAAACAATTTTGGATCGTAGGAGGCGGCCAAGGATTGCCCAGTGCTTTTACGTCTGAAAATTGCACACAATCTTTATATTTTGACAAAATGTCCAAAATGAACTTACTTTGGAGAATATTTTGTACTCTTATGAAAAGAACTGATTTATTTCGCATGAAGGCTTTTGTAATAGACTCATTTACAAATCAAATTGTGACCATTTTGATATATTATGATTAAGTTGATATTTTTGGCCATTTTGTGACATAAGTGAACCTTGTCCAACATAGAAAAACTAAACACTGTGCAACAGAAACCACAATCAAAATCCCAGATACCCAAAATGTAAGGTTAGAAGTTCATGTTTCACATGTGGCATCTGTCGTCGTGCATTAAAGTTTGATAAATCGAATGTGTAAGGTTATAATTAACGTTTACAATCCTTCATATTTCTATCTATTAAACTTGTTGACAAATAAACGGTTTGTAGTAGAATTAATGTTAAAGGCATATATTCCATTATATTATTACCAACTGAAATAGAGAAAAAAAAAACATTGGAATAAAAAATAACACTTGAATTTGAATCCGACTCAATATACGAGGACAGAACGTGAACAAAAACAGATACAGAACTTTGATTGAGATATGGGTTTTATCTTACCTAGAGTAGCCACATCACAAATGGGTTTTATGTTGTTGTTTTTCTGACAATATGGTTTAGAAAGCAATGCTCTTTTAAAAAAGCTTTGTAAGAAATAAAAACTAACAACGATGATAATTCTATCTAGAAGCACATCCAAGTTTCATGTACAATTAGATTGTCATTTCTTTCTTTTCTAAAAAGTTATTAACACCAAAAAAAAATTCAATTGGAACAAAAAAAAATATTGTCCTTTTTCTGATAGAACTTACAACATGTGGATTCATTTTTTTTTCGTGGGTACCAATTTTCGTGGATTAAGTGCAACTTACTTGTTCTTGGATATTTATTTTTGTGGTTTGGTCCAATTCTTCATACAGTCCTATAGAACATTTGTTTACTGTTAAACATTTAATTGCTTTGTTCAACTGTACCAACAAAATTAACTAAAATTGGTATCCATCGAATTATAATGAATCGTTTGACCGTGATATGAGAAATACAAAATATTTAATGGTGATTTTCAAAAAAAAAAGGAAATTACACACGTTGACGATTCAAATCCCTTACCTGTTTTATACACAGACATCCTCCAAAATCCCCCACACATCTGATCAGAATCGCCATAACACTCCATATCACAATCATAATCCTGTACGTATTTATGAGGACAGTGTTGATAAGGGTCATCTCCACAGTAGCATTCGAAACCATACTAAAAATTATTAACTATGTTAATTCGGTTAAGTTCAATAGTATGAACATTTGAATTCAACAAGACTGTTCATGACGACGATTTGAACTGTCAAAATATGGTTCCAGATTAGTGTTTACTAGTGAACTGGTTACCACATCAATAAAAAAATCAATCTTTTGATGGATATATAATTGATATTTTAAGAATTAACTCATCATACCTTTCCAAACCATATTTATTTATTCTAACATAAAATCATTAAGGTGTCGTAGTGAACAAGTCGGCGCCGCAGCCCACCACTCCATTTATATTCACAAAAATATACAGTTTTTGTTGTATTTCTCATAATGTTAATTTTATTCAAAAATATAGTTTTATAATCTTTACGTATTCTGATTGAACTCAGAATTAGCTTTGATAATGACTACAATGATATTGATGGGATGAAGGTGAGTTTGCAATGGTGTTTTTTTTTTGTATTCTATTATCGTCTTTTGCAGATAATATAAGCTACATAGTGTGCTTGTAACCTAATACGGTATATATGGGGTCAGTAAATTTCATATTACTGACTCCATATTTACCGTATTACCTCACTAGCACACTGTGTAACGAATTTATCTTACCGACTATCTTAACATGTGAAATACAGACTAGTGGCCTATTATAATGAGCAAGACTTCGATACTGTTAGTATTAAGAAACTAGCTACTTGTTTTATGAATTTATTCCATCTTAATCATCAAATTCTACGTCTGTTGAAACGGCCTTTACGATTTTTTCTCAGTACCTTTTTGCTTTTATAAAGGGAAGAAACACCAATACTAACTGTGTATGAAATAATCCCCGCCTCCCTACTAACCTAATACCAAATAAACACGGTCTCCACCAGGACGCGTTTAACCCGTCATATTCCCAGAAATGTATAGGAGGTAAGATAAAGCTGAATATCTCCCCATTGACATGCACGTTTACCTCATATTCGTGAAGGGGTTGTTTACTTGATATATCCAACGTGTAAGGTAAAAGTCTGGACACTAAATCATCGCTGTATTAAATACCGATACATACTGGTTCCCCTGTGCCTTTATCAGCGTTACCTCTTTATAAGGTCTCATGTGTTTGAAGAATTTTGTTTATATAATTTAGTCAACATGTAACTTGTGTCGTACTTTATCTTCAAAAAGATGACAATAATTTTGTAACAAAAATCAGATTTCATCGAAGTGCCACTTATCTATGTGATAATTGGTTCAATTGTCAGAAGACAAACAATAACCCACGAATGTGCGACGTACTTCACTATACGATGATGTAAACGGGATATTTGCAATACAGTTAATAGTTAATATTAATAGACTACTAATAGTTGATATTAACCCACTTTCAAAATGTTATGCTGTAACTCATAAAATGTAAAATGATTTTCGTACATAGACTGTTGCAAACAAAAAGGAAGAACTAATTTCGGAAGCAACTGTATATAGATGGTTTCATGACAGCGCAAATATAACCTTTGTGGTTTTTTTTTTATTTCTGTTGACATGTGTTTTGAATAATAGTTATCAATGTACCAGGCTTATAATTTCATACGCAAGACGCACGTGTCGTCTACATAAGACTCATTAGTGACGTTCTGATCAAAATATTTAAACAGCCTAACAAGTACATAGTTGAAGAGCATTGATGACCCAACATTTCCAAAACGGTTGTGCAAATACGGCTACGGTTATATATGCCTGGGATAAGAAAATTAGTATTTCAAGTATTTGGAGTACTCTTGCAAACAGAAAATCTATCAAAATGACCATATATTAATTGAACGTAAACATTATTTTTGTAAGTCTTTCATACTAAAATAAATTTAACTATTTTGTTTGGCATATTGTTAGAAAACTATTTTAATTAAGTGAGAGCCTGGAAATAATAAATTTCTTCCGGAATTGAAGTACTTTTCTCAGATGTCTTTTTCCTTCAATCAAAATATTGTCTAATTACGTGTGTAATATGTTAAATTATCTTTGCATTACTACACCAATACCTGTGTTCCAGAGTACATATATCCCTTTTCTTTACAGTAAAGCAAGCACATATTGTTTTCTGTATCTGGATGATATCTGCTCAACAAGTATTGATGTGGAAACAGTCTTTGAGATACTGTATCAATAAAACATCCAACATACGCATTGTTATCTGTGCAAAAGACATTTAAGTTACTGCATACGTTTAACACGAAGATATTGGTAATTACTGAATGACTAGATACATACATTTACAATGGTTACCTTCCCTTGAGGTTAAATACTGAGGAAACATAATTTACTTACAAAAAAATGTAAGGATGTTTACTCCTTTTTTGTATGCCAGCTTTTCTGAATCCTCTGGTTTTATCCATATACAAATGTAGTACCATTAAAAAGAAATTGCCCACTGACTTTTCTTGTCATAATTTGATTACATATAGGTTAAAAGGTCTTCTGTGAAAATGTTATCAAATCCTTGTTATTATTTCATCTTTTTAAAAGGTAAAGTGTATGAAAAATCTAGAGAGAATTGTTTCCCGCCAAATTTTCATAGGCATATACCTCGAAAACAAGCACATCGACCCTATCTTTTTTATGCTTTTTTAGTTTCTTTATTTCCAAACAATCAATTTATAACAGTCTCTATCAAAGCTTGTTATTTTGAAACAGAGTAGCGAACATCCTTAAGAAGATTAAATGTACTCTAAAATATGAGTATCGAAAATTTGCATTATATGTTCAATACGTTTAATTCTCCCTCCTAGTTCCTAGTGAACTTATCTTGCTGATGATTGCTGGATGAAAGATAACAAATAAAACTAGTATCATATATTATCAAAATACGTGAAATATATCAAAAGGAACTCACCAATTACCTGTACTTGACTCTGAAAAATAAACAAAATTAATACTTCTTTATATTTTGTCTATATTGGATATGCATATGTGATAATGCTAAGGAAGCTAGTTTTCGTTTAAGACAAGATAACATATAAAGCGAGAACAAGCTAAACCTTACGTAGTAATCTTAGATACATGGATGTCCAGCTTTATGTTCAGTTCAAAACATGATATACTGGTAATTATTGGAATTCTTCTTCTGAATCAGCATATACATGTATGAGGCCCCTCATGGGGGGTCCTAGTAATCACATAATCACCATTTTTTGCCAATATAATCACATAATCATTAAATATTTGCTTATCTTTAGTAATCAAATAATCATAAACTAAAAATACAGTCCTAGGTAATCAAATAATCATGAAATATTTGGCTTAATAATCAAATAATCATTAAAAAAACGGCCAAGTAATCACATAATCAATAACCCCATGAGGGCCCTCATGTATACATGGTATAAATCGTAAACTATACTATTCCTCTCATATCGTACACTCAGTTCTTTGGTTTATCTGTTTGGTGACACTAAAAGGTGATTAGCAATCATTAATAATAATTATATCGGCAATTATCCTTGTATTACACACATCTTCAAATTGACCGTCCGTATTCAAATTGAAACGTAAGCTTCGCCCAATCAATCTCAATACATATACACAAGAAGAAGAAGATGAAGATAATATATAAAGAACTTACATTTTGCCAACTGATAGGTACAACAGTTATTATAAACAGATAAATTGAAATGGGTTACTTGTCGATTAATTGAAAGAAACCGGGGAACGCAACATAGAAAACGCAACGCAAATTTTAAATTCTACGAATTAGGCTTGTGATAACGGACCAGGTTTATGCCATCAACATATCTCTTAACTGAAAGGGCATGCGCAGTAGTAGCCGTGTGTATTTAGTAAAGTCAATTCATTTCTAATTGTAGACAAAACACCAAAATATCCTACTGTATGGCAGCTGTTTTTTTATTCATTTGACGTGCTTGAATTTTTGTTTTTGCCATTTTACTAAGGACTTTCCAATATGAATTTTCCTCGGAATTTTGTATTTTTATAATTCTACATTTTATATAATATATTTAATTGTTTATGCATAAACATCTTATTGATTTGGATCACGTTCCTAATGATTCTTTCAAAAATTACTAAAGCTAGTCTACAAAAAAACAACACCAAAACGATCACGTCAGTCAATGAAGGTTGTTTCAATATCAAATATACAAGGTAAAACCATAAAGGAAATGTAAATTTCGTTTTACAAATTACAATTCAAGATGAATTTACCAGGTCAGGAATGTGACAGTTGTTATTCATATGTTTTATATGTTTCAGCTTTTGACTTTTCCATTTGATTACATACTTTCCATTTCGATTTTTCTCGGAGCTCAGAATTTTTGTTATTTTACTTTTTTAGTATGTCTGAAATATTTTTCTGGAAATATCCTTATTGGAAACGCTCAAAACCCTCAAATCTTAAAGACCAGAACATATGAAATGTCTTCAAAGTTGTTAGTAAGTGGAAAAACATTTAACTGCAAACAGGAAGTACTGATTTGATATACTGTAAAATTGAGAATGGAAATGGGGAATTTGCCAAAGAGACAACAACCCGACCATAGAAAAAAACAACAGCAGAAGGTCACCAACAGGTCTTCAATGTAGCGAGAAATTCCCGCACCCGGAGGCGTCCTTCAACTGGCCCCTAAACAAATATATACTAGTTCAGTGATAATGAACGCCATACTAATATCCAAATTGTACACAAGAAACTAAAATTAAAATAATACAAGACTAACAAAGGCCAGAGGCTCCTGACTTGGGACAGGCGCAAAAATGCGGCGGGGTTAAACATGTTTGTGAGATCTCAACCCTCCCCCTATACCTCTAGCCAATGTAGAAAAGTAAACGCATAACAATACGCACATTAAATTTCAGTTCAAGAGAAGTCCGAGTCTGATATCAGAAGATGTAACCAAAGAAAATAAACAAAATGACAATAATACATAAATAACAACAGACAGGTATACAATTTTTCTTTCTGGTGACTTCCTCGTGTAGACATGTGTAAAGCGGTTAATAAATAGTACAAGTTAGGCTTAGTTGAATACATATTTTGTATTTGTTGCATACTGTTTTTCGTTTGATCATCAAATTACAATGAGATAAATCGCTTCAACTATAACAGTTTTCGAAAAAAAATAATCTGATCAACATGATAAAAATACTTTTGATAATAAAGTTAATCACGCACATTGTCACTTTCTTTTTATTGTTTATGTACAAAAATCTTAGTTCTTTTTTTTAGTATAAGAATCTAGGTCGAAATATTTAACATTAAATTCATACTGATTAACATCTAACATATGTACAATACAAGTTTTTCCTTATTTCTAGTTCCAACATGTATATACTTGGAATTCTTAAGAGTTTCTTTTATTCACAGTTATAAGAATGCATGCGATTGAATGTCTTCTAAAAAAACACTTAAAAATCTTTTTGTCAGACATCTTTTCGAAACTAGAAATAGAAAGGTGAGATTTTTTTTCCAAAGATATATCATTGATACCTTTTAGAGAAATGGACTAATTGTGATCGAGATATAAAGCATGGGATGTAAAAGCTACAGAAGAACTTAGTTTGAAATGGCAATAGGTAGAAAATAACGCATGCATTCTTATAACTGTGATTGAATGTTACTGTTTTGAGTTAATAGTACACACGGCGATAATTATAATAATCTAATAAATGATTGGCAAAAATGTATATGCTTGTGATCGTCCTATGTGGCAATCGTAACAACGTATTTTATTTGGTTTTTACACCACGTATAACTAGCAATCAAATTTTCAAACAGTGGTAAATGGAACAGCTGCAGACATTTCATAGATACTATTTACTAGCTTGAATTATTGTGGAGTCCTCGATTATCCCATCTTTTAAAAAACCCCATTAAAGATGGCAATTACATGTTTCATGTTGTTGTGAGATAATTTATCAAATTTCTATCCAAATAAAGGATATAATAATATATCAGCATGTTAAACATTTCAATGACTTGTTCATAACTACTAAATGTTGAGATTTGCTGCTTTTCTACTTAACATGATGCATTTTGGACTGAGTGCAACGACCACCAGTCGGCCTTGATATAATTTTTTCTTGTTGCATATGCCTTCGGACTGTGAAATAGCAGTTAAAAATCAAGCATCATACATCCAGACGTAAATTGAAATAACACTTTAAAGATATGTTTAAAAGACACTGTTGAAATGACTGTTGCCCTTTTAAATCTTTTCCTTGAAAAGAGACGTGAAACAGACGTATAGAACATTCCTAATTTTTTTAATTGATGCTGTGAATTCTAATTCATGACGTTGATGTTTAATGTAACGTTGCGATTGTAAAGGTTTTGTTCTTCATTTAGGCACCAAACCATTTAGTTTAAGCATTCATTTGAAAAATAAGGATTTGTTTGTCATTACTTCAAAAATATGTTTTGTAACCTCAACTCCTATTACTGCTTTATAACTGAAATTGTTTTGGTTTTGTTTTTTTGCATTTTCTGTGTTAATGTTGTTAGATATTAGGTTAATACACTAAACCATATTTAGCAGAACATGATAGAATAGGGTGATCGGATATACAGTCATATAAAGAATACAAATATGATAGTTCCTTTGATAATCTTAATAAAAAAGAAAAACATTTGATGTGTTTATGTTCTTTAAAGGGTTCTATTAAGAAATGAAGTAAATTGATAAACAAATTGTTTTTTCCTCACCTATTTAAATCGTGATGTTAAAATTTTGTAAATGGATAAACATAATTAGTTCAACGCTATTTGAAAATATTTTATAATCAAATTCGTGTCGATGCATGTTTTATACAGAAATTAATAAATGACCTTTTCCATATCGGCCCGCTTATTATCCCGACACCCCATATTATCTCCATACGTAGTCGAGGTGCAGATATGGGTCGATGGATGATATCCGGGCCGATATGGAAAAGGCCATGTATTAATTTCTTTGTCATATATACTTACGACAAATTTTGCATCCAACATATACACTTTAATTTTTTAACAAAAACATCACTACCTCCATATATTCTTATGGTAACGTAGATCCTGTAGATCCTTTAAATCCATGATAAACCAGCATTATTTTAAAAATCTATACCATTGGGTTTAACCATGTTTACATCTGCTTTTCAATAACAGCTGGTACTGTATAGACAGATTTACCACTGGATCAAATACACATTAGTTGTCCCAAATTACTGGACATCACAAAATGTTGATGTCATAATAAAAAAAAATCTGACGCCACAAGGAAAAGTTAACAGACGAAACTGGAAGTACCGGAAGTAACTTGCACGAGAGGCACTGTTATGTTGGTTTTTTTTTTTTTTGCACGAGAGGCCCCTGATATAGTTTATAACAAGTATCAGTCTGGGTGTGAAATTATGCCATGTGTACTTCCGTGTGTTACACATATTCAAAAGCTATTATATTGATGCTAAGTATATGATAAAAAAAGTGTTATCCTGATTTAGAGTAAATTCTCGAAATTTGATTGGCTGATATTGTTCTTATAAATTTCAGTACAAGTTTTTTGTTCCGTCAATTGGAATTATCTCCCTTATTTATTACGTCACCCGATAGGAATTGTATTGACTCGATAAATTCTCGTATTAGGACAATTGCACACTATGTAACTAATATTATAGTATGACCAAATACTCAACTATTGACGACAACAAAAACAAGCCATTGAAATGTCTTTATTACTGTGGAAACCTTTATGGGACACATTATATCTGCTTAGCAAAATACTCAGAGAAGTTAATTAATTGCAATGAACACTTATTGAAGTGAAAAGAAACGTCCACCATCTAGTAAACCTGTACCTGGTGTTCATGCAGTATATTTAACTTTCAATAACTTAAGATAACTTAACGGGTTTATTTACTATTTGTAGAATAAAGACTTGATTTTCTTTCCAGATTAAAGATTTTTAATTATTCACCTAATTTAAACAAAACAAGTAATTGGTAAATCAGGGAAACATTGTCTTAAAACTGACGGTAAACAATGTTCCATTGACGTGTTGTCCTAACTAGAAGTTTGGAAATTATACACATAAATAATGGCAGCAAATGATCATTTTTCAATGAATGTATGCATGACACTTTTTCAGAATGGAAATGTATGTTCATCACATAAAAATAAATAATGTTTATAGCTAATGACACTATAAAATATACAGATACTTAGTAATGAAAATCGCCCCTTTACAAAATTTTAAAAATTATATTGAATGAAGAAATAAATCTTCCGCACCTGCACACGCAAAGCTTTGATTCCTTGCAAACACTTTGTTATAATTTTGCTCATATTGATTCCTATTCTCTTTATATTGATCATAATTCTATGTTCAGATATTTTTGCCCCCAGTATCTCCGAAAAGAAATGTATTGTCGAAATGTACATTTATTACAGAAAAATTGGTACCGTCAATGTTTCGGCGACAGTATAAAACACATACTTATGTGTTAAGCAGGAAAACTAATTAACATGGACGAAATGGGAAACATAATGTCGTTTTCATACAACGTTTTTTAATACAATCTATATCACTCTTTATTTAGAAATAAAAGATCTACCAATGTTTTGGATTCATTGCAAGTTTACTCAAAGAGATCATTGCTAGCGTATTGTTCAAGTTCGTAAGGACATTATTAGCAACTCTTTTAAAGTGTTTCTATTTTTTGTGTTCAATTGTGAACTCGTAGTTCAGTATTTTTGTGATTTTATTTTTTGATGACCTAAGATGATTCCATAAAATCTTATACGCCGAAACTGTAATTAAATTAAGTTTCAATAAGAAATAAAGAAAACATCACAATATGAAACTAATATGCCTAACTGTCGGTGTTATGCATTTGTTATTAGATATATTGATAGTTATTAAATATAAATTAGACTAAAATAGTATTACCTTAACTGATTCTATAGAATAAACACACATCAACGAGCTCAGCAGCATCAAGAATGTGATCGTTTCATGAATTGTTACGACATAATCTACGTCAAATTTAAGTAACTCCTTTCAAACAAAATACATAATCGAATAAACAACGCTTAAAACACAAGAACATGCAGTTAACTGCAAGAAATATTAAAAAGACCAATGTCTGTATTTCATCAGTACTCAGCAAGATGCATGTTGGGCAATCAGCATTCTAATTATAAGACTATTAAATTTTCGATTTCGGAATTAACAAATTTTACTTTGAAAACTTAAATAGATCATGTAGATTGCAAATGCAGATTATTGTTCGATTATCTGAAACAATATTTAAATAAAACAATGTCGAAATGATTTTTATACCAAAGTATTCCGATAGAAAAAGTGTACAAGACTTAAACAGAAAATTCAATATTGTCTTAAAACCGGTCAGACCAAGCTTATTTGTTTAAAACACCTTAATTACCAAATTGATCAAACTGGAAGGGCAAAATTATTACAAATATTAATGGTTAAATAATTGTTTGTTAAAAGAGGTTTGGAAAATGACTTCTTAAATGAGTTTAATGTTACAAAAACGTTCAAACGATTTTTGTCAAATGCTACAGTAGTTTTGGTTCATATGTATAGTTGGCAATTATTGTTTTACAATAGAGGGACGAACGATACCAGAGGGAGAGCACAAACTCATAGATAGAGAATAAACTAACAACACCATGGCTAAAAAAAAAAAAGACAAACAGACAACTAATAGTACAGAACACATAACATAGAAAACTGAAGACTAGGCAACACGAACCACACCAAAAACTTGGGGCGGTCTCAGGTGCTCCCGGAGGGTAAGCAGATCCTGCTCCATATGTGGCACCCGTCGTTACACGTTGCGCTTTGTAAAAACGTCTATTTTGAAAACCACACCTCTTTTGGGGAGATATATAATATAATATAAAAATTGTTTTTTGTTGATTTACTGGTTCCAAAAGATGATATCTAAGTTTCATCTCACCATGAGCATAGAAACAAATTTGTGAATTTTATATTATAAATATAATAAAATTAGCGGCAGCATTGCATTCTGAGGGAGACTAATAGCAAAGGTGTGGGTAGTACATAATTTAAGTACAAGTGTAAAATCGTCGAAGTTCAGGGCATACAAATGTTGAAAAAAAGCCGAACAAACCTATATTTTGACGTTAGAAAAACATAATTATTAGTGAAAATGAGCACTCTATTCTAGGTTTTATTATTTTTCGAAACTTTTTAGCCGTAAACGGAGTTCCGATGGGAAGTTGCATGACAGTTCGTATTTTCATATCTATACCGAGCATTGGTCTGGTTATTATTGTAATGTTTTTGTCGCACGAACTTTGTTATTTAATTTTACGAAAAAATGAGGCGAAAGACAGCCTTTTGTTATTTGATCAATTGGTAGGCCAAGGTCAACAGTTTCACAAAAGGTATCACTCAAAAGCATTGAAAATCTAGTTTGAACCAAATTTTGGTGGAAAATCTGACAATTTTATTCCCCTTTTTACAATATGTTATGGTAAATAAATGCAGAATGTTGTCATGGATACACAAAAACGGAATTTAGTTTTATCATTTTAACTTTTGAAAATCCAATCTTTGGAAAATATTGATCACATGCATATGCACAGGTATAACACAAACAGTAAGGTTAATGGATTATTAAGCCAGGAATAGAATATGAGTAAACATTTGGTGGTTCAATTTAAATTTTAATATCATACTGTGGGGTGTTACCTTATGGCACATCAAAAAGCACAGAAATGCACTTTTTAAGATACATTTTACCACAAATCTTTTATTTGTTAGGTTCTAACTTTGTTCTGAAGGGATCACATATGATAGGATGGCAATACATGTTAATTTTATTGTTTACTGTCCTTAGCAACCAAATACACAAATTTGACACTCAGACTTGCTTCAGTCTTAAATTTGTCCTCCATCAGCTTCACATTTATAACCAAAGTTTGCGCTTTCAATGATATCATCAGAATGTATCGCTTTTTTTTTGGCATGCGAATGAGTCAGATAAACATTTAAGCAGAATTTACATATTATTTGACATTAATTCAATTCAAATAGACCAGTACTGTTAGAAATTTATTCCATATTTGAGGGTTTTTCAACCAAGGTTTTGTATGCTATTTACAGAACAAATCACCTATAAGTGCTTTTAAATACTTAAAATGATTTTAAACAGAAACGAGGGACACGTTTTAGAAATTTACCCCAAGGTTTTACACATTGATCAAGTATTTCTGTTACTTATTTGTTTTCGCGTTTAAACATCAACTGATAATCTTTATTACTGAACCGATTTTAAAAACTAAAGTACAATTTTAATCGTTACAGCTTGAAGAGCACACACATTGTATTACACATTGATACTGGGGAAAACAATTTTATATTTAGGTAGCACCTCGCAGTTAGGTGTGTAGTTTCGCATTTTGTCACCTGTTTTCAATATAAGAGCTAGTGTGCAATAGCATTCATTGCTTGACAGTGGGTTCATAGAAACATCAAGACTATGTGATGTTTGTAATATCGCCTGTTTCCTGTATGCCAATCCTTTTTTTTCATATCCATACTAAGCATTGGTCCAGCTATTATTGTAATGTGTTTTTCCTTTGTTTTGTCACACGAACTTTGTGATTAACTTTTACGAAAAAAAATCCATATTTTATTTGATCAAAAGGTAGATTAATGTTTTCAGAAAATCTATTACTCAAAAGCATTGAATTTCTAAATTGAACCAAATCTTTAAACCCCTTTGGCATTAGTTTATGGTTAGTCGAGAATATTTCACTCGTTTGAACAATCATATTAACATTGTAAAATATATTCTAAGAAAGAAATTAAAACCAATCAAATGAATGAAAAGTATCCATGTAGTATGAAATAAGCCCGGTGGATTTACAATATATTGACCGTTATTATGAAATAGTGTGATTTGTAAAGCTATGGTTATAGAAGAAAACCTTGCATGCCTGTATTATTTCACAACTTACTTATAAAAATTGAAAAGATGTAATTGGGAAACTTTTTTTACGATTTATGTGACAGGTGTGTGGACATGTAGTTTTAGTAAATGCCTATGAAAAGTCCAGTGCGATATTGCAGGTTTCTAGTGGTAGTTCAGATTTTTTTCTCATAGCGATGAGAAAAAAGGAGTGTTAAATAAGTTAATGAATTACCAAATTTACCAAAATGATGAGCGGCACATATTTTATTAAAATGTTTACAATCAGTTTCGGTTTAAACTAATGTTATAAACGGGTGTGACCGAGGGCCAGTTTTGTCTTGTTGTTTAACAACCCTTATAATATTTAATTTCAAATCATTTAACATATCCCTGACTGTCAGAAATTTTGATTCCGTGAATTTTACGACTTTGCAATGACTCAGTGTTTGAAGGTTGCGACACTTATGAAATAGCTATGAATAAAAAATGGCTGTTAAAATCTTTTGGGCTTTAAATCTTTTGTTTATACACTGTTCCGCGACGTTTTTCGTGTGAGTACAGCTGTTATATAACTATTACAACATTCTAATGGTTGAAGGCCTGTGTAATTCCACCGTTGATTTTCACTATTAGTCTTTGTTACAATTGAACTTTTCAAAGAAGTGTGCATATTTTTACTTTGTTTGAAATAATGAAATACTTGGCATGAGTAAAGTGTTATCATGTCCAGTACTATGGAACTAACTTCACAAAACAATTCATTGCATATAAGAAAATGACTATCACTGGAAGTTAACCCCAAAATTTCCCCCATGTAGCCTCAAGTTGCCAAAATATTTTATAGAAACTCCCAATTAAAAAAATAATGCTTCTTTGAAATACTCAAGATATATATTTATGACAAGAAAATGTTTTACTGCAATAAAATGTAGCATTAATTACCTACAACTGTCAAATTAAATGGAATATATGCCTACATAGGACTCGTTTTGCATTTAAGTTATATTAGACTCTTCTGAATAGTAAATTTATCGAACATTTGATTAAATACTGTTTTCACTTTTTGATAATTCGGTATTTCCAATGCCTCCTTATCGAACACAAATTTGCAATTTCTAACCAACAATTCGTTTGATATGTTTGTATAAAGAAATGGTTATCTGGACTATTGTACAAAAAGTGTAATCTCAGTTAATTATAAGTATGAATTACTCCAAGGAGCTGGCAAAAATTAATTCTATAGAAATATGTAAATATACAATTATAAACATTGTCGCTATCTAATTATGTAATGTGATGAAATCGAAGTTGGTATGTTCCAGGAAATGACTTTGTGAATAATGAATTTTACTATTCTGGTTAATATATTTCATACAGTATCTGAGGGGACATAAGGAAAGCATATTTAAAAGCAATATCACTATTACAGGTCTTGGATATAACGAATAAAGAAAAATGTATCGATTTGTAATAAGTACATAACGACGTGCAAATTAACAAAAAGGATCTTTAATTCTTACGTTTTAAATAAGTCATATTTCATTAGTAGTTCGCGATACTTTCACAAACATTAAAAATCAGCAAGGAAATTGTGTTTGGTCTAATAAAATAGAATGAAGTTTTTTTTTTTTAAATTTCTGCCAATATACAAGTACTTTTGAAATGTAATAATCTTATGATTTTGTTATAAGTTAATTATTCGATAATTTATATTGATAACGTTTGATCTTTTCAGTAATTAGCTACATCAAATGCTACCATGCAAACATGCCAACATAAAATATCTATTCTAATCGATTGATATTATAGTTATATATGAACGGAAAGGTAATATATCTCCATCAGTTTAAAATAAGTATAAATATTTCCCAGATTCGCTGAAACATTTTAACATACTGCGATAGTAGAAGGATTTAATACAATTTATATTATGTTTATGTCACTTTAATGTGCGTCGTCGATTATTTATCTCAGTTTCGTTTAATAGTATACAATAAAGAAAATAATATTTGGAAACTTTTCATATTCAGTTGAATAATCGTAACATCCACACTTTCTTTTGTTACATGAATTTAGCTGTTGACAAAGGCGTCCACAAAATTATAGCAAATCTATTTTATGTTCAAGATAAGAGTGCAAACACATATTGAACTGACATTACAAATCAGTAGTTAATGTATCTAAAGATGTTTTGAAAAACGAAATAAAAGCCTACCAACACTTGCCACATTTGTCTTGTAAAATTAAATAATATGTCGGGGTCAGTAAATTAAACAAAATTACTCAGAATAAAATGCTTTTTATGAATTACAGCAATATTTGAAAATTCTGACTACAATTTTCTGTTAGCTTTAATGTTGAGTGCCAACATTCCATTTTTTATTCAAAATAGCGAACAGTCATTAACAATCAGTAGTTGTGAAAAATCATGATGGTTCATTTACCCAGCAGAAATATTTGCCTGTATCAGTAAGAACTACCAATATGTGCAAGTTTTAGCACAACTATATTCCGGAACCATTAATCAGTGAATATGATAAAATATGATGGATTACATAATAGAAATTTAAAAGTGATATTGGGGCATGAAGAAGGCTTTAATTGAGAGTTTCCCTTTGTATTCACAATACCGAACAAAAACTTACAATTATATGTGTTTACATCTCAGACTATTAAGTGTTGCAAAAAAGGTAAAACGCATCAATCCATTTTGGTAATATTTCTATCTTATATTGCACATTATAGACTGGTATCATCAATGTGAAATTTAATAATATGATAGAATGGTATGATATAATTGACAGCACAATGACTACGACATTTTTTGGATTAAACTTTTTAAAAAAATGAACCTACTTTAAAACAAAATGTTCGCCAGCATCATTTTACACTAGCAATGTTGTGCTATAATGACAATTATATACCGGGGTCGTTAAGTGATAGATTTCAACATTTCATTTTTTGTATTCAAAATACTGTGCTGAATCTTAAATCAGTAGTTCCGGTATCTCTCATTGCCAGTGTTGATTGATGCAAGCAAATATGCTATTATATTATCCTGATGTGTCAAAACTATTGATTTAAGTGCCAGCTCAGTGTTTTGAATAAAAGAAATGTAATGTGGGATCTATAATTTATAGTAGAATTCAAAAAGTTGTGTACTGTTGTTGTATCTGTTGTTGCTTGAATGCATTTTGATTGTAGTGATATATACATGCATCATCAATGAAATATGTGTGTATATATTTTAATATTTGGGAAATAAACAAAAAGTTTATCATTTTTGATAAAATAATACATTCAATAATATATACTCTTATCACAAATACTTATTCACCTGTTATGATCTTGTATATTATGTTCTATCACGTTTGTTCTCAACTTCTCAGAATAAATGTCTGTTTGTATACATTTTATCACATTTCCTCTTAAAAATGTAGTGAAACTAAAAACAATGGAGCAACACTTTTTTTCTTGGCAGAATATAATGACTAAAACATATGTTTTAAAACCCCAAAATTTCTCAAAAGGTATACCGTATATTAACTACGTTGTAAAATAGTTAAGAATGTATTGATTCTCGTCTGAAGGTAACTTCTGGTATACAATTGTAATTGACCTTAAGGATGTTTGCCCCTCTACTTTTTGAATTTTTGCCAGATTTTTGGAATCCTCTGGTTTTATCCATGTATTAACATTAAAAAAAATGCCCACTAACCCCTACTTTTCTTTTCAATTTTTTATAACATATTATTTGAAAAGCCATATTTCAAAATTTTATGAAATCCTAGTTATTTTTTCATAATTTTTTCAACAAAAAAGGTGTCGATGTTAAGTGAAAGAAAAATCTAGAGAGAATTATTTCCCGCCAAATTTTCAATGGCTTATATCTCGAAAACAAGCACACAGACCCTCCATTTTTTTCTGCTTTTTTAGTTTCTTTATTTATATTCTTTCAATTTATAACAGTCTTTTAAAAAGCTTGTTATTTTTAATCAGAGTAGCGAACATCCTTAATGAAAAGTATCAAGTTTATTAATGCTGTCTTTAATCAAGTGGCTTTTGATATTATAACAGAGACAAAATGTCTGACTGAAAACGGATAATTTTAACAGAGAAAACTGACAAATACAAGGGAAATATCAAATGAATTAAAAAAAAATGAAATAATATGGTATTGCCCTTTTGGGAATCATCGCAGCTTATTTTGAAAATACGTTCTCCGTCGAATTCTCTGAATTTTAGGATGTTGTAAAGCGTAGTGTACACAAACTATTGATGCTTAAGCAGCAGCGGTTGACAATGAAATTCGACGTGAACTGTCCTATCACATGTAGTATAACTAAATAAATGTAAGATGCAAGTTGATAGAACTCAAGGGACATCAATGTGTCATTAAAAAGATTGGCCAGTGATAAAAATGGATCGATGCAACAGCTGGTGAAGTTTTAATTCCCCGAGGGTATCACTAGCCCAGTAGTCAGCACTTCTGTTCTGACATTAATTATCATTGATATGGTCATACATATATATAAATTAACTGTGTACAAACTTGTGAATTATTAGTATACTAAGGCTTTCTATTTCAGAAATAGATAACCTAAGGCAAAACTTTTAGGAATTTTGGTCCTCGATGTTCTTCAACTTCGTACTTTATTTGGCCCTTTTTTTTTAACTTTTTTTAAATTCGAGCGTTATTTTTGTAGACAAAACGCGTGTTCGGCGTAAATACAAAATTTAATCCTGCTATCTTCGATAAGTTTATATACTATTTCGTGCAAATCTTTGCAGACACTAATGCTTTTAAAGATTTATGTCAGGTAGAGCAAACTGTCAGAAAAACCTAAATATATGCATCATGTACAACATAATAAGTGAAAAAAATTAAATGTATAGTTAGTGGGATCAACGCATCAAATTGGTGGTAGTCTTATTATTGATTTCGATTACCAGTATGACATTTTTAACTTAACACACTTTAATCAATATAATATAACTTAAAAAAATAAACTCTCAGTATTATATGTCTATCTATTGCAGTTAACTACAAAAATATAGAATGATTTGTTCAAATTTTTATCATAATGGTGTAACGTTCTGGTGCGTCAGTGGTTTGCTCCATTTCAGATGTCAAACAAATTATCATATTTACAGTTGAGTGCAGACCAAGCATTACATGTAGACGGGCCGAAAAAAGTTAACGCGGCGTTTACTCGCGTGCACTTCAAGAAAACGTCGCGTTAACTGTGCGTTAACTCCGATATTTCAGTAGACATAAAAAGTAAACGTGCGTTTACTTTCACGTTTACCTCCGCGTTAACGAAAAATCGGTGCGTCTTTTAATTTTGTGAAGAGTAAACGGGCGTTTACTTTCGTGTTCACTTCCGCGTTAACGTAAAAAAAAACCGAGTCTTCTAATTTCGTCAAAAGTAAACGCACGTTTACTGTTTTTAGTAAACGCTCCTTAACGAAAAATGTCATCGTATCCTGGATACACTGACCTTAAATATCAAATGATAAAGTGCAGCAAAATTAAACGACCAACTGTTCATTTGCGATTGACATATTGACGATTACAAGTTATTTATAATGCTATTACACCTCTTTTATTAATTGAAATTAATCATAGTTAATTTCTCTTTCTGAAAAAAATAATCAGTTTTAGCATGTCTTTTTTTATTAAAAAAAATAAAGCCTCCATAATTAAATAATCACCAAAATCAAGCAGATTTCACATCTCAGACTGTCTGATTCAGGATGACTCTTATAACAAAATTATTTGACCTCATTAACCAAAACTGACCATATTTGCCCTTCATCATGTAAATTTATATAGCCGCACAGTAAATCAGTTATATTTATAGATCAGGAGGAACTGTATAATACAAATAACAGCAATATTGAATAAATGACGTAAAACTTTGCAATCATGTCCTATTTTTTCAAAATATTGAATCGTCAACAAATATCAGAAGTTTTCATACCTCAGACTGACTGGTATAACAAAATTTGTTGTCCACATCAACCAAAACTGACCATATTTGCACTTTATTATGTAAATCTTAAAAGCCGCATCTAATCAGTTATATTTTCATATCAGGATGGGTTGTATAATATATATTTTGGTTCGCATCAATTTATAGTGCCAGCATGTCCTATTTTTATTCAAATATTGAATCGTCAACAAATATCTGAAGTTTTCATATCTCAGACGGACTGGTCTGACAAAATTATTTGTCCGCATCAACCAAAATTGACCATATTTGCACTTTATTATGTAAATCTTAATAGCTGCATAGTAAATCAGTTATATTTTTATATCAGGATGGGTTGTATTATACTTATTTCATCAATATTGGAAAACAATGACTCAAAATTTTGGTTCATATCAATTTATAATGCCAGCATGTCCCATTTTTATTCAAAATATTGAATCGTAAATAAATATCAGAAGTTTTTATACCTCAGACTGACTGGTATAACAAAATTATTTGTCCGCATCAACCAAAACTTACCATGTTTGCACTTTATTATGTAAATCGTAAAAGCCTCATAGTAAATCAGTTATATTTTTATATCAGAATGGGTTGTATAATACAAATAACAGCAATATTGGAAAAAAATGACTTAAAATTTTGGTTAACATCAATTTATAGTGCCAACATGTCCCATTTTTATTCAAAATATTGAATTGTCAACAAATATCAGAAGATTTCATACCTCAGACTGACTTGTATGACAATATTATTTGTTCGGGTCAAACAAAACTGACCATATTTACACTTTATTATGTAAATCTTAATAGCCGCATAGCAAATCAGTTATATTTTTATATCAGGATGGGTTGTAGAATACAAATAACAGCAATATTGGACTACAGTTTTGGTTTGCATCAATTTATATTGCCAGCATGTCCTCTATTTATTCAATATATTGAATCGTAAACAAAACATCAGAAGTTTTCATACCTCAGACTGACTGGTATAACAAAATTATTCATGATTGATTTCACTCCCGGTTTTTAGTGGAGTTCGTGTTGTTTCTTTATTATTATTGATAACTGTTGATGTAAATGTCCTCTTGTTTTGTGAGTCTTTGTTTACTCCTCAGTTTTGATTGTTATTGTCTTATAATGAAAAGTTTTAGAAGTTCTCTTCTTTGAATAGTGTACTGTTAATTTATTATTTCGGTTGATTGATTTCGTGTGTAGCTTAGCATTCTTTGTTTAATTTTGTATTCATGTCTACAACGTGTATTTTTTTCGGACGTCCCCGATATCATTCATAATCGTTACGGATAAGTCTGTTTTAATTGACGAGATATGGTACAAATGTTTATACTTATACAAGACCATATCAGTATCTTTTTTTATACAATGTACAATTTTCGATTGAACATTTGGCAAAACAGAATTGTAAATCATATAAATCCAATGCAAACAAGGTGAAGAGACTATTAAAAATGGGGAACGAAGCAACGAAAACCGTGATGTTTATATCCCATCATATAAAAATATTTTTCCGATGTGTTGGATAACCTATCTATGGGGGGCATCTATCCGCTTTGATTTTTGAATATTTAACTTTAAAAAAAAGGAAAAATAGCAAGTCTGCAACTCAGTAAAGGTATTGGAACTGATTTTTTGTAATTAATAAGATTTAATATTTCGAATTAAAAGTGATTTTAAATTGTTCTGGTTAGAAACACATATACGTAAAATCTTAAGATAAAAGTCGTTTTCGTAAAAGAAATGTACAAACACGAAGTTCATTGTTAATTTTCACAATCCGTTAACGCGAAAAGTAAACGTGCGTTTACTTTCAAGTGCACGTAATAATATAGTTGTGAAATATGTAGTAAATGCCCGTTTACTTTTAAGTGCACGTAAAAATCAACCTGTGAAATCTGAAGTAAACGCCCGTTTACTACTGACTAAACGGACACAGAGTAAACGCGCGTTTACTCGGGTAGACATTAGAAATTTCCATTTTGATCAAGTTAACGTAATTATAGTAAACGCGAAAATTAAAGTGAACTAGCGGAATATGTGCACGCGGCGTTAACGGGCGTTTACTTTATGTAATGCTTGGTCTGCATCCAACTGTATATGATACGTTTTGTATTTTAATTGAAACACTTTTCACAATGTTATTGCTTTTGTCTGAAGCTTTAATTTTGTTTATTATGATGTAAAAACTATATCTATCTTATATACATTATTATATACTTTAACAATAAATTCCATATGACAAAATTAAAATCGTAATCAATCCAAGGTCCCCTAATTTTACGCACCAATCTTGAACCACTTCTGTCTCCTGACTGTGTCTTTATTAAAATCGTCGAAAATCCTTTTGCCCAAATATCTTACAGTGTGATAATCATTATCATAATTTAAACAGGCAACTTGTTGTGTTTTTATCTATATATGTTCCTTATTCAGAAGTTAAAACATAACGTCTGTTACATTGGCCAAAGAAATGTGTTGCCTCAGTTTAAAAGCACCCGATTTTACACTCGGCACTGTTAGTGTTGGTTGATCGTGGAATAGCATCACATTGAAGAAAAAGCTGTTAAGTTTATCTTAGATTGATTTTACATGTAAAAGATACAGATAAGGCTTTTGTGTGGTAGTAGCAATAATTACCCCCTTAAAAAAAAACTGTAAATAAGTCATGTATGTTCACTGTTGTGACACGTTCTCGGCAAGATGCTATTGCTCATAAAAACGCAAAAACAAATGATCAAGAAACTATACAAATAAAAACAATCAAGAAACTTTTCTATTTGTACAGCCTCGTTTCGTTTGGTGATGTTTCCCCCCAGATATTAAAGTATCTTCACTCCATAAGGAAATCTTATCTAATTCACCAACAAAAACTGAGAGATTCGGTCGCATGAACATGATGAACTCGAAAAGTAAAGGGTGTCTCCTACTTTGCATGCACACCACACCATGCAATTTCACCCTTCATATGTAATGACATAAAATTGTTATTTAATGCTTTTTCCTGATAAAAAAAGTGGTGTTTTAAAGTTAACAATTGAATAATAATAATAATATATAAATATGTTTTGATTGATAAAATAATGAGTTACCTTAATTGAATTCACAATTTCAGCAAATGACAACAAAACAATACAGTTTATAATCATCCTTCTTTCCCGGGTTGCAATGATAGAATAAAAATTACGCAAAATGACATTCAAATACGTGGGACAAATTCAATATAAGGTTCTAAATTATTAATGAAAATAATTGCTTGTTTGCCGTGAAGTCATTTGCTGGTAAAATAATCAATTTTGAATGTGCTAATCATGGATTGAAATACATTGTTTCGATAAGACCAGCAGTTGTTAAAAGTTGTAAAAGAAGACCCCGTCTACTTCCGATGTCCTAATACTTAAGTTTTTCCCCAGGGGATCAGAATTAAAGCTTTTACATTTAAGCTTTACTGAACATCAAAATGGGCATTGTATACATGATTAATAGGACAATATGTATTATGTTAAGATGTTTTTATTTAAAATACACAATTCAGAACAATTGTTTTACATCAATAATATCATCAAACTATCAAACAATATGACCGCTTTCCGAAAACCCAACATACCAGAGTTGAGACATCGCCATTTCTGTTATGTGAAAAATAAACTTCAAAATAGGCTATCATATTGAAAAAAAGACCACGTCTACTTACGATGAATACTTTTAGAGTTTCGCAAGGGAATCAAAAAATTTTCACTTTTACATTTCAGTTTTACTGATACTGTCTGGGTTAATTGTGTGTCCTTTTTGTTGTGTTTTTGTTATTTGATTGATTTATGAATTTTTATGAATTTACGTGTCTCCTTGATCGTTTTTTACACTGTATTTTATTTATCGAGATTGGGAGATTATATGAGTTGTCGTCAAACATGTGTTCATTTAGTCTCAAGTGTGAAACTATAATATCTAATACAAGAACATGACAGTTATTGCAGTCTGTGGTGGATTTATCGAAAGTTATTTCCTCGGGCATACAACCTCAATTACATTTTTAAATATCTTGAATATTTAAACCAAAAAGGTCATCTAAGTGGCAATATGTGTTTTAAAAATTATCAAATAAATGTCATAACAGAATGGTTATTTTTTGAATGTTGAATTAGTTCGATTTCCCTTTTGAAACTACCTCAAAATCAAGAAACACACAAGATTATGAATGGTGGGAAAACGTAGAACTTTTATTACCAATGGAATAATTGTAAAAGATAATTTACAATGATTTTAATCAATCACTTTGATTTATTTAACAGACAAAATATATAGTTGGATATAAGTGCTTGTCTCAAACTAAGTATCGCTAGAGCGGTCACTGTTGTTTTGTGGTTTGCTTTATGTAAATAAATCACAGTTAAATATGGCGATATTTTAAAAAAATGCAACTCCAAAGATTTGTGTTCAGTTATTACTGCACTGAAGGTTAAAATATATTAAATAAATCAATTGGCCAAAAAAAACCGCTTATTTTCATATCTGTCACGCTTTAAAAACAGGGTTTCTCATCAATTTAAAAATAATTGCAGTGTTAATACCATTATGAACAAATTGTTCCATATCTAAGTCAAAACAAAAATTTAAAGGTAGTTTATTCACATTTTTGTCACAAGTATATTCTATATTTATTTCATCATATAAACTTGGAAATCCTGTGCGAACTGAACTTCCTTACACATAACGGTGAAGCTGTTATACAAACGGCACTCTCTTGTTTCTGTAGAAATCACGAATACTTTACAGTTCTCAGCCATTTGGCAATACCGTGCACATTCAATTTTACTTCCACATGTCAGGACTGTGTTGGCCGGCGCCGCAAGTATCGTGTTATTTGTGACCAGCTTATACTGGCCTTGTTTGTAAGGTACATACCCTGAAAATGCGTTTAAAGATAAAATAGAAGAAAGGCAAAGTTTATATTCATTTCCAATGCAATAGGAAAAACTAAATCTTTAAAAAAGTTCAATGAATACAATCGCCCCTTTCAGCTTCAGTGATGAACAGATGAAAATGTTAGTGTATGCAACCATTTCAATGTATTTTTTCGCTGAATAGCAAAACACGTTCACCTTATTGACGCCTCCAATCTCGTTCATTTTAAGAAAATTTATATCCATGAGTCTTGTTTTGTGTGCTTTAATTTTTGTATTCTGAATTAATGTGTGCGATATAAGCATCGGTAACTTTTTTTTATCGAGTTTATTCAGATTATTAGTTATGTTTGCAATTATTCTTATTAACCGAAATGAAGTAAAAGCTAAATTAATGTGTGCGATATAAGCATCGGTAACTTTTTTTTATCGAGTTTATTCAGATTATTATTTATGTTTGCAATTATTCTTATTAACCGAAATGAAGTAAAAACAATATATTGGCATTATCTAATTTTACGATAATCAATCGAAATAGAGAGAAATAAATGAATTAAAATGGTGCACTAAAATATTATTTTGACCGCAGTATATCAGGACAAAACAGAAAAGAAAATGAAATCTGATATAACGCTTTGATTGAAATAGGGATTTGTTTTAATCATATTTGGCCAGATTACAGAAAATTTACAAAGTTTATTTATAAGATAAGTTGATGGCGGAATTGAGTACTGTTAAATACTGATTTAAAATTAGAGAAAACAACAGTGGTAACAGCCGAGGTCATGTAAAATGTTTAGTCGTCACTTTTCTTCAATTCTCACATTAATAAAAGATTCAATTCTGTAAAAGTATGTATTGGTCACTCTTATTTGGAAAGTATAATTGTTTTTATTCTGGAACGGAGTGTATGTACTCGTTCAGTTGAATAATTGATAATAAACAGAATAACACTATCGTTTTCATTTTAACCGTGATATTAGAAATGAAAATAATTGAATAATGATTTACAACATGATTTACAAGGAAGCTATTAAATCAAGAGTTCAAAATGGTGAAGTTGAAATCATTTCTTCGTAAATGTTACGGACGCAATCACGAGTTGGTTGACCGTTATGGAATAACTGTTTCACAAATGATATCGGATATGTTCCTTACGTCGTCACTAAATTCCCCTTCACTTTCATGAATGTGGCCTACCGAATTAGACTATTTACCGGATTTGTTATCTCATAAGCAACAAGACGGGCGCCACATGTGGAGCAGGATCTGCTTACCCTCCCGGAGCACCTAAGATCACCCCTAGTTTTTGGTGGGGTTCGTGTTGTTTATTCTTTAGTTTTCTATGTTGTGTCATGTGGACTATTGTTTGTCTGTTTGTCCTTTTCTTTTTTAGCCATGGCGTTGTCAGTTTATTTTCGATTTATGAGTTTGACTGTCCCTCTGGTATCTTTCGTCCTTCTTTTACACCGGCATTTTCCATATTTAGCGAGCAACCTTTCTAAAAAAGTTCATGCAAAATCCACAATCAGTTAACATACCTGTTTCATACACTGATAACCTCCATCCACCCCCACATATCTGTTCAGAATCACCAACACACTCCCGATTACAATCATAATCCTTTATGTGATAATCACTTACATCTTCAGGACCGTACTGATACGGGTCATCACCACAATGACATTCCGCTCTATTCTACAAATAATCAAATATGTTGTTTTTTTTTGTTTTTTTTTATTCAGGTGAATAGTTTGTACGTTAAAACCAAACAAGACAGTTGATGAAAGCGATAGTTAGGACTTAATGTGGATTTTGAAAAGAATTTCTGCACATATGACTGGAGCCTTGATCATGCTGATTGCCTTTTGTAAATTCACATTCAAATTCATAGCGATTGCAAGATCTTGTTGAGCGTGGGGTTGGTTCAGGGTGCTCTTTGATATTATTTCTCAATCGAAGACAAAGTAAGTTATCTTAGGCCGTGTTCATACCAAATGTCATGTACAGTAATCATGTTTACAATTTGTTTAATGTAATGTACACTGGATTCACATTGAATTTGTTCACATCTATTCACTAGGTTTAATTACATGTAAACGAGATTTGTTCACTCTTGTTAACTATTTGTCATTTGAATGCTCATTACATAGAATCGAATTCAAATTTCTCGGACAACTTTTCTAGTAATTGAGAAGCTACCATTTGATTTTTGGAGCCGGCTGAGAAATAATTTAAAAAAAAAATCAGATGTTTGCAAACAAAAAAAGGAGGATGACAATGTAAGTAAAAAAAAGTCAGGATAAACTAATAAATCAATGCAGAACCGAATAAAAAAAAGGCAGGACAGCGATAACAACTTCAAAAAAGCAAGACAAAATGTTACCGGATCTTAAATACTGGCCAAACAATACAATTTACGCACACTCATTTTAGTAATACATTTATGAGTAAATTGTTAATTGAGTGAAGGCCAGTGATAAATATTTCTGTGTACGTTCAAAAGATTCAGAAGACATTTTAAAATGAACTATGTGTTTGGCAATGATGATGCGTTGAGTCTTGATGAGGGGTTAATAAAGCTATCTAAAGTTGATTTTATTTATTATAACAAGCAATACATCTAGTTTAGCAAATGTTTAGAGATTTAATTCGGTAAAAACTTGATTAATAATTATTATAAATATCAATTTTATTCAAGCAACGTTTCCTTTTTCATGGTAAAATTCATGTTCTAAGTACCTTGTTGCGTGTACACTTAACTCACACAAGCCCTATATTGACTATCGACTGCATGTAGTCAACACATGATTTAAACTACATGTAAACATTGAGTTTTATCAATGGAAACACACATGTGTATAGTTTAGGTGTGAATTACACAAACACAACAGCAAGTTTATGTATATGTGAGAAAAAAAAATATAAAACACAAATATATTGAACTCTGAGGAAAATTCAAAACGGGAAGTCCCTAATCGAATGACAAAATCAAATGATTAAACACATCAAACGAATGGACAACAACCGTCATATTCCTGACTTGCTTGGTACAATCATTTTCAAATGTGGAAAATGGTGGATTGAACCTGGTGTTATAGCGCTAAACCTCTCACTTGTATGACAGTCGCATCAAATTCTTTTATATGTTCTACGATGCGTGAACAAAACAGACATAATAGGTAAAATTGTCCAAATAGGAGTACAGAAGTCATCACCGTGTCATAATCTCAATTAGAACCAAAACAAACAAATATTTAACAAAGAAGCACAAAAAAAGCATCTATCAAATTTAACAACCACATTCATTGCTAACTTATATATGTATTGTAAATCAACCCAAAAAGGACAGAAATATTTGAAGTCATGTGACTGAATGGCACGGTTCACATCAACTCTAGTGTAGATTCGCGTGTTTGACGTCAGAATGTACACGTCACACAGAAAAAGATATAAAATAATGTTGTCGTTCAGAGTATTTTCAAAATTATAATAGATTAATTATTTTAGCTAGACAACCAGCAAGTTGTTAAAAGTTTAATTTTATGTGTCTACACGTTACTAAATCAGGTCTAGAATGAAAATTATAAAGTCTATTCCTGATAATTCATGACTGTGAATGTAATTCACTTCATACAATTATTTTCCTAGCTCTGTATTCTAACATGGTTTTTATTAAACAAGAGTGTTCCTTTTGTTTTCTGCTACACTTTCTTTTGTCACTATTTGACAGAATGGACTGTTAAAGCCTTATATCCTTTACATAATGGCATTATAATATACACATGGAAAAAAGTATTGCAACACCAAATTCAAATTAAAGAAACATTCTTTATTTTTTTGTAATATAATTTGTTGAAATAGAACTAGTTAAACATTATTTAAATCTCACCTAAGTTTAATCAATAAATTTCGACTCGATCAGTTCGTATCTGCACATGCAGCCACTGCACCCGTAAACAATAAAACAGATGTTTTATCTTAATTTTTTAAACACTTTCAATAACCAAGTTCATAAAGTTATGTGATTTACAGTTTGTAAATGGTCCTCCATAACTCTTAACTGCAGCAAGATGGCAGATTATCAGCATGAGAGAAGCAAGTGTGTCGCTGTGAAAATTGAACTTATTGTTTGTAATCACCATTCTACTATAAGTCCTTTTGAGAATACAAAATAGGCAACAAACGATGTTAAAAACCTTCCGAGATCAAAAAGACCACCTATGACATCTGCTGGGCAAAATCATGCAAAATGAAGGTTGGTCAGAAGGAAACCCATTGCAAACAATACAATTCTAAAAAAAGAGAGGTTGCCATACAGGAGACTTTAAAAAAGAATTGTTCGAGAACGACTCATTGCTACTGGATATAGTGCGTTAAGACCATTTGGGGACCTTTGCTTACAAACAGACATACAATGGCCCGTATACAATGTAGTGCAGAGATCGCCAAAGTTGGAAATTAGCATCGTGGTGGAAGACCCATTTTTTCAATCTTTTTTGGCCTGATCATAGCCCGGATTTTGAACCATATCGAGCATATATGGGACACTATTTAGCGTAAAGTTCGCGAAAGGACACCCCTAGTTCAAACACGTCATGAAATATTCAATGCCCTTCATCAGGAATGGTTGCGGTTACCTCAGCAACAAATAAGTCGACTGGTGACAGAAATCAAAAGACGCTTAGACATGTTAGAGGCGGTTATCCGTTTGAATGGAGGCTACTAATTCTTTGGCGTATACCGATCAACGATGATGTCAACAATCATCATAAGATTAGTTTGGAAATGTCTGACATTGTAAAATTCGACTGCAGTAAAAGTTGTAAAATGCATTTTTTTGTACAAAAAATATTTCATTTCGTTATCAAAATTGTGGTTAGATAAAAGATTTTTTCCTTGCGTTTTTTTTATACGTTTTAATGCCAATGTTATCATTAACTATGTTTCAATATTATTTTACAAATATTTTATCATATTCTATCCAAAATACCAGGCTGATTTTTCAAGGTTTAAAAAATCAAGGTGTTGCAATATTTTTTCCATGTGTATAGAACAGTAAAATAATGGCATTATAATAGAGTTCCCAATTAAGAGGAGGTCAAATGTAATATAGAATGAGCTTTACAAAAATCGTGTGCGTTTGGACACATTTATTTTCATATTATATAGTAAATATATAAATTGTGTCGTAAAAAACAATGACACTTAACATTAAGAATTGAAATGGAGAATGTGACAAACAACTACCCGACCAAAGAGCAGATAACAGCCGATAGCCACCATTGGGTCTTGAATTCAGCAAAAAAATCCCGCATCCGGCAGCGTGCTTTAGCTGGTCACTAAACAAATACGACTGTATTAGTTAAGAGAAAATTGAAGTCATACTAAATTTGAGTTGACTTAAATATATATATATAAATGAACTCAACTTAAAAATCTAACAAAACTAACACGGGCCAGAGTCTAATCATTAATGTTTAAATGTTCTAAATAATTTGCCCCCCAAAAAAGCACAATTTCTTAAAAACATAAACAAGTCTGTTTATGTTTTAAATAAATTGTGCTTTTTTTGGGGGGCAAATTATTTAGAAATCGCAAGTTAGATGCGTAACCGCAGAAGGAAGGACAAAACCAGAAGATTAAATTATAGCCTGCAAAATATTTTTTCAAGACAATTGCAGTACTTTTCTAAAAAAATTAATTTGTTTTCAAATGGATTAATATTTATGTATTATTTTCCTCAATGTCAATAATCATTTCAAAAATCACTTATCTTTGGAAGATATCACTTGTAATGTGTTGAATATGTTTTTATTTTACATTATTACAACATTACCTCTGTTCCAGAGTATATGTAGCCCTGTTCTTTACAGTAAAGCAAACAAAAGTTGTTTTCCATATCTGGAGTTTCGTTATCCAACACATATTGATGTGTTAACAGTCTTGTAAATGAATCAATGAAACATCCAACGTAATCATTGTCATCTGTTCAAAAGAATGTATGCATTAAGTTAACAGACTAAAACGGACAATTAATAAATAACTAACTGTGCAATTATTGCCTACCGAGGGTGTTAGATGTTAATCGAAATGTAAACTACTTTTTGTAGGTAATGGAAAGGGGGAAAACATAGTATTTAAGTTATATATATTTGAAATTGGGTAAATAACAAAAAATATGTAAACAAATACATTTCATTCCCCTCTCCAGATCTTGTACTGTCGTGAACAATATATTACTGATGATTTTATGCAGAAAAAAGATTAAAAGAGTATCATGTTTTATCATTATACAAAGTATCATATCATGCATATATTATCATTATATATGAAATATCAATTAAAGGAACTCACCAATCACCTGTACTTGACACTGAAAAAGAAACAGTTTAAATTGAAAAGATAGTTATAGATTATCTAATCGATAATTTGGAATAAGCACATATATTAAACGAGTGATCAATCAATCCATTAATTCACGAATGCTCAAAGTGCATAAGTAACTTATCAATGTTGTTTGGTCATCAGTTGATATTTGTTTTCGATATTTGAATTATTTGATTCGTTATATTTTTATTAGATTTGCAAGAGGTTTTTTTTATGAAATCAATGTAGAAAATGTAAGGAGCTATTTCATGTTTATCTTTTTCTACGCATTCACACTTTGTTTTGATCCGACATAATCGACGTTTTGACAACG
Organism: Mytilus galloprovincialis; assembly: GCA_037788925.1. Classification (NCBI taxonomy): domain Eukaryota; kingdom Metazoa; phylum Mollusca; class Bivalvia; order Mytilida; family Mytilidae; genus Mytilus; species Mytilus galloprovincialis. The sequence continues at coordinate 54,638,260 of CM075341.1, forward strand.
CCTACTGTTGTATGACGTCAGAGGAGTGAGATAACCACGTTTTCATTTCACTGGGAAATCAATGTTATTCATTGCAGCCAATGTTATATTGCTATCTAATATATACTAATATGTAGTGAATGCAGATCACTTGTATGTGTAATACCGTCAACGGCAAACGTTCTGTATCAGCCATCCGTCATTATATCGACATCAGTCACAGTTACAAAGGACTCTTATTTGTATAACGTCATTTCACATTAAGATTAAGTAAGATCTTCTTTATAGGTATAATTTGGCTGTTACAATATAACACTATGTATCGCCCCTGAACTAATGCAAACCTATCGAGTAAAGCTCCTTAGATTATATTGGTGTCTCGGGTTGAAACAAATGTGATATTCAACAAGCTATATGATATTCTCTATTGATAGTATGTATTTTCATTGCATGTGCTTGATATTTCAATCTAAGGAAGCTAAATGCATTGGAAACAATGTAACATTAGAATATAAAAAAGTTAAGAACGGGAAAATCCTTAGTTAGTAATCTAAGATACATGGAAGTCCCCCGTAGTATCAGTTGAATTATATGATAAAGTGGATATCATTTCAATTAACAATGTTAACCATATTGGTGTTCTCTTTACAGATTCTTCAGAGACAGGTTTTTCTAAATTGGCCAATTTACTATTATTTCTTATAGAGATAATCCAAGTCGTTTACTATGTTCATATGTTCTAATATTATCATATTGATATGGGTCACGGTCCTTACGATTCCTGTACAAATTGCATTTAAACTATTGCAGGAAAAAACTGAATTTTCAACACATTATTCATACAATGTTCATACAGACAGATCAAGTAGGTAAGTGTAGGCTGTTTAAATGTCAATAAACAATGTTATACAGTAAAGGGAACGAAAATTACACTGTATATAGTTTCGTGCATCCGAAGCAATTTATGAATACATCTTCAAAACTCAAACTGCAAAACTCAAAATTGGAAAGACCAAAACACATGAAATATCTTGATCTTTCTTCAAAGTCGTTTGGAAAAACACGAAACTCCCACAAATTTAGATTGGAGTTTTTATATAATATAGCAAATCAAGCTCATACTCTGGCATGTGTATTTTTGGTATCTATCTGTTTGTCGTAAATACTGTCATACATTCGTTTTTCTTTCTTGTAATTGCAACGTTTAGAGCGGCGAATTGATAGTAAAAGTTAGATTTATAATTGTATAATGTTTCTGAATTTAACCATTAAATTATATCATTGTTTGTTTCTTCAAGTATGATATTTTTCGAAAATATTGAAATTGATTCAACATGATAAAATTCCTTTAAAACATTTCGTTAAAACTGCACAGTGTCACTGTCATGTAATTGTTGATGTAAAATATCTGTAATATTCTTTGTTTGTTATCTACATAGAATTATTCCACACTTACTCGTGTTAAATAAGGATGTAAATTTTTTTTGGACAAAAATAATAAATAGCCATTTATATTTCAGTACTTCATGTACTTTTTGTATATTATGATTTTTTGTTTTTCATAAAATAGGCTTTTATGGAAAAGATTGCAATCAGTCATTATGAATACATTACTTTTGTATGAAATGCGAATAAGTAAGGATAAATATGCATAAACTTTTGTTTTTGTTAAAAACATATTCAATTCATTTCATTATTTCACTACCAATTATGAACTGTTACTGATGTTTTGTACATTTTATGTTACAGGACTGGTTTTTTTTCATAAGATCTTAAGAATATCAGAGAAAATATACTAAAATGGTGCTCGCAGTTATCTTCGCTTGCTACTTTTTTTTTTTGCAACTAGTTTATAATTTCAAGGTCTTCCAGACAAGATTTTTTATAAGAATTTTAATAATGTAAGTAGTAAAAAATACTTTTACGTTTGTTTCTGTTGAATATGAATGTAATAATTTCTTTATTTTCATAGAAATAATGAGCCACCATTTAATTTCAGTACTATTATTCACCAGGTTAGGCAATTTATTTTTATAAAAGCTAAAGAATATCAGAAAAAAAATTACTAAAATATTGTTCGGATTGTTTTAAATTATCAAGGATTTATATAGTGAATACAAATCTTTAAAATAACCGGTATTTCTTATTTTGACAAAAAAAATACAAGACAAAAGGGACACAATTCTTGGAAATATCTAAAATAATACCCTGAAATATGCAATAAATGATCATATATTTAATATTCAAGAGCATTTTCGTAAAATGAATTAAATTACAAACGTGAAAAACATCCTTTTTTAACTTTCCGGGGTTGGAAATATATACAATAAATAAAAACAAAATGACCATTCTCTTTTAATGATATTTGCATTTAGTTTTATCTGCATATTGCTTTTCCTAAACTTCCTAAACTTTTGCTTGATAACTAATATAAAAAAATGTTGATCTTTTGTACTTGAACGTTTTGTATTTGTCATGTCGCCATTTAAATGAAATGAAACAAAACAAAGATTCCGCAATTTGTGACATAGAAGAGGTCTTCCCGTCAGAAAGGTCTATCAGTCCAATCCGTCCAATTAATCAAATATGTTTGCTATAAGTCTGACTGATTTGTGACGTGGACTTGACAAGAACTTGACTGATCGGTGACCGATCGATGACCGCTAGATTGATCGCTAAAACAGTTACGACTAAGGTTGCAAGTATTGCATCTATGATGAGTTTATTATTTTTTTTTATTAAAAACTGAATTGTAAACAATTATCCAATGATTAGTCCTAACTGGTAGTGTTGAAATTATTAACAGAAATAATACATTCAAATAAGAATTATTCAATTATGACAATGTATGCATCACACTTCTTGAACATGGGAATGTGTTTGTATAACTTGAACATAAGAAAATGGAGAAAGGAAATGTTTTTTCCAAATAAAAAATGTGGTTGCTCGTAGAACTAGAACATATGACAAAATTAAGACAGCATAGCTACCCTCAAAAGAGTGGTGTTCCTATTAGAGGAAGCTCATACGACGAAAAGATCAAACAAACAAAATGTAAAATTATAAAAGCTGATATATATAAAAAAATAGAGAGACGATATATAACTAAATAGGTTTTTAGAATTAAATAACAAAAAAAGCTTTACAAATTGTATCAACAGGTCAATTAAACAACTAAGTACATTTATACATTTGATAAAGGCAATCATCTCATTTAAAGTCATATTGTTTTTTGTTCAAATGGTAAACGGAAAATGTCCTCCGTCTCTCTGAGTAATGATAGTTATACATAGCATACAGCCTTGATTGTGTATGGTATATTTTTATAAAGTATAAGTTTATTTCATTGAATATATATTAATCGTTTCACGAATTTAAAAACGATAGAATGTACGTTAAATTCGGGGAGCTCCTTTTAAACATAATAAATCGTTTGTGCTATTTATTTTGTTCTTTCAAGATAATTGAATAAACAACGCTTAACAACGCTTAACACCAGAACATGCAATAAGTTGCAAGATATATTTAAAAGACCAATGTTTTTATTTGATGAACCTTTGAAAAGGGGCGTGTTAAACAATGAAGATGATAATTTAAAAAAGACGTTTACCCTTTCGATTATGCTGTTAAAAGAAAGTTAATTATAATGTAAATTTGGATTATCGTTTAATGATTTGAAATAAATATTGGAATAAATACAAAATATCTTTTTGTTTTATACCAAAGTATTCTAAACGAAATTGTAATGAGATTTTGTTAAAGACGTTTTATATCCATTGATATATTTCTAAAAGAAAACATAATATTTTCTAAAAACCGATTAGATCAAGTTTATTTTATGAATGTCATTGTTTGAAGCTTAAATCTACTTTTATGAATAATTTAACCAAACCAGACATATACCTCACCAAAAGACAGTAATTGTATATTATCATGTTTATTATTATTATTATTATTATTATTATTATTATTATTATTATTATTATTATTATTATTATTATTATTATTAGTATTATTATTATTATTATTAGTATTATTATTATTATTATTATTATTATGTTCTACGACGGACGATATTCCCCAAAATTCATTCAATAACCCCTAATATCATATTCTTCTATTGTTTATACAAATCCAACCTCATTGCACTTAATTGATCATACTGTAATAATATCATATACATTTTGTACATTGCTTACATTATCACTTTATTAATTTGTGTATTATATACTGTGTGTTTCACTAAAAATATTTTATCATTGTATTATTAATTTATTATATCTATGTATCTTGCCTGACAAGGACCTATATGCTACTTATTAAATTATTATTATTATTATTATTATTTAATTCAACGTTTTGAACCAGGCAGTTTAAATCAATTAAAACGCATATAAATACCTTAAATTGTGTGATAATTGGTGTGTGAAATAAATAATGTCTGATGTACATGTACATTGTAGTAATCAAGATTCTTTCTTCCATATAGGTTTATGCACAAAATGAAGGCAGATGATTAACAATGAAATAAAAGAAACTTAAACAAAGTTTTGAGACAAAATTCTAATTGATTAGCATGCATATTGTATATTATGCAATGCATTATATGAATATAAAAAGACAACCAAATTATAAAATTGGCCTCAACAAAACTGTGTTCCTCAATTGACAGGCCTGATTAAGTCTTGAAACATGAAAAAAACTACTTATTAAATTATTATTATTATTATTATTATTTAATTCAACGTTTTGAACCAGGCAGTTTAAATCAATTAAAACGCATATTAAAATGTGAATGCAGGCTATATTATTTAAACTATTCAAAACTGCTGTAAATGTATGTTGGTAAATACCTTAAATTGTAGAATAGTATAAACAAACAAGTCATGCACTGTTTAAATTTTTGAATTTTTACCATGCCATTGCTTCTATTTGTGTGATAATTGAACTACTCTTGATGGTTATTTTGATTTCCTTGTTATGGATAGAAATTGCATGGCATATATGCATTTTTTGTACTGTTTAAGATTTTAAGGAATACTTTATATAATTATGTTATATGATTGCAGGGCTCTACATGTATATTACAGATATGTGATGCACCAAATAGGGCTGATCATTTAGAAGAAGCTACAGACCTTGAGGTAAATATCTTATTGAATATATACCCATAAATGCACCAAGTATAAAATTGGGTTACTAGTATTCAAGTTCAATCAACTATTTTAAATAAAATTTGTAATACCTGTACCTTACTGTTCTATAAATAAACTTTATTTGAAATTTTTTCAGAAATTAAAACTGCGCACAAAAATACATTTTTTCCAATTAATTTCATCCTTGGAGATACTTTGTAGCTTACCTTGCTCAGAGGGCCAAGTGAGTTTTGCTCATCACTTTGCATCCATCACAGTTCATCGATAACATTTACAAAAATATTCTTCTCTAAAACTAAAATCTTAGCAACAGTCATCATCGGGGTATCTTGCTTAAAACATGTGTCCGATGACCCGACCCGCAAAGATAGCCACCATTGACAAAATAAAACATAGGGGTCAAATGTAGATTTTCGCTTATATCTGGGACAATATAACTTATGTGCCTCTGATCGAGGAACAGAAAAGTTGTTTGTAAACAAAAACACTGTGTAGTGATATTGGACATGTTTAAATTTTAAACAAGTGATTGAGCTTAACTTTTTGTGTTAATCTTGAAAGTATTGGACCTCAGAATAAATGTGTAAAAACTATGGAGTTATTACATGTATTCAAAGTATCAAATTTTCAAAGAAATTATTGTTTGAAAAAAGGGACTTTTTACCAGAAGAGCCGCATCACGAAAGGATTTTCGAGGTTTGCTAATTTACAGAAAAATGAATCACACTTCGTACCCCGAAAATTTAACCACATATGTGAAAATGTCTCAGCTTCGAAACAAGTCATCATACGTATACAAGTTTACGATATGGGCTGAGCTACAGAAAAGAACGTTACCATTACCACCTATGGAGAAACAATTACGCATATTGCCCCATCTCAGAAACCAAAGCATTTTCAGCAAATATGCCATAGGGAACATTTTGCATCAGCCAAGATCTGTCTATCTTGCATTTTTCAAATGAATCATATGACCCCTGTGTGGGTTGCTGCCCCTAAAATGGTAGTTCTGACAAAATTTTGCAGTTTTTGGTCATTGTCTTCAATATTAGTATAGATAAGGATAAACTATAAATAGCAATAATGTTCAGCTAAGTTAGATCTACATAACAGTCAATAGGACCAAATTGTCAATTAACCTCTTAACGAGTTTTTGCCCTTTGTAGTCAATTTTTAACAATTTTTCGTAAATTTTGTAATCTTTTACAAAGATCTTCCCCTCTGAATCTCCTTGGCCAAATTCGACCAAACTTGGCCACACTAATCATTAGGGTATCTTGTTTAAAAAATATGTCCTATGACACTGCCTGCAATCCAACAGACCGACATGGCTTAAAATAGAACATTGGGGTAAAATGCAGTTTTTATACAACAAAGTGTTTGCGTTTGTATATTGGTATCATGTCGTTGTCAGTGTTGTACAAAGGCAGATTGGGATAGATTTTAGGGGTTATTGCCCACACTGTTTAAGAATTACAATACAATACTTTTATAATACTTTGTATAAATTATTTTTTTTTTTTTTGGATTAATTTCAATTAGGGTTTTATTCTTGAATTCTGGGGGTTCTTTAATATGCTGAATCTAACCGTGTATTAAGGTTTTGGAATTTGGTCCCCATTTTTAAATTGGTCCACATGAGATCCAAAGGTTCACAATTTAAGCTTAGTTTGATTTCGTAAAAAAAATGAATAAATGAGGTTCTTTGATATGCAGAAACTAACTGATTTTTTATTTTGGGTCCCGTTTTTAAATTAGTCTACATAAAGGTAATAAGGGTACAAAATTCAACTTGGTTTGATTTCAGCAAAATTTCAGTTTTTGGTGTTCATTAATATATGTCATATGCTGAATCTAAATATGTATTTAGATTTTTTATTTTTGGGCCCCGTTATCAAATTGGTCCACATTGAGGTCAAAAGGATCCAAAATTAAACTTTTTTGGAACCCCCTTCTTTTTTGGAGATGAACGCATTTGAATAGTGACATATGGTTGGAATCCCCCCTTTCTTCTTTTTATTCGAGGTTGGGGACCCCCCTTTTTTAAATGGCTTGTTGCGCCCCAAATATTAACAATATATCAAGTTCTGTAATGGTGAATGGTCGACTTTTAAAGAGTTATGCCCCTTGGAAAAATTAATACCTATGCAACACATGGAAAATTTGAAGTCGATCCTTTTATTAAAACAGAAAAAAGAGGTCAATAAATAAACGAACAAATATGACACTTTTCATGTATAAATTGCAGTTATGTTATCCTTTGTTCATCTCATTAAAGATAACTTTATTTGTCAATCTGGAGAATGCTCGTCTTGAGAAAAGACCATTTCAGAATTATGTTGAAAACATAATTATGTAAACATTTAAATATGGGCCGCCATTGCAAAGGGGTATAATTAAAAAAAAAGATGTGGTATGATTCTAATTAGACAACTTTCCACAAGAGACCAAAATGACACAGAAATTAACAACTATAGGTAACCGTACAGCCTTCAACAATGAGCAAAGCTAATACCACATAGTCAGCTATGGAAGGCCCCAAAATGACAATATATAATCTGTTTGTTATTAAAGTTACTTTTTTTTATACCCGTTTGGATGAAATGTCTATGTTTTATGTTTCAGGAATTAAAGTTACACTTACGACTTTAGTGAAGCACTGTCAGGAAAAAGTTTCTGTGATGAAGAAAAAATGAATGGAACTGAAGTCAAAGCTTGTCAGTGTGCAGTTGTAGAGGTTGACTCCTCAAAACAGATCATGACAAGTTACTATATTAAGGGAATTAACCGACTGTTTATGATATGAAAAAATATTTTTTAAATAAAATTATATCTTTTAAAATGACAGATGATAAATGAAAATTCTAAAACCAGCATTTATGTCACTACACAAATTATTTTGATATCTTTTTGATATTTTATGAAATGAATTTATTATGGGTACAACACATAATTTGCAGAACAGGATGTAACCTTCTGGTCCACTTTGAAAAGTCGAAAGGTTTTAATTTATTGGCGTAGATGGAATAAGCACATTAATCTAACCCACAACAGTTCAAATATTGCTAATGGAGTATTTTTATTGATAAAATATTATTCATGTGTCATTTGATAAGTTACGGGGTTCGTGTTGTTTATTCTATAGTTTTCTATGTTTTTTTATGTGTACTATAGTTTGTCTGTTTGTCATTTTCGTCTTAAGCCATGGCGTTGTCAGTTTATTGTCGATTTATGAGTTTGACCGTGCCTCTGGTATCTTTCGTCCCTCTTTTATATCTTATATATTCAATGTTTATTTTATGTTTTAAAAAAGATTTGCCTGTTTGCTAATCCTGTAGTCATTTATGGGTTATTGACATGGTTAAAATTCACATTGTTAGTGTAAGGGTTACTAATAATGTCAAATCAATGATATTTGGTATATAATTAATGTATAATATCCTTTGTAAAAATATGCCGAGCATATTCAGTATGTAGTCGTGTGTATTGTTGTGGAAATCATTATTGGACACAATTTGTCTGTTCAACAATATGATCGGTGAAATTTTATCATTTACAGGAACAATCAATGAAATTGGAGGGAAACGTCGACCTACTAGTAGACCCTTTTCATATCTGCAGGATGCATACGTAGCTTTCAGTAAATTAGGAGAACTTGAACATACTTTTTATAGAGTAAACACATGGTTTTTTTTTTTGGTTTTTTTTTTCTATCTTTAAGGTAGATAGGGTGTCTTCCTCCATCTTGGATTTTAAAGTACCAGAAAACAAGGTCTAATCCTTTAATAGAATGTGCAAATTTTGAGAGTACTATGTAATTCATGTGTAAGAATTTTCCTCTCGATATAGAAAATTACAGGTTTCATCATGTTTATGGTTATATTTCACAAAAAAAAACAGAAAACTTTTGTTTGATTAAAAAAAAAATTCCAAATTTGCCACATAAGGGGAGACAACTCAAATACAAGAGCAGATAATTCAGATTAAGGTACTTTAAAATGTGTTAGGAATTTACCTATTTTATAATGAAGCAAGAAAACGGATCCGGTGACCCCATTTTTTTCATTTTCTTAACTGAAAGCATACTATTAAAGCTACCTTCTCAAATTTTATCTCAAAATTATATGGTGTAGTTTACGCTTTATAGCAGAAAATTGGGTTTTCCATGCATAATCTATACAAAACCTGTCAATTTAGAACACCGTGTATAAAAAAAATCATCAGGTACATGCCTTCGTTCAATTAATAAAATGACACTGTTTTCACGATGAATCAAGAAACAACAACACGACCAAAGAGCAACAACAACAGAAAGCCACTAATGGGTCTTTAACACAGCGATAAAATCCTGCACACGAAGGCAAGCTTCAGCTGGCCTCTAAACAGACATGTGGACACGCATAGCACGCCATGCGATTCCAATCTCAATATCTTATAAAACAAAACTATCATACAATATCTTTTACATGAACAAATTATTGTGTTTTAAAGCAAAGATTAGTATTATAATAATGTATATCGATGTTTCGATGTTAAGTAAAGAGTTACCTTAATTGAATTCGCAATTTTCGACACAATCAACAACACAAAATAATGTATAATCATCCTTCTATGGCGAGTTGCAATGACAGAATGACAGCTATATAAAATTACATAACATGTCCTCTAGACAAAAAGATTATCAGTCACTACTGATGAATTATGTAATGAAAAATTATTGCTTCAAGCTTTGTCTACAGTGAATGCATTTGCAAGTACGATAATCAATTTTGAATGTGCGTTTTAGATATTGTATTATATTAATTCCATAAGTTTTGAACGGTTGCATAAAACAAAAGATCTTAAGCAAATAAGTGTGATATACTTGCCAATAAGACATCTCTGTATAAGAAATCAAATAACACAGACGGCAAATTCATTTTGGGGCCAATTATAGCTTGCTTGTTAGTGTGAGCCAAGGTTCCGTGTCATGTAGGATTTTTGTCATTTTTTTTTTCGGAATCGTCTGGTTTTATCCATTGGAATACATTAACAATTTTTGCCCATTGACCCCAATTTTTCTTTTTATAAATCTTTTACTTGTATAATTACAAGCCATCTGACTAAATCTTATACAATCTTAGTTATTTTGTAATAGTTTTTGAGAGCTTAAACTTGTCAATGATAAAGCTAGGAAAAATAAAGAGAGAACCTTTTCCTAACAAAATATTAATGGCTAATATCTCGTCAACAAGTACATTGACCTATTTATTTATTTTACTTTGTTGGTTCCTTTATTAATCCCCTATCAATATATACGTACTTTGACCTATAATGGTTTACTTTTATAAATTGTGACTTGTATAGCGAGTTGTATCATTGGCACCCATATAACATCTTCATATATTATAAGTTAGGTAAAACAAAAAGTCCAAAATAGGGGTGCAGCAGTCAAAAACCTTGCGTTATGAGCTTAGTAACTATAAAAAATAAAAAAGTCAATATCAACAAAAACACAAATAGGTATATCGAGAAAACACACTGATTAACATACTTCATGTTTTTATGAACGACAAGTTTAAAGGGAAAAAAATCGTCAGAGAAACAAACCAGATGAAAATAGAGATAAATTAAATATGCTTATCCATTTTCTGACGTTTCTAATTTAGGTTACACCGTTGGTTTTCCTGTCTGATTGGTTTTACACTATTCATGTTGGGGCCCTTTAAAGCTTGCTTGTTGGTGTGACCAAAGGGTCAGTGTTGAAGGCCGTACTTTGACCTATAATGGTTCACTTTTACGAATTGTGACTTGAATGGAGAGTTGTCTTATTGGCACCTATACAACATCTTCTTAAATGTATATAATAGGTAAATATGTCAAAAATAGGGGTGCAGCATTCAACCTTGTGATATAATCTTAATAACTATAAAAAAATAAAAAATATGTAAACATCACCAAAACACAAAAAGATATATAGACAAAGCACGCTAGCAAACATGAAAGACAAGAATACAAAAATGTACCATATCACAATAACACAATTATGGGATGTGTTAGTATCAAGGCACATCAAATGCATATTAACAACAATATACTATAAAATAAAAGTAATATTCGCAAAGACGAATACATAATAATATAACACACTATTAAGATGATAAACAACATCAGTACCTACAATGCATACTGCAATAACATCCTGTATTGTTTGTGAAGTTGATGTGGAAAATTTATCAACAAAGTCTTTGTGTGTTGAGATGAACTTTTTTAGAATAAGGATGACGTGTTTTGACATACCACTAGTTCATCAACTTTTTTCTCAGACACTGGCGAATGCAGATGTTATTATATCACCTTCATTATAATTGATCGAACGTGACATGAAGTAATAAAGTTAATTTTCCTTTCAAAGCAAGAATAATAAATAACCCTGAAAAATCCTTATGTGCAGTCAATGAATATATCAATTTGTTTATTTGGTATGATTGCCAATTATGTAGCTTTCCCGAAGGACCACAGGACAAAAAAGTAAATTTCAAAACTCATTCTTATTGGTTTTTTTTTTGGCGTCACTGAATGAATGAATGATCTTTATTATCATAAACAAACTACATATTAACAGAGAAGATAGTATTACAATAATAACAAATATTAAAATAGCATAAGTGAAATACGAATTATTATTAAGGGATATTATAATATATGTTTCATTGTATTTGGACAAAAGATAAATAAAGGCAGCAGTGTTTTTAACCAGGAGGAAAGCCTTTCAAATACATAGATTTAATAAATCTACACAGTTTATTAAACTCAACACAATTTTGGGTTGAACACACTTGTTTGTATTTCATAAAATTTAAGTTTTTACTGTAATATTGTGTAAAGTATATGCTTCCTTCATGTTTGATATAAGTACATGACATGATATCATGGTATTCATCATCGATGTCAGCTAAGTCAGAAAGGTGACACACTACTCGATGTCTTAGAATAGTGCGCCACTTTCCGTTCCAATTGGTAAACGGTTATATTTACATCTAAATTATCAGAAGGTAGTTAATAAATTAAATGGTAGTACTGATAACTGATATTAGTTTCAAATTGAAAAAAAAACCGACAGCATTTAACAATATATAACACAGTTGCATTGTTTATTTCGGTTGACTATGTTGACCATTCTTAAATAAAGTGGTTTCTGAATATTTGCTGAACACTGAATACGACCTAACGGTTTTTAAATAAGTTGTGATGGTTATTTACATTTTGATGTAAGTTTCTTATAAAATCATCATAGCAATTTACTCTCCAGGTCTGTCAATTTTTATTTCAATGAAGATTGATAATGCATTAAAAAAAAGATGTAAAGTTTATTCCTAAGTGCGACTCATTTGTTACAAGTTTGGCTGTCAACAGCACAAGGGTAGTTCAAATGAATGAACCCTTCCAATGAATAACGTATGCAAGTCAAGAATATTTCACTCGAACCTCTGACCTCTATCTTCGTTAAAACACCTCTGATGTATGTGATGATTCCAATTGTATGTGAGTGGTAAACATTTCACCTATTAGAAAGATTTTCGGCGAGAATCTTGTAATTGCTTTGATCGCACATGAATAATTATTTCTAATTTCTATAGATGTTTATTATTTTGGAGGGCATTAACAAAGACAAAGAGAGAAAAGAATAAACCAGTTTACATCATGTCAGTGTGTATTCAATTACATCAATGGTTTGTCTGAGTTTAACATAATCGCATAAGAAAGCAGATGAGGTGTTCAATAACTTAAACACTGTTATGTATTAAGGCCTTAGTAACACTCTTTCATTAATGGTTGTAAATATTAAGTCACATTTCTAATATTTTCGTGTACATATGAATATTTGTTTATATTATTAGACTTTGATATATGTAATATACAAATAGGCAAACAGATGAGATATTCTTAAAACTGTAATGTATGAAGGCCTCAATTACTCTTTTCGATTAATGTCCTATTTCTATTACTTTCGTGTAAAGCTTTTAAAAATAAGTATTGGTAAAAAAGTGACACCTAACATCAATCCGAATTCAGAAAGCAACAAATCGTATTTGGAAGACTCCGTATACATACTTTTAGTATTTTATTGTAATTATATTACAAAATAATGATCACATGATGCTAGTATTACTTGACTTACAATTGCTTTGATTGTTACTCATAACATAATTACAGAAGTAACTGAGCTAATGAAAATCCACCACGCCTCCGACCATTTTTTTTTTTTTTTTTTTTTTTTTTTTAAAGGTAAATCATGTTTTATTGATAGTTTTTCACATTTGTTAGTGGATACATCAAATACCGGTACCTTATCCCGGCCTCGTTAACCGTTATTAGTATATATTAAATTTTGTTAGTACTTGTTAGTTTAATTTGTCTGTAAAACATACATTTATAAATTATAATATAATCCAACACGCCTCCGACCATTTTGTTTTGTTCATATTGCATTGATAAAAGCCTTCAAATACGAGTCTCTGTGATCAAAGAAATGGCTAGACATGGCTAAGAAATTTGCATAAGAATTAAACATAAGCGAAGGGTGAAAAAAGCTGCAATGCAGCAAAATAAGCTAAAGTTTATGCTATCACAAGCTATAAAACAGGTTGTTAACATTTCGCATACAAAAATTAACTAATGACGAGCAATTAATATTATCCAGAGGTTTAAAATTCATTCCGTCACCGTCAGTCAAAAAGGAAAAGCAGGATTTATTTCATGATTTTAATGAACGAGGGACGAAAGATACCAGATGGACAGTCAACATCATAGATTGAAAATAAACTTACAACGCCATGGCTAAAAAATAAAAATACAAACAGACAAATAGTAGTACATAAGACACAACATAGAAAACTAAAGACAACTGGGGATGATCTCAACATACGTTACAAATGAAACTAAGCAAAATGACAATTATTCACACATATTAAAATAAGGACTACTAGCAGTTACTGACATGCCTGATCCAGACTTTAATTAACTTGGTTAAAAAGTTATGTTCAGTATCATATCTTTCTATAAGAATATAATATATACCATGCTAACAACTGTTTTCAGAAGGTTTTTTAATGCAAAGACCCAAGGAGTGAATCAATATCAAGTCCCCCCGAAAGAAGTCATCTGTAATGACTCGACAACGGTATCGTTACAATGTTGTTTATTCTTTAGTTTTCTATGTTGTGTCGTGTGTGCTGTTGTTTGTTTGTCTTTTTCATTTTTTGTCATGGCGTTGTCAGTTTGTTTTAGATTTATGAGTTTGACTGTCCCTTTGGTATCTTTCGTCCCTCTTTTACAATATTTGTTAAGTCTTTTTAAAGGTTTGGTTAGCTTTTGAGGAGAATTGCGACATTTTCGTGCTTTGTTTAGAATATTACCATGATCATAGATAGATTGGACGAGAATACTATTGATAGTCGTAACGTATCAATTGAGACATAAAAGTACAACAAATGCATGCAATATGTGCAGATCGTATGCTCCTGTTCAAGAAAAAAAATTAACATCTAATGTTTGAATATATACTCCTCAAATATAACAGGATTACAAATTTTGTTCACCAGTCTACAGAAGACTCGTCACGAAGGCTCAAATAAAAAAAAATCACAATAAAATTACCGCGATGATAATATTGTGTTGCTCATTTTGAGTTGACGAATACATGGATTTGAAGCATAAGTGAATGCATTTTTGTTGCCATGAATTATTAGCATCAGATCAGTGAACGAGAGGAAAACAATAGTATTTTCGAAGAATCATCATCCAAATTCAACATGTTAATTTTCTATAAAAAAACTAGCCATTCAATTTAATTTTTTTTAACTGGTCACAACCATATATCTTTTCTTCGATCTATGAGTTTGGCTGTCCCTCTGGTATCTTTCGCTTCTCTTTTCTAACATTGACTCTGATTTTTCCCAACTAGATTGTACTGTATCTTTTGTTGTGTGTTTGTGTATACAACATTAGTAGAAGTATAGGGGAATGCTTTAGAAGTAATAAACACTGTTGAAGCCCGCAAGTATTTTGAATCTCGACCTTTGTACTTTTTGCATGTTTTTAGAGTTTAATGTGAAGTCCATCTTTGCTGCACTGGTAATTTTTGTTAAGCGTCCCCATGAAGCCCGCCGCTGTGTGTATTTCATACATTTTTCAAGATTGTTTTTCTAGAAATACAATCCAGATATCTTCAGGCAGATATCCAGGCAGATATCGTCAGCTGCAATGTCTCGCCAATATAATCATTCAGGGTATTTTATAAATGACACAGTTATTGATCAATAGATTTTAATGTTTTTCGACATCTCATAGATACCACGTTACTAAGTTTACATGTATCACTATCTATATCTACATAAATTATCATTCAAACGAAGATAGAAAAAAATGTTTTTATTGGATAAAGAATAAGCAATATAATGAACGGTAAACATTTTTTTTTTAAATATGAAAGTGTAATTATGTGTCATTAGTAACAAGAAATGACACATACAGTAACTGATATAGGTAAAAAAAAACACCCAAATGTTATAGAATGCCTGTCAGAAGAAAAACATAATATAATTATTAGTAAATCTTACTCAATCTATAATTTAAAAAAAGACACTGCATTATTTGATCAAAAAATATTTTCACTTTCATTTAAAGCAATACATTTTCGATTGTATGCATCAAATCTTCGTGCAGTGTGATGGGCCTCGGCGCTCTAGGTAGTTGAACTATAGTCTGTCATCAGGAAATATGGCGGATGGTAGAGGTACAACCTTAGATCGTTGGGCAATTATCAACTGCAAGGTAATGGTTATCATTGTTCAAGATCAATATTGTGTGTGTTCCATGCGTGCAGTCCCGTTGGTTGATATAGTGGAGCTTATGATTCTAATTTTAAAAAAAATTTATATTAAAGTTTTTTTTTAATTTGCTGATAACAAAATTCAAATAATGTTGAACAAATTTACAATATCAAACGAATTATACCAACAGATAAAAAGGATGCAATGTTGGCCCTCATGACTAGATGAGTAACAATGTTTTCTTTACTATACCAAAAACAGTTTAATCAAAAACAAATCACCGCCATTGTCTCTTCTTTGCAGGAAAATAAATGTAACAAATCACCGCCATTGCCTCTTCTTTGCAGGTAATTCTAATATGACGTGCTTCTTTAGCTTTGTAAACAACACTGTGATAAAATTCTCGATAAATTATACTTAGCGCAGACTCAGAGATATACATAATAATGGCTGTTACACTATACTTCCCATGTAAATCTACATATATTGGAACCTATTTGCAGACCCTTTGCCGATTTTATTGTTTTAAAAAGTGCAATTAAAAAAAGACAAAATAACTTTTATTCTTATTCGTATGCATAATAAAAAGAAGTAATGCACAAGAGCTCAGAGAAGTCAACAAAATAAAAATTAAATAAAAGTCCGCGAAAGTCTATTAATCTTTTTGGCGCATTTAAGTCATTTCAAAATATGACGTCATACAAATGAAACCGCTAAAGTTGAAAGTTTTCTGTTACGTGAACCATCGGAATTTGTATGATATTGTATTAAAACTGATTTTTGAGGTAGGTTTTGTTTTATTTTCTATTCTATTGCATTATTCGCATATTTACTCATTTCAGCAACTCAACATGGCGGCTCCTTAGTTACAAAATGTCAACTTTGGAATTGACGGAAGCTTATGAGAAAAACATGTAAATTAAAAATGGTATATGTTGGGTTTGAGAATTTAATAATTAAAAAGTTTTTTTTTCTAGCGGTTATTCACGAAATAACCTACGCAAGCTACATATTTATAAAGATATTTGAGATTTATCTATCAGGGAGTAAAAAGGAACAGCCACACACACACAGCATACCTACCCTCGCTTCAGTTTTTTGATGACCGTATTTGTCCTATTAGAATCGAAATAATTCATGGAAGCCATAGCTTGTTGGAAATTGACACATGGCCTGGGCCGTGATATTCGTTAATTTTATCCCTCGCTAACGCTCAGGATAAAATTCGAATATCACGGCCCAGGCCATGTGTAAATTTCCAAAAATCTGTGGCTTCCATGAATTATTTCTTAAATAAACATGATCAATGTAATGTAAACAAAAAACGAAATATATCAAAGGAATATTCAACCACATTAGTCAAAAATAAAATGACAACACCATTGCTAAAATATAAAAAGACCAATAGACAAACAACATTATACAAAACACAAAATTGAAAACTAAAGAATGACAAACACGAACCAAACCTAACAATTATACAATTAACTGCAATATTTGAAAAGTAAAAAGAGTTACTGTAATACGGTGAGAATTGTTTGTTTGGTTAAGCAAATTAATATTGATTTTGTTTTAAAAGAAAATGTCACCACAATAGTGCTTGTCTAATAATCCCAAATTTCGGATCACATTTTACTAAGCATATATAAGATAAATTTCATTTGTTTCAGTCTAAAAGAAAAAGTAATAACATTTAAAAATAACACATTTGTATCGTCACATATATCTATCGAAAATCGACATGTGCTAAATTAAAACAACAGAAGTATACCACTGTGCGAAATTCATAAATGGATTGAGGAAAAAACAAATCATGAAAAATAAAGTTATGCGGGAGGACGTCTTACCGGATATTTAAAACAAAAAGTGTGCAAAAAATTACAGTTATACTCCAATTGAAGGTTAATTTAAGCCAGTATTTATATGCAGTTGTTTCACTAGTATATTTTACGCTTATTTCATCATATAAACCTGGAATCCCTGTACGATTTGAACTCCTTCACACATAACGGTGTGGCTATTATACAAACTGCACTCTTTTGTTTCTGTGGAAATTACGAATACTTTACAGTTGTCAGAAATTTTGCAATACTGTGCACAATCAATTTTACTTCTTGATGCAAAGAGCATCTTTTAGCTGAAGTGATGAAAAGATTAAATTTGGAATACATGCAACCAGTTCAATGTACATTCTTTTGCTGAATATCAGAAAACACGCACCTATTTGACACCTCCAATCTCGTTCTTTTTTGATAAATTTGATCCATCCGTGTTGTATGTTGTGCTTTGGTTTGTGGGTTATTGATGTTGGATATTATTCCGTTATCTATATATCTGACTAGGCGAACATAAACAAAATGAAGTAACAAAAATGTTATGTGCATTATCCAATTTTACGATAATCAACTAAAAGGAGGCACAATTAAGGAATCAAAATGTAACACTACAATATGAATCTGACCTTAACAATATAAAGACGGAACATCAAAGACAACAGACTCAGAGCTTCGATTAACAAATAGATTTGTTCCCATACTGTGCACATTAACTTACACTTATTGATGGTAGGACTTGGTTTCCCGTTGCTGTAACGTTCGTGTTATTTTAGACTAACTTATACTAAACCCAACTTTGCTTATAAGGTAAATAGCCTGCAAATACGTTTAAAAAAATAATAAAACAAAGGCAAAGTTATATACATTTCAAATGCAACAGGAATCACTAAAACTTTTACAATTTTCAATAAAAAAAAAAGAATGCAAAGAAGCACTTTCAGCTTCAGTTGTAAAAGGAAGATTTTTTTTAATATATGCAATCATTTAAATATATATGTTTTTTTCCTGATTAACAGGACACAATCAACTAGTTGACGCTTCCAATCTCGTTCTTATTTAGTAAATTTGAAACTATCAGTGTTGATTTTGTGCTTTGACTTGTGTGCTCTAAATGAATGAATGCGATTTCAGCATTAGTAAACGTTTCGTGTTTCTATTTCACAGAATTTATTCGGATACTATTTATTTTTACAATTATGTCTGTATCTATTTTCCGAACTTGGTAAAACATAATCGATATGAAGTAAAACAATGCTTTAGTATTATCCAATTATACGATAATTATCCGAAATTGGGCAAAATATAGAAATCAAAATGTAACACTAAAATATAAATCTGACCGCAATATATAAAGACATAACAGAAAATAAAACAAACACAGAGCTTTGATTGGAATAGAGATTTGTTTTTACGTTAAGAGACCGTATCACAAGAGATTTATGAAGATAAGTTAATAAAGGAATTAAGAACTATTTCATAATGATTTGATCGATTGATTGATTTTTATTTGCTTTGATTTGGTGAAATGGAGGCAATCAACAGTGGAAACGTCCGAGGTAATGTAACATTGGATCGTCACTTTTCTTCATTTCTAAAAAGTTTTCAATACCAATAAATGATTCAATTCTGTAAATTTTAAAGTGTTTATATCCCAGTGGATTTTCATTCATTCTGGAAAGGAATTTATTTTATACATTAAGAAAAATATTGCTAATAAATTCAATAACACTTTTTTCAGTTTCACCGTGATATTATGAAAAAAAGAATATTTACTGAGGTTTCACACTATCATTATCATGTTATTCTTACAACCTTTTCTTAAAATGTCTTTTCACGATTCAGTCTTATTACCTGTTTTATATACTGATATTCTCCATCCTCCCCCACATATCTGTTCAGAATCGACAAGACACTCACAATCACAATCATAACCCGGTTTTTTGAAATAATCGGGTACATTTTCAGGGCCGTACCAATAAGGGTCATCACCACACCAACATTCCATACAATTCTAAAATAATTAAATCTGTATTGTAGATTCAGGTCAACAGTATGGATGTCTAAATCTAATAATAGCGCTTATGATAACGACGATTGGGACTGTTAACTTAATGTGGATTTATGTTAATGACACCTGTAAACCTAATGTATTGGGCTCTTTGTTTAAGAGCCTAGGTGGTCTAGTGGTCTAGCGCGTCGGACATAGTGCAATGCGATTTGGTGTCACGATGTCTCAGTAGCATGACTTCAAATCCTGGCGAGGGAAGTTCTTGCCTGGCCGGGATTCGAACTCATGCTACTGAAATACAATGGCACCAAATCGCATTGCACTATGCCTGACGCGCTAGACAACTGGACCACCTAGACTCTTTAATAATAAGGATTTAGGTAGCTGAATGTTACCTTTCCCTGTCAGTTTGTATTTAACGTCGTACATGATGTATAAGGCATGGAGATGGACTTCTTACAGATCAGCTGAATTATCTATCGTAGAGAATTTTACAAACTTATGTAGGATACAGTCACAGAAAAAAAATCTTATTCTAAGTACGTCTCAACCAGTGACAACTCTACAACAGATTTTTTCCATCAGATCAACATTGATGGTGATACAAGGCTGAAACACACATTCTGTATATATAATTCGTCTAAATATTAGCGCAACAATGTTAAATCTGTAATTTTTTTGTTCTTCCTTGACCAGGATTCGAACTCATGTTACTGATATATCGTGGTACCAAATCGTTGCACTATGCCCGACGCGCTAGATCACCTAGGCTCTACAATGATAAATTTTTAGATGGCCGGGTGTAACCTTTCCTCGTCAGTTTTTTTTTACCTAGCTTCGTACAGTACATTATTGTCTTTGGAGGATAAAGTGTTTAATATATCCTTGGATTATTACAACAATACCTGCGTTCCGGAGTACATGAAACCCTGTTCTTTACAGTGAAGCAAACACATGTTGTTTTCCATATCTGGTGGATGACTTCCGTTATTCAACAAATATTTATAAGGAAACAGTCTTGTGTATGTATCAATGAAACATCCAACGTAATCATTGCTACCTGTTCAACAGACAATTCAATACCTATTAGAAGTTAACACGGACATATTGGCAAAGACAAAACACAACGTAAGTGTTACATACGTAGTGTAATACTTTTCAAACATGTAATTTACTGTCCATGTAATTGAGAAAGACTCATTTATTTTGAGCAATGCACATTTGAAATCGGCTAAAAGTAACAAAAATGTTAACAATATGAGAAGTTGAAGACCCCCATAATTTCTGTATTGTCGTGAATAATATCTTGCCGTTGAAAAAAGACGATGTTGTTTTATGAAATTTGATAAAATCGAGAGAAAAATAGAAATAAACAGGTATCATATTGGATCAATATATATGAAATATAAAAAAAAAAAGAACTTACCAATAACTTGTACCTGACACTGAAAAATAAACAGTTACAATACAAAACTTAATACTTTTACAATTACGTTTTTCATCGAATAAATTTTTAGGAAGCTTAAGACATGTAAAACAAGAAAGGAATACATACAAAGCCAAAAACATGCAAAGCCTTATGACGTTATCTTAAATACATTGATGGCCAGCCTTATTTTCAGTCCAATAATATGATTCAGTGACTTTTATTTCAAGTAAAATGCAATCATACTGATAACAAAAGGAACGGTTAATATCAGTTTGGTATTTTTTCCTTATATGACACTTCTTCAGCCACTGTGTCGTCGTCATGGTTTTAATTCATATGAATGGACCTAAACGAACACGCCAAGTCTCTTACTATGTTATTATATTATCATGCTGATATGGATCACAGTCCGTACAATTCATGCCAAATAAATACATTAAAACTACTGTGCCGCAAAACAGTCAATGAAGGCTGTTCGAAACGATCAAAACCCCAACATTTTAAGGAGCTGATATTATGAAAAAAAACATTTACTTACTTTAAAGATGTAAGAAATCGATAAAGATTAAACTTCCACATGTTCAACGATAGAAAATAATCTAATATATTGTTAAACAGTATTTCATTCTTTTTTTTGTAACTCTTTGTTTAGAAAGGTAAATTAATATGGAAAGTAATGTTAAGTTGGAAACAAGTTTTGTATTTTTTTTTAAATGATGTTTCTGTATTTAACCGTCAAATTATAATGAGATAAATCACATATATTATACTGTCGTGTAATCAATTAAGTATCATTACATAAACGATACCAACTGTTCTGCACCAGATGCGCATTCCGACAATCAATGTATATTCAGTGATGCTCGGGACCAGAATATAAATTTCAAAGCTTATTCAAAAGGTGATTGCTACAATTCAAAAAAGACATAAAGGTACAGCGAACAAGGAATTAGAGCTTTGCATGGAGATACATTCCTGAATTTAAAATAATTGACAATTTTGGTAACAGCAATTTCAAAACACAAAATTCGTATGTTCATGCCAGTATCGAATTCTTGACAATAAGGCTGTTGATACCTTCGGGGACTATCAGTCAACCAGTATAGGCATATAACCAGTAGCTATAAGAACATACAACACTTTTGTCATCAGGAAAATTTCTCAAGAATTTTAACGTTTCATAGTAGACATAAATACTATCAAAATAATATATTTAGATTGTGTCTATACTGGAGTGTTTGTGCATTTTGTCCCAATGAGTTATATCAGCAACCTGGTAAACATTGTTTTAGACCAGTTCATTAAACATCAATTCTTTTAAGCAGTGTCTTTAGCTGTGATATTTCTTAAATATACATGTACTATAGAGGATGTTCACTTGTTTTGTTTTTGACTTATTGATATTCCAAATCCACTGATTTTATCTATGTAGTGTCATAAAAAAACGGTTACCCTACTCTACTTTTCATAATGTTATTCAATGTAAATAAAAAATGCCATTGTTTAAAGTCTCATGAAATCCTAACTATATTTTCATAGTTTCTGAAATCTAGATACACTTATATAATGCCAAATTCCAAATGACCTTTATTTCAAAAACATGGACACCGATATTTGTTAATCTTCATTAAAATACTTTATTTTGTGTTTTTAAACCTAATATTGAACACACTAGGTCTTATAGGATGAAACTATAATATCATAAAAGTTATCAAAGGTACCAGGATTATAATTTAGTACGCCAGACGCGCATAAATTGTCAATGAGAAATAGATAAATTCTTCAAATATGCAAAATAATTAGCGTTACAGTCGGTGCTAAGCTCTCAAAACTGAATATAATAATAAGTATACACTAAATAGACTAACATAGTATTACTTTCAATGAAACACACATCAACAACCAAAACAGTTGCATAGCCATGATACTTTTTACGAATCTAAACGACAGAATGAATGTTAGATTTAAGGAGCTCCTTTTAACAAAAAAACGATAACTTCATATCTGAAATACTATAGTCTCAAACTATTATAAATTACAGATCTGAAAGCCGAATAATGAATTTTTTTCTTATTTTATCAATGCATACTTACAAAGCTTATAAACGGAAAAAGTACTTAACTGCAAGTCATATTAAAAAGACCAATGTCTATATTAATGGTCTTTTTCATAGATAAGTATCTTAAACATACATGTTGAACAATAAGTAATGCAAGTTTACGTTTCCGATTTCGCACAAAAAAAGACGTCAATTGGAAAAGTTCACTCTTATTGTAAAATTAAAACGTTTGTTCACTTATTTGAACAAAGAATTGATTAAATACAATGTAAAAGCTTATTTTCATACTTAAGAATTGTCATAAAATTGGAAAGCAAAAGGTGTAAACGATTTTTATCTGAAAGCAATGCATTTAATAGATAAAATATATATATCAATGAAGTTTCATAGTGTTATCTGTATTTGTCTTAGTGCAGTGTAGCTTTCAATGTTTATCATGGTTTCATTGATATCTTGTTAGCGTGAACCGATATTTATACATTCCGCAATGTGTTATTTTGCTATAGTATTTTTTTTGGGTATTATTGTCTTTTCATTTTTGTTTGTGTGCTTTGTCAACAGACAGTCTATGTGTTTTTGTTTAACTTTTATAGGACTTACATCAAAGCTTTGACAAAGATGGTCGTTTAAAACATTTTTTTATGACAAAATAGATGATAACAGCTTCAAATTATGAACATTTTAATTTTTATGCAGCACTTACATCAAAGCTTTGACAAATATGGTCTTTTAAAACATTTTTTTACGACAAAATAGATGATTACAGCTTCGAATTGTGAACCTTTTAATTTTTATGCAGCACTTACATCAATACTTTGACAACGATGATCGGTTAAAATACTTTTTTACGACAAAATAGATGATTACAGCTTCCAATTGTGAACCCTTTAATTTCTATGCATCAACATTCCATCAGCACCTACATATTGATTATGTATCTCGGAGCGGATACGATGTCCCAGGATTTCCTATGATAATTTCCTTTATAGATGGTTAATATTCAAATGAATCTCTAAAACCAACATCTCCAAGTGGTGAAGTTGACATCATCTCATTATAAGGTTTATGGACGCAATCGCTAGTTGTGTGACCGTTGTGTAATATCTGTTTCACAGATTATAGTTGATATGTTCATGATGTGGTAACTACAATTCCGTTCCTTTTTCCCGAATGGGACCTAATGAATTATATATATTATCGTGTTTGTACTAAAATAAGCAACACCACGGTTGACAAAGATGTAGCAGGATCTGCTAACCCATTTTCTTAATTAAATGGATATTTGTATAGATTTTACTCACATTCCTAGTTTAACATGTATTTAACATGTTTAATTCCGAATCATGAATTTCGTTTTTATGAATTGAAATGTTTTATTGTATTCTTGAAAAAAAATGTAGAAAGTGGACTAAATGGCATTCGATAAATGCTGACGATAATTTTGATATTTCTGTTATATATATAAATCGTCGTCATTTTGGATTCCATCAATTTTATGATGAAAGGGCGACAGACTAAACCCAACGATTAAGAAATATAAAGACAACAAAAACCCTAGGATGAACATGGAAACTGTGAAAAAGTTCGTCGATTTACTTGTATAAGGATTTAAAAAAAAATAGAATTAATACCTTAAACGACAGGGGGGTGGGGGTCGGGGGGGGGGGGTGGATGACTCACCCATTTTAATATAACATTCACTGAAATTCAGTACCTAGTTATATAAATATATTATGTATATTTATACCTAATATGATGGACTTGATAAATATTTAATTGTGAATAGAAATTGTTGCGGACCAACTTTAAGTTAGTGGTCGTCATTCGTTTATGTGTTACATAATTGTTTTTCGTTCATTTATTGTACTTAAATTAAGCTGAGTTTTCTCGTTTGAATTGTTTTACATTGTCATTTAGGGGTATTTTGTAGCTGACTGTGCAGTATGGACTTATTGCATTGTTGAAGGCCGCACGATGACCTGTAGTTGTTAATGTCTGTAATATTTTGGTCTCTTGTGAGAGTTGTCTCATTTTCAACCATGGCATCTTCTCTTTTTATTTCTAATTCTCTTCAAAGAATATTTCTGAAGCAGGTATTAGATACCATAGATATGAGCCAGTATTTATTATTATACTACACGTTAAAATGCCATGTTTTTATTGGCTTATACGAGGGTGTTAATTTACTCTATTACATGGCTGAGAGGGTGACAATTTTTTTGAATGTTACCTACCCTCTCGTCTAGACCAATCAAAAATCGATAATTTAAGGGACAATGAATTGAATTTACATCAAGTTATTAGATACAATGCTTAAGTTCTACCTTTTTGCTCAGATTATATTATTTGACTGTTAACATAGAAAAATAAAACATCTTGCTTCACTTCTGTTGATTTTTCTAATACCCGTAACGTTGTTATATAAGTGACGTCATAGAAAAATACTTTTAGATATAATTCATCTGTAAAAGACAATAATGATAGGACAGTCTGTATAATAAATAAAATAACACATAGCTGAGAGGGTGATAAAGGGATTGGTACCCTTCGAAAAAGCATGTTCGAATGTTTTCTCGGGGTAAAAATCTGCTCTATCACCCTCTCAGATATGTGTTATTCATATAATGTATACGTACAGGAAATTAAACGATGTCTGTAGGAAACGAATTTCAATGTGAATTTGAATGTATCACTTGTTTTCATCAACGGATTTTGTAAATAACAGACCTAAAATTGAACCTGTCCTTGTAAGAACATGTTTTCACTGTGTTTTTTTCCTACATGATAGTGGTGTTAACATTTGCACAACATTTTCTTTCTATTTTTTTCAGAAAGGATACTTGCTGGGATGTATGTGCGAAAAATGGCTTTCGTTTAAACATGATGTGTTTAATGTACATACGAAATAAACATCGAAGTCTGTTAGAATCGTTGTGTTTATACCAATAGACATTTGATATGTTCCGTCCTGTTAGGTGTCGAATTGACAGAAAAATGTAAATTGAAAAGAGACAATTAATATAAAAATAAACATATCCCATATCTTTTTCTATTTATTTCTAAAGGGGTTAAACAATAAACAAGGACAGACGTAATGTAGTGGTAATGGTATCTGACTACGTACACAGAGGTTCCAGGTTAGATCCCTGTCCCCGGGAGAACATTTCAAGGAATGAATTTTTGGCTCTCTCTTGACACCACTTGCGCGTATGGTCTTGAGAAACGATGATAGTCCGTTGGAAAGGGGTTAGAACAACCGACCCGTAATAAGAGAGAGCAATATCTCTTGCATTTAAAATACACCCCAATAGATTTCGATAAAAAAAAACAAAAAAAACAGGCGTATGCCACTACACAAGGCAGCACTCGCATCCGAAAGGTGGAAAGGGAAACTTTTTGGAATATTGATTCTCTATACTCTTCAACTTTGTTTTGTTTTGTGACAATATGATGGGCTTAATATATATATATATATATATAAATTTATATTATATATATTTATATTTACATTTATGATTATATATTATCAAAATGTTTATTAAATTGAATAAAATAAATACAGGGAAATATCTATTAAGAACATCAAGCCTTGTAAAAGGTTGTTCAATTGACCCCTACGTTGCATATAACATATTTACATGCAGACCAGGTGGTGACATGTAGCAACAACAATTAGTTAAAACACTTGACATACGTGTATTCTTCAAACATCAATTTCCAGGTTGGTCAAAACATGTCAACTTAATAGATATTCATCCCTGTATCTTTTGATTTAAGCTCTATAATGGTCAAATTCGTAGAAACCTTAACACTGTTTATATTCTGTATATATACAATGATATACTCAACTAACAGTAGACAATATGGTATATCAACAAATTTCGTCAAAAGGCAATGCATGTACCAAGTTAGGAATATGACAGTTGTTTTCTATTCGTATGATGTGTTTTAGATTTTGATTATTTGATTTGATAATGGATCTCTTATGTTACTTCCAGTTTAATATAACCTTAAAATCAGTTAAAAGTAAACTCACTAAAATGCTGAACTCCGAGGAAAATTCATAACGGCAAGTCCCAATCAAATGGCAAAATCAAAAGCTCAAACACATCAAATGAATGGAAAACAACTGTCATATTCCTGACGTGGTACAAGCATTTCCTTATAGTGTTTTGAACAAAAGTTCTATATGTTTTCGTTTCTTGAAATAAATAATGTATTCAATTATGTAAAGCTGTAGGCTATATAGCAATTGTGGTTCTGCTCTAGATGTAACACCAATAATGTGGGTTAAAAAATCATATATTTTATGAATTTACCGCTGAAATTTATCCAAAAAGAACTTTCTTCAAATAAATCAAAGATAAACAATAATTACTCTCTTTGCCTAGACTTGTTTATATCAACCTTTTGATATTTGTAATAAAGTCATTACATCGTTATAGTATAACAATTGTCATATATGTTGAGTTAAAAATGCGCTTACGAAGGATATCAGTCCCAAGTTCACATAGTGTTTTTAGTACTGCAACCAGAGTTCATTTTTTAAAACTTTAATTGTCCGGAAGAACACACACCTAAATTATATATCGATGGAAAGAGGACAACGTGTACAATAAGAAAAGTTGGGTCGTAAAAATCCAGAGTGGTCACAATTTTGTGAAATTGAGGTCAAAGGTCAGACCTAAAAATATCAATATTTCAAACACAAGAACAAAAAGGAGACATATTCTGATATTTATTCAATAGAATGCTACAAAAACGATTCAATCATAGGCATATGCTATAAACGATGTTAAAACGACAAATTTGACTAATTATATGAAGAGCTGCCATTACAAAATGGCGTTGATTTGGAACCTTCTGATTTTTTTCCATTTAAGACATAGCAAAAGAAGAAGTGGCCTTGACCTTTTCACATCCATAAACTTTCATATTGTGTATAGTATTTCACTATAGTATATTACAGAATTATTTTCTAAAGTATAAAACACCAGTTTATCAAATTATTTCAATATTTTTTCTATCTTTGAAAAAAACAAAATTCAAGCGCTGAAACAGTGTTTTTAATTTTGCATCTTAAAGGTTGTGTATTTTGTGAAAATTAGTATATAGTTATAAATAAATACATATTGTGTATTTGCAAAGTCTGGACAGAGCAGTAATAACACAAAATATACTATAGTCACCCGAGGCGAATGCGAGGTTTAAAAAAAAATTGAGTGTAAAACAAAGTCAGTTTGGTGCATGAACATTTTTTTAGTAGGATAATCCTGGTAAAAAAGTTAACTCATTGATTTTTTAAGGGAAGGATGAAAAATTATACAATGCAATGCCAATTTTCTAATGTTGTAATTCAAATTCAGTCATGATCCTTATATAACTTTTAAAAGCGACACACAGTATTCATAAAATAGGGACATGAATCAATCTCTTAGTCATCATATGCGGATTCAGTACGCATATTAGCATTACAAGACACTTCCCTTTTTTATAAGAACAAGTTCGGCGCAGGACAGAGTTTGTTCAAAGCAAACACAGTTTTTTTTAGTACAAATGCTATCTGGTAAATACCGTCATGATTTGGTCAAACTCGTCAGATATAGTCTTCCTTTTGCATAGGAAACACAAAAGAAATGTGAGTACAAAGTTTTTCGATCAATGTTCGTGACCCATATTCCCAGATGCATATGCATGATGTATCTGCACTGCCAGTCCCAAATGTAAAGGGGCGAATGTTGCTACAGAAACGATTGACTTTGTAATAGCCATACATTTACGAATTTTTGTTATCTTTAGGGACAATATACAGTTCAGAAGCGCCTTTGTGTTATTTTTCATCGATTAACTATCAAATGAACTTTTGAGCCTAGGCTCTGTGTTGAAGACCGGACCGTGACCTATAATGGTTTACTTTTATAAATTGTGACTTGGATGGTGTGTTGTATCATTGGCACTCATACCACATCTTCCTATATCTATTAACAAGCTATGCGGGCATCATTTCCATCGAAATACCAAAACGAGGACATAGCTCATAAGACCACTGGTGGCAGGATGAAGTAATTGTTCTTCTTTTAATGTATCCTTGATATTTTCAGACACACCTTGGTGTAATTCTGAAAATCTTAATATAGACTTCAATTTTACTGCAGCAGATATGGCATCCCCTAAATTGAGTTCTGAGCTAAACTCTATAATTCATATCCCTTGGCCCCACTGTGTCTGAATTGTAAGGTGTCACAATATCTAGTTAGTTCTGGAGTTTGGCAGTTTGGTAAGCATCAGAGACAATCTTGGGTAAAATTGATCGGTATATATAGAGGATGTGCCATATGAGAAAGGCTTTTTCTTATGGAAAAACAAATCACATCACTAACAATCGTTATTAATGAACTGACAGCAAGTTCAAATTCTATTTTTTCAGTGACTGTTTTACTTAATTGCACAGGTGTTGACTTCAATAAGTACTTGGTTATGCATGGATAAATGATTACTCACATTAATAAGCACAACTTAAAAGACTGTTAACACGTTTAGAGGACTCAGTTTTGCGTAGTTTTCTGTTTTTTTAAAGGGTTTTCTTTTACACAAAAACCCTGTTTTCATATCCAAACTACAAGGAAGAAACTGAGCGCGAGATCGTATAAAAGTGTCAGGTTGTGAGGTTACATGTCGATCAGTTTGATCACATATATGGATTTCTGTTGTTTCTAATTAAAATTCCCCAGGGGTGACTGGGGAAACGAAATAGGGTCACTTGGTCTTCCCCCGACCGGCAGTAAAACGAAGTTGGGCGTCCGTTTGGCTGTGCGGGATGTATCAAGTTCGCAGTCACGTCCGGTCAGAATGGGGACGTTAAATCCGCTGCCTCGTGTAAAGGGAGTGTCACATTCTTTGCACGTTAAAAACCTTTGCATCAACTCTTTAAGGGGTCCGTAGGTGGCATGTTGCAATGGAAAATTTCTGTCCCAATCCACTAACCCATCATTTTCCAGTGGCAGTCTAAATTTTCCCGATCATCATCCCGAATGGCCTCTATTATGACAAAACCTACCTATTGTTTTTATTGTTAGCTTGTTCTCGTCCTGAACATGCATGAAATATTTGCCACTGGACTTTAAGCAACCAACAATCAATCAATCAATTTAATTTAAAGACGCACCAATTTTGCCTTCTGGTGCAAGTCTCATAACATCACTGATGATTCGCCCACGGAAAGCAGAATATCAAGAGAAGTTGGTTTTAGCATTACCTTGTCACACACCAAATCTCTGCGAAACTTCAATAGTACTTTTCCCCCGACCACTTGCATTCATATTAATTGCTCTGAGGTTAAACATTGACATACAATGTATTTTCACACAATATCAACTATAGTCAGTATCCGGAAAAACCTCTTATCCGAAGGATTTGGTTAACTTTTATATAAAGTCAAAATTTTATTAACAAAAATATAACTTATTTACAGAAAATACACGAAAGAACTACTATATATATTCAAATCACTCAAAAATAAATTAACTTCTCCTACAAAATCTACATAATCACATCGAAACTATCAAATTGATTGTGAATGAAAAAAATAAATGGTGGAGCTGATTGACGGATAGGAAATTTCCGTAATTAAAAAAGGTACAAATGATGTTTTATTTTTGAATTTTTGACAAAATTGTTTGGAATTTGCCCAACAAAATTTGCATGCAGTATCGCAATAATATGTTGTGTCCTCTCAAATGTCAAATACTGTTTTAGAATCATATGTTTTCTCGTTTTCAAAGAAAAACGCGTTAAATTTCTATCTAACAAACAGCCAACTTTTAGTTTGAAAGTTTTACTTGGAGATGGTATAATATTTATGTCTTCATCATTCCGATGATCGTTAATGATATGTGCATAGAAAATATTTACGAAAATAGCGGGAAATTTAACCAAAAAATATATTTTTGGATTTTAAGGTAACTACCCAAAACCGTAAATTGAGGGGTACCCCCATTAAAGGGATAAAATACAAAAATGTGACCATAGAAACTTTTAACGACCCGACGGAAATTAAAATATAGATATTATTCTATCATTTAAAACAATTTGCAGCCGTGTGCTATTCCGGACCATTAAACTCGTTAACTAAGCGTCTTTTTCGATATCAGTTGCAGTACTATTTGTCTGATCATTTATACAGACATTCATATAAAAAATTGACAAAGTCATTTATATTCACATCACATATCCAAATGTCAGTTACGTCATTTCAGGCACTTTGATACAGTAAAGGGAAATAATTTTGATCTTGACAAGTTCAGTTTAATTCTCGTCACAAAAAGTGTTAAGCCATTGATAAAAAAACAAATGAAAAAAGATGGCTTGGGTGCATTATAATATATATATATATATATATATATATATATATATATATATATATATATATATATATATATATATATATATATATATATATATATATATATATATAATAATATTTTTAAATTTGCAAACTACATTTCACATCAAATAATAACAGTTCGTTAAAATATTGTCACTAGCGCTTTCATGCCTTCTGACAATCTTCAGGCGACGTTTTAACAATGTCCTTGACGACACTGCCGTTGGTAACGTTTATTACGTTACAATAACGGTAAGGGGAGATAAATCAAACGTGTTTACGTAGATCCGTTTAATTTTGGCTGAAAGTCATTTATAAAGTGTGCTTCCTTTGCCAGTCTTTTATATTTGTTCGATTCGTTCATTTTATAGAACGGATATACGGTAAATTTTCCACTACTGCACGTTTCGAAATGTTCGCTCACATCTTGCATTCGTGTGGATGGATCTCGTATCTGCTGTCTGTGAACACGAATGCAAGATGTGAGCGAACAAGAAAATTCAGACTTTTTTTTTACTTGTATTTTATAAATTTCTGTAATGAACACCAATAACCACCTTTCCCCTATTAGAAATAACAAAAAATATCTGACAATGAAACCATGATATTGTTTTCTTATTCAAAAATAGCTATAGGACTTGTAGATCTTAAGTGAAAAAAAATTAATTTAAATGATTGATTCATTTTTAATCATTTCCTAGATTCTCATGACTTCAACCATTCGGATTTGGACGAAGCAGCACAAAATGTGTGTATATCTTTAAGATATTTAAAAAAGAAAACAAATTTTTCGAAAGAAAATTAAAATAGAGGCAGGCTATACCGATTAGACGGTCAGACTCAAAAGTCAAGAACAAACTGACAAAACAATGGCACAAACATAGAACGACCAAATGAGACAATAAACACTACAACGAAGACAAATACCGAGTGATATTTCTCTGCATTTTGTTTCAATTAAAAGGTTCTAAAGTCAAATTATTCATGTAATTGTTATCCATTAGTTCTTACTTCATGATGAAATAAACGCTCGAAATAGATCCTGTATGATTTGTAATGTATCACACAATGTTTCAAATTACTCATACCAACTGCAGTATTGTGTTTCACTGAATATCTGAATTACTCGATTGGTTTGGTTTGCCCGTATAGTAGAAACATATATGTGTTATAAATTACCAAAATGCAAGACGTTTTGATTCAACATTCACGTTTAATTTTGATGAAGATAATTGTTGCTGGTTTTTTTTAGATGATGCTTTATTTTGGGATTTTTCTTTTTTTCTACCATAATTATGATCCAGTTGTACAAGCTGTTCACTATTTTAATCCATGCATCTTTTTTGACCTTATATATAGCTTGACCTTATATATAGCACACAAAAAAAATGAATCATATGCTCTTTTGATGTCGGTTGCGATATGACACAGTCTCTTTTTAACATTGCAATATAGCAAAAAAAAAAGGTTTAAACCTAATTATATAAAACGTTCGTTCCTATGTTACACTGTTACACCACTGTCCCAGATATAGCGAAGGGTTGGGATACCGCTTATATGTTTAACACCGCCACATTTTGTATATTAGTGTCTGTGCCTAGTCAGGAGCCTGTAATTAAGTGGTTGCTGTTTGTTGGTGCGTTACATATTTGTTTTTCGTTCATTTTTGTACATAAATAAGCCCGTAAGTTTTCACACTTAAACTGTTTTACATTTGTCC
Organism: Mytilus galloprovincialis; assembly: GCA_037788925.1. Taxonomy (NCBI): domain Eukaryota; kingdom Metazoa; phylum Mollusca; class Bivalvia; order Mytilida; family Mytilidae; genus Mytilus; species Mytilus galloprovincialis. Next base: position 54,671,643 of record CM075341.1, read on the forward strand.
CTTGGGGGCCTTTTCTAGCTGATTATGTGATAAAGATATGCTCATTGTTGAAGGCCGTACGGTGACAATTTCTGTGTCACCTGGTCCCTTGTGGAGAGTTGACTCATTGGCAATCACACCAAATCTTTTGTCATTTTTATGACATGTTTCTACTGTTGCACATCAACTTTTTACTGAAACACGTATTTGTAACAAAAGATAAGAACTATCATTTGATGTACAGGTAAAGGAAATCAAAACATTCGAATTTAAACGTTCATTTAAATATGTTATTTTTTTTTTCATTTGCGGGTTTGAAAATTACCGCATATTAAAACCGATAAGTATATGTTTTTAGATAAAGTTATATTTCAATGAGAATAATATTAACAATTTCACAATTATTTTCTTTTTCAGAAAAAAATGTTATAAATGACTAGCTGGGATGTATATGCGAAAATATGTGTTTCGTTTGAACATTACTATGTTTAATGTACAAAAGACATGTTAACCGAAAACATCCGCAATCGTAATGTCTACCACAATGGACATTTAATAGTGTCCATCATGTTTGGTGGCGAATTATCAGATTAATACAGATAAATTGTAAGAAAAAATAATTACTTAAAAACTAAACAAATGCCATTTATATATTCCATCTCTAAAGGGGTAGTGAAAAACAATATGTTATATATTTCTTTTCTCCATTGTTTTAATTTTCTAGAAGAACAAACCTTAGAGCAGATAACATTCAGTTGCAACATCTGTTTTTCTTATTTGCATATGAAGTGGCTCTGCAATTACTCATCCTGTAAATGTATTGTTGTTCTATAATAATGTTTGTATTGTTATATTTTGGCTTTGCTAACATGCTTTGTCTATATGCCTTCTGATGTGCCTTTGATTATGTGGTTCTTTAACTATTCATCCCGTCATTGTGTAAGTGTGCCAGAGTTGGTTCACATATTTGTTTGTTTTATTAAAATTAAGATAATAACACAATGTTGACTGATGTACCTGTATATATTTTGTTTACATTTGTCCTAATATATCTGTTTGTTTTGTTCACAGATCGTTGTCAAAATAGCTCTGCGATTGTCCTGCAAGTGAGAGTTTAGCGAACTATAAAACAAGGTTTAATCTATCATTGTCTACTTAAGAAAATGACAGTGCCATGTCAGGAATATAACTGTTGTTATCTATTCGTTCGATGTGTTTATCTTTTGATTTTGCCATTTGATTAGGGTCTTTCTGCTTTGACTTGTTCTCGGAGGTCAGCATTTTTTTGATTTACTTTTTACCAACACAATCATTAAAAGGTACTACATGATTGACACATTTATTGATACGTACATATTTATGTGATTAAATAGCTCATCAATATGACTATAGTGACACTGAATTGGAAAACAAACTGGAAATAAATATCTAAAAAATGTTCAACACAGATTTTTTAGATTTTTTTTATTAAATTACAATTGAGGCATTATCATGATGAGGCATTTTTTCTTCAAAAAATTTAAGGTCATTCATTTATTATTAATTATAGAGGTTTGTACTTACAAATAGTAAACAAATATACCTTTTAGAAGAACTATTTTATTCTTTTTGTAAATCTAACTTGACAAGCAATATGAAAAGTGACATATTTTTTTTATTTTAAACATTGTAATGTGAAGGATAAAAAATTATTCTACATGTTTGTGGGCGGTCAACCCTTCATTAACCTAAAATGCAATTACATGACACAATATCAAACTTGGTATCAATATGCTTAAATTACAAGATCGTTTCAAGACAAAATAGCATCTAAAACACAAACAATACACAAACAACACCAAAATAAGAGAACATTAGTGAAAACAAATTTAAAGTCAATTGAATCTTACAGATAGATCATAATCTTCTTGATATTTGTATCAATCATCACATGTCAATAGGATTTAGTGTAATGAGGTCATAAACACTAATTTTCTAAATAAAATATATATAAATACTCACTAAATAACATATAAGATTAAACATATTTACTTTCCTTATCTCTCATTAGCAGAAATGAAAATGTTATCAATTATTGTAACTATTCTCAAAAATTCTGTATAAAGTAAATGAATCACAATTTGATAATACTATGTTTTAAGATTAGGTTACCACGAAGAATAATGTTCGATTATTTCTGCACTGAGTGTTAATCCAACTGTTTGCAAATCTAGACTTAAGAATTCAATGAGCACAAAAACGCGATTTAAAAAAAAAACAAAAAAAACATGTGCTTATTAGTCATGTCAATCCGCCATGCCGCACTTAGTTTAATTGGATATGTATAAATAAATATAGCCAGATGACACCAATTCACTTTAGTACTGTAAGTTTTAGACATTTTTGTGTATTAGTGGGTTTTTTCAGGCTTATTTTACATTCATTTCATCAAATAAACTTTGAATTCCTGTACGTCCTGAACCCCGTCACACATAACGGTGTAGTTGTTATGCAAACTGCACTGTCCTGTTGCTGTGGAAATCACAAACAGTTTACAGTTGTCAGATATGTAGCAATACCGTGCACATTCAACTTTACTTCTTGATGTCAGGACTTGGTTAGACGGTGATGTAAGTATCGTCCTATTTGAGATTAACTGATACTGCAATTTTTCCTCTTTATATGGTAGATATCCTGTAAAAAACATTTACACAAACAGATTTTATTTAGATTGCTTTTTAACGTGTTTGTTTGATAACCATCAATCATAAATCAACTGATATAAATCGAAAACCTGACAGCCACTTATTGTAATTATAACTATTTCCCATTGAAGATTAAGCTGAATGTGATTATGTAAATAGTAAAAGGCTAAGGTCCAACTTTGAATCAATACAAAATACTGCAAATATTCTAGTTCAAGTTTCACGATAAAATTAATGCAAATCGTACTAAGTATTGATATATTATTTATTTCTGAATAGCAGGACCCATTCAACTCATTGCTGCCTTTAATTTCGCCCTTCTCTAGAAGTTACTTTGAAACCATTGATGTTGTGTTTGTGCTGTGATTTATATGTTTCCAATGGATATATATGCTTTTCAAAATAGAGGCGAAAGATACAGAAAGTTCATTCAAAACTCATAAGTCAAAAAAAAGTTACAACGACATAGATAGATAAAATATAAAGACAACAAACATATAATAGTACACGAAGAGTTCAAATTGGTCCAAATTTTTCGGTGTTTTTGAAATCTTGAAATTATTTACAAATTTCGCATATATATTCTTGTGATTATACTATCAAGACAAAATAGATATTTTTTGACACCTTCCGTTAAATCTTACGAAGTTATGACCAGTTACATAAGCGTTATTGCATTTAAAGGTTAATTTTGTTTTAAAAAAAATCCATTATTTTAATTGTCTTTTGGCATAATTAACCATGGCCGCTATCCACGATCCAATGGTTTTTATATTAATGAATTCCTTTTTAAAATTGGAATCTTTTGGTTACAAACAATTTTGGATCGTAGGTGGCGGCCAAGGATTGCCCAGTGCTTTTACGTCTGAAAATTGCACACAATCTTTATATTTTGACAAAATGTCCAAAATGAACTTACTTTGGAGAATATTTTGTACTCTTATGAAAAGAACTGATTTATTTCGCATGAAGGCTTTTGCAATAAACTCATTTACAAATCAAATTGTGACCTTTTTGATATATTATGATTAAGTTGATATTTTTGGCCATTTTGTGACATATGTGAACCTTGTCCAACATAGAAAAACTAAAAACTGTGCAACAGAAACCACAATCAAAATCCCAGATACTCAAAATGTAAGGTTAGAAGTTCATGTTTCACATGTGGCATCTGTCGTCTTGCATTAAAGTTTGATAAATCGAATGTGTAAGGTTATAATTAACGTTTGCAATCCTTCATATTTCTATCTATTAAACTTGTTGACAAATAAACGGTTTGTAGTAGAATTAATGTTAAAGGCATATATTCCATTATATTATTACCAACTGAAATAGAGAAAAAAAAACATTGGAATAAAAAATAACACTTGAATTTGAATCCGACTCAATATACGAGGACAGAACGTGAACAAAAACAGATACAGAACTTTGATTGAGATATGGATTTTATCTTACCTAGAGTAGCCACATCACAAATGGGTTTTATGTTCGTTTTTTTCTGACAATATGGTTTAGAAAGCAATGCTCTTTTAAAAAAAGCTTTGTAAGAAATAAAAACTAACAACGATGATAATTCTATCTAGAAGCACATCCAAGTTTCATGTACAATTAGATTGTCATTTCTTTCTTTTCTAAAAAGTTATTAACACCAAAAAAAGATTCAATTGGACCAAAACAAAATATTGTCCTTTTTCTGATAGAACTTACAACATGTGGATTCATTTTTTTTTTTCGTGGGTACCAATTTTCGTGGATTAAGTGCAACTTACTTGTTCTTGGATATTTATTTTTGTGGTTTGGTCCAATTCTTCATACAGTCCTATAGAACATTTGTTTACTGTTAAACAGTTAATTGCTTTGTTCAACTGTACCAACAAAATTAACTGAAATTGGTATCCATCGAATTATAATGAATCGTTTGACCGTGAAATGAGAAATACAAAATATTTAATGATGATTTTCAAAAAAAAAAAGAAATTACACACGTTGACGATTCAAATCCCTTACCTGTTTTATACACAGACATCCTCCAAAATCCCCCACACATCTGACCAGAATCGCCATAACACTCCATATCACAATCATAATCCTGTACGTATTTATCAGGACAGTGTTGATAAGGGTCATCTCCACAATAGCATTCGAAACCATACTAAAAATTATTAACTATGTTAATTCGGTTAAGGTCAATAGTATGTACATTTGAATTCAACAAGACTGTTCATGACAGACGACGATTTGAACTGTCAAAATATGGTTCCAGATTAGTGTTTACTAGTGAACTGGTTACCACATAAATAAAAAAAAATCAATCTTTTGATGGATATATAATTGATATTTTAAGAATCAACTCATCATACCTCTTCACACCATATTTATTTATTCTAACATAAAATCATAAATGTGTCGTGGTGAACAAGTCGGCGCCGCAGCCCACCACTCCATTTATATTCACAAAAATATACAGTTTTTGTTGTATTTCTCATAATGTTAATTTTATTCAAAAATATAGTTTTATAATCTTTACGTATTCTGATTGAACTCAGAATTAGCTTTGATAATGACTACAATGATATTGATGGGATGAAGGTGAGTTTGCAATGGTGTTTTTTTTTTGTATTCTATTATCGTCTTTTGCAGATAATATAAGCTACATAGTGTGCTTGTAACCTAATACGGTATATATGGGGTCAGTAAATTTCATATTACTGACTCCATATTTACCGTATTACCTCACTAGCACACTGTGTAACGAATTTATCTTACCGACTATCTTAACATGTGAAATACAGACTAGTGGCATATCATAATGAGCAAGACTTCGATACTGTTAGTATTAAGAAACTAGCTACTTGTTTTATGAATTTATTCCATCTTAATCATCAAATTCTACGTCTGTTGAAACGGCCTTTACGATTTTTTCTCAGTACCTTTTTGCTTTTATAAAGGGAAGAAACACCAATACTAACTGTGTATGAAATAATCCCCGCCTCCCTACTAACCTAATACCAAATAAACACGGTCTCCACCAGGACGCGTTTAACCCGTCATATTCCCAGAAATGTATAGGAGGTAAGATAAAGCTGAATATCTCCCCATTGACATGCACGTTTACCTCATATTCGTGAAGGGGTTGTTTACTTGATATATCCAACGTGTAAGGTAAAAGTCTGGACACTAAATCATCGCTGTATTAAATACCGATACATACTGGTTCCCCTGTGCCTTTATCAGCGTTACCTCTTTATAAGGTCTCATGTGTTTGAAGAATTTTGTTTATATAATTTAGTCAACATGTAACTTGTGTCGTACTTTATCTTCAAAAAGATGACAATAATTTTGTAACAAAAATCAGATTTCATCGAAGTGCCACTTATCTATGTGCTAATTGGTTCAATTGTCAGAAGACAAACAATAACCCACGAATGTGCGACGTACTTCACTATACGATGATGTAAACGGGATATTTGCAATACAGTTAATAGTTAATATTAATAGACTACTAATAGTTGATATTAACCCACTTTCAAAATGTTATGCTGTTACTCATAAAATGTAAAATGATTTTCGTACATAGACTGTTGCAAACAAAAAGGAAGAACTAATTTCGGAAGCAACTGTATATAGATGGTTTCATGACAGCGCAAATATAACCTTTGTGGGTTTTTTTTTTATTTCTGTTGACATGTGTTTTGAATAATAGTTATCAATGTACCAGGCTTATAATTTCATACGCAAGACGCACGTGTCGTCTACATAAGACTCATTAGTGACGTTCTGATCAAAATATTTAAACAGCCTAACAAGTACATAGTTGAAGAGCATTGATGACCCAACATTTCCAAAACGGTTGTGCAAATACGGCTACGGTTATATATGCCTGGGATAAGAAAATTAGTATTTCGAGTATTTGGAGTACTCTTGCAAACAGAAAATCTATCAAAATGACCATATATTAATTGAACGTAAACATTATTTTTGTAAGTCTTTCATAATAAAATAAATTTAACTATTTTGTTTGGCATATTGTTAGAAAACTATTTTAATTAAGTGAGAGCCTGGAAATAATAAATTTCTTCCGGAATTGAAGTACTTTTCTCAGATGTCTTTTTCCTTCAATCAAAATATTGTCTAATTACGTGTGTAATATGTTAAATTATCTTTGCATTACTACACCAATACCTGTGTTCCAGAGTACATATATCCCTTTTCTTTACAGTAAAGCAAGCACATATTGTTTTCTGTATCTGGATGATATCTGCTCAACAAGTATTGATGTGGAAACAGTCTTTGAGATACTGTATCAATAAAACATCCAACATACGCATTGTTATCTGTGCAAAAGACATTTAAGTTACTGCATACGTTTAACACGAAGATATTGGTAATTACTGAATGACTAGATACATACATTTACAATGGTTACCTTCCCTTGAGGTTAAATACTGAGGAAACATAATTTACTTAAGGATGTTTACTCCTTTTTTGTATGCCAGTTTTTCTGAATCCTCTGGTTTTATCCATATACAAATGTAGTACCATTAAAAAGAAATTGCCCACTGACTTTTCCTGTCATAATTTGATTACATATAGGTTAAAAGGTCTTCTGTGAAAATGTTATCAAATCCTTGTTATTATTTCATCTTTTTAAAAGGTAAAGTGTATGAAAAATCTAGAGAGAATTGTTTCCCGCCAAATTTTCATAGGCATATACCTCGAAAACAAGCACATCGACCCTATCTTTTTTATGCTTTTTTAGTTTCTTTATTTCCAAACAATCAATTTATAACAGTCTCTATCAAAGCTTGTTATTTTGAAACAGAGTAGCGAACATCCTTAAGAAGATTAAATGTACTCTAAAATATGAGTATCGAAAATTTGCATTATATGTACAATACGTTTAATTCTCCCTCCTAGTTCCTAGTGAACTTATCTTGCTGATGATTGCTGGATGAAAGATGACAAATAAAACTAGTATCATATATTATCAAAATACGTGAAATATATCAAAAGGAACTCACCGATAACCTGTACTTGACTCTGAAAAATAAACAAAATTAATACTTCTTTATATTTTGTCTATATTGGATATGCATATGTGATAATGCTAAGGAAGCTAGTTTTCGTTTAAGACAAGATAACATATAAAGCGAGAACAAGCTAAACCTTACGTAGTAATCTTAGATACATGGATGTCCAGCTTTATGTTCAGTTCAAAACATGATATACTGGTAATTATTGGAATTCTTCTTCTGAATCAGCATATACATGTATGAGGCCCCTCATGGGGGGTCCTAGTAATCACATAATCACCATTTTTTGCCAATATAATCACATAATCATTAAATATTTGCTTATCTTTAGTAATCAAATAATCATAAACTAAAAATACAGTCCTAGGTAATCAAATAATCATGAAATATTTGGCTTAATAATCAAATAATCATTAAAAAAACGGCCAAGTAATCACATAATCAATAACCCCATGAGGGCCCTCATGTATACATGGTATAAATCGTAAACTATACTATTCCTCTCATATCGTACACTCAGTTCTTTGGTTTATCTGTTTGGTGACACTAAAAGGTGATTAGCAATCATTAATAATAATTATATCGGCAATTATCCTTGTATTACACACATCTTCAAATTGACCGTCCGTATTCAAATTGAAACGTAAGCTTCGCCCAATCAATCTCAATACATATACACAAGAAGAAGAAGATGAAGATAATATATAAAGAACTTAAATTTTTCCAACTGATAGGTACAACAGTTATTATAAACAGATAAATTGAAATAGGTTACTTGTCGATTAATTGAAAGAAACCGGGGAACGCAACATAGAAAACGCAACGCAAATTTTAAATTCTACGAATATGGCTTGTGATAACGGACCAGGTTTATGCCATCAACATATCTCTTAACTGAAAGGGCATGCGCAGTAGTAGCCGTGTGTATTTAGTAAAGTCAATTCATTTCTAATTGTAGACAAAACACCAAAATATCCTACTGTATGGCAGCTGTTTTTTTATTCATTTGACGTGCTTGAATTTTTGTTTTTGCCATTTTACTAAGGACTTTCCAATATGAATTTTCCTCGGAATTTTGTATTTTTATAATTCTACATTTTCTATAATATATTTAATTGTTTATGCATAAACATCTTATTGATTTGGATCACGTTCCTAACGATTCTTTCCAAAATTACTAAAGCTAGTCTACAAAAAAACAACACCAAAACGATCACGTCAGTCAATGAAGGTTGTTTCAATATCAAATATACAAGGTAAAACCATAAAGGAAATGTAAATTTCGTTTTACAAATTACAATTCAAGATGAATTTACCAGGTCAGGAATGTGACAGTTGTTATTCATATGTTTTATATGTTTCAGCTTTTGACTTTTCCATTTGATTACATACTTTCCATTTCGATTTTTCTCGGAGCTCAGAATTTTTGTTATTTTACTTTTTTAGTACGTCTGAGATATTTTTCTGGAAATATCCTTATTGGAAACGCTCAAACCCCTCAAATCTTAAAGACCAGAACATATGAAATGTCTTCAAAGTTGTTAGTAAGTGGAAAAACATTTAACTGCAAACAGGAAGTACTGATTTGATATACTGTAAAATTGAGAATGGAAATGGGGAATTTGCCAAAGAGACAACAACCCGACCATAGAAAAAAAACAACAGCAGAAGGTCACCAACAGGTCTTCAATGTAGCGAGAAATTCCCGCACCCGGAGGCGTCCTTCAACTGGCCCCTAAACAAATATATACTAGTTCAGTGATAATGAACGCCATACTAATATCCAAATTGTACACAAGAAACTAAAATTAAAATAATACAAGACTAACAAAGGCCAGAGGCTCCTGACTTGGGACAGGCGCAAAAATGCGGCGGAGTTAAACATGTTTGTGAGATCTCAACCCTCCCCCTATACCTCTAGCCAATGTAGAAAAGTAAACGCATAACAATACGCACATTAAATTTCAGTTCAAGAGAAGTCCGAGTCTGATATCAGAAGATGTAACCAAAGAAAATAAACAAAATGACAATAATACATAAATAACAACAGACAGGTATACAATTTTTCTTTCTGGTGACTTCCTCGTGTAGACATGTGTAAAGCGGTTAATAAATAGTACAAGTTAGGCTTAGTTGAATACATAATTTGTATTTGTTGCATACTGTTTTTCGTTTGATCATCAAATTACAATGAGATAAATCGCTTCAACTATAACAGTTTTCGAAAAAAAATAATCTGATAAACATGATAAAAATACTTTTGATAATAAAGTTAATCACGCACATTGTCACTTTCTTTTTATTGTTTATGTAAAAAAATCTTAGTTCTTTTTTTTAGTATAAGAATCTAGGTCGAAATATTTAACATTAAATTCATACTGATTAACATCTAACATATGTACAATACAAGTTTTTCCTTATTTCTAGTTCCAACATGTATATACTTGGAATTCTTAAGAGTTTCTTTTATTCACAGTTATAAGAATGCATGCGATTGAATGTCTTCTAAAAAAACACTTAAAAATCTTTTTGTCAGACATCTTTTCGAAACTAGAAATAGAAAGGTGAGATTTTTTTTCCAAAGATATATCATTGATACCTTTTAGAGAAATGGACTAATTGTGATCGAGATATAAAGCATGGGATGTAAAAGCTACAGAAGAACTTAGTTTGAAATGGCAATAGGTAGAAAATAACGCATGCATTCTTATAACTGTGATTGAATGTTACTGTTTTGAGTTAATAGTACACACGGCGATAATTATAATAATCTAATAAATGATTGGCAAAAATGTATATGCTTGTGATCGTCCTATGTGGCAATCGTAACAACGTATTTTATTTGGTTTTTACACCAGGTATAACTAGCAATCAAATTTTCAAACAGTGGTAAATGGAACAGCTGCAGACATTTCATAGATACTATTTACTAGCTTGAATTATTGTGGAGTCCTCGATTATCCCATCTTTCAAAAAACCCCATTAAAGATGGCAATTACATGTTTCATGTTGTTGTGAGATAATTTATCAAATTTCTATCCAAATAAAGGATATAATAATATATCAGCATGTTAAACATTTCAATGACTTGTTCATAACTACTAAATGTTGAGATTTGCTGCTTTTCTACTTAACATGATGCATTTTGGACTGAGTGCAACGACCACCAGTCGGCCTTGATATAATTTTTTCTTGTTGCATATGCCTTCGGACTGTGAAATAGCAGTTAAAAATCAAGCATCATACATCCAGACGTAAATTGAAATAACACTTTAAAGATATGTTTAAAAGACACTGTTGAAATGACTGTTGCCCTTTTAAATCTTTTCCTTGAAAAGAGACGTGAAAGAGACGTAAAGAACATTCCTAATTTTTTTAATTGATGCTGTGAATTCTAATTCATGACGTTGATGTTTAATGTAACGTTGCGATTGTAAAGGTTTTGTTCTTCATTTAGGCACCAAACCATTTAGTTTAAGCATTCATTTGAAAAATAAGGATTTGTTTGTCATTACTTCAAAAATATGTTTTGTAACCTCAACTCCTATTACTGCTTTATAACTGAAATTGTTTTGGTTTTGTTTTTTTTTGCATTTTCTGTGTTAATGTTGTTAGATATTAGGTTAATACACTAAACCATATTTAGCAGAACATCATAAAATAGGGTGATCGGATATACAGTCATTAAAAGAATACAAATATGATAGTTCCTTTGATAATCTTAATAAAAAAGAAAAACATTTGATGTGTTTATGTTCTTTAAAGGGTTCTATTAAGAAATGAAGTAAATTGATAAACAAATTGTTTTTTCCTCACCTGTTTAAATCGTGATGTTAAAATTTTGTAAATGGATAAACATAATTAGTTCAACGCTATTTGAAAATATTTTATAATCAAATTCGTGTCGATGCATGTTTTATACAGAAATTAATAAATGACCTTTTCCATATCGGCCCGCTTATTATCCCGACACCCCATATTATCTCCATACGTAGTCGAGGTGCAGATATGGGTCGATGGATGATATCCGGGCCGATATGGAAAAGGCCATGTATTAATTTCTTTGTCATATATACTTACGACAAATTTTGCATCCAACATATACACTTTAATTTTTTAACAAAAACATCACTACCTCCATATATTCTTATGGTAACGTAGATCCTGTAGATCCTTTAAATCCATGATAAACCAGCATTATTTTAAAAATCTATACCATTGGGTTTAACCATGTTTACATCTGCTTTTCAATAACAGCTGGTACTGTATAGACAGATTTACCACTGGATCAAATACACATTAGTTGTCCCAAATTACTGGACATCACAAAATGTTGATGTCATAATAAAAAAAAATCTGACGCCACAAGGAAAAGTTAACAGACGAAACTGGAAGTACCGGAAGTAACTTGCACGAGAGGCACTGTTATGTTGGTTTTTTTTTTTTTTTTTTTTTGCACGAGAGGCCCCTGATATAGTTTATAACAAGTATCAGTCTGGGTGTGAAATTATGCCATGTGTACTTCCGTGTGTTACACATATTCAAAAGCTATTATATTGATGCTAAGTATATGATAAATATATAGAGTAAATTCTCGAAATTTGATTGGCTGATATTGTTCTTATAAATTTCAGTACAAGTTTTTTGTTCCGTCAATTGGAATTATCTCCCTTATTTATTACGTCACCCGATAGGAATTGTATTGACTCGTTAAATTCTCGTATTAGGACAATTGCACACTATGTAACTAATATTATAGTATGACCAAATACTCAACTATTGACGACAACAAAAACAAGCCATTGAAATGTCTTTATTACTGTGGAAACCTTTATGGGACACATTATATCTGCTTAGCAAAATACTCAGAGAAGTTAATTAATTGCAATGAACACTTATTGAAGTGAAAAGAAACGTCCACCATCTAGTAAACCTGTACCTGGTGTTCATGCAGTATATTTAACTTTCAATAACTTAAGATAACTTAACGGGTTTATTTACTATTTGTAGAATAAAGACTTGATTTTCTTTCCAGATTAAAGATTTTTAATTATTCACCTAATTTAAACAAAACAAGTAATTGGTAAATCAGGGAAACATTGTCTTAAAACTGACGGTAAACAATGTTCCATTGACGTGTTGTCCTAACTAGAAGTTTGGAAATTATACACATAAATAATGGCAGCAAATGATCATTTTTCAATGAATGTATGCATGACACTTTTTCAGAATGGAAATGTATGTTCATCACATAAAAATAAATAATGTTTATAGCTAATGACACTATAAAATATACAGATACTTAGTAATGAAAATCGCCCCTTTACAAAATTTTAAAAATTATATTGAATGAAGAAATAAATCTTCCGCACCTGCACACGCAAAGCTTTGATTCCTTGCAAACACTTTGTTATAATTTTGCTCATATTGATTCCTATTCTCTTTATATTGATCATAATTCTATGTTCAGATATTTTTGCCCCCAGTATCTCCGAAAAGAAATGTATTGTCGAAATGTACATTTATTACAGAAAAATTGGTACCGTCAATGTTTCGGCGACAGTATAAAACACATACTTATGTGTTAAGCAGGAAAACTAATTAACATGGACGAAATGGGAAACATAATGTCGTTTTCATACAACGTTTTTTAATACAATCTATATCACTCTTTATTTAGAAATAAAAGATCTACCAATGTTTTGGATTCATTGCAAGTTTACTCAAAGAGATCATTGCTAGCGTATTGTTCAAGTTCGTAAGGACATTATTAGCAACTCTTTTAAAGTGTTTCTATTTTTTGTGTTCAATTGTGAACTCGTAGTTCAGTATTTTTGTGATTTTATTTTTTGATGACCTAAGATGATTCCATAAAATCTTATACGCCGAAACTGTAATTAAATTAAGTTTCAATAAGAAATAAAGAAAACATCACAATATGAAACTAATATGCCTAACTGTCGGTGTTATGCATTTGTTATTAGATATATTGATAGTTATTAAATATAAATTAGACTAAAATAGTATTACCTTAACTGATTCTATAGAATAAACACACATCAACGAGCTCAGCAGCATCAAGAAGGTGATCGTTTCATGAATTGTTACGACATAATCTACGTCAGATTTAAGTAACTCCTTTCAAACAAAATACATAATCGAATAAACAACGCTTAAAACACAAGAACATGCAGTTAACTGCAAGAAATATTAAAAAGACCAATGTCTGTATTTCATCAGTACTCAGCAAGATGCATGTTGGGCAATCAGCATTCTAATTATAAGACTATTAAATTTTCGATTTCGGAATTAACAAATTTTACTTTGAAAACTTAAATAGATCATGTAGATTGCAAATGCAGATTATTGTTCGATTATCTGAAACAATATTTAAATAAAACAATGTCAAAATGATTTTTATACCAAAGTATTCCGATAGAAAAAGTGTACAAGACTTAAACAGAAAATTCAATATTGTCTTAAAACCGGTCAGACCAAGCTTATTTGTTTAAAACACCTTAATTACCAAATTGATCAAACTGGAAGGGCAAAATTATTACAAATATTAATGGTTAAATAATTGTTTGTTAAAAGAGGTTTGGAAAATGACTTCTTAAATGAGTTTAATGTTACAAAAACGTTCAAACGATTTTTGTCAAATGCTACAGTAGTTTTGGTTCATATGTATAGTTGGCAATTATTGTTTTACAATAGAGGGACGAACGATACCAGAGGGAGAGCACAAACTCATAGATAGAGAATAAACTAACAACGCCATGGCTAAAAATAAAAAAAACAAACAGACAACTAATAGTACAGAACACATAACATAGAAAACTGAAGACTAGGCAACACGAACCACACCAAAAACTTGGGGCGGTCTCAGGTGCTCCCGGAGGGTAAGCAGATCCTGCTCCACATGTGGCACCCGTCGTTACACGTTGCGCTTTGTAAAAACGTCTATTTTGAAAACCACACCTCTTTTGGGGAGATATATAATATAATATAAAAATTGTTTTTTGTTGATTTACTGGTTCCAAAAGATGATATCTAAGTTTCATCTCACCATGCGCATAGAAACAAATTTGTGAATTTTATATTATAAATATAATAAAATTAGCGGCAGCATTGCATTCTGAGGGAGACTAATAGCAAAGGTGTGGGTAGTACATAATTTAAGTACAAGTGTAAAATCGTCGAAGTTCAGGGCATACAAATGTTGAAAAAAGCCGAACAAACCTATATTTTGACGTTAGAAAAACATAATTATTAGTGAAAATGAGCACTCTATTCTAGGTTTTATTATTTTTCGAAACTTTTTAGCCGTAAACGGAGTTCCGATGGGAAGTTGCATGACAGTTCGTATTTTCATATCTATACCGAGCATTGGTCTGGTTATTATTGTAATGTTTTTGTCGCACGAACTTTGTTATTTAATTTTACGAAAAAATGAGGCGAAAGACAGCCTTTTGTTATTTGATCAATTGGTAGGCCAAGGTCAACAGTTTCACAAAAGGTATCACTCAAAAGCATTGAAAATCTAGTTTGAACCAAATTTTGGTGGAAAATCTGACAATTTTATTCCCCTTTTTACAATATGTTATGGTAAATAAATGCAGAATGTTGTCATGGATACACAAAAACGGAATTTAGTTTTATCATTTTAACTTTTGAAAATCCAATCTTTGGAAAATATTGATCACATGCATATGCACAGGTATAACACAAACAATAAGGTTAATGGATTATTAAGCCAGGAATAGAATATGAGTAAACATTTGGTGGTTTAATTTAAATTTTAATATCATACTGTGGGGTGTTACCTTATGGCACATCAAAAAGCACAGAAATGCACTTTTTAAGATACATTTTACCACAAATCTTTTATTTGTTAGGTTCTAACTTTGTTCTGAAGGGATCACATATGATAGGATGGCAATACATGTTAATTTTATTGTTTACTGTCCTTAGCAACCAAATACACAAATTTGACACTCAGACTTGCTTCAGTCTTAAATTTGTCCTCCATCAGCTTCACATTTATAACCAAAGTTTGCGCTTTCAATGATATCATCAGAATGTATCGCTTTTTTTTTGGCATGCGAATGAGTCAGATAAACACTTTAAGCAGAATTAACATATTATTTGACATTAATTCAATTCAAATAGACCAGTACTGTTAGAAATTTATTCCATATTTGAGGGTTTTTCAACCAAGGTTTTGTATGCTATTTACAGAACAAATCACCTATAAGTGCTTTCAAATACTTAAAATGATTTTAAACAGAAACGAGGGACACGTTTTAGAAATTTACCCCAAGGTTTTACACATTGATCAAGTATTTCTGTTACTTATTTGTTTTCGCGTTTAAACATCAACTGATAATCTTTATTACTGAACCGATTTTAAAAACTAAAGTACAATTTTAATCGTTACAGCTTGAAGAGCACACACATTGTATTACACATTGATACTGGGGAAAACAATTTTATATTTAGGTAGCAGCTCGCAGTTAGGTGTGTAGTTTCGCATTTTGTGACCTGTTTTCAATATAAGAGCTAGTGTGCAATAGCATTCATTGCTTGACAGTGGGTTCATAGAAACATCAAGACTATGTGATGTTTGTAATATCGCCTGTTTCCTGTATGCCAATCCTTTTGTTTCATATCCATACTAAGCATTGGTCCAGCTATTATTGTAATGTGTTTTTCCTTTGTTTTGTCACACGAACTTTGTGATTAACTTTTACGAAAAAAAATCCATATTTTATTTGATCAAAAGGTAGATTAATGTTTTCAGAAAATCTATTACTCAAAAGCATTGAATTTCTAAATTGAACCAAATCTTTAAACCCCTTTGGCATTAGTTTATGGTTAGTCGAGAATATTTCACTCGTTTGAACAATCATATTAACATTGTAAAATATATTCTAAGAAAGAAATTAAAACCAATCAAATGAATGAAAAGTATCCATGTAGTATGAAATAAGCCCGGTGGATTTACAATATATTGACCGTTATTATGAAATAGTGTGATTTGTAAAGCTATGGTTATAGAAGAAAACCTTGCATGCCTGTATTATTTCACAACTTACTTATAAAAATTGAAAAGATGTAATTGGGAAACTTTTTTTACGATTTATGTGACAGGTGTGTGGACATGTAGTTTTAGTAAATGCCTATGAAAAGTCCAGTGCGATATTGCAGGTTTCTAGTGGTAGTTCAGATTTTTTTCTCATAGCGATGAGAAAAAAGGAGTGTTAAATAAGTTAATGAATTACCAAATTTACCAAAATGATGAGCGGCACATATTTTATTAAAATGTTTACAATCAGTTTCGGTTTAAACTAATGTTATAAACGGGTGTGACCGAGGGCCAGTTTTGTCTTGTTGTTTAACAACCCTTATAATATTTAATTTCAAATCATTTAACATATCCCTGACTGTCAGAAATTTTGATTCCGTGAATTTTACGACTTTGCAATGACTCAGTGTTTGAAGGTTGCGACACTTATGAAATAGCTATGAATAAAAAATGGCTGTTAAAATCTTTTGGGCTTTAAATCTTTTGTTTATACACTGTTCCGCGACGTTTTTCGTGTGAGTACAGCTGTTATATAACTATTACAACATTCTAATGGTTGAAGGCCTGTGTAATTCCACCGTTGATTTTCACTATTAGTCTTTGTTACAATTGAACTTTTCAAAGAAGTGTGCATATTTTTACTTTGTTTGAAATAATTAAATACTTGGCATGAGTAAAGTGTTATCATGTCCAGTACTATAGAACTAACTTCACAAAACAATTCATTGCATATAAGAAAATGACTATCACTGGAAGTTAACCCCAAAATTTCCCCCATGTAGCCTCAAGTTGCCAAAATATTTTATAGAAACTCCCAATTAAAAAAATAATGCTTCTTTGAAATACTCAAGATATATATTTATGACAAGAAAATGTTTTACTGCAATAAAATGTAGCATTAATTACCTACAGCTGTCAAATTAAATGGAATATATGCCTACATAGGACTCGTTTTGCATTTAAGTTATATTAGACTCTTCTGAATAGTAAATTTATCGAACATTTGATTAAATACTGTTTTCACTTTTTGATAATTCGGTATTTCCAATACCTCCTTATCGAACACAAATTTCCAATTTCTAACCAACAATTCGTTTGATATGTTTGTATAAAGAAATGGTTATCTGGACTATTGTACAAAAAGTGTAATCTCAGTTAATTATAAGTATGAATTACTCCAAGGAGCTGGCAAAAATTAATTCTCTAGAAATATGTAAATATACAATTATAAACATTGTCGCTATCTAATTATGTAATGTGATGAAATCGAAGTTGGTATGTTCCAGGAAATGACTTTGTGAATAATGAATTTTACTATTCTGGTTAATATATTTCATACAGTATCTGAGGGGACATAAGGAAAGCATATTTAAAAGCAATATCACTATTACAGGTCTTGGATATAACGAATAAAGAAAAATGTATCGATTTGTAATAAGTACATAACGACGTGCAAATTAACAAAAAGGATCTTTAATTCTTACGTTTTAAATAAGTCATATTTCATTAGTAGTTCGCGATACTTTCACAAACATTAAAAATCAGCAAGGAAATTGTGTTTGGTCTAATAAAATAGAATGAGTTTTTTTTTTTTAATTTCTGCCAATATACAAGTACTTTTGAAATGTAATAATCTTATGATTTTGTTATAAGTTAATTATTCGATAATTTATATTGATAACGTTTGATCTTTTCAGTAATTAGCTACATCAAATGCTACCATGCAAACATGCCAACATAAAATATCTATTCTAATCGATTGATATTATAGTTATATATGAACGGAAAGGTAATATATCTCCATCAGTTTAAAATAAGTATAAATATTTCCCAGATTCGCTGAAACATTTTAACATACTGCGATAGTAGAAGGATTTAAT
Source organism: Mytilus galloprovincialis (assembly GCA_037788925.1). NCBI lineage: Eukaryota > Metazoa > Mollusca > Bivalvia > Mytilida > Mytilidae > Mytilus > Mytilus galloprovincialis. Next base: position 54,690,304 of record CM075341.1, read on the forward strand.
ACAATTTATATTATGTTTATGTCACTTTAATGTGCGTCGTCGATTATTTATCTCAGTTTCGTTTAATAGTATACAATAAAGAAAATAATATTTGGAAACTTTTCATATTCAGTTGAATAATCGTAACATCCACACTTTCTTTTGTTACATGAATTTAGCTGTTGACAAAGGCGTCCACAAAATTATAGCAAATCTATTTTATGTTCAAGATAAGAGTGCAAACACATATTGAACTGACATTACAAATCAGTAGTTAATGTATCTAAAGATGTTTTGAAAAACGAAATAAAAGCCTACCAACACTTGCCACATTTGTCTTGTAAAATTAAATAATATGTCGGGGTCAGTAAATTAAACAAAATTACTCAGAATAAAATGCTTTTGATGAATTACAGCAATATTTGAAAATTCTGACTACAATTTTCTGTTAGCTTTAATGTTGAGTGCCAACATTCCATTTTTTATTCAAAATAGCGAACAGTCATTAACAATCAGTAGTTGTGAAAAATCATGATGGTTCATTTACCCAGCAGAAATATTTGCCTGTATCAGTAAGAACTACCAATATGTGCAAGTTTTAGCACAACTATATTCCGGAACCATTAATCAGTGAATATGATAAAATATGATGGATTACATAATAGAAATTTAAAAGTGATATTGGGGCATGAAGAAGGCTTTAATTGAGAGTTTCCCTTTGTATTCACAATACCGAACAAAAACTTACAATTATATGTGTTTACATCTCAGACTATTAAGTGTTGCAAAAAAGGTAAAACGCATCAATCCATTTTGGTAATATTTCTATCTTATATTGCACATTATAGACTGGTATCATCAATGTGAAATTTAATAATATGATAGAATGGTATGATATAATTGACAGCACAATGACTACGACAATTTTTGGATTAAACTTTTTAAAAAAATGAACCTACTTTAAAACAAAATGTTCGCCAGCATCATTTTACACTAGCAATGTTGTGCTATAATGACAATTATATACCGGGGTCGTTAAGTGATAGATTTCAACATTTCATTTTTTGTATTCAAAACACTGTGCTAAATCTTAAATCAGTAGTTCCGGTATCTCTCATTGCCAGTGTTGATTGATGCAAGCAAATATGCTATTATATTATCCTGATGTGTCAAAACTATTGATTTAAGTGCCAGCTCAGTGTTTTGAATAAAAGAAATGTAATGTGGGATCTATAATTTATAGTAGAATTCAAAAAGTTGTGTACTGTTGTTGTATCTGTTGTTGCTTGAATGCATTTTGATTGTAGTGATATATACATGCATCATCAATGAAATATGTGTGTATATATTTTAATATTTGGGAAATAAACAAAAAGTTTATCATTTTTGATAAAATAATACATTCAATAATATATACTCTTATCACAAATACTTATTCACCTGTTATGATCTTGTATATTATGTTCTATCACGTTTGTTCTCAACTTCTCAGAATAAATGTCTGTTTGTATACATTTTATCACATTTCCTCTTAAAAATGTAGTGAAACTAAAAACAATGGAGCAACACTTTTTTTCTTGGCAGAATATAATGACTAAAACATATGTTTTAAAACCCCAAAATTTCTCAAAAGGTATACCGTATATTAACTACGTTGTAAAATAGTTAAGAATGTATTGATTCTCGTCTGAAGGTAACTTCTGGTATACAATTGTAATTGACCTTAAGGATGTTTGCCCCTCTATTTTTTGAATTTTTGCCAGATTTTTGGAATCCTCTGGTTTTATCCATGTATTAACATTAAAAAAAATGCCCACTAACCCCTACTTTTCTTTTCAATTTTTTATAACATATTATTTGAAAAGCCATATTTCAAAATTTTATGAAATCCTAGTTATTTTTTCATAATTTTTTCAACAAAAAAGGTGTCGATGTTAAGTGAAAGAAAAATCTAGAGAGAATTATTTCCCGCCAAATTTTCAATGGCTTATATCTCGAAAACAAGCACACAGACCCTCCATTTTTTTCTGCTTTTTTAGTTTCTTTATTTATATACTTTCAATTTATAACAGTCTTTTAAAAAGCTTGTTATTTTTAATCAGAGTAGCGAACATCCTTAATGAAAAGTATCAAGTTTATTAATGCTGTCTTTAATCAAGTGGCTTTTGATATTATAACAGAGACAAAATGTCTGACTGAAAACGGATAATTTTAACAGAGAAAACTGACAAATACAAGGGAAATATCAAATGAATTAAAAAAAAATGAAATAATATGGTATTGCCCTTTTGGGAATCATCGCAGCTTATTTTGAAAATACCTTCTCCGTCGAATTCTCTGAATTTTAGGATGTTGTAAAGCGTAGTGTGCACAAACTATTGATGCTTAAGCAGCAGCGGTTGACAATGAAATTCGACGTGAACTGTCCTATCACATGTAGTATAACTAAATAAATGTAAGATGCAAGTTGATAGAACTCAAGGGACATCAATGTGTCATTAAAAAGATTGGCCAGTGATAAAAATGGATCGATGCAACAGCTGGTGAAGTTTTAATTCCCCGAGGGTATCACTAGCCCAGTAGTCAGCACTTCTGTTCTGACATTAATTATCATTGATATGGTCATACATATATATAAATTAACTGTGTACAAACTTGTGAATTATTAGTATACTAAGGCTTTCTATTTCAGAAATAGATAACCTAAGGCAAAACTTTTAGGAATTTTGGTCCTCGATGTTCTTCAACTTCGTACTTTATTTGGCCTTTTTTTTTTTAACTTTTTTTAAATTCGAGCGTTATTTTTGTAGACAAAACGCGTGTTTGGCGTAAATACAAAATTTAATCCTGCTATCTTCGATAAGTTTATATACTATTTCGTGCAAATCTTTGCAGACACTAATACTTTTAAAGATTTATGTCAGGTAGAGCAAACTGTCAGAAAAACCTAAATATATGCATCATGTACAACATAATAAGTGAAAAAAATTAAATGTATAGTTAGTGGGATCAACGCATCAAATTGGTGGTAGTCTTATTATTGATTTCGATTACCAGTATGACATTTTTAACTTAACACACTTTAATCAATATAATATAACTTAGAAAAATAAACTCTCAGTATTATATGTCTATCTATTGCAGTTAACTACAAAAATATAGAATGATTTGTTCAAATTTTTATCATAATGGTGTAACGTTCTGGTGCGTCAGTGGTTTGCTCCATTTCAGATGTCAAACAAATTATCATATTTACAGTTGAGTGCAGACCAAGCATTACATGTAGACGGGCCGAAAAAAGTTAACGCGGCTTTACTCGCGTGCACTTCAAGAAAACGTCGCGTTAACTGTGCGTTAACTCCGATATTTCAGTAGACATAAAAAGTAAACGTGCGTTTACTTTCACGTTTACCTCCGCGTTAACGAAAAATCGGTGCGTCTTTTAATTTTGTGAAGAGTAAACGGGCGTTTACTTTCGTGTTCACTTCCGCGTTAACGTAAAAAAAAACCGAGTCTTCTAATTTCGTCAAAAGTAAACGCACGTTTACTGTTTTTAGTAAACGCTCCTTAACGAAAAATGTCATCGTATCCTGGATACACTGACCTTAAATATCAAATGATAAAGTGCAGCAAAATTAAACGACCAACTGTTCATTTGCGATTGACATATTGACGATTACATGTTATTTATAATGCTATTACACCTCTTTTATTAATTGAAATTAATCATAGTTAATTTCTCTTTCTGAAAAAAATAATCAGTTTTAGCATGTCTTTTTTTATTAAAAAAAATAAAGCCTCCATAATTAAATAATCACCAAAATCAAGCAGATTTCACATCTCAGACTGTCTGATTCAGGATGACTCTTATAACAAAATTATTTGACCTCATTAACCAAAACTGACCATATTTGCCCTTCATCATGTAAATTTATATAGCCGCACAGTAAATCAGTTATATTTATAGATCAGGAGGAACTGTATAATACAAATAACAGCAATATTGAATAAATGACGTAAAACTTTGCAATCATGTCCTATTTTTTTCAAAATATTGAATCGTCAACAAATATCAGAAGTTTTCATACCTCAGACTGACTGGTATAACAAAATTTGTTGTCCACATCAACCAAAACTGACCATATTTGCACTTTATTATGTAAATCTTAAAAGCCGCATCTAATCAGTTATATTTTCATATCAGGATGGGTTGTATAATATATATTTTGGTTCGCATCAATTTATAGTGCCAGCATGTCCTATTTTTATTCAAATATTGAATCGTCAACAAATATCAGAAGTTTTCATATCTCAGACGGACTGGTCTGACAAAATTATTTGTCCGCATCAACCAAAATTGACCATATTTGCACTTTATTATGTAAATCTTAATAGCCGCATAGTAAATCAGTTATATTTTTATATCAGGATGGGTTGTATTATACTTATTTCATCAATATTGGAAAACAATGACTCAAAATTTTGGTTCATATCAATTTATAATGCCAGCATGTCCCATTTTTATTCAAAATATTGAATCGTAAATAAATATCAGAAGTTTTTATACCTCAGACTGACTGGTATAACAAAATTATTTGTCCGCATCAACCAAAACTTACCATATTTGCACTTTATTATGTAAATCGTAAAAGCCTCATAGTAAATCAGTTATATTTTTATATCAGAATGGGTTGTATAATACAAATAACAGCAATATTGGAAAAAAATGACTTAAAATTTTGGTTAACATCAATTTATAGTGCCACCATGTCCCATTTTTATTCAAAATATTGAATTGTCAACAAATATCAGAAGATTTCATACCTCAGACTGACTTGTATGACAATATTATTTGTTCGGGTCAAACAAAACTGACCATATTTACACTTTATTATGTAAATCTTAATAGCCGCATAGCAAATCAGTTATATTTTTATATCAGGATGGGTTGTAGAATACAAATAACAGCAATATTGGACTACAGTTTTGGTTTGCATCAATTTATATTGCCAGCATGTCCTCTATTTATTCAAAATATTGAATCGTAAACAAAACATCAGAAGTTTTCATACCTCAGACTGACTGGTATAACAAAATTATTCATGATTGATTTCACTCCCGGTTTTTAGTGGAGTTCGTGTTGTTTCTTTATTATTATTGATAACTGTTGATGTAAATGTCCTCTTGTTTTGTGAGTCTTTGTTTACTCCTCAGTTTTGATTGTTATTGTCTTATAATGAAAAGTTTTAGAAGTTCTCTTCTTTGAATAGTGTACTGTTAATTTATTATTTCGGTTGATTGATTTCGTGTGTAGCTTAGCATTCTTTGTTTAATTTTGTATTCATGTCTACAACGTGTATTTTTTTCGGACGTCCCCGATATCATTCATAATCGTTACGGATAAGTCTGTTTTAATTGACGAGATATGGTACAAATGTTTATACTTATACAAGACCATATCAGTATCCTTTTTTATACAATGTACAATTTTCGATTGAACATTTGGCAAAACAGAATTGTAAATCATATAAATCCAATGCAAACAAGGTGAAGAGACTATTAAAAATGGGGAACGAAGCAACGAAAACCGTGATGTTTATATCCCATCATATAAAAATATTTTTCCGATGTGTTGGATAACCTATCTATGGGGGGCATCTATCCGCTTTGATTTTTGAATATTTAACTTTAAAAAAAAGGAAAAATAGCAAGTCTGCAACTCAGTAAAGGTATTGGAACTGATTTTTTGTAATTAATAAGATTTAATATTTCGAATTAAAAGTGATTTTAAATTGTTCTGGTTAGAAACACATATACGTAAAATCTTAAGATAAAAGTCGTTTTCGTAAAAGAAATGTACAAACACGAAGTTCATTGTTAATTTTCACAATCCGTTAACGCAAAAAGTAAACGTGCGTTTACTTTCAAGTGCACGTAATAATATAGTTGTGAAATATGTAGTAAATGCCCGTTTACTTTTAAGTGCACGTAAAAATCAACCTGTGAAATCTGAAGTAAACGCCCGTTTACTACTGACTAAACGGACACAGAGTAAACGCGCGTTTACTCGGGTAGACATTAGAAATTTCCATTTTGATCAAGTTAACGTAATTATAGTAAACGCGAAAATTAAAGTGAACTAGCGGAATATGTGCACGCGGCGTTAACGGGCGTTTACTTTATGTAATGCTTGGTCTGCATCCAACTGTATATGATACGTTTTGTATTTTAATTGAAACACTTTTCACAATGTTATTGCTTTTGTCTGAAGCTTTAATTTTGTTTATTATGATGTAAAAACTATATCTATCTTATATACATTATTATATACTTTAACAATAAATTCCATATGACAAAATTAAAATCGTAATCAATCCAAGGTCCCCTAATTTTACGCACCAATCTTGAACCACTTCTGTCTCCTGACTGTGTCTTTATTAAAATCGTCGAAAATCCTTTTGCCCAAATATCTTACAGTGTGATAATCATTATCATAATTTAAACAGGCAACTTGTTGTGTTTTTATCTATATATGTTCCTTATTCAGAAGTTAAAACATAACGTCTGTTACATTGGCCAAAGAAATGTGTTGCCTCAGTTTAAAAGCACCCGATTTTACACTCGCCACTGTTAGTGTTGGTTGATCGTGGAATAGCATCACATTGAAGAAAAAGCTGTTAAGTTTATCTTAGATTGATTTTACATGTAAAAGATACAGATAAGGCTTTTGTGTGGTAGTAGCAATAATTACCCCCTTAAAAAAAAACTGTAAATAAGTCATGTATGTTCACTGTTGTGACACGTTCTCGGCAAGATGCTATTGCTCATAAAAACGCAAAAACAAATGATCAAGAAACTATACAAATAAAAACAATCAAGAAACTTTTCTATTTGTACAGCCTCGTTTCGTTTGGTGATGTTTCCCCCCAGATATTAAAGTCTCTTCACTCCATAAGGAAATCTTATCTAATTCACCAACAAAAACTGAGAGATTCGGTCGCATGAACATGATGAACTCGAAAAGTAAAGGGTGTCTCCTACTTTGCATGCACACCACACCATGCAATTTCACCCTTCATATGTAATGACATAAAATTGTTATTTAATGCTTTTTCCTGATAAAAAAAGTGGTGTTTTAAAGTTAACAATTGAATAATAATAATAATATATAAATATGTTTTGATTGATAAAATAATGAGTTACCTTAATTGAATTCACAATTTCAGCAAATGACAACAAAACAATACAGTTTATAATCATCCTTCTTTCCCGGGTTGCAATGATAGAATAAAAATTACGCAAAATGACATTCAAATACGTGGGACAAATTCAATATAAGGTTCTAAATTATTAATGAAAATAATTGCTTGTTTGCCGTGAAGTCATTTGCTGGTAAAATAATCAATTTTGAATGTGCTAATCATGGATTGAAATACATTGTTTCGATAAGACCAGCAGTTGTTAAAAGTTGTAAAAGAAGACCCCGTCTACTTCCGATGTCCTAATACTTAAGTTTTTCCCCAGGGGATCAGAATTAAAGCAACACTTTTACATTTAAGCTTTACTGAACATCAAAATGGGCATTGTATACATGATAAATAGGACAATATGTATTATGTTAAGATGTTTTTATTTAAAATACACAATTCAGAACAATTGTTTTACATCAATAATATCATCAAACTATCAAACAATATGACCGCTTTCCGAAAACCCAACATACCAGAGTTGAGACATCGCCATTTCTGTTATGTGAAAAATAAACTTCAAAATAGGCTATCATATTGAAAAAAAGACCACGTCTACTTACGATGAATACTTTTAGAGTTTCGCAAGGGAATCAAAAAATTTTCACTTTTACATTTCAGTTTTACTGATACTGTCTGGGTTAATTGTGTGTCCTTTTTGTTGTGTTTTTGTTATTTGATTGATTTATGAATTTTTATGAATTTACAATTTATGTGTCTCTGCTTCCTTGATCATTTTTTACACTGTATTTTATTTATCGAGATTGGGAGATTATGTGAGTTGTCGTCAAACATGTGTTCATTTAGTCTCAAGTGTGAAACTATAATATCCAATACAAGAACATGACAGTTATTGCAGTCTGTGGTGGATTTATCGAAAGTTATTTCCTCGGGCATACAACCTCAATTACATTTTTAAATATCTTGAATATTTAAACCAAAAAGGTCATCTAAGTGGCAATATGTGTTTTAAAAATTATCAAATAAATGTCATAACAGAATGGTTATTTTTTGAATGTTGAATTAGTTCGATTTCCCTTTTGAAACTACCTCAAAATCAAGAAACACACAAGATTATGAATGGTGGGAAAACGTAGAACTTTTATTACCAATGGAATAATTGTAAAAGATAATTTACAATGATTTTAATCAATCACTTTGATTTATTTAACAGACAAAATATATAGTTGGATATAAGTGCTTGTCTCAAACTAAGTATCGCTAGAGCGGTCACTGTTGTTTTGTGGTTTGCTTTATGTAAATAAATCACAGTTAAATATGGCGATATTTTAAAAAAATGCAACTCCAAAGATTTGTGTTCAGTTATTACTGCACTGAAGGTTAAAATATATTAAATAAATCAATTGGCCAAAAAAAAACGCTTATTTTCATATCTGTCACGCTTTAAAAACAGGGTTTCTCATCAATTTAAAAATAATTGCAGTGTTAATACCATTATGAACAAATTGTTCCATATCTAAGTCAAAACAAAAATTTAAAGGTAGTTTATTCACATTTTTGTCACAAGTATATTCTATATTTATTTCATCATATAAACTTGGAAATCCTGTGCGAACTGAACTTCCTTACACATAACGGTGAAGCTGTTATACAAACGGCACTCTCTTGTTTCTGTAGAAATCACGAATACTTTACAGTTCTCAGCCATTTGGCAATACCGTGCACATTCAATTTTACTTCCACATGTCAGGACTGTGTTGGCCGGCGCCGCAAGTATCGTGTTATTTGTGACCAGCTTATACTGGCCTTGTTTGTACGGTACATACCCTGAAAATGCGTTTAAAGATAAAATAGAAGAAAGACAAAGTTTATATTCATTTCCAATGCAATAGGAAAAACTAAACCTTTAAAAAAGTTCAATGAATACAATCGCCTCTTTCAGCTTCAGTGATAAACAGATGAAAATGTTAGTGTATGCAACCATTTCACTGTATTTTTTCACTGAATAGCAAAACACGTTCACCTTATTGACGCCTCCAATCTCGTTCATTTTAAGTAAATTAATATCCATCAGTCTTGTTTTGTGTGCTTTAATTTTTGTATTCTGAATTAATGTGTGCGATATAAGCATCGGTAACCTTTTTTATCGAGTTTATTCAGATTATTATTTATGTTTGCAATTATTCTTATTAACCGAAATGAAGTAAAAACTGAATTAATGTGTGCGATATAGGCATCGGTAACTTTTTTTATCGAGTTTATTCATATTATTATTTATGTTTGCAATTATTCTTATTAACCGAAATGAAGTAAAAACAATATATTGGCATTATCCAATTATACGATAATCAATCGAAATAGAGAGAAATAAATTAATTAAAATGGTGCACTAAAATATCATTTTGACCGCAGTATATCAGGACAAAACAGAAAAGAAAATGAAATCTGAAACAACGCTTTGATTGAAATAAGATTATTTTAATCATATTTGGCCAGATTACAGAAAATTTACAAAGTGTATTAATAAGATAAGTTGATGGCGGAATTGAGTACTGTTAAATACTGATTTAAAATTAGAGAAAACAACAGTGACAACAGCCGAGGTCATGTAAAATGTTTAGTCGTCACTTTTCTTCAATTCTCACATTAATAAAAGATTCAATTCTGTGAAAGTATGTATTGGTCACTCTTATTTGGAAACTATAATTGTTTTTATTCTGGAACGGAGTGTATGTACTCATTCAGGTGAATAATTGATAATAAACAAAATAACACTATCGTTTTCATTTTAACCGTGATATTAGAAATGAAGATAATTGAATAATAATTTACAACATGATTTACAAGGAAGCTATTAAATAAAGAGTTCAAAATGGTGCAGTTGAAATCATTTCTTCGTAAATTTTACGGACGCAATCACGAGTTGGCTGACCGTTATGGAATAACCGTTTCACAAATGATATCGGATATGTTCCTTACGTCGTAACTAAAATCCCCTTCCCTTTCATAAATGTGACTTGCCGAATTAGACTATTTACCGGATTTGTTATCTCATAAGCAACACGACGGGCGCCACATGTGGAGCAGGATCTGCTTACCCTCCCGGAGCACCTGAGATCACCCCTAGTTTTTGTTGGGGTTCGTGTTGTTTATTCTGTAGTTTTCTATGTTGTGTCATGTGGACTATTGTTTGTCTGTTTGTTCTTTTCTTTTTTAGCCATGGCGTTGTCAGTTTATTTTCGATTTATGAGTTTGACTGTCCCTCTGGTATCTTTCGTCCCTCTTTTACACCGGTATTTTTCATATTTAGCGAACAACCTTTCTAAAAAAGTTCATGATAAATCCACAATAAGTTAACATACCTGTTTCATACACTGATAACCTCCATCCACCCCCACATATCTGTTCAGAATCACCGACACACTCCCGATTACAGTCATAATCCTTGATGTGATAATCACTTACATCTTCAGGACCGTACTGATACGGGTCATCACCACAATGACATTCCGCTCTATTCTACAAATAATCAAATATGTTTTTTTTTTTTTTTTTTTTTTTTTTTTCAGGTGAATGGTTTGTACGTTAAAATCAAACAAGACAGTTGATGAGAGTGATAGTTAGGACTAAATGTGGATTTTTGGAGCCGGCTGAGAAATAAATTTGAAAAAAAGTCAGACAGGAGTTTTGAGTAAAACAAATGCACGATGAGCATATTTGCAAACAAAAAAAGGAGGATGACAATGTAAGTAAAAAAAAGTCAGGATAAACTAATAAATCAATGCAGGACCGAATATAATAAAAAAAAAGGCAGGACAGTGATAACAACTTCAAAATAGCAAGACAAAATGTTACCGGATCTTAGATACTGGCCAAACAATACAATTTACGCACACTCATTTTAGTAATACATTTATGAGTAAATTGTAAATTGAGTGAAGGCCAGTGATAAATATTTCTGTGTACGTCCAAAAGATTTAGAAGACATTTTAAAATGAACTATGTGTTTGGCAATGATGATGCGTTGAGTCTTGATGAGGGGTTAATAAAGCTATCTAAAGTTGATTTTTTTTATAACAAAGCAATACATCTAGTTTAGCAAATGTTTAGAGATTTAATTCGGTAAAAACTTGATTAATAATTATTATAAATATCATTTTTTTCAAGCAACGTTTCCTTTTTCATGGTAAAATTCATGTTCTAAGTACCTTGTTGCGTGTACACTTAACTCACACAAGCCCTATATTGACTATCGACTGCATGTAGTCAACACATGATTTAAACTACATGTAAACATTGAGTTTTATCAATGGAAACACACATGTGTATAGTTTAGGTGTGAATTACACAAACACAACAGCAAGTTTATGTATATGTGAGAAAAAAAATATAAATCACAAAAATATTGAACTCCGAGGAAAGTCCCTAATCGAATGGCAAAATCAAATGATAAAACACATCAAACGAATGGACAACAACCGTCATATTCCTGACTTGCTTGGTACAATCATTTTCAAATGTAGAAAATGGTGGATTGAACCTGGTGTTATAGCGCTAAACCTCTCACTTGTATGACAGTCGCATCAAATTCTATTATATGTTCTACGATGCGTGAACAAAACAGACATAATAGGTAAAATTGTCAAAATAGGAGTACAGAAGTCATCACCGTGTCATAATCTCAATTAGAACCAAAACAAACAAATATTTAACAAAGAAGCACAAAAAAGCATCTATCAAATTTAACAACCACATTCATTGCTAACTTATATATGTATTTCAAATTCACCCAAAAAGGACAGAAATATTTGAAGTCATGTGACTGAATGGCAAGGTTCACATCAACTCTAGTGTAGATTCGCGTGTTTGACGCCAGAATGTACACGTCACACAGGAAAAGATATAAAATAATGTTGTCGTTCAGAGTATTTTCAAAATTATAATAGAATAAAAACTTAAAACATTGTTGTGACGTCATTCTATTGTTTACCCGTTCTTTATTTCAGTGATTGGATTATAATTGACCAGTAAGAAACCACTATGTTACCTTTAACTGTCCAATATTTTAAAGAATAGCCCTCCCCCTTCTTGAAAATATTGGACAGCTAAAACGTTCCCCAAATGTTCCTGGAACGTTTCTGTTTCGTTGTCAAAACTTTGCGATTTAACGTTGTGGGAACGTTAAAGTGTGGACTACCAGTAACGTTGTAAGAATTTTGTCATATAACGTTATGAAAAAACAATCTGGAACTTTTAGAGAACCTTGTGTAACTAATCTGGAACCTTTATAGAACCTTGCGTAAACAATATGTAACCTTTATAAACCTTGTGTAACCAATCTGGAACCTTTATAAAACCTTGTGTAACCAATATGGAACCTTTTAAAACCTTGTGTAAACAATTTGGAACCCAAATTTAACCTAGACTAACAGGTACAATAATGGTCTAACGTATCTACATGCATTGGTCCAACGTTGTTTTTTCTCCATCTTCCAGGACATGCTTGTAAATTTTGCCCCTGGACTTTTAAGCAACCAACAATCAAGCAATATTTCTCCATGTAACAATATTTTCTTAAATAGTGAACACAAAGGTATGAATATACATAATTTATTTAAGCTAGACAACCAGCAAATTGTTAAAAGTTTAATTTTATGTGTCTACACGTTACTAAATCAGGTCTAGAATCAAAATTATAAAGTTTATTCCTGATAATTCATGACTGTAAATGTAATTCACTTCATACAATTATTTTCCTAGCTCTGTATTCTAACATGGTTTTTATTAAACAAGAGTGTTCCTTTTGTTTTCTGCTACACTCTCTTTTGTCACTATTTGACAGAATGGACTGTTAAAGCCTTATATCCTTTACATAATGGCATTATAATATACACATGGAAAAAAGTATTGCAACACCAAATTTAAATTAAAGAAACATTCTTTATTTTTTTGTAATATAATTTGTTGAAATAGAACTAGTTAAACATTATTTAAATCTCACCTAAGTTTAATCAATAAATTTCGACTCGATCAGTTCGTATCTGCACATGCAGCGACTGCACCCGTAAACAATAAAACCGATGTTTTATCTTCAGTTTTTTAAACACTTTAAATAACCAAGTTCATAAACTTATGTGATTTACACTTTGTAAATGGTCCTCCATAACTCTTAACTGCAGCAAGATGGCAGATTATCAGCATGAGAGAAGCAAGTATGTCGCTGTGAAAATTGCACGTATTGTTTGTAATCACCATTCTACTATAAGTCGTTTTGAGAATACAAAATAGGCAACAAACGATGTTAAAAACCTTCCGAGATCAAAAAGACCACCTATGACATCTGCTGGGCAAAATCATGCATAATGAAGGTTGGTCAGAAGGAAACCCATTGCAAACAATACAATTCTAAAAAAAGAGAGGTTGCCATACAGGAGACTTTAAAAAAGAACTGTTCGAGAACGACTCATTGCTACTGGATATAGTGCGATAAGAGCATTCAGGGAGCTTTGCTTACAAACAGACATACAATGGCCCGTATACAATGTAGTGCAGAGATCGTCAAAGTTGGAAATTAGCATCTTGGAGGAAGACCCATTGTTTCAATCTTTTCTGGCCCCATCATAGCACGGATTTTGAACCATATCGAGCATATATGGGACACTATTTGGCGTAAAGTGCGCAAAAGGACACCCCTAGTTCAAACACGTCATGAAATATACAATGCCCTTCATCAGGAATGGTTGCGGTTACCTCAGCAACAAATAAGTCGACTGGTGACAGAAATCAAAAGACGCTTAGACATGTTAGAGGCGGTTATCCGTTTGAATGGAGGCTACTAATTCTTTGGCGTAAAACGATCAACGATGATGTCAACAATCATCATAAGATTAATTTTGAAATGTCTGACATTGTAAAATTCGACTGCAGTAAAAGTTGTAAGATGCATTTTTTTGTACAAAAAATACTTCATTTCGTTATCAAAATTGTGGTTAGATAAAAGATTTTTTTCTTGCATTTTTTTATTCGTTTTAATGCCAATGTTATCATTACATTGTAGCTATGTTTCAATATTATTTTACAAATATTTTATCATATTCTATCCAAAATACCAGGCTGATTTTTCAAGGTTTAAAAATGTGTATAGAACAGTAACATAATGGCATTATAATAGAGTTCCCATTTAAGAGGAGGTCAAATGTAATATAGAATGAGCTTTAAAAAAATCGTGTGCGTTTGGACACATTTATTTTCATATTATATAGTAAATATATAATTTGTGTCGTAAAAAACAATGACACTTAACATTAAGAATGGAAATGGAGAATGTGACAACAACTACCCGACAAAAGAGCAGACAACAGCCGATAGCCACCATTGGGTCTTGAACATGTTGAATTCAGCAAGAAAATCCCGCATCCGGCAGCGTGCTTCAGCTGGTCACTAAACACATACGATTGTATTAGTTAAGAGAAAATTCAAGTCATACTAAATTTGAGTTGAGGATATATATAAATGAACTCAACTTAAAAATCTAACAAAACTAACACGGGCCAGAGTCTAATCATTAATGTTTAAATGGTCTAAATAATTTGCCCCCCAAAAAAGCACAATTTCTTAAAAACATAAACAAATCTGTTTATGTTTAAAATAAATTGTGCTTTTTTTGGGGGTAAATTATTTAGAAATCGCAAGTTAGATGCGTAACCTCAGAAGGAAGGACAAAACCAGAAGTACATTTTGATTAAATGATAGCCTGCAAAATATTTTTTCAAGACAATTGCAGTACTTTTCTAAAAAATGTTATTTGTTTTCAAATGGATCAATATTTATGTATTAGTTTCCTCAATGTCAATAATCAATTCAAAAATCACTTATCTTTGGAAGATATCACTTGTAATGTGTTGAATATGTTGTTATTTTACATTATTACAACATTACCTCTGTTCCAGAGTATATGTAGCCCTGTTCTTTACAGTAAAGCAAACAAAAGTTGTTTTCCATATCTGGAGTTTCGTTATCCAACACATATTGATGTGTTAACAGTCTTGTAAATGAATCAATGAAACATCCAACGTAATCATAGCCATCTGTTCAAAAGAATGTATGCATTAAGTTAACAGGTTAAAACGGACAATTAGTAAATAACTAACTAGCAATTATTGCCTACCGAGGGTGTTAGATGTTAATCGAAATGTAAACTACTTTTGTAGGTAATGGAAAGGGGAAAATCATAGTATTTAAGTTATATATATTTGAAATTGGGTAAATAACAAAAAATATGTAAACAAATACATTTCATTCCCCTCTCCTAGATCTTGTACTGTCGTGAACAATATGTTTCTGATGATTTTATGCAGAAAAAAAGATTAAAAGAGTATCATGTTTTATCATTATACACAGTATCATATCATGCATATATTATCATTATATATGAAATATCAATTAAAGGAACTCACCAATCACCTGTACTTGACACTGAAAAAGAAACAGTTTAAATTGAAAAGATAGTTATAGATTATCTAATCGATAATTTGAAATAAGCACATATATTAAACGAGTGATCAATGGACCCATTAATTCACGAATGCTCAAAGTGCATAAGTAACTTATCAATGTTGTTTGGTCATCAGTTGATATTTGTTTTCGATATTTGAATTATTTGATTAGTTATTTTTATTAGATTTGCAAGAGGTTTTTTTATGAAATCAATGTAGAAAATGTAAGGAGCTATTTCATGTTTATCTTTTTCTAAGCATTCACACTTTGTTTTGATCCGACATAATCGACGTTTTGACAACGCCTACTGTTGTATGACGTCAGAGGAGTGAGATAACCACGTTTTCATTTCACTGGGAAATCAATGTTATTTATTGCAGCCAATGTTATATTGCTATCTAATATATACTAATATGTAATGAATGCAGATCACTTGTATGTGTAATACCGTCAACGGCAAACATTCTGCATCAGCCATCCGTCATGACATCGACATCAGTCACTGTTACAAAGGACTCTTATTTGTAAAACGTCATTTCACATTTTAAGATTAAGTAAGATCTACTTTAAAGGTATAATTTGGCTGTTACAATATAACACTCTGTATCATCCCTGAACTAATGCAAACCTATCGAGTAAAGCTCCTTAGATTATATTGGTATCTCGGGTTGAAACAAATGTGATATTCAACAAGCTATATGATATTCTCTATTGATAGTATGTATTTTCATTGCATGTGCTTGATATTTCAATCTAAGGAAGCTAAATGCATTAAAAACAATGTAATATTAGAATATAAAAAAGTTAAGAACAGGAAAATCCTTAGTTAGTAATCTAAGATACATGGATGTCCCCCGTAGTATCAGTTGAATTATATGATAAAGTGGATATCATTTCAATTAACAATGACGCGTTTTTGGCGTATTGAATTTTAAACCTGATGCTTTTTGTTATCTATTAATCATGCTTTTCTTTGTCTAATATGGTCTCCTTTTTATTTGTATTGTAGTCCTGTAATATTATGTTGTCATTTCAATGTTATATTTAACTTTGCCATTAAAGTGCGAGGTTTGGCATGCCATAAAACCAGGTTCAACCTACCACTTTTATTCCCCTTTAAAAGTGTCCTGTACCAAGTCAGGAAGATGGCCATTGTTATAATATTGTTCGTTTCTGTGTGTGTTGCATTTTAACGTTGAGTCGTTTGTGTTTTCTCTTATTTTTGAGATAAGACGTGGCACGGTACTTGTCTATCCCAAATTCATGTATTTGGTTTTGATGTTATATTTGTTATTCTCGTGGTGTTTTGTCTGTTGCTTGGTCCGTTTCTGTGTGTGTTGCGTTTCGGTGTTGTGTCGTTGTTCTCCTCTTATATTTAATGCGTTTCCCTCGGTTTTAGTTTGTTACCCCGATTTTGTTTTTTGTCCATGGATTTATGAGTTTTGAACAGCGGTATACTACTGTTGCCTTTATTTAACCATATTTGTGTTCTCTTTACATATTCTTCAGAAACAGGTTTTTCTAAATTGGCCAATTTACTATTATTTCTTATAGAGATAATCCAAGTCGTTTACTATGTTCATATGTTCTAATATTATCATATTGATATGGGTCACGGTCCTTACGATTCCTGTACAAATTGCATGTAAACTATTGCAGGAAAAAACTGAATTTTCAACACATTATTCATACAATGTTCATCCAGACAGATCAAGTAGGTAAGTGTAGGCTGTTTAAATGTCAATTAACAATGTTATACAGTAAAGGGAACGAAAATTACACTGTATATAGTTTCGTGCATCCGAAGCAATTTATGAATACATCTTTAAAACTCAAACTGCAAAACTCAAAATTGGAAAGACCAGAACACATGAAATATCTTGATCTTTCTTCAAAGTCGTTAGGAAAAACACGAAACTCCCACACATTTAGATTGGAGTTTTTATATAATATAGCAAATCAAGCTCATACTCTGGCATGTGTATTTGTGGTATCTATCTGTTTGTCGTAAATACTGTCATACATTCGTTTTTCTTTCTTGTAATTGCTACGTTTAGAGCGGCGAATTGATAGTAAAAGTTAGATTTATAATTGTATAATGTTTCTGAATTTAACCATTAAATTATATCATTGTTTGTTTCTTCAACTATGATATTTTTTCGAAAATATTGAAATTGATTCAACATGATAAAAGTACTTTTAAACATTTCGTTAAAACTGCACAGTGTCACTGTCATGTAATTGTTGATGTAAAATATCTTTAATATTCTTTGTTTGTTATCTAAATAGAATTATTCCACACTTACTCGTGTTAAATAAGGATGCAAATTTTTTTTGGACAGAAATAATAAATAGCCATTTATATTTCAGTACTTTTTGTATATTATGATTTGTTGTTTTTCATAAAATAGGCTTTTATGGAAAAGATTGCAATCAGTCATTATAAATACATTACTTTTGTATGAAATGTGAATAAGTAAGGATAAAGATGCATAAACTTTTGTTTTTGTTAAAAACATATTCAATTCATTTCATTATTTCACTACCAATTATTAACTGCCACTGATGTTTTGTACATTTTATGGTACAGGACTGGGTTTTTTCATAAGATCTTATGAATATCAGAGAAAATATACTAAAATGATACTCGCAGTTATCTTCGCTTGCTACTTTTTTTTATTTGCAACTAGTTTATAATTTCAAGGTGCTCAAGACAAGATTTTTTATAAGAATTTTAATAATGTAAGTAGTAAAAAATACTTTTACGTTTGTTTCTGTTGAATATGAATGTAATAATTTCTTTACATAGAAATAATGAGCCACCATTTAATTTCAGTACTATTATTCACCAGGTTAGGCAGTTTATTTTTATAAAAGCTAAAGAATATCAGAAAAAAAATACTAAAATATTGTTCGGATTGTTTTAAATTATCAAGGATTTATATAGTGAATACAAATCCTTAAAATAACCGGTATTTCTTATTTTGACAAAAAAAAAAAAACAAGACAAAAGGGACAAAATTTTTGGAAATATCTAAAATAATACCCTGAAACATGCAATAAATGATTATATATTTAATATTCAAGAGCATTTTCGTAAAATGAATAAAATTACAAACGTGAAAAACATCCTTTTTTTAACTTTCCGGGTTGGAAATATATACAATAAATAAAAACAAAATGACCATTCTCTTTTAATGATATTTGCATTTAGTTTTATCTGCATATTGCTTTTCCTAAACTTCCTAAACTTTTGCTTGATAACTAATATAAAAAATGTTGCTCTTTTGTACTTGAACGTTTTGTATTTGTTATGTCGCCATTTAAGTGAAATGAAACAATACAAAGATTCCGTAATTTGTGACATAGAAGAGGTCTTCCCGTCCGAAAGGTCTATCAGTCCAATCCGTCAAATTAGTCAAATATGTTTGCTATAAGTCTGACTGATTTGTGACGTTGACTTGACAAGAACTTGACTGATCGGTGACCGATCGATGACCGCTGATTGATCGCTAAAACAGTTACGACTAAGGTTGCAAGTATTGCATCTATGATGAGCTTATTTTTTTTTTATTAAAAATTGAATTGTAAACAGTTATCCAATGATTTTTGTCCTAACTGGTAGTGTGGAAATTATTAACAGAAATAATACATCCAAATAAGAATTATTCAATTATGACAATGTATGCATCACACTTCTTGAACATGGGAATGTGTTTGTATAACTTGAACATAAGAAAATGGAGAAAGGGAATGGTTTTTCCAAATAAAAAATGTTGTTGCTCGTAGAACTAGAACATATGACAAAATTAAGACAGCATAGCTACCCTCAAAAGAGTGGTGTTCCTATTAGAGGAAGCTCATAGGAAGAAAAGATCAAACAAACAAAATGTAAAATTATAAAAGCTGGTATATATAAAAAATAGAGAGACGAGATATAACTAAATAGGTTTTTAGAATTAAATAACAAAAAAAGCTTTACAAATTGTATCAACAGGTCAATTAAACAACTAAGTACATTTATACATTTGATAAAGGCAATCATCTCATTTAAAGTCATATTGTTTTTTGTTCAAATGGTAAACGGAAAATGTCCTCCGTCTCTCTGAGTAATGATAGTTATACATAGCATACAGCCTTGATTGTGTATGGTATATTTTTATTAAGTATAAGTTTATTTCATTGTATATATATTAAGACACTCTATCTGCATGCTATCTGATCTTACGCGTTTGTTAAGTTGCGTATTTAATTTTACAATATAAAGAACTGTTTTAACTACATATTTCAGTCTAATAGGTCGAAACTATAATATAGCAAATTTTCAATTTGAAATTAAGCAAGTATCATAACATGAAATGGATATGCGTAAATGTCAGTGTTATGCCTTTGATATTAGATAAATACCTTATAATTACATATAAATTAGACTAAAATAATATTACCTTTAATCATTTGTTAATGATTTCATAGAATGAATAAACATCAACAAGCCAAAAAGCTTAACGAAAATAATCGTTTCACGAATTTTAAAACTATAGAATGTACGTTAGATTCGGGGAACTCCTTTTAAACATAATAAATCGTTTGAGCTATTTATTTTGTTCTTTCAAGATAATTGAATAAACAACGCTTAACACCAGAACATGCAATTAGTTGCAAGATATATTTAAAAGACCAATGTTCTTATTTGATCAACCTTTGAAAAGAGGCTTGTTAAACAATGAAGATGATAATTTAAAAAAGACGTTCACCCTTTCGATTATGCAGTTATAATGTTAATGTAGATTATCGTTCAATTATTTGAAATAAATATTGGAATAAATACAAAATATATTTTTGTTTTATACCAAAGTATTCTAAACGAAATTGTAATGAAATTTTTTTTAAAGACGTTTTATATCCATTGATATATTTCTAAACGAAAACATAATATTTTCTAAAAACCGGTTAGATCAAGTTTATTTTATTAATGTCATTGTTTGAAGCTTAAACCTACTTTTACGAATAATTTAACCAAACCAGACATATACCTCACCAAAAGACAGTAATTGTATATTATCATGTTTATTATTATTATTATTATTATTATTATTATTATTATTATTATTATTATTATTATTATTATTATTATTATTATTATTATTCTTTTTCTTCTTCTTCTTCTTCTTCTTATTATTATTATTATTATTATTATTATTATTATTATTATTATTATTATTATTATTATTATTATTATTATCAGTGTTAGATTTGAAAGGTAATTCGAAATTGTTGGGTTACTTCATTTATTATTACTCAAGTTATTTATTTTATTTGTAATACTTGTAGATACGATTTTTGGGTATTTGCGCATACATGTAACGTTGCGCTCTTATGAATTGTTATATTTCCCGTTTTTAAAGTTTTATGACGTTTAGCCTTTTACGTACGTTACGTTGTCTAGTTTTTATTCATTGCAAGTTATTTGATATTCGGAGACACATCATTATTTTATAGAGAGATCATAATCGGTAAGAGATAATTTTATGTACATTTTTAAGAACAATATTTATTTAAAGAAGAAATATTAAGAATTGTAAAAGTATTTATAATTTAATATTTATTTCAATTAACTTTTTAATTTAACAAGCTATTCATGAAGCGTGAAAGAAAGTGTTTTCTATTGTCTGATGAGTATTATGCTTTTAGTGTTTTAAGTTATATTTTTACTTTACAAAAAGACAAATACGATGTATGTTAATGTGTATTTGTATTTATTGTGGAGAATCGGTTGATATGATATATAGTATAAGAAGCCAAAATTAAATGTATTTTGAAGAATAAAAGATACTTATATAGACCGCATACTCGAATTATCGCCTTATTTGATGCCTGATTGATGTGATCCGTTATAATTCTCGATTTACTCCAAAAAAGATGGATAGTGAAGAAGCGGAGCGAGCGTATGAAGAATCCCGGAAGAAAAGAACAGTTAATTTGTCTCAGTTTACTAAGTTATACAATGAATTGGAAACAAAGATGATTTCACGTGATAATGTGAAAACTGTGAAAACATTATACACAAAATTGTGCGACCGCTATGAACAATTTAAAGCTGCACATTTGGAATGTTTGGATTTTTGTACAAACTCGGATATAATTGAGACATTAGAAATAAACTTTGACAGTTCACAGAAAAACTTCATAGAATTCCGTGAGAGATATAATGAGTGGATACGCGAACCCGAAAAGGCAAAAGAGGAAGAAGACAAGAATAGCCGTATTACGTCTGTGTCTCGGACTTCATCGTCAACACAGTACAGGCTGAAGCTAGCGAGGGCTAACCGCTTAAAGGCCGAGGTTCAAGTGAAAAAAATGGCAGAAAAGCAAGAACTAGAACGCGCTCGTCGAGAAATAGAAATGAAAGAACAGATGTTAGAAAGAAAAAGTCAGCTGGAAGAAGCAAAGTTGGAAGAATCTGTGTGGCAAGAAGAAGAAGAAGAAGATACCGAAGTAACATTTAAGAACTATCAGAATATAAACGTACCGTTAAACACAGAAAATAAGACACTTAATAACAATGAACATGTTACAACAAAGAGTACAGAAAATGCCGTTTCAAGGATAGAGTGCACCACTGCCGGAAGTTTACAGTCAAACAGCAGCATCGATACTGCATTCCAAAGATTAGCATCAACACTACAAGAAGGATTCAATCTACCTAAACCTGAACTTTTGACTTTTGATGGAAAACCCACAGATTACTGCAAATTCATAAAGAACTTTGAAACGAATGTTGAATGTAGAGTTACAGATGATCAGTTAAAGTTAAGTTATTTAATTCAGTATTGTAAAGGTGAGGCTAAATCTTCGATAGAAGATTGTGTATTGTTAGAGAAAAAGGGTTATGAACGTGCTAGGTCTATTTTACACTCACGTTATGGCAGGTCACACATGATAGTTAGATCATATATAGAAAATCTTGTATATGGTGCTCCGATAAAAGACGTCAGATTTTGAGTCACTTTCAAAATTAGCTCTTGAAATGCAAAAGTGTGAGATAACTTTATCACAATTAGGATATGTTTCTGATATAGATAATACTGATAATCTTAGAAAGATTGTAAAGCGTTTACCTATGCATTTAAGGGTAAAATGGGTTGATATTGCTCATTCCATAACTGAAAATGGTAGAGAACCTAGATTTTCTGATTTAGCAAACTTTATTGATAAAAAGTCTCGTCTAGCTTCGTCAATGTTTGGTCTAGATCTCGTAAGAGAGAACTCAAATACATATAGAAAAGATATAGACAAACATACTGATATGAATACAAGAGAGAAGGTATCCACATTTGCTTCTAATAATATGTATGTCAGCAAGGCTACGACACAAGATCGTAAATGTATTTATTGTAATGGTACATGTAATAATTTAGAATTGTGTGTAAAATTCAAGTCTATGAATTTAACCGATAGAGTCAATTTTGTAAGAAATGCTAAGCTATGTTTTAATTGTTTAAAGGGTGAACATTTCTCAAGGGACTGTAGAAAAGCTAAAATGTGTACTGTAGAAAATTGTAGCTCTAAACATCACATTTTAATGCATAGTTGCGGTAAAAATAACAACACTGATCACACGGCTACAAAGGTAAGCATCAATTGTTCATCCGCCGGGACAGTTATTAAGAATTGTCTAGGAATTATACCCGTCGAGGTTAAAGGGTCAAATGGGAAAACTTGCCAAACTGATGCCTTGATTGATGATGGAGCGGATAAAACGTTATGGGACGAGCGTTTGATAAAAATGCTAGAAACCGAAAGTAGGCCGGTTACATTTAAAATGACAACAGCAACAGCACAACGAGTCCGACATGAAGGTCAAGAGGTTGACTTACATGTACAGTCAGTTGGCAGCAACTGTCCGATAACACTTAGTAAGGTATGGTCAGTTAAAAATCTACCGATATCGACACACTCAGCCGCAAATAATAAAGATATTAGGAGTATTAAACACTTGTCAGATATTTATATACCAGAAATAAGCAGCAATAAAGTTCTGCTTCTAATAGGCACCGATTCACCAGAAGCACACATTCCCATAGAAGTGCGTTCAGGAAGTAGTCATGAGCCATATGCCGTACGAACACGCTTAGGATGGATCGTTAGAGGACCAAACAACAACACAAGCACCAGTGATGTAGTTAACATCAATTTTGAGCATGCAGATAATGTACTTTTGCATCAGCAGTTAGAGCGACTTTGGACCACTGATTTTCTCGATCAGCCTAGCACAGAGAAAGTATGCATGTCTTTGGAGGATAAACGCGCCTTGAAAACAATGGAGTCAACAATAGCCTATGAAGATGGACACTACAAACTTGGATTACCGTGGCGGGATGAAAATGTAAAATTGCCGAATAATTTGCCTTTAGCACATGCTCGATTAAATAAATTACACCGTAAATTGTCACATGATTCTAAGCTGCATGAGATGTACACAGCAACGGTAAGTGATTATATACAAAAAGGATATGCAAAGGAAGTTACTGATGTAAGTAATGAGTCAAGTCACATATGGTACTTTCCGCACCACCCTGTCACAAATGAACATAAACCCGGAAAGGTGAGAGTAGTCTTCGACTGTGCAGCCAAATTCAAAGATGTTTTGTTAAATAGCCGATTATTACAAGGTCCAGACTTTATGAACAGCTTGGTAGGAGTTCTAATGAGATTTAGACAAGACCACATTGCATTAGCTGCCGATATAGAGGCTATGTTTCATCAAGTCCGAGTGAAAGACGATGACTGTGATGCTTTACGATTTTTATGGTGGCCAAATGGAAACTTAAAAGTACAGCCAAAATGTTCCCAGATGCAGGTTCATCTGTTTGGTGCAACATCATCGCCCAGTTGTGCCGCATACGCATTGAAAAAGACAGCTATTGACAACATTGAGTTATTTGAAACAGAGATAGCATCAACCGTAGAGAGAAACTTTTATGTAGACGACCTCTTGAAGTCAGTGGACACGGAAAAAAAGGCCGTTCAGCTTGCAATGGATTTACGAGAAATTATGAAACGTGGTGGATTCCGAAAAACGAAGTGGTTAAGTAACAGTAAAGTCGTTATAAACGAAATACCGAATTCGGAACGAGCACCTTCAGTTAAATTTTGAAGTCAAACACAGCTTTGCCGACCGATCGCGCACTAGGCGTAATATGGGACGTAAATGATGATGCCATCAAATATAAAGTCAAACTCGAGGAGAAGCAGCTGACAAGACGCGGATTAACTTCTACGGTAAGTTTGATATTTGATCCACTGGAACTCATAGCGCCAATCATTTTAAAAGGGAAGATTATATTACAAGATCTAAGTAAACAGCCAATTAAGCTTGGATGGGACGATCCTATACCAAAAGAAAAAGAAGAAGAATGGATAAAATGGAAATCGACACTGCCAGAAATTGAAAATATATCAATACCTAGATGCTTCAAGACAAAAGACATGAAAGAAATATCTGATGCTCAACTTCATATATTTAGCGATGGTTCTGAAATTGGTTATGGAGCATGCGCTTACTTACGTCTAGTAGATATTAATGGAAAAGTAAACTGTTCACTTATTATGGGAAAATCTCGTTTAGTGCCATTAAACGCTACGAAATAATTAGAGACGAATTAGAGATTAAGATTGACAGCGTAGTATTTTGGACTGACTCTATGATAGTACTTGGATACATTAAGAATGAATCTCGTCGTTTTAAAACATTTGTTGCAAACAGATTAAGCAGCATTCATGAGTTGACATCACCAGGTCAGTGGCGATACGTAGATACAAAATCAAATCCTGCCGACATAGCATCTAGAGGCATTCTTGCAACAGAAAATAAACAGATCAAATTTTGGCTCCATGGACCAGAATTCTTGTTGAAAGACTCGTATGAATGGCCGAAACCAAAAGCTGTATCAACGGTAGACGAGCAAGACATAGAGATCAAAAGGGTCGTTATGATTAACTCAACTACAACTGATTCGATACGCGATATAATTACATACTTTTCAAACTGGCAAGTATTACAACGGACTGTAGCATGGCTAATCCGTTTCAAGAAATATTGTATACGTCGTTTCTTAAAACAAAACGATGAAATAAAGACAGACAGCTTAAATGCTGATGAATTACAGGAAGCAACAAGGTATATATTGATACATGTACAACAAGAATCATTCTTAAATGAAATCAAAATGATTGAAAAGCAAAATCCTGTTAAGAAAGATAGCCGTTTAGCATCTTTAAATCCTGTCATGCATGATGGGTTATTACGCGTCAAGGGACGTCTCAACTTGTCACTAAGCAAATGTCCGGTCATTATACCAAATTCTCATCACGTGACCACTTTAATAATCAGGTCGTTTCACGAACAAAATGGTCATACAGGAATGGCACAAGTGCTAGCATCATTACGGGAAAGGTATTGGACCTAGTACTGTCCGAACAGTTTTGAACAGGTGTGTAAGATGTAGACGATATCAAGCACCGCTTTGTTTTCAGAAGATGGCCTGGTATAGACGATCAGAAAACTCCTGATAAACCACCATTTACCTTTGTTAGAATAGACTATTTTGGTCCATTAAATGTTAAAGTTGGACGTTCAGTCGTTAAAAGATACGGTTGCCTTTTTACATGTCTTACAACTAGAGCTGTTCACATAGAAGTAACTCATAGTTTGACTACAGATTCTTTTATTTCTGCTTTCCAACGTTTTACGAGCAGGCGAGGCATACCTGAAAAGGTGTATAGTGATAACGGGACAAATCTTGTCAGTGGAGAATCAGAACTTCGGAAATATATTGAACAATGGAACAAAACAAAAATATCCAGTTACATGTCACGCAAGGGTATTAATTGGACTTTCAATCCGCCAAACGCTAGTCATCGTGGTGGTGTATGGGAAAGAATGATTCGTACGACACGCAAAATTCTCAGAGCTCTTGGAAATGAACAACTACTTACCGATGAACAGTTACTTACCTTTATGGCTGAAGCCGAAAGAATCGTCAATGATAGACCGATAACACCAGTCAGTAATGATTCTCGAGATTTGTCAGTTCTCACACCGAATATGTTATTACTAATGAAAAACAACACTTCAATACCGCAAGGTGTGTTTGATGAGAAAGATGTATATGCTAAAAGGTGGTGGAAGCAGATACAATACTTAGCCAATGTATTCTGGAGACGTTGGTTACGTGACTATCTACCAACTCTACAGCAGAGAAACAAATGGCAAAGAGAACAACGAGATGTAAGGATTGATGACATTGTAATCATTGCAGATGACCATACACCGAGAGGACAGTGGCCATTAGGACGAGTAATTGAGGTCATTAGGAGCCGCGATAGTCTTATCCGTAGTTGTGTGATCAAAACAAAAGAGTAAAAATTTTTAAGACCAGTAACTAAATTATGCCTACTTGAATGTTCAGAATAGAATTTACAATAATTAATTGATATCTATAATTTTTTTGTGTGATGACAATTTTTAAGAAATGTCATGGTGGGGAGTGTTAGATTTGAAAGGTAATTCCAAATTGTTGGGTTACTTCATTTATTATTACTCAAGTTATTTATTTTATTTGTAATACTTGTAGATACGATTTTTGGGTATTTGCGCATACATGTAACGTTGCGCTCTTATGAATTGTTATATTTCCCGTTTTTAAAGTTTTATGACGTTTAGCCTTTTACGTACGTTACGTTGTCTAGTTTTTATTCATTGCAAGTTATTTGATATTCGGAGACACATCATTATTTTATAGAGAGATCATAATCGGTAAGAGATAATTTTATGTACATTTTTAAGAACAACATTTATTTAAAGAAGAAATATTAAGAATTGTAAAAGTATTTATAATTTAATATTTATTTCAATTAACTTTTTAATTTAACAAGCTATTCATGAAGCGTGAAAGAAAGTGTTTTCTGTCGTTTGATTAGTATTATGCTTTTAGTGTTTTAAGTTATATTTTTACTTTACAAAAAGACAAATACGATGTATGTTAATGTGTATTTGTATTTTATTGTGGAGAATCGGTTGATATGATATATAATATAAGAAGCCAAAATTAAATGTATTTTGAAGAACAAAAGATACTTATATAGACCGCATACTCGAATTATCGCCTTATTTGATGCCTGATTGATGTGATCCGTTACAATCAGCATTATTATTATTATTATTATTATTATTATTATTATTATTATTATTATTATTATTATTATTATTATTATTATTATCAGCATTATTATTATTATTATTATTAATATTATTATTATTATTATTATTATTATTATTATTATTATTATTATTATTATTATGTTCTACGAGGGACGATATTCCCCAAAATTCATTCAATAACCCCTAATATCATATTCTTCTATTGTTTATACAAATCCAACCTCATTGCTCTTAATTCCTCATACTGTAATAATATCATATACATTTTGTACATTGCTTATATTATCACTTTATTAATTTGTGTATTATATACTGTGTGTTTCACTAAAAAATATTTTATCATTGTATTATTAATTTATTATATCTATGTATCTTGCCTGACAAGGACCTATGGTGTGTGAAATAAATAATGTCTGATGTACATGTACATTGTAGTAATCAAGATTCTTTCTTCCATATAGGTTTATGCACAAAATGAAGGCAGATGATTAACAATGAAATAAAAGAAACTTAAATAAAGTTTTGAGACAAAATTCTAATTGATTAGCATGCATATTGTATATTATGCAATGCATATATGAATATAAAAAGACAACCAAATTATAATATTGGCCTCAACAAAACTGTGTTCCTCAATTGACAGGCCTGATTAGGTCTTGAAACATGAAAAAAACTACTTATTAAATTATTATTATTATTATTATTATTTAATTCAACGTTTTGAACCAGGCAGTTTAAATCAATTAAAACGCATATAAAAATGTGAATGCAGGCTATATTATTTAAACTATTCAAAACTGCTGTAAATGTATGTTGGTAAATACCTTAAATTGTAGAATAGTATAAACAAACAAGTCATGCACTGTTTAAATTTTTGAATTTTTACCATGCCATTGCTTCTATTTGTGTGATAATTGAACTACTCTTGATGGTTATTTTGATTTCCTTGTTATGGATAGAAATTGCATGGCATATATGCATTTTTTGTACTGTTTAAGATTTTAAGGAATACTTTATATAATTATTTTATATGATTGCAGGGCTCTACATGTATATTACAGATATGTGATGCACCAAATAGGGCTGATCATTTAGAAGAAGCTACAGACCTTGAGGTAAATATCTTATTGAATATATACCCATAAATGCACCAAGTATAAAATTGGGTTACTGTAAACCAACTTATTTTCGCGGATACTTTATTTCGCGTTTGAAACTGTGAAGACCACTTCGCGGCTATTTAATTTCGCGATTAATTGATTTATTTGATGTTGTTTAATAAGGAAAGATCCAAGTTTTACATATTCGCGACAATTTATATTCGCGTTAGTTTTCTACTCGCGAAAGTCGCGAAAATAAATCGCTCGCGAAAATAAGTTGGTTTACAGTATTCAAGTTCAATCAACTATTTTAAATAAAATTTGTAATACCTGTACCTTACTGTTCTATAAATAAACTTTATTGGAAATTTTTTCAGAAATTAAAACTGCGCACAAAAATACATTTTTTCCAATTAATTTCATCCTTGGAGATACTTTGTAGCTTACCTTGCTCAAAGGGCCAAGTGAGTTTTGCTCATCACTTTGCATCCATCATAGTTCATCGATAACATTTACAAAAATATTCTTCTCTAAAACTAAAATCTTAGCAACAGTCATCATCGGGGTATCTTGTTTAAAACATGTGTCCGATGACCCGACCCGCAAAGATAGCCACCATTGACAAAATAAAACATAGGGGTCAAATGTAGATTTTCGCTTATATCTGGGACAATATAACTTATGTGCCTCTGATCCAGGAACAGAAAAGTTGTTTGTAAACAAAAACACTGTGTAGTGATATTGGACATGTTTAAATTTTAAACAAGTGATTAAGCTTAACTTTTTGTGTTAATCTTGAAAGTATTGGACCTCAGAATAAATGTGTAAAAACTATGGAGTTATTACATGTATTCAAAGTATCAAATTTTCAAAGAAATTATTGTTTGAAAAAAGGGACTTTTTACCAGAAGAGCCGCATCACGAAAGGATTTTCGAGGTTTGCTAATTTACAGAAAAATGAATCACACTTCGTACCCCGAAAATTTAACCACATATGTGAAAATGTCTCAGCTTCGAAACAAGTCATCATACGTATACAAGTTTACGATATGGGCTGAGCTACAGAAAAGAACGTTACCATTACCACCTATGGAGAAACAATTACGCATATTGCCCCATCTCAGAAACCAAAGCATTTTCAGCAAATATGCCATAGGGAACATTTTGCATCAGCCAAGATCTGTCTATCTTGCATTTTTCAAATGAATCATATGACCCCTGTGTGGGTTGCTGCCCCTAAAATGGTAGTTCTGACAAAATTTTGCAGTTTTTGGTCATTGTCTTCAATATTAGTATAGATAAGGATAAACTATAAATAGCAATAATGTTCAGCAAAGTTAGATCTACATAACAGTCAATAGGACCAAATTGTCAATTAACCTCTTAACGAGTTTTTGCCCTTTGTAGTCAATTTTTAACAATTTTTCGTAAATTTTGTAATCTTTTACAAAGATCTTCCCCTCTGAATCTCCTTGGCCAAATTCGACCAAACTTGGCCACACTAATCATTAGGGTATCTTGTTTAAAAAATATGTCCTATGACACTGCCTGCAATCCAACAGACCGACATGGCTTAAAATAGAACATTGGGGTAAAATGCAGTTTTTATACAACAAAGTGTTTGCGTTTGTATATTGGTATCATGTCGTTGTCAGTGTTGTACAAAGGCAGATTGGGATAGATTTTAGGGGTTATTGCCCACACTGTTTAAGAATTACAATACAATACTTTTATAATACTTTGTATAAATTATTTTTTTTTTTTTTTGGATTAATTTCAATTAGGGTTTTATTCTTGAAATCTGGGGGTTCTTTAATATGCTGAATCTAACCGTGTATTAAGTTTTTGGAATTTGGTCCCCATTTTTAAATTGGTCCACATGAGATCCAAAGGTTCACAATTTAAGCTTAGTTTGATTTCGTAAAAAAAATGAATAAATGAGGTTCTTTGATATGCAGAAACCAACTGATTTTTTATTTTGGGTCCCGTTTTTAAATTAGTCTACATAAAGGTAATAAGGGTACAAAATTCAACTTGGTTTGATTTCAGCAAAATTTCAGTTTTCGGTGTCCATTAATATATGTCATATGCTGAATCTAAATATGTATTTAGATTTTTTATTTTTGGGCCCCGTTATCAAATTGGTCCACATTGAGGTCAAAAGGATCCAAAATTAAACTTTTTTGGAACCCCCTTCTTTTTTGGAGATGAACGCATTTGAATAGTGACATATGGTTGGAATCCCCCCTTTCTTCTTTTTATTCGAGGTTGGGGACCCCCCTTTTTTAAATGGCTTGTTGCGCCCCAAATATTAACAATATATCAAGTTCTGTAATGGTGAATGGTCGACTTTTTAAAGAGTTATGCCCCTTGGAAAAATTAATACCTGTGCAACACATGGAAAATTTGAAGTCGATCCTTTTATTAAAACAGAAAAAAGAGGTCAATAAATAAACGAACAAATATGACACTTTTCATGTATAAATTGCAGTTATGTTATCCTTTGTTCATCTCATTAAAGATAACTTTATTTGTCAATCTGGAGAATGCTCGTCTTGAGAAAAGACCATTTCAGAATTATGTTGAAAACATAATTATGTAAACATTTAAATATGGGCCGCCATTGCAAAGGGGTATAATTAAAAAAAAAAGATGTGGTATGATTCTAATTAGACAACTTTCCACAAGAGACCAAAATGACACAAAAATTAACAACTATAGGTAACCGTACAGCCTTCAACAATGAGCAAAGCTAATACCACATAGTCAGCTATGGAAGGCCCCAAAATGACAATATATAATCTGTTTGTTATTAAAGTTACTTTTTTTATACCCGTTTGGATGAAATGTCTATGTTTTATGTTTCAGGAATTAAAGTTACACTTACGACTTTAGTGAAGCACTGTCAGGAAAAAGTTTCTGTGATGAAGAAAAAATGAATGGAACTGAAGTCAAAGCTTGTCAGTGTGCAGTTGTAGAGGTTGACTCCTCAAAACAGATCATGACAAGTTACTATATTAAGGGAATTAACCGACTGTTTATGATATGAAAAAATATTTTTTAAATAAAATTATATCTTTTAAAATGACAGATGATAAATGAAAATTCTAAAACCAGCATTTATGTCACTACACAAATTATTTTGATATCTTTTTGATATTTTATGAAATGAATTTATTATGGGTACAACACATAATTTGCAGAACAGGATGTAACCTTCTGGTCCACTTTGAAAAGTAGAAAGGTTTTAATTTATTGGCGTAGATGGAATAAGCACATTAACCTAACCCACAACAGTTCAAATATTGCTAATGGAGTATTTTTATTGATAAAATATTTTTCATGTGTCATTTGATAAGTTACGGGGTTCGTGTTGTTTATTCTATAGTTTTCTATGTTTTTTTTATGTGTACTATAGTTTGTCTGTTTGTCATTTTCGTCTTAAGCCATGGCGTTGTCAGTTTATTGTCGATTTATGAGTTTGACCGTGCCTCTGGTATCTTTCGTCCCTCTTTTATATCTTATATATTCAATGTTTATTTTATGTTTTAAAAAAGATTTGCCTGTTTGCTAATCCTGTAGTCATTTATAGGTTATTGACATGGTTAAAATTCACATTGTTAGTGTAAGGGTTACTAATAATGTCAAATCAATGATATTTGGTATATAATTAATGTATAATATCCTTTGTAAAAATATGCCGAGCATATTCAGTATGTAGTCGTGTGTATTGTTGTGGAAATCATTATTGGACACAATTTGTCTGTTCAACAATATAATCGGTGAAATTTTATCATTTACAATGAACAATCAATGAAATTGGATGCAAACGTCGACCTACTAGTAGACCCTTTTCATATCTGCAGGATGCATACGTAACTTTCAGTAAATTAGGAGAAATTGAACATACTTTTTATAGAGTAAACACATGGTTTTTTTTTTGTTTTTTTTTTCTATCTTTAAGGTAGATAGGGTGTCTTCCTCCATCTTGGATTTTAAAGTACCAGAAAACAAGGTCTAATCCTTTAATAGAATGTGCAAATTTTGAGAGTACTATGTAATTCATGTGTAAGAATTTTCCTTTCGATATAGAAAATTACAGGTTTCATCATGTTTATGGTTATATTTCACAAAAAAAACAGAAAACTTTTGTTTGATTAAAAAAAAATTCCAACTTTGCCACATAAGGGGAGACAACTCAAATACAAGAGCAGATAATTCAGATTAAGGTACTTTTACAATAGAATGTGTTAGGAATTTACCTATTTTATAATGAAGCAAGAAAACGGATCCGGTGACCCCATTTTTTTCATTTTCTTAACTGAAAGCATACTATTAAAGCTACCTTCTCAAATTTTATCACAAAATTATATGGTGTAGTTTACGCTTTATAGCAGAAAATTGGGTTTTCCATGCATAATCTATACAAAACCTGTCAATTTAGAACACCGTGTATAAAAAAAATCATCAGGTACATGCCTTCGTTCAATTAATAAAATGACACTGTTTTCACGATGAATCAAGAAACAACAACACGACCAAAGAGCAACAACAACAGAAAGCCACTAATGGGTCTTTAACACAGCGATAAAATCCTGCACACGAAGGCAAGCTTCAGCTGGCCTCTAAACAGACATGTGGACACGCATACCACGCCATGCGATTCCAATCTCAACATCTTATAAAACAAAACTATCATACAATATCTTTTACATGAACAAATTATTGTGTTTTAAAGCAAAGATTAGTATTATAATAATGTATATCGATGTTTCGATGTTAAGTAAAGAGTTACCTTAATTGAATTCGCAATTTTCGACACAATCAACAACACAAAATAATGTATAATCATCCTTCTATGGCGAGTTGCAATGACAGAATGACAGCTATATAAAATTACATAACATGTCCTCTAGACAAAAAGATTATCAGTCACTACTGATGAATTATGTAATGAAAAATTATTGCTTCAAGCTTTGTCTACAGTGAATGCATTTGAAAGTACGATAATCAATTTTGAATGTGCGTTTTAGATATTGTATTATATTAATTCCATAAGTTTTGAACGGTTGCATAAAACAAAAGATCTTAAGCAAATAAGTGTGATATACTTGCCAATAAGACATCTCTGTATAAGAAATCAAATAACACAGACGGCAAATTCATTTTGGGGCCAATTATAGCTTGCTTGTTAGTGTGAGCCAAGGTTCCGTGTCATGTTTTAGGATTTTTGTCATTTTTTTTTTCGGAATCGTCTGGTTTTATCCATTGGAATACATTAACAATTTTTGCCCATTGATCCCAATTTTTCTTTTTATAAATCTTTTACTTGTATAATTACAAGCCATCTGACTAAATCTTATACAATCTTAGTTATTTTGTAATAGTTTTTGAGAGCTTAAACTTGTCAATGATAAAGCTAGGAAAAATAAAGAGAGAACCTTTTCCTAATAAAATATTAATGGCTAATATCTCGTCAACAAGTACATTGACCTATTTATTTATTTTGCTTTGTTGGTTCCTTTATTAATCCCCTATCAATATATACGAATGTTATGAAAAGCTTGTCATTTTGAAACTGAGTAGCGAACCTCCTTAAAGGCCGTACTTTGACCTATAATGGTTTACTTTTAAAATTGTGACTTGTATAGCGAGTTGTATCATTGGCACCCATATACCATCTTCATATATTATAAGTTAGGTAAAACAAAAAGTCCAAAATAGGGGTGCAGCAGTCAAAAACCTTGCGTTATGAGCTTAGTAACTATAAAAAATAAAAAAGTCAATATCAACAAAAACACAAATAGGTATATAGAGAAAACACACTGATTAACATGCTTCATGTTTTTATGAACGACAAGTTTAAAGGAAAAAAAATCGTCAGAGAAACAAACCAGATGAAAATAGAGATAAATTAAATATGCTTATCCATTTTCTGACGTTTCTAATTTAGGTTACACCTTTGGTTTTCCTGTCTGATTGGTTTTACACTATTCATGTTGGGGCCCTTTAAAGCTTGCTTGTTGGTGTGACCAAAGGGTCAGTGTTGAAGGCCGTACTTTGACCTATAATGGTTCACTTTTACGAATTGTGACTTGAATGGAGAGTTGTCTTATTGGCACCTATACAACATCTTCTTAAATGTATATAATAGGTAAATATGTCAAAAATAGGGGTGCAGCATTCAACCTTGTGATATAATCTTAATAACTATAAAAAAATAAAAAATATGTAAACATCACTTAAACACAAAAAGATATATAGACAAAGCACGCTAGCAAACATGAAAGACAAGAATACAAAAATGTACCATATCACAATAACACAATTATAGGATGTGTTAGTATCAAGGCACATCAAATGCATATTAACAACAATATACTATAAAATAAAAGTAATATTCGCAAAGACGAATACATAATAATATAACACACTATTAAGATGATAAACAACATCAGTACCTACAATGCATACTGCAATAACATCCTGTATTGTTTGTGAAGTTGATGTGGAAAATTTATCAACAAAGTCTTTGTATGTTGAGATGAACTTTTTTGAATAAGGATGACGTGTTTTGACATACCACTAGTTCATCAACTTTTTTCTCAGACACTGGCGAATGCAGATGTTATTATATCACCTTCATTATAATTGATCGAACGTCACATGAAGTAATAAAGTTAATTTTCCTTTCAAAGCAAGAATAATAAATAACCCTGAAAAATCCTTATGTGCAGTCAATGAATATATCAATTTGTTTATTTGGTATGATTGCCAATTATGTAGCTTTCCCGAAGGACCACAGGACAAAAAAGTAAATTGAAAAACTCATTCTTATTGGGTTTTTTTTTGGCGTCACTGAATGAATGAATGATCTTTATTATCATAAACAAACTACATATTAACAGAGAAGATAGTATTACAATAATAACAAATATTAAAATAGCATAAGTGAAATACGAATTATTATTAAGGGATATTATAATATATGTTTCATTGTATTTGGACAAAAGATAAATAAAGGCAGCAGTGTTTTTAACCAGGAGGAAAGCCTTTCAAATACATAGATTTAATAAATCTACACAGTTTATTAAACTCAACACAATTTTGGGTTGAACACACTTGTTTGTATTTCATAAAATTTAAGTTTTTACTGTAATATTGTGTAAAGTATATGCTTCCTTCATCTTTGATATAAGTACATGACATGATATCATGGTATTCATCATCGATGTCAGCTAAGTCAGAAAGGTGACACACTACTCGATGTCTTACAATAGTGCGCCACTTTCCGTTCCAATTGGTAAACGGTTATATTTACATCTAAATTATCAGAAGGTAGTTAATAAATTAAATGGTAGTACTGATAACTGATATTAGTTTCAAATTGAAAAAAAAAACAACAGCATTTAACAATATATTACACAGTTGCATTGTTTATTTCAGTTGACTATGTTGACCATTCTTAAATAAAGTGGTTTCTGAATATTTGCTGAACACTGAAAACGACCTAACGGTTTTTAAATAAGTTGTGATGGTTATTTACATTTTGATGTAAGTTTCTTATAAAATCATCATAGCAATTTACTCTCCAGGTCTGTCAATTTTTATTTCAATGAAGATTGATAATGCATTAAAAAAAGATGTAAAGTTTATTCCTAAGTGCGACTCATTTGTTACAAGTTTGGCTGTTAACAGCACAAGGGTAGTTCAAATGAATGAACCCTTCCAATGAATAACGTATGCAAGTCAAGAATATTTCACTCGAACCTCTGACCTCTATCTTCGTTAAAACACCTCTGATGTATGTGATGATTCCAATTGTATGTGAGTGGTAAACATTTCACCTATTAGAAAGATTTTCGGCGAGAATCTTGTAATTGCTTTGATCGCACATGAATAATTATTTCTAATTTCTATAGATGTTTATTATTTTGGAGGGCATTAACAAAGACAAAGAGAGAAAAGAATAAACCAGTTTACATCATGTCAGTGTGTATTCAATTGCATCAATGGTTTGTCTGAGTTTAACATAATCGCATAAGAAAGCAGATGAGGTGTTCAATAACTTAAACACTGTTATGTATTAAGGCCTTAGTAACACTCTTTCATTAATGGTTGTAAATATTAAGTCACATTTCTAATATTTTCGTGTACATATAAATATTTGTTTATATTATTAGACTTTGATATATGTAATATACAAATAGGCAAACAGATGAGATATTCTTAAAACTGTAATGTATGAAGGCCTCAATTACTCTTTTCGATTAATGTCCTATTTCTATTACTTTCGTGTAAAGCTTTTAAAAATAAGTATTGGTAAAAAAGTGACACCTAACATCAATCCGAATTCAGAAAGCAACAAATCGTATTTGGAAGACTCCGTATACATACTTTTAGTATTTTATTGTAATTATATTACAAAATAATGATCACATGATGCTAGTATTACTTGACTTACAATTGCTTTGATTGTTATTAATAACATAATTACAGAAGTAACTGAGCTAATGAAAATCCACCACGCCTCCGACAATTTTTTTTTTTTTTTTTTTTTTTTTTTTTTAAAGGTAAATCATGTTTTATTGATAGTTTAAATTTTGTTAGTACTTGTTAGTTTAATTTGTCTGTAAAACATACATTTATAAATTATAATATAATCCAACACGCCTCCGACCATTTTGTTTTGTTAATATTGCATTGATAAAAGCCTTCAAATACGAGTCTCTGTGATCATAGAAATGGCTAGACATGGCTAAGAAATTTGCATAAGAATTAAACATAAGCGAAGGGTGAAAAAAAGCTGCAATGCAGCAAAATAAGCTAAAGTTTATGCTATCACAAGCTATAAAACAGGTTGTTAACATTTTGCATACAAAATTAACTGATGACGAGCAATTTGTATTATCCAGAGGCTTAACATTCATTCCTTCGCCGTCAGTCAAAAAGGCAAAGCAGGATTTATTTCATGATTTTAATGAAAGAGGGACGAAAGATACCAGAAGGACAGTCAACCTCATAGATTGAAAATAAACTTACAACGCCATGGCTAAAAGTAAAAATACAAACAGACAAATAGTAGTACATAAGACACAACATAGAAAACTAAAGACAGCTGGGGATGATCTCAACATACGTTACAAATAAAACTAAGCAAAATGACAATCATTCACACAGATTGAAAAAAGGACTACTAGCAGTTACTGACATGCCTGATCCAGACTTTAATTAACATGGTTAAAAAGTTATGTTCTGTATCATATCGTTCTAAAAGAATATAATAGATACCATGCTAACAACTGTTTTCAGAAGTTTTTTTTCGTTTTCGATGCAAAGACCCAAGGAGTGAATCAATATCAAT
Organism: Mytilus galloprovincialis; assembly: GCA_037788925.1. Classification (NCBI taxonomy): domain Eukaryota; kingdom Metazoa; phylum Mollusca; class Bivalvia; order Mytilida; family Mytilidae; genus Mytilus; species Mytilus galloprovincialis. The sequence continues at coordinate 54,728,674 of CM075341.1, forward strand.
TCCCCCCAAAAGAAGTCATCTGTAATGACTCGATAACGGTATCGTTACAATATTTGTTAAGTCTTTTTCAAGGTTTGGTTAGCTTTTGAGACTTTAAAGTACAACAAATCCATACAATATGTGCGGATCGTTTGCCCCTGTTCAAGAAAAAAACTGACATCTAATGTTTGAATATACTCCTCAAATATACCAGGATTACAAATTTTGTTCACCAGTCTATAGAAGACACGTCAGGAAGGCTCAAATAAAAATAGTCACAATGAAATTACCGCGATGATAATATTGAGCTGCAAATTTTGATTTGACGAAAACATGGATTTGAAGCATAAGTGCATGCATTTTTGATTTATTAGTATCAGATCAGTGAACGAGAGGAAAACAATAGTATTTTGGAAAGATCATCATCCAAATTCAACATGTTAATTTGCTATCAAAAAAGCCATTCAATTTAAAAAAAATTATCTGGTCACAGCCATATATCTTTTCTTCGATCTATGAGTTTGGATGTCCCTCTGGTATCTTTCGCCCTTCTTTTCTAACATTAACTCGGATTTTTTTCCCAACTAAATTGTATTGTATCGTTTGTTGTGTGTTTGTGTATACCACTTTAGTAGAAGTATAGGGATATGCTTCAGAGGTCATCAACACTGTTTAAGCCCGCAGCTATTTTGAATCTCGACCTTTGTACTTTTTGCATGTTTTTAGAGTTTAATGTGAAGTCAATCTTTGCTGCACTGGTAATTTTTGTTAAGAGCCCTCATGAAGCCCGCCGCTGTGTGTATTTCATACATTTTTTAAGATTGTTTTTCTAGAAATACAATCCAGATATCTTGAGGCAGATATCCAGGCAGATATCGTCATCTGCAATGTCTCGCCAATATAATCATTCAGGGGTATTTTATAAATGACACAGTTATTGATCAATAGATTTTAATGTTTTTCGATATCTCATAGATACCACGTTAGTAAGTTTACATATATCACTATCTATATCTACATAAATTATCAATTAAACAAAGATAGAAAAAAATGTTTTTATTGGATAAAGAATAAGCAATATAATGAACGGTAAACATTTTTGTTCTTAAATATGAAAGTGTAATTATGTGTCATTAGTAACAAGAATTGACACATACAGTAACTGATATAGGTAAAAAAAACACCTAAATGTTATAGAGTGCCTGTCAGAAGAAAAAAAATTATATGATTATTAGTAAATCTTACTCAATCTATAATTTAAAAAAAGACACTGCATTATTTGATCAAAAAATATTTTCACTTTCATTTAAAGCAATACATTTTAGATTTTATGCGTCAAATCTTCGAGCAGTGTGATGGGCCTCGGCGATCTAAGTAGTCGAACTATAGTCTTTCATCAGGAAATATGGCGGATGGTAGTAGGTACAATCTTAGATCGTTGGGCAATTATCAACTACAAGGTAATGACTATCATTGTTCAAGATCACTATCGTTTTTGTTTCATCTACATGTCCCGTTGCCTGATATAGCGGAGCTAATGATCCTCATTTTTCTAATTTATATAATTTAGTGTTTGTTTTTTATTTGCTATAACAAAATTCAAAACAATATTGAAAAAAATTACAATATCAAACATATTAGACTATATCAACAGATAAAAAGGGATGCAATGTTGGCCCTTAACACTAGGTGAGTAACAATGTTTTTTTTTACTATACAAAAAACAAATCACCGCCATTTTCTCTTCTTTGCAGGAAAATAAATGTAATGTAAACAAAAAACCAAATATATCAAAGGAACATTCAATCACATTAGTCAAAAATAAAATGACAACGCAAGGCTAAAATAGAAAAAGACCAATAGACAAACAACATTACACAAAACACAAAATTGAAAACTAAAGAATGACCAACACGAACCAAACCTAACAATTATACAATTAACTGCAATATTTGAAAAGTAAAAAGATTTACTGTAATACGGTGAGAATTGTTTGTTTGGATTAAGCAAATTAATATTGATTTTGTTTTAAAAGAAAATGTCACCACAATAGTGCTTGTCTAATTATCCCAAATTTCGAATCACATTTCACTGAGCATATATAAGATAAATTTCATTTGTTTCTGGCTAAAAGAATAAGTAATAACATTTAAAAATAACACATTTGTATCGTCACATATATCTACCGAAAATCGACATGTGCTAAATTAACATGATTAAGGCAACAGAAGTATACCGCTGTGCGAAATTCATAAATGGATTGACGAAAAAACAAATCATGAAAAATAAAGTTATGCGGGAGGAAGTCTCACCGGATATTAAAAAAAAAATTGTGCAAAACAAAATTACAATTATACTCTTAATGAAAGTACATTTAAGCCAGTATTTATATGCAGTTGTTTCACTGGTATATTTTACGTTTATTTCTTCATATAAACTTGGAATCCCTGTACGGTTTGAACTCCTTCGCACATAACGGTGAAGCTGTTATACAAACTGCACTCTCTTGTTTCTGTGGAAATTACGAATACTTTACAGTTGTCAGAAATTTTGCAATACTGTGCACATTCAATTTTACTTCTTGATGATAGGACTTGGTTGGCTGGTGCTGTAAGTATCGTGTTATTCGAGACTATCTGGTACTGTATGCGACCTTCTTTATTTGGTAAATATCCTGTTAAAGAATAAATTAAAGACAAGCAAAGGTTATATTCATTTTCTATGCAAAAGGAACAATTAAACCTTTTACAATTTTCAACAAAAAAATGCATCTTTTAGCTGAAGTTGTGAAAATATAAAATTTTGAATACATGCATCCAGTTCATTGTAAATTCTTTTTGTGAATATCAGAACACATGCACCTAATTGATGCCTCCGATCTCGTTCTTTTAAAATAAATTTGATCCATTAGTGTTGTATTTTGTGCTTTGATTTATACGTTATTGATGTTTGATATTATTCCGTTATCTATATATCTGACTAGGTGAAAATAAACCAAATGAAGTAACTAAAATATCATCGGCAATATCCAATTTTACCCAACCATGCTTATAAGGTAAATAGCCTTCAAATACGTTTAAAAAATAATAAAAGAAAGGCAACAGTTATATGCATTTCGATTGCAACAGGAATAACTACAAATTTTACAATTTTCAATAAAAAAGAATGCAAAGAAGCACTTTCAGCTTCAGTGGTAAAAGGAAGATTTTTTTTAATATATGCAATCATTTAAATATATATGGTTTTTTTTTCTGAATAACAGGACACAATCAACTAGTTGACGCTTCCGATCTCGTTCTTTTTTAGTAAATTTGAAACCATCAGTGTTGCTTTTGTGCCTTTCTTGTGTGCTCTAAATGAATGTAAGCAATTTCAGCATTAGTAAACGTTTCGTGTTTCTATTTCACAGAATTTATACAGATTATTATTTATTTTTTCAATTATTTCTGTATTTATTTTCCGAACTTGGTACAACATAATCGATATGAAGTCAAAACAATGCTTCAGCATTATCCAATTATATGATAATTTTCCGAAATTGGGCAAAATAAAGAAATCAAAATGTAACACTAAAAAATAAATATTACCGCAATATATCAAGTCAGAACAGAAAAGAAAACAAACACTGAGCTTTGATTTGAATAATGATTTGTTTTAACATCGAGAGACCGTATCACAAAAGATTTATGAAGATAAGTTAATAAATGAATTACGTACTATTTCATAATGATATAATCGATTGATTGATTTTTGTTTGCTTTGATTGGTGATATGGAGGCAATCAACAGTGGCAACTTCCGAGGTAATGTAAAATTGGATCGTCACTTTCCTTCATTTCTAAAAAGTGTTCAATACCAATAAAAGATTCAATTTTGTAAATGTTAAAGTATTTATTTCCCACTTGTGTTTTTAAACGGTGGATTTTCTTTCATTCTGAAAAGGAATTTATTTTATACATTTAGCAAAAAATTGCTAATAAATACAACAACACTTTTTTCAGTTTCACCGTGATATTATGAAAAAAAAAGAATATTTACTGAGGTTTTACACTAACATTATCATGTTATTCTTACAACCTTTTCTTAAAAATGTATATTTACGATTCAGTCTTATTACCTGTTTTATATACTGATATTCTCCATCCTCCCCCACATATCTGTTCAGAATCGGCAAGACACTTACGATCACATTTATAAACCGGGTTTTTGTAATATTCGGTTACATCTTCAGCGCCGTACCAATAAGGGTCATCACCACACCAACATTCCTTATAATTCTAAAATAATTAAATCTGTATTTTAGGTTCAGGTCAACATTATGGATGTCTAAATATAATAATAGCGCTTATAATTATGACGATTGGGACTGTTATTTTAATGTGGATTTATGTTAATGACAACTTTAAACCTAATGTATTGGACTCTTTTTTTTAAGAGCATAGGTGGTCGGGTCGTCTAGCGCGTCGGACATAGTGCAATGCGATTTGGTCCCATGATATCTCAGTAGCATGACATGGGTTCTTGCCTGGCCGGATTTCGAACCCATGCTACTGATATATAGTGGCACCAAATCCCATTGCACTATGCCTGACGCGCTAGACAACCGGACCACCTAGACTCTACAATAATAAAACTTTAGGATGTTACCTTTCCTCGTCAGTTTTTATCTAGCGTCGTACATGATGTATAAGTTATGAAGATGGACGTCTGACAGATCAGCTGAATTATCTTTCGTAGATAATTTTATAAACTTATGTAGGATACAGTCACAGAAAAAAATCATATTCTAAGTACTTCACAACCAGTGACAACTCTACAACAGATTTCATCCATCAGATAAACATTGATGGTGATAAAAGGCTGAAAACACATTCTGTATATATAATTCGTCTAAATATTAGCCCAACAATGTTAAAACTGTAAATTTTATGTTCTTCCATGACCAGGATTCGAACTCAAGCTACTGAGATATCGTGGTACCAAATCGTTGCACACGACCATCTATGCTCTACAATGATAAAGTGTTAGGTCGCCGGGTGTAACCTTTCTTCGTCTTTTTTGTTTATCTAGCTTTGTATTTGCATGGTTTTATGAGAATAAACTTTCTATCTACAGTGCATTATTGTCTTTGGAGGATAAAGTGTTTAATATATCCTTGATTTATTACAACAATACCTGCGTTCCGGAGTACATGTAACCCAGTTCTTTACAGTGAAGCAAACACATGTTGTTTTCCATATCTGGTGGATGACTTTCGTTTTTCAACATATATTTATAAGGAAACAGTCTTGTAGGTGTGTCAATGAAACATCCAACGTAATCATTGCTACCTGTTCAACAGACAATTAAATACCTGTTTGAAGTTAACACGGGCATATTGGAAAACTATAAATGTCAAGACAAAAAAAACGTAAGTGTTACGTACCCTTGTAGTGTACTACTTTTCAAACATGTAATGTACTGTCCATGTAATTGAGAAAGACACATTTATTTTGAGTGATGCACATTTGAAATCGGCTAAAAGTAACAAAAATGCTAACAATATAGGAAGTTAACGACCCTAAAATTTCTGTATTGTCGTGAATAATGTCTTGCCGATGAAAGAAGACGATGTTGTTTTATGAAATTAAATAAAATCGAGAGAAAAATAGAAATAACAGGTATCATATTGGATCAATATGCATGAAATATTAAAAAAAAGAACTTACCAATAACTTGTACCGGACACTGAAAAATAAACAGTTACAATACAAAACTTAATACTTTTACAATTACGTTTTCATGGAATAAACTTGAGAATTAAAGTTTAGGAAGCTTACGACATGTTAGACAAGAAAGGAATATATACAAAGCCAAAAACATGCAAAGCCTTATGAAGATATCTTAGATACATTGATGGCCAGCCTTATTTTCAGTTCAATCATATGATTTAGTGACTTTTATTTCAAGTAAAGTGCAACCATACCTATAACAAAGGGAACGGTTAATATCAGAATGGTATTTTTTCCTTATCTGACACTTCAACAGCCGCCTTGTCGTCATCGTGATTTTAATTCATTTGAATGGACTTAAACGAAAGCGCCAAGTCTCTTACTATGTAATATATTATTATGTTGATATGGATCACAGTCCGTACAATTTTATATAAAACATACATTAAAACTACTGTGCCGCAAAACAGTCAATGAAGGCTGTTAGAAACGATCAAAACCCCGACATTTTAAGGAGCAGAAATTATGAAAACACATTTACTTTCTTTAAAGTTGTAAGAAATCGGAAGGAGATACAATTTCCACATGTTCAACGATAGAAAATAATCTTATATTTTGTTAATTCTTATTTTTTTTTTTGTAATTCTTTGTTTACAAAATTAAATAAATATGAAAAGTAAGGCTTAGTTTGAAACAAGCTTTGTATTTTTTTTAAATGATGTTTCCGTATTTAACCGCCAAATTATAATGAGATAAATTAATTAGCGTAACAGTCAGTAATATATTCTTGTAACTGAATATACTAATAAGAATACTTAAAATAGACTAACATAAAATTACCTTTAATGAAACTGCAGAATAAACACACATCAACAAGCATAACAGCTTCATAGTCATCATTCCTTCCACAAATTTAAAACGCAGAATAAATGTTAGATTTGAGGAGCTCCTTTTATCAAAATAATGGTTACGTCATATCTTAAATACTTACGTCTCAAAACGTATTAAAAATACCAATGTCTATATGGATGATCTATTTTTGGAATGAGTATCTAAAAACATACAGTGTGAACAATAAGTAATCCACGTTTACGTCTGCGAATTCGCATAATTACAGAAGTGACTTGGGAAATTTCGTTCTAATGTAAAATCAAAACATTGTTTCGCTGATTTGAACAAATATTTGACTAAATACAATGTAAAAGCTTATTTTTATACTAAAGAATTCTAATAGATTTTGTTAAACAGAATGTGTTCACGAAGTTTATTTAAAAGCAATGCACCACTTGAGACAAAAAACATTAATAAATCTTTATTACATGTAACAGTGTTTTCTTTACTTTTGATTTGTCAATTTTAATCTTTACTGTTAAGTACTCTTTTATCAATAATCCTTTTGATTGACTTGGTATTTAAACGTTCCATTTTTCTTGAAAATTGTAATCTTTACTGTTTAGATCTCTTTTTTTGCAATATCCTTTTTGATTGGCTTGGTATTCAAACGTTCCGCCATTGTATCACTGTGCTATATATGTATTAAATGTTTTGTTGTTGTATTGTTAACTTACATTTTGATGACATGCTTTGTTTATAGAAAGTTTATATGCAATGTTTGTTCTTTGTTGACGTTGTTTTAATAGTTTTTAAATTTATAACACATTAAGTTATATGCTACTTTTACAAACACTATATAGTTTGTCTGTCTTTTATTCTAACCCTACTAACCCTACTTCAGGTATAACTCAACATAACGAACATTTTACTCAAATGAATGTAATTTTAGAATGGGTTATTGAAATGTGTTTTAATGTCTTAAACGTTGCTACTATCATTGTATTGTGCAGTAGCCTTTTTTCGGTGCTTATCATGGACTTAATATATTCGATATATGTCTTTGAAACCACCATTACCGATAATATCCAATATTGCGGAATAGACATATCAATTCTTCATTTTGATATTCAACTTGTTTAAATCTTAAAAAGTAGTGTGTTTGTCATTAAACTGTTGGCTTGAAGTTAGCCTCATACTATTACTTTACTATTTTGTTTAAAATGTTTTAATACAAAGTAAACACTTCCTGTTAAACAATATGGCTTAAATTTTTAAAGATGAGTACTCAATTTGAATTTTCGATGTATAGTTTTGGATAGATTGAATTAAACAAATAAAGTCACTAAAAGAGGGACGAAAGATACAAGAGGAACAGTAAAACTCATAGATCGAAAATAAACTAACACCGCCATGGCTAAAAAAAAAAATAAAAGACAAACTGACACATAATAGTACACAAGACACAACATAAAAAACTAAAGACTAAGCGACATGTCTAACTTTCTAAAACATCTTTAAGATAACTAATATATGACAGAAAATACATATCTATTCACAATCACCTCAACAAGCACATATAGCAGTGCACGGGAAGACCAGATTGTCTACATTTACAACGACTGCGGTATTCTTCTTACATCCACAATGTATAAGCTCCTGACAAGATGACGAGGTATCAGAAAAGACTGTCCAGAATGGTTACTATTGATATTTGTGTCCCTTCTCCTTCCACAAACCCCTAGGCTAGGTAACATAGGAACCAATTCCAAGTTTGAACCCCATACACATCCACCTTGGTTAATTGCACGTTTTACATGCTTGAATTAATGGAAAACAACACGTTTAATAAGTTATTGCGTCCGAAGCGCTTTTCTGGATTTATCTTCATCAGGATCGTTTAAAACCAAACATTTGAAATCTGAAGATGAAAAGACTAGACTCAGTCTTTAGAATAGCTTCAAATAGTCTTCGATTTTCCATGAACAGTTGTTTCTTAATTCGTGAATCCCATTAGATAAATTTGATCAATCTTACATTAAATACTCGTTTCGTTCAATGAATGACATTATCAAATACATGCATATCTGGTGATGTTAAAAATTTACTTATCAATAATCATTTTAAAGGCTAAAGTGACGTCTTCAAATGCCATCCATGTCTTCCGCGCACTATTTGTTACTTTTCCAGCAAACAAAAATACCCTGTAACAACTGGTAATGGCATAGAACACAAGAAGTGTGTGTGTGATCGCTTAATGCTTAGTGCATTTGAAAAGTCATAGATATAGTCATAGATTAAAAGCTTTTTCCCACTCCAAAACGTAAATATAATTCGTCTACCCTTATGTAAAGTAATAACAAAACAGCAGTGACAGCAACACATGGTTTTGATGTATAATCGAACCAATTTATCCGATGTGATAAACGAATCAAGAAAACAACGGAATAGCTTTAGGAAGCACAAAACACTTTTTACATTTTAAAAGGGGATTAATATTTAAATCAAAAATTATATTTCTATGTCCACGGTATCGGATGTATACGAAGGATTGGGTTTTAAATATATATGGCCTATATATTATATCTATGAAAAGCACCAAAGAAATATTCCTGCACAAAATAACGACAGTAGCAATACTTTAATACACATTTCAATTACCCGCCCTAACCAATACGTTTATTTTTAGGTCAATTTCCACCATATCAAATTTTACCGGAAGTCGGGGTTTTAAAGACATATAATCTAAATAGTTTTTCCAAATGTAGCACAAAACAAAAGTTTGTGTCGAATGTAATGATAGTACCGTAGTAATAACACCTTTTGACATACCAGCCTTTGATATTGGGCTGTTTAAGTATAATTTGAAATCAAAGGGTAATACTTAAGGAAGCTTATTGCAAAGTTTAATGCCTGTAGCGGATGTGCACTATTCCCAAGTAACCATCGTACTAATATACGAACAACATGATACAAATTGTTCAATGAATCAATGCACACAAACAATGATATATACTTATTCGAGTGTTATTTGCGTTTTCCTCTTATTTGATTTCATAAATTCTAGTTATTGCATTTAACTTATTAAGTCTTTATTTTGTAGACAATTACATCCAATAATGCATTAAGTTTGCAGTTTAAATTTTATCCTTACTGTTTAAAATTCGGAGACACAGTTGTTTAACAATGTTTAAGCTCTTTAATTTCATAAAACGATTTAGGGAAAGAGAGGGTACGAAAATTGATAAAATAAACATATAAATGTTCTAAAACACCAGTAAAAAATATTAACACAATATGAATGTTAACAAAAGCCATTATTATTTACAGAATACCAGTGCTAAGTTTGAATAGATACAAAGTTTGAAACTTCTTTTTAAAATGGACAACTCTAAACATGTAGATACTTTATAAACTTTCATGTTTATAGTATAGAACATTTACTTTCTTGACGCTTATATTGTTTTATTGGCGCTTTTTGTCGCTCCTTAGTGAGACACATTGCTATGAGACACATAGCCTTAGAGGGGAAAATCAGCGAAGAGAGCATGCAGAGCCTACAAAACACATTCTATGACCATGATACCAAAATATCAGGCACTCAAAATACATCTACTCCACACATGGTACCCGTACGCATCGTCTTGTTTATATAAAAACAAATAGCAATATGGTGTCATATATATGCGGGAAGACATTACGGATTTATAGATACGACAGCTGAAACTCAAACTTTTTCTATACAAATGATATGCCTGTATATATTGACTCCATGATCACAAGTCATTCTGTTTAATAACAGTGTCCTCATCGGCCCAGTTAAATTATACCATTATTCAAAATCGTATGAAATAATTGATATTTTGTAATAGCTTTTCGAATGAACATACAATTAGTTCATGATAAATCTTAAATGAGATGTATATTGAAAACAAGGACACCGATATGTATAGACTTTTAAACATTATCTCTATGCTGAGGGCTATTAAGCATTTATTCAGTTGACTTCCTGATATTGCATAAATACGTTTCTTAATGACGTGTTCAAATGCTCTCTTCATTTGTGCAAGTGTAATCTCTAATCGTACTTTTGTGTTAAATTGATACAATTGTTATAGCTTTTCTGTTAATTCATAGATATAGGAAGCTGTAATATGAATGCCAATGAGACAACTCTCCATCAAAATTCACAAAGTAAAACATTAGAGGCCAAGGCATGGTCTTCAAAACGGAGCCTTTAAGGTCTCTTTATTACATGGCATCAACTCAATTTAATAAACAAATCTGTTTTATTAGTGTTTGAACATTTTTATAGAAACATTAAAACATTTTGAAGTATCTTCTTATACTTCGAAATGTTTTAATGTTTAGTGGTAAAATGGTGATTTTTTTAGATATCGAAAAGCATCAAATATTCATGAAGCAATAACTATGTCATCTATGGAATATGCCTAGATGTTTATTAAGGAATTACTGTAATATTTTTACTGTCTTTGAAGAAAAAACATCAAAAATGTGGTGCACACTAAATAAAAAATTGAAACCAACATGTTGAATAATTTCTTGCGTCCGGCGTAATGGGTTATTTTCAAGTGAAAAACGTTGATAACGTCAAGGTCACAGGACAAATATATGTCTATGAGCTGATAAACAAAACAATGTTAGCCAATTAGAAGACGCATTACATTCAAAATTAAATTAGACATTGGAACCGAAAAATATTTGCTTTCGACTTGTATGACTATAGAAAATTTATGCAATTTCATAAATTGCAAGAAATTACAAGGAGAATATAAATGTACATTCCTGTGTATATCATATTGTATATTGTTCACTAATTTGTAGAAAAAAAGAATATAGATAACATATGCTTTAAGGTATGGTCTCTTTTAAATGTATATGCTCATTCATCTGCCATTTCGATACCAAACAGGTTGGAAACTTTTAAATGTCTATTGTTACAAACATTATTTATAGAAGACTGTAGAAGTCTATAAGTCTTCTTAACATTGAAATAAAATGAAGTAATGTTCAAACCAAGCCCATTTGTTTACATATACATTACACTTAGTGCTTTTTTCTGAAAAAGAAATAAAATATTGTTGTTATTGTCAACTGCTGGCATATATATCACAAAAATAATCACTTCATATTCAAATATGCATTTTTGCACTGACGGGTTAAATATGAGACATGTTTAAATTTAAATTAATTTTTAAAATATCTCAGGTATATTCTACATAGAATATACTGAATTGTTATAATACATTTGAGAAGACACTTGTATTGTAACCACTGAGAGATGTAAACAATAATAGTATTCCCGACGATTTGTTTCAAATTTGACCACATTCAATCAAGTAAATGATCTTTTCTTTAAACGTTTGCGAAAGTTTTGGTTTGTTCAGCTTGTCAACGATTGCATTAGTTTCAGTTTGATCCGCTTGACAACGATTGCATTAGTTTCGGTTAAATAAGCTTGTCAATGTTTGCAACAGTTTCGGTTTGATCCGCTTGTCAACGATTAAATTAGTTTTGGCTTGATAAGCTTGTCAACGTTTGATCTAGTTTTAGTTTGGTCCGCTTTTCAACGATTGCATTAGTTTCGGTTTGTTCCACTTGTCAACGATTCCATAAGTTTTGGTTTGATTCGCTTGTCAACGATTGCATTAGTTTCGGTTTGATCCGCTTGTCAACGTCTGCATTAGTTTTGGTTTGATCCGCTTGTCAACTTTTGCATAAGTTTCGGTTTGATCCGCTTGTCAATGTTTGCATTAGTTTGGTCTGATCCGATTGTCAATGTCTGCATTAGTTTTGGTTTGAATCGCTTGTCAACTTTTGCATTAGTTTCGGTTTGATCATCTTGTCAACATATGCATTAGTTTCGGTTTTATTCACTTGTCAACGTTTTCACCAGAATCGGTTTGATCCTCTTGTCAACGATTGCATTAGTTTTGGTTTGATAAGCTTGTCAACGTTTGCATTAGTTTCGGTTTGATTTGATTGTCAACGATTGCATTAGTTTCAGTTCGATATGCTTGTCAATGTTTGCATTAGTTTTGGTTTGATCCGCTTGTCAACGTTTGCATTTGTTCAGTTTGATCCGCTTGTCAACGTTTGCATTAGTTTAGGTTTGATCCGCTTGTCAACGATTGCATTAGTTTCGGTTTGATATGCTTTTCAATGTTAGCATTAGTTTTGGTTTGAACAGCTTGTCAACGTTTGCATAATTTTCAGTTTGATGTTTGATGCCCTTGTAAACGTTCGCATAAGTTTAGGTTTGATCCTCTTGTCAACGATTGCATTAGTTTCTATTTGATATGCTCGTAAATCTTTGCATTAGTTTCGGTTTGATCATCTTGTCAACTTTTGCATTAGTTTTGGTTTGATCCGCTTGTCAACGTTTGCATTAGTTTCGGTATGATCCACTTGTCAATAATTGCATCAGTTTCGTATTGATCCGCTTGTCAACGATTACATTTATTTCGGTTTGATATACTCGTAAATGTTTGCATTAGTTTCGGTTTGATCAGCTTGTCAACGATTCAATAGTTTTGGTTTGATACGCTTGTCAACGTTTGCATTAGTTTCGGTATGATCCGCTTGTCAGCGTTTGTACCAGTTTCGTATTGATCCACTTGTCAACGTTTCCATTAGTTTCGGTTTGATACGCTTCTCATCGATTGCACCAGTTTCTGTTTGATCTGCTTGTCAACGTTTGCATAAGTTTCAGCTTGATCCACTTGTCAACGTTTGTATTAGTTTCGGTTTGATATGCTTGTCAATTTTTGCAGTAGTTTCGTTTTGATTCGCTTGTCAACCATTGCATTTGTTTCGGTTTGATCCACTTGTCAACGATTGCATTAGTTTTAGTTTGATCCGCTTGTCATCGTTTGCTCTAGTTTTGGTTTGACCCGCTTGTCAACTTTTGCATTAGTTTCGGTTTGATCCGCATGTCAACAATTGCATTAGTTTCTGTGTGATATGCTTTTCAATGTTTGCATTAGTTTCGGCTGATCTGATTGCCAACTTTGGCATTAGCTTCAGTTTGATCCGCTTGACAATGTTTGCATTAGTTTTGGTTTGATAAGCGTGTCAACGTTTTATTTAAATTTTGAGCATGGATCACTGAAGAATTTTATTTTCGAATTGCAAATATGATGGAGTACAATATGTGCGTTAGATGATATTTCAATGCAATATATATCTATGATTACTTACTTGTTGATAAGAAAACACTCCAGTTGTATAGTGCACAATATAAAACGGAAAATATGATGAGAGTTGAATATAACAAGCTCTTTTTTATCGGGTGACATATGGGAGTCGTGGCCTTGTTTAAGTGAAGCTCCTTGAATCATGGTCGGACATACGTACACATTCCCAGGTAAGACCTGACAAAGAAGAAGCTGAGTGGCACCTGCAATGTAGCCCATCGTGGGAGATATTAGCAAGCAAAATCGAGGGAAAAATGCAAATGATGATACAAGCATGAAAATTACCACGAAGCATCGTTATTATATACTGTTTAAGAAATAACTGCTGGCCATTCAAAAAAATATTTTTTTCAAGATGGCCACGGCCATTTTCTAAAATGGCTGATTTCTTCAGTTTGAATGTACTAATTTTTCTGGGAAACTGTTTTTTGAACTTCTTTTAGTAAAAACCAATTATCAAGTTTGACTGCTACCTTCCTTATATCACATATTTATTAAAAATGAATATTTGATATATCCAGTATTTGCGCATGCGCGAAAATGTTACAATATTTTTTCAAAAACATTGAACTATTTACTATATATTTAGTGTTTTTGGATTTCTAATGATATTATGAATTGGTTTAATGATATTTTTCAAGGTAATGCTACGCATGCGTTTTGTGCATGTGCAAACTATTTATAGACATCAAGCGCGATGTGTATGCATTACCAGTCAATTCTCAGGTATTCGATGGATAAGGCGAAAATGTGGTGAATCCCGGAGAAACATCAATTGTAATTGCAGATCAGCCTCTTTTTGAAATGCCTAAGCAAATTCACTAGGAATGGCCTGATTTTACGGAAAAGATAAGTTTATCGTCATGTTTGGTGGATTGAACATTAAAATGACTTGTTATAAAGCTCTGGGTGATATATTTCGTGATAGGGGATGGACTTGTTGTCTTTCTGAAGCCAATATTGCAACACCAAGAACGGCAGATTCTTTTTATGTATGTTCCAATATACCAAGGACTAGACATGCGCATCAGACAACTACATGTATTTTGCTTGAACTGTTAATTTCGGATTATGAAAGCTAAACTCAGAATATATAATTATGTCATGACTCTGTGACGTTCAATGATTTAAAAGACTGTTGTATAGAGTCATCTCGACCACAGTTTCATTCCTGGTGTTCAATTATAAATTAAGAACGTCTTCTGATTTTGGTATTATGCTCATTTCATGAGTGAGATTTCGTACTTTACTAACAGTCCATATAAAGCATGATAGCGTATTATTTTAGGTGGTGATCGTGTAAATTATGCCCATCTCAAAGATATGACTTCCCTTCCCGAACATTACCCACAGGTGGCAATGGAATTTGAAAATGATAATTTCAATGTACGTAAGACCAGCTTATTTCTTTCTTATAACACAATTGATCAGGAACAAAAACAAAATAATACAATTGTGAAGGGCGATGTTGGTGCCATAGGATTAACCAAAGATCCCATTTAGACAAATGGATGGTAGCTGGACCAGGAGTCAGTATACTAAAAGATGAATTTGAAAGTTCTTGTGGTTTGGGACATTCTATTACAGATGAACGACCTAATGAAGACTACGAAAACACAAAAAGATGTCTTTAAACAGCTTTAAAGGCTTTGTAAAGTGATGAACGAGTTTTGGGAATTCATTTCTAGAAGAGCCGTCAGTTTTTAAAAAATATACTCCATTTAGAAAATTGTTGAACAGGTAAGATATGTAAATAAACTCCAAGATATTGTTCCAAACAATAAGAGGATCTTTTGAAGCAAATACACAACGAAGGAGAACCAGCTTTTTATAACCAAATAAAAAATAACAACTTCTTATTTTGGCCGCAAAATGAAACTGGAAACGTCTTTGTCAAAAACAAAGCTTGAGAACCTTAAAAGTGATTGCGATATCTTTTCTAGACTTTTCATTTCTTGTCACAGTAGACAGTTTACTTGGAATATTTCTTTATCCATAAAAACCGAACTTCTCCTCCGTCTTTATCTCAGGATTTTTCTTGAAATAGTGGTATTAAATCGCTGCAAATGGGTTTACGTGAAACATTCTGCGATTTGCTGATGCAAATTCGGTCGCATTTATCGTTAGTGGGGCAGTAATGGTTAATTCCAGGTAAAAAAAGTTGGGCAACAATATTTGATGATTATGCAAATGATGTCATACTGCCTTACTGGATTCGAGCGTCACTGATGAGTCTTTTGTAGACGAAATGCGCGTCTGGCGTATATACTAAATTTAGTCCTGGTATCTATGATGAGTTTATTTTACATAAAATCTTTCATCGATAAGTATTCAAGAGTAGACATTGTATTTGATGTTTACCAAATGAATAATTTAAAGGCTGTGACAAGACAAAGGCAATGTTTTTGTGCCAGATGGAAAGGTGTTGGCTCTGGTAGAACACCAAGGGTTTGGAGTAGTTTTCTCTGTGAAATGACAACCGAACGAAATTGTGCAAGCTTCTTGCTGACAAGCTGACAAAATTGCTTCTTACGAGACTAATAAAAATGTGTATGTTACTCATGGTGAAAATATTCTTTGCAATTTCAATAAGGATACTTCCTATCTACCCCTTGTAATCATGAAGAAGCAGATACACGAATGTTATGTTCGGCATGATTATGAAAAGTGTTGTAAAATGTAATTTAGGTAGTATTGACACAGATGTAATAGTATCAAGAATTGCAGCAATCGCAAAATTAGGTAGAACACATTGTGGATAGGTTATGGAAGGAATAAAGACTTTTGTTGGCTTCATGTACGTGACATATTACATGCTATTGGTCCTTGTGTAGCTGCTCTTCCTTTCGTCCATGCATTCAGTGGATGTGACACTTTGTCGAATTGTCGTGGGAAAAGGGAAGTGGTCAGCTTGGCTAACAATGGAAGGTTTATCAGATATAAAAGACGGGGTTTTTTGGCTTAAGTATGAAGCGAGGCATGATGTGAATTGTTTGCCAGGAAGCAGCGGCATTGTGATGCAATTCCGCCTACAAGGGGTTCTTTTCCAGAGCACGTCAAAAGAGAAGTAAATCAAGGAGGAGTTGTGTGGGCTCAGCCTGATTCATGTATTCGACAGGTACATGTACCAAATCATGAACACTGCGGTTGGATGAAAGAAAGAAACAATGACAATTGGAAACTGAAATGGACTTCTGTGACTGCCGTTGCATCCTCGTGTCAGGAACTTTTGAAATGCGGAGGCAACAATCCAGCTGTGTTGGTAACTGTAAATGCTACCGTTCTGGCTTTCATTGTACGGGTTGTTGTAGAGGCAATTGTGAGATAATTATAAGATAAGCAACCTGTCTTTCTAATCAAACTAGGCATTTAAACTTAACCAAGAGTCGTATCACTTGTTTAGTTGATGGAAATAATAAAAGTATTTTCTACGTATTTGCCTCCATTTGGGAACCGGAAATCACTATTTTTCTTCATTTATGTGTTGTTTGTCGTACTTAGGAACTGTTGTTAACGTGTTTTCATACAGCTACTGAACCACTCAAGTTTCCCGTTTTTCCGTTTTCGCTCCGTTTTTCATTCGTTCCGTTTGCGTGTTTCGTTCATTCCGTTTGCGTGTCATTCATTCCACTCATTTCGTTCATTTCGTTTAAGTTCATTCCGTGTTCCATTCCGTGTTCCATTCCGTTTATACACGACATAGCATGATAACAAGCGTGTTGTTCGGTAAATTGTGAAGCTTATCATTTCGTTTTAGAACGTTTACAGCGTGTGTGAACGATTATATCATTCTAAAACGAAAGGTACATGTAATTGGGTTCGTTTCACAGATAAATTTCGTATTTTATAATCACATCATCACATATATTTTTTCTTTATTAAAAAAAAACGACAATCACCACATGATGGTCACTGGCTCAGGTCTGAATAGACCGTCCTTTTTAATTAAATGATGTGAAATTTTGTTAAATTTTTTTTTTTGTTCGCAGTATAGTCATTCAAAACTTGTTGAGATATGGAAATATTATATTTTACTTTCATGGTGTCAGATTAAATGTATTCACAGGTTCATTATTTATTTTTTGTAAAAAAGGATGTTTAAAAATATCTCTATATTAAAGTGTACTCTACACATGGCTTACTGGATATACCGAGTTGCAAATATCTAACTAATTTACAATAAAACGAATGTAGAAAATTGTAGTAATAATAGTAGTTTGTAAATAGTCTTCTTTCTATTTTAAATGATTAAAAGTAAATGCTAAATAAAATGTATCTACGATTGCTTAAAATAAAAGGGACAATATTTCAGTAAGTCTGTGTTTCATTTAATTAAACAAGCTAGATTTATATTTTTTAATACAGCTACTGTAATCTTAGTGTTAAAGGAAAATATATTTTTTTATTTGCATATCATAAATACAATGAAATATCATGCATATGAAACATGTATATGCAGCCTTGTGTTTAAGTTTAGTGGACTATTGACAGTAACATATTTCTGTAAAGCTAAAAAGACATTTTATTGCAACAGATGTGTATTAATTAAAGTGGTGACAACGTTTTCGAGGATTTCATACATGTTTTAATCAATCCAAATAACCAGCGGGCGTACTCTGCAGGACATCTTTTGAAAACTTGCCAGACATTTCACACTTAGCTTAGTTGTTTAACAGATAATTATTCTACTGCCAATCATTAAATGGAACTTTAATTTTTGTTATTTTGAGCAATGAGATTAATAAAGATATTTATATATTTACATTGATCTTGATTTTTTTTGGTGTTAAAAATTTGTTCAGAAATATGATTCAGTATTTTTATTTCTTTTATTTGAAATGTTTACGCTTTCAGTTAATCTGACCATGGAAGTAATATTTACTTCCATGATCTGACAATAACAGTGTAGTTATAACGTAATACCTATTAAGAGAATGATAAACGAAAAAAAAGTCACAGGAAAAAAGTCCCGGGAAAAAGGTCACAAAGTCCCTAGAAAATAAAGTCACCGGAAAAAAAGCCACAAGAATAAAAATCACAAGAAAATAATCACAGGGAGATGACAATGCGGTATGGGCTTTTCTCACTGTCGAAGGCCGTACGTGGACCTTTATATATAAATTTGTTAAAATGTCTGTGACTTTGATCTCTTGTGGAGAGTTGTCGCATTGTAATCATACCACATCTTCTTTTTTTATATATGTGTTGTGCAATAAAAAAAAAAAAAACACAAAACCATTACAAGTTGTCGCTCATATTCACTGTAATATATTATTGATTATGTCAAAGTTATGTGATTCGCTACGGTGGAGTTGACAAGTATGTCGAAAAAAATCCGTCACTCAGTCATTTTGAAATTCAGATTACCGTAACACATGTTTAGACTAAGGATGATGCCTTCAAAGTATTGAGCAAGGACGTATTGACTTCTTTATCACAATTCCACCCAACAGAAAATTATACTCCATTACACTCTAAAAAAAAACGGGCGTATCTTTTTTTTTTTTTTTGGGGGGGGGGGGGGGGGGTGTGAGGATTGCATATGAAACCCATATCTGACCGGAAGGTCTGTTCCGCCGAACCGATATAATGAATATTTTTTTCAAAGCCCGACTGCAACCGGCCTGCTGGGTGTGGCCTATATGACTCCATGTGTCTGTCGAACGTTATTCATAACTTCATTTTCGTTTCCGATTCATTCGTAGCCTTTTGGTTGATTTGTATTAAATCTCGCTTCCATTGTTGGGTTAAACATTTCAACCAAACATTTCAATGGTAAAAAATTCTTGTTTGTTTTTCCTCGTGTCGGTCGTATTGTAAATTTCATTGAATAGCCGTATATCTTGTTCACAACAAGAAATCTGTAAAGCTATGCTAACTAACCATACAACAAACGGGAATTTCCCATGTCCATTTTTTACTGACAAATTCCACTTCAGATATATTAAATAGTACATAGCGATCCATTCAATCATTTTATAATAGACAATCAATGTAGAGAATACGGCACCAAAAATGTCCAGCCCCTACACTTTAAATAAAATGCATTTTACACTTATTTTATTTTTTTTTAGCAAAAAAAAAAGATCCCCAAAATTTTTTCGCATCGCTCCGCTCGGCGAAATTTATTACTTCGCCCCCTTTCCAAAATCCGGAATCCGCCCCTAAAAGCATTTTAGAAAACCATAAATAATATAGTGTAGATATTTCAGCTTTGTCTTAAAATTTGCAATAAAAAAGAACCTTCAAATATTGAATCAAAACTCTTTTGAAACAAAGAAATTTGTCCAGATATATACATGTTGTATAAAGAATATTTTTTCCGTGTTCTATTCCGTTTATGCACGACATAAAATTTTCCTTTCCTAATCAATTGTACTCATGACTTAAAGTAACGTGAAATTTTACAACAAATCATCTACAAAATTGTACTTTAGTGTCAGTAAGGACAAAAAGTCATATATAGTGTAAAGTGCAAAGTCCCAAAAATGTAGTTAGAGTTATGAATTTTCGTTAATTCATATATATCACATTTTATAAGAAATATTAACATTAAACCGGGATAAAAAAAAATCTCAATTATACTAAGTAAAGAATATTCAATAAATATTATACAATATGCTTCGTCGCAAATTCGTGTAAAACCTTAAACAAATAGTGCAGTTGCATTTTATCGACTGGTCAGTGTTCGGAACTTATGATAACAAATAGTTATAGCGTATAAAGGACGAGAAAACGAATAAAAAGCTATGTTTCGCATGAAACAAATATCCACCAGAGACAAAATGACTTATAGATTTTAAACTGGTCCGCCGTTCCATCTATACATGTAGGTTTGCACTTCGAGGGGTCCAGTTTGTATATATGTGAATTATTAAAGGTCACCGTCTCAAAATCCTATGCACGTTTAATTGAGTTTAAATCCCGCGATAATTACAAGGGTACATCAAAATGACATATAATAAATATTCGTTAATTTTATATATTACTCAGAATGAATAGCTTGATCGTTTATACAGAGAATAACATAAATTTAAAATAAAAAAAATATGTGGTATGATTGCAAACTAGACAACTATTAACCAGAGTAAATGACAGATGAAAGCAACCATAAGTCATCATACAGAAAATCCATACCGAATAGTAAGCTCTATGAAGGTTCCGAAACAAAACAATTCAAACCAGGAAATAAGTAATCCTGTTGCTGTAAGACTTTATAACAGTTGTGTTTATGAATGAAATGGTGAAAGAAAGCATCAATCTGTCGATTGCTTTCTTTTGCTTACTGCGCTACATCGATGAGTGTCATTTCATTTTTCGCGAAAACAGAATATATTGTTAGAAAGAAAAAACAACCTAAACATCAGAGATACATTTAATTTCAATTCTGTTCCTGTATCAATTCGCAGTTTTTCTTAAATATTTTTTTCTTATATGCAAAGGGATTCCGTGCCTTCAGTTAGGTTTAGTATCATATAACCGATCTTTTAATTATAATATAATATACTAGTAGGAACTAATAAATAATTCGGTCCAAGGCCTGATTGATGAAAGGGAATTATCGACAACACAAAATGCAGGAAATCATTGTGTACAAGAATTGATACGCGCTGAAGTACGTCCATTATTCATAGTTGATTATTCATTAAATTAATCAAATGGTCGCCAAGTTACAGTAACTGTAAGTAGAAAAGGGTATAAATTTGCATCTGCATGGATAGTAAGATTGTACAAGTAAAAAGTAAAATGAGTATTCCACATGGCTTAGGTGTTAATTGACTTCTTAATTTATGACTTAATAGTATAATATTATGTAAACGAATTGAGAATCTGATTTATTCTTCCCGTAAAGTGGACAACCTTAACGTGAATGCAAGTACTTCTTCGTGACAATTACAGCTAATTTCTTTATTCATGCAGGGTAAGACTTTGGTAAGTTTGATTGCTTTGTTTGTATATGGACAATTGAAATTGGGATAACTTTTAATCAAATTTTAATATAACATATACTTGTTTTAATAATGCCTGTCTATACTGTTTGAAGAAGTCAATCTTTATGATAGTGCATGAGCTAACGTTAATACAAACAAAGCAAGCAAGCCAACTGAAACTTTACTCTACAAGCATTAGGAAACTAGCTGTAATGGTACAATTAAAGCCAGGAGCATTTGAGATCGTAAATAAATTACTGCAACCCAAAACACAGCCGTAGTCCGTTTTAAAATCTTTTAATGTGTCATTGTAAGGGACGACATCAAAAGTTCAATGTAGTATAAAAAAAAAACTTAATTCACATAGTTTTTTCACTGACCCCACCCCCTCTTAACTTAATTTGGGAAAAAATGATTTACCTATATGGATATATGTAAAATCGATTTTGGATTAACAAAACTTGCAGTCATGTTGCACCCCCACCCCCACCCCAAACTATTTGATTTAAGTTTTTTATCCTACATCGATCTTTTGATGTCATCCCTAAATAACGTTGTCTTGTCAATATAATTCTTATTTCTTTTATTTAAATGATTCTCATATTGCTTGTTCATGTGAACTTAAACACTTAATCGGGAGAGTCTGTGTCCATGTCTGCATGGTCACTGCTTATCAATCGTAAGCCTCAACAATTGAGTGATCTTTCGGGAATTATCGCGTGATTTAATAGCTCGGATTTGTAGATTAGATATGCGCCGTTAAATGTGAAACTGATCTTACTAGGATCATTTTTAGAATAAAAGTTCCTTAACAGTTGTTAAGTTATCGCATGCACGTTAGTAACTTACTTGAAAAGTACATGATTTCGTCTTCGCCGTTTTACTAAACATGCAGCTTTTTAGTAACTACTGCCAAACATCACTATACTGCATATAAGATATATACATTTACACACCCCCCCCCCCCCCCGAAAAAAAAAGAACAAACAAAAAACAACAACCAACCAGTACATCATTAGAACCCCAATTTATTCATCGTGGAAATATTGCGCTTAAAAAGAGGGGCAAGGGGCAAAAGATGTCAGAGGGACATTCAAACTCATAAATCGAAAATAAACTGACATCGCCATGGATAAAAAAGAAATAGATAAACAGACAAAAAATACTTCACAGAACACAACATAGGAAACAAGGACTGAGCAACACAAATCCCACCAAAAACTTGGGTGATCTCAAGTGTTCCGTAAGGGAAAACATATCCTGTTCCACATGTGGCACCCGGTGTGTTCTCATATTACCCATAATACCACTTTGATTTGATAGCTTTGTTTTAATTTGTGTTTCAGACGCGAATTATTCAGTTTTTGGTTAAAATGCACACCATTGATTTTTTTTTTTACAAAAATATTTTTGAGGAGAATAAAATTACTAACCCGTATGCATAAATTCTTAAAACATAGAAAACATATAGACAATAACTGTTTAGTGTCTTTAAATATTAGCTGTATGTGTACGAGGCTAAGACACCGGTGTAATGCGAGCCGAGTACAAATACAGCTTATTATCTTACCTCCTATACATTTCTAGGAATGTGATTGGTTAAAAGCGCCCTCGTGGAGACCGTGTATATTTGATATTAGGTTAGTAGGGAGGCGGGGCTTATCTCATACACGGTTAGTAGTGGAGTTATGTCCCTTAATATTCCTTATAAGGTAGTAGGGAGGCGGGGCTTATTTCATACACGGTTAGTAGTGGTGTTGCATCCCTTTCTAAAAACAAAACGGTACTGAGAAAAAAATCTTAAAGGTTTCAACAGACGAAGAAAGTGACGATTAAGATTGAAATAAATTCATAAAACACATTTAAACCTAACAAGTTGTTATTGTTGGTATCTGTTTTTGTAGGATCAATGGAAGTAGTTTCTTAATGCTAACAGTATTGAAGACTTGCTCATTTTGATAGGACACTAGTCTAAATTTCACAAGTTAAGATAGTCGGTAAGATAAATTCGTTACATAGTGTGCTAGTGACCTAATACGGTATATATGGGGTCAGTAAATTCCATATGGGGATTCGAGCTTCGCTCTCACCCCATATGGAATTTACTGACCCCATATATACCGTATTAGGTCACTAGCACACTATGTAACTAATAATATTTAATGACACTAAACAGTTATTGTCTTTATCCTGTATTTAATTCTGTATTTTGTTCGTGCTTTGAAAGACACAAAACTTCACATTTTTTTGCATTTATTTTCGATTTGAAATCCCTTGCGTCCCGCATAGTAATATTAAAATCACAAATTCAGCTGACGGGTTGAAAAAAAAGAATCTCGAATGGTCAACAATAATACATCGCTTAAGGTAAATTATTGTTTATTTAAACATAACAACTAATTTCAGATCTAGATCTAGGTCAGGGCGTGCAAATATTATAATTTCACCGAGGGGAGCAAAACGAAACACACTGCAATATTTGTTTATGCCAAAAACAAACAAAAAGAACCGATACCTCCTGCTTTTAATTTAATCCTTTAAAAGTTACAACATTGTATAGTAATGCAAGAATATAAGGATGTAGGAGTGTACCATCTTTCAATATATTGTGTCCTTCTGTATATACTACGTTACAGTAAAGGATTTTTTTTTATCGTAGGCGAATATTATTCTCTCAAAATGTACGCCCTCAAAATATTTTTTTATTGTTCAGTAGCTGTCTAAATTCTTATTCTATTTTGATGAACACATTTCAGTATTGTATTTTTTCGTTATAACTACTTTTTCGTCCGGAATATAAGTGAAATACTTGCCACTGTACTTTAAGAAAACGTAACAAAATAAGCTAAAAATCAATTCACAAAGCTATCATACATTATAAAATAAAAAGAATATATGCTAATTTGTTGCTATTATAAGTATTTTTTCGAAGTTATATGTTTTAATATCAATTTTGAATAAGTACCTGTTTGTCGTAAGTATAACGGTGTCGTTCAATTCTTATTCAGTAGGGGGTTACGGGGTTAGGACCAACTTTTTTTTTACGATCAATGCCTTTGAATGTGGTAATATGATTGGAACTTCAATTTATCCTGAGTTGGAACCCACTTTTTAAAAAATTGCTAGATCCGCCCATGAATATTTCTTATTTCATCATAGATACTTGTATTTAATAAGACTATCCTTGAATTATCCTGGATTTCCAACTTAACATGACGTAAAATTGAGAATGGAAATGCCGAAAGCCACCAATGGGTCTTCAACACATAGAGGAAATCCCGCACCCGGAGATGTGCTTAAGTTTGCCTCTAAAAAAAAATATGTAGTTCAGTGACCTTGGATATCAAGCTTAATCCGAAAATTATAAAATAAACATATTAAAATTTAGGCAATTAATAAGTTTGCTATAACAATTTTGCCAACGATTAAATCTATCTGAAACAAGTAATTTTCTGATTTATTACAATTTAAACTAAATCGTAAATTATCGATGATAAACGTGATTAAACTGTTACATTATCACGATTTTATTTTGACTGTTCAAACAACAGAAAAGTTCCCAATTGTGAAATAGATAACGACTTGTTATTTTTCAAACCAGATGTGAAACTTCAAAGAGTGAAGATGTGATAGACGGCTGCTAAAAATCAACATGTAAATTATATGGACGAGAAATTAAAAGGTGTTACATGTATGAAGTTAATTTGGAAACTGTTATCAAGTAGCGACATTCCGATCAAAGCTTTGTATTTGCAATCTTCGAAGAACGCAAAAAAAAGAGCAAAAATAAAGAGTGATGTTATAAATGTAAAAGTTCAAAAAGTTTATTTTAACATATTTCTATTGCCAAGCCAATGGTCACTTACTCACATTTAACATAAAAACAAATATGTTTTAAATATTTCTTAAGAATATATTGTTTTTAATATTTGCTCTTTATTCTACTTTTCAAGACATTTCCAATATTTGCAATTTTTTTAGATATTCAAGGCAGTTTTATTTCTTTTTCAATAACTTTTAGAATGATTCCCTTCTCTTATTTCTAGTTAATTTTCTGTATTTTATAAACGTCTTTTTTATGTGCGTTAGATATATTTTCTAATTAAATCAACCGTTTAATTGTGTTGAGTCATTTAGGTATTTAAACAGAAAACACAATATAATAAATTATTATTTTCTTCACTGAATATTCTTGCTACATTATGTAAGTATATTTGTGAGCGTAATTCGTCCTGAACATTCATGATATATGTGCCACTGGACTTCAAGAAACGAACAACCAATCATTACTAGCTAGTGTTTGCACTTGAATAAAAAATAAAAACAAATACACTGCACTTACAGATAAATTGACTGACTTTGGAAGTACTAGGTTATTTTGAAAAAGGTTAAATATACGGATCATACGCTAATGTAAAAGACAGTAATGATTACACTAAAGTCATCGAAAAAAATGTTTCCCTCCGTGAAACGAAATAAGAAGATTTTTTATCTATTTTTTTGGAAAAACTTAATGGGCGTTAGTTTTAAAATAATTTACAAGCACGAATAGGGTCATTCATTTCTTTAATAAAGAGAACTATGCAAATCGTTTGACGTGGATAACGAAAAAGATTGACACACACATGTTTTGAAAGCATAATATAATATATTCTATTTATTTTAACCAGGGATAGCGACTGCCACTAAATTATGTTTCTGAGATACTCCTTAAATTTTTCACGTCTTTTACGATGTACATCTCACTAATTAATATGAAAATAAATAGAAAAAAATGACAACTTTAATAATAAATATGAATAATAAAATAAAGAATGTTTGCATCCAATTTTTTTAAGAAGAGAAGGTATTTTGATATTTAAATTGATCTTGTTTGCCTTTCATAATTTAAATATTTTTGTTATGTTACTATTTATCTATTCATTTCAGAGTTATAATTTTTATTTTAAATGCAATAACGAAGTAATGTAATGAATTCTATTCACAAATAAACAATGCGTAGTACAATATACCGATTAACTTTGGTATATTTATTCGTTTCATTTGGAAATTTGAAAACTAGCATAATCGCCAAACAACCAATCAGGTCAAATAGTATCGTTTCTGAACGAAACATGTTTGTTTACACGGAATATATTGATCATTTCGTTCGTTTCGTTCACACACGACTTTGAGCGGAAAAACACGAGTTGACTTTAATAAACGAAATGAGTGGAGAAACACGATTCTGACTGATTTAACTCGTTCGTTCTCATTTCATTCCATTCGCGTGTTCGTTCCGTGTTCGTTCCGTGTAAGAGGGAACGTTGAGTGGTTTAGTAGCTGTAACTTACATTGGATTATACTTATAAAACATCTTTCAAGAATTTACATCCTCTTTGAAGTTGCTTTAAAGTATAAAAATTGATTTTTTTTACTTTTATGCCGGCATTTTGAAACCGGAAGTCACCTTTAGTTTCATTAATGTATTGTCTAGTCGTAATTTAGGAACTGTCATTTACTTTTAATCAAATGTAACATTGGATTTTACATATAACACAGCTTTCAAAGGATTAACGAATCACTGCCAATTTATAATGACACCATTTCCAAAATGTGTGGTGGCCATCTTGAAAAGTTGATTTTTTTTTCTGGCCAGCAGCGGATTTTTTATAAGTATAATTTAGTCAACCTTTATACCAAATTTCATGCTTGTATCACGATTTGCACAATTATGTCCATAATATCTCCCACTACTATAGTTTTACTATTTTATTTATTATGTCTGTTTAGTTCACGTATTATTGTAAATATAACAGAATTTGACGAGAATGTCAACAAAGTGAGAAGATTAGCGCTATAAAATCAGGTTTAATCCTCCATTTTCTACATTTGAAAATGCCTGTACCAAGTCAGGATTAAGACAGTTGTTGTCCATTCGTTTTTTATGTGTTTTGTCATTTGAGTTTGCCGTGTGATTAGGGACTTTCCGATTTGATTTACCTCTGAGTTCAGCATTTTTGTGATTTTACTTTTTGCTGCACTAGTCATTTTTGTAAAGGGTCCTCCTGAAGCTCTTCTGAATTCCACCGCTGTGTGTATTTCATACATTTTTTTTTTGATTGTTTTTCTAGACATACAATCCAGATATCTTCAGGCAGATAACCAGACAGATATCTTAAGCTGCAATTTCTCGCCAACATAATCATTCAGGGGTATTTTATAAATCACACAGTTATTGATCAATACATTTTAATGCTTTTCGATATCTAATAGATACCACGTTAATAAGTTTACATGTATCACTTTCTATATATACATCAATGTACATGCACACAAAGATAGAACATATGGTTTTTATTGAATAAAGTATAAGCAATATAATGAACGGACATTTTGTTTTCTTAAATATTAGAGTTTATTCATGTGTCCTTACTAACAAGAATTGACACATACGGTAACTGATATATGTATTCAAACACTTAGATTTTAGAGTGCCTGTCAAAAGAAAAACATTATATGATTATTAGTAAATCTTACTCAATTTATGATATAAAAAAGACACTGCATTATTTAATAAAAAAAAAACATTTTCACTTTCATTTAAAGCAATACATTTTAGATTGTATGCATCAAATCGAGCAGTGTGATGGGCCTCGGCGGTCTAAGTGGTCGAACTATAGTCTTTCATCAGGAAATATGGCGGATGGTAGTAGGTACAACCTTAGATCGTTGGGCAAGTTCAAGGTAATGACTATCAATGTTTAAGATCAATAGCGTGTGTGTTCCATTCGTGCTGTCCCGTTGGTTAATATAGTAGAGCTAATGATCCTCATTTTTTTTAATTTATATTAGTGTTTGTTTTTTATTTGCTATAACAAAATTCAAATAATGTTGAACACATTTACAAT
Source organism: Mytilus galloprovincialis (assembly GCA_037788925.1). Classification (NCBI taxonomy): domain Eukaryota; kingdom Metazoa; phylum Mollusca; class Bivalvia; order Mytilida; family Mytilidae; genus Mytilus; species Mytilus galloprovincialis. The sequence goes on from CM075341.1 coordinate 54,757,232, forward strand.
ATCAAACGAATTATATCAACAGATAAAAATGGATGCAATGTTTCCCTCGTGACTAGGTAAGTAACAATGTTTTTTTACTATACAAAAAACGGTTTAATCAAAAACAAATCACCGCCATTGTCTCTTCTTTGCAGGAAAATAAATGTAATGTTAACAAAAAAAACGAAATATATCAAAGAAATATTCAACCACATAAGTCAAAAATCAAATTACAACACCATGGCTAAAATAGAAAAAGACCGATAGACAAACAACATTACACAAAACACAAAACACAAAATTGAAAACTAAAGAATGACCAACACGAACCAAACCTTTATTATACAATTAACTGCAATATTTGAAAAGTAAAAAGAGTTACTGTAATACGGTGAGAATTGTTTGTTTGGATTAAGCAAATTAATTTTGATTATTTTTAAAAGAAAATGTCACCACAATAATGCTTGCCTAATTACCCCTAATTTCGGATCACATTTCACTGAGCATATATAAGATCAATTTCATTTGTTTCAGGCTAAAAGAATAAGTAATAATATTAAAAAATAACACATTTGTATCGTCACATATATCTACCGAAAATCGACATGTGCTAAATTAAGGCAACAGAACTATACCACTGTGCGAAATTCATAAATGGATTGAGGAAAAAACAAATCATGAAAAATAAAGTTATGCGGGAGGACGTCTCACCGGATATTTAAAACAAAAATTGTGCAAAAAAATTACAGTTTTACTCTTAATGAAAGTACATTTAAGCCAGTATTTATTTGCAGTTGTTTCACATTGTTTCACTAGAAGTATATTTTACGCTTATTTCATCATATAAACCTGGAATCCCTGTACGGTTTGAACTCCTTCGCACATAACGGTGAAGCTGTTATACAAACTGCACTCTCTTCTTTCTGTGGAAATTACGAATACTTTACAGTTGTCAGAAATTTTGCAATACTGTGCACATTCAATTTTACTTCTTGATGATAGGACTTGGTTGGCTGATGCTGTAAGTATCGTGTTATTTGAGACTATCTGGTACTGAATGCGACCTTCTTTATTTGGTAAATATCCTGAAAATACGTTAAAGAATAAATTAAAGACAGGCAAATGTTATATTCATTTTCTTTGCAATAGGAACAATTAAACCTTTTACAATTTTCAACAAAAAAATGCATCTTTTAGATGAAGTTGTGAAAATATTAAATTTTGAATACATGCAACCAGTTCATTGTAAATTCGTTTTGTGAATATCAGAACACATGCACCTAGTTGATGCCTCCGATCTCGTTCTTTTTAAATAAAATTGATCCATTAGTGTTGTATTTTGTGCTTTGATTTATGCGTTATTGATGTTTAATATTATTCCGTTATCTATATACCTGACTAGACGAAAATAAACCAAATGAATTAACTAAAATATTATTGGCATTATCCAATTTTACCCAACCTTGCTAATCAGATAAATAGCCTGCAAATACGTTTAAAAAAAAGAAAGGCAACAGTTATATGCATTTCGATTGCAACAGGAACAACTACAACTTTTACAATTTTCAATAAAAAAAGAATGCAAAGAAGCACTTTCAGCTTCAGTGATAAAAGGAAGAAATTGTTTAATATATACATTCATTTAAATATATATGGGCCTTTTCTGATTAACAAGACACAATCAACTAATGGAAGCTTCCAGTCTCGTTCTTTTTTTAGTAAATTTGAAACCATCAGTGTTGCTTTCGTGCTTTGACCTGTGTGCTATTAATGAATGTATGCGATATCAGCATTAGTAAACGTTTCGTGTTTCTATTTCACTGAATTTATACAGATTATTATTTATTTTTTTCAATTATTTCTGTATTTATTTTCCTAACTTGGTAAAAAATAATTGATGTGAAGTAAAAACAATGCTTCAGCATTTTCCAATTATACGATATTTATCCGAAATTGGGCAAATTAAAGAAATCAAAATGTAACACTAAAAAACAAATCTTACCGCAATATATCAAGACAGAACAGAAAAGAAAACACAGAGCTTTTATTTGAATAATGATTTGTTTTTACGTCGAGAGACCGTATCACAAAAGATTTATGAAGATAAGTTAATAAACTAATTAAGTACTATTTCATAATGATATGATCGATTGATGGATTTTTGTTTGCTTCGATTGGTGAAATGAAGGCAATCAACAGTGGCAACTTCCGAGGTAATGTAAAATTGGATCGTCACTTTCCTTCATTTCTAAAAAGTTTTCAATACCAATAAAAGATTCAATTCTGTAAATTTTAAAGTGTTTATTTCCCACTTGTGTTTTTAAACGGTGGATTTTCTTTCATTCTGGAAAGGAATTTATTTCATACATTTAGAAAAAAAATGCTAATAAATACAATAACACTTTTTTCAGTTTCACCGTGATATTATGAAAAAAAGAATATATCCTGAGGTTTTAAACTAACATTATCATGTTATTCTTACAACCTTTTCTTAAAATGATTATTCACGATTCAGTCTCATTACCTGTTTTATATACTGATATTCTCCAACTTCCCCCACATATCTGTTCAGAATCGGCAAGACACTCACGATCACAATTAAAATCCTGTTGTTTGTAATGGTCGGTTACATTTTCAGGGCCGTACAAATAGGGGTCATCACCACACCAACATTCCTTATAATACTAAAATAATTAAATCTGTATTGTAGGTTCAGGTCAACAGTATGGATGTCTAAATCGAATAATAGCGCTTATGATAATGACGATTGGGACTGTAATCTTAATGTGGATTTATGTAAATGACAACTTTAAACCTAATGTATTGGACTCTTTTTTTAAGAGCCTAGGTGGTCGAGTCGTCTAGCGCGTCGGACATAGTGCAATGCGATTTGGTCCCACGATATCTCAGTAGCATGACTTGAAATCCCGGCATGGATTCTTGCCTGGCCGGGATTCGAACTCATGCTACTGAAATACAGTGGCACCAAATCGTATTGCACTATGCCTGACGCGCAAGACAACTGGACCACCTAAACTCTACAAGAATACAGCTTTAGGTAGCTGGATGATACCTTTCCTCGTCAGTTTTTATCTAGCGTTGTACCTGATGTATAAGGTATGAAGATGGACTTCTGAGAGATCAGCTGAATTATCTATCGTAGAGAATTTTACAAACTTAAAAAAAAAACAGTCACAGAAAAAAATCATATTCTAAGTACGTGTCAACCAGTGACAACTCTACAACAGATTTCTTCCATCAGATCAACATTGATGGTGATACAAGGCTGAAAACACATTATGTATATATAATTCGTCTTAATATTAGCCCAACAATGTTAAAACTGTAAATTTTATGTTCCTCCATGACCAGAAATCGAACTCATGCTACTGAGATATCGTGGTACCAAATCGTTGCACTATGACCGACGCGCTAGATCACACGACCACCTAGGCTCTACAATGATAAAGCTTTAGGTGGACGGGTGTAACCTTTCCTCGTCTTTTTTTTATCTAGCTTTGTATTTGCATGGTTTTATGAGAATAAACTATCTTTCTATCTACATTACATTATTGTGTTTGGACTATAAAGTGTTTAATATACCCTTGGTTTATTATAACAATACCTGCGTTCCGGAGTACATGTAACCCAGTTCTTTACAGTGAAGCAAACACATGTTGTTTTCCATATCTGGTGGATGACTTCCGTTATTAAACAGATATGTATAAGGAAACAGTCTTGTAGCTGTATCAATGAAACATCCAACGTAATCATTGCTACCTGTTCAACAGACAATTAAATACCTGTTTGAAGTTAACACGGGCATATTGGCAAACTATAAATGTCAAGACAAAAAAAAACGTAAGTGTTACGTACCTTTGTAGTGTACTACTTTTCAAACATGTAATTCAGAAAGACACATTTATTTTGAATGATGCACATTTGAAATCGGCTAAAAGTAACAAAAATGCTAACAATATAGGAAGCTAACAGCCCCAATAATTTCTGTATTTTCGTGATTAATGTCTTTCCGACTAACAAAGACGATGTTGTTTTATGAAATTAAATAAAATCGAAAGAAAAATAGAAATAACAGGTATCATATTGGATCAATATACATGAAATATTAAAAAAAAAACTTACCAATAACTTTCACTTGACACTGAAAAATAATCAGTTACAATACAAAACTTAATACTTTTACAATTACGTTTTTCATCGAATAAACTTGAGAATTAATGTTTAGGAAGCTTAAGACATGTAAGACAAGAACGGAATACATACAAAGCCAAAAACATGCAAAGCCTTATGACGTTATCTTAAATACATTGATGACCAGCCTTATTTTTTAGTTCAATAATATGATTCAGTGAATTTTATTTCAAGTAAAATGCAATTATACTGATAACAAAAGGAACGGTTAATATCAGTTTGGTGTTTTTCCCTTATCTGACACTTCAACAGCCGCCTATTCGTCATCGTGGTTTTAATTCATATGAATGGACTTACACGAAAGCGCCAAGTCTCTTACTATGTTATTATATTATCATGTTGATATGGATCACAGTCCGTACAATTCTGAATTCATGCAAAAAATACATTAAAACTACTGTGCCGCAAAACAGTCAATGAAGGCTGTTAGAAACGATCACCTAAAATAACCTTTTCCGCAAATTATATCAATGTATGGTTTTAGTATGTTGTTAGTACAAGTCTATAGTATAATTTGCACTAAAAAAAGCTTGTGTTGCAATTAGTTGGAGATTGAGAGCTAAATTGACTAGGCTACTAGTAAAACCTCTCAATTGTATTCGTTCGAATCCTATTCCATTAAATTGACCACGATGTGTGAACAAAACAAACAGACATAATAGGAAAACATGTCAAAAAGTGGGGTACAACAGTCAACAATGTGTTATAATCACTAAAAAAACAATCACAGATGCAACAGAGAAGGACAACAACCTCATTCCTTGCATTCAATTGTATGTATCTATGTTAAGTCCACCCTTAAAGGATTGAACGATTTTAAGTACTGGGACCGAATTATTACTATGACAGGCACATGGTTATGTTTTCATAAACACGTAGAATCGCGCGTTCGACGTTCATCTGATGAGTTAAGCATTTAACAACTGATTTGTATAGATCGTTCTTATCTTGTACTGTTACAATTAAAAAAAATGTTGATCTATTGTACTGGAACGTTTTGTTTTTTCCATGTCACCATTTTGATAAAATGAAACAAAACAAAGATTCCGTAATTTTTATTAGTTTATCATGTGACATAGAAGAGGTCTATCCGTCAGAAAGGTCGATACGTCCTATCCGTCCTATCAATCAAATATGTTAGCTGTAAGTCTTTAGTCTGACTGATCTGTGATGTGAGTTTGATGCGAACGTGTCTGATTGGTGACTGATTGATGACAGCTGATTGATCGCTAAAACAGTAACGCCTAAGGTTGCAAGTACTGTATCCTTGATGAGTTTATGTTTTATTCAAAACTTAATTGTAAACAATTTTCCAATGAATATTTGTTCTAACTAATAGTTTGGAAATTATTAACAGAAATAATACCTGCATTCTTCAATTATGTATGCATCACATTTATTGAGAATGGGAATGTGTTTGTATCACTTAAAAATAAAAAATGGAGAACGGGAATGATTTTTTCAAATATATACTGTTGTTGCTTATAGTCCGAGAACATACGACAAAAATAAGACAGCCTGGCTATCCTAAAACGCGTGGTGTCCGTATTAGAGGAAGCTCATACGAAGAAAAAGATAGAAGAAAAAAAAGCATTACAAATTGTATCAACAGGTCAACTAAACAACTGAGTACATATATACATTTGATGAAGAGAATCATCTCTTTTATATTCATTGTATGTTCTGTTCAATTTATCAACTGAAAAAAAGGGGTAGGTAAACAGTGCGACTATCACTAGTAACCCGAATTTAGCTTGAACGGACAAAAAACGTGTTAACTCTATTTAAATGAGATTAATTGTCATTTGATAAAGATTGACAAAAATTAAAAATTATTTTTAAATCATTTCAATTGCGGTCAATCAATTGAAATCAAGTTGGTGGTAATGTATGTCAAACTAATAGGCCACGCCCCCGTTAAACTATTTCAAACTAGCATCAATTCGTTTTAAACATCGTTGAGACCCGAGCTTTGTACAGGTAAATCACTCAAGCAAAACAACCTTGATTTATGTATCATTTTTTTTCAAATTTTATCGAATTTAGTTAAATGCGTGTATTCTTAGTAAAGTCGCATGTTTCACAATTTTTAACAAATGAATGAACAATACACGTGACATTTAAGAAATTTAAATACAAACATTAAAATATTGATGCACGGTTTATGAAATGTGAATCTGTTGAAAATAAAATAGTAAGATGTATAACATAATTTGAATTTGCCAAAATGCAGTAGATCTTTATCTCACATATTCGTTTCAAAAAATGCTAAGTGCTATGAAAACACGTGGAATATAAGTAACGTGTGGTCCCTTGCAATTGCTTACGAAACTTTAGGTATTCCTGTATATTTACCGTTTCTGTTTTTCTGTTTTACTATATTGTACTCGTAAATTAAATATGTCACGGAAATAAAAGTAACTTCACCGAAATTATTCATTGCGTATATAATTTAAATCTTATATTTTCGGTAAACAACAAATATTCACTAGCTGTATATTATATATGAAATTGCTTGTAATGAAAAACAATGTTTTGTTAAATAATAAAATTAATGAAGATAATGTTGACATTTGTTGAATTTTAATAATAAACAGTTAAGTATTGCTCAAAATTGTAAATGAAGTAACAGATCAATGAACTTTTACAACGGTGTTAAATTGTAATACCGGTCGCTGGAGCAAAACAGGCGTAAATTGTGGAAGAGCGTATTGTGGACGAGCATATTGAAGCGTTGTTACGATTCTGGAAAGGTATATTATCGTGCTATCATGCACCATGACGTACAAAAATTCTTGTAATAAATGAACATGTATCCTGTATATATGAGATAAATTTTAGTTTGCGATAACAACGGGTAGGTTTAAGTTAAACGATCTTGACTGACTGGCTATTAGTCGGCATTCTCTTACGCCTTTTAATACATTTCAAAAAAATGATATTGACGTTTGGGGCATCTAATTCTACCTTATAAATTAAAATGACCATATACATTGTAAAAAACAAGAATGGAAAAGAAACTTCTGCAAAGTTGCTCTCATATTATTTTATTAGCTATATTTTAATTTCTTAATGAAAACTAATATTTCATCTATAGGTGCTCTCGTTGAAGTTCGCGTTACATATTAAAATGAATTTCATTGGTCGGAAAGTTTGCAAACTTTCAATCCAAGTGTTCTCATCGAGGTCCGCGTTTATGTTTCAATTCGATACGTAATATGAAAGTCCAATATGGTACAAATGTATAGACTACGATGTCCGAGTTCTGGCCGAAAAAAATAATTGATAGCACTTATAAGACCTAATGTTGGAATATTTGTCTTTTGTTAAAGTCGACACGTCTCCCTCTAGATGTCTTTCGGTTATTTCTGTAGTTCAGTTGCTGTCTCATTGGCGTATACCTTACATCTCCTTTTTTCCGTGCATCACTTATTTATCATGTGCACTGATGGCTGAAAAAAAATCTGAGCATATACATCTGATAGCACTGCCTGTCGTGTTTCTTTTGCATCAAATAGAGCGGTTTGATTTGGATTTGAATGTTTTCTACTAAACGTCTAGTGACAAATATTTCACGCATTATACAGCCATTATTTCAGTAAATCCAATGTCAAAGCTAAGGCACATCTGACGAAAATTCAAACCACAGATTACAAATTGCGTTTTTTTTTAACTTAAGTTTATAAAAGAATGATATGCTGCCTTATACTCTAATATCAGTTACCCATTCGTAGACGTATGATGCATGAACTTCCATGTTTTATCTTTTAAATAAAATTTATAAGGTTAAACCGGGTTGAATTATTACATTTACAAATAAAACATTATTTTATATTTAAAATAAATACAACAACAATATAAGTATATTTTAAAAATTTAATTGACAGTTTATATTGACCATTATATAAATATAAAGACCGATGTCGATAACTCCTTTGATTTTTTTTATCGTTATTTTTTTTAGCACGAACTAAATACAGGAGTAAATCATATCATAGAAAAAATATCAAACAACGTTAGTTAAGACACGATTGGTAAAATGATAAAAATCTAATGGTTTATATTTCAGTTTCGTATCAGATTTTTTTAGGCACCAGTGTTACTTCTCATTTTGAAAAACTGTGAGACGCTTACTTTCTATTTCGGAATTGACCAAAACGATATTAAATAACGTAGCGAAATGACCGTACTTACAGATTAGACTTTTGTTTTCTATTTTAATTGTTTTGTCATTTTAGGGACCGTTATAGCTTGCTGTTCAATGAGGACCAAAGCTCCGTGTTGAGGCCGTACTTTTGACCTCTAATTAAATTATACAATGTGACTTGACGGAGAGTTGTTTCATTGGCACACACACATACCACATCTTCTTATTTATATTAACCGGGAGCAGTTTATAACATTTTCATTTAGATAAAAAAAAATTATAAAAATTCAGTGAATCAAATGAATTTGTAGCATATTGTTACATTCAAAAGTATTTAATTTTGATTGATAGTATACATTATTTGTATTGAATTGGTCCACAAATAATGTCCAGTGTCAAATATTACACATCGATGACCACTTAGATTAGTTACTTTATAGAAACTCATTTCCTTGGCTGGTAGTACACGCTTGTATTTTGTCCTTTAAAGTTAGTCTGTCTGTTTAATGATTCACAGTTTAAGGAGAATTCTTCGTTCTTTGCAAATAGATAAAAAAAAGTATGAAAATTTGCTTACGATCGAATTCAGCAAGAGAGAAATATGTTTTATTTTATTTCAGATTATTTAGTACATATACAAAAATATTCTTAATCTTTTACAATTTACAAATATAATTTGATAGTGTTTTTTATGCACGTGGTAGATGAAACCTGTATGATCTAACTTTTTCAGAGGTCTGTGAAATATTGAAAATTGTACGTTCCGGAAAACACAAGTTGCTATATATAATGCTTGTAAAATTCCGTCACATGTGGTACGCTCATATTTAAATACCTTCCTGTTTATCAAATAAGAAAGTGAAAAAAAAAAACAGTTATTGAAATTCACCTGAAAGAGGTTAAACGATTAGTTTAACTTATTTTTCAAATATCGAATACACAAATAAATATCTAATTTATCCACGCTTGCAATTTGTTTTTACTGACAGGTGTCTGCTGGTATTCGATTGGACATCAGTATCAATGTAGGCGTAACAGCCTATCATATTAATCCAATCAACTGTCTTGTATGCGATGACATACGGTCCACCTAGTTTAGTTTTTCTTATAATTAATTATAAATTGATTGCAATAAAAATTATCCAATACACTATAAAGCAAACAATGTCCAGCCCAAAAGTGACTTACACGACGCTATATTATACATATCATACTTAATAATTATTTACAAATTAAGACAGCGTAAAAATAAAATACACTTACTATTTAACGGTAGAGCTCTGATTAAACGGGGACTATTATGCTATTAATATGATAGTCCCAGCAATTTAACAAAATGATCATCAAAAGGACGGTTGTGCTATTGTGGGCCAGGGACTTGCCAGTACGTCTAAAAACCACCTAGGCCGCTTTGTTGCACTAAGCTCTCGAACCTAAACTAAGACATTGATGGAACACTATAGCGAACTTTCTAGACTAATTAAAAGTCCATGTGTGGACTTGTCAGATAAAAATAGCCAACGCTTATATTTAAGAATAATCAAGTCATGAAAAGAAATATTACTATACATTGTACGGACATTTTGACTAATTCACTAGCTTTGATACAGCGGAAAGCAATAACATCGAGCGTAGCAAAGATAAAAAAATGCTAAAATTATATATTTTCAAATCAAAGGGCAAAGCGTCCGCAATGTCGCCCGGAATCCGACACTGACTACCTAGCAAATTATGACAATTGACAACTTTGTAAAAAAAAAAATACGTCTTTTATTTTCCTTAAATTAGGAATATTATGATACTTTGTAAACATAATTTATCTTAAATCAGTGTTTTGAAATCATATCAGATAAAAAAAAAAAAAAAAAAAAAAAAAAAGGAACAACGTATTTTAGAATCACGGAATAATTGGATTAAGATTAGATTTGTGATCATTGGAATTTATTAGGACTGTTTAAAATATCTATTTCTAGGAACTTTTTTAGATCGAAATAATAAAGTTCATATATAAGTATGTGGTACAGCTCACACCGATTAATATATTAGCATATTCATAGATGAATTGATTTATACTCATGCAAATAAACCTTTCAGTTATGAGTTCTTATAAGCTGATTTTAAAGCACATAATATAGGAGATATGGGATATAATGCAATTTGACGGCAACCAAACGACAAAAACACCATAGGTTAATCAAGACCGCATGTTTAGTCTTCCACAAGAAACATGTGTCTATACGACATGCCAAGGTTTAAATCGTCACAAATTTGTAGATACAATATTCAAAAAACAACAATATTAAAGTCTAAATGAAATAAATATTCATTATTTACACATATTCTAGATTTTCTAAATCGTTAGAGACACGTATTCAAAGCCCATTTTCCCTTCACATAATTTTTTGACGGTTTTCCTTTTTTATTTATAACCTACAAAAATAGCTCAGACTAGACAGCATGAAAGACTAAAACACTTTTATAAGTCAGCGTACACACGGTGTTTATTTTACAAACCGATAATTTCGTCGCTCAGGGATATGAATTTGACATTAAAAGTCCCTCAAACCTTTACAATACCCGGTCGTGTCATTTTCGTTTATTGTAGATGGAGCGTGTGATATACATACACCAGTCATACCAATACTGGTGAATTTTACCTTCCTGGGGGACTTCAAATTAAAGAGGGGGTGCATTGCATATGCGCTATTTTTGAAAAAAATCCAATCTTTTATTTGCGCCAAAAAATAAAAACTTCAATAATATAAAACGTTATTCCAAAAGCAATACAGATATAGGGTACATCAAAGATTTACTATAGAAATCCTTGAGTTATTCAATTCTTTAATATTTCTGACAGATAATTTGTATAATGTAATTGATTGCAACTTATGACAAGTTTTACACTTTTCCACGTCGCCAAGGAAAGTCTGTAGTTTAGCATCGGTATAATATGAATTTCGTCTTTTGCTCATATTCATGCACACGTTTGTTATTTGAAGTAATACAATAGTTGAACAGTTCGAAAACACTACCTTTTAGGAATATGCATGAATTACCATACGTATGTCCGAGCATTTGTTATAATGAATTTACGTGTGACGTAATTTATTTTGACCTCTTTTTTTTTTTACCAATCCACTAAACAAGAAACAATGCATGATGCGCTACAACATGTTTACAATCAAACGAAAACACGTGTTATTTACTGAAATACAACTCATTTTTTCATGCTTTGCGGTATTATCAATATCGCTTAGATTTTTTTGTATCAATATTTATAGCTTGTGATATGAAGTATTCTTTCAATGCTCAGATTAACGAAAAGAACAGAGTATTGAATAACCCGATATAAAGTCATTACTATATGATTGATGATGACACAGAGATTTCGGGTATTCGTCCGCAAAACGGCAACGTAACGACAGTTTAGCACAAAGTCAATTACCTTTAAGCCAAACTTACTACTGTAAAGCTAACATTCGGTGCTAACTTTCATAAAGACAGTTAAAAAAAATAGGGATCCTTGAATTTTGTGCTCGTTAAAACGGGAAAGATTTAGAGGGATTCAAACTTATATTGGGGTCACTAAAATTTCATCGTTTTTTTCACAAAATTGATTTTATGATATTGTACCTATTTTATGATGTAAAAATTAAATTAAATCGATAATTTACTTCTCTATAGGAAACAACAACGTATAATCATCAAACGGGAAAATTTATAGCCGATTATACGTTATGTATTTTTCTCATTGTTGAAGGCATTACGGTTGCCTATCATTACTTACATCCATGCACTTCATTTGAATTTGAGTTGAAAGTTGTCCCGTTGGCAATCATACCACATCTCTTTATTTTGTATACAACATTCCATTATAAGATATTTACTGTAGAATATATACTAAGTAATATTTTCATGTTCACTATTTGACCGGTACAGAACATGCATGAAGCTATATCATCCATCATATTCAATCAAAACTGCTAAAGACATTTGTAATTCTTTTCTGACAATGTTAACAAAATCTACAAGTATTGATTTAGACATATTTCAGTATATTGGACTTTTTTAAACTGTTCACTTTGTTCTGAAGGTTATGAAGCAATCAGTTGAAGTTTCATTTTGTTTTCCTCTTTGTAGAGTTCGTTTTGTTTTTCGTTCTGATGGAGATATTGGATTTTTCATAAAATTTAAAGGACTCGGACAATTGCCAACCCCTATAAAATCATAAAGATGTTAGCCATGTGTATGTGCGACAAGGACGTGAACTCTAATATGTGTACCGGGACTTTCTGCAAGACCTGTAATAACAATCTAATTAAAATGCAGATCTCTGATTTCATTATACTACATATAAACCTGCATTTTCGTCTTTCATTCTTATTCATATATATAGTTTGAGTTCTGTAAATTACGTTTAAAATATGAGAAGTAACTGTTGTTGGTTTTATTAACGTCAAAATATAATATAGCAAACAAACAAACAAAACAAAAACGAACCAAAGGAAATCTAAAGAGCAAATTGAATTTTTCGGCTTACAGTTGAATTATAAATATAAAGAACAGTTATATTATAACTATACCCCGCAAAACGTTTTCTAGTTCCATGCCATAGAAAAGTGAAACTGGCTCACTTTCATTTGACCTTTAAAGAGGCAGAATTAGTTGACACAGCTTTTGAAACTTATGATAAACAATATATAGCAAAATAAACTTTTCATAAAAAATTAATTCAAACAGAAATCACAGCTTATTAGTGTGGGTGTAAGGGAAACGAATGTAGCAACCTATCTGGGAAGTTATATAAAATACAAAACTATTAAACCGTTGGTTTTCCCGTTTGAATGGTTTTACACTAGTAATTGTGGGGCCCTTTATAGCTTGTTGTTCGGTGTGAGCCAAGGCTCCGTGTTGTAGGCCGTACATTAGCCTTCAATGGTTTACTTTCATTAATTGTTATTTGGATGGAGAGTTGTCTCATTGGCACTCACACCACATCTTCCTTTATCTATATTCTATACACCTTAAGGGCGTTAGCCTGCATGTATGCGTCTTTCTTACACCAAAATAATGCAGAACGACAAATTGAATTATTAAGGACAGGGGGTTTCAATACTAACGGATTCCCTGTTTAGTACATGTAGGTGATCTTTCAGAAATTTGATAACATGCTAGTGAAATGATCCAATTTATATATCGACAACTTTATGTCAAAAAAGGTAAATTATTTTGACAAAAAACAAAGACACTTTTCCTTGCATAATTTAATCTTAAATAATTGAAAATTGTTATAATTAATGTGTATTTTTTTTTTAACATTTTGACCACAGCCAAATTGTGTACGGTGTCATAGGCGGATCCAGGGGGGGCCTGGGGGGGGGGGGGGCCCGCCCCCCCCCCTTTCGTTGGAAAAATTTGGTTGATTATATGGGAAATCACTGAAGCATGACTGGAGCGGCCCCCCTTAGGTCAGTCAGCGGCCCCCCCTTAGGAAAAGTTCTGGATCCGCCACTAGGTGTGTAGAAATACCACTAAGGACTTCTTAGTGCACTGAAGGACTATACAAATCATTGGTGCATTAAGAACTAAGTTTTTGCACTCAGGACATTAAAACGATGTTATTAGACCACAACATGGATATGAGAAGATATAAGTATATAACCCATAAATATAAAATTGAGTATCAATATATATCATAATTTTGAAGTTGACTTACTTTTTTTTATCAGCGCGTGCCATGTGGCAGGCACGTGACCGAAGGCTTATTGCAAATTCCCAAGCATCAATGTTCAATCAACCTTATCCAATAAACAATTGTCATTTGATCGTTACTAATTGATAGGTTTATGATAGCTATAGAATAAACTTAATGGTTTAGCGTAGTTTATTTTCAACTTGATGAAAGAATAATTTAAAAAATGATTTTGTGTTTATCCGAGTTTTTATTTTGTTTAGGAAATTGTAAGATTACTTTTTTCTAAAGAAGCAAATTTTGATTTATTATAATTTGCGGAAAAATACTTCCGATATTTCATGTCCTTCTTAACAACACAGGAGTTTACATTTGTACATACTTTCATAAGAGATTGACAGACATTAAGACGGGAAAATGTGGCATCCGTGGGGATCTTAAAAACCCGATTACATCATTATTATATTGTGTGTGGGAACGGAACTGTACGGTTTCTACATTTTCGACATTCGTTGCAACATGAAAAGTTTTCCAATGATGAAATCAAATGATACTATATAACGTTTTTATGCCCCACCTACGATAGTAGAAGGGCATTATGTTTTCTGGTTTGTGCGTCCGTTCGTCCGTCTGTTCGTTCGTCCGTCTGTTCGTTCGTCCGTCTGTTCGTTCGTCCGTCCGTCCGTTCGTTCGTTCGTCTGTCCCGCTTCAGGTTAAAGTTTTTGGTCGAGGTAGTTTTTGATGAATTTAAAGTCCAATCGACTTGAAACTTAGTATACATGTTCCCTATGATATGATCTTTTAAATTTTAATGCCAAATTAGAGGGTTTACCCCAATTTCACGGTCCACTGAACATAGAAAATGATAGTGCGAGTGGGGCATTCGTGTACTGGGGACACATTCTTGTTTCTAGAAGCTTCAGTAATCAAAACTTTCTATACATGTATGTATATATGAATCAATCAAATAATAAACGACGTATGCATACAAACGTTTTTCGTCGAATGGAGGAGCTTTTAATAAATCGATCAGAACTGTCACACAACAGCGATAAAAATGTCAATAATCATTGAAATACAAATCGTTGAGTCCAGAAATTTCAAAAGTACCATTTCTGTTATATAGTCTTATCTGTCTGAAAGTTAAAAAGCCATTGCACCAGTAGAGATTCAATAATAATATTTTTTTTCAATATCGGATTAATTAATTGACTGTACAATCGCTTGCGAGTTTACTGTCCTATCACTTGGGCCTTTCCTGTACAATCGCTTGTCCAACTTATCAAAGCTCATTTTCAATAAAAAATTAAGGAGATGTGATATGATTTACAATTAAACAACTATCCATCAAATTAATTGGATGTACACATGTAAGCTATATTAGGTGACCATACCTTATAATCGGCTATATATATATATATATATATATATATAAAATATCCCAACATGAACAAATTTGAAACAATTAAATTCGAAAACTAACGGCCTAATCCAGAACAAACACAATTTACAAAAAAAAAAACAATATGACAGACATGAACCAACGGCAACCACTGAACTACAAGCCACTGACTTGGGAAAGACACATAAAGGTGACGTGATAAACATGCATGTGTGCGTACGCTCACTGACCTCCTAATTGAAGTGGATGTAAGCAATTATAGGCAACAGTCCGGCCTTCAATAACGAGAAAACCCCTTCCATATAGTCGACCGATCAATTAAAAGGCCCCGACATGAAAATGTGATTTTTTTTAAAACTCTAACCAGAGTGAATGTATATCAGCTTACAGAACTTGAAAACCGAAAAAATCAGTTATAAATAAAAATACGGATAAACATTTTTTTTGTTTTTTTTTTAAGCTATCTTATGATCATAAACAAGCTTCTGTCCTTGTTTATTAGAAATCCAGGATAGTTAAGAAAGTTATTAAAGTTTCAAACACTTTACCCACAGAGTGAATTTTTGTGGTTTGTAGATCGCTATTGCAACAAAAGTCGGAAGGCTCAACACAAATGTAGTAAACTATTATACTTTGCGAAACATGTGTACCAGAATCTATGACAAACGAGACGATTTTAATTTTGAAATTATCAATTTCCTCCACCTTAGTAGTAATATACCAACTTCACCTGCATATGGAATATACATTTCCCAACTTATTAGGTATTCAAGAGCTTGCAGCTCCTATTCAGACTTTGTAAAACGTCACCAGTGTCGGAGCAGAAAATTGATGAACCAGGGGTATGTCAAAGAACGTCTCGTCCTTTTTCTAAAAAAAGTTCATCGGAAGATACCCAGAACTTGTTGATAAACATTCTGCATCAACTTCACAAATAATACAAGATGGTCTTGAAGTATAGATTTTGCGTACTGACGTTTGTTATCATCTTAATTACGTATTATAGTATTCTTTTATATGTCTTTTTTAGATATTCATTTGAAGTGACTCTGTGGTTACGTAAAACCACATACTTTGAACGGCAAAATTATTTCATTTATTGATATTACTTTTACTTAAGGATCTTGACATACTATAAATGACTAAACTATTTTATTCAATAAGACTACTTTTTCTGTTTAGTCTGTTTTTATGATATACATTTGACGTGAAACTGTACTTATGTATCCCGTCATACTTTGAACCACACCATTATTTTATTTATTATTATTACTTTTACTGTTAAATCTAGTTTTTGTTATATCTACTTTACGTGAGTCTGCATTTATGTATGCCGTCATACGACAAAATTATTTCTATGTCTACCTGTGCGAATTTCAAACGCGCAATTTTACACCAGTAATGAAAACCTTCTTTCATTTATGGGTAGACTTTACATAGATAAATTCAGCCGTATTTGACGTGAAACTGTACTTATGTGTCCCGTCATACTTTGAACCACACCATTATTTTATTTATTATTTTTACTGTAAGTCTGTTTTTTGTTATATCTACTTTACGTGAGTCTGCATTTATGTATGCCGTCATACGACAAAATTATTTTTATGTCTACCTGTGCGAATTTCAAACGCGCAATTTTACACCAGTAATGAAAACCTTCTTTCATTTATGGGTAGACTTTACATAGATAAATTCAGCCGTATAAGAAAAGCAAAATGAGAATGTTAAATTTGATGTATGCCTTTTTGTGCTACTTTGTTACATTTGTTGTTTATGTAGTGATATTAAGATGATAACACAATATTGACTGTTGTACCCCTATTTTTGACATTTTTACTCTTTGAGTATGTTTGTTTTGTTCATGCATCGTTGACAATGTAATGGAATTTGATGCGACTGTCATACAAGTGAGAGGTTTAGCTAGCTATAAAACCAGGTTCAATCCACCATTTTCTACATTAGAAAATGCCTGTACCAAGTCAGGAATATGACAGTTGTTATCCATTCGTTTGATGTGTTTGGACTTTTGATTTTGCCTTTTGATTTTTGATTTTCCTTTTTGAATTTTCCTCGGAGTTCAGTATTTTTGTGTTTTTACTTTTTTCTATATCAGTATGTGTTGGTAAATAAAAAAACTCTATACATTTTTTACTATTTCAAAATATCTTTATAAAACATTACTACAGAACTTAAGGAACAAGCAAACGAAATTAAAAGAAACAAAAAAAAAGAAGAAAATGCACTCTTACATAGAAATAAAAACTATACCAGACAGAAAAGCAAAATAGATATGACAGTAATAACTATACCATAAAAAAACCAAGAACAACATGAAATAACATAATATATACATTTTTAATAAGTATACTAGTGTATTCAAAATGGGTCAAGGTTGAACGAACATGAATTTCTATAGATTACAATCAACTGAGTGTGGCGTGTGTCGATAAAATATAAAATAACTTTCTATTTACTTAAGATATGATTATAAAATTTGATTTTTTTTTTTTTAAAACGTGACTTGTAAATGCAATTTCCTTTGTGTCAATTGTATCATTACATCAGGTCCTTTAGTGGAATTTTTTGTTCTTAGTGCCCTAAGGGGGACTTTTGCGGTATTTTTACGGACCCCATAAAAAAGAATTAAAGCACAGAACGTTATCATATGGATTTTTTTTTCGGAAAATGTTTCTTTTGGCAAATATTTGAGAACAAATATAATCTTTTTCATATTCAGTACATTTTAGGTTAACACTTAGAGTTACAAATACTAGACTATACATTTTTGATAGAAAAAAAATACATTTTCAATATCGTATATCTTTTTAACTATATTACATTTGCGGTTTTGTGATATATGCGTGTAGTTTGACCAACGTCGTCAATAGTGTTAGAAAGAAGCTATAAAAAAATGATTTAGAACCTTATACTACACATACGGAGGTACATGTATAATACCATTACGGGTGAAGTTCAGAACGTATGCTATAACTGTAAAATAACCATTGTAATTGCCACGTTATTTTATGGATCGTTGATTTTATTACCTATAGATTATTGATTGATAAGTGCCATCAAACTAAATCTTTATAGACCGCATATTAACATGTTAGGAGATATTTCACCATAAAGACGAGTTTCTGAATAGAATTAAATGACTTAAGCAGCATTAGACAGACAATGTACAGAGAGAGAATAAAACTTATTGCTTTGCTTAACAAAGATATGCCAATATAGAAAATAGAAGTTTTTGCTCTTTATGTTTTATCCACAAATGTTGATGACACAGAGCTTTGTTCCCACCATGCGTATGAGCTTTATTATTATTATGAACTATTATTAACTATTTTATGGATTTCATCCTTCAATGTTTGTGTTTTTGGACAATAAAAAGAATTTAAAAGCTACTACATACATTAAATTGGGAAGTACACATGCAGCAGCAGTAATAAAGTAAGGAAGTAATTTTCTTTTAACTGGCGCAATCATATGTTTTATTTTTGGCGCAAATGAAACCGTCTAAATTTAAAACATGTGGCGCAAACGTAGCATTTGAGAAAAAAAGTTGTGGCGTAAAAGTACGCACTTTTGGCGCAAACGGATCTCTCCCTATTAGGCAGATTAACGCATACATACGTTACTTTTACAGTTTAAATGTAGAAGACGAAGAAAAATTATTTATAATAGTGCAATCTGAACAAACAAATAAATACATATTTATATTAAATAAGTTTTTTATTCAAGTGAAAGATACGGGAATTTCTCGTTACATTGAAGACCTGTTGGTGACCATCTGCTGTTGTTTTTTCTATGGTCGGGTTGTTGTCTCTTTGATACATTCCCCATTTCCATTCTCAATTTTATTTAGGATAAGTGCATTTACAAACAGATGTACTAAGAGACTAAGAAATATACTCAATGCTGAACTTAAAATTAGGTTATATTGTTTTAATCTATGAGGATCTGGACGGGGTCCTTCATTTCTGTTTTCTCTAATGTTTAGGCCTTTTATTTTTCTATTCTGTATACCTTTTTGTCTATTATTATCAATTCTTTATATTCAAGCACCTTATTAATCTGTAGTCTTTAGTTTTTTGTTCCATTTTCTCTATTATTCATATTTATAGCCGATCATTCTCTATTCTGTAAAACCCTATCGACATCCTTTTCTTTCCGATGGTATGTTGTTCATAGTTTTATCACTCTCACTTTACGGCCTAAGGGCAGTTTCAGAAGCTTAGTTCAAACGGAGACACGGTTCCCTGATGCAGCCTAATGAGGATAACGAAATTAACTATATATTGATCTTACATATAAAATATTTGTATTTTGCGTTGATCGTTCCTGAAGTAAAATCCAGAAACGTGATTTGGACCGGTATGAAATTTATAAGATGTTGTTGTCACTCTTTTGTTAGTGTTACGTTTGAAATTTTCAATTCCCTTTTTTTAAATAATAAGTAGATAAATGAATAAATTAACACCAGAAAAAAATAAAAATTAAATCAGAAACAGTTATTCGCGAATAATTTATTTTCCCAACAAAACAAACTAACAAAACTGTGTGTATATATTATTAATTCTCTAATCCCTTAAAAAATTACCAATAGAAATAAAAAGTCAACGAAAAATTTTATGTTTAATAATTAAAAATAATATACGTTTTTTATTTCAGCATTTATAATACAATACATGTATCATCCACATGAAAGGGCGTAACTCCTAATATCATTCTGACACACTAAACGGATATTAACCCGATCTGAAAGTTTTGAACGTTACTTTTGATGATTGGTCTAAATTTGTCCAAAACAGTCTTAACAGACTTGATTTAACGCTAGAGCCTATTAAAAGGCGTAAGAGAATGCCGACTAATAGCCAGTCAAGATCGTTTAACTTAAACCTACCCGTTGTTATCGCAAACTAAAATGTATCTCATATATACAGGATACATGTTCATTTATTACAAGACTTTTTGTACGTCAAGGTGCATGACAGCACGATAATATACCTTTCCAGAATCGTAACAACGCTTAAATATGCTCGTCCACTATATGCTCTTCCACAATTTACGCCTGTTTTGCTCCAGCGACCGGTATTACAATTTAACACAGTTTTAAAAGTTCATTGATCTGTTACTTCATTTACAATTTTGAGCAATACTTAACTGTTTATTATTAAAATTCAACAAATGTCAACATTATCTTCATCAATTTTATTATTTAACAAAACATTGTTTTTCATTACAAGCAATTTCATATATTAATATACAGTTAGTGAATATTTGTTGTTTACCGAAAATATAAGATTTAAATTATATACGCAATGAATAATTTCTGTGAAGTTACTTTTATTTCCGTGACACATTTAATTTACGAGTACAATATAGTAAAACAGAAAAACAGAAACGGTAAATATACAGGAATACCTAAAGTTTCGTAAGCAATTGCAAGGGACCACACGTTACTTATATTCCACGTGTTTTCATAGCACTTAGCAATTTTTGAAACGAATATGTGAGATAAAGATCTACTGCATTTTGGCAAATTCAAATTATGTTATACATCTTACTATTTTATTTTCAACAGATTCACATTTCTTAAACCGTGCATCAATATTTTAATGTTTTTATTTAAATCTCTTAAATGTCACGTGTATTGTTCATTCATTTGTTAAATATTGTGAAGCATGCGACTTTACCAAGAATACACGCATTTAACATGTTTAACTAAATTCGATAAAATTTGAAGAAAACAAACGATACATAAATCAAGGTTGTTTTGCTTGAGTGATTTACCTGTACAAAGCTCGGGTCTCAACGATGTTTAAAACGAATTGATGCCAGTTTGAAATAGTTTAACGGGGGCATGGCCTATTAGTTTGACGTACATTAACACCAATTTGATTTCAATTGATTGACCGCAAAGAAATCTATTTGACTTGCGTTAAAATGAATTGAAATGAATTAAAAATAATTTTTAATTTTTGTCAATCTTTATCAAATGACAATTAATCTCATTTGAATTGCGTTAACACGTTTTTGTCCGTTCAAGCTAAATTCAGGTTACTAGTGTATGCTTAGTTGTCAACATGTTCTTTAATTTGACTCAATCCTCCTTCTCTCTTGGTGATGCTAGTGATGCACATCATATAGCCTTGATTGTATATTATATACTTTTACTAAGTATTAGTTCATTTCAATGTCTACAGATTTTGACACTCTATCTGCATGCTAGGTGATCTTAAGCGTTTAAATGATACAATTAAACAATTGGTTTTTTTTTACCTACAGGTAATCATTTAAGTCTAATAGGAAAAAACTATAATATAATAAATTTGATATTTAAAATCAAGGAAATATCATGACATGAAATTGGTTTGCGTAAATTTCAGTGTAATGCGCGTAATGCTTTTGATATTATATAAATAAATTATAATTATATGTAAATTAACATAAAATAATATTACCTTTAATGATTCCACAGAATAGACACACATCGAAAAGCTAAGCAGTTTCAGGAACATAATTGTTTCACGAATTGCAACGTTAGATTCGAAAAGCTCTTTTTATAACGAAATGAATCGCTTGGTTTATCTGACATATTCGCCCTTAATTATTGAATAAACAACGCTTACAAGACAAGAACATGCAATTTATTGCCAGAAATATTAAATAGACCAATGTCTGTATTTGATCAAAATCTAGCAAGATTCATGTTAAACAATGAGCATGATAATTATAAGGCGTTTACATTTTCGACTTTTGCAATTAAAGATGTCACTTTTGAAATTTAATTATAACGTAAATGCAGATTATCGTTCGATTATTTGAACCAATATTTGAATAAAACAATGTCAAAAGTGTTTTTTAAGACCCAAGTTTTCTACAAGAAAAGTTATTGAAATAGTGTAGAAGACGTTAATTTGTCAGTATTGTATAATTGATAATTGAACAACAAGCGAGGTAATTGATAGACGTTTATATTTTTCGATTTTGTAATTAAAAACGTTATATTGGAAATGTAATTACAATGTAAGTGCAGAACAGTTTTCAATTATTTAAAGAAATACAATGTAAAAAACAACTTTTTTTATACCAAAGTATTCTAAAAGAAATCTTTATTAAAAATATGTTAAAGACGTTTATTTTAAAGCATTTTATATTCTATATTTTATTGTGTTGCTCAGTCTTTAGTTTTCTATGTTGTGTCATATGTAATATTATTTGTCTGTTTGTCTTTTTAATTTATAGCCATGGGGTTGTCAGTTTATTTTCTATTTATGAGTTTGACTGTCCCTTTGGTATTTTTCGTCCCTCTTTTAATTAATAATGAAAACGAAATTGTAGTATAGATTGTATCTTTAATATCATTGTAACCATTGTTATAGCTTTAACAGAAAATATAATATCTTATTAATAAAAGGCCACTGTTTGACGATTAAACCTACTTTTATGAAGATTTTGACAAAACGTCGGGCCAAATCTATTTTTAACTATGAATAGTTAGATAATAAGACGAATTTTATGAAAGAGGTAGGTATGGTGTCCAATTGAAAAAATTTAATATAACAGATACTTTTAAACGATTTTCAATTGATGATTTTGTTTTATTTTGAAGTATTGTTGGGTTTATTTTAAGAAGTATGCTTGTCATTTGATTTTGCCATGTGATTAGGGACTTTCCGATTGAATTTTCCTCGGAGTTTAGTATTTTTATGATTTTACTTTTTATGTGATTATCGCTTTTCAAGATGTCTGATCTATATATAGCTAATGGCAGTGCTTGAAAATGTTTTTTTTTTAATCCTACATATTCCGAATTTGTGAATTTTAAAGTTGGAAAAAATGTGATTTTGAGTTTATCAGATTTTATGATGTCTACTATACACAACGTTTCATCAACAATCCTCTTCAAATATGTCATGTGTGTCTACAGGTAAAATTATTAGGTTAGATTTATGAATACTTTTATTTGTTATAGTTTTGTTGCTAAATTCTCCGATAAACTTGATAATGGTGATGATGATAATAAAGATGTTAATAATAATAATGATAATAATGATAACAATAATTATCCTGTTTATTAGTTATTATATTTATTATTATTATTATTATTATTATTATTATTATTATTATTATTTTTATTATTATTATATTGGTACTTTTAAATCATGAAACACTTAATAGAAAGAAACATATGCATCCTTTTAATTACAAAGTTACACAAAATTCAGTAACTTGACCTTTATATTAGTACTATTTAAACGCAATATACTTATCTAAAAACATCATTATTATTTGTTCGCAAATGACGATGCATTACTTCTGATATAAAAGAAGGTATAGTTGCAACTTGAAGCAATGCAAGACACATACTTCATGAATCCGCTTAGTTCGGTAAACGACTTCATGTCTAGATTTCAATATTCACCAATAATAAGTGATAACTTGTAGATTCAAATATTTGATAAATCCTTCTTTATAGTATAAATTGTATTAACTTTAAAATATTTGAATGATTCATTGTTCTTACACATAATTAAGACAAACAGGAAGTGCACAATGACAACACTTACCTGATCCATTACACTGTAGATTGCGTATACAGGAACTTTAATAATAAGTATGTGTATTGTCGCTCTTTGGTCCTTTCTACTTTATACAGTACAGTATTTGTGATAATGTGTGAATATGTAATTTTTTCACCAAATCCCGTATAATCTTCTTTGATATAACACACAAAATATTCGAAAAACTTCAAAGACAAAGGAACAGGTAACCATATCACAAAAGGGCGCAATACCTTGAAAACACAAAAAACAATTTAACAAATTGACTTAAAAAGACTATTATTTTCCTTTTGATAGTTTCAAAATTGTGTTTACTGGATATAACCAATTTACTGGAAAAAAAACTGTACCCGTACTTATACTGTTATTTTTGCGTTATGAATTTACATTAACTGTGGTAATTTGTGATACTCAGTCAGTTACCGTAAATCGACTTGGTTATGACATTTACAATTCTATTCCGTAGAATTTGCATTTAAAATAACACAGATGGGAAATTCATTTTAGGGCCTATTATAGCTTGCTTGTTAGTGTGAGCCTAGGTTCCGTGTCATGTTTTGGGATTTTTGTAATTTTTTTCGGAATCGTCTGGTTTTATCCATTTGAATGCATTAACAATTTTTGCCCATTGACCCCAATTTTTCTTTTTATAAATCTTTTATTTGTATAATTACAAGCCATCTGACTAAGTCTTATACAATCTTAGTTATTTTGTAATAGTATTTGAGAACTTAAACTTGTCAATGATAAAGCTAGTAAAAATCAAGAAAGAACATTTTCCTACCAAAATATTAATGGCTAATATATCGTAAACGAAGGCTGAATAAAAGCTGCAATGCATCAAAACAAGCTAAATTTTATGCTATCACAAGCTATAAACAGGTTGTTAACATTTTAACTGATAACGAGAAATTTGTATTATCCAGAGGCTTAAAATTAATTTCTTCGCAGTCAGTCAAAAGGGCAACGCAGGATTTATTTCATGATTTTAATGAAAGAGGGACGAAAGATACCAGATGGACAGTCAACCTCATAGATTGAAAATAAACTTACAACGCCATGGCTAAAAATAAAAATACAAACAGAAAAATAGTAGTACATAAGACACAACATGAAAAACAAAAGACAACTGGGGATGATCTCAACATACGTTACAAAAGAAACTAAGCAAAAGGACAATCCTTCACACAGATTAAAAAAAGGACTACTAGCAGTTACTGACATGCCTGATCCAGACTTTAATTAACTTGGTTAAAAAGTTATGTTTAGTATCGTATCTTTCTATAAGAATATAATATATAGTTATCAAAGGTACCAGGATTATAATTTAGTAAGCCAGACGCTCATACATAAGACTCATCAGTGACGCTCATATCAAAATATTTATAAAGCCAAACATGTACAAAGTTCAATAGCATTGAGGTTCCAAAATTCCAAAACGTTGTGCAAAATACGGCTAAAGTAATCTATGCCTGGGATAAGAAAATTCTTAGTTTTCGAAAAATTCAAAGTTTTGTAAACAGGAAATTTATAAAAATGACCACATTATTGATATTCATGTCAACACCGAAATGTTGACTACTTGGCTGGTGATACCCTCGGGGACGAAACGTCCACCAGCAGTGGCATCGACCCAGTGGTGTAAATAGTTATCAAAGGTATCAGGATTATAATTTAGTACGCCAGACGCGCGTTTCGTCTACATAAGACTCATCAGTGACGCTCATATCAAAATATTCATAACGCCATGCTTAAAACTGTTTTCAGAAGGTTTTTTTCGATGCAAAGACCCAAGGAGTGAATCAATATCAATTCCCAGAAAGAAGTCATCTGTAATGACTCGACAACGGTATCGTTACAATATTTTTTAAGTCTTTTTAAAGGTTTGGTTAGCTTTTGAGGAGAATTGCGACATTTTCGTGCTTTTTTTATTACCATGATCATAGATTTGACGAGTCGTAACGTATCAATTGAGACATAAAAGTACAACAAATGCATGCAATATGTGCGGATCGTATGCTCTTGTCCAAGAAAAAAACTAACAACTAATGTTTGAAAATATACTCCTCAAATATACCAGGATTACAAATTTTATTCACCTGTCTACAGAAGACTCGTCAGGATGGCTCAAATAAAAAAGTCACAATAAAATTACGGCAATGATAATATCGAGCTGCTAATTTGTATTTGACGAATACATGGATTTAAAGCATAAGTGAAAGCATATTTGTTGCCATGATTTTTTAGCATCAGATCAGTGAACGAGTGGAAAACAATAGTATTTTGGAAGAATCATCATCCAAATTCAACATGTTAATTTTCTATAAAAAAACTAGCCATTCAATTTTTTTTTCTGGTCACAGCCATATATCTTTTCTTCGATCTATGGGTTTGGCTGTCCCTCTGGTATCTTTCAACCTCTTTTCTAACATTGACTCGGATTTTTTTCCCAACTTAATTGTACTGTATCTTTTGTTGTGTGTTTGTGTATACAACTTTAGTAGAAGTTTAGGGATATGCTTCAGAAGTCATAAACACTGTTGAAGCCTGCAGCGATTTTGAATCTCGACCTTTGTACTTTTTGCATGTTTTTAAAGTTTAATGTGAAGTCTATCTTTTCTGCATTAGTCCTCACGAAGCCCGCCGCTGTGTGTATTTCATACATTTTTTAAAATGTTTTTCTAGAAATACAATCCAGATATCTTCAGGCAGATATCGTCAGCTGCAATGTCTCGCCAATATAATCATTCAGGGGTATTTTATAAATGACACAGTTATTAATCAATAGATTTAATGTTTTTCGATATCTAATAGATACCACGTTACTAAGTTTACATATATCACTATCTATATCTACATAAATTATCAATTAAACAAAGATAGAAAAAAATGTTTTTATTGGATAAAGAATAAGCAATATAATGAACGGTAAACATTTTTGTTCTTAAATATGAAAGTGTAGTTATGTGTCATTAGTAACAAGAATTGACACATACAGTAACTGATATAGGTAAACAAACACCTAAATGTTATAGAGTGCCTGTCAGAAGAAAAAAAATTATATGATTATTAGTAAATCTTACTCAATGTATGATTAAAAAAAAGACACTGCATTATTTGATCAAAAAATATTTTCACTTTCATTTAAAGCAATACATTTTCGATTGTATGCAGCAAATCTTCGTGGAGTGTGATGGGCCTCGGCGCTCTAAGTAGTCGAACTATAGTCTGTCATCAGGAAATATGGCGGATGGTAGAGGTACAACCTTAGATCGTTGGGCAATTATCAACTACAAGGTAATGGCTATCATTGTTCAAGATCAATATTGTGTGTGTTCCGTTCGTTCAGTCCCGTTGGTTGATATAGTGGAGCTTATGATTCTAATTTTTAAAAATTTATATTAAAGTTTTTTTTTAATTTGCTGATAACAAAATTCAAATAATGTTGAACAAATTTACAATATCAAACGAATTATACCAACAGATAAAAAGGATGCTATGTTGGCCCTCATGACTAGGTGAGTAACAATGTTTTCTTTACTATACCAAAAACAGTTTAATCAAAAACAAATCACCGCCATTGTCTCTTCTTTGCAGGAAAATAAATGTAACAAATCACCGCCATTGCCTCTTCTTTGCAGGTAATTCTAATATGAAGTGCTTCTTTAGCTTTGTAAACAACACTGTGATAAAATTCTCGATAAAATATACTTAGCGCAGACTCAGAGATATACATAATAATGGCTGTTACAATATACTTCCCATGTAAATCTAAATATATTGGAACCTATTTGCAGACCCTTTGCCGATTTTATTGTTTTAAAAAGTGCAATTAAAAAAAGACAAAATAACTTTTATTCTTATTCGTATGCATAATAAAAAGAAGTAATGCACAAGAGCTCGGAGAAGTCAACAAAATAAAAATTAAATAAAAGTCCGCGAAAGTCTATTAATCTTTTTGGCGCATTTAAGTCATTTCAAAACATGACGTCATACAAATGAAACCGCTAAAGTTGAAAGTTTTCTGTTACGTGAACCATCGGAATTTGTATGATATTGTATTAAACTGATTTTTGAGGTAGGTTTTGTTTTATTTTCTATTCTATTGCATTATTCGCATATTTACTCATTTCAGCAAGTCAACATGGCGGCTCCTTAGTTACAAAATGTCAACTTTGGAATTGACGGAAGCTTATGAGAAAAACATGTAAATTAAAAATGGCAAATGTTGGGTATGAGAATTTAATGATTAAAAAGTTTTTTTTTTTCTAGCGGTTATTCACGAAATAACCTACGCAAGCTACATATTTATAAAGATATTTGAGATTTATCTAACAGGGAGTAAAAAAGAACAGCCACACACACACAGCATACCTACCCTCGCTTCAGTTTTTTAATGACCGTATTTGTCCTATTAGAATCGAAATAATTATAGATTGTTGGAAATTTACACATGGCCTGGGCCGTGATATTCGTTAATTTTATCCCTCGCTAACGCTCAGGATAAAATTCGAATATCACGGCCCAGGCCATGTGTAAATTTCCAACAATCTATGGCTTCCATGAATTATTTCTTAAATAAACATGATCAATGTAATGTAAACAAAAAACGAAATATATCAAAGGAATATTCAACCACATAAGTCAAAAATCAAATTACAACACCATGGCTAAAATAGAAAAAGACCAATAGACAAACAACAGTAAACAAACACAAAATTGAAAACTAAAGAATGACCAACACGAACCAAACCTAACAATTATACAATTAACTGCAATATTTGAAAAGTAAAAAGAGTTACTGTAATACGGTGAGAATTGTTTGTTTGGATTAAGCAAATTAATATTGATTTTGTTTTAAAAGAAAATGTCACCACAATAGTGCTTGTCTAATAATCCCAAATTTCGGATCACATTTTACTAAGCATATATAAGATAAATTTCATTTGTTTCAGTCTAAAAGAAAAAGTAATAACATTTAAAAATAACACATTTGTATCGTCACATATATCTATCGAAAATCGACATGTGCTAAATTAAAACAACAGAAGTATACCACTGTGCGAAATTCATAAATGGATTGAGGAAAAAACAAATCATGAAAAATAGAGTTATGCGGGAGGACGTCTTACCGGATATTTAAAACAAAAAGTGTGCAAAAAATTACAGTTATACTCCAATTGAAGGTTAATTTAAGCCAGTATTTATATGCAGTTGTTTCACTAGTATATTTTACGCTTATTTCATCATATAAACCTGGAATCCCTGTACGATTTGAACTCCTTCACACATAACGGTGTGGCTATTATACAAACTGCACTCTTTTGTTTCTGTGGAAATTACGAATACTTTACAGTTGTCAGAAATTTTGCAATACTGTGCACAATCAATTTTACTTCTTGATGCAAAGAGCATCTTTTAGCTGAAGTGATGAAAAGATTAAATTTGGAATACATGCAACCAGTTCAATGTACATTCTTTTGCTGAATATCAGAAAACACGCACCTATTTGACACCTCCAATCTCGTTCTTTTTTGATAAATTTGATCCATCCGTGTTGTATGTTGTGCTTTGGTTTGTGGGTTATTGATGTTGGATATTATTCCGTTATCTATATACCTGACTAGTCGAACATAAACAAAATGAAGTAACAAAAATGTTATGTGCATTATCCAATTTTACGATAATCAACTAAAAGGAGGCACAATTAAGGAATCAAAATGTAACACTACAATATGAATCTGACCTTAACAATATAAAGACGGAACATCAAAGACAACAGACTCAGAGCTTCGATTAACAAATAGATTTGTTCCCATACTGTGCAGATTAACTTACACTTATTGATGGTAGGACTTGGTTTCCCGTTGCTGTAACGTTCGTGTTATTTTAGACTAACTTATACTAAACCCAACTTTGCTTATAAGGTAAATAGCCTGCAAATACGTTTAAAAAAATAATAAAACAAAGGCAAAGTTATATACATTTCAAATGCAACAGGAATCACTAAAACTTTTACAATTTTCAATAAAAAAAAGAATGCAAAGAAGCACTTTCAGCTTCAGTTGTAAAAGGAAGATTTTTTTTAATATATGCAATCATTTAAATATATATGTTTTTTTCCTGATTAACAGGACACAATCAACTAGTTGACGCTTCCAATCTCGTTCTTATTTAGTAAATTTGAAACTATCAGTGTTGATTTTGTGCTTTGACTTGTGTGCTCTAAATGAATGTATGCGATTTCAGCATTAGTAAACGTTTCGTGTTTCTATTTCACAGAATGTATTCGGATACTATTTATTTTTACAATTATTTCTGTATCTTTTTTCCGAACTTGGTAAAACATAATCGATATGAAGTAAAACAATGCTTTAGTATTATCCAATTATACGATAATTATCCGAAATTGGGCAAAATATAGAAATCAAAATGTAACACTAAAATATAAATCTGACCGCAATATATAAAGACATAACAGAAAATAAAACAAACACAGAGCTTTGATTGGAATAGAGATTTGTTTTTACGTTAAGAGACCGTATCACAAGAGATTTATGAAGATAAGTTAATAAAGGAATTAAGAACTATTTCATAATGATTTGATCGATTGATTGATTTTTGTTTGCTTTGATTTGGTGAAATGGAGGCAATCAACAGTGGAAACTTCCGAGGTAATGTAACATTGGATCGTCACTTTTCTTCATTTCTAAAAAGTTTTCAATACCAATAAATGATTCAATTCTGTAAATTTTAAAGTGTTTATATCCCAGTGGATTTCAATTCATTCTGGAAAGGAATTTATTTTATACATTTAGAAAAATATTGCTAATAAATTCAATAACACTTTTTTCAGTTTCACCGTGATATTATGAAAAAAAGAATATTTACTGAGGTTTCACACTATCATTATCATGTTATTCTTACAACCTTTTCTTAAAATGTCTTTTCACGATTCAGTCTTATTACCTGTTTTATATACTGATATTCTCCATCCTCCCCCACATATCTGTTCAGAATCGACAAGACACTCACAATCACAATCATAACCCGGTTTTTTGAAATAATCGGGTACATTTTCAGGGCCGTACCAATAAGGGTCATCACCACACCAACATTCCATACAATTCTAAAATAATTAAATCTCTATTGTAGATTCAGGTCAACAGTATGGATGTCTAAATCTAATAATAGCGCTTATGATAACGACGATTGGGACTGTTAACTTAATGTGGATTTATGTTAATGACAACTGTAAACCTAATGTATTGGGCTCTTTGTTTAAGAGCCTAGGTGGTCTAGTGGTCTAGCGCGTCGGACATAGTGCAATGCGATTTGGTGTCACGATGTCTCAGTAGCATGACTTCAAATCCTGGCGAGGGAAGTTCTTGCCTGGCCGGGATTCGAACTCATGCTACTGAAATACAATGGCACCAAATCGCATTGCACTATGCCTGACGCGCTAGACAACTGGACCACCTAGACTCTTAAATAATAAAGATTTAGGTAGCTGAATGTTACCTTTCCCTGTCAGTTTTTATTTAACGTCGTACATGATGTATAAGGCATGGAGATGGACTTCTTACAGATCAGCTGAATTATCTATCGTAGAGAATTTTACAAACTTATGTAGGATACAGTCACAGAAAAAAAATCTTATTCTAAGTACGTCTCAACCAGTGACAACTCTACAACAGATTTTTCCCATCAGATCAACATTGATGGTGATACAAGGCTGAAACACACATTCTGTATATATAATTCGTCTAAATATTAGCGCAACAATGTTAAATCTGTAATTTTTTTGTTCTTCCTTGACCAGGATTCGAACTCATGTTACTGATATATCGTGGTACCAAATCGTTGCACTATGCCCGACGCGCTAGATCACCTAGGCTCTACAATGATAAATTTTTAGATGGCCGGGTGTAACCTTTCCTCGTCAGTTTTTTTTTACCTAGCTTCGTACAGTACATTATTGTCTTTGGAGGATAAAGTGTTTAATATATCCTTGGATTATTACAACAATACCTGCGTTCCGGAGTACACGAAACCCTGTTCTTTACAGTGAAGCAAACACATGTTGTTTTCCATATCTGGTGGATGACTTCCGTTGTTCAACAAATATTTATAAGGAAACAGTCTTGTGTATGTATCAATGAAACATCCAACGTAATCATTGCTACCTGTTCAACAGACAATTCAATACCTATTAGAAGTTAACACGGACATATTGGCAAAGACAAAACACAATGTAAGTGTTACATACGTAGTGTAATACTTTTCAAACATGTAATTTACTGTTCATGTAATTGAGAAAGACTCATTTATTTTGAGCAATCCACATTTGAAATCGGCTTAAAGTAACAAAAATGTTAACAATATAAGAAGTTGAAGACCCCCATAATTTCTGTATTGTCGTGAATAATATCTTGCCGTTGAAAAAAGACGATGTTGTTTTATGAAATTGGATAAAATCGAGAGAAAAATAGAAATAAACAGGTATCATATTGGATCAATATATATGAAATATTAAAAAAAAAAAGAACTTACCAATAACTTGTACCTGACACTGAAAAATAAACAGTTACAATACAAAACTTAATACTTTTACAATTACGTTTTTCATCGAATAAACTTGAGAATTAATGTTTAGGAAGCTTAAGACATGTAAAACAAGTAAGGAATACATACAAAGCCAAAAACATGCAAAGCCTTATGACGTTATCTTAAATACATTGATGACCAGCCTTATTTTCAGTTCAATAATATGATTCAGTGACTTTTATTTCAAGTAAAATGCAATCATACTGATAACAAAAGGAACGGTTAATATCAGGTTGGTATTTTTTCCTTATATGACACTTCTTCAGCCACTGTGTCGTCGTCATGGTTTTAATTCATATGAATGGACCGAAACGAACACGCCAAGTCTCTTACTATGTTATTATATTATCATGCTGATATGGATCACAGTCCGTACAATTCATGCCAAATAAATACATTAAAACTACTGTGCCGCAAAACAGTCAATGAAGGCTGTTCGAAACGATCAAAACCCCAACATTTTAAGGAGCAGAAATTATGAAAAAAACATTTACTTACTTTAAAGATGTAAGAAATCGATAAAGATTAAACTTCCACATGTTCAACGATAGAAAATAATCTAATATATTGTTAAACAGTATTTCATTCTTTTTTTGTAACTCTTTGTTTAGAAAGGTAAATTAATATGGAAAGTAATGTTTAGTTGGAAACAAGTTTTGTATTTTTTTTTAAATGATGTTTCTGTATTTAACCGTCAAATTATAATGAGATAAATCACATATATTATACTGTCGTGTAATCAATTAAGTATCATTACATAAACGATACCAACTGTTCTGCACCAGATACGCATTCCGACAATCAATGTATATTCAGTGATGCTCGGGACCAGAATATAAATTTCAAAGCTTATTCAAAAGGTAATTGCTACAAATCAAAAAAGACATAAAGGTACAGCGAACAAGGAATTAGAGCTTTGCATGGAGATACATTCCTGAATTTAAAATAATTTACAATTTTGGTAACAGCAATTTCAAAACACAAAATTCGTATGTTCATGCCAGTATCGAATTCTTGACAATAAGGCTGTTGATACCTTCGGGGACTATCAGTCAACCAGTATAGGCATATAACCAGTAGCTATAAGAACATACAACACTTTTGTCATCAGGAAAATTTCTCAAGAATTTTAACGTTTCATAGTAGACATAAATACTATCAAAATAATATATTTAGATTGTGTCTATACTGGAGTGTTTGTGCATTTTGTCCCAATGAGTTAAATCAGCAACCTGGTAAACATTGTTTTAGACCAGTTCATTAAACATCAATTCTTTTAAGCAGTGTCTACAGCTGTGATATTTCTTAAATAAACATGTACTATAGAGGATGTTCACTTGTTTTGTTTTTGACTTATTGATATTCCAAATCCACTGATTTTATCTATGTAGTGTCATAAAAAAACGGTTACCCTACTCTACTTTTCATAATGTTATTCAATGTAAATAAAAAATGCCATTGTTTAAAGTCTCATGAAATCCTAACTATATTTTCATAGTTTCTGAAATCTAGATACACTTATATAATGCCAAATTCCAAATGACCTTTATTTCAAAAACATGGACACCGATATTTGTTAATCTTCATTAAAATACTTTATTTTGTGTTTTTAAACCTAATATTGAACACACTAGGTCTTATAGGATGAAACTATAATATCATAAAAGTTATCAAAGGTACCAGGATTATAATTTAGTACGCCAGACGCGCATAAATTGTCAATGAGAAATAGATAAATTCTTCAAATATGCAAAATAATTAGCGTTACAGTCGGTGCTAAGCTCTCAAAACTGAATATAATAATAAGTATACACTAAATAGACTAACATAGTATTACTTTCAATGATTCTGCAGAGTAAACACACATCAACAACCAAAACAGTTGCATAGCCATGATACTTTTTACGAATCTAAACGACAGAATGAATGTTAGATTTAAGGAGCTCCTTTTAACAAAAAAACGATAACTTCATATCTGAAATACTATAGTCTCAAACTATTATAAATTACAGATCTGAAAGCCGAATAATGAATTTTTTTCTTATTTTATCAATGCATACTTACAAAGCTTATAAACGGAAAAAGTACTTAACTGCAAGTCATATTAAAAAGACCAATGTCTATATTAATGGTCTTTTTCATAGATAAGTATCTTAAACATACATGTTGAACAATAAGTAATACAAGTTTACGTTTCCGATTTCGCACAAAAAAAGACGTCAATTGGAAAAGTTCACTCTTATTGTAAAATTAAAACGTTTGTTCACTTATTTGAACAAAGAATTGATTAAATACAATGTAAAAGCTTATTTTCATACTTAAGAATTGTCATAAAATTGGAAAGCAAAAGGTGTAAACGATTTTTATCTGAAAGCAATGCATTTAATAGATAAAATATATATATCAATGAAGTTTCATAGTGTTATCTGTATTTGTCTTAGTGCAGTGTAGCTTTCAATGTTTATCATGGTTTCATTGATATCTTGTTAGCGTGAACCGATATTTATACATTCCGCAATGTGTTATTTTGCTATAGTATTTTTTTTTTGGGTATTATTGTCTTTTCATTTTTGTTTGTGTGCTTTGTCAACAGACAGTCTATGTGTTTTTGTTTAACTTTTATAGGACTTACATCAAAGCTTTGACAAAGATGGTCGTTTAAAACATTTTTTACGACAAAATAGATGATAACAGCTTCAAATTATGAACATTTCAATTTTTATGCAGCACTTACATCAAAGCTTTGACAAATATGGTCTTTTAAAACATTTTTTTACGACAAAATAGATGATTACAGCTTCGAATTGTGAACCTTTTAATTTTTATGCAGCACTTACATCAATACTTTGACAACGATGATCGGTTAAAATACTTTTTTACGACAAAATAGATGATTACAGCTTTCAATTGTGAACCCTTTAATTTCTATGCATCAACATTCCATCAGCACCTACATATTGATTATGTATCTCGGATCAGATACGATGTCCCAGGATTTCCTATGATAATTTCCTTTATATATGGTTAATATTCAAATGAATCTCTAAAACCAACATCTCCAAGTGGTGAAGTTGACATCATCTCATTATAAGGTTTATGGACGCAATCGCTAGTTGTGTGACCGTTGTGTAATATCTGTTTCACAGATTATAGTTGATATGTTCATGATGTGGTAACTACAATTCCGTTCCTTTTTCCCGAATGGGACCTAATGAATTATATATATTATCGTGTTTGTACTAAAATAAGCAACACCACGGTTGACAAAGATGTAGCAGGATCTGCTAACCCATTTTCTTAATTAAATGGATATTTGTATAGATTTTACTCACATTCCTAGTTTAACATGTATTTAACATGTTTAATTCCGAATCATGAATTTCGTTTTTATGATTGAAATGTTTTATTGTATTCTTGAAAAAAAATGTAGAAAGTGGACTAAATGGCATTCGATAAATGCTGACGATAATTTTGATATTTCTGTTATATATATAAATCGTCGTCATTTTGGATTCCATCAATTTTATGATGAAAGGGCGACAGACTAAACCCAACGATTAAGAAATATAAAAACAACAAAAACCCTAGGATGAACATGGAAACTGTGAAAAAGTTCGTCGATTTACTTGTATAAGGATTTAAAAAAAAAAATAGAATTAATACCTTAAACGACAGGGGGGTGGGGGTCGGGGGGGGGTGGATGACTCACCCATTTTAATATAACATTCACTGAAATTCAGTACCTAGTTATATAAATATATTATGTATATTTATATCTAATATGATGGACTTGATAAATATTTAATTGTGAATAGAAATTGTTGCAGACCAACTTTAAGTTAGTGGTCGTCATTCGTTTATGTGTTACATAATTGTTTTTCGTTCATTTATTGTACTTAAATTAAGCTGAGTTTTCTCGTTTGAATTGTTTTACATTGTCATTTAGGGGTATTTTGTAGCTGACTGTGCAGTATGGACTTATTGCATTGTTGAAGGCCGCACGATGACCTGTAGTTGTTAATGTCTGTAATATTTTGGTCTCTTGTGAGAGTTGTCTCATTTTCAACCATGGCATCTTCTCTTTTTATTTCTAATTCTCTTCAAAGAATATTTCTGAAGCAGGTATCAGATACCATAGATATGAGCCAGTATTTATTATTATACTACACGTTAAAATGCCATGTTTTTATTGGCTTATACGAGGGTGTTAATTTACTCTATTACATGGCTGAGAGGGTGACAATTTTTTTGAATGTTACCTACCCTCTCGTCTAGACCAATCAAAAATCGATAATTTAAGGGACAATGAATTGAATTTACATCAAGTTATTAGATACAATGCTTAAGTTCTACCTTTTTGCTCAGATTATATTATTTGACTGTTAACATAGAAAAATAAAACATCTTGCTTCACTTCTGTTGATTTTTCTAATACCCGTAACGTTGTTATATAAGTGACGTCATAGAAAAATACTTTTAGATATAATTCATCTGTAAAAGACAATAACGATAGGACATTCTGTTTAATAAATAAAATAACACATAGCTGAGAGGGTGATAAAGGGATTGGTACCCTTCGAAAAAGCATGTTCGAATGTTTTCTCGGGGTAAAAATCTGCTCTATCACCCTCTCAGATATGTGTTATTCATATAATGTATACGTACAGGAAATTAAACGATGTCTGTAGGAAACGAATTTCAATGTGAATTTGAATGTATCACTTGTTTTCATCAACGGATTTTGTAAATAACAGACCTAAAATTGAACCTGTCCTTGTAAGAACATGTTTTCACTGTGTTTTTTTCCTACATGATAGTGGTGTTAACATTTGCACAATATTTTCTTTCTATTTTTTCAGAAAGGATACTTGCTGGGATGTATGTGCGAAAAATGGCTTTCGTTTAAACATGATGTGTTTAATGTACATACGAAATAAACATCGAAGTCTGTTAGAATCGTTGTGTTTATACCAATAGACATTTGATATGTTCCGTCCTGTTAGGTGTCGAATTGACAGAAAAATGTAAATTGAAAAGAGACAATTAATATAAAAATAAACATATCCCATATCTTTTTCTATTTATTTCTAAAGGGGTTAAACAATAAACAAGGACAGACGTAATGTAGTGGTAATGGTATCTGACTACGTACACAGAGGTTCCAGGTTAGATCCCTGTCCCCGGGAGAACATTTCAAGGAATGAATTTTTGGCTCTCTCTTGACACCACTTGCGCGTATGGTCTTGAGAAACGATGATAGTCCGTTGGAAAGGGGTTAGAACAACCGACCCGTAATAAGAGAGAGCAATATCTCTTGCATTTAAAATACACCCCAATAGATTTCGATAAAAAAAACAAAAAAACAGGCGTATGCCACTACACAAGGCAGCACTCGCATCCGAAAGGTGGAAAGGGAAACTTTTTGGAATATTGATCCTCTATACTCTTCAACTTTGTTTTGTTTTGTGACAATATGATGGGCTTAATATATATATATATATATATATATATATATAAATATATATTATATATATTTATATTTATATGTATGATTATATATTATCAAAATGTTTATTAAATTGAATAAAATAAATACAAGGGAATATCTATTAAGAACATCAAGCCTTGTAAAAGGTTGTTCAATTGACCCCTACGTTGCATATAACATATTTACATGCAGACCAGGTGGTGACATGTAGCAACAACAATTAGTTAAAACACTGGACATACGTGTATTCTTCAAACATCAATTTCCAGGTTGGTCAAAACATGTCAACTTAATAGATATTCATCCCTGTATCTTTTGATTTAAGCTCTATAATGGTCAAATTCGTAGAAACCTTAACACTGTTTATATTCTGTATATATACAATGATATACTTGTGTATTTTATTGTATGGGACACATCGGTCTATGCAGCTTTAGATAAACTATTGTTTGTACTGTTATGGGGAGACCGTCCGTTATGGACACTGGTCCAGATCAGATCGGCTTAATAAACTACTATTCCAAATAACCATGTGTTGTGCTACAGTTTGGCTTTATAACTATTTTCATATGAGCGTCACTGATGAATCTAATGTAGACGAAACGCGCTTCTGGCGTACTAAATTATAATCCTAGTACTTTTGATAACCGCTTAAATATAAGTTGCAATACCTTATTTCTCAATCCTCTACAAATAAATATATCCAAACTCAACTAACAGTAGACAATATGGTATATCAACAAATTTCATCAAAAGGCAATGCATGTACCAAGTTAGGAATATGACAGTTGTTTTCTATTCGTATGATGTGTTTTAGATTTTGATTATTTGATTTGATAATGGATCTCTTATGTTACTTCCAGTTTAA
Source organism: Mytilus galloprovincialis (assembly GCA_037788925.1). Lineage (NCBI taxonomy): Eukaryota > Metazoa > Mollusca > Bivalvia > Mytilida > Mytilidae > Mytilus > Mytilus galloprovincialis. The sequence continues at coordinate 54,796,197 of CM075341.1, forward strand.
TATAACCTTAAAATCAGTTAAGAGTAAACTCACTAAAATGCTGAACTCCGAGGAAAATTCATAACGGCAAGTCCCAATCAAATGGCAAAATCAAAAGCTCAAACACATCAAATGAATGGAAAACAACTGTCATATTCCTGACGGTGTACAAGCATTTCCTTATAGTGTTTTGAACAAAAGTTCTATATGTTTTTGTTTCTTGAAATAAATAATGTATTCAATTATGTAAAGCTGTAGGCTATATAGCAATTGTGGTTCTGCTCTAGATGTAACACCAATAATGTGGGTTAAAAAATCATATATTTTATGAATTTACCGCTGAAATTTACCCAAAAAGAACTTTCTTCAAATAAATCAAAGATAAACAATAATTACTCTCTTTGCCTAGACTTGTTTATATCAACCTTTTGATATTTGTAATAAAGTCATTACATCGTTATAGTATAACAATTGTCATATATGTTGAGTTAAAAATGCACTTACGAAGGATATCAGTCCCAAGTTCACATAGTGTTTTTAGTACTGCAATCAGAGTTCATTTTTTAAAACTTTAATGGTCCGGAAGAACACACACCTAAATTATATATCGATGGAAAGAGGACAACGTGTACAATAAGAAAAGTTGGGTCGTAAAAATCCAGAGTGGTCACAATTTTGTGAAATTGAGGTCAAAGGTCAGACCTAAAAATATCAATATTTCAAACACAAGAACAAAAAGGAGAAATATTCTGATATTTATTCAATAGAATGCTACAAAAACGATTCAATCATAGGCATATGCTATAAACGATGTTAAAACGACAAATTTGACTAATTATATGAAGAGCTGCCATTACAAAATGGCGTTGATTTGGAACCTTCTGATTTTTTTCCATTTAAGACATAGCAAAAGAAGAAGTGGCCTTGACCTTTTCACATCCATAAACTTTCATATTGTGTATAGTATTTCACTATAGTATATTACAGAATTATTTTCTAAAGTATAAAACACCAGTTTATCAAATTATTTCAATATTTTTTCTATCTTTGAAAAAACAGGACGGAACATATCAAAACAAGCGCTGAAACAGTGTTTTTAATTTTGCATCTTAAAGGTTGTGTATTTTGTGAAAATTAGTATATAGTTATAGATAAATACATATTGTGTATTTTCAAAGTCTGGACAGAGCAGTAATAACACAAAATATACTATAGTCACCCGAGGCGAATGCGAGGTTTAAAAAAAAATTGAGTGTAAAACAAAGTCAGTTTGGTGCATGAACATTTTTTAGTAGGATAATCCTGGTAAAAAATTTAACTCATTGATTTTTTAAGGGAAGGATGAAAAATTATACAATGCAATGCCAATTTTCTAATGTTGTAATTCAAATTCAGTCATGATCCTTATATAACTTTTTAAAGCGACACACAATAGCTCAAGTATTCATAAAATAGGGACATGAATCAATCTCTTAGTCATCATATGCGGATTCAGTACGCATATTAGCATTACAAGACACTTCCCTTTTTTATAAGAACAAGTTCGGCGCAGGACAGAGTTTGTTCAAAGCAAACACAGTTTTTTTTAGTACAAATGCTATCTGGAGCGTAAATACCGTCATGATTTGGTCAAACTCGTCAGATATAGTCTTCCTTTTGCATAGGAAACACAAAAGAAATGTGAGTACAAAGTTTCGATCAATGTTCGTGACCCATATTCCCAGATGCATATGCATGATGTATCTGCACTGCCAGTCCCAAATGTAAAGGGGCGAATGTTGCTACAGAAACGATTGACTTTGTAATAGCCATACATTTACGAATTTTTGTTATCTTTAGGGACAATATACAGTTCAGAAGCGCCTTTGTGTTATTTTTCATCGATTAACTATCAAATGAACTTTTGAGCCTAGGCTCTGTGTTGAAGACCGGACCGTGACCTATAATGGTTTACTTTAATAAATTGTGACTTGGATGGTGTGTTGTATCATTGGCACTCATACCACATCTTCCTATATCTATTAACAAGCTATGCGGGCATCATTTCCATCGAAATACCAAAACGAGGACATAGCTCATAAGACCACTGGTGGCAGGATGAAGTAATTGTTCTTCTTTTAATGTATCCTTGATATTTTCAGACACACCTTGGTGTAATTCTGAAAATCTTAATATAGACTTCAATTTTACTGCAGCAGATATGGCATCCCCTAAATTGAGTTCTGAGCTAAACTCTATAATTCATATCCCTTGGCCCCACTGTGTCTGAATTGTAAGGTGTCACAATATCTAGTTAGTTCTGGAGTTTGGCAGTTTGGTAAGCATCAGAGACAATCTTGGGTAAAATTGATCGGTATATATAGAGGATGTGCCACATGAGAAAGGCTTTTTCTTATGGAAAAACAAATCACATCACTAACAATCGTTATTAATGAACTGACAGCAAGTTCAAATTCTATTTTTCAGTGACTGTTTTACTTAATTGCACAGGTGTTGACTTCAATAAGTACTTGGTTATGCATGGATAAATGATTACTCACATTAATAAGCACAACTTAAAAGACTGTTAACACGTTTAGAGGACTCAGTTTTGTGTAGTTTTCTGTTTTTTTTAAAGGGTTTTCTTTTACACAAAAACCCTGTTTTCATATCCAAACTACAAGGAAGAAACTGAGCGCGAGATCGTATAAAAGTGTCAGGTTGTGAGGTTACATGTCGATCAGTTTGATCACATATATGGATTTCTGTTGTTTCTAATTAAAAATCCCCAGGGGTGACTGGGGAAACGAAATAGGGTCACTTGGTCTTCCCCCGACCGGCAGTAAAACGAAGTTGGGCGTCCGTTTGGCTGTGCGGGATGTATCAAGTTCGCAGTCACGTCCGGTCAGAATGGGGACGTTAAATCCGCTGCCTCGTGTAAAGGGAGTGTCACATTCTTTGCACGTTAAAAACCTTTGCATCAACTCTTTAAGGGGTCCGTAGGTGGCATGTTGCAATGGAAAATTTCTGTCCCAATCCAATAACCCGTCATTTTCCAGTGGCAGTCTAAATTTTCCCGATCATCATCCCGAATGGCCTCTATTATGACAAAACCTACCTATTGTTTTTATTGTTAGCTTGTTCTCGTCCTGAACATGCATGAAATATTTGCCACTGGACTTTAAGCAACCAACAATCAATCAATCAATTTAATTTAAAGACGCACCAATTTTGCCTTCTGGTGCAAGTCTCATAACATCACTGATGATTCGCCCACGGAAAGCAGAATATCAAGAGAAGTTGGTTTTAGCATTACCTTGTCACACACCAAATCTCTGCGAAACTTCAATAGTACTTTTCCCCCGACCACTTGCATTCATATTAATTGCTCTGAGGTTAAACATTGACATACAATGTATTTTCACACAATGTCAACTATAGTCAGTATCCGGAAAAACCTCTTATCCGAAGGATTTGGTTAACTTTTATATAAAGTCAAAATTTTATTAACAAAAATATAACTTATTTACAGAAAATACACGAAAGAACTACTATATATATTCAAATCACTCAAAAATAAATTAACTTCTCCTACAAAATCTACATAATCACATCGAAACTATCAAATTGATTGTGAATGAAAAAAATAAATGGTGGAGCTGATTGACGGATAGGAAATTTCCGTAATTAAAAAAGGTACAAATGATGTTTTATTTTTGAATTTTTGACAAAATTGTTTGGAATTTGCCAAACAAAATTTGCTTGCAGTATCGCAATAATATGTTGTGTCCTCTCAAATGTCAAATACTGTTTTAGAATCATATGTTTTCTCGTTTTCAAAGAAAAACGCGTTAAATTTCTATCTAAAAAACAGCCAACTTTTAGTTTGAAAGTTTTACTTGGAGATGGTATAATATTTATGTCTTCATCATTCCGATGATCGTTAATGATATGTGCATAGAAAATATTTACGAAAATAGCGGGAAATTTAACCAAAAAATATATTTTTGGATTTTAAGGTAACTACCCAAAACCGTAAATTGAGGGGTACCCCCATTAAAGGGATAAAATACAAAAATGTGACCATAGAAACTTTTTACGACCCGACGGAAATTAAAATATAGATATTATTCTATCATTTAAAACAATTTGTAGCCGTGTGTTATTCCGGACCATTAAACTCGTTAACTAAGCGTCTTTTTCGATATCAGTTGCAGTACTATTTGTCTGATCATTTATTGAGACATTCATATAAAAAATTGACAAAGTCATTTATATACACATCACATATCCAAATGTCAGTTACGTCATTTCAGGCACTTTGATACAGTAAAGGGAAATAATTTTGATCTTGACAAGTTCAGTTTAATTCTCGTCACAAAAAGTGTTAAGCCATTGATAAAAAACAAATGAAAAAAGATGGCTTGGGTGCATTATAATGTATATATATATATATATATATATATAATAATATTTTTAAATTTGCAAACTACATTTCACATCAAATGATAACAGTTCGTTAAAATATTGTCACTAGCGCTTTCATGCCTTCTGACAATCTTCAGGCGACGTTTTAACAATGTCCTTGACGACACTGCCGTTGGTAACGTTTATTACGTTACAATAACGGTAAGGGGAGATAAATCAAACGTGTTTACGTAGATCCGTTTAATTTTGGCTGAAAGTCATTTATAAAGTGTGCTTCCTTTGCCAGTCTTTTATATTTGTTCGATTCGTTCATTTTATAGAACGGATATACGGTAAATTTTCCACTACTGCACGTTTCGAAATGTTCGCTCACATCTTGCATTCGTGTGGATGGATCTCGTATCTGCTGTCTGTGAACACGAATGCAAGATGTGAGCGAACAAGAAAATTCAGACTTTTTTTTTACTTGTATTTTATAAATTTCTGTAATGAACACCAATAACCACCTTTCCCCTATTAGAAATAACAAAAATTATCTGACAATGAAACCATGATATTGTTTTCTTATTCAAAAATGGCTATAGGACTTGTAGATCTTAAGTGAAAAAAAATTAATTTAAATGATTAATTCGTTTTTAATCATTTCCTAGATTCTCATGACTTCAACCATTCGGATTTGGACGAAGCAGCACAAAATGTGTGTATATCTTTAAGATATTTAAAAAAGAAAACAAATTTTTCGAAAGAAAATTAAAATGGAGGCAGGCTATACCGATTAGACGGTCAGACTCAAAAGTCAAGAACAAACTGACAAAACAATGGCACAAACATAGAACGACCAAATGAGACATTAAACACTACAACGAAGACAAATACCGAGTGATATTTCTCTGCATTTTGTTTCAATTAAAAGGTTCTAAAGTCAAATTATTCATGTAATTGTTATCCATTAGTTCTTACTTCATGATGAAATAAACGCTCGAAATAGATCCTGTATGATTTGTAATGTATCACACAATGTTTCAAATTACTCATACCAACTGCAGTATCGTGTTTCACTGAATATCTGAATTACTCGATTGGTTTGGTTTGCCCGTATAGTAGAAAAATATATGTGTTATAAATTACCAAAATGCAAGACGTTTTGATTCAACATTCACGTTTAATTTTGATGAAGATAATTGTTGCTGGTTTTTTTTAGATGATGCTTTATTTTGGGATTTTTCTTTTTTTCTACCATAATTATGATCCAGTTGTACAAGCTGTTCATTTTAATCCATGCATCTTTTTTGACCTTATATATAGCTTGACCTTATATATAGCACACAAAAAAAATGAATCATATGCTCTTTTCATGTCGGTTGCGATATGACACAGTCTCTTTTTAACATTGCAATATAGCAAAAAAGAAAGGTTTAAACCTAATTATATAAAAAGTTCGTTCCTATGTTACACTGTTACACCACTGTCCCAGATATAGCGAAGGGTTGGGATACCGCTTATATGTTTAACACCGCCACATTTTGTATATTAGTGTCTGTGCCTAGTCAGAGGCCTGTAATTAAGTGGTTGCTGTTTGTTGGTGCGTTACATATTTGTTTTTCCTTCATTTTTGTACATAAATAAGCCCGTAAGTTTTCACACTTAAACTGTTTTACATTTGTCCCTTGGGGGCCTTTTCTAGCTGATTATGCGATAAAGATATGCTCATTGTTGAAGGCCGTACGGTGACAATTTCTGTGTCACCTGGTCCCTTGTGGAGAGTTGACTCATTGGCAATCACACCAAATCTTTTGTCATTTTTATGACATGTTTCTACTGTTGCACATCAACTTTTTACTGAAACACGTATTTGTAACAAAAGATAAGAACTATCATTTGATGTACAGGTAAAGGAAATCAAAACATTCGAATTTAAACGTTCATTTAAATATGTTATTTTTTTTTCATTTGCGGGTTTGAAAATTACCGCATATTAAAACCGATAAGTATATGTTTTTAGATAAAGTTATATTTCAATGAGAATAATATTAACAATTTCACAATTATTTTCTTTTTCAGAAAAAAATGTTATAAATGACTAGCTGGAATGTATATGCGAAAATATGTGTTTCGTTTGAACATTACTATGTTTAATGTACAAAAGACATGTTAACCGAAAACATCCGCAATCGTAATGTCTACCACAATGGACATTTAATAGTGTCCATCCTGTTTGGTGGCGAATTATCAGATTAATACAGATAAATTGTAAGAAAAAATAATTACTTAAAAACTAAACAAATGCCATTTATATATTCCATCTCTAAAGGGGTAGTGAGAAACAATATGTTATATATTTCTTTTCTCCATTGTTTTAATTTTCTAGAAGAACAAATCTAAGAGCAGATAACATTCAGTTGCAACATCTGTTTTTCTTATTTGCATATGAAGTGGCTCTGCAATTACTCATCCTGTAAATGTATTGTTGTTCTATAATAATGTTTGTATTGTTATATTTTGGCTTTGCTAACATGCTTTGTCTATATGCCTTCTGATGTGCCTTTGATTATGTGGTTCTTTAACTATTCATCCCGTCATTGTGTAAGTGTGCCAGAGTTGGTTCACATATTTGTTTGTTTTATTAAAATTAAGATAATAACACAATGTTGACTGATGTACCTGTATATATTTTGTTTACATTTGTCCTAATATATCTGTTTGTTTTGTTCACAGATCGTTGTCAAAATAGCTCTGCGATTGTCCTGCAAGTGAGAGTTTAGCGAACTATAAAACAAGGTTTAATCTATCATTGTTTACTTAAGAAAATGACAGTGCCATGTCAGGAATATAACTGTTGTTATCTATTCGTTCAATGTGTTTATCTTTTGATTTTGCCATTTGATTAGGGTCTTTCTGCTTTGACTTGTTCTCGGAGGTCAGCATTTTTGTGATTTTACTTTTTACCAACACAATCATTAAAAGGTACTACATGATTGACACATTTATTGATACGTACATATTTATGTGATTAAATAGATCATCAATATGACTATAGTGACACTGAATTGGAAAACAAACTGGAAATAAATATCTAAAAAATGTTCATCACAGATTTTTTAGATTTTTTTTATTAAATTACAATTGAGGCATTATCATGATGAGGCATTTTTTCTTCAAAAATTTTAAGGTCATTCATTTATTATTAATTATAGAGGTTTGTACTTACAAATAGTAAACAAATATACCTTTTAGAAGAACTATTTTATTCTTTTTGTAAATCTAACTTGACAAGCAATATGAAAAGTGACACTATTTTTTTAATGTTAAACATTGTAATGTGAAGGATAAAAAAAATTTCTACATGTTTGTGGGCGGTCAACCCTTCATTAACCTAAAATGCAATTACATGACACAATATCAAACTTGGTATCAATATGCTTAAATTACAAGATCGTTTCAAGACAAAATAGCATCTAAAACACAAACAATACACAAACAACACCAAAATAAGAGAACATTAGTGAAAACAAATTTAAAGTCAATTGAATCTTACAGATAGATCATAATCTTCTTGACATTTGTATCAATCATCACATGTCAATAGGATTTAGTGTAATGAGGTCATAAACACTAATTTTCTAAATAAAATATATATAAATACTCACTAAATAACATATAAGATTAAACATATTTACTTTCCTTATCTCTCATTAGCAGAAATGAAAATGTTATCAATTATTGTAACTATTCTCAAAAATTCTGTATAAAGTAAATGAATCACAATTTGATAATACTATGTTTTAAGATTAGGTTACCACGAAGAATAATGTTCGATTATTTCTGCACTGAGTGTTAATCCTACTGTTTGCAAATCTAGACTTAAGAATTCAATGAGCACAAAAACGTGATTTAAAAAAAAACAAAAAAAACATGTGCTTATTAGTCATGTCAATCCGCCATGCCGCACTTAGTTTAATTGGATATGTATAAATAAATATAGCCAGATGACACCAATTCACTTTAGTACTGTAAGTTTTAGACATTTTTGTGTATTAGTGGGTTTTTTCAGGCTTATTTTACATTCATTTCATCAAATAAACTTTGAATTCCTGTACGTCCTGAACCCCGTCACACATAACGGTGTAGTTGTTATGCAAACTGCACTGTCCTGTTGCTGTGGAAATCACAAACAGTTTACAGTTGTCAGATATGTAGCAATACCGTGCACATTCAACTTTACTTCTTGATGTCAGGACTTGGTTAGACGGTGATGTAAGTATCGTCCTATTTGAGATTAACTGATACTGCAATTTTTCCTCTTTATATGGTAGATATCCTGTAAAAAACATTTACAAAAACAGATTTTATTTAGATTGCTATTTAACGTGTTTGTTTGATAACCATCAATCATAAATCAACTGATATAAATCGAAAACCTGACAGCCACTTATTGTAATTATAACTATTTCCCATTGAAGATTAAGCTGAATGTGATTATGTAAATAGTAAAAGGCTAAGGTCCAACTTTGAATCAATACAAAATACTGCAAATATTCTAGTTCAACTTTCACGATAAAATTAATGCAAATCGTACTAAGTATTGATATATTATTTATTTCTGAATAGCAGGACCCATTCAACTCATTGCTGCCTCTAATTTCGCCCTTCTCTAGAAGTTACTTTGAAACCATTGATGTTGTGTTTGTGCTTTGATTTATATGTTTCCAATGGATATATATGCTTTTCAAAATAGAGGCGAAAGATACAGAAAGTTCATTCAAAACTCATAAGTCAAAAAAAAGTTACAACGACATAGATAGATAAAATATAAAGACAACAAACATATAATAGTACACGAAGAGTTCAAATTGGTCCAAATTTTTCGGTGTTTTTGAAATCTTGAAATTATTTACAAATTTCGCATATATATTCTTGTGATTATACTATCAAGACAAAATAGATATTTTTTGACACCTTCCTTTAAATCTTACGAAGTTATGACCAGTTACATAAGCGTTATTGCATTTAAAGGTTAATTTTGTTTAAAAAAAAATCCATTATTTTAATTGTCTTTTGGCATAATTAACCATGGCCGCTATCCACGATCCAATGGTTTTTATATTAATGAATTCCTTTTTAAAATTGGAATCTTTTGGTTACAAACAATTTTGGATCGTAGGTGGCGGCCAAGGATTGCCCAGTGCTTTTACGTCTGAAAATTGCACACAATCTTTATATTTTGACAAAATGTCCAAAATGAACTTACTTTGGAGAATATTTTGTACTCTTATGAAAAGAACTGATTTATTTCGCATGAAGGCTTTTGCAATAAACTCATTTACAAATCAAATTGTGACCTTTTTGATATATTATGATTAAGTTGATATTTTTGGCCATTTTGTGACATATGTGAACCTTGTCCAACATAGAAAAACTAAAAACTGTGCAACAGAAACCACAATCAAAATCCCAGATACCCAAAATGTAAGGTTAGAAGTTCATGTTTCACATGTGGCATCTGTCGTCTTGCATTAAAGTTTGATAAATCGAATGTGTAAGGTTATAATTAGCGTTTGCAATCCTTCATATTTCTATCTATTAAACTTGTTGACAAATAAACGGTTTGTAGTAGAATTAATGTTAAAGGCATATATTCCATTATATTATTACCAACTGAAATAGAGAAAAAAAAACATTGGAATAAAAAATAACACTTGAATTTGAATCCGACTCAATATACGAGGACAGAACGTGAACAAAAACAGATACAGAACTTTGATTGAGATATGGATTTTATCTTACCTAGAGTAGCCACATCACAAATGGGTTTTATGTTGGTTTTTTTCTGACAATATGGTTTAGAAAGCAATGCTCTTTTAAAAAAAGCTTTGTAAGAAATAAAAACTAACAACGATGATAATTCTATCTAGAAGCACATCCAAGTTTCATGTACAATTAGATTGTCATTTCTTTCTTTTCTAAAAAGTTATTAACACCAAAAAAAGATTCAATTGGACCAAAACAAAATATTGTCCTTTTTCTGATAGAACTTACAACATGTGGATTCATTTTTTTTTCGTGGGTACCAATTTTCGTGGATTAAGTGCAACTTACTTGTTTTGGATATTTATTTTTGTGGTTTGGTCCAATTCTTCATACAGTCCTATAGAACATTTGTTTACTGTTAAACAGTTAATTGCTTTGTTCAACTGTACCAACAAAATTAACTAAAATTGGTATCCATCGAATTATAATGAATCGTTTGACCGTGAAATGAGAAATACAAAATATTTAATGATGATTTTCAAAAAAAAAAAAAAAAGAAATTACACACGTTGACGATTCAAATCCCTTACCTGTTTTATACACAGACATCCTCCAAAATCCCCCACACATCTGACCAGAATCGCCATAACACTCCATATCACAATCATAATCCTGTACGTATTTATCAGGACAGTGTTGATAAGGGTCATCTCCACAATAGCATTCGAAACCATACTAAAAATTATTAACTATGTTAATTCGGTTAAGGTCAATAGTATGTACATTTGAATTCAACAAGACTGTTCATGACTGACGACGATTTGAACTGTCAAAATATGGTTCCAGATTAGTGTTTACTAGTGAACTGGTTACCACATAAATAAAAAAAAATCAATCTTTTGATGGATATATAATTGATATTTTAAGAATCAACTCATCATACCTCTTCAAACCATATTTATTTATTCTAACATAAAATCATAAATGTGTCGTGGTGAACAAGTCGGCGCCGCAACCCACCACTCCATTTATATTCACAAAAATATACAGTTTTTGTTGTATTTCTCATAATGTTAATTTTATTCAAAAATATAGTTTTATAAATAAATTTAGTGTATTTACTGTCTTCTGATTGGTTAAAAGAATTAGCTTTATTTTCAATGTTATCAATTTTTATGGCGACACGCCCACCCTAACGTTGTGTATTCATACGCAAACATCTGTGTACGTTGTTATTCGTATTAATATACATCTTTGAGCCTTATTTTTGATAGAAATTTATTTATAATGAATGGCAATAATTTATTTTGAATTTATTGAACCATAAAATTAATTTTTGATCTTCACATTTAACATAATCCGCTTCGCGGATTATTCAATGTGAAGGGTCAAAAATTAATTTTATGGTTCAATAAATTCAAAATAAATAACAGCCATTCATTAAATAATCTTTACGTATTCTGATTGAACTCAGAATTAGCTTTGATAATGACTACAATGATATTGATGGGATGAAGGTGAGTTTGCAATGGTGTTTTTTTTTTTTTGTATTCTATTATCGTCTTTTGCAGATAATATAAGCTACATAGTGTGCTTGTAACCTAATACGGTATATATGGGGTCAGTAAATTTCATATTACTAACTCCATATTTACCGTATTACCTCACTAGCACACTGTGTAACGAATTTATCTTACCGACTATCTTAACATGTGAAATACAGACTAGTGGCATATCATAATGAGCAAGACTTCGATACTGTTAGTATTAAGAAACTAGCTACTTGTTTTATGAATTTATTCCATCTTAATCATCAAATTCTACGTCTGTTGAAACGGCCTTTACGATTTTTTCTCAGTACCTTTTTGCTTTTATAAAGGGAAGAAACACCAATACTAACTGTGTATGAAATAATCCCCGCCTCCCTACTAACCTAATACCAAATAAACACGGTCTCCACCAGGACGCGTTTAACCCGTCATATTCCCAGAAATGTATAGGAGGTAAGATAAAGCTGAATATCTCCCCATTGACATGCACGTTTACCTCATATTCGTGAAGGGGTTGTTTACTTGATATATCCAACGTGTAAGGTAAAAGTCTGGACACTAAATCATCGCTGTATTAAATACCGATACATACTGGTTCCCCTGTGCCTTTATCAGCGTTACCTCTTTATAAGGTCTCATGTGTTTGAAGAATTTTGTTTATATAATTTAGTCAACATGTAACTTGTGTCGTACTTTATCTTCAAAAAGATGACAATAATTTTGTAACAAAAATCAGATTTCATCGAAGTGCCACTTATCTATGTGCTAATTGGTTCAATTGTCAGAAGACAAACAATAACCCACGAATGTGCGACGTACTTCACTATACGATGATGTAAACGGGATATTTGCAATACAGTTAATAGTTAATATTAATAGACTACTAATAGTTGATATTAACCCACTTTCAAAATGTTATGCTGTAACTCATAAAATGTAAAATGATTTTCGTACATAGACTGTTGCAAACAAAAAGGAAGAACTAATTTCGGAAGCAACTGTATATAGATGGTTTCATGACAGCGCAAATATAACCTTTGTGGTTTTTTTTTTTTTTATTTCTGTTGACATGTGTTTTGAATAATAGTTATCAATGTACCAGGCTTATAATTTCATACGCAAGACGCACGTGTCGTCTACATAAGACTCATTAGTGACGTTCTGATCAAAATATTTAAACAGCCTAACAAGTACATAGTTGAAGAGCATTGATGACCCAACATTTCCAAAACGGTTGTGCAAATACGGCTACGGTTATATATGCCTGGGATAAGAAAATTAGTATTTCGAGTATTTGGAGTACTCTTGCAAACAGAAAATCTATCAAAATGACCATATATTAATTGAACGTAAACATTATTTTTGTAAGTCTTTCATAATAAAATAAATTTAACTATTTTGTTTGGCATATTGTTAGAAAACTATTTTAATTAAGTGAGAGCCTGGAAATAATAAATTTCTTCCGGAATTGAAGTACTTTTCTCAGATGTCTTTTTCCTTCAATCAAAATATTGTCTAATTACGTGTGTAATATGTTAAATTATCTTTGCATTACTACACCAATACCTGTGTTCCAGAGTACATATATCCCTTTTCTTTACAGTAAAGCAAGCACATATTGTTTTCTGTATCTGGATGATATCTGCTCAACAAGTATTGATGTGGAAACAGTCTTTGAGATACTGTATCAATAAAACATCCAACATACGCATTGTTATCTGTGCAAAAGACATTTAAGTTACTGCATACGTTTAACACGAAGATATTGGTAATTACTGAATGACTAGATACATACATTTACAATGGTTACCTTCCCTTGAGGTTAAATACTGAGGAAACATAATTTACTTAAGGATGTTTACTCCTTTTTTGTATGCCAGCTTTTCTGAATCCTCTGGTTTTATCCATATACAAATGTAGTACCATTAAAAAGAAATTGCCCACTGACTTTTCTTGTCATAATTTGATTACATATAGGTTAAAAGGTCTTCTGTGAAAATGTTATCAAATCCTTGTTATTATTTCATCTTTTTAAAAGGTAAAGTGTATGAAAAATCTAGAGAGAATTGTTTCCCGCCAAATTTTCATAGGCATATACCTCGAAAACAAGCACATCGACCCTATCTTTTTTATGTTTTTTTAGTTTCTTTATTTCCAAACAATCAATTTATAACAGTCTCTATCAAAGCTTGTTATTTTGAAACAGAGTAGCGAACATCCTTAAGAAGATTAAATGTACTCTAAAATATGAGTATCGAAAATTTGCATTATATGTACAATACGTTTAATTCTCCCTCCTAGTTCCTAGTGAACTTATCTTGCTGATGATTGCTGGATGAAAGATAACAAATAAAACTAGTATCATATATTATCAAAATACGTGAAATATATCAAAAGGAACTCACCAATTACCTGTACTTGACTCTGAAAAATAAACAAAATTAATACTTCTTTATATTTTGTCTATATTGGATATTCTTATGTGATAATGCTAAGGAAGCTAGTTTTCGTTTAAGACAAGATAACATATAAAGCGAGAACAAGCTAAACCTTACGTAGTAATCTTAGATACATGGATGTCCAGCTTTATGTTCAGTTCAAAACATGATATACTGGTAATTATTGGAATTCTTCTTCTGAATCAGCATATACATGTATACATGGTATAAATCGTAAACTATACTATTCCTCTCATATCGTACACTCAGTTCTTTGGTTTATCTGTTTGGTGACACTAAAAGGTGATTAGCAATCATTAATAATAATTATATCGGCAATTATCCTTGTATTACACACATCTTCAAATTGACCGTCCGTATTCAAATTGAAACGTAAGCTTCGCCCAATCAATCTCAATACATATACACAAGAAGAAGAAGATAAAGATAATATATAAAGAACTTAAATTTTTCCAACTGATAGGTACAACAGTTATTATAAACAGATAAATTGAAATGGGTTACTTGTCGATTAATTGAAAGAAACCGGGGAACGCAACATAGAAAACGCAACGCAAATTTTAAATTCTACGAATTAGGCTTGTGATAACGGACCAGGTTTATGCCATCAACATATCTCTTAACTGAAAGGGCATGCGCAGTAGTAGCCGTGTGTATTTAGTAAAGTCAATTCATTTCTAATTGTAGACAAAACACCAAAATATCCTACTGTATGGCAGCTGTTTTTTTATTCATTTGACGTGCTTGAATTTTTGTTTTTGCCATTTTACTAAGGACTTTCCAATATGAATTTTCCTCGGAATTTTGTATTTTTATAATTCTACATTTTATATAATATATTTAATTGTTTATGCATAAACATCTTATTGATTTGGATCACGTTCCTAATGATTCTTTCAAAAATTACTAAAGCTAGTCTACAAAAAAACAACACCAAAACGATCACGTCAGTCAATGAAGGTTGTTTCAATATCAAATATACAAGGTAAAACCATAAAGGAAATGTAAATTTCGTTTTACAAATTACAATTCAAGATGAATTTACCAGGTCAGGAATGTGACAGTTGTTATTCATATGTTTTATATGTTTCAGCTTTTGACTTTTCCATTTGATTACATACTTTCCATTTCGATTTTTCTCGGAGCTCAGAATTTTTGTTATTTTACTTTTTTAGTACGTCTGAAATATTTTTCTGGAAATATCCTTATTGGAAACGCTCAAAACCCTCAAATCTTAAAGACCAGAACATATGAAATGTCTTCAAAGTTGTTAGTAAGTGGAAAAACATTTAACTGCAAACAGGAAGTACTGATTTGATATACTGTAAAATTGAGAATGGAAATGGGGAATTTGCCAAAGAGACAACAACCCGACCATAGAAAAAAACAACAGCAGAAGGTCACCAACAGGTCTTCAATGTAGCGAGAAATTCCCGCACCCGGAGGCGTCCTTCAACTGGCCCCTAAACAAATATATACTAGTTCAGTGATAATGAACGCCATACTAATATCCAAATTGTACACAAGAAACTAAAATTAAAATAATACAAGAATAACAAAGGCCAGAGGCTCCTGACTTGGGACAGGCGCAAAAATGCGGCGGGGTTAAACATGTTTGTGAGATCTCAACCCTCCCCCTATACCTCTAGCCAATGTAGAAAAGTAAACGCATAACAATACGCACATTAAATTTCAGTTCAAGAGAAGTCCGAGTCTGATATCAGAAGATGTAACCAAAGAAAATAAACAAAATGACAATAATACATAAATAACAACAGACAGGTATACAATTTTTCTTTCTGGTGACTTCCTCGTGTAGACATGTGTAAAGCGGTTAATAAATAGTACAAGTTAGGCTTAGTTGAATACATATTTTGTATTTGTTGCATACTGTTTTTCGTTTGATCATCAAATTACAATGAGATAAATCGCTTCAACTATAACAGTTTTCGAAAAAAAATAATCTGATAAACATGATAAAAATACTTTTGATAATAAAGTTAATCACGCACATTGTCACTTTCTTTTTATTGTTTATGTACAAAAATCTTAGTTCTTTTTTTTAGTATAAGAATCTAGGTCGAAATATTTAACATTAAATTCATACTGATTAACATCTAACATATGTACAATACAAGTTTTTCCTTATTTCTAGTTCCAACATGTATATACTTGGAATTCTTAAGAGTTTCTTTTATTCACAGTTATAAGAATGCATGCGATTGAATGTCTTCTAAAAAAACACTTAAAAATCTTTTTGTCAGACATCTTTTCGAAACTAGAAATAGAAAGGTGAGATTTTTTTTCCAAAGATATATCATTGATACCTTTTAGAGAAATGGACTAATTGTGATCGAGATATAAAGCATGGGATGTAAAAGCTACAGAAGAACTTAGTTTGAAATGGCAATAGGTAGAAAATAACGCATGCATTCTTATAACTGTGATTGAATGTTACTGTTTTGAGTTAATAGTACACACGGCGATAATTATAATAATCTAATAAATGATTGGCAAACATGTATATGCTTGTGATCGTCCTACGTGGCAATCGTAACAACGTATTTTATTTGGTTTTTACACCAGGTATAACTAGCAATCAAATTTTCAAACAGTGGTAAATGGAACAGCTGCAGACATTTCATAGATACTATTTACTAGCTTGAATTATTGTGAAGTCCTCGATTATCCCATCTTTTAAAAAACCCCATTAAAGATGGCAATTACATGTTTCATGTTGTTGTGAGATAATTTATCAAATTTCTATCCAAATAAAGGATATAATAATATATCAGCATGTTTAACATTTCAATGACTTGTTCATAACTACTAAATGTTGAGATTTGCTGCTTTTCTACTTAACATGATGCATTTTGGACTGAGTGCAACGACCACAAGTCGGCCTTGATATAATTTTTTCTTGTTGCATATGCCTTCGGACTGTGAAATAGCAGTTAAAAATCAAGCATCATACATCCAGACGTAAATTGAAATAACACTTTAAAGATATGTTTAAAAGACACTGTTGAAATGACTGTTGCCCTTTTAAATCTTTTCCTTGAAAAGAGACGTGAAACAGACGTATAGAACATTCCTAATTTTTTTAATTGATGCTGTGAATTCTAATTCATGACGTTGATGTTTAATGTAACGTTGCGATTGTAAAGGTTTTGTTCTTCATTTAGGCACCAAACCATTTAGTTTAAGCATTCATTTGAAAAATAAGGATTTGTTTGTCATTACTTCAAAAATATGTTTTGTAACCTCAACTCCTATTACTGCTTTATAACTGAAATTGTTTTGGTTTTGTTTTTTTGCATTTTCTGTGTTAATGTTGTTAGATATTAGGTTAATACACTAAACCATATTTAGCAGAACATGATAGAATAGGGTGATCGGATATACAGTCATATAAAGAATACAAATATGATAGTTCCTTTGATAATCTTAATAAAAAAGAAAAACATTTGATGTGTTTATGTTCTTTAAAGGGTTCTATTAAGAAATGAAGTAAATTGATAAACAAATTGTTTTTTCCTCACCTATTTAAATCGTGATGTTAAAATTTTGTAAATGGATAAACATAATTAGTTCAACGCTATTTGAAAATATTTTATAATCAAATTCGTGTCGATGCATGTTTTATACAGAAATTAATAAATGACCTTTTCCATATCGGCCCGCTTATTATCCCGACACCCCATATTATCTCCATACGTAGTCGAGGTGCAGATATGGGTCGATGGATGATATCCGGGCCGATATGGAAAAGGCCATGTATTAATTTCTTTGTCATATATACTTACGACAAATTTTGCATCCAACATATACACTTTAATTTTTTAACAAAAACATCACTACCTCCATATATTCTTATGGTAACGTAGATCCTGTAGATCCTTTAAATCCATGATAAACCAGCATTATTTTAAAAATCTATACCATTGGGTTTAACCATGTTTACATCTGCTTTTCAATAACAGCTGGTACTGTATAGACAGATTTACCACTGGATCAAATACACATTAGTTGTCCCAAATTACTGGACATCACAAAATGTTGATGTCATAATAAAAAAAAATCTGACGCCACAAGGAAAAGTTAACAGACGAAACTGGAAGTACCGGAAGTAACTTGCACGAGAGGCACTGTTATGTTGGTTTTTTTTTTTTGCACGAGAGGCCCCTGATATAGTTTATAACAAGTATCAGTCTGGGTGTGAAATTATGCCATGTGTACTTCCGTGTGTTACACATATTCAAAAGCTATTATATTGATGCTAAGTATATGATAAAAAAAGTGTTATCCTGATTTAGAGTAAATTCTCGAAATTTGATTGGCTGATATTGTTCTTATAAATTTCAGTACAAGTTTTTTGTTCCGTCAATTGGAATTATCTCCCTTATTTATTACGTCACCCGATAGGAATTGTATTGACTCGATAAATTCTCGTATTAGGACAATTGCACACCATGTAACTAATATTATAGTATGACCAAATACTCAACTATTGACGACAACAAAAAACAAGCCATTGAAATGTCTTTATTACTGTGGAAACCTTTATGGGACACATTATATCTGCTTAGCAAAATACTCAGAGAAGTTAATTAATTGCAATGAACACTTATTGAAGTGAAAAGAAACGTCCACCATCTAGTAAACCTGTACCTGGTGTTCATGCAGTATATTTAACTTTCAATAACTTAAGATAACTTAACGGGTTTATTTACTATTTGTAGAATAAAGACTTGATTTTCTTTCCAGATTAAAGATTTTTAATTATTCACCTAATTCAAACAAAACAAGTAATTGGTAAATCAGGGAAACATTGTCTTAAAACTGACGGTAAACAATGTTCCATTGACGTGTTGTCCTAACTAGAAGTTTGGAAATTATACACATAAATAATGGCAGCAAATGATCATTTTTCAATGAATGTATGCATGACACTTTTTCAGAATGGAAATGTATGTTCATCACATAAAAATAAATAATGTTTATAGCTAATGACACTATAAAATATACAGATACTTAGTAATGAAAATCGCCCCTTTACAAAATTTTAAAAATTATATTGAATGAAGAAATAAATCTTCCGCACCTGCACACGCAAAGCTTTGATTCCTTGCAAACACTTTGTTATAATTTTGCTCATATTGATTCCTATTCTCTTTATATTGATCATAATTCTATGTTCAGATATTTTTGCCCCCAGTATCTCCGAAAAGAAATGTATTGTCGAAATGTACATTTATTACAGAAAATTGGTACCGTCAATGTTTCGGCGACAGTATAAAACACATACTTATGTGTTAAGCAGGAAAACTAATTAACATGGACGAAATGGGAAACATAATGTCGTTTTCATACAACGTTTTTTAATACAATCTATATCACTCTTTATTTAGAAATAAAAGATCTACCAATGTTTTGGATTCATTGCAAGTTTACTCAAAGAGATCATTGCTAGCGTATTGTTCAAGTTCGTAAGGACATTATTAGCAACTCTTTTAAAGTGTTTCTATTTTTTGTGTTCAATTGTGAACTCGTAGTTCAGTATTTTTGTGATTTTATTTTTTGATGACCTAAGATGATTCCATAAAATCTTATACGCCGAAACTGTAATTAAATTAAGTTTCAATAAGAAATAAAGAAAACATCACAATATGAAACTAATATGCCTAACTGTCGGTGTTATGCATTTGTTATTAGATATATTGATAGTTATTAAATATAAATTAGACTAAAATAGTATTACCTTAACTGATTCTATAGAATAAACACACATCAACGAGCTCAGCAGCATCAAGAATGTGATCGTTTCATGAATTGTTACGACATAATCTACGTCAGATTTAAGTAACTCCTTTCAAACAAAATACATAATCGAATAAACAACGCTTAAAACACAAGAACATGCAGTTAACTGCAAGAAATATTAAAAAGACCAATGTCTGTATTTCATCAGTACTCAGCAAGATGCATGTTGGGCAATCAGCATTCTAATTATAAGACTATTAAATTTTCGATTTCGGAATTAACAAATTTTACTTTGAAAACTTAAATAGATCATGTAGATTGCAAATGCAGATTATTGTTCGATTATCTGAAACAATATTTAAATAAAACAATGTCAAAATGATTTTTATACCAAAGTATTCCGATAGAAAAAGTGTACAAGACTTAAACAGAAAATTCAATATTGTCTTAAAACCGGTCAGACCAAGCTTATTTGTTTAAAACACCTTAATTACCAAATTGATCAAACTGGAAGGGCAAAATTATTACAAATATTAATGGTTAAATAATTGTTTGTTAAAAGAGGTTTGGAAAATGACTTCTTAAATGAGTTTAATGTTACAAAAACGTTCAAACGATTTTTGTCAAATGCTACAGTAGTTTTGGTTCATATGTATAGTTGGCAATTATTGTTTTACAATAGAGGGACGAACGATACCAGAGGGAGAGCACAAACTCATAGATAGAGAATAAACTAACAACGCCATGGCTAAAAATAAAAAGACAAACAGACAACTAATAGTACAGAACACATAACATAGAAAACTGAAGACTAGGCAACACGAACCACACCAAAAACTTGGGGCGGTCTCAGGTGCTCCCGGAGGGTAAGCAGATCCTGCTCCACATGTGGCACCCGTCGTTACACGTTGCGCTTTGTAAAAACGTCTATTTTGAAAACCACACCTCTTTTGGGGAGATATATAATATAATATAAAAATTGTTTTTTGTTGATTTACTGGTTCCAAAAGATGATATCTAAGTTTCATCTCACCATGCGCATAGAAACAAATTTGTGAATTTTATATTATAAATATAATAAAATTAGCGGCAGCATTGCATTCTGAGGGAGACTAATAGCAAAGGTGTGGGTAGTACATAATTTAAGTACAAGTGTAAAATCGTCGAAGTTCAGGGCATACAAATGTTGAAAAAAAGCCGAACAAACCTATATTTTGACGTTAGAAAAACATAATTATTAGTGAAAATGAGCACTCTATTCTAGGTTTTATTATTTTTCGAAACTTTTTAGCCGTAAACGGAGTTCCGATGGGAAGTTGCATGACAGTTCGTATTTTCATATCTATACCGAGCATTGGTCTGGTTATTATTGTAATGTTTTTGTCGCACGAACTTTGTTATTTAATTTTACGAAAAAATGAGGCGAAAGACAGCCTTTTGTTATTTGATCAATTGGTAGGCCAAGGTCAACAGTTTCACAAAAGGTATCACTCAAAAGCATTGAAAATCTAGTTTGAACCAAATTTTGGTGGAAAATCTGACAATTTTATTCCCCTTTTTACAATATGTTATGGTAAATAAATGCAGAATGTTGTCATGGATACACAAAAACGGAATTTAGTTTTATCATTTTAACTTTTGAAAATCCAATCTTTGGAAAATATTGATCACATGCATATGCACAGGTATAACACAAACAGTAAGGTTAATGGATTATTAAGCCAGGAATAGAATATGAGTAAACATTTGGTGGTTCAATTTAAATTTTAATATCATACTGTGGGGTGTTACCTTATGGCACATCAAAAAGCACAGAAATGCACTTTTTAAGATACATTTTACCACAAATCTTTTATTTGTTAGGTTCTAACTTTGTTCTGAAGGGATCACATATGATAGGATGGCAATACATGTTAATTTTATTGTTTACTGTCCTTAGCAACCAAATACACAAATTTGACACTCAGACTTGCTTCAGTCTTAAATTTGTCCTCCATCAGCTTCACATTTATAACCAAAGTTTGCGCTTTCAATGATATCATCAGAATGTATCGCTTTTTTTTTGGCATGCGAATGAGTCAGATAAACATTTAAGCAGAATTTACATATTATTTGACATTAATTCAATTCAAATAGACCAGTACTGTTAGAAATTTATTCCATATTTGAGGGTTTTTCAACCAAGGTTTTGTATGCTATTTACAGAACAAATCACCTATAAGTGCTTTTAAATACTTAAAATGATTTTAAACAGGAACGAGGGACACGTTTTAGAAATTTACCCCAAGGTTTTACACATTGATCAAGTATTTCTGTTACTTATTTGTTTTCGCGTTTAAACATCAACTGATAATCTTTATTACTGAACCGATTTTAAAAACTAAAGTACAATTTTAATCGTTACAGCTTGAAGAGCACACACATTGTATTACACATTGATACTGGGGAAAACAATTTTATATTTAGGTAGCACCTCGCAGTTAGGTGTGTAGTTTCGCATTTTGTCACCTGTTTTCAATATAAGAGCTAGTGTGCAATAGCATTCATTGCTTGACAGTGGGTTCATAGAAACATCAAGACTATGTGATGTTTGTAATATCGCCTGTTTCCTGTATGCCAATCCTTTTTTTTCATATCCATACTAAGCATTGGTCCAGCTATTATTGTAATGTGTTTTTCCTTTGTTTTGTCACACGAACTTTGTGATTAACTTTTACGAAAAAAAATCCATATGTTATTTGATCAAAAGGTAGATTAATGTTTTCAGAAAATCTATTACTCAAAAGCATTGAATTTCTAAATTGAACCAAATCTTTAAACCCCTTTGGCATTAGTTTATGGTTAGTCGAGAATATTTCACTCGTTTGAACAATCATATTAACATTGTAAAATATATTCTAAGAAAGAAATTAAAACCAATCAAATGAATGAAAAGTATCCATGTAGTATGAAATAAGCCCGGTGGATTTACAATATATTGACCGTTATTATGAAATAGTGTGATTTGTAAAGCTATGGTTATAGAAGAAAACTTTGCATGCCTGTATTATTTCACAACTTACTTATAAAAATTGAAAAGATGTAATTGGGAAACTTTTTTTACGATTTATGTGACAGGTGTGTGGACATGTAGTTTTAGTAAATGCCTATGAAAAGTCCAGTGCGATATTGCAGGTTTCTAGTGGTAGTTCAGATTATTTTCTCATAGCGATGAGAAAAAAGGAGTGTTAAATAAGTTAATGAATTACCAAATTTACCAAAATGATGAGCGGCACATATTTTATTAAAATGTTTACAATCAGTTTCGGTTTAAACTAATGTTATAAACGGGTGTGACCGAGGGCCAGTTTTGTCTTGTTGTTTAACAACCCTTATAATATTTAATTTCAAATCATTTAACATATCCCTGACTGTCAGAAATTTTGATTCCGTGAATTTTACGACTTTGCAATGACTCAGTGTTTGAAGGTTGCGACACTTATGAAATAGCTATGAATAAAAAATGGCTGTTAAAATCTTTTGGGCTTTAAATCTTTTGTTTATACACTGTTCCGCGACGTTTTTCGTGTGAGTACAGCTGTTATATAACTATTACAACATTCTAATGGTTGAAGGCCTGTGTAATTCCACCGTTGATTTTCACTATTAGTCTTTGTTACAATTGAACTTTTCAAAGAAGTGTGCATATTTTTACTTTGTTTGAAATAATGAAATACTTGGCATGAGTAAAGTGTTATCATGTCCAGTACTATAGAACTAACTTCACAAAACAATTCATTGCATATAAGAAAATGACTATCACTGGAAGTTAACCCCAAAATTTCCCCCATGTAGCCTCAAGTTGCCATAATATTTTATAGAAACTCCCAATTAAAAAAATAATGCTTCTTTGAAATACTCAAGATATATATTTATGACAAGAAAATGTTTTACTGCAATAAAATGTAGCATTAATTACCTACAACTGCCAAATTAAATGGAATATATGCCTACATAGGACTCGTTTTGCATTTAAGTTATATTAGACTCTTCTGAATAGTAAATTTATCGAACATTTGATTAAATACTGTTTTCACTTTTTGATAATTCGGTATTTCCAATGCCTCCTTATCGAACACAAATTTGCAATTTCTAACCAACAATTCGTTTGATATGTTTGTATAAAGAAATGGTTATCTGGACTATTGTACAAAAAGTGTAATCTCAGTTAATTATAAGTATGAATTACTCCAAGGAGCTGGCAAAAATTAATTCTCTAGAAATATGTAAATATACAATTATAAACATTGTCGCTATCTAATTATGTAATGTGATGAAATCGAAGTTGGTATGTTCCAGGAAATGACTTTGTGAATAATGAATTTTACTATTCTGGTTAATATATTTCATACAGTATCTGAGGGGACATAAGGAAAGCATATTTAAAAGCAATATCACTATTACAGGTCTTGGATATAACGAATAAAGAAAAATGTATCGATTTGTAATAAGTACATAACGACGTGCAAATTAACAAAAAGGATCTTTAATTCTTACGTTTTAAATAAGTCATATTTCATTAGTAGTTCGCGATACTTTCACAAACATTAAAAATCAGCAAGGAAATTGTGTTTGGTCTAATAAAATAGAATGAGGTTTTTTTTTTTAAATTTCTGCCAATATACAAGTACTTTTGAAATGTAATAATCTTATGATTTTGTTATAAGTTAATTATTCGATAATTTATATTGATAACGTTTGATCTTTTCAGTAATTAGCTACATCAAATGCTACCATGCAAACATGCCAACATAAAATATCTATTCTAATCGATTGATATTATAGTTATATATGAACGGAAAGGTAATATATCTCCATCAGTTTAAAATAAGTATAAATATTTCCCAGATTCGCTGAAACATTTTAACATACTGCGATAGTAGAAGGATTTAATACAATTTATATTATGTTTATGTCACTTTAATGTGCGTCGTCGATTATTTATCTCAGTTTCGTTTAATAGTATACAATAAAGAAAATAATATTTGGAAACTTTTCATATTCAGTTGAATAATCGTAACATCCACACTTTCTTTTGTTACATGAATTTAGCTGTTGACAAAGGCGTCCACAAAATTATAGCAAATCTATTTTATGTTCAAGATAAGAGTGCAAACACATATTGAACTGACATTACAAATCAGTAGTTAATGTATCTAAAGATGTTTTGAAAAACGAAATAAAAGCCTACCAACACTTGCCACATTTGTCTTGTAAAATTAAATAATATGTCGGGGTCAGTAAATTAAACAAAATTACTCAGAATAAAATGCTTTTTATGAATTACAGCAACATTTGAAAATTCTGACTACAATTTTCTGTTAGCTTTAATGTTGAGTGCCAACATTCCATTTTTTATTCAAAATAGCGAACAGTCATTAACAATCAGTAGTTGTGAAAAATCATGATGGTTCATTTACCCAGCAGAAATATTTGCCTGTATCAGTAAGAACTACCAATATGTTCAAGTTTTAGCACAACTATATTCCGGAACCATTAATCAGTGAATATGATAAAATATGATGGATTACATAATAGAAATTTAAAAGTGATATTGGGGCATGAAGAAGGCTTTAATTGAGAGTTTCCCTTTGTATTCACAATACCGAACAAAAACTTACAATTATATGTGTTTACATCTCAGACTATTAAGTGTTGCAAAAAAGGTAAAACGCATCAATCCATTTTGGTAATATTTCTATCTTATATTGCACATTATAGACTGGTATCATCAATGTGAAATTTAATAATATGATAGAATGGTATGATATAATTGACAGCACAATGACTACGACATTTTTTGGATTAAACTTTTTAAAAAAATGAACCTACTTTAAAACAAAATGTTCGCCAGCATCATTTTACACTAGCAATGTTGTGCTATAATGACAATTATATACCGGGGTCGTTAAGTGATAGATTTCAACATTTCATTTTTTGTATTCAAAACACTGTGCTAAATCTTAAATCAGTAGTTCCGGTATCTCTCATTGCCAGTGTTGATTGATGCAAGCAAATATGCTATTATATTATCCTGATGTGTCAAAACTATTGATTTAAGTGCCAGCTCAGTGTTTTGAATAAAAGAAATGTAATGTGGGATCTATAATTTATAGTAGAATTCAAAAAGTTGTGTACTGTTGTTGTATCTGTTGTTGCTTGAATGCATTTTGATTGTAGTGATATATACATGCATCATCAATGAAATATGTGTGTATATATTTTAATATTTGGGAAATAAACAAAAAGTTTATCATTTTTGATAAAATAATACATTCAATAATATATACTCTTATCACAAATACTTATTCACCTGTTATGATCTTGTATATTATGTTCTATCACGTTTGTTCTCAACTTCTCAGAATAAATGTCTGTTTGTATACATTTTATCACATTTCCTCTTAAAAATGTAGTGAAACTAAAAACAATGGAGCAACACTTTTTTTCTTGGCAGAATATAATGACTAAAACATATGTTTTAAAACCCCAAAATTTCTCAAAAGGTATACCGTATATTAACTACGTTGTAAAATAGTTAAGAATGTATTGATTCTCGTCTGAAGGTAACTTCTGGTATACAATTGTAATTGACCTTAAGGATGTTTGCCCCTCTACTTTTTGAATTTTTGCCAGATTTTTGGAATCCTCTGGTTTTATCCATGTATTAACATTAAAAAAAAATGCCCACTAACCCCTACTTTTCTTTTCAATTTTTTATAACATATTATTTGAAAAGCCATATTTCAAAATTTTATGAAATCCTAGTTATGTTTTCATAATTTTTTCAACAAAAAAGGTGTCGATGTTAAGTGAAAGAAAAATCTAGAGAAAATTATTTCCCGCCAAATTTTCAATGGCTTATATCTCGAAAACAAGCACACAGACCCTCCATTTTTTTCTGCTTTTTTAGTTTCTTTATTTATATACTTTCAATTTATAACAGTCTTTTAAAAAGCTTGTTATTTTTAATCAGAGTAGCGAACATCCTTAATGAAAAGTATCAAGTTTATTAATGCTGTCTTTAATCAAGTGGCTTTTGATATTATAACAGAGACAAAATGTCTGACTGAAAACGGATAATTTTAACAGAGAAAACTGACAAATACAAGGGAAATATCAAATGAATTAAAAAAAAATGAAATAATATGGTATTGCCCTTTTGGGAATCATCGCAGCTTATTTTGAAAATACCTTCTCCGTCGAATTCTCTGAATTTTAGGATGTTGTAAAGCGTAGTGTGCACAAACTATTGATGCTTAAGCAGCAGCGGTTGACAATGAAATTCGACGTGAACTGTCCTATCACATGTAGTATAACTAAATAAATGTAAGATGCAAGTTGATAGAACTCAAGGGACATCAATGTGTCATTAAAAAGATTGGCCAGTGATAAAAATGGATCGATGCAACAGCTGGTGAAGTTTTAATTCCCCGAGGGTATCACTAGCCCAGTAGTCAGCACTTCTGTTCTGACATTAATTATCATTGATATGGTCATACATATATATAAATTAACTGTGTACAAACTTGTGAATTATTAGTATACTAAGGCTTTCTATTTCAGAAATAGATAACCTAAGGCAAAACTTTTAGGAATTTTGGTCCTCGATGTTCTTCAACTTCGTACTTTATTTGGCCTTTTTTTTTTTTTTAACTTTTTTTAAATTCGAGCGTTATTTTTGTAGACAAAACGCGTGTTTGGCGTAATTACAAAATTTAATCCTGCTATCTTCGATAAGTTTATATACTATTTCGTGCAAATCTTTGCAGACACTAATACTTTTAAAGATTTATGTCAGGTAGAGCAAACTTTCAGAAAAACCTAAATATATGCATCATGTACAACATAATAAGTGAAAAAAATTAAATGTATAGTTAGTGGGATCAACGCATCAAATTGGTGGTAGTCTTATTATTGATTTCGATTACCAGTATGACATTTTTAACTTAACACACTTTAATCAATATAATATAACTTAAAAAAATAAACTCTCAGTATTATATGTCTATCTATTGCAGTTAACTACAAAAATATAGAATGATTTGTTCAAATTTTTATCATAATGGTGTAACGTTCTGGTGCGTCAGTGGTTTGCTCCATTTCAGATGTCAAACAAATTATCATATTTACAGTTGAGTGCAGACCAAGCATTACATGTAGACGGGCCGAAAAAAGTTAACACGGCGTTTACTCGCGTGCACTTCAAGAAAACGTCGCGTTAACTTTGCGTTAACTCCGATATTCCAGTAGACATAAAAAGTAAACGTGCGTTTACTTTCACGTTTACCTCCGCGTTAACGAAAAATCGGTGCGTCTTTTAATTTTGTGAAGAGTAAACGGGCGTTTACTTTCGTGTTCACTTCCGCGTTAACGTAAAAAAAAACGAGTCTTCTAATTTCGTCAAAAGTAAACGCACGTTTACTGTTTTTAGTAAACGCTCCTTAACGAAAAATGTCATCGTATCCTGGATACACTGACCTTAAATATCAAATGATAAAGTGCAGCAAAATTAAACGACCAACTGTTCATTTGCGATTGACATATTGACGATTACAAGTTATTTATAATGCTATTACACCTCTTTTATTAATTGAAATTAATCATAGTTAATTTCTCTTTCTGAAAAAAATAATCAGTTTTAGCATGTCTTTTTTTATTAAAAAAAATAAAGCCTCCATAATTAAATAATCACCAAAATCAAGCAGATTTCACATCTCAGACTGTCTGATTCAGGATGACTCTTATAACAAAATTATTTGACCTCATTAACCAAAACTGACCATATTTGCCCTTCATCATGTAAATTTATATAGCCGCACAGTAAATCAGTTATATTTATAGATCAGGAGGAACTGTATAATACAAATAACAGCAATATTGAATAAATGACGTAAAACTTTGCAATCATGTCCTATTTTTTTCAAAATATTGAATCGTCAACAAATATCAGAAGTTTTCATACCTCAGACTGACTGGTATAACAAAATTTGTTGTCCACATCAACCAAAACTGACCATATTTGCACTTTATTATGTAAATCTTAAAAGCCGCATCTAATCAGTTATATTTTCATATCAGGATGGGTTGTATAATATATATTTTGGTTCGCATCAATTTATAGTGCCAGCATGTCCTATTTTTATTCAAATATTGAATCGTCAACAAATATCAGAAGTTTTCATATCTCAGACGGACTGGTCTGACAAAATTATTTGTCCGCATCAACCAAAATTGACCATATTTGCACTTTATTATGTAAATCTTAATAGCCGCATAGTAAATCAGTTATATTTTTATATCAGGATGGGTTGTATTATACTTATTTCATCAATATTGGAAAACAATGACTCAAAATTTTGGTTCATATCAATTTATATTGCCAGCATGTCCCATTTTTATTCAAAATATTGAATCGTAAATAAATATCAGAAGTTTTTATACCTCAGACTGACTGGTATAACAAAATTATTTGTCCGCATCAACCAAAACTTACCATATTTGCACTTTATTATGTAAATCGTAAAAGCCTCATAGTAAATCAGTTATATTTTTATATCAGAATGGGTTGTATAATACAAATAACAGCAATATTGGAAAAAAATGACTTAAAATTTTGGTTAACATCAATTTATAGTGCCAGCATGTCCCATTTTTATTCAAAATATTGAATTGTCAACAAATATCAGAAGATTTCATACCTCAGACTGACTTGTATGACAATATTATTTGTTCGGGTCAAACAAAACTGACCATATTTACACTTTATTATGTAAATCTTAATAGCCGCATAGCAAATCAGTTATATTTTTATATCAGGATGGGTTGTAGAATACAAATAACAGCAATATTGGACTACAGTTTTGGTTTGCATCAATTTATATTGCCAGCATGTCCTCTATTTATTCAAAATATTGAATCGTAAACAAAACATCAGAAGTTTTCATACCTCAGACTGACTGGTATAACAAAATTATTCATGATTGATTTCACTCCCGGTTTTTAGTGGAGTTCGTGTTGTTTCTTTATTATTATTGATAACTGTTGATGTAAATGTCCTCTTGTTTTGTGAGTCTTTGTTTACTCCTCAGTTTTGATTGTTATTGTCTTATAATGAAAAGTTTTAGAAGTTCTCTTCTTTGAATAGTGTACTGCTAATTTATTATTTCGGTTGATTGATTTCGTGTGTAGCTTAGCATTCTTTGTTTAATTTTGTATTCATGTCTACAACGTGTATTTTTTTCGGACGTCCCCGATATCATTCATAATCGTTACGGATAAGTCTGTTTTAATTGACGAGATATGGTACAAATGTTTATACTTATACAAGACCATATCAGTATCCTTTTTTATACAATGTACAATTTTCGATTGAACATTTGGCAAAACAGAATTGTAAATCATATAAATCCAATGCGAACAAGGTGAAGAGACTATTAAAAATGGGGAACGAAGCAACGAAAGCCGTGATGTTTATATCCCATCATATAAAAATATTTTTCCGATGTGTTGGATAACCTATCTATGGGGGGCATCTATCCGCTTTGATTTTTGAATATTTAACTTTAAAAAAAAGGAAAAATAGCAAGTCTGCAACTCAGTAAAGGTATTGGAACTGATTTTTTGTAATTAATAAGATTTAATATTTCGAATTAAAAGTGATTTTAAATTGTTCTGGTTAGAAACACATATACGTAAAATCTTAAGATAAAAGTCGTTTTCGTAAAAGAAATGTACAAACACGAAGTTCATTATTAATTTTCACAATCCGTTAACGCGAAAAGTAAACGTGCGTTTACTTTCAAGTGCACGTAATAATATAGTTGTGAAATATGTAGTAAATGCCCGTTTACTTTTAAGTGCACGTAAAAATCAACCTGTGAAATCTGAAGTAAACGCCCGTTTACTACTGACTAAACGGACACAGAGTAAACGCGCGTTTACTCGGGTAGACATTAGAAATTTCCATTTTGATCAAGTTAACGTAATTATAGTAAACGCGAAAATTAAAGTGAACTAGCGGAATATGTGCACGCGGCGTTAACGGGCGTTTACTTTATGTAATGCTTGGTCTGCATCCAACTGTATATGATACGTTTTGTATTTTAATTGAAACACTTTTCACAATGTTATTGCTTTTGTCTGAAGCTTTAATTTTGTTTATTATGAT
This sequence comes from Mytilus galloprovincialis, assembly GCA_037788925.1. Taxonomy (NCBI): domain Eukaryota; kingdom Metazoa; phylum Mollusca; class Bivalvia; order Mytilida; family Mytilidae; genus Mytilus; species Mytilus galloprovincialis. The sequence continues at coordinate 54,827,312 of CM075341.1, forward strand.
GTAAAAACTATATCTATCTTATATACATTATTATATACTTTAACAATAAATTCCATATGACAAAATTAAAATCGTAATCAATCCAAGGTCCCCTAATTTTACGCACCAATCTTGAACCACTTCTGTCTCCTGACTGTGTCTTTATTAAAATCGTCGAAAATCCTTTTGCCCAAATATCTTACAGTGTGATAATCATTATCATAATTTAAACAGGCAACTTGTTGTGTTTTTATCTATATATGTTCCTTATTCAGAAGTTAAAACATAACGTCTGTTACATTGTCCAAAGAAATGTGTTGCCTCAGTTTAAAAGCACCCGATTTTACACTCGCCACTGTTAGTGTTGGTTGATCGTGGAATAGCATCACATTGAAGAAAAAGCTGTTAAGTTTATCTTAGATTGATTTTACATGTAAAAGATACAGATAAGGCTTTTGTGTGGTAGTAGCAATAATTACCCCCTTAAAAAAAAAACTGTAAATAAGTCATGTATGTTCACTGTTGTGACACGTTCTCGGCAAGATGCTATTGCTCATAAAAACGCAAAAACAAATGATCAAGAAACTATACAAATAAAAACAATCAAGAAACTTTTCTATTTGTACAGCCTCGTTTCGTTTGGTGATGTTTCCCCCCAGATATTAAAGTCTCTTCACTCCATAAGGAAATCTTATCTAATTCACCAACAAAAACTGAGAGATTCGGTCGCATGAACATGATGAACTCGAAAAGTAAAGGGTGTCTCCTACTTTGCATGCACACCACATCATGCAATTTCACCCTTCATATGTAATGACATAAAATTGTTATTTAATGCTTTTTCCTGATAAAAAAAGTGGTGTTTTAAAGTTAACAATTGAATAATAATAATAATATATAAATATGTTTTGATTGATAAAATAATGAGTTACCTTAATTGAATTCACAATTTCAGCAAATGACAACAAAACAATACAGTTTATAATCATCCTTTTTTCCCGGGTTGCAATGATAGAATAAAAATTACGCAAAATGACATTCAAATACGTGGGACAAATTCAATATAAGGTTCTAAATTATTAATGAAAATAATTGCTTGTTTGCCGTGAAGTCATTTGCTGGTAAAATAATCAATTTTGAATGTGCTAATCATGGATTGAAATACATTGTTTCGATAAGACCAGCAGTTGTTAAAAGTTGTAAAAGAAGACCCCGTCTACTTCCGATGTCCTAATACTTAAGTTTTTCCCCAGGGGATCAGAATTAAAGCAACACTTTTACATTTAAGCTTTACTGAACATCAAAATGGGCATTGTATACATGATTAATAGGACAATATGTATTATGTTAAGATGTTTTTATTTAAAATACACAATTCAGAACAATTGTTTTACATCAATAATATCATCAAACTATCAAACAATATGACCGCTTTCCGAAAACCCAACATACCAGAGTTGAGACATCGCCATTTCTGTTATGTGAAAAATAAACTTCAAAATAGGCTATCATATTGAAAAAAAGACCACGTCTACTTACGATGAATACTTTTAGAGTTTCGCAAGGGAATCAAAAAATTTTCACTTTTACATTTCAGTTTTACTGATACTGTCTGGGTTAATTGTGTGTCCTTTTTGTTGTGTTTTTGTTATTTGATTGATTTATGAATTTTTATGAATTTACAATTTATGTGTCTCTGCTTCCTTGATCATTTTTTACACTGTATTTTATTTATCGAGATTGGGAGATTATGTGAGTTGTCGTCAAACATGTGTTCATTTAGTCTCAAGTGTGAAACTATAATATCCAATACAAGAACATGACAGTTATTGCAGTCTGTGGTGGATTTATCGAAAGTTATTTCCTCGGGCATACAACCCCAATTACATTTTTAAATATCTTGAATATTTAAACCAAAAAGGTCATCTAAGTGGCAATATGTGTTTTAAAAATTATCAAATAAATGTCATAACAGAATGGTTATTTTTTGAATGTTGAATTAGTTCGATTTCCCTTTTGAAACTACCTCAAAATCAAGAAACACACAATATTATGAATGGTGGGAAAACGTAGAACTTTTATTACCAATGGAATAATTGTAAAAGATAATTTACAATGATTTTAATCAATCACTTTGATTTATTTAACAGACAAAATATATAGTTGGATATAAGTGCTTGTCTCAAACTAAGTATCGCTAGAGCGGTCACTGTTGTTTTGTGGTTTGCTTTATGTAAATAAATCACAGTTAAATATGGCGATATTTTAAAAAAATGCAACTCCAAAGATTTGTGTTCAGTTATTACTGCACTGAAGGTTAAAATATATTAAATAAATCAATTGGCCAAAAAAACCCGCTTTTTTTCATATCTGTCACGCTTTAAAAACAGGGTTTCTCATCAATTTAAAAATAATTGCAGTGTTAATACCATTATGAACAAATTGTTCCATATCTAAGTCAAAACAAAAATTTAAAGGTAGTTTATTCACATGTTTGTCACAAGTATATTCTATATTTATTTCATCATATAAACTTGGAAATCCTGTGCGAACTGAACTTCCTTACACATAACGGTGAAGCTGTTATACAAACGGCACTCTCTTGTTTCTGTAGAAATCACGAATACTTTACAGTTCTCAGCCATTTGGCAATACCGTGCACATTTAATTTTACTTCCACATGTCAGGACTTTGTTGGCCGGCGCCGCAAGTATCGTGTTATTTGTGACCAGCTTATACTGGCCTTGTTTGTAAGGTACATACCCTGAAAATGCGTTTAAAGATAAAATAGAAGAAAGGCAAAGTTTATATTCATTTCAAATGCAATAGGAAAAACTAAACCTTTAAAAAAGTTTAATGATTACAATCGCCTACAGCTTCAGTGATAAAGAGATGAAAATGTTAGTGTATGCAACCATTTCAATGTATGTTTTCGCTAAATAGCAAAACACGTTCACCTTATTGACCCCTCCAATCTCGTTCATTTTAGGTAAATTTATATCCATGAGTCTTGTTTTGTGTGCTTTAATTTTTGTATTCTGAATTAATGTGTGCGATATAAGCATCGGTAACTTTTTTTTTATCGAGTTTATTCAGATTATTATTTATGTTTGCAATTATTCTTATTAACCGTAATGAAGTAAAAACTGAATTAATGTGTGCGATATAAGCATCGGTAACTTTTTTCTTATCGAGTTTATTCAGATTATTATTTATGTTTGCAATTATTCTTATTAACCGAAATGAAGTAAAAACAATATATTGGCATTATCCAATTATACGATAATCAATTGAAATAGAGAGAAATAAATGAATTAAAATGGTGCACTAAAATATCATTTTGACCGCAGTATATCAGGACAAAACAGAAAAGAAAATGAAATCTGATACAATTCTTTGATTGAAATAGGGATTTGTTTTAATCCTATATGGCCAGATTACAGAAAATTTACAAAGTTTTTTAATAAGATAAGTTGATGACGGAATTAAGTACTGTTTAATAATGATTTAAAATTAGAGCAAACAACAGTGGCAACAGCCGAGGTCATGTAAAATGTTTAATCGTCACTTTTCTTCAATTCTCACATTAATAAAAGATTCAATTCTGTAAAAGTATTATTGGTCACTCTTATTTAGAAACTATAATTGTTTTTATTCTGGAACGGAGTGTATGTACTCATTCAGGTGAATAATTGATAATTAACAGAATAACACTATCGTTTTCATTTTAACCATGATATTAGAAATGAAGATAATTGAATAATGATTTACAACATGATTTACAAGGAAGCTATTAAATCAAGAGTTCAAAATGGTGAAATTGAAATCATTTCTTCGTAAATTTTACGGACGCAATCACGAGTTGGTTGACCGTTATGGAATAACTGTTTCACAAATGATATCGGATATGTTCCTTACGTCGTAACTAAAATCTCCTTCCCTTTCATAAATATGACCTACAGAATTAGACTATTTACCGGATTTGTTATCTCATAAGCAACAAGACGGGCGCCACATGTGGAGCAGGATCTGCTTACCCTCCCGGAGCACCTGAGATCACCCCTAGTTTTTGGTGGGGTTCGTGTTGTTTATTCTTTAGTTTTCTATGTTGTGTCATGTGGACTATTGTTTGTCTGTTGTCCTTTTCTTTTTTAGCCATGGCGTTGTCAGTTTGTTTTCGATTTATTAGTTTGACTGTCCCTCTGGTATCTTTCGTCCCTCTTTTACACCGGCATTTTCCATATTTAGCGAGCAACCTTTCTAAAAAAAAGTTTATGCAAAATCCACAATCAGTTAACATACCTGTTTCATACACCGATAACCTCCATCCACCCCCACATATCTGTTCAGAATCACCGACACACTCCCGATTACAATCATAATCCTTGATGTGATAATCACTTACATCTTCAGGACCGTACTGATACGGGTCATCACCACAATGACATTCCGCTCTATTCTACAAATAATCAAATATGTTTTTTGTTTTATTCAGGTGAATAGTTTGTACATTAAAATCAAACAAGACAATTGATGAAAGCGATAGTTAGGACTAAATGTGGATTTTGAAAAGGATTTCTGCACATATGACTAGAGCCCTAATCATGCTGATTGCCTTTTGTAAATTCAAATTCAAATTCATAGCGATTGCAAGATCTTGTTGAGCGTGGGGTTGGTTCAGGGTGCTCTTTGATATTATTTCTCAATCTCTTTTTTTCGAAGACAAAGTAAGTTATCTTAGGCCGTGTTCATACCAAATGTCATGTACAGTAATCATGTTTACAATTTGTTTAATGTAATGTACACTGGATTGACATTGAATTTGTTCACATCTATTCACTAGGTTTAATTACATGTAAACGAGATTTGTTCACTCTTGTTAACTATTTGTCATTTGAATGCTCATTACATAGAATCGAATTCAAATTTCTCGGACAACTTTTCTAGTAATTTGGAAGCTACCATTTGATTTTTGGAGTCGGCTGAGAAATAAATTTGAAAAACAGTCAGACAGGAGTTTTGAGGAAAACAAATTCACGATGAGCATCTTTGCAAACAAAAAGAGGAGGATGACAATGTAAGTAAAAAAAGTCAGGATAAACTAATAAATCAATGCAGGACCGAATATAATAAAAAAAAGGCAGGACAGTAATAACAACTTCAAAAAAGCAAGACAAAATGTTACCGGATCTTAGATACTGGCCAAACAATACAATTTACGCACACTCATTTTAGTAATACGTTTATAAGTAAATTGTAAATTGAGTGAAGGCCAGTGATAAATATTTCTGTGTACGTCCAAAAGATTCAGAAGACATTTTAAAATGAACTATGTGTTTGGCAATGATGATGCGTTGAGTCTTGATGAGGGGTTAATAAAGCTATCTAAAGTTGATTTTTTTATAACAAAGCAATACATCTAGTTTAGCAAATGTTTAGAGATTTAATTCGGTAAAAACTTGATTAATAATTATTATAAATATCAATTTTATTCAAGCAACGTTTCCTTTTTCATGGTAAAATTTATGTTCTAAGTACCTTGTTGCGTGTACACTTAACTCAACCAAGCCCTATATTGACTATCGACTGCATGTTGTCAACACATGATTTAAACTACATGTAAACATTGAGTTTTATCAATAAAAACACACATGTGTATAGTTTAGGTGTGAATTACACAAACACACTAGCAAGTTTATGTATATGTGAGAAGAAAAAATATAAAACACAAAAATATTGAACTCTGAGGAAAATTCAAAACGGGAAGTCCCTTATCGAATGGCAAAATCAAATGATAAAACACATCAAACGAATGGACAGCAACTGTCATATTCCTGACTTGCTTGGTACAATCATTTGCAAATGTAGAAAATGGTGGATTGAACCTGGTGTTATAGCGCTATACCTCTCACTTGTATGACAGTCGCATCAAATTCTATTATATGTTCTATGATGCGTGAACAAAACAGACATAATAGGTAAAATTGTCAAAATAGGAGTACAGAAGTCATCACCGTGTCATAATCTCAATTAGAACCAAAACAAACAAATATTTAACAAAGAAGCACAAAAAAGCATCTATCAAATTTAACAACCACATTCATTGCTAACTTATATATGTATTTTAAATCAACCAAAAAAGGACAGAAATATTTGAAGTCATGTTACTGAATGGCAAGGTTCACATCAACTCTAGTGTAGATTCGCGTGTTTGACGTCATAATGTACACGTCACACAGGAAAATATATAAAATAATGTTGTCGTTCAGAGTATTTTCAAAATTATAATAGAATAATAACTTAAAACATTGTTGTGGCGTCATTCTATTGTTTACCCGTTCTTTATTTCAGTGATTGGATTATAATTGACCAGTAAGAAACCACTATGTTACCTGTTTAACTGTCCAATATTTTAAAGAATAGCCCTCCTCCTTCTTGAAAATATTGGACAGCTAAAATGTTCCCCAAATGTTCCTGGAACGTTTCTGTTTCGTTGTCAAAACTTTGCAATTTACCGTTGTGGGAACGTTAAAGTGTGGACTATCAGTAACGTTGTAAGAATTTTGTGATATAACGTTATGAAAAAACAATTTGGAACCTTTAGAGAACCTTGTGTAACTAATCTGGAACCTCGAAAGAACCTTGCGTAAACAATATGTAACATTTATAAAACCTTGTGTAACCAATCTGGAACCTTTATAAAACCTCGTGTAACCAATATGGAACCCAAATTTAACCTAGACTAACAGGTACAATAATGGTCTAACGTATCTACATGCATTGGTCCAACGTTGTTTTTTTCTCCATCTTCCAGGAAATGCTTGTAAATTTTGCCCCTGGACGTTTAAGCAACCAACAATCAAGCAATATTTCTCCATGTAACAATGTTTTCTTAAATAGTGAACACAAAGGTATGAATATACATAATTTATTTTAGCTAGACAACCAGCAAATTGTTAAAAGTTTAATTTTATGTGTCTACACGTTACTAAATCAGGTCTAGAATCAAAATTATAAAGTCTATTCCTGATAATTCATGACTGTAAATGTAATTCACTTCATACAATTATTCTCCTAGCTCTGTATTCTAACATGGTTTTTATTAAAGAAGAGTGTTCCTTTTGTTTTCTGCTACACTCTCTTTTGTCACTATTTGACAGAATGGACTGTTAAAGCCTTATATCCTTTACATAATGGCATTATAATATACACATGGAAAAAAGTATTGCAACACCAAATTCAAATTAAAGAAACATTCTTTATTTTTTTGTAATATAATTTGTTGAAATAGAACTAGTTAAACATTATTTAAATCTCACCTAAGTTTAATCAATAAATTTCGACTCGATCAGTTCGTATCTGCACATGCAGCGACTGCACCCGTAAACAATAAAACCGATGTTTTATCTTCAGTTTTTTAAACACTTTAAATAACCAAGTTCATAAAGTTATGTGATTTACACTTTGTAAATGGTCCTCCATAACTCTTAACTGCAGCAAGATGGCAGATTATCAGCATGAGAGAAGCAAGTATGTCGCTGTGAAAATTGCACGTATTGTTTGTAATCACCATTCCACTATAAGTCGTTTTGAGAATACAAAATAGGCAACAAACGATGTTAAAAACCTTCCGAGATCAAAAAGACCACCTATGACATCTGCTGGGCAAAATCATGCATAATGAAGTTTGGTCAGAAGGAAACCCATTGCAAACAATACAATTCTAAAAAAAGAGAGGTTGCCATACAGGAGACTTTAAAAAAGAACTGTTCAAGAACGACTCATTTCTACTGGATATAGTGCGTTAAGACCATTTGGGGACCTTTGCTTACAAACAGACATACAATGGCCCGTATACAATGTAGTGCAGAGATCGCCAAAGTTGGAAATTAGCATCGTGGTGGAAGACCCATTGTTTCAATCTTTTTTGGCCTGATCATAGCCCGGATTTTGAACCATATCGAGCATATATGGGACACTATTTAGCGTAAAGTGCGCGAAAGGACACCCCTAGTTCAAACACGTCATGAAATATACAATGCCCTTCATCAGGAATGGTTGCGGTTACCTCAGCAACAAATAAGTCGACTGGTGACAGAAATCAAAAGACGCTTAGACATGTTAGAGGCGGTTATCCGTTTGAATGGAGGCTACTAATTCTTTGGCGTATAACGATCAACGATGATGTCAACAATCATCATAAGATTAATTTGGAAATGTCTGACATTGTAAAATTCGACTGCAGTAAAAGTTGTAAAATGCATTTTTTTGTACAAAAAATACTTCATTTCGTTATCAAAATTGTGGTTACATAAAAGATTTTTTCCTTGCGTTTTTTTATTCGTTTTAATGCCAATGTTATCATTAACTATGTTTCAATATTATTTTACAAATATTTTATCATATTCTATCCAAAATACCAGGCTGATTTTTCAAGGTTTAAAAAATCAAGGTGTTGCAATATTTTTCCATGTGTATAGAACAGTAAAATAATGGCATTATAATAGAGTTCCCAATTAAGAGGAGGTCAAATGTAATATAGAATGAGCTTTAAAAAAATCGTGTGCGTTTGGACACATTTATTTTCATATTATATAGTAAATATATAAATTGTGTCGTAAAAAACAATGACACTTAACATTAAGAATGGAAATGGAGAATGTGACAAACAACTACCCGACCAAAGAGCAGATAACAGCCGATAGCCACCATTGGGTCTTGAATTCAGCAAAAAAATCCCGCATCCGACAGCGTGCTTTAGCTGGTCACTAAACAAATACGACTGTATTAGTTAAAAGAAAATTGAAGTCATACTAAATTTGAGTTGAGGATATATATAAATGAACTCAACTTAAAAATCTAACAAAACTAACACGGACCAGAGTCTAATCATTAATGTTTAAATGTTCTAATTAATTTGCCCCCCAAAAAAGCAAAATTTCTTAAAAACATAAACAAGTCTGTTTATGTTTTAAATAAATTGTGCTTTTTTTGGGGCAAATTATTTAGAAATCGCAAGTTAGATGCGTAACCGCAGAAGGAAGGACAAAGCCAGAAGTACATTTTGATTAAATGCTAGCCTGCAAAATATTTTTTCAAGACAATTACAGTACTTTTCTAAAAAATTTAATTTGTTTTCAAATGGATCAATATTTATGTATTATTTTCCTCAATGTCAATAATCATTTTAAAAATTACTTCTCTTTGGAAGATATCACTTGTAATGTGTTGAATATGTTGTTATTTTACATTATTACAACATTACCTCTGTTCCAGAGTATATGTAGCCCTGTTCTTTACAGTAAAGCAAACACAAGTTGTTTTCCATATCTGGAGTTTCGTTATCCAACACATATTCATGTGTTAACAGTCTTGTCCATGTATCAATGAAACATCCAACGTAATCATTGCCATCTGTTCAAAAGAATGTATTCATTAAGTTAACAGATTAAAACGGACAATTAGTAAATAAATAACTGTGCAATTATTGCCTACCGAGGGTGTTAGATGTTAATCGAAATGTAAACTACTTTTGTAGGTAATGGAAAGGGGGGAAACATAGTATTTGAGTTATATATATTTGAAATTGGGTAAATAAAAAAAAAAAAATATTAACAAATTCATTTAATTCCCCTCTCTTAGATCTTGTACTGTGGTGAAGAATATGTTGCTGATGATTTTATGCAGAAAAAAAAAGATTAAAAGAGTATCATGTTTTATCATTATACACAGTATCATATCATGCATACATTATCATTATATATGAAATATCAATTAAAGGAACTCACCAATCACCTGTACTTGACACTGAAAAAGAAACAGTTTAAATTGAAAAGATAGTTATAGATTATCTAATCGATGATTTGAAATAAGCACATATATTAAACGAGTGATCAATCAACCCATTAATTCACGAATGCTCAAAGTGCATAAGTAACTTATCAATGTTGTTCGGTCATCAGTTGATATTTGATTTCGATATTTGAATTATTTGATTCGTTATTTTTATTAGATTTGCAAGAGGCTTTTTTATGAAATCAATGTAGAAAATGTAAGGAGCTATTTCATGTTTATCTTTTTCTACGCATTCACAATTTGTTTTGCTCCGACATAATCGACGTTTTGACAACGCCTACTGTTGTACGACGTCAGAGGAGTGAGATAACCACGTTTCCATATCACTGGGAAATCAATGTTATTCATTGGAGCCAATGTTATATTGCTATCTAATATATACTAATATGTAGTGAATGCAGATCACTTGTATGTGTAATACCGTCAACGACAAACGTTCTGCATCAGCCATCCGTCATGATATCGACATCAGTCACTGTTACAAAGGACTCTTATTTGTATAACGTCATTTCACATTAAGATTAAGTAAGATCTACTTTATAGGTATATAATTTGGCTGTTACAATATAACACTCTGTATCATCCCTGAACTAATGCAAACCTATCGAGTAAAGCTCCTTAGATTATATTGGTGTCTCGGGTTGAAACAAATGTGATATTTAACAAGCTATATGATATTCTCTATTGATAGTATGTCTTTTCATTGCATGTGCTTGATATTTCAATCTAAGGAAGCTAAATGCATTAAAAACAATGTAACATTAGAATATAAAAAAGTTAAGAACAGGAAAATCCGTAGTTAGTAATCTAATATACATGGATGTCCCGTAGTATCAGTTGAATTATATGATAAAGTGGATATCATTTCAATTAACAATGTTAATGGTGGTTTTTGTCCATGGATTTATGAGTTTGAACAGCGGTATAATACTGTTGCCTTTATTTAACCATATTGGTGTTCTCTTTACAGATTCTTCAGAGACAGGCTTTTCTAAATTGGTTAATTTATTATAATTTCTTATAGAGATAATCCAAGTCGTTTACTATGTTCATATGTTCTAATATTATCATAGTGATATGGGTCACGGTCCTTACGATTCCTGTACAAATTGCATTTAAACTATTGCAGGAAAAAACTGAATTTTCAACACATTATTCATACAATGTTCATCCAGCCAGATCAAGTAGGTAAATGTAGGCTGTTTAAATGTCAATAACCAATGTTATACAGTAAAGGGAACGAAAATTACACTGTATATAGTTTCGTGCATCCGAAGCAATTTATGAATACACCTTCAAAACTCAAACTGCAAAACTCAAAATTGGAAAGACCAGAACACATGAAATATTTTGATCTTTCTTCAAAGTCGTTAGGAAAAACACGAAACTCCCACAGATTTAGATTTGAGTTTTTATATAATATAGCAAATCAAGCTCATACTCTGGCATGTGTATTTGTGGTATCTATCTGTTTGTCGTAAATACTGTCATACATTCGTTTTTTTCTTTCTTGTAATTGCTACGTTTAGAGCGGCGAATTGATAGTAAAAGTTAGATTTATAATTGAATAATGTTTCTGAATTTAACCATTAAATTACATCATTGTTTATTTCTTCAACTATGATATTTTTCGAAAATATTGAAATTGATTCAACATGATAAAAGTACTTTTAAACATTTCGTTAAAACTGCACAGTGTCACTGTCATGTAATTGTTGATGTAAAATATCTTTAATATTCTTTGTTTGTTACCTAAATAGAATTATTCCACACTTACTCGTGTTAAATAAGGATGCAATTTTTTTTGGACAGAAATGATGAATAGCCAGTTATATTTCAGTACTTTTTGTATATTATAATTTGTTGTTTTTCATAAAATATGCTGTATGTTATGGAAAAGATTGCAATCAGTCATTATGAATACATTACTTTTGTATGAAATGTGAATAAGTAAGGATAAATATGCAAAAACTTTTGTTTTTGTTAAAACATTCAATTCATTTCAATATTTACTACCAATTTTAACTGTCACTGATGTTTTGTACATTTTGTGGTATAGGACTGGGTTTTTTTTTCATAAGATCTTAAAAATATCAGAAAAAATGTATTAAAATGATACTCGCATTTTTCCTCGCTTGCTACTTTTTTTTTATTTGCAACTAGTTTATAATTTCAAGGTCCTCAAGACAAGATTTTTTATAAGAATTTTAATATTGTAAGTAGTAAAAAATACTTTTACGTTTGTTTGTGTTGAATATGAATGTAATAATTTCTTTATTTTCATAGAAATAATGAGCCACCATTTAATTTCAGTACTATTATTCACCAGGTTAGGTAGTTTATTTTTATAAAAGCTAAAGAATATCAGGAAAAAAAAATGCTAAAATATTGTTCGGATTGTTTTAAATTACTAAGGATTTATATAGTGAATACAAATCCTTAGAATAACCGGTATTTCTTATTTTGACACAAAAAAAAATAAGACAAAAGGACATCCTTTTCTGAACTTTCCGGGGTTGGAAATATATACAATAACTAAAAACAAAATGACCATTCTCTTTTAATGATATTTGCATTTAGTTTTATCTGCATATTGCTTTTCCTAAACTTCCTAAACTTTTGCTTGATAACATATATAAAAAATGTTGATCTTTTGTATTTGAACATTTTGTATTTGTCATGTCGTCATTTAAATGAAATGAAACAAAACAAAAATTCCGTAATTTGTGACATAGAAGAGGTCTTCCCGTCAGAAAGGTCTATCAGTCTAAGGTTGCAAGTATTGCATCTATGATGCGTTTTTTTTTTTATTTAAAACTGAATTGTAAACAATTATCCAATGATTAGTCCTAACTGGTAGTGTTGAAATTATTAACAGAAATAATACATCCAAATAAGAATTATTCAATTATGACAATGTATGCATCACACTTCTTGAACATGGGAATGTGTTTGTATAACTTGAACATAAAAAATGGAGAAAGGGAATGGTTTTTCAAAATAAAAAATGTTATTGCTCGTAGAACGAGAACATATGACAAAATTAAGACAGCATAACTACCCTCAAAAGAGTGGTGTTCCTATTAGAGGAAGCTCATACGAAGAAAAGATCAAACAAACAAAATGTAAAATTATGAAAGCTGGTATATATAAAAGATAGAGAGACGAGATATAACTAAATAGGTTTTTAGAATTAAATAACAAAAAAGCTTTACAAATTGTATCAACAGGTCAATTAAACAACTAAGTACATTTATACATTTGATAAAGGCAATCATCTCATTTAAAGTCATTATATTTTTTGTTCAAATGGTAAACGGAAAATGTCCTCCGTCTCTCTAAGTAATGATAGTGATACATGGCATACAGCCTTGATTGCGTATGGTATATTTTTATTAAGTATAAGTTTATTTCATTGAATATATATTAAGATACTCTATCTGCATGCTATGTGATCTTAAGCGTTTGTTAAGTTGTGTATTTAATTTTACAATATAAAGAACTGTTTTAACTACATATTTCAGTCTAATAGGCCGAAACTATAATATAGCAAATTTTCAATTTGAAATTAAGCAAGTATCATAACATGAAATGGATATGCGTAAATGTCAGTGTTATGCCTTTGATATTAGATAAATAAATTATAATTACATACCATATGCTGTCGCGGGGAGGCATTGTAGAAGTCTTGAACAGTGTAGAGGCTATGTATAAATTAGACTAAAATAATATAACTTTAATCATTTGTTAATGATTTCATAGAATGAATAAACATCAACAAGCCAAAAAGCTTAACGAACATAATCGTTTCACGAATTTAAAAACGATAGAATGTACGTTAGATTCGGGGAGCTCCTTTTAAACATAATAAATCGTTTGTGCTATTTATTTTGTTCTTTCAAGATAATTGAATAAACAACGCTTAACAACGCTTAACACCAGATCATGCAATTAGTTGCAAGATATATTTAAAAGACCAATGTTTTTATTTGATGAACCTTTGAAAAGGGGCTTGTTAAACAATGAAGATGATAATTTGAAAAGACGTTTACCCTTTCGATTATGCAGTTAAAAGAAATTTAATTATAATGTAAATTTGGATTATCGTTTAATTATTTGAATTAATATTGGAATAAATACAAAATATCTTTTTGTTTTATACCAAAGTATTCTAAACGAAATTGTAATGAAATTTTTTTAAAAGACGTTTTATATCCATTGATATATTTCTAAAAGAAAACATAATATTTTCTAAAAACCGGTTAGATCAAGTTTATTTTATGAATGTCATTGTTTGAAGCTTAAATCTACTTTTATGAATAATTTAACCAAACCAGACATATACCTCACCAAAAGACAGTAATTGTATATTATCATGTTTATTATTATTATTATTATTATTATTATTATTATTATTATTATTATTATTATTATTATTATTATGTTCTACGAGGGATGATATTCCCCAAAATTCATTCAATAACCCCTAATATCATATTCTTCTATTGTTTATACAAATCTAACCTCATTGCACTTAATTGCTCATACTGTAATAATATCATATACATTTTGTACATTCCTTATATTATCACTTTATTAATTTGTGTATTATATACTGTGTGTTTCACTAAAAAATATTTTATCATTGTATTATTAATTTATTATATCTATGTATCTTGCCTGACAAGGACCTATGGTGTGTGAAATAAATAATGTCTGATGTACATGTACATTGTAGTAATCAGGATTCTTTCTTCCATATAGGTTTATGCACAAAATGAAGGCAGATGATTAACAATGAAATAAAAGAAACTTAAATCAAGTTTTGAGACAAAATTCTAATTGATTAGCATGCATATTGTATATTATACAATGCATATATGGATATAAAAAGACAACCAAAATATAATATTGGCCTCAACAAAACTGTGTCCCTCAATTGACAGGCCTGAAGGTCTTGAAACATGAAAAAAACCTACTTAAATTATTGTTATTATTATTATTATTAAATTCAACATTTTGAACAAGGCGGTTTAAATCAATTAACACGCATATAAAAATGTGAATGCAGGCTATATTATTTAAACTATTCAAAACTACTGTAAATGTATGTTGGTTAATACCTTAAATTGTAGAATAGTATAAACAAACAAGTCATGCACTGTTTAAATTTTTGAATTTTTACCATGCCATTGCTTCTATTTGTGTGATAATTGAAATACTCTTGATGGTTATTTTGATTTCAAAGATTACCTTGTTATGAAAAGAAATTGCATGGCATATATGCATTTTTTGTACTGTTTGAGATTTTAAGGAATACTTTATATAATTATTTTATATGATTGCAGGGCTCTACATGTATATTTCAGATATGTGATGCACCAAATAGGGCTGATCATGTAGAAGAAGCTACAGACCTTGAGGTAAATATCTTATTGAATGTATACCCAAAATCAATGCACCAAGTATAAAATTGGGTTATTCAAGTGCAATCAACTATTTTGAATAAAATTTGTAATACCTGTACCTTACTGTTCTATAAATAAACTTTATTGGAAATTTTTTTAGAAATTTAAAATGTACACAAAAAATACATTTTTTCCAATTAATTTCATCCTTGGAGATACTTTGTAGCTCACCTGGCTCAAAGGGCCAAGTGAGCTTTGCTCATCACTTTGCATGCATCATGGTTCATCGTTAACATTTACAAAAATCTTCTCATCTAAAGCTAAAATCTTAGCAACAGTCATCATCGGAGTATCTTGTTTAAAACATGTGTCCGATGACCCGGCCCGCAAAGATAGCCACCATTGACAAAATAAAACATAGAGGTCAAATGTAGATTTTCGCTTATATCTGGGACAATATACCTAATGCGCCTCTGATTGAGGAACAGAAAAGTTGTTTGTAAACAAAAACACTGTGTAGTGATATTGGACATGTTTAAATTTTTAACAAGTGATTGAGCTTAACTTTTTGTGTTGATCTGGAAAGTATTGGACCTCAGAATAAATATGTAAAAACTATGGAGTTATTACATGTATTCAAAGTATTAAATTTTCAAAGAAATTATTGTTTGAAAAAAGGGACTTTTTACCAAAAAAAGCCGCATCACGAAAGGATTTTCGAGGTATGCTAATTTACAGAAAAATGAATCACACTTCGTACCCCGAAAATTTAACCACATATGTGAAAATGTCTCAGCTTCGAAACAAGTCATCATACGTATACAAGTTTACGATATGGGCTGAGCTACAGAAGAAAACGTTACCATTACCGCCTATGGAGAAACAATTACGCATATTGCCCCATCTCAGAAACCAAAGCATTTTCAGCAAATATGCCATAGGGAACATTTTGCATCAGGCAAGATCTGTCTATCTTGCATTTTTCAAATGAACCATACGACCCTTGTGTGGGTTGCTACCCCTAAATTGGTAGTTCTGACAAAATTTTGCAGTTTTTGGTCATCATCTTCAATATTAGTATAGATAATGATAAACTATAAATAGCAATAATGTTCAGCAAAGTTAGATCTACATAACAGTCAATAGGACCAAATTGTCAATTAAACTCTTAACGAGTTTTTGCCCTTTGTAGTCAATTTTTAACAATTTTTCGTAAATTTTGTAATCTTTTACAAAGATCTTCCCCTCTGAATCTCCATGGCCAAATTCGACCAAACTTGGCCACACTAATCATAAGGGTATCTTGTTTAAAAAATATGTCCTATGACACTGCCTACAATACAACAGGCCGACATGGCTTAAAATAGAACATTGGGGTAAAATGCAGTTTTTATACAACAAAGTGTTTGCGTTTGTATATTGGTATCATGTCGTTGTCAGTGTTGTACAAAGGCAGATTGGGATAGATTTTAGGGGTTATTGCCCACACTTTTTAAGAATTACAATACAATACTTTTATAATACTTTGTATAAATTGGTTTTTTTTATTAATTTCAATTAGGGTTTTATTCTTGAATTCTGGGGGTTCTTTAATATGCTGAATCTAACCGTGTATTAAGTTTTTGGAATTTGGTCCCCATTTTTAAATTGGTCCACATGAGATCCAAAGGGTCCAAATTTAAGCTTAGTTTGATTTTGTAAAAAAAATGAATAAATGAGGTTCTTTGATACAGCCTTCAACAATGAGCAAAGCTAATACCACATAGTCAGCTATGGAAGGCCCCAAAATGACAATATATAATCTGTTTGTTATTAGAGTTACTTCTTTTTATACCCGTTTGGATGAAATGTCTATGTTTTATGTTTCAGGAATTAGAGTTACACATTACGACTTTAGTGAAGCACTGTCAGGAAAAAGTTTCTGTGATGAAGAAATAAAATGAATGGAACTGAAGTCAAAGCTTGTCAGTGTGCAGTTGTAGAGGTTGACTCCTCAAAACAGATCATGACAAGTTACTATATTAAGGGAATTAACCGACTGTTTATGATATGAACAAATATTTTTAAAATAAAATCATGTCTTTTAAAATGACAGATGATAAATGAAAATTCTAAAACCAGCATTTATGTCACTACACAAATTATTTTGATATCTTTTTAATATTTTATGAAATAAATTCATTATGGGTACAACACATAATTTGCAGAACAGGATGTAACCTTCTGACCCACTGTGAAAAGTCGAAAGGTTTTAATTTATTGGCGTAGATGGAATAAGCACATTAACCTAACCCACAACAATTCAAATATTGCTAATGGAGTATTTTTAGTGATAAAATATTTTTCATGTGTCATTTGATAAGTTACGGGGTTCGTGTTGTTTATTCTTTAGTTTTCTATGGTTTTTTTGTGTGTACTATAGTTTGTCTGTTTGTCATTTTCGTCTTAAGCCATGGCGTTGTCAGTTTATTGTCGATTTATGTGTTTGACCGTGCCTCTGGTATCTTTCGTCCCTCTTTTATATCTTATATATTCAATGTTTATTTTATGTTTTAAAAAAGATTTGCCTGTTTGCTAATCCTGTAGTCATTTATGGGTTATTGATATGGTTAAAATTCATATTGTTAGTGTAAGGGTTACTAATAATGTCAAATCAATGATATTTGGTATATAGTTAATTTATAATATCCTTTGTACAAATATGCCGAGCATATTCAGTATGTATTCGTGTGTATTGTTGTGGAAATCATTATTGGACACAATTTGTCTGTTCAACAATATAATCGGTGAAATTTTATCATTTACAATGAACAATCAATGAAATTGGAGGGAAACGTCGACCTGCTAGTAGACCCTTTCCACATCTGCAGGATGCATACTTAACTTTCAGTAAGTTAGGAGAAATTGTACATACTTTTTATAGAGTAAACACATATTTTTTTTTTTTGGTTTTTTTTTTTCTATCTTTAAGGTAGATAGGGTGTATTC
Organism: Mytilus galloprovincialis; assembly: GCA_037788925.1. Classification (NCBI taxonomy): domain Eukaryota; kingdom Metazoa; phylum Mollusca; class Bivalvia; order Mytilida; family Mytilidae; genus Mytilus; species Mytilus galloprovincialis. The sequence goes on from CM075341.1 coordinate 54,845,542, forward strand.
CTCCATCTTGGATTTTGAAGTACCAGAAAACAAGGTCTAATCCTTTAATAGAATGTGCAAATTTTGAGAGTACTATGTAAATAAATGCAACAGTAGTATACCGCTGTTCAAAACTCATAAATCCATGGACAAAAAACAAAATCGGGGTAACAAACTAAAACCGAGGGAAACGCATTAAATATAAGAGGAGAACAACGGCACAACACTAAAATGTAACACACACAGAAACGGACCAAGCATCAGACAAAATCCCACGAGAATAACAAATATAACATCAAAACCAAATACATGAATTTGGGATAGACAAGTACCGTGACACGTCTTATCGCAATGTGAAATTACACTCAAAAATAAGAGAAAACAAACGACGCAACGTTAAAATGTAACACACACAGAAACGAACAACAATATAACAATGGCCATATTCCTGACTTGGTACAGGACATTTTTAAAGGAAAAAATGGTGGGTTGAACCTGGTTTTGTGGCATGCCAAACCTCGCACTTTAATGGCAATGTTAAATATAACATTGAAATAACAACATAATATTACAGGACTACAATACAAATAAATAGGAGAACGTATTAGACAAAGAAACACATGATTAATGAATAACAAAAAGCATCAGGTTTAAAATTCAATACGTCAAAAACGCGCCTCGTCCACACAAGACTCACCAGTGACGCCCAGATATAAAAGATCGAAAGGGAAAAAAAGTACAAAGTTGTACAGCACTGAAGATCAAAAGTTGAAAAAGGCTGTGTCAAAAACGGTTATGTTTTTATGCTTGGAATAAGAACATCCTTATTATTTAGAACAATTAATGCTATTGCAAACAGTAAATTTTATCAAATGAATATAACAGATATACATAATGAAACTGAAGTATTAACTCATTACAGAAAACAAACACGAATACATGCAAAGACCAACACAGAATAGACACACCCTACATAAGGGGAGGCAACTCAAATGCAAGAGCAGATAATTCAGATTAAGGTACTTTTACAATAAAATGTGTTAGGAATTTACCTATTTTATAATGAATCAAGAAAACGGATCCGGTGATCCCATTTTTTTCATTTTCTTAACTGAAAGCATACTATTAAAGCTACCTTCTCAAATTTTTCTCAAAATTATATGGTGTAGTTTACGCTTTATAGCAGAAAATTGGGTTTTCCATGCATAATCTATACAAAATCTGTCAATTTAGAACACCGTGTATAAAAAAAATCATCAGGTACATGCCTTTGTTCAATTAATAAAATGACACTGTTTTCACGATGAATCAAGAAACAACAACACGACCAAAGAGCAACAACAACAGAAAGCCACTAATAGGTCTTTAACACAGCTATAAAATCCTGCACACGAAGGCAAGCTTCAGCTGGCCCCTAAACAGACATGTGGACACGCATACCACGCCATGCGATTCCAATCTCAATATCTTATAAAACAAAACTATCATACAATATCGTTTACATGAACAAATTATTGTGTTTTAAAGCAAAGATTAGTATTATAATAATGTATATCGATGTATCGATGTTAAGTAAAGAGTTACCTTAATTGAATTCGCAATTTTCGACACAATCAACAACACAAAATAATGTATAATCATCCTTCTATGGCGAGTTGCAATCACAGAATGACAGCTATATAAAATTACATAACATGACCTCTAGACAAACAGATTATCAGTCGCTACTGATGAATTATTTAATGAAAAATTATTGCTTCAAGCCTTGTCTGCAGTGAATGCATTTGCAAGTACGATAATCAATTTTGAATGTGCTTTTTAGATATTGTATTATATTAATTCCACAAGTTTTGAACGGTTGCATAAAACAAAAGACCTTAAGCAAATAAGTGTGATATACTTGCCAATAAGACATCTCTGTATAAGAGATCAAATAACACAGACGGGAAATTCATTTGATAGCTTGCTTGTTAGTGTGAGCCAAGGTTCCGTGTCATGTTTTAGGATTTTTGTCATTTTTTTTTCGGAATCGTCTGGTTTAATCTATTTGAATGCATTAACAATTTTTGCCCATTGACCCCAATTTTTCTTTTTATAAATCTTTTACTTGTATAATTACAAGCCATCTGACTAAATCTTATACAATCTTAGTTATTTTGTAATAGTTTTTGAGAACTTAAACTTGTCAATGATAAAGCTAGGAAAAATAAAGAGAGATCATTTTCCTACCAAAATAGTAATGGCTAATATCTCGTAAACAAGCACATTGACCTATATATTTATTTTGCTTTGTTGGTTCCTTTATTAATCCCCTATCAATATATACGAATGTTATTAAAAGCTTGTTATTTTGAAAGTGAGTAGCGAACCTCCTTTAAGGCCGTACTTTGACCTATAATGGTTTACTTTTACAAATTGTGACTTGGATAGCGAGTTGTATCATTGGCACCCATATAACATCTTCATACATTATAAGTTAGGTAAAAAAAGTCCAAAATAGGGGTGCAGCAGTCAAAAACCTTGTGTTATGAGCTTAGTAACTATAAAAACAAAACAAAAAGTCAACATCAACAAAAACACAAATAGGTATATAGAGAAAACACACTGATTAACATACTACATGTTTTTATGAACGACAAGTTTAAAGGGGGAAAAATCGTCAAAGAAACAAACCAGATGAAAATAGAGATAGATTAAATATACTTATCCATTTTCTGACGTTTCTAATTTAGGTTACACCGTTGGTTTTCCTGTTTGATTGGTTTTACACTATTCATGTTGGGGCCCTTTAAAGCTTGCTTATTGGTGTGACCAAAGGGTCAGTGTTGAAGGCCGCATTTTGACCTATAATGGTTCACTTTTACGAATTGTGACTTGCATGGAGAGTTGTCTCATTGGCACCTATACAACATCGTCTTAAATGTATATAATAGGTAAATATGTCAAAAATAGGGGTGCAGCATTCAACCTTGTGATATGATCTTAATAACTATAAAAAACAAAAAATATGTAAACATCACCAAAACACAAAAAGATATATAGACAAAGCACGCTAGCAAACATGAAAGACAAGAATACAAAAATGTACCATATCACAATAACACAATTATTGGATGTGTTAGTATCAAGGCACATCAAATTGATATTAACAACAATATACTAAAAAATAAAAGTAATATTCGCAAAGACAAATACAGAATAATATAACACACTATTAAGATGATAAACAACATCAGTACCTACAATGCATACTTCAATAACATCCTGTATTTTTTGTGAAGTTGATGTGGAAAATTTATCAACAAAGTCTTGGTATGTTGAGATGAACTTTTTTAAAATAAGGATGACGTGTTTTGACATACCATTAGTTCATCAACTTTCTTCTCAGACACTGGCGAATGCAGATGTTATTATATCACCTTCATTATAATTGATCGAACGTGACTTGAAGTAATTAAGTTAATTTTCCTTTTAAAGCAAGAATAATAAATAACCATGAAAAATCATTATGTGCAGTCAATGAATATAATGAATAGAATTTCAAAACTCATTCTACTTGTTTTTTTGACGTCACTGAATGAATGCATGATCTTTATTATCATAAACAAACTACATAGTAACAGAGAAGATAATATTACAATAATAACAAATATTAAAATAGCATAGGTGAAATACGAATTATTATTAATTGATATTATAATATATGTTTCATTGTATTTGGACAAAAGATAAATAAAGGCAGCAGTTGTTTTAACCAGGAGGAAAGCCTTTCAAATACATAGATTTAATAAATCTACACAGTTTATTAAACTCAACACAATTTTGGGTTGAACAAATTTGTTTGTATTTAATAAATTTTAAGTTTTTACTGTGATATTGTGTAAAGTATTTGCTTCCTCCATCTTTGATATAAGTGCATGACATGATATCATGGTATTCATCATCGATGTCAGCTAAGTCAGAAAGGTGACACACTACTCGATGTCTTAGAATAGTGCGCCACTTTCCGTTCAAATTGGTAAACGGTTATATTTACATCTAAATTATCAGAAGGTAGTTAATAAATTAAATGGTAGTACTGATAACTGATACTAGTTTCAAATTGAAAAAAAAAAAACAACATCATTAAACAATATATAACACAGTTGAATTGTTCATTTCAGTTGACTATGTTGACCATTCTTAAATAAAGTGGTTTCTGAATATTTGCTGAACACTGAATACGACCCAATGGTTCTTAAATAAGTTGTGACGGTTATTTACATTTTGATGTAAGTTTCTTATAAAATTATTATAGCCTTTTACTCTCCAGGTCTGTCGATTTTTATTTCAATGAAGATTGATAATGCATTAAAAAAAGATGTAAAGTTTATTCCTAAATGCGACTCATTTGTTACAAGTTTGGCTGTCAACAGGACAAGTTCAAATGAATGAACCCTTCCAATGAATAATGTATGCAAGTAAAGAATATTTCACTCGTTTAAACAATCATATCAACAACGTAAACAACATATACATTAACCAAACATTCATCAGAACCTCTGACCTTTATCTTCGTTAAAATGCCTCTGATGTATGTAATGATTCCAATTGTATGTGAGTGGTAAACATTTCACCTATTAGGAAAATTTTCGACAAGAATTTTGTAATTGCTTTGATCGCACTTGAATAATTATTTCTAATTTCTATAGGTGTTTATTATATTGGAAGGCATTAACAAAGACACAGAGAGAAAAGAATAAACCAGTTTGCATCATGTCAGTGTGTATTCAATTACACCAATGGTTTGTCTGAGTTTAACATAATCGCATAAACACGCAGATGAGGTGTGCAATAACTTAAAACTGTTATGTATTAAGGCCTTAGTAACATTTTTTTCATAATTGTTGTAAATATAAAGTCACATTTCTAATATTTTCGTGTACATATAAATATTTGTTTATATTATTAGACTTTGATATATGTAATATGCAAATAGGCAAGCAGATGAGATATTCTTAAAACTATAATGTATTAAGGCCTCAGTTACTCTTTTCAATTAATGTGATATTTCTATTACTTTCGTGTAAAACATTTAAAAATAAGTATTGGTAAAAAAAGTGACACCTAACATCAATCCGAATTCAGAAAGCAACAAATCGTATTGGAAGACTCCGTATACATACTTTTAGTATTTTATTGTAATATATTACAAAACAATGATCACATGATGCTAGTATTACTAGACTTACAATTGCTTTGATTGTTACTCATAACATAATTACAGAAGTAACTGAGTTAATGAAAATCCACCACGCCTCCGACCATTTTGTTTTGTTAATATTGCATTAATAAAAGCTTTCAAATACGAGTCTCTGTGATCATAGAAATGGCTAGACATGGCTAAGAAATTAAACAGAAGCGAAGGCTGAAAAAAAGCTGCAATGCAGCAAAATAAGCTAAAGTTTATGCTATCACAAGCTATAAAACAGGTTGTTAACATTTCGCATACAAAATTAACTGATGACGAGCAATTTGTATTATCCAGAGGCTTAACATTCATTCCTTCGCCGTCAGTCAAAAAGGCAAAGCAGGATTTATTTCATGATTTTAATGAAAGAGGGACGAAAGATACCAGAAGGACAGTCAACCTCATAGATTGAAAATAAACTTACAACGCCATGGCTAAAAGTAAAAATACAAACAGACAAATAGTAGTACATAAGACACAACATAGAAAACTAAAGACAGCTGGGGATGATCTCAAGATACGTTACAAATAAAACTAAGCAAAATGACAATCATTCACACAGATTGAAAAAAGGACTACTAGCAGTTACTGACATGCCTGATCCAGACTTTAATTAACATGGTTAAAAAGTTATGTTCTGTATCATATCGTTCTAAAAGAATATAATATATACCATGCTAACAACTGTTTTCAGAAGTTTTTTTTCGTTTTCGATGCAAAGACCCAAGGAGTGAATCAATATCAATTCCCCCCAAAAGAAGTCATCTGTAATGACTCGATAACGGTATCGTTACAATATTTGTTAAGTCTTTTTCAAGGTTTGGTTAGCTTTTGAGACTTTAAAGTACAACAAATCCATGCAATATGTGCGGATCGTTTGCCCCTGTTCAAGAAAAAAACTGACATCTAATGTTTGAATATACTCCTCAAATATACCAGGATTACAAATTTTGTTCACCAGTCTATAGAAGACTCGTCAGGAAGGCTCAAATAAAAATAGTCACAATGAAATTACCGCGATGATAATATTGAGCTGCAAATTTTGATTTGACGAAAACATGGATTTGAAGCATAAGTGCATGCATTTTTGATTTATTAGTATCAGATCAGTGAACGAGAGGAAAACAATAGTATTTTGGAAGAATCATCATCCAAATTCAACATGTTAATTTGCTATCAAAAAAGCCATTCAATTTAAAAAAAATTATCTGGTCACAGCCATATATCTTTTCTTCGATCTATGAGTTTGGATGTCCCTCTGGTATCTTTCGCCCTTCTTTTCTAACATTAACTCGGATTTTTTCCCCAACTAAATTGTATTGTATCGTTTGTTGTGTGTTTGTGTATACCACTTTAGTAGAAGTATAGGGATATGCTTCAGAGGTCATCAACACTGTTTAAGCCCGCAGCTATTTTGAATCTCGACCTTTGTACTTTTTGCATGTTTTTAGAGTTTAATGTGAAGTCAATCTTTGCTGCACTGGTAATTTTTGTTAAGAGCCCTCATGAAGCCCGCCGCTGTGTGTATTTCATACATTTTTTAAGATTGTTTTTCTAGAAATACAATCCAGATATCTTCAGGAAGATATCCAAGCAGATATCGTCAGCTGCAATGTCTCGCCAATATAATCATTCAGGGGTATTTCATAAATGACACAGTTACTGATCAATAGATTTTAATGTTTTTCGATATCTCATAGATACCACGTTACTAAGTTTAAATGTATCACTATCTATATCTACATAAATTATCATTCAAACGAAGATAGAAAAAAATGTTTTTTATTGGATAAAGAATAAGCAATATAATAAACGGTAAACATTTTTTCTCAAATATGAAAGTGTAATTATGTGTCATTAGTAACAAGAATTGACACATACAGTAACTGATATAGGTAAAAAAAAAACACCCAAATGTTATAAAATGCCTGTCAGAAGAAAAACATTATATGATTATTAGTAAATCTTACTCAATCTATAATTTAAAAAAAGACACTGCATTATTTGATCAAAAAATATTTTCACTTTCATTTAAAGCAATACATTTTCGATTGTATGCATCAAATCTTCGTGCAGTGTGATGGGCCTCGGCGCTCTAAGTAGTCGAACTATAGTCTGTCATCAGGAAATATGGCGGATGGTAGAGGTACAACCTTAGATCGTTGGGCAATTATCAACTACAAGGTAATGGCTATCATTGTTCAAGATCAATATTGTGTGTGTTCTATTCGTGCTGTCCCGTTGGTTGATATAGTGGAGCTTATGATTCTATTTTTTTTTTTTTTAATTTATATAAAGTTTTTTTTTTTTAATTTGCTGATAACAAAATTCAAATAATGTTGAACAAATTTACAATATCAAACGAATTATATCAACAGATAAAAAGGGATGCAATGTTGGCCCTCATGACTAGGTGAGTAACAATGTTTTTTTTACTATACAAAAACAGTTTAATCAAAAACAAATCACCGCCATTGTCTCTTCTTTGCAGGAAAATAAATGTAATGTAAACAAAAAACGAAATATATCAAAGGAATATTCAACCACATTAGTCAAAAATCAAATTACAACACCATGGCTAAAATAGAAAAAGACCAATAGACAAACAACATTACACAGAACACAAAATTGAAAACTAAATAATGACAAACACGAACCAAACCTAACAATTATACAATTAACTGCAATATTTGAAATTAAAGTAAAAAGAGTTACTATAATACGGTGAGAATTGTTTGTTTGGATTAAACAAATTAATATTGATTTTGTTTTAAAAGAATATGTTACCACAATAGTGCTTGTCTAATTATACCAAATTTCGGATCACATTTCACTGAGCATATATAAGATCAATTTCATTTGTTTCAGGCTAAAAGAATAAGTAATAACATTTAAAAATAACACCTTTGTATCGTCACATATATTTACCGAAAACCGACATGTGTTAAATTAAGGCAACAGAAGTATACCACTGTGCGAAATTCATAAATGGATTGAGGAAAAAACAAATCATGAAAAATAAAGTTATGCGGGAGGACGTCTCACCGGATATTTAAAACAAAAATTGTGCAAAAAACAAATACAGTTATACTCTGAATGAAAGTACATTTAAGCCAGTATTTATATGCAGTTGTTTCACTAGTATATTTTACGCTTATTTTATCATATAAACCTGGAATCCCTGTACGGTTTGAACTCCTTCGCACATAACGGTGAAGCTGTTATACAAACTGCACTCTCTTGTTTCTGTGGAAATTACGAATACTTTACAGTTGTCAGAAATTTTGCAATACTTTGCACATTCAATTTTACTTCTTGATGATAGGACTTGGTTGGCTGGTGCTGTAAGTATCGTGTTATTCGAGACTATCTGGTACTGAATGCGACCTTCTTTATTTGGTAAATATCCTGAAAATACGTTAAAGAATAAATTAAAGACAGGCAAAGGTTATAATCATTTTCTATGCAATAGGAACAATTAAACCTTTTACAATTTTCAACAAAAAAATGCATCTTTTAGCTGAAGTTTTGAAAATATTAAATTTTGAATACATGCATCCAGTTCATTGTAAATTTTTTTTGTGAATATCAGAACACATGCACCTAGTTGATGCCTCCGATCTCGTTCTTTTTAAATAAATTTGATCCACTAGTGTTGTATTTTGTTCTTTGATTTATGCGTTATTGATGTTTGCTATTTTTCCGTTATCTATATACCTTACTAGGCGAAAATAAACCAAATGAAGTTGGGTAAAATATTATCGGCATTATCCAATTTTACCCAACCTTGCTTATAAGGTAAATAGCTTGCAAATACGTTTAAAAAAAGAATAAAAGAAAGGCAACAGTTATATGCATTTCGATTGCAACAGGAATAACTACAACTTTTACAATTTCCAATATAAAAGAATGCAAAGAAGCACTTTCAGCTTCAGTGGTTAAAGGAAGAATTTTTTTAATATATGCAATCATTTAAATATATATGGGTCTTTTCTGATTAACAGGACACAATCAACTAGTTGACGCTTCCAATCTCGTTCTGTTTTAGTAAATTTGAAACCATCAGTGTTGCCTTTGTGCCTTACTTGTGTGCTCTAAATGAATGTAAGCGATTTCAGCATTAGTAAACGTTTCGTGTTTCTATTTCACAGAATTTATACAGATTATCATTTATTTTTTCAATTATGTCTGTATTTATTCTCCGAACTTGGTAAAGAATAATCGATATGAAGTAAAATCAATGCTTCAGCATTATCCAATTATATGATTATTATTCGAAATTGGGCAAAATAAAGAAATCAAAATGTAACACTATAAAATAAGTCTTACCGCAATATATCAAGACAGAACAGAACAGAAAACAAACACAGAGCTTTGATTTGAATAATGATTTGTTTTTACGTCGAGTGACCGTATCACAAAAGATTTATGAAGATAAGTTAATAAATGAATTAAGTATTATTTCATAATGATATGATCGATTGATTGATTTTTGTTTGCTTTGATTGGTGAAATGGAGGCAATCAACAGTGGTTACTTCCGAGGTAATGTAAAATTGGATCGTCACTTTCCTTCATTTCTAAAAAGTTTTCAATACCAATAAAAGATTCAATTCTGTAAATTTTAAAGTATTTATTTCCCACTTGTGTTTTTAAACGGTGGATTTTCTTTCAATCTGGAAAGGAATTTATTTTATACATTCAGAAAAAAATTGCTAATAAATACAATAACACTTTTTTCAGTTTCACCGTGATATTATGAAAAAAAAAATATTTACTGAGGTTTTACACTAACATTATCATGTTATACTTACAACCTTTTCTTAAAAATGTATATTCACGATTCAGTCTCATTACCTGTTTTATATACTGATATTCTCCATCCTCCCCCACATATCTGTTCAGAATCGGCAAGACACTCATGATCACAGTTAAAACGCGGTTTTTTGTAATGATCGGTTACGTTTTCAGCGCCGTACCAATAAGGGTCATCAGCACACCAACATTCCTTAGAATACTAAAATAATTAAATATGTATTTTAGGTTCAGGTCAATAGTATGGATGTCTAAATCTAATAATAGCGCATATGATAATGACGATTGGGACTGTTATCTTAATGTGGATTTATGTTAATGACAACTTGAAACCTAATGTATTGGACTCTTTTTTTAAGAGCTTAGGTGGTCGAGTCGTCTTGCGTGTCGGACATAGTGCAATGCGATTTGGTCCCACGATATCTCAGTAGCATGACTTCAAATCCCGGCATGGGTTCTTGCCTGGCCGGGATTCGAACTCATGCTTCTGAAATATAGTGGCACCAAATCGCATTGCACTATGCCTGACGCGCTAGACAACCGGACCACCTAGACTCTACAATAATAAAGCTTTAGGTAGCTGTATTTTACCTTTTCTCGTTATGTTTTATCCAGCGTCGTACTAGTGTATAAGGCATGAAGATGGAATTCTTACAGATCAGCTGAATTATCTATTGTAGAGAATTTTACAAACTTATGTATGATACAGTCACAGAAAAAAAATCATATTCTAAGTACGCCTCAATCAGTGGCAACTCTACAAAAGATTTTTCCCATCAGATCAACATTGATGGTGATACAAGGCTGAAAACACATTCTGTATATATAATTCGTCTAAATATTAGCATAACAATGTTCTTCCATGACCAGGATTTGAACTCATGCTACTGATACATCGTGGTACCAAATCGTTGCACTATGCCCGACGTGCTAGATCAAACGACAACATAGGCTATACAATTATAAAGTCTTAGGTGGTCGGGTGTAACCTTTCCTCGTCAGTTTTTTTTTATCTAGCTTCGTACAGTACATTATTGTCTTTGGAGGATAAAGTGTTTAATATATCCTTGGATTATTACAACAATACCTGCGTTCCGGAGTACATATAACCCAGTTCTTTACAGTGAAGCAAACACATGTTGTTTTCCATATCTGCTGGATGACTTCCGTTATTCAACAGATATTTATAAGGAAACAGTCTTGTAGGTGTGTCAATGAAACATCCAACGTAATCATTGCTACCTGTTCAACAGACAATTGAAGTTAACACGGACGCATTGGTAAACGATGAATGTCAAGACAAAAACAACGTTATGTAATTTACTGTCCATGTAATTGAGAAAGACTCATTTATTTTGAGCTATGCTCGTTTGAAATCGGCTAAAAGTAACTAAAATGCTAACAATATTGGCGACCCCGATACTTTCTGTATTGTCGTGAAAAATATCTTGCCGATGAAAAAAGACGATGTTGTTGTATGAAATTTGATAAAATCGAGTGAAAAATAGAAATAAACAGGTATCATTTTTGATCAATATACATGAAATATTTAAAGAACTTACCAATAACTTGTACCTGACACTGAAAAATAAACAGTTACAATACAAAACTTAATACTTTTACGATCACATTTTTCATCGAATAAACTTGAGAATTAATGTTTAGGAAGCTTAAGACATGTAAGACAAGAAAGGAATACATACAAAGTCAAAAACATGCAAAGCCTTATGACGTTATCTTAAATACATTGATGGCCAGCCTTATTTTCAGCTCAATAATATGATTCAGTGACTTTTAATTCAAGTAAAATGCAATCATACTGGTTAATTTCAGATTGGTATTTTGTCCTTATCTGACATTTCAACAGCCGCTTTGTCGTCATCGTGGTTTTAATTCATATGAATGGACTTACACGAAAGCGCCAAGTCTCTTACTATGTTTTTATATCATCATGTTGATATGGATCACAGTCCGTACAATTTTATACAAAAAATACATTAAAACTACTGTGCCGCAAAATAGTCAACGTAGGCTGTTAGAAACGATCAAAACCCCAATATTTTAAGGAGAAGAAATTATGAAAAAAACATTTACTTTCCTAAATGTTGTAAGAAATCGGAAGGAGATAAAGCTTCCACATTTTCAACGACAGAAAATAATCTTATACATTGTTGAACATTATTTAATTTTATTTTGTAATTCTTTGTTTACAAAGTTAAATTAATAGGGAAGTTAATGCTTAGTTGGAAACACGTTTTCTTTTGTAAATGATGTTTCTTTATTTAACCCTCAAATTATAATGAGATAAATCACATCTATTATTCTGTCGTGTAATCAATTAAGTATCATTACATAAACGATACCAATTTCTCTGCACAAGATGCGCATTCCGTCAATCAATGTCTATTAAGTGATGCTCGGGACCAGAATATATAAATTTCAAAGCTTATTCAAAGGGTGAAGGCTACAAATCACAAAAGACAAAAAGGTACAGCGAACAAGGAATTAGAGCTTAAAGTGAAGATACATTCCTCAGTTTAAAATAATTTACGATTTTGTAACAACAATTTTTAAAACACAAAATCCGTATGTTAATGCCAGTACCGAATTCTTGACACTTTGGCTGGTGATACCTTCGAAGACTGTTAGTCAACCAGTATTTGCATAGAAACAGTAGTTCTGATAACACCCAACACTTTTGTCATCGGAAAAATCTCTCACGAATTTTAACGTTGTGCTGCATAGTAGACATACATACTATCAAAATAGCATACGCGTATTGTGTCACTACTGGAGCGTTTTCGTCCATGCTTTTATCTCAGTGAGGTAAATACCCAACCAGGTTAGCATTATTTCAGACCAGTTCATAATACAAAAAATGTGTTTTAAGCAATACCTGCAGTTGTGATATTTCTTAGATATAAGTGTACTTTTTAGGATATTCACTTGTTTTCTTTTTGACTCATTATCAGTCATTCCGAATCCTCTGATTTTATATATGTAGTGTCATTAGGGGAAAAAAATACCTTACTCTACTTTTCATATATTATTCCAAATAAATGGAAAAGCCATTGTTCAAAATATTAAAAAATCCTTACTATTTGTTTTATAGTTTGTGATATCTAGATACAATTATATCATGTTAAATTTCAAATGACCTTTATTTCAAAAACAGGGAAACCGAAAAGATACACTTTAAACATCATTGAAAAACTTGTTTTTATGTTTTTAAACCTAACATTGAACACACCAGATCTAATAGGACGAAACTATAATAAAATAGATTTTCAATGAGAAATAGATAAATTCTTCAAATATGCAAAATAATTAGCGTAACAGTCGGTGCTATGCTCTCGTAACTGAAACAATAATAAGTATACATCAATTAGACTATCATAATATTACCTTCAATGAAACTGCAGAATAAACACACATCAACAAGCAAAACAGCTTCATAGTAATGATACTTTTCACGAATTTAAACGGCAGAATAAACGTTAGATTTGAGGAGTTCCTTTTATCAAAATAATGGTTATGTCATATCCGAAATACTAAACTCTCAAAACATTATAAATTACCGATTTGAAAGCCGAATATTGATTCTTCTCATACTGAATATCCTCAATATGAATCGTTTCTGATTAAATTATCAATGCAAATTGACAACTCTTAAAAACGGGGAAAAAAGTACTAAACCGCAAGATATATTAAAAAGACCAATGTCTATTTTATGGATGAGTATCTAAAATTATACATGTTGAACAATAAGTAATACACGTTTACGTTTCCGATTTAGCACAATTGGAGACGTAACTTTGGAAATTCACTCTTATCATAAATCAAAACATATATTGATTATTTGAACCAATATTTGACTTAATACAACGTAAAATCTTAATTTTATACCAAAGAATTCTTATAAAATTGTAAAACAAAATGTATACACGAAATTTATTTAAAAGCAATGCATCATATGCGATAAAATATATATCTTAACAAAGTGTTGTATTGTTCCCTTTATTTGTCTTTATGCATAGTAACAATTTGTTGTTTATCAAGGTTTTAATAATATCTGTTTTGCGTGGCTCTGTATTTAAACATCCCGCTATTGTATTATTGTGCTATAGTATTGCTTGTGTGCTTTGTCTATAGACAGTCTTTCTGTCATTTTGTTAAACTTTTTTGTCCTCTATATAGACCAGGTTCTCTCACTGAAAAAAATCAAGATTTAGTGACCTGAGATAATGGATACAACAGTCAGCATTATATCTTTACTTACATTAAGCCATTTACAAACATGGTCGGTAATAAACAATATTTTACAACAGATTTCAGCTGCCCTTGGATTTTTGTATATATTTAGTTACATACATTTTACTTACATTGAAAGTTAAACATTTATTTAACATGTTGAATATGTTAAATGTCGCATCATGAATTTTGTTTTTTAAGAGGTGAAACGTTTTATTGTGTTTTTGAAAATATATATATATATATATATATATATATATATATATATATATATATATATATATATATATATATATATATATATATATATATATATATATATATATATATATATGTGAACACTGGGCTTAATAACATTCGATAAATTCTGACGATAATTTCGAAATTTCTGTTATATAAATCGTCGTCATTTGGGCTTGCGTACGTCTCCTTTACTTGTATAAAAATCAAAACAAAACTGACGGATACCTAATATGGCAGATACAACATATCCATCATGCCTGTTGATGATATAAGTTTGATATCTTGACATTGACTTTGTGTAAATAATTTCCAATCTTATTAATGACAAATTGCTGAAAATGCATACGACGCGAAGTTAATGGTCAATCAACAATGTGAACATTACTTGATTGTATTAAATTTTAAGATTTGAAACAGGTTTATGTACGAGTTCGTTATGACCTTGCGCAGATAGAGAACCCTATCATCATAATTTGACACACACTTTCTGGTTGAAATCAGATTCATGTGAACGCTTTGATTTTAATTGAAAATTGAACTAAACCTACTTCTCTTCATTTGCACAGTTCGCTCCTTATTTGTGTATTCTTAACAAGTTTGTGTTGCTGTTTATGCATTATAAATCGAAAAGAAAAATAAATGCTTTAAATTATCAAGATACTAGACTTATTGGTTGAACATTCACATGTTAAATTTTGATATTGAAGAATCTTGCTTTTTTTTCAATTGTTATCAGCTTTTTTAGTCTCATACTTAAACCAATACAGAACAGAACTTAACAGAACTACTTGCTTATCTGCTTCATTTCATTTTTTTGGGGCAAATCAACGCTTGTTAATAACTCCAAATCGTCGCTTGTCTTCCAAAATGTTGTAAATAGTTTCTATTATTCACTCCCTTTAGAAATAGAATAAATATGGCATCTATATATATTTATAGTAATTGTCTCTTTTCTATTTATCTGCATTTATATGCCACATGTGCCAACTCGACACCAAACAGGATGGAATATATTAAATATCCATTGTTATAAACATAAAGATTGAAGCAGCCAGTACTATTTCTAAAAAAAAAATAGAAAGAAATTACTGTGCAATTGTTATCATCATCATTATAGTTTAAACAATATTTCATTCAAATAAATTGAATTGGATTTGAATTGGATAGCCTAAGTAAGCCCTCTCCACAAAACAAGGTACAATATATTATATTCAAACACATACACAAACATAATGACAAAACAGAATTAATTTTTCAAAAATACCTCTTAGCTGACTGAAATTATTCTTCAAATAGTTAACTCAGATCAAAAGTATGACTATTTTAAGAATGTTTCATCATCATCATTATATAACAAGAAGCAGTGAAAACTTGTTTTACAAGGATGGGTTTAGTCTGCGGTCTGTTATTTACAAAATCAAGTTAAAGAATAAAAGTTATACACTCAAATTAACGTTGAAGTTTCCTATATACATCTTCTGAATTCCTGTACGTTTACATTAAATGATAGTTCATATCTTTAGTATCAAATACACATGTTTCAGAAATGTTCTTTGAAAAGAATGAAAGTTGGTCTGCAACATTTCTATTTAAAATTGAAGTTCATCTTAAATATATCTAAAGTATATCTTATTATGGATAAACATGCAATAACTATATTGCAATGTTAAGCATACACTCTGTCATATCGTATAAAAAACAAAGTAAAATCACAAAAAAAAAATGAACCTCGAGGAAAATTCAAACGGAAAGTCCCTTATCACATGGCAAAATCAAATGACAAAACACATCAAACGAATGGATAACAACTGTCATATTCCTGATCTGGTACAAGCATTTTCAAATGTAAAAAATGGTGGATTGTACCTGGTTTTATAGCGCTAAACCTCTCACTTGTACGACAGTTTCATCAAATTCCGTTATATTTTTTCCACTGTTATTTTCCTTGTCAATCGTACAGTCTTTTCGTAAACTGTTCATGCGTATTCACAAATCAGTTAACATGCCTGTTACATACACTGATAACCTCCATCCACCGCCACATATCTGTTCTGAATCGCTTTTGCACTTAACATTAATATTACAATCATAATAGCTGATAAATTTATCGACGTCAACAATAGGGTCGTATAGGTAACGGTCATCACCACAACAACATTCCGCGTGCTGTTTGTAAACAAATAGATAGTTTAAATATTAGATGAATGTCTAACTGACGTTTTCGTCAACCAATATATTCGAAAAGGAAATTTTACTTGAAATATCCAACGTTTCATGAATATGTCTGAACTCGAAGACACCACTGCATTACATATACATGATATAGATAGATCCCAATTCTGAGACTTTGATTGGTGTGTCCAATTTAAAGTAGGTCAAATGTTATATGCACATAATTATATTTCATCAATGGCATGATTTCTAAACAAGGTCTAGTATTTTTATTTCATTAACGTAGTTAATCATGAAATGTATTCAATATTTCAACTTTAAAATGACTACACCAAAAAAAAACAACAGTGATTTATCATCGAAATGCGACTGATCGATGTGCCATTATACAAATAAAACCTACGAACTCGAACGTGCGACGTAATAATCTATACTATGATGTAAGCCTAATTTCTTAATTCATTACCATATAAGGCCTACCAAAAACTTCAAATATCATTCCTCTAAATTCAGATGCATCATGTTGAATTTTCAGTATACTTTAATTGTAACAATTCAGACTTTATATTCTTTTGAAAAATTTTGCTTCTGTGTATAAATAGATTAATTGCTTTTTCGATCTTATTTTTTTAACTCATAACACAGAAAAGAGGTTCATCATCACATGCCATTTCATGCATACAAAAAAACTCATTTAGAGAGAAACTGTATAAAATTACTTTCATGATATGAAACGCATTATTATAGTTGTGGCGTACATATGTCTTATCATTTACAGTTACATTTTTTGTAGTTCTGTTAGGTACTATTTTGAATAATCAATATTTACATGTAATTGTCAATATTTTGTTTCGAAACATATCTTTAAAGTGTTTTTTTTATCATAACACGAAAATTACTCTTTCTCGACAAATTATATTAAAATCGACAAGCTGTATGACGCAATCGCGGATGGAAGGACAAACAAAACATGTATCTTAAGTTTTCTGCATGAATTAAAGTACATTTCTCAAACAACGTCATTTTGTTTCATTTAAATTGCCTTCTTATTGATCGATATGAATATATCATTTGTCCTTGTGGGTGCAGTTAATTGAAGAAAACTAACTGTTATTATTAGTGGCTTCCGTTGTTTTTATTTATCACATGCCAAGCGTTAAATTATTTTGGTAATATTACAATATTACCTGTATTCCAGAGTAACCATGCTCTTTACAGTGAAGAAAACACATGTTGTTTTCCATTTCTAAGGGAAACGTTCCATTATCCAACACATTTAATGAATGGCTATTAGTTATTTTGAATTTATTGAACCAAAAAATTAATTTTATTGTTCAATAAATTCAAAATAAATCATTGCCATTCATTATAAATATATTTCTATCAATAATAAGACTCAAAGAACTTTTAATATTATTTATATGAACAATAACAACGTACACACATGATCGCGTATGAATACACAACGTTAAAGTGGGCGTGTCGTCATAAAAATTGACAACATTGAAAGTGAAAGTAATACATTTAACCAATCAGAAGACAGTAAATACACCAAATTTATTTATATCTATGTGGCAACAGTCTTATTTCTGTATTAATAAAACATCAAACGTACTCTTTGCTATCTGTTCAAAAGACACTTGAATACCTCAATGAAGTTTACACAAACACATTTTGTTGATGGATGTTTTGCAAAATAAATAGATGTGCATGTCTTACCTACCGTAGAGTTTAAATGCTGCTCAAAGGTGTAATTGCAAAAACACAATTTTAATTTAACGTCCTTATTACGCTTTGTAATCAAGTCCGTATTCTGATCACATATCGTGCAAGTGGCACATTTCCATATAAACCATATTACTCACTACATCTTTAATACAGTAAGGTTTAAATATACCTGTATAACAAAAATGATTATTATAAATCTTTGTTAAGCAATGTTTATTGTTTATAGTAAAAATCAATATTAAACCTTGATATCTGTTTTTAGTTCTCATATCGATTTACTTTAATTCGATTAACCTTTAAACATTACAGCATTCTTTCGGTCCACTCGACACTAGCAATCATTCAATTTATATGTAAACTTTATCTTCAAATCATTATACCAGATTTAATAGGCTATTGAAGTATTATTTTATGTGATCGTAAATCTCAACTCTTCTTATGTTTTAATATATATTTACGTTCTCTTTTGTTATGAAATTTAGCTCTCGTTCTCGACATTCAATCTCAACATGCATACGTGTAAAATATGAACTATAGGACAGTTATTGCAAAGTTAATAAAGAAAGATATAGGATTGACCTTATTTATGAAACTCCAAATCACAGAATTGTTATTGTAAAGATTGTTATTTGCAGACAGGTAAAATATGTGTTGACCACAAGATGTCTTCCCATAAGATATAGAACAAAAGAATTAAACCGCCAAAAGTACTGACCAATAGAAGAAATGTCCGAAAGCGCTCAAATCAACCGTGAAAATAAAGTAATAACTACAGTGAAATCAGACTTAACCAAAGCATAAGAATAGAATTCGTCCGTCAATAGTCCATGTCAATAAGTTAAAATAGAATAACACATAATACTAATCCTTAATTACAGAATGTAATTAATAAGCTAACAATATAACTTTATTCAAATCTGTACTAATATCAATTACTAAGAATATAAAAATATACAAAATACATAAAATAACAGGCTATCACATAACTAGTTTCATAGAACACACCAAGTCTCCTAATATGTTTTGTATATTGATCACGATCCTTAAGATTCCTGCAAAATATATTTAATCTACTTTGTCGAATAACAGTCAATCAATGAAAACTGTCTAAGTGTCAAAAAGACAATGTAACAAATTAAAAACAATTGTTCAGAGAACAATTGAAGGTCTTTCCACCAAAAACCATGTATTTTGATATGAAAGTAGTAAAATTCGGTTTAAAATGTAATTTTCATCGTCAAATGATAGCTTATTAAACGCTGATTCCAAAAATATATGGTTTCTATGATTTTTTTTTAAATAAGGGAGATAATTTGTTACTTCCGGTTTGAAAAATGTTTCTTCTGGTATTATTTGAAAGATTACTTGATACTGATTCCAAAAATATCTCGTTTTATATACTTTTGTATTTATAAAGTACAAAAAACAGCTACTTCCGGTTAACACAAGGCCACTTCCGGTTTACTTTTCCAAGATTAAATGGCTTGAAACCTAATGCAAAAAGTCCCATGGCTTTATCATGTATACATATGAGGTAAAAGCAAAGTTCAAAATCTAGAACGTCAACTAACCCTAAGACCTTGAGCTCAATTTCAAGGTCATTAACCAAGGACCTCAAAAGACCCTAAGTGTTGATTATATTTGGTTCATGAGTTATATCACCATATGCACATTTTAAAATAAAAGAGGGGAGAAAAATTTTTGAAGTAAGCGTACCCTTTAAACCAATATGTATGTGTTACGACATGTCGCAACTAACAATTAAGTAAAAATATGTTGTCGATATCTTATATCGTGTTTGAAAAGAGATGAAAATAAGCCAAAATCCAAATTTAGAAAGACTTTGACCTTTGACCTTGACCCTATTTTCTTATTTTTGGACCAAGGACCTCAAATCAAAAGAACCTAGGTCTCTATTCCTTCATCTTCGCTAGCCGATCCACTCCCTTTCTCTTCACCCCGGCGGATTGAGCTAACATTTCGGAGACACAAGGTAAGGATTTTTATTAGTTGCAGTAGAAGCTCGCTGCATCCAATCAAAAAGCGCCTATAATATGATCACGTGTAAATGTAAAAAGTTTGTAAACAATTGCCACGTGTTTATTGTGCAACAAGTCTTTATCGCACTATAAACATACGACTATATTTAGTGACAACTCGAATATTTTTAATCAACTAATAGCAGTTCCAATGTATGTTTCATGCACAAATGCATGAATTTTGACGTATATTTTCGTTTCCGGCTTTACCAAGTTTGTAGAATCTAGACGCTACCGTGATTTTACCTCCAAATTGAAGAGTTCAAGTGCTACCATTGGTCATGAATAATGTATTTTGAATGGACGTGACTTTAATCTTCCGATAGATCATAGATGGCGCAACATTGATATCACAAATGTTAGCTCAATCCGCCAAGGGTGAAGAGAACGGGAGTGGATCGTAACCCTTGGCTAGCGAAGATGCTATTCCTTATGGTTTACCTATTGCAATTACATTTTACTTATTTTAAATCAAAAGGAGAAATAACTCTCATATGGAGTTTCCGGACCGCTTCGGTCAAAATTATTTTTACGATCCTGAGGATATAACGAGCATATTGGTGAAATAATTTTGTCGTAATCTTTAACAGTTGCGAAGGAGATTTGTACACAAGAAAAACAATGTTTGGGGAGATAACTCTTACAATAAAAAGTGTTCGGCTTAACAGGGTCTATTTCAAAATCGTAATAACTGTTCGATATCATACGCAAAAAATCTAAGCGACATCTTGCGAAACAAAAAAGCACCGTCAAAAAAAGTGGAGGAAGAAGAAAACAATAATAATTAAAAACCAATTGTTCAGAAAACAATTGAAGGTCTTTCCACCAAAAACAATGTATTTTAAAATGAAAGTAGTAAAATTAAGTTAAAATGTCATTTCAATCGTCAAATGATAGCTTATTGTACGCTGATTCCAAAAATATATGGTTTCTATACACTATTTTTTAAATAAGGGAGATAATTCGTTACTTCCGGTTTAAAAGATGTTACTTCCGATAATACTTGAATATTTACTTGACATTGATTCCAAAAATATCTAGTTCTATATACTTTTCTATTAATAAAGTACAAAAATAGCTACTTCCGGTTTACACAAGGTCACTTCCGGGTTTTTTTAAAGGTTAAATGGTTTGATACCTATTGCCAAAAGTCTCATGTCTTTATCATATATATAAATGAGGTAAAAGCAAAGGTCAAAATCTAGAACGTCAAATTAAGCTATGACCTTCAGACCAATTTCAAGGTCATCAACCAAGAACCTCAAATCAAAAGACCATAGGACTTAAATATATTTGGTTAATGAGTTATTTCACCATATGCATATTTTTAAATACAAGAGGGGAGAAAACTCCCTTTTACGTTCAACGTACCTTTGCAATAAAAATTTACATGTTACGACATTTCACAACTAAAAATTTAGTAAAAATAATTTGTTGATATCTTATACGGTTGTTGGGAATAAATAAAAATAAGCCAAATTCAAAAATTAGAATATGACCTTGACCTTCGACCTTGACCTAATTTTCATTTTTTTGGACCAAGCACCTCAAATCAAAAGATCCTAGGTCTCTATCACTTATGGTTTACAAGATAGAAATGCATATCACTTATATCAAATGCATAAGGGGAAATAACTCTTATATGGAGCGTTCATATTGCTTCGGTCAAAATTGGACAAATGCGAAGGATATAACGAGCAATTTTATAAAATAAATTTGTCGTAATCTTTTATGGTTGCAAAGGAGTAGTGCACACAAGGAAAAAAGTGTTATGGGAGATAACTCCTACAAAGAAATGTATTCGGTTACGCAGGATAAATTTCAAAGGCGCATAAACTGTTCGATATCATATACCAAATATCTAAGCGACATATTGCGAAACAAATATTTATCGCAAGAACAAAATTAGGCGGAAACAAAAAATAATTAGAAAAAAAAAAAACAATAGGTCTTTCCACAGAAAAGTGGAAAGACCTAATTAAGGTAGCACAATACAAAGATTTTATAACTCCAACTCCCAAGTTTTAAAATGCTGTAACTTTCTTAATAATGCTTGAAAATTTATAAAAGTGGTAGTTTTGGATAGCTAACAGATTACTCTTTCAAATAAATGCAATTGTTAGTATTATGCAACAATTATGTAACCAATTATAATGTTAACTGTGTCTAAAATATTTTTCACCAAATTTCATCTTTTAAATGAAATTAGCTTCTGCATAGGTATCCCTAGAGAGTTGATTTTATTATATGTTGTTCCTATGGCCATTATCTACAAAAGGGTGTCTCAGATTTCAGATAGAATGTATAAAACAAATTTTACACCTAATTAAACATTATCTTCTTTTATTTGGTTAGGATGTTTACACTAATTAGAGATTTATGAGAGAATGGAATACAATAGAGACAATCTGAGACACCCTTTTGAAGCCAATGATGTGTTGATTAAGATTTCGTTAAAATTTTCTGTATAGTTAAAGAGATGATAGAGCTAAATTCATTCAAGTGAACTTACCCAGATTTTGCCACTAATTACATAATAATTGATTACATAATGATTGCATAATAAAAATATTGCATTCATTTAAAAGATTAATCTTTTATCTATCTATATATACCTCTTTTATTATTTTCTATGCATTCATAAGAAAGTTACAGCATTTCAAAGGTTAGTGATTGGAAGTAAAAAAATCTTTGTATAGTGCTACCTTAAATGAAATGAAAATCAAAATGTATATGATTATGTGCGATGAAAACATCTTCATTAGAAAATGTGAGATATCTTTTACTTTTTTTTAAATTGTAAGGATGTCGAATAAGATACACTTCCACAGAATTCAACATGTTCAATTGGAGAAAATGTTCTTATATATTGTTAAACATAATAAAATTACTTTTTCGTAATTCTATGTTTATAAGGGTAAATTAGTAGGGAATTAAGGCCTAGCTGGTAACATATTTTGTACTTTTTATATGATGTGTCTGTGTCTCTAACCATCAAATTGTGATACGATAAATCCACAGATATAGAGTAAGACAATAAAGACAACAGTAGTATACTATTTTTACTGTTCAAAAGTCATAAAATGATTATTCAAGTGTTTCTTAAACTAAAGTAGTTGTCGAACAAACTTGAAATTGATAGAATAATTGTCTAACAAAACGTTGAAACGCACATTTGCACTATCGTGTAGTCAATTCAGTATCATAGCATACACGGCACCATTTCTTCAGTAATGGTTGAGAGAACAATATTGAAAATCAAAAGCACATTTAAAAGATGACTTTATATAAACCACACGAAGAGCTATACACCTCAATGGACAATGGACTAAAGCTTCGCATGAAGAATATCTATTTCTTAATCTAAAATAATTTGCATGTTCGTGTCAGGCTGGTGATACCTTCGGGTACTATCAGTCCACCGACAGAGGCATTTGCCCAGGGGAAATAATACCATACTGCCCTCTTGTAATCGAAATATCATTCACGACATCTAACTTTGTGACTTGTGTTGCTTTCACGATATTTAACTTGTGACTTGTGTTGCATTCACGACATCTAACTTGTGACTCGTATTGCATAGTATACATAAATACTAATGAAAATATTTGTGTATATTATGTCAAAACCGGGATTGTTTTCATTCATTTGTTTTGCTTCACTGGGTTAAAACATCAACCTTGGTAAAAGTCTGATTCAGGTTACTTTATTAGAAAAGAACATCCTGTAAGCAACAACTGCAGTTCTAATATTCCTGTTCTATTTGTCGTTGCTTTTGAAATGTAGGTAAAATTATTTCACGCCAAATGTTAATTGAGATGTATATTGAAAACAAGGGACAATGATATATATAGACTTTCCAACTTTATCTCTGTGCTGAATGCTATAAAGCATTTGCACAAATAACTTCTTAATATTTAAAAAATATACCTTTCGTGTTTTTTAAATCTAAAGATCGTCGGTTATGTGCACTCGTAATTAAATATAATAATTAGTATATATTAATTAGACTAAATAATATTACATTTAAGGATTCTGCAGAATAAACACACATCAACAAGGCAAACAGCTTCATAATCATGATACTTTTGACGAATTGAAACGGCATTACCTACTTTAGATTTGAAGAGCTCCTTTAAACCAAATAAAGGTTATGTCATATATGAAATAGTTCTGTCCCAAAGTGATAAAGGTTACTGATTTTATAGCCGATTAATGATTCTGCTCAAGCTAAATTGCGTAAGATTTGAATACAACGCTTAAAAACACAAAAGATGTATGTAACCATAAGATACAAAAGACCAATGTCTATATTGATGAGCTATTTTAGGGATGAATATCCAAAAGAATACATTTTGAACAATAAGTAATAGAAGTTTATGTTTCCGATTTCGCACAATTAAAGGGAAAGCTTTTGAAAAGTTAAATTTAATGTAAAAGAATAAAACTTCTCGATCATTTAAACAAATATTTCGATAAATACGATGTAAAATTTTCTTTTTATACAAAAAAATTCTGATAGAATTGTTAAAACAAAATGTGAACACAAGTTATTTTAAATGCATCAATTTTGTTCATATTATTTTATATCTTAATGACGTGTTCAAATGTTCTCTTTATCTGAACCTTAACGATGTAAATGTAATCTGATAAAAAAAGAATTGAGGAGGGAACGAACACCCCTTCTCAATGTCAAACGTGTCATGATAGATTTTCGAAACGATATATATTTTTTTTATTTTTTGTCTATACTATCCCTACTTGACAAATGTATTTGGAAACAAAGGTTTCCTCAAACGTATGCACACAATCTAATATACTAGTATTTCGTTTCTATATACTTAAAAAATCAGAAGAGGTTTCTGGTCAAAACTTCGAACGTACAACAAAATACTCAAAAATATCTAATTACAATTAAAAACTAAGGGTATATTCTCAGTTTTAAGTAATCCATACATTTTGAAGAACGAAAGGTTAAGTACATGTGTGTCAACATTTTTTTACAATAATTCAAAGAGTATGTTTATATTTATATTTACGTGCAATGTTTTTAAGATTATGCATTTATATAAGAAAAGAATTAGATAAAAAGTATAATTACTAGTAGTTGTTCGGCGACAATTGACTTTCTATATACTATAATTAATGCAAACACATCATATATAAAATACGAACGATCTTTCACTTTTTACAACACGAGATTTTATAAATGCGATTTAAAACAAATTGGTCAATAAGAGGGACACATATCAACTATAAGAGGAAAACAACGTAACAACACCCAAGTGCAAAATCAAACCCCAAGACAACCTAACACAGAGAGATGCGCGAATTAATAATCTAATAATACATTACAACATGTAAGCTGCAGACCTATCAACGGGCATCTTCCTTTAACGATAGCACAGGACACCACAAACATTAAGGTATTTTCGTCACGTCCATAACCCGTAACTAACATGCAACTAGAGCCACAAAAATAACAGTCATTTTCATAATACAAACCCAAAATATCATGATTTTGACGGTCTTGAAATGCTATTTCAAATTAATGCTGTGAAGACTTCATGATTATTTGCGCTTACAAAATACTTTATCCATTGACAATGAAAACTAACTGGACTATATTGACAATTTGGACGTATATAAAAGGTAAAATGAAGAAGGTTTGTCACGATTAAAACGTTCAATACCGCTGCAATTGTTTGCACCTGTCCTAAGTCGGGAATCTGATGTTCAGTGGTTGTCGTCTGTTTATGTGGTTTGAATGGTTTTACACTAGAAATGTTTGGAAGCCTTTATAGCTTGCTGTTCGGTGTGAGTCTAGGCTCTATGTTGAAGACTTTACATTTACCCATACTGGTTTACTTTTATAAATAGTGACTTGGATGGAGGGTTTTCTCATTGGCATTCATGCCACATCTTGCCATATCTATTGAAATACAAAATTCAAACCACAAACGATAAGACATAACACAATATCAAACCGAACACACAAAAGAAATGCATAAATATACATGAAAGCTGTATATATGAATACCGAGAAATATCGTAAATCAAATTCACAGTCGGCAAAACAGTCATTCGGGAATTGGTCTCATTCTGTATCTAGCACTCTAGACACAGACACAGATTTCAACCAATTCGTGATGGTGTCTCTAATATTTACATGGTGTCATTTTAATCATCCCTCCTCTTTTGAAGCAGTTTCAGCGTAAGGAGCACAAGGACAGACATGTGATTTTGCAAAGTTATATCATTTGTTACTGGTGTTAAAAATAGGTAGCTATTGTTTATATACATACCGTCATTGTAGTGAAATCCATGACTTAATAAATTAATGACGTTACTTAAAATCTGACATCTCTACACAGACGGGCTTACTACAGGTTTTAACGAACGTAACCAATGCACCACTGATAAATTATTAAGTCAGGGATTTCGTTACCATAAATTACTTAAAAGAGTTATTAAATTCTTTCATAGATACAACAATTTGATTAGTAAAGCTGAAAAAGTAAAAGTAGATTAAAAACGGTATTTCACATTTTACTGTAATGTTGTACTAAAACGCGGAAATTACTATGTGATCCATGTATTCTCCTCAAACCTTTAAACATATTAATTAGTAAAGGTTATCTTATCAATGTTGTATTTAGATCTTTGAATAAAGTTTACATCGGCACAACTATCATTTTTGTCATCAGTAAATTATAAGTTAAACATAACTTAATTTGTATTCTTTTCATATCCATGTTCATTCTTCTATATAGAGGTTAACTCTTAACTATACTACTGCCTGTCGATACTTTTTTTTTGTATTGCACAAGTTATGTCTATAAAAGACTAAATCCCTGCGATATGTTTCAGTTGATTTAAGTCTCTGATGCATGAACTTTTATTACTAATTGTTTTCGCTTTTAACTAGCTTTAAATAAATGCGAGTGTAATCTCAAATCGTACTTTCGTCTGAATTTGACCTGTTGGTACAATTTGTAAAGCTTTTTTGTTAATTCATAGATATCAGAAGATGTTGTATGAGTGCCAATGCCAAATCACAATTTAAAAAAATAAACCATTATAGGCCAAGGCATGTCTTAAACACGAAACCTTAAATATTAAAAACAAGTCTCATTATTATACTGCATTAACTCAATACAATAAACAAATCTGTTTTATCTGTGTTTGAACATTTTTATAGATACATGCAGTTTTTCAAAATATTTTTAAGCATAGCGTGGTAGAATGGTGTTTTCTTTTAGATATCGAATAGCATCAAAAATTCATGTAATAATAACTGTGTCATTAATAAAATAGGCCTGGATGTTTATGCTGGTAAGATACTTAAACTGAAAAATATTTGCTTTCGGTTTACATGTTTAGAAAATTAATACAATTTCATAAATTGCAAGAAATGAAAAGGAAAATATAGATGTATATCATATTGTTCATTGTTCCCCTTATTTGTAGAGAAAGGATATAGATTACATATGCTTTAAGGTATTGTCTCTTTTTATTGTATATGTTCATTCATCTGCTAATTGGATACCAAACAGGATGGAAACTATAAATGTTCATTGTAACAAACACAGTTATTGGAAGATTGCAGAAGTTTTCCATTTACAGGTCTTCTAAACATTGAAATAAAATGTAGTAATGTTCAAACCAATCACATGTGTTTGCACATATATCACACTTAAAACTTTTTCTGAAAAAGAAAAACATAATGTTGTTATTGTCAACTTCTTACACATGTATACAGAACAATATATATAATAATCACGGTTTCTTTAACTATGCATTTTTGCACGGACGGATTTAATATGTGGTATGTTAAAAATTAAGTTAATCTTAATAATATCTCATGTATATCTTATTGAGAATACACTCAATTGCTATATTTCAGTGTTGAGAATACAGTTGTATCGTATCCATTGATATCTGTAAACTGATCATGCCGATAAGAGAAGAGCATATGTAACTATCAAAAAAAAACTAGCAGCTGTATTATGCTATCATATACACCAATGTTTGAGTTGTTCATTAGTGTTGATTTGAAGACAGCAAATAGACATGGAACAGAAATGCAGATAAGTTTGTTTCTAAGAGTTTATCAAATTCAGTAACACAAATCGACCGTTGGTTCCAATTGTCAAAACGGATGTCTTTTACTCAACATGTGAATTTTTTTTCACACGATTATAGATGAGAGTTTTTGTCTTTCTTTTCGAACTATATGGATTTTTTTTTTCGACCTACAACAAAATTGTTAAACACGTTAAATGCACACTAAGGACGATGCTGTTTGCTTATTTAAAATACTCGTTATTTAATAGTTATTGTGTTTTAAATATGACTTGTTAAGTTTCAACTTCGCCTATTTGAATCTTATATACAAAATATTCAAATACCCTTGTCTAGGTCATATTATAAATTCAAAAAACATTGACACAAACAATAACTTAACCAGAAAATTACACTGTGTCGTAAATATCGATGATAGGCTGCTCTGTCTGTTCGAGGTCTAAAATACACTCATACATAAACGAATATCAAATATCAAAACTTAGATCAAATATCGCTTCAAACTGTTCATTGCTCGCAGAAGACATACATTCGCTTGTTACATGTGTTACTCAATTATAGCGTTGTATCATTAAAACTGTTCAATGTTTCTTCAAAGTAAAGGTAAAGATATCAAATTTACACCACCAATTAGCATCACTAATATATTCAACCAGTCGTTAAATATATCACGTCCTTTTTCTAGATCATTACACATAAAAAAGGGACGTAGTTCGTGAGTTCACATCGGGTTTGTGATTGGGATCGTAAATCATAATTATTGGTTTTCTTTTGTGGACTTGTTTGTAATTTCTTTCATTTTATTTTGGTCGTAGTTTTGTCTGTTTTGTTTTTGGTCTTTTGTATTTAATTATTTAAGAGTTAATGGAGCAACGACACAATTTTCATTTTTCTTATAAAAAAAACAGAAAAGTCAGCACGAATAACGATATTAAACACATGGTCACATACTATGGTATCACTGAAATTCGAAACTCAGAGTCTACCACCAATGTCAACATTTATCGAATCTTTTTATCTCAGTTTTTGTATATTTTGTATTATAAAAGAATCTACTAAAACCATCAAACACATATAAAAACGCAATAGATATGAAATGAAATGAATTAAATTAATTACGCAAAATTTGCGTTACACAGCAATATATCCTAAAATTGAAAGACTTTAGTTCAAAGATCTAATTTTTAAGAGAATTTAAGAATACTGAGCGAAGTCCGGTATAAAAAAACAAAGAGACAAACAATTGACCACATTATACATCCAACCACATTATACCTCTATTAAATATAAAATGAAATTAATCAAAAACACGTAGAGGTTCGACATAGCTACATTCAGAAAGGGCAATGCTCTTGGCAATGATACATAACTTTCTTCTAACTTTAATTGGTGGTTAATCCTATTTCCATCGTTTGAAACGTTCTGCAATATCGTACAGTTTACGTACGTTTCAAATATTATTTACAATTCGTATGTTTATAGACAACTTTTGCATTTGATGTCACACAGGTCTTTACAGATAATTCAAAGAACACTGGCAGTTTACACGTCGGTCTTTTTTTTAATTTGGCTACATAATAAGGTTTAAACAGCTTGTCAATGTTTGCATCGGTTCTTGAAATATTTTGGCTTCAACATTGATCACTGAAGACATGTATTGTTCAATTTCGAATATTATTGAGTAAAATTATTACGTTTAGTTATGTTAATTCTATTTCATGGCAAATAAATGTTTAAAGGGGCTTACCTGTTGATAAGCAAACCCTCCAGTTGTATAGTGCACAATGTAAAACGGAAGTATATGATGAGAGTTGAATATAACAAGCTCTTTCTTATCTGGTGACATATGGGAGTCATGGCCTTGTTGAAGTGAAGCTCCTTGAATCACAGCAGGACATACGTACACATTCCCAGGTAAGACCTGACAAAGAAGCAGCTGAGTGGCCCCTGAAATGTAACCCATCGAATAACCAGGATATTCACTGAAGTAGACACCTCTACCATAGAAACCGGTATCAGTCCTGTGCGCGAATCCTTGCTGGCCTAGAAAAATAAAAAAAGATGTGAAAATTTTTAATTTTCAACATGAAACTGTTAAACGAGAATTTCACATCGAAGTAACTGTTAATTGAGATAGATGCAAATTCTGGGATATGCATTAATTTGTTCCAGGTATTTAACTGATTCTGGGTCATATACGTACAGAAGAAGATTTACCTGGGACTTTGAAATTGTTTTCAACAATAGACTTTATGTTTGTCGCTTGTGTACCATGAAAAGCTAATATTGGATAAGCCATCTTGGCTCCTCTGTGCTTCTTCATGTCATCTATTGCTTTGCTAAAATACATAACAGTGATAATCTTAATCTTTATAGTAACACCGTATCCATTCTAACAAATTTGTTAGTGAGCTTATGTGGATTTGAATAAAGATACATGTTTTAAATTGATCAAACCGTTGTCATCAATTATGTCGTCTATATTACATTACTTATCAGATTTAACATACCACAAACTCTTATAGAGATTTTAAGCATACAAATTTGTATGTTAATAGCCATCAATGTGAAGCAAACAACTGCAATTAATTAACACATGTGAATAGCAACTTGTTAAACTACAAAATCGTCCATTTGTAAAGTAAAACCTGATGACAGTACATGTTTTTGTTTATAATATGTAGATTTTACAGATTACACATACCTCATGTACCTCATGAACCATTTCTATAAATAACAAAAAACAGTTTTTTCTCAAGAGATTTATTTATTGACAAGAATCATATATACTCACTGAAAATGTTTTACTAAAGGTGGGTTAACCACATACTGTACTTTGTTTACTGTGAAGCTGCAATGCAAGATAACAGATGCAGCATATAATTGTGTAAGAAACTATGTCGTAATAATTTCTATTCTTGTGTTGTTTTCTATTAATAATTATCATCAAGTAAATATTCAAAACTGAGTCGGATTTTAGTTATTTGATTTACCTGTTAACATTTTTGGAATCAAAATAATGACAATGAATATTGTTGGTTGCAGTTTATGTCTTCGATGTATCATGTTGGCAAATGAAAACTCATAAACAAATCAAAGGCATAAACAAAATCAAGTACTGCTTTAATTCTGTATATTAATAAAATTTCTGAATCATGTAGAGATTCGGTAAATGTATTGCATTATATAGTTATAATTGTGTAAAATTTCAATACATTCTTTTTTCGTTTGTCATAACCATACAATTACCTGTTTCCACTTCCACTGATTAGCCTATAAAACTGAGACTCTGCAAGTCTGAAGTGGGTTTGTGCAGCTGACCCTTCCTTGTACGCTCTTTCTGGATATAGGTCAAAGTAAACAACTTTGTTTCCTTCCAGAGCCTCTTTTTCGCCATGCATTAATAACTGTCTGTTTGAAACCTAAGATGGTGTTTGACAAACTATTAATTATTAAAAGTCTAATTGTTTTACTTAAATATTTCAAGTTTGGCACTGAATGAGAATATAAGTGAATACTATAGTATATCATGCTTGATTTGTGTATTATCTTTTTTTTTATCTGAAATATTAAATATTTATTTCAGAAACACATACTATCATATTTAAAATACCACATATTTAAAAATAAAATATTCTATAAATATCATATAATATTTTTATCAATTGTTATAATCAAAGATTCTATTCTGTAGTGCAAATCCTAGGGAAAATAAATGGGTAAACATATGTGTTCCAGAAGAATGTATAACTCTTATTTAAATTGAAGCACCCATATCATTGTTCATGACAATAACATTTCGCTGTAAAGTCGTATTAGATCATCAATCCTGTACTAAAAGCAACGGTTCTACAAATGAAGCGTATTGGTTAAGTTATGTTCAATATGTATTTCATAATGTCTGAACATGTCATTATGACGTCTTGGGAATTCCGGGCAAAACAATTTAAGTTTGAGAGTAAATGCATAAAATTTACAAGTACTGGCTTTCTGTCAACTGTTTTATACGAGCGCCACTGGTGAGTCTCAAATAGACGAACTAAGCATATGGCAATACAAATAGGCTGGTATCTTTGGTTATATAATGTGTTTACATCTTTCATCTGATTTGTATCATTTAAGCGAATTGTATAAAGGAATGCAAAACAATGATAGATCATTATTCCGATAAAATGTGTTCTAATAAAGTGAGACTGTAACAGGTCGATTAACTGTGTAATTATTTTTTCAATACTTAAACCATAAAGAAAAAATGTCTAGCCTTCTTTTGAAGTTGATCTAGTTCTTCGTCTTTCTTCTTCATTTCATCTTTAGTTTCTTTGAGTTCTTCCTCAAAGTGCTGTTTAGCTGCAATCGCAGTTTTTAGAACTTCGCGTTTCTCTTCGTCGTTCATTCTGCTAAACACAACTGATGAAACTCCTCCCTTTAAAATTCTATCTGTATTCTTTACAGTAGAAATTTCTACAATGAAAAAAATATATGCAGTGTAAACCCGTTACAAACTGGATACTTTTACGAACTGGCTGCTTATAATTGTATCTTTAATCATATTTGATTTTAATGTGTATCAATATATATATCTTAAGACATATCTTTTCTAAACAAACTTCAAAGCCAAGAATTTCGAAGATGACGTATTTGAAATGATACATTCTTAAGTGCTTTTACTGGACAAAAAAAGTATATCACTATAAACCAACTCCATTGTGAATAAAAATAAATGAGTAATGTGTCTATAGGACACATATGGTGACCCGCTTGCATATAACGTTATTAAGGGACATAACTAAAGAAAAATAAAGAGACAAAACTCAAAGGAGTCGGTTCAGAAAGATCCCCTTTTGGCCCCAAAATATAGCAGTTTTACAAAATTGTGAAAATGTAATCTTTTAGATATCTACTGGAAAGAGGAATGTTTCTGCTTCATAAATATGGGCTGCTTTTGACAATACAAACAACATAGATCGTGTACTAGCATCGTTAAGTCATGCTAAATTACTGAAATCTTCACAATTTTAACATTTTTGTTAAATTTTAGACGGTTTCTGTCTTAAATGAAAGTGGCTGCATTCGTGTGCATTCATAATATTGAAATGTAAGTTATGTTTGATGATAATACATAACATATATAAAGATTGAGGATGAACACGGATGCAGCCACTTTCATTTTTGACCAAAAAAAAATCTGAAAAGTTACGTTTTTTAGCATATTTAATAGATTTTTCATATTTAAGCTTAAATCAGAGCGTTTTCAAAGACTTAATCAGTTAGAATCTTTCACATATACTAATTGAATCAATTGAAATAGACACTTAAGTGTTTAAAAAGTGTCCAAAATCTTTCGTTAGATGAACCGTAAATTTGAGGCCAAAATCGGCCCTTACCGGACCTACTCTCCCTTGTACTTGATCTACGTGTTTTGGTAATGAGCATTTTGTATCAATTTCATATCATTTTGATGCGGCAAACTAACGTTAGAAAACGTTATATATTATTAAAAATAAGAGGACGTGGTATGATTGTCAATAGACAACTAGAAACCAAATGACAAAGAATGTAAGCCTTGTATTCATCATTTTAAATCTTTGTTTCAATCACTTACTTTTTCTGTGGTTTTCCTCTGTTTCGAAAGCCTGGAAAATAGTTGTTTATTAAACATGTTAAAGATACTACAGTTTATATAGTATAACAATTATGTTCACTTTGTGTTATATAATATAAAGATTCTACTTCTATTGGGTAAAGTTGATTTAAGATGACTTTGACAAATATGTAAGTCATATACATTGTAGCAACTTATATTTCTATGCATTTTACATCCTTGGATTGGAAAAGTTTTAAGCTTTTACGGACACAAGAAATTTGTCAAGTGTTATATCTATTTACCTGACTTATAAAATAAGGAGATTATAGTTTCTACATGACTGTTAGAATGATGAAATTATTATGAAATTTCAAAGCAAGGGATGACAATCTTTGTGCAACCTTCAACACTTAAATAAATAAAAGACTTAACACTTACATTAGTTTTTTATTCTAAGAGTTTAGATGACGATCGTAAACATATGATATTAACAAATAACAAACCTTAACAGTGTCATGATCTTTATCATACACTACAAACAGAACTTCTGTGATCACCGATTTTGGATTTTGCGATGAGAACTCTTCTACACACTTGTACAATGATTTGGCTACAAGACCTGCAGGATATCTAAGTTTACCTGTTCCCATAGCTGGGAAGGCAATAGAACTGCATTTATTTTTAGAAGCAGTCGACAAACATTCCATCACAAACTTTTCTAGCTCCTGCAAATTATATATAAACAACATATAGACAAATATGTTCTTCAAGTGCGTAATTAATTCGATATTAAGAAAAATAACTATATAAATGATAAAGTCATGTTCTTCAACTTCGTACTTTATTTGGCCTTTTTAACTTTTTTGGATTCGGGCGTCACTGATGAGTCTTTTGTAGACGAAACGCGCGTCTGGCGTATATACAAAATTTAGTCCTGGTATCTATGATGAGTTTATTTATATTTTATATTTAAATCAGCTGCTTTAGAGTATTATTCCTAATAATACTGGTAGCTGATAAGTACAATCCGTACAGAACCAGGTATTCCAGGACAAGCATTTTAATATTATACATTTTAACGTTTGACAAATTAAAAAAGTAGCACACCTTTATTTAATTGAACTGTTGAAAAGTGTTGTTTTCTTGATGTTAAACACCACAGCAAAATAAACTGATTTTAAAAACTGACACAAATTATAGTGGACAAAGCATTAAAAATGAATTCAATCTATTGATAAATCTTACTTATATAAGACGTGAAATTTCTATATATTCTCAAGTTAGACGGTTAAATCATATACATTGAAATTACTAGATACAAGGCAGTAAACTAATGACGTATGGTAAGAGACTTCATTAGGTAATAATATCTAAGTTAAATTCGACATAATCAGACTTTTTTTCACTGAACTAGTACACATTTCTGTTCAGGGGCCAGCTGCGGCACGATTTCCTCGCTGTAATGAAGACACATTGGTGGACTCCAGCTATTTTCAAGTTATTGGTAGGATCGTTGTCACCTTCCCTATTTCTATTGTCGATGTTATTTAATTAGTAACTTACTTTGATTTCCGATCCTTCTTTACGCCATTGATTCAAGCATCCGTGACAAACAATTTTACACTTTAAATTACCACCAGATGTAACAGCAATATCTCCATAATTGATACCATTCGGATAGTTCTGTGTACACTCTTGTTGTAAGGATGGACCACCATTTTTCAACAGTGAGGCGGACACTGCGCCATGATCCAGCTTTAGTTCTTTTGACGTCGTATTTACAATCGCTCCAACCTAAATAGAATTATTTGATATACACTCCAAGTAGCCAGTCTAATTTGAAATGTGAAATGAACGTGGTTATTTCACTTCTTTGACGTGAAACAACAGTATGCATTGTCAAGAAGTCGATGACATCGGATCAAAACAAATTGTGCATGCGTAGAAAATGATATAATTCCTTACATATTTTACTTTAATTTAATAAATGTATAAAAAAGAATAATTAATCAAAAAATTCAAATAATGAAATATATTCAAATCATTACCGAAATACACATATAATTAATTCATTAACTACGCGCATTCGTGAATTGTTGTGTTGTTCGGTTATTCGTTTTAGATTTTTCTCTGTTTGAATTTTCGATTATTTATTCTATAATTATTCGTCTAAATTCTTAATTTACATATATCGTGTCCTTTTCCTTATTTGAACATTTTACGAAGGATTCACATGGCGAATGGCGCATTTACAACAGAATTTGTGCCAATGTTTGAAGTTTTATTTGATCGTGGTTTGTATTTCAAAAACGGGTAATTGAATACCTATAAACAGGTCTGTAACAATGTGTAACTTCTAAAGCTGCTAAAACAATAAGCAAAATGAAGCATTGTGATAAAAAATATGTATTAATTTTTTATACCTAAACTGAAATATAATTCTGTGCAACCCAAATGCATACAAGAATCCGAAATAAATCTGTATGTTGTATCTTTACCTTCATTCTTGCTAGCTGTCCTTTAACTATCTTTATCTCAATATTTCCAGCCTGTACATTTTGTTGATCATTTGCAGCTGTTAAACCTGTATGGAATGATAAAGTTAAAATATTATTTCATCTGTTCATACGATTTTCCTTAGTTTCAGAGGTCAATGTATACCACCCTTTTCGCATCTTGATTTTTTTTTAAGAACCGGTATCTTCCAAAATGAAAACTTCAGATCTATGATTTTAAAATCAAGTCTAGTATATTGCAATATACAAGGTGTTTTTTTACTCTTGTCTTTTTGTAAAGTTCTCTAATGGCCGCGTGTTTCTGCAAGAATCAGAAACATTTATAAGATATATGGTATAACTATTGCATAACATTAACTGTACATTAAAATAAGCTTTACTGCTTCAAGGCTTAGCTTTTCTCCAAGATATTCAATAGTTTGTGTCCTCTAAGTCTACGTATCTTACTTAAATATGTGGTCACTAGCGTATATGCTATCCCTGAAGCTATTGTGACTTCATAAATACATGCACCTGAAATTTACCTTTAGAAGCTGTCTTTGCGAAATGCATATTTGCTGCTTTCTGGAAGAGTTTGACAGTGTCAAAAACAACGTCACATAAACATACTGTCTGTATGCAGCTAGATGGATGCACTCTGAAATAATCTTTTACTATTTCAACTATTACATTGGTTGCTGCTTCCGAAGGATAGTGAAATATGCCAGTACAGAGAGCTGGGATTGCTATACTGGCAAATTTGTTCTTTTCAGTTACTGCTAAGCATGTCTCAATACACTGGACTAAATACTTTTCTTCATTGTGTTTGCCACCTTTCCAGGTCGGTCCGACAGCATGCGCAATCATTTTACAATGCAAATCACCAGACTTCGAACAAAACACCTCTCCATCAGATAGTGGGCCAGATTTTGTTATGTACTGCTCACATTCATCTTGAATACTTTTCCCACCTTCAAGAGAAATGATGATATTTAACCACGTGAATTTAATAAAAGCTAAGAAAGGAGACAGAATCATTGCAAAGGAGAAATATCATTCTTCAAACAATATTTCATAAATCATCATTCTAAACACTTGAAAACAAGAATGGAATAAAACGGTCTGGATGCACAGAAAAGGGTAGACGGTTAAATCATATACATCATATACATAAAGTTTAACTATTCATTTCATTTGAACAGAAAAATGATTAACTAAAGCTAAAAGCAGTATTTATTACTAATTTGCAACACATAACTGTCAGTCAGACTTAAACCTTTTAATAATATGAAGAAAAAAATAGATATTACTGAAAACGAAACGAAATCGATAACTAACCTATCTTAACAAGGACTCTTGCCAATCCACCTTTATGCTGTAGATCTTTA
Source organism: Mytilus galloprovincialis (assembly GCA_037788925.1). Classification (NCBI taxonomy): domain Eukaryota; kingdom Metazoa; phylum Mollusca; class Bivalvia; order Mytilida; family Mytilidae; genus Mytilus; species Mytilus galloprovincialis. The sequence goes on from CM075341.1 coordinate 54,883,550, forward strand.
TTTGCAGCATTAACTATGACGTCAACATCAAGTTGAGTAATGTCGCCTTTTATTATCAATACTTCTTTATTTCCATTTGTAGTGAAGCAGGCTATTTCTGAAGCATTTCCTTGAATTATACCCTTGCTATCAGTTCTCGTGCCGTCATCAAGGTCATCATCGCTACTTTCGTTACCGTCTTCGCCAATTTGTTTCAATTTTGTCTTTCCCATAACCTTTTTCACAACTTTTTGAAACTTTGAATTTGAAGCTACAGAATTAATGCACTTTAACAAGGACTCTACTTCTTTAACAGCGTCTTCGAAAGCCTTGCCCTGTCCCTTTATAAAAATACTATTATGTGTAATGTTAAAGACTATGTTTTCTTGTTTCAATTCTTTTTCTAGTTTTTCTATTTCTTCTTTCATCAGCTCCTGTAAAAGTTTCACGTCATCAGGACTGAGCTGGTACGATTTTTCTTGTACTCCATTCATGGATATGAAATCGGAAAGTTTCTTGTGAACTAAATGACCATCGGATTGCGATAAACAGTATATAGCAACTTCGTCTAGCTGATTTGTAGTTATTTCTAATATGGTGTTTCTATATTTATCTTCTAAATCCTCAATATATCTTCCAAATTCGCGTGAATTGAGAACAGGTGTCTGCCAGTTTTCTATATCTAAAGATATTTCAATTATAGATTCCTTGAGAATTTCAGCGCATGTCTCCGCTTCGTCGTTGGTCATAGCGTGCACATATATAGTACCATCTTGAAGATCCAACACTCCAACAGTACCGCTTGCTTGGAATTTACCATAAATCTTCTTTTCAACATCAGGTCGTTTTAAATATTGAATGAAAAGTTTTGACCTCTTGCCAAAACATTCAGAAACTATTCCATTTAATATTTCAAAAATTTCAACTTTCGCAGCAGTTATGTCAACTCCCGTTCCGCAAAATTTTACGACATTGCCTTTTGTGTCTATCTGTATATCAAAACCTACATATTTACTTTTCAATTTATCAGCAAAATGTGTATATTCTAGTAGGATCAATTGATGGTGCTTAAAAGATATCATATCACTCATTTCTTTGGATTTTCGTGTGATATCTTTCGTGATATCTTTTATCATTTCCTTTATAATTGCTGACAGTGTTTGCACAGGCGTCTTGTGACCAACAATATATATCTCAAACGATGTTGCCTTTTCATTTATAACACTAACGTTATCTTGATTCTCTATATTCAGTTCTTTCAGTCTTGACATTAGTAACGTGTGTACATTCTCAGCAACGGAGTGTTTGTCTACTTGCAACGACTGGAAATATTTGTCAACACCCTCTTTGACATCTCTGCTCCATGTTTGTGCCAGTTTTTGATAACCTGCTTTTTCTTTTGAAAGTGTACACTTCATTTCTACCTTATTATCGTCAGATGACGATGGCCACGTGATTTCAGCATTGATTGATTGTAGCTGTTCGCAAAGCTGTGACTGCGATAATGTTGAATGAAGTAAGAATTTCAATTTTCTGTTATCGATATTTGTGATATAAACAGGGTGCGGAACTTCAAATTCTGGCTTGTCATCATCATTATGGGATCCAAGGCAGTCGTAGAAAATTTGCACTATTAATTTACACTTGTCGATTATGTGTGAATTTTCGCAAGCCGCCAATGCATCTATCAATAAAAAAGAAGACGCAATCTGATTTCGTTCTTCATGTTCTTTGTGTTACAAATGTTAATCATTATCTGTAAATGTTTGGGTTTTTTTCTTTGAGTTTCTCAATAAATTATTGTTCATTTTCAATATGGAATATAACTAAACAGTTGCATATTTAATTCAGAAAGTAACAGAATTTAAATAATACTTCCAATAATGTGTATTTTCAATATGGAATATAACTAAACAGTTACACATTTAATACAGAAAGTAACAGAATTTAAATAATAAATTCCAATAAGGGACGCCATCAATGCTTAATGTATCATTATCTTCTATACAATGAAAGTGGTAAGTGCACGGATAATGAGAAAAATCATGTTTCATAGAATATATATTGAACTCTTTGCAAAAAAATATTTACTCATAATAATCTTTTATATTTAAAAATTACGACTATTATGTAAACTTCTGAAGAAAACGGTTTTACTATCAATTTGTATATCTTTATTCTGTATATCGTTCATTTCTGTGATCAACATTACATTACTTCATTTGTTTATAGTCCACAGTTGTTCTTTTCAAACCAATCATTTTCTATTCTTTAATTTCTTTGCTTGTTTTTCTTTGTTCATTGTTTTATGACGAAAATATCCTCTATTCTGTTAACCCCATCTACAACTGCACTGTCTTCAGCGTAATATGTTTATGAAGATGTGCCTGTTTATATAAGTGTTGTGATGTACCACTATTCTTTCTGGTAAGGGTGAAGGTTGTGGTACCTATTAAAACGTTTAAACCCGCTGCATTTGTAGATGTGCAGTGGTTGTCGTTTGTTGATGTTGTTCATAAGTATTTCTCGTTTCTCGCTTTTCATATAGATAAGACCGTTGGCTTTCTTGTTTGAATTGTTTTACACTAGTCATGCTGGTTTCCTTGCTGTTTGATGTGAGGCAAGGATCCGTGTTGACCTATAATGGTTTCATTTTACAAATTGTGTCTTGGATAGAGAGTTGTCTCATTGACACTCATACGACATATATCTATAAACGATTGCTATTCAACTAGAAGTGTAATTCACTTTCATTTTGATGTGCAAACAATATAATTTATTGTAGCACATATTAGACCAGTGTTTGTAACAGTGAATTTCATTCACACTAACATATACATAAAATTGAGAATGGAAATGAGGAATGTGTCAAAGAGACAACAACCCGACCATAGAGTATACAACAGCTGAAGTCCACCAATGGGTCTTCAATGCAGCGAGAAACTCCCGCACCCGGAGGCGTCCTTCAGCTGGCCCCTAAACAAATATGTATACTAGTTTAGTGATAATGGACGTGATATTAAACTCCGAATTATACACAAGAAACTAAAATATAAAATCATACAAGACTAACAAAGGCCAGATGCTCCTGACTTGGGACATGCGCAAAAATGATCCCGAAATAACTTACTTTTTGGATCCTGAAAATACACGACACAATAACCTTGGTCTGTGTTCATTTCTGTTTTAACAACACCCTCTACACCTGACCTTCTCTTGTTATCAAAGTAATATTCAATTGTACCACTGGTAGTTTTTGGACTAAAACCTCTCACTATAATACAGTCAGATTCTGCTACATTGTTTACTTCTATGTGGTTACCATCAAGAGTCCTTTTTTTACACACAGCTTGAAGTTGTGCAATATCTGGAAAGATAACGGTTAAAACGACTAATAAAGATTTAATGGAACAAATATTGAAGTGTACATTTACAAGTATGAATGGATTATATTTGTAAACATTTTTATTTGACAAAGTGTGTACATTTTCTGGGCATTCTAAAACATTATAACATGTATAACGCCACTCTAAATTAAGTGTGTTGATTTGGCAAAAGACATAAAAATCCAAAACAGGTCAAACATGTGGAAAACAAACTGACAATATCATGACAAAATGCTTCAAAATGACCTAATTATAAACACGTTCACAAAACACCACATAGAAAACTAAATATTGTGCAACACGAACTAAAGACGGGGGTAATATCACGGTAGGTATAGTGTCAATTTTTTTCGAGTGAAGATCGGGCTTTTTTGAGTGATAAAACATGCGATCAGGTTAATTACCTGATAATTCGTAATTAGAATAGTTTTACGTCACTACATATCTTATTTTGAATATTATACATGTTTTAAGTAGCAAAGAAGCACAATTTTCTTGTATCTAGCCATTAAATTGAGTAATTGTTATTGTCCGGGTTTTTTTCGAGAAGACTGTGAAACTGACGGGTTTTTGAATAAATGGTCCGGTTTTTTTTTTTTTATTTTTTAACAACAATTTGAATAAGAAAAAATGTATTCTTGACTTTACAAAATGACTTTTCTACTTTATAAATGTAATTTAATGAATGAAAATGTCACATACATTTTCTATATATCAGAAAAACATATTGATCGAAATAAATCCTTTTCAATTGAATCATTCTACCACAACTTTCCCATGTTTGCAGTATTTAATCAGAAATTATTGGATTCTTTTTTAAAAGGTACTTAGAACATAGTGCAGGGGACTCATAATCTTTTCAACTTCATTTTATTGTATTTTTGTTGCCACAGTTATTAATATTTTTCGAGGTGAACCTTTGAGTTTTTAGACGGGACGTATTGTGATATAGCGTTGCACGTCCGTTTGTCCATCGTCAGAAAGTGGAACAATAACTCGAAAACGCAGTAACCAATTTACACGGAAGTTCGGTGACTTGTTTATATCTATTGAGGTATCCTCCCTTTCGGATTTTAAAATGTTAGATCTTACGTTTCCGAGTTAGTAGATTTTATTAACAAACTAACGCTCACCTTAGTCTATGTGTTGCAGTGCATATTAAACAAAGAACACTCTTCTACTTCAAAGACAAGACTATAATTCATGACAACATTCTCTGTTTTGGTGATGGTGACTAGTTTGTAGATCTTACTTTACTGAACATTCATGCTGATTAGTTATCTCTAGCTATAATGAACTTGGTCCATAAGTGTCAGGGAGATGGTTTTGTAAAACAAATTGCGTTGCTCATGATCCGTTATCCTTAATATTAAAATACAATCATTAAGCTGCTAATATTGGGATCTGTTCAACAACAAATAAACTGTAGACATATCCGAGCATCACGGGACAACACAATGTAAAAGATACCCGACCGCGACGACGGATAACTAATAATGATGAGAAAAGCTGACTTGATCCTTTGAACCAGGTGAGCTGAAAAGGGGGATTTTACAGTTTGCGGACAATAGTTTTAAAGTACTTGGATGAGTTTTCATTAAAGTGTGGTGAATGCTTTATATAATTTAAGGTAACCCCCTATCAGTTTTTTTTATACTTTTTTTACATGATATTGAGAAATTATTAATAGGTTTTATAACGAGTGAGAATGGATATCGCTTGATATCAACTCGAGTTATTTAGTTTCAATATAATATTAAACGAGTCTCCGGCGAGTTTATCATTACTATTTGAATAAAAGAACGTGAAATTACTTACTTACTTACTTACTTACTTATATACTTACTTACTTACTTCCTTCCTTACTTGAATTTATAAACGATAGCAAGCGATATCCCATCCTCACAAGTTGTTAAAACTATTTGTCTCATGCTCAACACTCTCATTGTGTTAAATTAAAGATTAATTCAGTAAATCGTTGGACAAGTATTTTGCACATGAAATGTATATCGTAGTAACCTTTGATGGTCACCAATGACCCAACGAATAGCCAATAGAAATGCTGTAATGTCGTCTTATGATGCTGGATAAGCAAATCCAATTAACGCAGATTTTCCTGTCAATTTTGCGTATCACATTCCGTGCAGTGTGTTATGAGAAATCTATATTCATGCAAGAAATATATATATATAATAAGCGACAACCATAACGCATAAGTGAACTTTAATTTTTTTTAAATTTAATATATAGTTGACAATGAATTGAATAATTCATTAGCTTAATTCACTATTTCTACGTACGTCTCAATCCAAATTGCCTATGCTTACATTAGATTGTTGATACCATGAACATGTCTCAATTTAAATTACCTATGCTTACATTAGATTGTTAACATTTTGAATATATATATGTAATTTATAAGATATGCCAAACATCATTATATACAAATGAACGATAATTGTTTATAAACTGTAAATATAAGTACACTTTTATTAAACTTATGAATGCATTTGTTTCGTGCCTTACAAAGTAGATAATTCGAACCTTTTTTGTTTCCTTAAACGTAAATACACATAACATTTTAAGTATATGATATTTGTATACTCAGTCGATCAAACACGGACGCACTAGAAAAAGCCCGGATTACTCTCGAAAAAACCAAACATATAGAAATGAATTTAATCTGAAAATGTCGTTTTCAATGCAACAACAATATTTTTTGTAAAGTGTATGTATATCTAAGGATATATTGATTCTATGTATGCATTTCTACTGACATTTGCATTGGTATGTGTATAAAAATGGCTTTATTCCTTTTTGGGGGGAATAAAAACATTGTAAGGCTAAATTCAACTGTTTTAACGAAAAATAATGTCGGATTGATATAATCTTTTTATTTCAAATACTAACACACCTTGTTTATCCTTGTATATTAAACTTGAGCGTCTATATCACGTCTTGTCAGAAAAATAGTCTGTTTGTTTATATTTTTGATCATATTCACTCGAAAAAAGTGGTCACACTCGGAGAAAAAAACCGATCAAATCACTCGAAAAAACACGATCCTAGAGGGACACTATACCTACCGTGAATATCAAATGTTCCGTACGCAGATCCTTCTCCACATACATGTGGAAATCGTTATGTTGCTCATAAAATTAAAAACCCGGCAACTAGTCTAATCTGGGGTCATTTTTTGAAAAAAGTGCACGGGAATGTGGCTACGACCAGTTGAAGCATGATGAAAATAAGTACAATTAAACTGGTTTTAGTATTTAGTGGACATACGTTTACTTGCATATGAATGATGAATAATTGAGTTCGTGTTGCACAATATTCCTAATCTCTATGTAGTGATATATATCTGTTGTTCGTCTTTTTGTCGTTATATTTCTTGGCCAAGATTTTGTTTTACAAGTCTCTCTCTGATTCATAAGTTTAAATTCTCTCTTAGATTTATTTCACCTTATTTTTTATTGGCTACCTTGATTGCCTGCATATTTTGATCAGCAATTTTTTAAAGTAACAAAGTCAATAACATTGTATGTAAACAAAAAAACCGTTACTATGTAACCAGGTCTATTGTTGTTCTAGAATGCTTTATACTTTAAATGTTTTAAAACAAATTATCCGGTATGATCATTGTTGTATTTGTCTTCACTATAATATTTTTAGTTTGAATATTTCTTTTGTATCATTTGTCTCTCTTTTTTCTTAGATACTAAAAAATCAATACACATACCGACCGGCTTCGAAAATGTAATGATTGCTGTTCCTGATTCTTCATCTCCAAACTCTACAGACGCCACGTCTTGTTTTGTTCTTGCCTCTATGAAGTTCGTAACATTGTCTTTAGATGATTTTGCGTTCAATCCAGTAATCATCGCCTTATTTTTGCAATATGTTGGCGCGACATGTTCTTCCACATGCAACACAGCTCCCTCTACTTTATGTTCTTTTTTAAATATAACTGATACATCTAATAATTCAAAGAATTAAATATAGTACCGTAAGTGGATGCATTTTTGCATTAAATACGTATTTCAGTCTGACTATGATAAAATGCATAAAACATCTAGTTCTAGCTATATACTTTGGTTTGACCGGTCCAGGCTTTGAACCCACGACTTCTCGCATTTGTGGACGAGACCACCGAGGATTTTTGGTAGTCAAGCAGGCTTCTTACTTTTGATCGACACATGTATACAGAATATGGCTTGATTTTAGATGCCTGTAGGCGCTTAACCCCTCCCTAACATAGAACAGTGGTGTTGCAAATCGAAATAAGAAACAATTGTGGGAAATTAAGTGATTATCATATTGGGTTGAAAGAAGTATACACCAGAGCGACATGCAGCAAATTTTCCCTTGTAACCGGTAGGAAGGTTATGTTCTTTTAAAAATTTATCTTTTTCCCCTTAGTTTGTATGTATGTTTAAAAAATGAAGGAAATAACACATGGCTTACCTTCATTTCCATCAAAAGTCACTAAGTACATTTTTTTGTTCGGCACATATCGAATATCTATGACGTCACAATTTACCCCTCGTCTAGATTCAAAATAGTATCTGATAGTGTCTGATGATGTTGTTTCTTTCATTCCTTTAACTTCAACAGTATAGTTATTCTCTGTAGCAGAGGGAGTCAGTTCATTCGACTTGTCCATTCTACCACTGAAATCATTCACAAAAACTATATCTATCAAAACTGCTTAATCATGTTAATATGGCATTTGTTTCGAGACAATAAATGGTTTTATCCTTATTTGGAGTGACATAGTTTTTTTTTCTTCAATGCATGCCCACCTAACACACAGCTAATGTTATAGCACGTGCTAGATGCTGATCTAAACCTCATTTTTTGCCCGGTCGTTAACCAATCGAATCGTTCTGTGCAATTTTTGTAAAAAATGAATTAAAGTCGAGAAATATTTTTCAAAAAAAAAATTACCATCTGTGCTAGAACGTAAAATAGCCTTTGACTTTCATTTCCTTTTATACAATATATTACTGGTATGCGTATTAAAGATTGAAGATCATTAAAGTATAACCAAAATATCAAAAAAAAATATTAATGTGATTTTTCGTTGAAAGGAAGGATTTTTGAAATAAGGACAAAATGGTTACAAAAAAGTAACGTTTGTCACAATGTTGTCCTTATTTCAAACATCCTTCCCCTTCTTTCAATTTCTTTTAGTTTTAGTTGAAGAAAAACATAAATATTTATCAGTCCAAGTTCTTATTTATACACATTTGTTTAACTGTATTAGATGTCAGACCACCAATTTACTCCCTCCAACTAAGAACGTGAAAGTCGCCCTACTTTGACTAAAAATGTGTTTAAATGTAATTGTTTACTAAAACTAACCATTACATTTGTTTGAGATTGACAAGATTCAGAATGGAACATATACTTTTCAGGGTGTGAGATCATCTCATGGGAGGTTAACCTGATTTAAGAAGAGACAAAGTCGACATTAATACTTAACTAATAGATTACAATGATACGTTCCACTCAATGACCAGTGCGGTCTTACAGGTTAAGTCTTTGTTTTTATAACATTGAAGCTGGGAATGACGTGAGGATCAGTCATAACCACGTGGGTTCCTTTTGAGTGACAGTGGTCACATTTGCTCTGATCAGTTGGCTACAATACGACATATAAAAAGAACTTAAGATACCTTATACGTCACGAAGATGCCTATGAAAAAATCATTACTTATGATGCCCGAAGTGTGGATACATCGGACATGGCTTTGGTATTTGTAAGGTTTTCTCAAGACATAGTGTTGAATTTCAAATTGAGAACCATTTGCTAACTTGAGATAAACAAGTTATTCCATTTTGGGCAAGCTATCACTGTAAAACATCTGTGAACTGTTGATCTCTTAAGTAAAGTATCATATGCAACGCACCTATCGTCGTCGACTTAGAACCAAGCAATATGGCTACTGTTTATACAATCATGAACAGGTGTGTTGACATGTGTATAAAATCCGGCCAGCAGTATTCAGTTCAGACCATTTGACAAACCTTAATATGCCATTGCACAGCAGACCAAATGGTCTAGGCCTCTTGAATGCGGGGTAATATCGTGTGGGAGCATGCTTTGTTCTACGTTGTCTAGAAGTAAAGAGGAGGGTGAGATCCCACTTAAACATATGTTACCTAGCCGTATGCGCATGTACCAAGTCAGAAGCCTCTGGCCTTTGTTTGTCTTAAAATTAAGAATGGAAATGCGGAATGTGTCAAAGAGACAACAACCCGAACAAAGAGCAAATAACAGCCGAAGACCACCTATGGGTCTTCAATGCAACAAAAAAAAATCCCGCACCTAGAGGCGTGCTTCTGCTGGTTCCTAAATAGAAATGTTTACTAGTCATACTAAACTCCGAAACAAATAATAGAACAGAAAATTATAAATGATATAACACTAACAGAATATAATATAACTAAGGCCAGAGGCTCCTGACTTGGGACAGGCGCAAAAATACGGCGGGAAAAACATGTTTGTTTTTATATTTCAACCCCCCCCCCCCACCTTTTACCTCTAGCCAGTGATAAAAAAAAAACACACACAACAATACACAGAGTAAAACTCAGTTTAAAAGAAGTCCGAGTATGTTTTATTTTAGTTGATTTATATGTTATGACGTTTAGAAAGGTATGACGTCCAATTGCACTGCTCTGTGGTCGGGTCGTTGTCTCACTGACATATTACCAAATTCAATTCTCAATTTTATTAATTGCTTTTATTGGAAAACTCTAGGATGATAGGGGTGTGATAGATGTACTAATTGATTCGAAATACGCAGTATGTGTACCGTTGAACAAATGCTTCTTGGAAAACAATTCAACATAGCAGTGTTAGCTCTTACTCCTACATATGTGGCAATAAGATATATAGTTTAGCCGTGTGTTAGATAGGTGAAATTGAGATATTAATTAGAAATAAATGTTACTCGCTTATATACTGCAGCTCTTTCAGCTATCCAAAATAACAATTTAAGAGCAGACTACACCGACAGATAACCAATATATGTCAGTAACCTGTGACTGCTACGAAAGGTGAAAAGTATGTCTATCCTAATAATAATTTCACGGTCCACCTAGCAAGCAAGCTAATCAAACATTCACACTCAATGCATGTTGCTGTAAAACATCCTTTTTTAATTTGAACCTGACGGCATAAAGTCTCAGATTCATGAAGCTGAAATCTATATTTACGACATAAATGTAAATTCTACAGTACGGAATAACATTGTAAACGTCACAAACAAGACGATTCACGGTAAATGACTGATTATCACAAATGAATACCCATGCAATGCCAATTGACTACGCAAATAGCACAGTAACCGTATAAACAATCATTCAGAAGTTTAGGGAAAGGAGTCAATTAAAAAGAAACAGAAAGTACGGAAACTCTTGTGCTCTAAGTAAAAAGTTAATATCAAGTAATTTTGTTGTTGAAACTATCAAAATGTAATACTAGAATTTATCAGACAATTTCTTAGAATTATTCAATGTATTCGTGGATAATATTATAATAAACTAGAGGAATAATAATCTTAAATATTAAAACAGTTCGTTTCTAAACCTTTTTCTTTCTTTGTCGTTAGTTTTTTTTGCTATTGATTGTTATATCAAAACCTCATATAAATAAAGACAACAGTAGTATACCGCTGTTCGAAAGTCATAGATCAATTGAGAGAAAATAAATCCTGGTTCAAGTTACAAACAAAAACTGAGGGAAGTACATCACCTATAAGAGGAAAACAACAAAACAACAAAAACACAAAGTGCAACAAAAAACCAAACGACAATGTAACACGCACAGAAACGAACTATAAGAAAACAACTGCCAATTTCCTGATATAATTCACGAATATCTGACCACATACGGCTACGACCATTTTAATGTCCTTAAAGATCTGAGTGAGGTTAAGTGAGTAATGATTATCGTCTAAAAATATACAGAAAGAAAACCAAGGACCACAAAGGGTCTGTTTTCTTTACCTAGCAGTTTCAATGGAATACAAAGTTATGGCCTAATTATTTACTGTTTCCTATAAAAATCGTAAAAATCGTCACTGAAGGCAATTGTCACGGTGACTTATGTGTGGATTTTGTTTTTGCTATGCATGTGTTTACTATACACAGTTTATCTTTGTCTTCCTTTTTTGAAGAGAGAAAAAAACGCTGGGGAAAAAAATAGTTCATTGCAATCACTCCTTTAACTTATAAGGTCATGTGACCAAATAATGGATGGTATTATCAGTTTATTTTGGATTAATGAGTTTGACTGTCCCTCTGGTACCTTTCGACCCTCTTTTAGAAGATTTTGTGTTGCTTATCTTTTTTGCGATAAATATCTCTTTCTTTTATTATAGTTTCTACGAAAACATCGTCATAATTGTAAATCGTCAGTCAAGGTCAATTACATCCTACATGTACAAGGAGTTGACTGTCGATCCATTTGATTTTACAATAATGTGTGGTTGGAGGAGTGGGGTGGGGTGATGGGGGTAGTGTGAACTTCCTTAAGTTGTAATCTCTGTCTTGACTTTTAATTTGTCAATTTATTCGGTCTTGCATAAAAAAAAATATTACTTTATCTTTGTCTTTTTTACATAAATTGTCATCCTGCCTTTTTCCAATTTCATCTGAAGCCCCCAAACCCCATCATATCTTATAGTAGCTCCCTAACCAAAACCTTTCTATTATCTAGTGTAACCTTTTATTCGATACAATTTCTTTAATTTCACTTATATTTCACTTATCTTTTCAAGTGTTTATTAAGTGTTTGTAAATTTAGAGCAACATGAGTGTAAACGTATTTTATTAATAAAATTCAAGTTAGTAATGTACACAATTTGGCATTTACAAATTAATACAATTGAATAATTGATAGGATAAAATTAAGCTTTTAACTTATATTAATCCGTTCATTAATTCAAAGGAGAGCATTTCATATTGTGATACTCAAGAAGTAGAATGTATAAGATTAAACAATGTTACACTAGAAAGAACAACAAACAAAACATTCAATAATGTTATGAACTCAAGAGATATAAATAAAAATCAGATAATAGGAAGCACAATAATAAAGTGCATGTTTCTGAATGGAGATAATAGTTAAAGATATAAATATTTGTTGAGCAAGATGTTTGAAATCAGATGACAAATCGTTTGCTATGTAAGGGGCGGATCCATTCATTTTAAAAAGGAGGTGCCCAACCAGGTCAAAAGGGGGGTCCAACTATATGTCTCCATTCAAATACATTGATCGGACAAAAAAGGGGGTTCCAACCCCCGGACCCCCCTCCCCCTTAGATCTACCACTGATTGTCATGAATGTTTGAACTGCCAAGAATATTTCCATGTTTTGTTTGTAGCTAAGTCCCGTGAAACTGTGTATCAAAAATTCTGACAAGAAATGCATGATTCCGATGTTATAAAAATTCTGCTCCCGCATGATGTGAAATCGGGGACATTGCAACAAGTAATGCGCTGTTGTTTCTATGACACCACATAATCAAAGTGGTGAGACCACTTTATCTTTAACAAAACGATGTTGATTATAGAACTGCATTGCATTCGAAGTGTTGATCAATATTAAATCCTAAATCTTTTTGAATGGAGACATATGGTTAAACCCTCCCTTCATCTTGGATTGGAAACCCCCTTTTAAAATGGCTGGATTATTACATATTATTACAATTCTACTATTTAAACTTATTGTCGCTTTGTCTGCCATATATACATGATAATATATACATCAACATATCAAAATGTAAATAAAAGCGAAAGGAATTTTCAGAAAATACACTTTTGTGTCTAACTAGGTCATGATCTTTAATCATTAATGGATACAATTTCGTAGACAATTGTAAAATAACAATAGTTCGACAATTTGCATGCATGCATACAAAAATCCGTGACCATCTTCAATCGATTGATGATTCAAAATAGAACATACAATAAATAAATCGAATTGTAATTTCAAGTACGTCACGTACCCTTGTCACGTCATAGTGAAAATATGTTCTACATATGAACCAAGCATCTACTGTTAACATGTTTTGACTAATGTAGTCGAATGCAGATAAATGTTTGTTTACCTTGATAATTTAGCGTCGACACCTAGATGAATGAAAACAATTGTTAATTTCCTCCTTATCAAAAATTTACTTTCACTTTTGGTATTGACTACCTGTTATCTATTTTTAGAATTTTCTATTACCGTGTGTGTGGTTTCTAATACTTCGATAAAATTCAATCACAATGGGCGTTGTATACTTTTTGCTACGTTCATCACCTTTAAAGTTGAATTATATAGATCATAAAATGTATAATTATTTGACAAATTGTTTTAATATTCAAAAAGTGAAATGGATAGGGAATTTAAGACAACTAAAAATAATCAATAATTAGTTTTAAACAAATATTTAAAAACATAAAGTCAAAAACGTCATAGGAGTTTAGATAATATAGCAAACTGACTTGATAAAGTTTATTGAATAGAAAATACTTTTTGATAAACGAAAAAAAAAAAAAGAGAAAAAATGGCTACAGAAAAAAAGATCAGCCCAGCAAGACAATCATATTTCATATCTTATATATTAGGTGATTTTATGTTCCATCATTTTTTTATTTCCGTACTAGCTGCAACAATTTATGAAACGTTTTGTTGGTCAATAATTAGTTCATAATAGCTTCTTATTATTTATAAAAAGAGGGTTCCAACTATATTTCCCAATTCAAATGTATCTATCGTCAGAAAAAAGAGTTCCAACGATGTGACCCCCTCCCTTTTCCCTTAATCCGATACAGGTAATACTCGCATTACTGTTACTGAAAAAGTGCATAGGTAAAAGCACTTTGTAATATTATAGGTGAAGATCAGTAAAACATAAGACTTTGTAATATATGTGAAGATCAATATAACGTTACTCTGTTAAAATATGTATCTAATATAAAAAAAACTTCGACTTGACTATTTTATTTATTATGTCTGTTTAGTTCACGCATGATTGTAAATATAACGGAATTTGATGAGACTGTCGTAGTGTCGTACAAAGTGAGAGGTTTGGCGCTATAAAACAAGATTTAATCCACCATTTTCTACATTTGAAAATGTCCTTAACCAAGTCAGGAATATGACAGTTGTTGTCCATTCGTTTTTTATGTGTTTTGTCATTCGATTTTGCCATGTGATTATAGGAACTTTCCGATTTGATTTTCCTCTGAGTTCATTAGTTTTGTGATTTTACTTTTTGCTATGACATATATGCCTCAGTTCGACAAAATATATTGATTATGTCTTGTTTTCCTTAAAGTTATAAATAAGTATATTAAATCGAACGGATTTTATTCAATTCAATTCAATTCAATTTAAGTCTTTATTCCCATAAAACCACATATTTATAGTATGTGACACAACATAACAAAATTAGAATAAACAATAACAACAAGATTATTAATATACATACTAGAAGTAAATATTTAAAGAGTCCCCTGTCCTCGGGTTATCAGATTGATAAAAAAATGATTGATTTAAGTATAATCTAGATATCATATACCATGTTTCAACTGCACTTTATGCATTTATTCCATCGCATACACTTCGAAATCCAGTGTATACTCAATTCCCTCACACATAACTTCAAAGCCATTATACAAGCTACAGTGTCCTGTTTCCCCAGAAGTTACAAAGACTTTACAATTGATAGATATGAAGCAATGACATGCGCATTCCACATTGCTAGTTGATGTCAAGACATGGTTGGCTGGTGCTGTGAGTATTGTGTTACTGAATAGAAACGTGTATAGAGTTTGTTGCTGTTCCATTGGTACGAACCCTGAAAAATAATTAAACACGAATCCCTAGCTTCATAGCCTATAGCAGTCTTCTTGAACATTTTACAGCTTAGCCTTTTGAATGTGTAGTACTAGGCTAAGCGTAAATTGATGTCATGGTAATTAGAGGACAGACACAAGTAGACACACACTATTATATGACCATTGAAACATGAACACACTCATCATCGGATTATTAAATGGTTATTTTATTTTGTTTCAGGGACAAACACATTTATTTTGAAAACAGACTTTGAATGCATTGTCTTCATGGAATTTAATTTGAAGATCAGTGCGCGAAAAGAATTAAAAAAAAACCCAAATAATTACTAAAACAAATGCATACATGAAATTTATGAAAGAAATGAGGTCGAATCGGGGAAAACCATTCTTTTGTTTACGCTTGATCTTTTCATTAAAATAATATTTTTAGTAGTTAATACTATCATTACGGAGATAAGAGTCAGCCGTAACTAGTGAAGCATGAACTGGTAACCCGCATAACCATTAGAGTGCAAGTTAAATTTTGTTGTTGGCTTCAATACATTAAATTATCAAAAAGATTTTAAAACATGAAAAAAATCAAACCCTCGACTATATCGACCAACGGAACAACACGATAAGAACTGTCATATTTCTGACTTGTGATGGCATTTTCTGAAGAAATAAGTTTGATTAACTTTGATACCATAATGAATAAGTCTGAAATTGACTAAATGTTTGTACACTAGTAATTTTTGGGACCCTTTGTAGCTTGTTGTTCGGATTTGAGTCAGGGCTCCGTGTTTAAAACCGTACTTTGACCTATAAGGGGTTGCTTTTTCAAATTATGATTTGGATGAAGAGTTATCTCATCGGCACTCATACTATATCTTCTTATACCTATACACGACTGAACATGACTTAATACTTTTATGTTCAGACATTTGATAGCGGTTTACATCAGTTAGCCGTTAATGATTGGGTTTCATTTTATTTCAGGATTCAAAATATTCTCTTTGTAAGCACACTTTTCATCGATTTTGACATAATCCTAATTTATCTGATAATAACGCTTTGAATTTTTCGAAATACTGATATATTTTGGCCATTTGCCTAAGGACTCTTTATTTATAATTTTCCCGCGACAGAAGTATACAGAAGTATTTTTGTTAGTTTACTTTAACTCTATTAGCCTTTCGGAATGTTGGTTCTCAGAACTTTCAACTGCGTACTTTATTTGACCTTTTTTTAAACTGTTTGATTCGAGCGTCACTGATGAGTCTTTTTTAGACAAACGCGTGTATGGCGTTAAAATCTTTGCAGCAGAATGCATTTAGTGTGTAGGTAAATGAAGAATTTGTGGTTAGCTTGCTTTTCAGCGGAACCGTGAAAGTCATTATTAGGTTAGGTATACTACCCTTCTTTCGGAGTAGTCTAGACCTACAGGCAGATATATTGGTTATCTGTCAGACTAGTCTACAATTAAAGGAGAATGGTTCACCTTACCTAATAATGACGTATCGTTAGTTAGATAAATAAAGATATAACATATACCTTCACACTCAATTATGCTGTAATCTTGGCATCTATATAGTTTACATGGTTTTCCCGTTTGAATGGTTTTACACTAGTACTTTTGGGACCCTTTATAGCTTGATACTCGATGGGCGCGTTGAATGCCGTACATTGACCTATAATAGTTTACTTTTATAAATTGTTATTTGGATGCAGAGTTGTCTCATTGGCACTCATACCACATCTTCCTATATCTATCTATGATACTTTACCTGTTTCATACACTGATAATCTCCATTCTCCACCACATGTCTGATTAGAATCTCCCTTGCATTCATAATTACAATCATAATCCATTAAATAATAATAATCTATACTATCTGCCACGTACTGATAAGGGTTATCCCCACAGTAACATTCATCTTTATTCTGAAAAAAATTAATCAAGAATATCTTTTTTTCCATTTCAAACAAAATTTTAGACATACAACTTACTGAACGCCTATAAGATTAAGCTCTTTAAAAATCAGCTGCACGGTTTAATTGTAAACCATCAGTTAACAGAAACCAAGCTTCTCAAATGTTAAATGTTTGTCAAGATCCTACATCAAATGAAACTATGTCTGTAAATTGTGAGGTTTGCTTGATTTAAAAAAAAAAATTCAACAGACAAATCCTAAATTTTGTCAAATAATCGAAGTTAAATGAGAATAATCTGTTTGCGTCAACGTGTGCCATACCCACTTAAACAAGGACTTTCGTCAATTTGTATCTGCTAAGTCTTATTTCATACCATTTAGCAAATTATTTTCGCGGGTTTACATTTCGCAATATTTATTAATTAAGGTTTTTGAAAAACTTCTGGCTTTTATTATTTTGGTGGATTCAAAACTTTTATCGATACCTTTGCATCTACTCTTTTAAATTGGCGAAATTTGTTTTTTGTGATATTGTTCTAGACACGTTATATTTCTAAATCGTATGCAATGTCAAATGAATTTTCAGTTCATTTGCCAAAAAGCCACGTGACACTGATTTCATAAAATTACTACCTAATTATAATCTGTAGAGTACTGTAATTGTACTTATTTTCGCGGTGTATTTATTTTCACGAATTTCGCGGTTGGTTTATTATCGCGAAAATAAATACACGCGAATCCAAATCAAACCTTTCAACTTATGATAATAATAAAATCGCGAAAATAATTACCCACGAAAAAAGTACAAGTACAGTATTCGATCCCTGTAAAAGAGAGGCGACGAATACAAAAAAGGAACATTCCTGGTAATAACATAACTGACAGCGTCATAACATAAAATGAAAAGACCAAAAGACAAACAACAGTAAATAATTCCTGCATAACACATCATAGAAAGCTAAAGACTAAGCAAAACTAACCTCCGCAAAAACTTGGGGATTATCTTATATGTTCAGTGAGGGAAATAAGATCATACTCCGCATTTGACGTTTTAGATATATATGAATATGTAATGTGAGTGTCAATGAGACCACACTCATCCCAAATCACTTTTTGTTTTAAGTAAACCATTAAAGGTCAAAGTACAGTCTTCAATTCGGAGACTTGGCTCACAACGTTTCTCACGAACACTAGGATTATGGTATCAATCAAGTGATAAGATGTTGTAGTTAGCACACGAATAAAAAAGCGTTTGAATACTTATTTTTATATGTTATATCATCTGAAAACTTAAAAAAAGAGGAAATTTGAAAGTTTTAGTAAAACAAACCTGACAAAAATCTAAAATTGTTTGCTTTTTCTGATATCAATTCGATTCTTTAAAACACCAAATGTGCGTACATGAATGGGAAACACACTAAAACTACTAAATGTCATATTGGGAATCAATAAATGAATGGTACAAGTATGTGTATTCACTTTTTTTCTGATATAAAATCCTTTCTTCCAAACACCAAATGTGCTTTTATAAATGATAATCACAATAAATTATAAATGACATATTGTGATCAGGAAATTAATGCAAAAACAAAAATGAATACAAGCTTTGATTTTTTTCCTTTTTAAGTTTCTGATATAAAGTCACTTCTTTCGAACACCCAATGTGCTTTTTTAAATGACAATCACAATAAAGGCAACAGTAGACTACCGCTGTTCAAAGTCATTAATGTGATCTACCGAATGAGACTATTTACCGGATTTGTTATCACATAAGCAACACGACGGATGCCACATGTGGAGAAGGATCTGCTTACCAATTCGGAGCGCCAGAGAGCATCCCTAGTTTTTGGTGGGGTTGGTGTTGCTTATTCTTTAGCGTTCTATGTTGTGTCATGTATACTATTGTTTGTCTGTTTGTCTTTTTATTTTTAGCCAGGGCGTTGTCAGTTTATGTTCGATTTCTGAGTTTGACTATCCCTCTGGTATCTTTCGTCCCTCTTTTCTACATACGAAAATGCCTGTAACAAGTCAGGAGTATGTCAGTTGTTCTCCATTGGTTTGATGTGGTTGAGCTTTGATTCTTGTGGTTTTACCTACTATAATATTACCTGTGTTCCGGCGTATTTATATCCCTGATCTTTACAGTACAGCAAACACCTGTTATTTTCCATATCTGGGTGCTCGCTACCATTTAACTGATATTGATGTGGTAATACTCTAGTATACGTATCAACAATCATCCAACATAAGCACTGCTACCTTTTCAAATGAAATTACAGAAAGTCAGGGTCTGCCTATATATAGTATAGACGACGCAATAGGTTTTCAATGAATAGTTTTTTGAGGAACTATATTTTTTCCTTTTCGATCGACCATATTAGAATAAGTGTTAGCATTGTTAACCGTTATGAATTTTAAGAGACTCTTGGATACATAGAAAATAAAAAATAAAAATGCTCCCTCGATAAACCTCTTGACCTGGTATTTATTTTTGCAATACGCGAAGATGACAATATATATCATGTTTATCGAAGGAAGACAATTTGAAAATAGTTTAGAAGCCACAAAATTCTGCTTTGTTGACTATAGGTGTAATACCAACATTGATTTCCCCTATTATTCTTTGTTATATTTGCACCTTTCAAAAAAAGTGCAGAATATATCTTTAGTTTCAAATACTATTTGACATGACTAAAATTTTATGCTTTCCAGTGCTATAGAAAAGTTTCCAATAAATTACATTGCATATAAGAAAATTAATTTATACATGTATGATGGATTTGAGCATTCATATATGAATGCATTTTCTTATTAGGGTATCTAATTTGTTGTTGTCATGATAAATCAATAAAACCGTGAAATATTTAAAATATGACTAAAACAAGCAAATAAAAGTGCATCGAGTGAGATATTTTTGTAATGTTTGAAAAAAACACATACTCACCTATTGCCTGACCTGGACACTGTGAAGAAAAAAAACAGACTTAAAATTTAATCGTGACACGAGATGCATTTTAGTTTGTTGTAAAAAAGAGAAAAAAAAAGAGTTTAAAACGACCTCTGTCAAATATATATATATAGGAGTAATTCCAATATGTACAGTTCGTTAAATGCAATAAATAGCGATAAATGTCGAAAACCTTTGTAAAACAACTTTACCTATTGCAATCTATTTCTGCCAAAATATTTGTCAATTAATATAAGTCAACTAATTTTCCCCGTTTCCAATCTCAATCAATCAAGAATACTCAAGTTGTTCACCAATTTACCCCGTTCAATATGTACCGTCTTTAATCGATTGTATCAACGCATCTTTCACGGCATACGTAACTCCTAAAACATGCACTCAATAGATCTTTCAAGTTGGTGAAATATGTTAAGGAATATCACAATAATTACTTTTGCTTGCGATTATTCTCATCATGTTTAAATGATAATCAAATGTAATGAATATCAGATGAAATTTATTAATATTGCATGTATTGTTAAATAAAAATGTCATATAAGAAATAGTACCTTTAATGTATCTATAAACTCTACACGCATCAACAATCCAATAAAGGTTACTTCTATGATAATTTTCGTCAAGATTTTAACGCTAGCAATAAGTTCCATGTTTCAAAACCAACCACTTTTCATGTCCAAATTGTGCAATGTGTTCATTGCCAGTCGACTATCTGAAACTATAACTTATTGGAAAGCTTTAAATAGTTTAGTAGACTAAAGTTTCATTCGCGATATTAAAGCTATCGCACTTCCTCCTCCCAGCCATATCCATTTAGATTAATAATTTAAAGAATCAATTAAATTTGACATCTGACTTATTCGGATGATTAACTAAAAGTTTTTTATTCAGATATTGAAAATAAAATCATCATAGATTCCAGGACTAAATTTTGTATTTACGCCAGACTCTCGTTTCGTCTACAAAAGACTCATCAACGACGCTTGAATCCAAAAAATTTAGCAAGGCCAATTAAAGTACGCAGTTGGAGAGCATTGAGGACCAAAATTCTTAAATGGTTTGTCAACTACAGCTACGGTAATCTATTCCTGAAGTAGAAAAGCCTTAGTATTTCGAAAATTCAAAAGTTTTGTAAACAGTTAATTTATAAATATGGCTATCTCAATAATGATTCATGTCAGCGCAGAAGTGCTCGGGGGAATTAAAACTCCACCAGCAGTGGCGAAATTATTGATGAATAATTGAAATTCAAATAAAAAGAGATGACACATGGAAGTTTTAATTATTTTGATTAACTTAATTATCAATAACTCCTCTCAATACAAAAACAAAAAATACAAATTTGGAGTATAATTTACCGTTATTGTTTTAGATTGTAATCAGCCATTTATTTTCTATTTGCTTATTCTATTATCTCCATGGAAACTTTTTGTTTGAGTTGCAGTTGATATTTTTATATTTATTTTACACTTTTCTTTCCAATAATTGATATATATATATATATATATATATATATTTCGGAAATATTTTTGTCTCTTTCGCACATTCCCCATTTCGATTATCAATTTTATTGTGTTTATTTCCTAGTTTTATAAATTTAAAATGACTGTAGCTGAATGGAAAGTAATTGTTTCAATCTTGAAGAAGAAAAATAAGCATCAGGCGGCATTATTTTTTTCCCGAAAATTGTTTAGAAAGGTTAAAGCTGCGACAAGCAAGTCATTTACTTACATATATATCATTTAGAATAATGACACAATATGACTATTATTTGCAACGCTTCCTACAAGATTTTTCCCTTCTTTTTACACCTAAAGTATTCTTATATGTAACCAAATTTTTTGCTATTGCGCAATATTGTGCAATTATATATTTCTTGCTATTGTGCAATACTGTGCAATTAGATATTTCTTGCTATTGTGCAATACTGTGCAATTGAGGATTTCTTGCTATTGCGCAATACTATGCAATTGAAAATTTCTTGCTATTGCACAATGCTGTGCAGTTGAAGATTTCTTGCTATTGCGCAATACTATGCAATTGAAATGAAAACTTCTTGCTATTGCACAATACTTAATATAACAATGTTGAACCCCGATTTGGACCAACTTGATAAATGGGCCCATAATCAAAAATCTAAGTACATGTATAATTCAGTATATCAAAGAACCGCAAGAATTCATTTTTTGTTAAAATCAAGATTAGTTTAATTTTGGACCCTTTGGACCTTAATGTCGACCAATTTGAAAACAGGACCAAAAATTAAGAATCTGAATACACGGTTAGATTTGACATATCAAAGAACCCCAATAATTCATTTTTTGAAGAAATCAAATAAAGTTTAATTTTGGACCCTTTTGGCCCCTAATTCGTTGTGACCAAAACTCCCAAAATCAATCCAAACCTTCCTTTTGTGGTCATAAACCTTGTGTTTAAATTTCATAGATTTCTATAAACTAATACTAATTTAAAAGTTATTGTGCAAAAACGATGAAAAATGCTTATTTGGACCTGTTTTTTGCCCCAATTCCTAAACTGTTGGGACTAAAACTTCCAAAATCCATCCCAACCCTCCTTTTGTGGTCATAAACCTAATGTTAAAATTTCATAGATTTCTGTTTACTAAAGTTATTGTGCGAAAACCAGGAAAAATGCTTATTTGGTCCTTTTTTGGTTCCTAATTCCTAAACTGTTGGCACCAAAACTACCAAAATCAATCCCAACCTTTCCTTTATGGTTATAAATAGTTTTAATTTCATAGATTTCTATTTACTTTTATTAAAGTAAGAGTGGGAAAACCAAATGTCTTCGGACGACGGCGATGACGGACGACGACGGCAACGACAACGTGATACCAATAAACGACCAAAAATTTTTCAATTTTTGCGGTCGTATAAAAATTGGCAAAAGTCTAGTATTGGAGAAGATAAATTACGGCGTATAGTATATTAAGGGAGAAATTTAAAATACAGATGTATTTATAATTAAGTTGTTGGGTTGCTAGATTTCAGAAGAGTAAAGACAATCAATGTATGAAAGTATGAATCATGGTTGGAATTGGTTCAGTGGTTTCACAGGAGAAGATGTTTGCAATAGTTTACACAGGACGGACGACGACGAAGACAAGGGATGACGAACACCAAGTGATGACAATAGCTAATGAATATGTCCCTTGCATTTCATCACAAACATCAAACTGTATATAACGAATCACTAAATTTGACAACCATTTGTACAAGAAATTACTCCATACTAGGTACTTTCAGATTAATAGGACGATACAACTGCTGGTGGACATTTCTTCCCCGAGGGTATCACCAGCCCAGTAGTCAGCACTTCGGTGTTGACCTGAACATCACTTATATGGTAATATTTATAGAATAGCTGTTTGAAAAAAAAATGAATTATTCGTAATATTATGGATTTTCTTATCCTAGGCATAGTTCACCTAAGCCGTATTTGGCACAACTTTTTGTTATTTTGGGTCCTTAATGCTTTTCAATTTTATACTTGTTTTCTTCCTGACTATTCTGATTTTAGAAGCGATGAGTCTTATGTAGACGAAACGCGCATCTGACATATCAAAAAATAAGCCTGGTACTGTTGATGACTTTGATAACTATTTACTAAACTTCAAAGCGTGTAAATCCATAAAGGTAAAATCTGAGAATATTGCACGAATTCCAAATAATTGGGAATAACACTTTTTCTGAAATAATCCATAACACTTCAATTTTCAAAAAAAAAAATAAAAACAGTTGGTAAACATTCATATTTTTTTGTTAGTTTTGATGCAAAATTGTGTATAACAAACGATTATAGTTAAACCCTGTCGTCTCCTTGTCTCTTTTGTTCGTTATGTACCGAAACGAAACAATATCAAATATTGTTTTGTTTGAACGTTTTGATTAAACTTATTATGTGGTGGTTATGTGGTGGTGGCTTCGTCGAATCAGTATCAAGATAAATATCAAATAATGTTCAATTATTGATTGACAGTTAGAAAGTAAATAGTGTCATGCAACTAAAACACTCTTTGTCTAAAAGCCAATTAATAAACATAATTAAAATGCAAAACCAGTCCATGACGAAAATGTTGTCTAAAAGTCATTAGAAGATATTAAAATGTTATTTATAAATATTACGTATGAACTTCACAAAGAATTTATTATGATCTTGCTATATCTATCTTAGGTACTAACACTGTTTATCTTTCTAATTAGATGTCATATTTTTCTTTTATTTGTCTCATTGTATTTTTTACATTTACCATGTTTACTGATAACTCCATGTTTGCTACTAGGAAAATACCTTTATTCGTGGGTACCGATTTTCGGGTTTGATCAACAATCTTAAATTCGTATAATTAAGTAACCTAAAGAAAACAATAATTAAGCGTAGAAATTGACGGCATCGAAAATAATTTTCATTAAAATACTTAACTGTTTTATATTGATTTGTGGGATAAAATAAGTAGACGAGTGGCATAAAGCATAGCATTTTATTTCTAATGCACCCACTTAACATACGGGAAAATCATATACCATTCGAAAGCATATTATCTGTACTATCTTTTTTGCCCGGTCTCGTCAACTACTCGTACTGTGCAATTTCTGTCATATCACGATCAAATGTCAAGGTTGCACACTTTCTAATTTTATAATATGTCAGCATTTTTTACATACAATGTCTTCTATAGATTTGTGGTTTAGACATTGTAAAATAAGATGTTTTTCGTCTTTTATTAATGACAACAACAATCATTAAATATTTAATAAAATAATTGCTTTCGGATATAAGCTATGCTTACAAATTGTCTCGGTTAGCATGTTAAATGTTACGTACTTGAAATCAGACGTGCTGACTCAAATTCACCTGAGATTAACAGATACACGTTATATAAGGTGTTAAATGGACCATACACATGTCATTTACAAATACCGTTACAAAATGTCCTACAAATGTACTTTGTATTGCAGATTTTATTTCTTTTTCAATAAAAAAGCAAACATGACTTTTTCTTGTATGAGAATTATGAGGGAATCAAATTGCTTCAATATATCAGCCGGCATAGCATTACGCGAAATCTGACTCCCATCGATTAAATATATACATTTTGAAATAAAAGTCATAGTATTTTTGCTCCTATTTGATGTATTCTATAGACTAAGTCCGTAAACATGAAGTCAATAAAATTGAGAAAGGAAATGGGGGACGTGTTATAGAGACAACTACCCGACCAAATAGCAGAACACGAATCGGTCTTCATACAGCGAGGAAGTCCCGAACCCGGAGACTTGCTTCAGCTGGACCCTAAACAAAATTATGCACTAATTCAGTGATAATGGACGTCATACTAAACTCTAAAACACATAAAAGAAGCTAAAATTAAGATTCATACATTTGTCATTTCGTGGCATTTTTAAGCTGACTATGCTGTGTCATTTGGACCCTGGTGAAGAGTTATTTCATTGACAACTATACTTTATATAGTTGATGTTTTTTCTTAGGTTTAAGTTTGTAGCCCAGATTTGTTTTCTTCAATCGATTCTGCCTTTTAAACACCGATATAATACTATTGCCTTCATTTTCTGATTTCGCCGTGTTAAAGTTAGAATAAAAAAAAAACCTATTGAACTGGTATTTTTTTATTCCACTGCATAACAAAACGAAATAATGCGGCAGAGAATTGAAAAATGTTTGAAATTCATATGAAATAATATTTCCATACATTGTTTTAACCCCTGGATAAACATTATGGCAAAACATGATGTTATAATGCAGCAAATTTTGAAAAAAAATGTCTTTATAATGGAGCTTTGAGGCTTCTTTTGTTCTTTTTGGGGCAGAATGAGAATAGCTCACTTGGCCCTTTGGGTCAGGTGAGCTAAAAAGTGTTATTATTTTTATGAGCAGTTATTTCCCAGAATGCATCAAATAAATTCTTTTTCCGGAAAGAAGAACATTCCACCAGTTCCAAACAGATGTGTGATATGCATATTTTAACTTAATGGAAACTAACTTTCATTGGTGCTAAAAATAAAGTTTTTGAAATTAGAAAAATGATGATCATATTGTATATGGAGTTCGGAAGTACTTCTTGTTGAATCATTACCGTTGCTTGTTACAAATTTTTACCAACACTTATGAGAAAACATTTAATTCTAAATCAAGTTATCTTCAAAATAAACTTTGAAAATCCTTCACTAGTAGCACGATTTCAGTCTGAAACGGTCATTTTGGTCTGATCACATCTTGATTGACTGGATTTACCGCTAGAAAAAATCGTCAAGGGGCCGTATGCATAAAACATCTTAACTTAAGTATTCCTTAAACTTAGATTTCACTAAGAATTTCCTTAGTTAAGTCAAATTCTTAAATGGTATGCATAAACTTACTTAAGTCTTCACTTAACTAAGGAATACTTAAATCGGAACCTTTCTCTAGTTATCGTATAATATATATTAGCTCATCACATGTACTCATCCGTGTAAAAGTTTGTTATGGTTATTTAAATTTATTGATCAACGCAGGCTTTTATTTTAAAGAGCTGGGATTATATTGATATAGGTATGTAAAACAATCCAATAGAACGTAACATTGTATAATGATAACAATTGGCGCATATAAGACAACGCTTTTTATGGTTGATGTTGTGACGGTTGAGCATTGGAAGAAAAATATTTCGGTAATCCAAAACTTTCCTCTACTTAATCTTTAATTATCTTTCATGGTTGTAATATTTTCTGGAGACAATATTTAAACGCTATTAAACAAGATCAAGGTTTCAGTGGCGTAGCACAAGACTGAGTGTAGCATTGTAAGCATGACATTATTGTGCTAACAAATAATTTTACAAAACACTTTTTTCAATAAAATGTTCACTATAATCGTTCAGCTTATTATGCGCTGCCACCTCCCTTGCTTACATTTTGCTTATGGTTTAAAAAAATCTATTTTGATGTGAAATTAACAGTTTTATCACTTCCCTTTTACAACAAAAAAAGGGGGAGGGTAGATTTTTCCCCCAGAAATCCATATACAAACTTACTAGGATATTTTCCAAAAGTCCTACAATCTTTACTTAAACAAAATATTACAGGAAGTATATTCTTCACATCTTAACGTACTTAGCAATATTTTCGGAACCGCAATATATCTCACTGAGTATATAAGGTAATATGAAAAAATAATGCAATACCATTACGAGTAAGGTATTATAAATGCCTTATATAACCGACGAATTCCATGGGGGTGTAGCAGTGGGGTCTTCTGATTGCCGTAACAGTGATTCTAAACAATCAACCTAATGCTCCCCCTTATGAAAGAAATCCGCTTCTGATTTTGTCCCTGTAAGTGATTTTTTAGGTAATGCCCTACATCTTTAAAATAAAACTGAATTGAAAATTCAAATGACGGACCCCCTCCCCCCCCCCCAAAAAAAAAATAACCCCCACACACATATAGAAAATGTGGTTTTGCATGCTGTCTCTTCATTCCTTCATTCGGTTTAAACTAACGGTTACAATTGCCACCGTGCGGTGTATTTTAACAATTAAAAAAAAACGTGCACGTACAGAGTAAACAAAAGAAAATAGTACCATGAATTATGTGTGTAAAAATTGAGTACTTTTCGGTATTTAATAAGGAGATTGGGAAATAGTATATATAACTACTCACTGTTATCTCTTGATTGATTTGTTGATTATACGTGATTTGAAAATCACGATGATCGTTAATATTTACTTATTATTTAGTAATAAATAAACGAATAATTAGTATTTTATTACTGATATACATATTGATCAATCAAATTGTAGGTAACATATTAATGTTCTACCAAAAACGCAAACTTTCGACTGATTTTTAACTATTTTTGTATTTAAGGTAGCTCTATATGTACCTTAGACTTAAGTGTTATCTTAGGCGTTTCCTTAGTATAAGGAGTTTTATGCATACCACTTAAGTTTTGTGGGCGTGACTAAAAACAACTAAGATTTTACTTATGAAATACTTAGTTTAAGATTTTGTATGCATACCATTTAGATAAAAAGGGCGGAGTTTCCTTAACTTAAGTGTTTACTAAGGAAAATCTTAACTTAAGTAGCTTTATGCATACGGGCCAAGATATTTAAGATAGTTAAGTCGCCGTTCAGATCGATAGCCTCATCAGGTAAATCAGTTCGTTAAGGCATAAGTGTCAAGACGGAAAAGACTGAATCGTCTAGCGGATTGTTTAGACCCGTTAAGACCGTGTCAGACCAAAACAGACCATGGATACAAAAGAACGTTCAAAATTTTCAGACCCTGTTTTGATCCGTTCAGTATACCGGTTTGATACCACGAGTTGCGCCCCTTCTACTCGATAATGCATTTTAGATTAATACATGTATATATGTATTTTATTATTAGAATTTGAAGTATATTTTGATTAATTAAAAAAAAAGATTAAATCTTGTGTTAATTCTTTATTTCTTTCTTGTTTTGTTGAGGAACTAATAAATTATTCGTCTATATATATATGTTGTTTAGTTTTTAATAAATGTTAGTTTATATAAATATATATTGATAATTAAATGCAAGGACGTACGTTAATTGTATACACACCAGAATGTATGCCATAAATTTAACCTTGAAATGTTGTGAACACCGGTAAAAATGATTTTTGTATTTGAAGATTAGTAACGGAAAATCCTAAACGTAACCTAAAAAGGTTAAGGAGATGTGGTATGATTGCCAATGAGACAATCCACAGAAATGCAGCGGAGGCAAATTAACACAGTCATGCATATTTTTGTTTTATGCATGACAGTTTCTTTAAATCGTTTTCTGTTGATATATGTCCTAGTTTACCGTTGAAGCTGTTGCTTTTTTGGTATGTTTATTTTTTTTTTCGTGCGAGTTACTCTATTAAAGTTGGAAAAAAATATTCCCGACATTCAGAAATTAGAAAAAAGACTTCCCGGATCCCGAAACCTGATCATATACTGCATTCAGTCTCTGTCGGGACGGTGTTAAAGTATCACCGTTAAAAAATTTTCATTCAAACAATATATCCTTATAATATTTATTTTCTTATCCATATAATATGTATATAGTACTTTGTATATACTTTGTATATATATATATATATATATATGGCGTTGATTTAAAATAAAATCTGTTTTAGTACATGCCTATTATATTTTACAATTACTCTCATCATCATTCTTGATAAAAAGGTCTAAACTTAAAGAATGAATGAACACGTATTAGTGATGTCTGACCTTCAGTTTTTAATATAAATTAATGCTTATGTTTTTTTTTTATATTGAGCAAAGTAACGAATGTGAATCTATTATACGTTAAAGGTAATATCATATATGTCTAAACACTATACCAAAAGACCATGCAAAATATTTGAGCGCCGCATGTAAAACCATTAAAAAAACATGTACTGTTAGGAAGTTTGTTTAGTATTCAAAAGAAACGTTTCGCTTCTCTATATAGTTTAGAGAGTATTCCTTTAAATTGTGTCAGTTATATAAAGTAGTGTGTATTTGTATTCTATTTATTCATCTAAATGTATCATTATAATATACATTTTGTATTTCACAACTATATATACTATAAGTTGAAGTGTGATTGATTGTTGTTTAAAGTCCAGTGGCAAATACTTCATGCATGTTCAGGACCAGCTGTACGTTTATGACATGTATGGAACTCACCGGTGTAGTTTTCACGTGTTATAATAGATAAAAGAATAATTAATTTTTAAGATATCGAAACATAAAGGAGGCAAGGCGCATGGATTACCCGCACTTATCAGTTCTTTTCTCTTTTTTGTCTTAAAAAAAAAATCGATTTTTTTTTTATATGTTTATATAATTTACGATAACTGTGGTGTATACGTGCTGTCAGACGAAAGATACATATGTGCCCTCTAAATATCTTTTTTTACTATGGATTGTTTGCTTTCGTATTGACGTTTAACACACAACTTTAATTACTGACTGTGATGTATGTATATATAGAAATTCAAACGTACTGGAGAATGAAGGATGCAAATCCAAGCTTTGAATTAAAATGGTCATTAAATTTGCCACACAAATAAAAGAACAAGTGTAAGTGTTGGAATGACATATACAATATATCAACATGTGCATTGTCGGAGAATTTAATTTTGATTTTACTTTGGTAACTGGACAAAATTGAAGAGAGGCAGCCCAATCTTTTCTCCTTTATGTTACGAGTACAAATAGATTTTATTTGCTTTATAGACATCGAATAGAATTCAGGGCATAACATTACGGAATATGATCTTAAAAATATACAATTTAATACCAATAACATGTAACAAATACATTGTTTTTTTTTATATATATATATATAAAAGTAATTTTTTGATCATCAGTGCAAGCAGTAGCGTTTGTTTGATTTTAAAACACGAATCGATCTATACTATTTAAAATTACAATACGCAAGCTGAAACCGTACCAAGTGATTATTATTTTTGTACACGACATCTAGGCTGTCGTCCCACCTCTAACAGTAGACGGTTCTCTTGGTGGGGATATTGTGCATTCAACCGTGGATATGATAAAATATCTGTAATAAACAAAATTGTAATGTTTTGATTGTGTAATGTCTTAATTTTTAAGGTTACGCGGGTTCGGTATTAAGCGGGACAATTGGTATGAACACATTTCGATATACGTGTAAATTATATTAAAAGAAGCTTTCAAACACAGTTATTTTCGAGGATATTTAAAGATACAAATAAAAAAATCCTTTTTATGTTTTTGAATTAGGCTTTTAATTTCCATTCCTAATTATATATCATTGTAGAAAAAAATTATTTTATACATTTAAAGTACATGTAATTCTTTATGCTAGCTAGTCCATGAATAAAATTGCATAAATCACAAAAACACATTCGGGAATAGCAAGAAAGTTTACAAAAAAAGTAGTTGGAACTTTACTGTTTTTTTTTATCATATATATTTCTGATAGTTTTCCCGACCTATTCACCTATTTTCAAACTTGAAAAGGGACCTCTTTCAGCGGCACGAGCCTGGAACATGTACACATGACAGTTGTAAGTAACAGCTATATAAATATACAAGAGAAGATGTGGTATGATTGCGAATGAGACAACTGTCCACAAGAGACCAAAATTACACAGACATTAACAACTATATGTCACCGTGCGGCCGTCAACAATGAGCAAAGCACATACCGCATAGTCAGCTATAAAATGCATTTCAAAGATACTATAATTAGAATAAAAGGTTAACGTACTTACAAAATATGTCATCTTAAAGAATGTGATTTCACAAATAAATTATTTTCAAATTCGCAGTCCAAGTCAACCTAAAATCGGTTACACACATTTTTAATGTTATAAATCCATTCCAACAATATCATTTTAAACACACACTAGCTTGCCTTTTCATTAATTTGAAGAATACAAATTCAGCTAAATTTTGTTTATTCCCATCAACAGAGAAATCTCACACTCATCCCAGACGTTAATAATACTCATGCACTTCAATTTTGATAAACAATTTATTGATACGGATGACAACGCTTTAACATACGGTTACATTAGGGTTAAAAAAAAATGTGAACTTGTTTTTAATTGAATTCAAAGATAGATTAAACGGTAGCTTTAGGCAGCAACCATTTGATTTTCTGGGGGTGGAAGGGGGGGGGGGGCTATGTTTTCTTTTGGAAAAAAAAGTTTGTTTCGAGTTTTGGAAAAAAATAATTTGTTTTTGACCCTGAGAAAAAAATGTTTGTTTTACCCTCAGCTGACACTATATGTAATGCTAATATTGAAAGAAAAAAAATTTGTCGCCAAAAAAATGTTTGGAAAAAAATCCATAGCCCCCCCCCCCCCCCCCCCCCCCCCACCCCCCCAAGAAAATCAAATGGTTGCTGCCTTAATAGTGAAATGAACTATTTTTTTGAAGACTCGCCTAAATGTATGTTGCATAGATGTATTTGACCCCAACAATTTTATTTAGATCATGCTGTAAATTATATTTATAAAACCATTTATTTGTAAATACCGCATAAATCAGTCTGTTCACTGTTTGAATATAGAAACTTGTCGATTTTATAATATTGAGAGATATCCGAGATTTTGTAATATGGTGTGATAAACAAGTAATTGAAGATGAATATCATTTTATTTTAGTATGTGAAAAGTATAATGAACTTCGAAAGAAATTTATCAAACCATATTGTTGGAGAAAACCGTCGAATCTTAAACTTTTTAGACGATCAATGCATTTGAAAGGGGGCATATATATACAGTTGGAACTCGCCCCTTTTTTTATGCTCGGTTGGGACCCCCTTTTAAAGTGGTTGGGTTCTCACCAATATCTGTTCATAATGTAAAGGAACTAACCAATTAAAGGGAAGTTTTTATTTCTGACTGAGAAGGTACGAAATTAAATTCATTCATTAATGCTAAAAATCCATTTGATCCTATTCTGCTGTACTGTTATAATGGTATACCTACTTATATGATTATTTGACTAATTGTTTAAATGTAAATATGTTTCACTGATGTAATCGAATATTTGTAATAATTATTTTCTGTAAGTTGTATTGCTTACGAATAAAAGATTATATTATTAATAAAATAAATATTATAACTTTCCTTTTTTGATTGGATGACCATGCAGTGGTGTTGCAACGCCAAGGAACTGGTAATAAACCTTTTCAACATCTCTCGACACCGACTAATGACACCTACAGTTTACAGGTAAAATGGATGGGTCGTCTCAAAGACAAAAATCATCATGATTATCATCACGTAACATATTGGATTGGCGGTTTTATACTGTTTTGACTATATAGTTTAAGAATATATATCAACCAAATAAATAAATAAATATATGTATGGTGGCCAGATGCGGCAAATTATTTCGCCTTTTCGCGTTTTCGTGAATTCTCCGTTCATTTTGCAATGCGAAATTGGGAATTCGAGAAATCGAGAAATTGAGAAAATCGGGAAATCGGGAAATCAAGAAATCAAGAAAGCAAAAACGCCAAAACACGAAAGAGGAAACACGAAAACGCTAAAACGCGAAATGAATTCTGGATTTTGCGTTTTTGCTTTCTCTATTTCTCGATTTCCCGATTTCTCAATTTCTTGATTTCCCTTTCTCGATTTCTGGATTTCCCCGAAAGGGGAAACGTCTACCATACATATGTCTCTGTCATATAATATTCTTATTTCGTATGTATTTGCACGACATTTCATGTTGAATTGATTAAACAAATATTCCAATCATTCAGAATCCTAACCCATTTTCTCTTCACTTTTGTGATGATGTGAGTCTTTCGCCAAATATTTGCCGCATGCCAATAACGATTTAATTTGTTGGTGTAAAAGCTTTTATGATGATTTTCAAAAATGAAAAAGAATACTGGTCCGTCCGTATCACACTTGTGAACACGACCAACTTTGTGTTTTTCCACCGATCTTCACCTCAGTCGATGTACATTTTCAATTTTTACATAATTACATATTGATTTTTTAGGTCGAAGGAAAAGATCACGTTTTTTTTTTATTATTATTATCAACGACGGTCTTCTCCGCTTCAAGATATCTTGCTCGAGGTAAAGTTTTTCCTTGATGAATTTTGAAAAAAATATAATTGACCCCTCGTTTCAATGCTACAACATTTAAGCAATGATTGGTGAATACAGAATTCAAGTGGAACACCAAATTGGTGAATTGAAATGATATAAAGTATTGAGTACATTATAGAGGCATCCAAGGCCAATACTAACAGACATTTGCCGCCCTTGTAAACCAACATAATCATTGTTTAAATATAAAATATCAACTACAATAGAACATGATTTGTTCTTTTCGTTTTCCAAATTCAACCAGGACAGCTAGAAGCTAAATGTCTAAAAGATGAAATGTGACTGAAAGTCTATCATTTTCTTTATAACAAATTAAAAAAAAACATGTCATTTGGACTCTGTATGAAAGTTTTATCATTGTCAATGATTGAAAGCAATAAAATCAATAATGATCTTATTTATTTTTTTATTTTTGAGACGACCCTTCACATTTTACCTGTCGTAGTCGTTCTCAACTGTAGGTGTCGAGAGATGTTGAAAAGGTCTATTAGAAAGCTATTTTGATTTGATACATATGGCAATGAATCTTAACAAAAGGTTCTATAAATTCAATTGTGAAAAAAATCACAATACCGTGCATTAACTCAACAACCGTACATCGACAAATATTACTCGATATTCATTGAAATGATAACAAGTAAACAGTTATTGTAAAAGCAGAGCAGTCTTAAATTCTAATAGTTTTGTCAAAAATGATTCAAAGTTTTACCGATGCAACGATATTTTATATATTTTGAGTTGAAATGGCCTAGCGGTAGTCTGATCACTTCGAATGCAACACGCTTAATCTTTGCTGGGCATTCGTAAAGTTTTTAAACTAAAATAAGATCTTTATTATTAGTTATCAAAACATATGTTATATGTAAGCTATCTATTATAAATCTACGAGGAGTTTCAAGAAAAATAGGGGGGGGGGGGCATTGAAGTCTAACTTTATATATATAAAAAAAATTAAAAAAAGATCGAGATGTGGTATTGATTGCCAATGAGACAACTCTCCAAAAGCATGAAAAGAGATTAACTTCATAAAGTTATAATAACTAACCCCTTTCAAGACAGACTTTGTCATTTCTGCGGCTCAAGAGATATAAATGACGAATATCATTATATCATGACATGTTAAGTGTTGGATGTAGCTACAGATAGACAGACATTTTATACTGGAATATTGCTGCAAATTTTATATCAAAGGAATCGCTTTTTACATTCTATACTATTATGTACTATATTAATACACACTTAATCATGTTTTTTAAAGTTCAAACTCTGAATTGAGACAGCACTATCGGTCATCTTACATAAAAATAATCTAAATTTCTACAAATGTTACAGGTAAATCGGTCCTGCAAGCTACATGCAAGTTAAATCAAGGTTTTTTTTTCAACCAATGTGCATGGTACTAATAATTGTAAATATATATTTTCTCTGTTACTATGAAATGTAGTTTTATAGTATGTGTTCCGTTTGATTAAAAAAGGTAATTATAAAGAGATAGATTATTTAAATTCCAACGATCACAAATCTTATCTAAATCCTATTTCAATTATTTCGTAAAACACGTTTTTTGACAGACATTACCTTTATCTGATTTTCATAATATTCCCAGTTTAAGGAAAAGAAAAGACATTTTTCTATATATTTTTTTACAAAGTTGCTAATGATTTAATTATGTCGTAATTTGCTAGGTCAGTGTCGGATTCCGGGCGACATAGCGTACACTTTCCTTTTAATTTTTAGCGTTATTAATATCGTAATTTTTGTATCCTTGCTATCCTTGCTAAATCTTCTACTGTATATCACAGCTAGTGAATAAGTCTAAATGTCCGTACAGTGTATAGTAAGATCTTTTTTCCACACATGGACATTTCATTAGTATAGAAAGTTATGTTCTTGTTCGTCAACTCAAACGAACATAAAATATTTATAAATAAAAAACCAAACACTATTTGGGATATCAGCTCGCCTGGACAGTACAGTTAAGCATATTTATTCATTTATTTACAATGTTTGTCTGCACGCCCGTAGCCGCTGCTTCAACATGTTCAACACATCATTTTCCAATTATACACAATCTACAAAAGAAATATCTTTGTTAACAATCTTTTCAAGCACGTATAATCTTAAAAAACATCCACATAAATCTTAAGCATGAATACATCAATTTTCAATATTGACAAAATAAAAGTGGGTGGGTGGGTGGGGTCAAATGACCAGACTTAACTGTCCGAAATGCAAGCGTCGAATGACAAATAAATACACATATATTTACCGTTATAATTCTTCCCGCTTATATTAGCTCGTGAAATACTCATTACTCTATAGAGAATACCTTCAAACCGGTATATCTAGTCATGTGACAAATGTCACAACAAATACACGTGTTCTTTATAACATTGATAAATACATCTATGTTATTGTTCGTCAACTCAAACGAACATAAAATATTTATAAATAAAAAACCAAACACTATTTGGGATATCAGCTCGCCTGGACAGTACAGTTAAGCATCGAATGAAAACAAAGAAAGGGAACAGATACTAGTTATTTTACAGCAATAATTATATCTTATATACCCAATTTTTTAGATACTGACAATCTATTATCTATACTTTCTTTTATATAACCATCTTTAGCATTTTCGCTTTTCCATCGCCCATGTTTTTTAAATAGACGATCTTCAACCCCTGCTGCTGCTGCAGTGGTTGCTCCACCTGAACGTAAACTGTGAAGACAGAACTGTTTTTTTTTTATCTAAACCGATGGTTTCTAATGCATTCAACAATACTTCTCTAGCTCTAGTGTATGAAAGTGGTGAATTTTTCCTTAACTTATAAGTTCCACTTTTACTACAATAACTTAAAGACCTGAATACAAATTCGTTAGAATTTTCTGCTATTTGAGCTAACTTCATATAATGTTCTAACATAGCCACTGGACAAGTATTATTTCCAGTTTTAGAAATAACTACATCACGACCTTCCCTGTAAACATCAGTTTTGCTCTGTTCTAAAAATAGTAGGTAAAAAGGTTACATTAGATCTTTTCAAATTAGCTAATTCAGAAAATCTTAAAAATCCTGCATAACTTAATAAGCACATGCATGCAATGCGTACATCTTTAAGATTATTACAATCTTGACCATATAAATGAACAATTTTTGATAAAATGTTAGCTGTAATAGGTTCCTTTTTATTAATTTTATGTCCAATTTTTCTGTATGACCCTTCACGAACAGAAATAACCAAGTCGGAATTGCAAGGGTTCGGAAAACCGGCCAGCTTGTGTGCCCAAGAAATCGCATATACAGCCTCATCCATTTTACTTGTAGAGTTGAATGTTTCTGATATATGAACTAAGTATAATGCAATATGAGCAGTAGAAGCTGGTAATGAAGAAATGCAATGTAATTTTGACCACTTACACCAAGAGTTGAATCCATAAGTGTACTTCTTTCTAGTGCTGTCCGCTCTCGACGATAGAACATAATCTGGAAGCTTCTGTACAAGATGATCAGGCATACTAGGATGAATATCGCTGGACAATGATTGCCATATCCCAACATTGAAAATGTCTGTAAAATGTGTTAACGTTATAAAAATTAATAAGCTCAAAACATAATATATATTTTAAAATTAGCATGACCATACTTCACATTAAAACAGAAGTCTTGTCACATACATTTGACCTTGTCAACTATAATTCTTGACCATGTCACCACCAATACATTATTGGTAAATCATTAATAAACGTAACCATGTCAACTATTTTGTATATGACCGTGTCACCGCTACCCAGTAGCATCTAACATAACCGCCAAAACTGGTGTTATGAATTGTTCTTGAGCAAATATAGAACTTGGGTTCGACCCTCTTACAAAGATACCTTCTGTATCTATAAATTCAATTGCATCTGTAACATGTACCTGGTATTCTAGGTTTTTATCAAAAATCTTAGTCCAATAGGCTGCCGATTTCCATTTAGGAACAATCAAGGTCCCTTTGGCCTTACAGTAAATCAAGTGCTTAATACACCGAATAACCGAATAAACAGGTGGTACCAACCAATTATTCTCATTTGACCAATCATGTGTAAAAGCATCTACAGATATTGCACACGGGTTCCAAAACATAGAATTGTATCTACACACTTTTGCATTCTGAGAATTTGCAAACCGGTCTATTGTGTAAGGACCCCATAAATAATTCATATATTGAAAAAACTCATTTGATACGCCCCAGTCCTCGTAATCAACCATTCTACTGATATAATCAGCTTGAGAGTTTTGCGATCTAGGAATCCATTGAATGTCAATGGAAATGCATTTTTGAATACAGACCGAAAAATCGACAAAGCTAAAAATTGTAGTTTTTCATTCATACTACCAGCTTTTACAATTTTAACACAGTTCTGATTATCTGTGTACCATTTAAGCGTTTTGCCTTCAAAAACATTTTTGAAAGATATCAAGGCTAGCTCTATAGCCTTCAACTCCCTCCATGTCGAACTTTCTTGAGCTTCAGAAAAATCCCACGTTTCATGAAAAATACTGAATATGCACCTGCCCCTTTACCACTGGCGTCAGAGTAAATTACAACATGTGACTTTGAGTAATGACCCAACAACTTAATGTTTAAACTATGTATGTTTTTTAACCAAAAATGCAGTTCTGATAAGACTTTGTATGGACATGGAAATAACAGCCATTTGTCCCATTCTGTTCTACACTCTATTGCCATATAACAAAATTTTGTCATAATTCTAGCTACATTGCCAATGACTGGAGCCATGGAAATAATTTTACCTACAACCTGAGCTAAGGTCCTAGCAGTTATATTAGGAAATCTTCCAATAACTGACACAAGCGATACACGCAAATCATTTACACGTCTGTCTGGGATAACAAGACTAAATTCGCTAGCATTCCAAACAATACCAAGCCATTCTAATGACTGTACAGGGGAAAAAATTGACTTTCCTTCATTTATGAGAAAACCGGCGTCTTCTAAAGATTTCTTAACAAAATCTGAATCTTCTATACACTTAGATTTATCTGTACACATACCAAAACCATCATCAAGGTACAAAACAACATCTATACCGTTTTCACGCCAATATTTGACCATAGGTCTCAGACATTTAGTAAATATATATGGGCCCGTACATATACCAAATACTAAAACTGTAAAACAATAAAATCTATTATTCCATCTGAAACCTAAAAAGGTTTGTTGCTGCGGACAAATGTCCAAATGAAAATATCCAGAACTTAAATCAAATTTATACATGTACGAATCTCTCTGAAAATATTGAACTGCTATCTTCCAATCTTCAAATTTTATTTTATCTTTTTTGATTGATCTATTTAAAGAAGATAAGTCAAGAATAAGCCGTTTTTTGCCAGATTTTTGAATCGCTACGCTTAATGGATTGACAACATGAGGTTGAAATGGTACTTCAACAACACAACCTGTAGTAACTAACTCAGAAATAGTCTGATTGACAAAAGATTCGTTCATCAGTGCCGATTTATTATTCTTAATAAACATTTTTACCGGCGGGTCAATAAATGGAATGACATAACCGTTACGTATTGTGTCAATAACAAAGGAATTTGCTCCAATACTTTCCCAAAATTTTACATGCTTGGCTAACCTTCCTTTAACACCCGTAAATGACATGAAATTATGACTAATTTCTTCAAAATAATGAATTTGAGTTAAGAAATTATCTAATTCATACTGTGACTCATATTCACATTCAAAACAATCTATATCAGTAAATTTATACTTATCATTTACATTTCTGGGTGCATCTGCAGATTTACTTTTGATTGGCAAGTCCAGACGATCCGGCACCAACAGATCCAGATTTGAGGGGGCAATTTTTTCTCCAATGCCCGAACTGCTTACAATAGAACCACATGTCCCACTGGCACGGCTCACGCCGTGCGGCGCTGTTACGAAAGGGCTGCCTCTGAAACTGTTGATTGTAGGTAGGATTAGCATAGGTTTCGGCTGGTGGCAATCTGGGTTTGTTGGAATACGGAGCGGGACGTCCTTTTGTCTTGTCTTTCATCGTGCGCATAGCTCGACTCTCCGCCTGGCGAATTTTCTTCTCATCTTCACTGTCAGAAGCAATATCATTGGACTCGTACTCACGGACGGTTGACCATCCTGCCGGGGAAGAATCAGCAATCCTTATAAGCTTATTACGGCCTTTAACTTTATCCAGCAAATCCAGAACAACACGAATACTATGTGCCTCTGTTGACGGTATTGACTTGTAAAGCTTATTGAGATCGTTCACGATTTCTTCGTTAAACTTAAATTGAAATCGGTTTCCTTCGTGCTTAAACTTGATAGAGACTTCCTCTTTTATCTTCTTGGGCATCGCGTCTTGTTCACGTACCAACTTGGATTCAAGGCTATCCATTTTCCCGTCCATGTACAACTTGAATAGAGAGAACGTGTCATGTAAGTCCCTATCAGAAGATGATCTGTTTGCACCATCACTGCTTTTATCAGGTAAAGAGTCGTCTTGTAGAAGTAAACTTTCTTCTGTATGTTCGGCCATATTGAAGAAATGACCAGACTTAACTGTCCGAAATGCAAGCGTCGAATGACAAATAACTACACATATATTTACCGTTACAATTCTTCCCGCTTATATAGCTCGTGAAATACTCATTACTCTATAGAGAATACCTTCAAACCGGTATATCTAGTCATGTGACAAATGTCACAACAAATACACGTGTTCTTTATAACATTGATAAATATATTTCGCTATAGTGTTCCATCATGGTCTTAGTGCAGTTTCGAGAGCTTATAGTGCACCGAGGCGGCCTAGGTTATTTTTAGACGCACCGTAAAGTCCCAGTCACACCATTGCAACAACGTCCTGTTTTGATAAATTTGTTAAAATGCTGGGACCATGATACTAATAGTATAATATTTCCCTTTTAAATAGTAATTGTTATGAATGATAATATTTTATATGTATGCTGTCTTAGTTTTTAAATAGTTATTTGGTTAATATGGTGTCTCGTAAGTCATTTTTGGACAGGATATTTTTGTTTTATAGTGTATGTATATTCTGCACGAATAATTTTTATCACTATCATTATAAAAAACTAGACTATGTGAACTGTATGAGATCGCACACAAGACAGCTGATTGGATAAATGGGATGAATTGTTACGCCTACATAAAACTGATATCCAATCGAATGCCAGCAGACACCTGTCAGTAAAAACAAATTGTAAGCGTGGATGGTTAGAGATTTATTTGTGTATTCGATATTTGAAAAATAAGTTAGATAGTCACTATTCGTTTTCCCTTTTTTCAGCCGGATTTCAATAACTGTTTTTACACTTTCTTAATTAACAGAAAGGTATTTAAATAGAAGCGCCAGCAGACACCTGTCAGTAAAAACAAATTGTAAGCGTGGATGGTTAGAGATTTATTTGTGTATTCGATATTTGAAAAATAAGTTAGATAGTCACTATTCGTTTTCCCTTTTTTCAGCCGGATTTCAATAACTGTTTTTACACTTTCTTAATTAACAGAAAGGTATTTAAATAGAAGCGCATGTAACAGAGATTTACAAGCATTTAATAATATAGCGACTTGTGTTTTCCGGAACGTCCTATTTTCAATAATTCACAGACTTTTGCAATAATATTAAACCTTTATTTTTTATCTCCAAAAAATGCTCAAATTTTTATTCTCAGACTAGACAGCATGAAAGACATAAACACTTTTATACGTCAGTGTACACACGGTGTTTTCCAAACTTGGTAATTTCTTCGCCCAGGGATATGAATTTGACATT
The DNA here is from genome assembly GCA_037788925.1 of Mytilus galloprovincialis. Lineage (NCBI taxonomy): Eukaryota > Metazoa > Mollusca > Bivalvia > Mytilida > Mytilidae > Mytilus > Mytilus galloprovincialis. The sequence continues at coordinate 54,925,138 of CM075341.1, forward strand.
AAAAGTCCCTCAAAGCTTTACAATACCCGGTCGTGTCATTTCCGTATATTGTAGATGGAACGAGTGATATACATACACCAGACATACATGTTCCAATACAGGTAAATTTTACCTTTTTGGAGGACTCCTAAGTGGGGATGCGTTTCATGTGTGCTAATATAAAACAAAATCCAATCTTTTATTTTTCTAAACTGCGTTACATGCAAATGCGAAATAATTAGTGTTGTTTGTTCAGTCCAATTTATTTATAAATATTAATTCATTCTTTTGAATAAACAAAACTACGCATGTAAACTTCAATGAATACAATAGTATTTAATACTAGTAGCCTAAATGTGAAACAATTGCAGCAAGATTTGAGGTTGAAGCGGCTCGATCAAAACGTGAATAGAATAAGATGAGAAATTGTCATCATTCTTCTAATTAATTACAAAGTATTTTGTGAGAACAAATACTTATATTTTAGTGATGGTGATTCATTGTTGTTTGCCTCACCTCCAGTGGCAAATATTTCATTCGTGTTCATAACGAGAACACAAGTTTTAAATATAATAGGGAGAACTTCAAATAGTCGTTCGACAATAAGATTAAAAGTAAACTGGAAATACGACTGGATAATGAGAGAAGATTTAATAAGGATAGAAATTTAGCCTTGCAACAGCTCGCTACAGTGGGACCACTAACATAATTGAGGAAGAGTTTTCAATTTGCAGAGAGCGATGGTCCTCTCAATCTACTCTGATGTCGGCCATCTCTATTCATACGTGTAGATACCAACATCACATAACGGCATTTAATTTAGATAAGATCGATCATGACTTTAAAATCGCATTAGTAACGGTGATAATTCTGTTAAACTGTATTGTTTATTATGCTCGAGTTTTTGGTATGACTATGCGACCTCTCTCCTGGTTGGTCTCGTGAGAATATTAAGTTCACCTCGACAGCGAGAGGATTTTAGTCCGAATCCCAAACGGGTCTAACAAAGAGTTTTTTTCTTTCTTTCGAACTGTTAGCTTGTGAACTTAAACGTTAAAAATCCATCTCAGTGTGTCGGTCTAGTACAAAGCAGGCTTAATTTTCATATTATATTTCCATATTATAGTTTTGTCCTAAATCTACTGATTTATATCACACCTGCTATAATTTTCAACGATCGAAATAAAAAAGGTACGTGAAATATTTCTACGGAACACTTGCATTTTTGTCTAAAAAAATCACTGCTCCCGTATTATTTATTCTTGTTGCGGTTTAGGCTTTTTATTCTGTATAGGTTTCTTTCTATTACAAAAATCTGTGTGTTGACTCTTAATGTTTTGATTGATATGTGTCGTTGGGTTGATGTCGTATTAATGTATACCTTTAAAATTGTTTTCAAAACCAAATGATTGATTGGGTATAGAAATATTCACATCTCTTGGCTTACCCCGTTTTGCTAAAATTGGGTGCGGACGTTTGGTTGTTCGGTTGTATAAATAAGCAGCCGCATTTGGTCGAAAAAAAATAGTCTATGGTAATCCTCTTGGTAATTGGTCGAGCATGCCGATGAGAGCGGACGTGAAAATTTTTGCAGAGACAATCCATCAACATCATTGAAATTGTTTTGTCAAATTGATTTCATGGATAAATATCATTATCCTTACATCGTATATTTTATGATTTGGATTATATTTTTTTGTTGAGAAAGGTTTCTGCAGATATTTTCAGGTTTGTTTGAGACATGTATTCAGATGGGATCCATTAGTAGTTTCCATGTGGGAAACTATCAGACCAATCTATTTGATGTCTGAGGGTTTTAGCTGTTCCCCTAATGGATCGGTAGTTTCTTTCCGAGATCCTTTATCATAGGATTTTCGGCTTTCCTCTACCAGGAATACAGCTGGGCATTTAGCGGTATCGGTTTGGATTCCAAGTATGTCCTCTCCGGTTTCCCGTTCGTGGTCTAGGCATTTGTGCGGCATCCGGGGTGACCTTATCCCTTATTTTGTATATAATGTTTTTTTTTTTTTTTTTTTTTTTTTTCATTTTTTTATATTTTTGAGGATGAGCGAGTCAGGTGAGTGGGTGTGTTCGTATGCTTTATTACATTGTACTTATTGTTTTGGGGAAGGTTAACTTTCTGGTTGTAAGACCCGTCACGGCCAGACTGGGAGACTGGATAGGCAAATGCTCACATTAAATCTGTACCGATACAGTGTGTTAAATGTCTTCCTTTTTACACCATAACCCATGGTGGTGCTCCTACTAAAGGAGGGAGATACGGAACATACATACATACATACATACTATGCATGGTGTAGTGAGAGTTTCGCGCTATCTATACGTTAAAAAAAAATGAATAAATCGTTGAAGGGATATACGAACTTCGATTGAAATTTCTAAAAACGAAAAAGGTCACCTGAATCTCCAAGTAAGCCAGTCGCATGGTTGAATTTGACACTTTAGAAGAAACGAAACGGCCAAAATAAGTTTAGTCTTATTATAAATTGTTGCCAACTTTTTCGTCCGTTTTTGCTTTTATGACAACTTTACCAGATATATATATATATATGAAGATTTGACAGTAATTGTTTCACCAAAACGAGCTCAACTACATGTCGTTGTTTTACGCTTCAACATAAATGCATATGTATGTATACAATGGAGACTGTTTTCTGTTCTACTGCCCTTGTCCTAGATTGGCTGTATACAATCTAACCCCTGACATGGACTACTTTATTAAATGTTTACAAACAAATAAATGCAAAGAGAAAGATTCGGAAAGAAATTCTAAAATTTACGCTAAAAAATAAAATACACAAAAATGGAAACAGTTTTAGACAATTATCATTTGAGAACTATATATAATTAGCATGCATCACTAAATGAAACTGATAAATTGATTGCTCCCTTAATGTCCAGTGGCAAATATATCACGCATATTCATGACGAGATACGAAATGGATCGACCTGAAGCAAATGATTGATATATCACCAAGACAGAGAGTTCGCTGAGGTAAAACGTATGCCGTACTAGAATGCTGTATGGATTTTGCTCATTGTTAAAGGCCGTACAGTGACCTTTGAACGACTTTGACCCCCCCCCTGCAGAGCTATAGACAAACAGTACATTAACGGGTGTTACACAGACTCTTTTTCGATGATACACAGACTCTTCTTAGTTATTACACGGACACTTTTTATAAATAGAATCACTCGTTCATGATCAGTAAGTTCATGGGCACTTTAATTTTCAATTAGATTTGAACTTTTTGGTTCACCGACTTATTTCCTGTCTTTTTATTGGATAAAATATTTACGTTAGCACCAATATCTATTTTCCGAAACATTTCCAGTAAAATACTATTCATATCAGTACACTAAGGTATTAGACATTTAACTTCAAAGGGGGGGGAGAGGGTATGGTATAATAAATCAAATTGTCATCACTGTTGGTTTTCTCGTCTGAATATTTTACATTAACTGTGTCAGATGCCTCATTACAGGCTGAACCTTTTATAGGGTGCTCATTATAAAGTTTTAGTTTTTGGTCATTGTTGAAGGGTGTGCAGTGACCTATTATATAGGGACTAACAAGTAAATCACTTGGTCTACGTGGTTTAAATGGTTGATAGTCGTCTCACCATATCTCCTTAGGCCAAAATAAAAATTGTTTGTTTCCCCTCCCCACACCCAGGTCAAAAATAAGCCCCCTGGGATGGGAAACAGACATTCTTTTAAATGTGGCCTTATTCATGATCTTTTTATTGAAATTCTGTAATAAGAAGATTTTACTAGTCTATAAGTATCACATAAACTTTACATTATCAATAATCCATTTAAATGAAGTCCAGTCAAAATAACCATGACAGACATATATCATAGATATATGACAGATAATTTCATGAATTTCATGAATTTCTGAATTTACACAGTTCTTCCATACCCCAAATTTATGGTTAAACGTTTATAGTAACCATAGAAACAGAGAAAAAGACTAAACATAAAAACCATGAAAATGGTGTCATTGTCAGATGAAATAAGCCATTCAAAAATGTCAAACATGTACAACTTACATTTATTCCATAATTATGCCAAAAGTAGTGATCCTATACATGTACCATGTAGCTTATAGCTTATGAGAAACATTGATGACCTTCGGCTATTGTCTGCTCTGTAGTCGGGTTGTTGTCTTTTTGGCACATTCCCAATTTCCAGTGTCAATTTTATTAGGAAGTATAAACTGAGAAACAAACCTAACCATGTTTACATTGTATTAAACTGAAATAACCTTAATCACTTAAATTATCCATGAAGGTCAAGGTCAGGTCAACCCAACCTGATAGACAAGTAGATCTTTCAAGATACTCATATACAATAAAATGTATCCAATTACATATATAAAATATACAGTATAAGAGAGCATTTCATTGATTAAGTAACAGTATATTTTACATGCAGTCATTGAACCATGAAAATGGGGTCAGGTGCAATGTACATATAATGGCAAACTGAAACATCATAACATATTAATTAGCTACTAGCATCTGAATACAAGACAAGAAACATCCAGCTCTTTTAGCTTTTAAAATGTAAAGCTCTATAAAAAAGCTTACATCATCACCCCAAGACTGTAATACAAATTTCTTGTATACAACCAACTTTCATGACTTTTGTGTAAGGCGAGACAAAATAAAATGATACTTTGAAGTACATGTATTGTTTAATATGTTTGACTACTATTATAAAATGCCAGTTTCAGAATGAACAGTAATTTAGAAGATTATTAAAATACATGTAGATACATTCAGACTATTATAACTATACAGCAAGCTGTCATTTGACTCTAACCAACAACCATGCCAGGGCTGTAAAGCTTGTCTAGGTTGGTACAAACTTCCATCATCATGCATATATATGACACTAACCAATAGTGATGGACCGTGACAGACCCTCATGTTTTTAAATAGTTATTTGGTTAATATGGTGTCTCGTAAGTCATTTTTGGACAGGATATTTTTGTTTTATAGTGTATGTATATTCTGCACGAATAATATTTATCGCTATCATTATAAAAAAACTAGACTATGTGAACCGTATGAGATCGCACACAAGACAGCTGATTGGATAAATGGGATGAATTGTTACGCCTACATAAAACTGATATCCAATCGATCGAATGCCAGCAGACACCTGTCAGTAAAAACAAATTGTAAGCGTGGATGGTTAGAGATTTATTTGTGTATTCGATATTTGAAAAATAAGTTAGATAGTCACTATTCGTTTTCCCTTTTTTTTCAGCCGGATTTCAATAACTGTTTTTACACTTTCTTAATTAACAGAAAGGTATTTAAATATAGAAGCGCACCACATGTAACAGAGATTTACAAGCATTTAATATAGCGACTTGTGTTTTCCGGAACGTCCTATTTTCAATTATTCACAGACTTTTGCAATAATATTAAACCTTTATTTTTTACCTTCAAAAACTGCTCAAACTTTTATTCTCAGACTAGACAGCATGAAAGACATAAACACTTTTATAAGTCAGTGTACACACGGTGTTTTCCAAACTTGGTAATTTCTTCGCCCAGGGATATGAATTTGACATTAAAAGTCCCTCAAAGCTTTACAATACCCGGTCGTGTCATTTCCGTATATTGTAGATGGAACGAGTGATATACATACACCAGACATACATGTTCCCTTACAGGTAAATTTTACCTTTTTGGAGGACTCCTAAGTGGGGATGCGTTACCATCGGCCTAATGTAAAAAAGTCTTCCAAATCGAGATCGGCCTCTGGAAGCTTTGATGCCCTTCTTTCTCATCTGCATCATCCGTTAGGGTTACATTACATTAGAACTATTCTTTTTTCACTGCCGGTTAATTTTCTAAAATGTTTGAGAGATTATGCACTTGACAAAGGAGGTACTAATACATTTTCTCCAATATACAGACTTGTCAGTATAATTTGTGATGTAGCTCTTTTCCGTCTCTTTAAACCAGTAAGATCGGAACCTTTACATGAGGAAAAGAGGAAATTCCTTCCTGTTCACTTTAACAATAGAGGAATTGATGCAATCAACATCAGCAACGTTCTACATCACAAGGAGGTAACATCTAAAATTCCTATTTATTTTCAAAATCAGTCTGTTCCTATTGTATCCTACATTTACACCAAAACCATTGCACCCAAAATATTTAACTATAAACAAGCATTACAGGACCTTGATTTAGAACAATACCTAAATAAACCTCTGACATGTGACTGTTCCAACTCGCCTTACAATTACAGCCCCTCTGGCCATGTTATTACTGGGGATCTAAACATAATTCAACATGAAAATCTCCGAGAACCCCAACACATCAATTGGAACCATAACTTCAAAATAATTATGGATTCCATTGAGAACTACGCCAGAGCATGGGCTAAGCGAGAAGAAGTGCAACTGGACACTTTGTCAGAATGGGTCAAAACAATCAGGTCTCTGATAAAACGTCGCATTCATAAGTTGAAAAACTGTGTGAATGATCGACCTAAGTCCATTTTCAGTGACAAAGAGGCTGTGAAATGTCTATCATCTCTTCAAGATAAGTATGTTGTTGTTCCTGCGGACAAAGCTTCAAATAATATTGTCTTTGTATGTAAATCGTATTACTACGAGTGTCTTATAAAAGAATTAGGAATAAATGAACACTCAGGTAATCCCACATACAAAAACATATCATTTGACAAGGATGAGATTTTGGCGAATCATAAGTCCTTCATGGCTTCTATGAACATTGCATTGAACAACAAATCGGAGGACTTACCTTGTTTGTATTGGATACCTAAACTTCACAAAATTTCGTACAAACAACGGTACATTGCCGGCTCATCTGCTTGTTCTACTAAAGAATTGTCCATTAGATTGACTAAAATTCTGTCCGCAGTTAAAGAGGGTCTTCAGATATACTGTGAAACTGTTTACTCACGTAGTGGTATTAACCATATGTGGATTCTGAAAAACTCTAAAGAACTTCTGGATAATTTTAAATCTCGGTCTTTTTCTGAAATTAGTTCTATTAAAACTTTTGATTTTTCAACCTTGTATACAACCATTCCCCATGTGAAATTGAAAACCCGTCTAAAAGAAATAATTCACAATGCTTTTCATCATAAAAATGGTAGCATACGCTATAAATTTATCACTTTGGGATACCATAAGGCATATTTTGTTAATAAAGAACAAAAGGGTAAAACATACTACACAGAGGAACAAGTGATCAGTATGCTGGAGTTTCTTATTGACAACATATTTGTTAAATTTGGAGGTAGACTTTTTCAACAAATTGTCGGCATTCCTATGGGAACGAACTGTGCGCCTCTCCTTGCCGACCTCTTCTTATTTTCATATGAATCGGAGTTCCTTCAGACACTTGTCAAAAACAAGAAGATCAAAGAAGCCAGGTTATTTAATTTCACTTTCAGATATATTGATGATGTTCTTTCCATTAACAATCCGAACTTTTCTGATTGGATTCCATTAATATACCCACCAGAACTAGAAATTAAAGAGACCACAGACACGGCTTCCTCTGCCTCATTTTTAGACTTATACCTCGAATTTGACATACACAGTCATCTCAGTACCAGAATCTATGACAAACGAGACGATTTTAATTTTGAAATTATCAATTTCCCCCACCTTAGTAGTAATATACCAACTTCACCTGCATATGGAATATACATTTCCCAACTTATTAGGTATTCAAGAGCTTGCAGCTCCTATTCAGACTTTGTAAAACGTCACCAGTGTCTGAGCAGAAAATTGATGAACCAGGGGTATGTCAAAGAACGTCTCGTCCTTTTTCTAAAAAAGTTCATCGGAAGATACCCAGAACTTGTTGATAAATATTCCGTATCAACTTCACAAATAATACAAGATGGTCTTGAAGTATAGATTTTGCGTACTGACGTTTGTTATCATCTTAATTACGTATTATAGTATTCTTTTATATATCTTTTTTAGATATTCATTTGAAGTGACTCTGTGGTTACGTAAAACCACATACTTTGAACGGCAAAATTATTTCATTTATTGATATTACTTTTACTTAAGGATCTTGACATACTATGAATGACTAAACTATTTTATTCAATAAGACTACTTTTTCTGTTTAGTCTGTTTTTTATGATATACATTTGACGTGAAACTGTACTTATGTATCCCGTCATACTTTGAACCACACCATTATTTTATATATTATTATTACTTTTACTGTTAAATCTGGTTTTTGTTATATCTACTTTACGTGAGTCTGCATTTATGTATGCCGTCATACGACAAAATTATTTTTATGTCTACCTGTGCGAATTTCAAACGCGCAATTTTACACCAGTAATGAAAACCTTCTATCATTTATGGGTAGACTTTACATAGATAAATTCAGCCGTATTTGACGTGAAACTGTACTTATGTGTCCCGTCATACTTTGAACCACACCATTATTTTATTTATTATTTTTACTGTAAGTCTGTTTTTTGTTATATCTACTTTACGTTGAAAACAGATACAAATAATACACCTGACAATTTTATGTGTCCATGTTGCAACAGATACGTAGAGGAGGGAATAGGATGTGATAGATGTGATTATTGGTATCACTTCCAATGTGAAAACCTTACTAGTAAAACTGGAGAAAAAGAATTTATACACAAAGACTATATATGTACCCTTTGTAACGATGATATTCTCTATGATGCAAGGAATCTAGTGGAATCTGAACCAATGGTACAGGAAGATGAAGTCTACAATACAGAAGAGAAACAAAATGAGAGGCAACATACTGAATATCAGGGTGAAAATGAAAGAGAAATAGAACCTGAAGATATGGAAGAAACAGAACTTAAAACATGCATACCAATCATGCCAACTGGTATAAAAAACAGCATAAATCAAGAGTCAGAAAAGAATTAGCAAAGAATAGAAGAGAGAATAGACTCTAATTTAACTATGCCATGTATACCAAATGGGAACCCATCAAAACAAGTGCATGGGATAACCCCTACGCAACAAGGAGTAAAGAAAAATCATAAAGGAACTAAAAACAAGAATGACAAGGAAGAAATAATAACAGCTCAAAAAACGAGAATACTGAATTTAGAAAATGAGATCAAACATATGAAGACAGTGCTTGACACAATTGTTCAAAGAGGGGAAAACAAGATTAATGAACAACCATCAGTTCAAGGCACCACAGAGACAAATGAACAAAGTAATACTCAACATGCATTTCAACAATTGCAGAGTCAAATGAAAGAGATGATAACGGAAAACCGTCTGAAAACAATAGAAAACCAAATGATCCAGAATATGTGCATGCAAACAGCTATTACCACACAGATGGCATTACAAATAAGGAACTACAGCCCACACCCATGTGGAATTCAACAAAGTGTGCCAGGAGCTGTACCTCATATACCACCAAACCCAATGCAGCACTATACACATCTACCACAAGGCATACCAGGAATGGTACCTCAGATACCACCAAACCCAATGCAGCACTTTATGCATATACCACAAGGTATACCAGGAGTTGTGCATCAAATAACACCAAATACTTCGCAGCACTACATGCATTTACCACCAAATCCAGTGCAAACAGGCATGTATATACCACCCAATCCATCACAAAACTTCATGCATATACCACCAAATCTAGGGCAGAATGTGCATCTAAATCCTACACACAGTTCTATGCATATAGCACCAAACTCAGTGACAGTGCAAAGGCAAATGAATATACCATCCGCATATCATCTCCCCACAATGTATGGAATACCAACAGGAACCTACAATCCCCTTAGTGCAATGAATGCTGCAACGCAGAATACACATGCCACCTTGCCTCATCCTCCTGAATACAGCAGACCAGTCACGATCAACAGACAACAAATCCCGCATCATATGTCACAGAACAGAGATGAGATACGGATAAAGCCGCAGCAGTTAATACAGCAAGAACCTGTGCCACATAACTATAACATGAGAGAAGAATTCGTACGAAATCCAAATGACCATTTGAAGGATGATAAAACAAACAGCTACCAGCAAAATTCAAAAACTGACGACAAAAGATATAAAGAAGTACTCAACAACTCTAATAAATTATTGAACGTGATTGAGAACAAAACAAGAAACTTGATCTTTCAGCTACATATGGACAGATTGAAAATTCTGGAAAAAAAGAATGAATAAGAATAGACAGGATGATATGTATATGAGTAATTCCATAATAAACAGTATTCATGGATCAGGACAATAGGAGGAAATTCAGTCAACAGAATATAGTGCCTTAATATGATACAAATAGACATTAAGCCCAGCACCGAGTCTGAAATATGATAAATAAAGTATATAATGCAAAAAATATATAAATGTACATAATTTACAAACAAAGAAAAGAAACAATATTAAGTACATATATTTTAAAATCTATTTTAAACTCATTTAAAAATCACTACTGATGCCAAATTATTTTATTTTATTTTATAATTACTGCAATATTTGAATAAAGTGAATATAAGACATATATATGTTAAAGGAAATATCTTCACAGTTAACATCCCAAACCACCATATTTAAAAAAAATAAATAAACTATCTTTTATTGTTTTAAATCACCAAATCCATAAGGTATTTTACATTAGTATGAAATTGCTACTTAATATATTACAACGTATTTTACCAGTTTTTAGCGCATTTGATCATATATTACTTAATTTTATCGTTTAACATTAAATGGTTTGCTTTTATTCTAAACTTATATAAAGCAATAATAACAGATTTTTAACCTAAACATGAGATAAGATAGTTTTAAAAAAAACCACCCAAGTCCCTGTATATATCCCATGTAAAAAAAAAAACCAACAACTTTCTTTCTTTTATATGCATGTGCTGTACATATTTTTAATGTGTTTACAAATTTTAATACGACATTAAGGGTATATACTCCATTCGGAGGTGCTCCTACTTAAAGGAGGCTAATACACAGAAGAAGAAGAGTCTGCATTATGTATGCCGTCATACGACAAAATTATTTTTATGTCTACCTGTGCGAATTTCAAACGCGCAATTTTACACCAGTAATGAAAACCTTCTTTCATTTATGGGTAGACTTTACATAGATAAATTCAGCCGTATAAGAAAAGCAAAATGAGAATGTTAAATTTGATGTATGCCTTTTTGTGCTACTTTGTTACATTTGTTGTTTATGTAGTGATATTAAGATGATAACACAATATTGACTGTTGTACCCCTATTTTTGACATTTTTACTCTTTGAGTATGTTTGTTTTGTTCATGCATCGTTGACAATGTAATGGAATTTGATGCGACTGTCATACAAGTGAGAGGTTTAGCTAGCTATAAAACCAGGTTCAATCCACCATTTTCTACATTAGAAAATGCCTGTACCAAGTCAGGAATATGACAGTTGTTATCTATTCGTTTGATGTGTTTGGACTTTTGATTTTGCCTTTTGATTTTTGATTTTCCTTTTTGAATTTTCCTCGGAGTTCAGTATTTTTGTGTTTTTACTTTTTTTTTTTTGCATGTGTGCTAATCTAAAAAAAATCCAATCTTTTATTTTTCTAAACTGCGTTACATGCAAATGCGAAATAATTAGTGTTGTTTGTTAAAAACGCATGTAAACTTCAATGAATACAATAGTATTTAATACTAGTAGCCTAAATGTAAAACAATTGCAGCAAGATTTGAGGTTGAAGCGGCTCGATCAAAACGTGAATAGATGAGAAATTGTCATCATTCTTCTAATTAATTACAAAGTATTTTGTGAGAACAAATACTTATATTTTAGTGATGGTGATTCATTGTTGTTTGCCTCAGTCACCTCCAGTGGCAAATATTTCATTCGTGTTCATAACGAGAACACAAGTTTTAAATATAATAGGAAGCACTTCAAATAGTCGTTCGACAATAAGATTAAAAGTAAACTTGAAATACCACTGAATAATGAGAGAAGATTTAAGAAGGATAGAAATTTAGCCTTGCAACAGCTCGCTACAGTGGGACCACTAACATCATTGAGGAAGAGTTTTCAATTTGCAGAGAGCGATGGTCCTCTCAATCTACTCTGATGTCGGCCATCTCTATTCATACGTGTAGATACCAACATCACATAACGGTATCTAATTTAGATAAGATCATGACTTTAAAATCGCATTAGTTACGGTGATAATTCTGTTAAACTGTATTGTTTATTATGCTCGAGTTTTTGGTATGACTATGCGACCTCTCTCCTGGTTGGTCTCGTGAGAATAAGTTCACCTCGACAGCGAGAGGACTTTAGTCCGAATCCAAAACGGGTCCAACAAAGAGTTTTTTTCTTTCTTTCGAACTGTTAGCTTGTGAACTAACACGTTAAAAATCCATCTCAGTGTGTCGGTCTAGTACAAAGCAGGCTTAATTTTCATATTATATTTCCATATTATAGTTTTGTCCTAAATCTACTGATTTATATCACACCTGCTATAATTTTCAACGATCGAAATAAAAAAAAATGGTACGTGAAATATTTCTACGGAACACTTGCATTTTTGTCTAAAAAAAATCACTGCTCCCGTATTATTTAGTCTTGTTGCGGTTTAGGCTTTTTATTCTGTATAGGTTTCTTTCTATAACAAAAATCTGTGTGTTGACTCTTAATGTTTTGATTGATATGTGTCGTTGGGTTGATGTCGTATTAATGTATACCTTTAAAATTGTTTTCAAAACCAAATGATTGATTGGGTATAGAAATATTCACATCTCCCGTTCGACAGTATATCTTTGCTAAAATTGGGTGCGGACGTTTGGTTGTTCGGTTGTATAAATAAGCAGCCGCATTTGGTCGAAAAAAAATAGTCTATGCATGGTGTAGTGAGAGTTTCGCGCTATCTATACGTTAAAAAAAAATTGAATAAATCGTTGAAGGGATATACGAACTTTGATTGAAATTTCTAAAAAACGAAAAAGGTCACCTGAATCTCCAAGTAAGCCAGTCGCATGGTTGAATTTAACACTTTAGAAGAAACGAAACGGCCAAAATAAGTTTAGTCTTATTATAAATTGTTGCCAACTTTTTCGTCCGTTTTTGCTTTTATGACAACTTTACCAGATATATATATATATATAAAGATTTGACAGTAATTGTTTCACCAAAACGAGCTCAACTACATGTCGTTGTTTTACGCTTCAACATAAATGCATATGTATGTATACAATGGAGACTGTTTTCTGTTCTACTGCCCTGGTCCTAGATTGGCTGTATACAATCTAACCCCTGACATGGACTACTTTATTAAATGTTTACAAACAAATAAATGCAAAGAGAAAGATTCGGAAAGAAATTCTAAAATTTACGCTAAAAAATAAAATACACAAAAATGGAAACAGTTTTAGACAATTATCATTTGAGAACTATATATAATTAGCATGCATCACTAAATGAAACTGATAAATTGATTGCTCCCTTAATGTCCAGTGGCAAATATATCCCGCATATTCATGACGAGATGCGAAATGGATCGACCTGAAGCAAATGATTGATACATCACCAAGACAGTGAGTTCGCTGAGGTAAAACGTATGCCGTACTAGAATGCTGTATGGATTTTGCTCATTGTTAAAGGCCGTACAGTGACCTTTGAACGACTTTGACCCCCCCTGCAGAGCTATAGAAAAACAGTACATTAAGGGGTGTTACACAGACTCTTTTTCGATGATACACAGACTCTTCTTAATTGTTACACGGACACTTTTTATGAATAGAATCACTCGTGCATGATCAGTGAGTTCATGGGCACTTTAATTTTCAATTAGATTTGAACTTTTTGGTTCACCGACTTATTTCCTGTCTTTTTATTGGATAAAATATTTACGTTAGCATCAATATCTATTTTCCGAAACATTTCTAGTAAAATACTATTCATATCAGTACACCAAGGGATTAGACATTTAACTTCAAGGGAGGGGGAGAGGGTATGGTATAATAAATCAAATTGTCATCACTGTTGGGTTTCTCGTCTGAATATTTTACATTAACTGTGTCAGATGACTCATTACAGGCTGAACCTTTTACAGGGTGCTCATTATAAAGTTTTAGTTTTTGGTCATTGTTGAAGGGTGTGCAGTGACCTATTATATAGTGACTAACAAGTAAATCACTTGGTCTACATGGTTTAAATGGTTGATAGTCGTCTCACCATATCTCCTTAGGCCAAAATAAAAATTGTTTGTTTCCCCTCCCCACACCCAGGTAAAAAATAAGCCCCCTGGGATGGGAAACAGACATTCTTTTAAATGTGGCCTTATTCATGATCTTTTTATTGAAATTCTGTAATAAGAAGATTTTACTAGTCTATAAGTATCACATAAACTTTACATTATCAATAATCCATTAAAATGAAGTCCAGTCAAAATAACCATGCCAGACAGATATATGACAGATAATTTCATGAATTTCATGAATTTTTGAATTTCACAGTTCTTCCATACCCCGAATTTATGGTTAAACGTTTATAGTAACCATAGAAACAGAGAAAAAGACTAAACATAAAAACCATGAAAATGGTGTCATTGTCAGATGAAATAAGCCATTCAAAAATGTCAAACATGTACAACTTACATTTATTCCATAATTATGCCAAAAGTAGTGATCCTATACATGTACAATGTAGCTTATAGCTTATGAGAAACATTGATGACCTTCGGCTATTGTCTGCTCTGAAGTTGGGTTGTTGTCTTTTTTGGCACATTCCCCATTTCCAGTGTCAATTTTATTAGGAAGTATAAACTGAGAAACAAATCTAACCATGTTAACATTGTATCAAACTGAAATAACCTTAATCACTTAAATTATCCATGAAGGTCAAGGTCAGGTCAACCCAACCTGATAGACAAGTAGATCTTTCAAGATACTCATATACAATAAAATGTATCCAATTACATATATAAAATATACAGTATAAAAGAGCATTTCATTGATTAAGTAACAGTATATTTTACATGCAGTCATTGAACCATGAAAATGGGGTCAGGTGCAATGTACATATAATGGCAAACTGAAACATCATAACATATTAATTAGCTACTAGCATCTGAATACAAGACAAGAAACATCCAGCTCTTTTAGCTTTTAAAATGTAAAGCTCTATAAAATAGCTTACATCATCACCCCAAGACTGTAATACAAATTTCTTGTATACAACCAACTTTCATGACTTGTGTAAGGCGAGACAAAATAAAATGATACTTTGAAGTACATGCATTGTTTAATATGTTTGACTACTATTATAAAATGCCAGTTTCAGAATGAACAGTAATTTAGAAGATTATTAAAATACATGTAGATACATTCAGACTATTATAACTATACAGCAAGCTGTCATTCGACTCTAACCAACAACCATGCCAGGGCTGTAAAGCTTGTCTAGGTTGGTAAAAACTTCCATCATCATGCATATATATGACACTAACCAATAGTGATGGACCGTGACAGACCCTCATGGAAAGTAAAGGAGGTTTAACACTCCCTGGTGGTACATGTAGCCAACAATAGCAATGGCAGCATAGAAACTCTTATTATATCCAAATTCTTATTTCAAATGAATAATTATCCAAGGTAAATCAGATGATGTATGATCATGATGCTGCACTTTTAGTATTGACAATGATTGATATTCACTGAAACTAGAAATTTCCATTATTCCAATTTTCTATTCTTAATGATATAACTATCCAAGATAATCATGGAATTAAGATATGATGCACTACTAATATTCCTAGAAAACTTTAAATTCTCTTTATTTCAAATTGTTAATATTACTTATTTCATATATATATATATATCAAAGGTATGCTCTGTCACCAAGTAATGTAGTACATTGTATTTCCTACATTTTTTCTATGAATTGTAAGTTTGCTATTTGTTCAATTCACAATTCTCTTTTTGTCCAATCAGATCATCCCATCAACTGTACATCATGACATAATGCTGTTAGCTCTATCAACGTTATTTCCAAACCAATAAGTAACACAAAATTATGAATGAATCCACCATTTCACAATTTATAGCTACAGGTACAAATGAGGTACCATATGAGAGTAACTTAGTGACACTATATATTTCCTATATATACATTGATATACATGATATATGCCGCTTCATAATCTGGCTGGGAATCATGCTCAAACCAATGTGATATCTTATCTACAAAAAAAATATACATTAAGAATAAAGTATTTATTATATATAAACTTGTATTTATCTACAAGAAAAACTAGCAATCATAATTTGCTTGACAACAAAGTTTAATGATGTAAAGAAATGAATTTATGACTTATACAATTTAATTGATAAGTCCCTTAGGCCAAATTAAAAAAGTATCTGTGGTTCCAGTTACATCTGAAAAAAAGTTAGGGTAGGTAGGTAGGGATTTTTTTTTATTTTATGTTTTTTTTTTACATTGAGTCTATGGGAGCAACATTCTGACTTTAACAGTGCTTAATGAAAAATGACAATAAAATCTTTAGGGTAGGCTATTTTTAAGCCGAAAAAGTAGGGACGATAGGGTTACTGGAACCACACATATATTTTTATTTATTTGGCCTTATGAGAAGAAGAATAAAACCCTTTTTTGAGGTTCTATTTCTAAAACAAAATGTTCTCTCTTTCTACATCAATGTTTTCTTAGGTGTATACTTCATTGAAGGGTTACTGTCTAATAGAGGCTATAGCACTATACTTGTTGTGATCAATTTATAATACTTTTTTATTTTAAAATAGAATTTGTTGAATATTACTACCAACGTGACATGGTGACAAAGCAAATAGTATTTATAAGATTCTTCTTCTTCTTCTTTATAATCCATCAACATACTGATGATAACGTGTCGGGCACTTATTTAACTATGCCGCGCATGCGTGGGATCTAATTTTTATTTAGTCATGACAGTGAATAATATACAAAAATAAAAAAAAAATTTCAACATAATTTCTTTTTCTTGTTATAAGATATATTTAAGTTCTACAAAATTTAGAGCATAACAAATCATTTATAACAAAATAATGAATCATACCCGGTAAAATCTTAAATTTCTTATCACAAAAGATGAAAGTGTTAAAAATTGTTGTTAAGGACGCAATGCCGTCTCATCATTTGGAATCAGGCATGTCAGGGCACAATATCAATATACTCTTTTTTTTGCCCCGGGCAATTTTGAGGTTATTGCATATATACAAACCCAAGCCTTGAACATGTTGAAGGTATTCATAACACATATGTGACAAATTATAATTATTGTACATAACCCACCAGTGGCTATATAAATAGGTATATCATCGTCGTAACTAGTCCGAGATTACTCTGACGTCCAAACGGCTGTTTTGCCAGACAAGCTTGTCTCGGACTACATCGTAACATGTGAAGATTGGTTGGTTATTGGTTAATAAAAAAAAGTGACAAATATTTCATGCAAATTTAGGACGTGACAGTTATCAATACATTAACATACAATATGTAGGATTACTCGATCAGGGGTTTATGTCTTGTAACTGTTGTATAGGCCATCCCGCACAACCATACCATTGTGAATACCCCACATGTCAATGCATGTTAGGCAATAAACAGGGGTGGATCCAGCCATTTTTAAAAGGGGGTTTAAACCATACTAGTTTATATGTAACTTTTTAAATCATGCATTGATCTTCCAAAAAACATGAAAAAGGGGGGTCCAATCACAGGAACAATTTTTTAACAAGCCCAAATTCTTACTTTGCCTTTGAACAGGCTACTATCCAAGAGTGTGGAGTATTGGAACGTCGATTCATACCTGTATGCACAAATTTAACAAATGTGAACATTTTTCCTTCAAACTCTTGGGTGATGACCCATGATCAATGATTATTCTGATAGACATGTATTAAAATATTCATTTCTACTCACCAATTGCAATTTCCAGCTCAGCTTATATTGTACTATAGTTTCCTTCTACCATGTCAACGATTTTGTGTAAAATAAGTTAGCTATTAGAAGCGCTGACACTGCCGACACACATGCGACATGAATGCAACAAAAATAAAGAGGGTACGGTAATTATCGTCGAAAAATGTCCCTAATGGATAGTCATTCAAATTAAACCAGCTTTATTATGCTGTATGCATGTAATATATATGTAACCTGGTCTTTAAATGTACTTTAAGTACAGTGTCTGACGTATTTATAAACATTTTCTTGATTATTTATCCTATTTCAAATATAAATTTGAATGAATTTATAAGCCTTTTTCTGCTATAATATTCAAACTTTATTTTTTAACGAAGGCTTCTGGTATGTAGTTTTTTTTTACAAAAGGCTCTCGAATTATAGACACATTAAAAAATAAAGATGGAAAGTCAAACGCATGAGTCTGGCAAAAATAAAGTTAACGGACAATGTCATGACAATAAACGGAAAACGATAAAAGACAGAGTTATATCTATATATTTTTTTCCCTGCCTCAAATTTACTCAAATGCAATTTATATAGGTAACATAAAAAGATAAATGATAATGCATTCATTTACAATATTTAAAAATAGTTACATCTTAAATTTAATTTAACATATTAAGATCACGTTTTCAAGTGTTCACGGCCGACATCCGTTACTATTAAATAAGGGTGTAAAAATGAATGACAAATTCTTCACCACGTACGGCAGTCTGTAATTGCATATAAAACGTATTGCAATCACTTGTAAACCATTAAATATAAAGGTTCAGGTGCTTATATTCAACAATCAAATATTATTTCGGCAATCTGTTGATTTTTTTAGTCAATTCGCGGCGATTTGTGCAGCAGTATGACTTTGAGCTACTTTTTTTATTTATATAATTATAAAACAGTGTTAAATAATTAAATAGGAAGAAGTTAGAATTCAAATTGGATATTTGTTTTATTTAAATAACATGATTAAGGGGACGTGGTAGACTTTCAGTTAAAAAAATCGTCTTCTTTCACAGTTTTATTTTATTCTTGAAAGGGGAGCAACCCCTGATAAATAATGGGAAAGTTTCACTCGTTTTGTGTCCAAATCATTAAAATCTGAACACGACTGGACACGGTCTGACAACATCTTGACGTCAGTTTGTATCCATGGTCTGTTTTGGTCTGACACGGTCTTAACGGATCTAAACAGCTCGCTAGAAGATACAGTCTTAAATATCTTGACATGCCTTAACGGGACTAATTTACCTAATGAGACTATCGATCCGAATGGAGACTTAACGATCTGACAAATCTTGACGTTTTCCTCTAGCAGTAAATCCAGTCAATTAAGATACGATCAGACCAAAATGACCGTTTCAGACTGAAATCGTGCTACTAGTGCTTGTAACGCGATCTTTGTGTTTCCCTTCTAATTTAGTGCGGTTAGATTCAATTTTTAAGTTACAATTTGAATGCTCCATTTCGATTGATTATTGTAGCATTGGTTAATGCTGCTACATGTTTTTTACACAATGGTGTTCATTGTCACCTAGTTTGTTAAATAAAAACAGTAACAATGACAAACTCTTGTTGACACATTCGATAATATAGAAACATTTAACATTTACAGATGCCCAACGAACACTACGGGTGCCAAATGTAGATGTCTATCTCAGACATAGATTACCTTAGCTGTACTTGGCAAAACTTTCAGGAATGTTGGTCCTAAATGCTCTTCAACTTCGGACTTTATTTGGCCTTTTTAACTTTTTCAGATTCGAGCGTCACTGATGAGTCTGTTGTAGACGAAACGCGCGTCTGGCGTATATACTAAATTTAGTCCTGGTATCTATGATGAGTTTATTTATATGCATACAGAACATTAAAATCAGAGCACAAAAAAACTTAATTAATGGACTCAAATTTACCTTTTAAAGATAAGAGGTATCAACAAGATGAATTTGTCTTGATATTTAGAAATGAATTAACGTTTAAAAAGTCCCTACTATTCAGTCCTATGTTCAGCCTGTTATCACGAGAGCTGCAAAAGGTTCTTTGCATTATTTTGTATCAATTCTTTTTTCTATTTTTAAAATAAAAACAATCAGTTTAATTTCCAAAGCAAAGTCGTCAGAATAATAAAAATGTACTTTAAGGGACTTGACAAGGACAATAACAATTAATAAACAACTTATATTTTACATTTTAGATTTGTTAAAATTAATGTTGTTTTTACAGGATATCAACCCTTAAAACAAGGCCAAATTCAGCTCAAATTAGTCTCAAATAACACCATTCTTACAGCACCAGCCAACCAACTTATGACATCAAGAAGTAAAATTGAATGTGTACGGTATTATAAAATATCTGAAGACTGTAGAGTGTTCGTAATTTCTACAGAAACAGGAGAGTGCAGTTTGTATAACAGCTACGCCATTATGTGTGACGGAGCTCAACATGTACAGGGATTCCAGGTGTATATGATGAAATAAGTTTTAACTATGCGGGTGAAAAAAACTGTGAAGAAAATAGAACTGACTCAAAATTACTATGCTAAAGTGTAAAGTGTCATCCTGAATGTTACATAGCGTAACATAATGAAACCTACATGCAATATGATTATTATGGTAAGACAAATAGTGTTCAAAACAGTGATTTACCCAGAAAAGATTTTTGATTTAATACAGTGAGAGACACTTTTTAAATCATGAAAAAAGTGAAAATGAGCGTGTTTGTGCTCATTATATTCTTCAGTGTAGTTTTGCAAATATTTTGACGAACGCTTAATGCAGCAAGAACCGACATTATTCATGTTATTCTTCGTGATTATAATTTCTTACAACATAGTTGTGATTCATTTACATAATACAAACCACAACGTATCACGATAATTTCTTTCGATACTATGTTTAACAAAAACAAATGTCTCCAAACAATAATTTTATGTATTATAAATCAAATAAATTACCTAAAACTATGGAAAATTGTCTTTAACAATTAAACCAGTGGCAATGTAGTAAAGGATCTGCTTACCCTTCCGAAGCACCTTAGATCAACCCAAGTTTTTGTTGGGGCTAGTGTTTCTAAGTCTTTAGTTTTATATGTTGTGTATTGTGTACGATGTTTTGTCTGTTTGTCCT
Source organism: Mytilus galloprovincialis (assembly GCA_037788925.1). Lineage (NCBI taxonomy): Eukaryota > Metazoa > Mollusca > Bivalvia > Mytilida > Mytilidae > Mytilus > Mytilus galloprovincialis. Next base: position 54,946,269 of record CM075341.1, read on the forward strand.
TTTTTAGCCATGGCGTAGTCAGTTTTTTTTTTTTTCGATCCATGAGTTTGATTGTCCCTCTGGTATCTTTCGCCCCTCTTTTGTCCCTATATTTCTTCTGTTGTGTGTTTATTGATTTTTGCGTTGTTTTGCAAGGGAAATCGCACAATGTCAGCAACTAGAAATAATCATGTTATTTGGAGATACCGCATGTTTTTTGACAGTATACATATAATCAGTTGTATCGTACTTTTTGTTCTGCTTTTAAAAATGTTGAACAATAATTGATAACATTCGCTGTATTTTCATTTCTGCAAATTGGAGATAAGAAACGTCATATACATTTTTGGTGAAAACCTTTTCCAAATTGTTCACAGATACAAAGATTGGTTAGAAAGTGTGACTGTCCCTCTAAAGATCTTATCAAAAGTTGGATATCAAATCATTTTGTTCAAGATGGTGTTATTGATAAACCCCGTAAATATCTATAAGATACATGTAAACAAATCGATCCTTTGGATATACTTACTCTCAATGTTGTCTCTATGACACAGTTGTAAATGCTTGAATTTTTTTTTTTTTTTTTTTTTTTGGTACTTACATTGTGAGAACTTATTATCCTATATCTTGTTGATGTTGCCAACTTATATTTTGACATTGCACAAAGTAATGCGTTTTTCGGACTCAAAATGACGTCCTTCCACTAGATTTGTTGGACTTATTACTTTTTTCTGGGCGATTATGCTCTTCATTTCATATTTCATTGGCTTTAAACTGGGTGTTTTGTAACTATTGTTTTTATGCAAGGTGTTTTGTGTCTTGAACAGATATTTCGAATCAAGCATACTTTCACTGATTTTCGTATTTTTGTTCTGTGTTGTACTTTATAACACTCCTTTTGCAGGAGAGGATTTAATCAAATGTTTAAGGCTGTTTAATCCCGCCACAGTTATTTTTTGCTCCAGTAGTTCAATGGTTGTTGTTGTTTCATTTCTGTTTTTTGTTTTTCGTAAACTGTTTTATAATAAATTTGGACTTGGGTTATTCGTTGATTTTTGTTCACATTTTTCGTGCAAAGTCATTTTTAAAGGCGATAAATTATATGTCAAGGTTTTTCCCATCATCCGTTTGCCCTTATTTACTCACATTCACTTCATGAATAGTTGTCTCGTTGAAACCATACCACATCTGATTGGTTTTATATTTACAAACATGACCAACATGATGGCAACATCACTCGTTTTTTTATTTGATATCCAATAATATTCAACGATTATATGTTGTCTTATCTAATATGTTGTTGTCCATTTGGTTTTGATGCGTTTTGTCATTTGATTTTGCCATGTGATTAGGGACTTTCCGATAGAATTATACACGGAGTTCAGTGTTTTTGTGATTATACTTTCTTATATGTACAAATATATACGAATAAAAAATCCGATTAAAAGTCAGATTGTAAGAATTGTTTTGTAAACATTTATTTGAGCTCACGTATAACAAATAAAATCATAACAAAGGACTGCACTAAAATTATGTTTTTAAAACATTGTTGATATATTGGATGTTGAATTTTAGGTGGAGTTGTTAACCTTTCAGCCTCCATATTATTTGTTATTTCTGATATTCAGAATTAATAGAGATCAATGTTAAAAAAATGGTATAATAACAAGTGTTTGTTTACATATATCAGGTGTTTGTAAGTATCTATTCTTATGAAAACCTTATCAACTTTATAATTTGAAAAAAACATGTCTCGTTATTATATTGCATAAACTTAAATCAATAAAAGAATCTGTTTTATTTGTGTTTGAACTTTTTTATAGATGCATAAAGCTATTTAGAAATGTTTTGAAATTTAGTGCAACTGAAAAATATCTACTTTCGGTTTGTATGTTTAGAAAATTAATACAATTTCACAAACTGCAAAAATGAAAAAGAAAATATAAATGTACATTATTATGTATATCATATTGTTCATTGTTCACTTATTTATAAAAAAAAATAGATGACATATGCTTTAAAGTATTGTCTCTTTTTATTGTATATGTCATTCATCAATACCATTTAGGATTGATCACATGTCCATTGTTACAAAACAATTAATAGAAGATTGCAGAAGTTTTCCATGTATAATCCTTTTACATTGAAAACAAAATGCACATATATCCCACTTAGAATTTTTTCTGAAAAAGAAAAACAAGTGTTGTTATTGTCAACTTCTTGCAGATAGATCACAAAAATAATTACTAGTATATATTTGTTTAGGGGCAAGCTCCTAATTTCAACTTCGCCTAGTTGTATCTACTATACAACATATCGAAATATTTAAATTCATCTCTAGGTCCAGTTATGATTACAAGACATTGACACTTAACCAGAAAGTTAAAGAGTGTCGTAATATTTATGATAGGTAGCACTGTCAGTTTGATGTCAAAACCCCATTCTCACATAGACCATATTAAATATCAAAACTGAAAACTGAAAACCAAGTATGACTTTAAACTGTCCATTGCCCAAAAGACTGCATTCGCTTGCACCTCAAGGTTTCAGCATTTTGATATTAAAAAAGTATTTCTTCAGAGTAAATTTATAAATATCAAACTAACCACCATCAATAAACATAACGTTTATCTTCAGTCTGTAGTTATAGATGAATCGTCCTATGTTTTAGATTGTTTCAAAACCAAAAGCGACGTAATTCACATCGGAGTTTACATCGGTTGTGATTTTTATCGTATTTCATAATCAATGGCTTACTATCGTGAACTTGTTTGTTTTTTTTTTTTTGTGTTGTCTTGTTTTTGGTTTTGCTTGTGATTTTGTCTGTTCTCATCGGATTTGATAGTCCCCCTTGTATTTAAATGATTGACAGTTAATGGAACAATTACACATTTTTATATTTTCTAATACAAACAGAAAATTCTGCACGAATAAAGATATCAATCACAAGGTCACATACAATGTTATCACTGAAATACGAAAATAAGAGTATATACCACTAATCAGGGTTTCCCCTGGGTCAATTATTTTAATTGCCACCGCTTTCGACAAAACAATATATTTTTCGCCACTTTATTATTTTTTTTCGCCAAGTAACACAAATATATTTTTTCTTTTAAAATTTCCCCCCCCCCCCAAACAAGAAGTGGTTTTCACAACAAAACAAAACATTTTACCACTTGAAATTTATCCCGCGTGTAGGGTGTAGTCATTACATTGAAGTGTTACTCTCATGCCAACCTAACTTATGAATAGATTTCTTCATAACAACAGTTTTCTTTTCTAGACCATCGTAAATAAGTAAAACTATGCTTGAAACATTGAAACACGTGTGTCACTGAAACGACTTTAAAGTACCCACTCAAATCAATTATCTATATCAAAGTTATATGATAAAGTTTTAAATCAGAGACCTTTTTTGCTTTTGAAGATTTTTCGTCATAACAACAGTTTTCTTTTCTTGAGTATCATTAAAAGAAGGATCGAGAGGAATCGTCAAAATTGTGCTTCAACACGTGCGTCGCAAAGTGGCAAAATCCTGTTTGTGACATGTGACGGACGCCATTTAACCATATGATTTCAATTTGTCATATAATAAAATCAACACCTTTATTAATTAGTCCTTTGATGTCGATAGCTATAAATGCAATCAGCTGATTATTGATTTTCTGTCAAAATCCTAACGAGTTCAAGGTGAATTCCGAGTATTGTCTGATCGGGTAAAGTCCGAGAAACCGAAAAAAGTAAATAAACAAGACGGCTGAAAATAAATCGCTATATATATTTTTTTCGCCAAATTCTTTCGCCAATGACGAATTTTAATCGCCACAATTATTATTTTTTTCTCCAGCGGAAACCCTGTCACTAATGTCAACATTTATTGAATGTTATTTATCTCAGTGTTTACATATTTTGTATTTTTAAAGAATCCAATAAAACCATCCAACACATATAAAAACACAATAGATTTTTTTCATTTTATTTTTCATACTTGTCATTTTTCAGTATTTTTGAAATTCTCTTTAAAATGATATCTTGGAACTAACGTCTTTAAATTTTATGATATTTTGTTTTGTAACGCGATCATTAAGGGAAATGAAGCAATTTAAATTAACTAAGCATTTAAAAAAACCTACACAACCATCCACTACATTATACCTATGAAAATTTAAAAAAAAAAATTAAAAACACTTAGAGGTTGCACGGAGCTCAACGTACAATGAAAAATGCACCTGGCACTGATTCTAAACTTTCTTCTAACTTTGATTGGAGTTAAATCTTATTACAATAAAATTAACGGTACCAATTTTCTTGCACCAGATGCGCATTTCGACAATACATGTCTCTTCAGTGATGCTCGTGGCCACAATATTTGAAATCCAAAGCTTATATAAAAGATGAAGTGCTATAATCCAAAAGGTCCAAAAAGTATAGCCAAATCCGTGGAAGAAATCAGAGCTTTGCACGAGGGAGATACATTCCTTAATTTATAATAATTTCTATCATTTTGTAACAGCAAATTTTAATAACACAAAATATCCGTATTTTCATGCCAGTACCGAAGTAATGGTTACTGGGCTGGTGATACCCTCGGGGACTAATAGTCCACAAGCAGAGGCATCGACCCAGTGGTAGTAATAACATTAACGGTACCAATTTTCTTGCACTAGATGCGCATTTCGACAATACATATTTCTTCAGTGATGCTCGTGGCCAAAAAATTTGAAATCAAAAGCTTATATGAAAGATAAAGAGCTATAATCCAAAAGGTCCAAAAAGTATAGCCAAATCCATGGAAGGAATCAGAGCTTTGCACGAGGGAGATACATTCCTTAATTTATAATAATTTCTATCATTTTGTAACAGCAAATTTTAATAACACAAAAAATCCGTATTTTCATGCCAGTACCGAAGTACTGGTTACTGGGCTGGTGATACCCTCGGGGACTAATATTCCACCAGCAGAGGCATCGACCCAGTGGTAGTAATAAAATTAACGGTACCAATTTTCTTGCACCAGATGCGCATTTCAACAATACATGTCTTTTCAGTGATGCTCGTGGCCAAAATATTTGAAATCCAAAGCTTATATAAAAGATAAAGAGCTATAATCCAAAAGGTCCAAAAAGTATAGCCAAATCCGTGGAAGGAATCAGAGCTTTGCATGAGGGAGATACATTCCTTAATTTATAATAATTTCTATCATTTTGTAACAGCAAACAACATATGTTCATGCCAGTACCAAAGTACTGGTTACTGGGCTGGTGATACCCTCGGGATCTAATAGTCCACCAGCAGAGGCATCGACCCAGTGGTAGTAATAGAATTAACGATACCAATTTTCTTGCACCAGATGCGCATTTCGACAAAACATGTCTCTTCAGTGATGTTCGTGGCCAAAATATTTGAAATCAAAAGCTTATATAAAAGATGAAGGGCTATAATCCAAAAGGTCCAAAAAGTATAGCCAAATCCGTGGAAGGAATCAGAGCTTTGCATGAGGGAGATACATTCCTTAATTTATAATAATTTCTATCATTTTGTAACAGCAAATTTTAATAACACAAAAAATCCGTATTTTCATGCCAGTACCGAAGTACTGGCTACTGGGCTGATGATAACCTCGGGGACTAATAGTCCACCAGCAGAGGCATAAACCCAGTGGTAGTAATAAAATTAACGGTACCAACTTTCTTGCACCAGATGCGCATTTGGACAATACATGTTTATTCAGTGATGCTCGTGGCCACAATATTTGAAATCCAAAGTTTATATGAAAAATGAAGAGCTAAATTCCAAAAGGTCCAAGAAGTATAGCCATATCCGTGGAAGGAATCAGAGCTTTGCACGAGGGAGATACATTCCTTAATTGATAATAATTTCTATCATTTTGTAACAGCAAATTTTAATGACACAAAAAATTCGTATTTTCATGCCAGTACCGAAGTACTGGCTACTGGGCTGGTGATAACCTCGGGGACTAATAGTCCACCAGCAGAGGCATCGACCCAGTGGTAGTAATAAAATTAACGGTACCAATTTTCTTGTACCAGATGCGCATTACAAAGGTCGAAACGTGTTGCTATACAATATTGTACAGTGTGCACATACGTTCAATTAACATTTACAATTGTCATGTTTCGAGACAAATTTGACGTTTGATGTAGATAGATTATAGATATTTCAAATAACACTGGCAATTTACACGTCGATCTGTTTTTAAAATTTGGCCACATACTTCGGTTTAATCAGCTTGTCACTGTTTGCCTGAGTATCGGTTCTTAATATATTTTTGGCTATGAGTATCGATCACTGAAGACAATGTTGTCGAATTAGGAATATGATGAAGTAAAATTGGAACGTTTAATGTTATTTCACGACAAAAAACATATATAAAGGAACTTACCTGATTGTAAGCGAACGCTCCAGTTGTATAGTGCACAATGTAAAACGGAAGAATATGATGAGAGTTGAATATAACAAGCTCTTTCTTATCTGGTGACATATGGGAGTCATAGCCTTGCTGAAGTGAAGCACCATGAATCACGGAAGGACATACGTACACATTCCCAGGTAAGACCTGACTAAGAAGAAGCTGAGTTGCCCCTGAAATGTAACCCATCGAGTAACCAGGAAATTCACTGAAGTAGACACCTCTGCCATAGTACCCGTTGTTAAGCCTGTGCGCGAATCCTTGCTGGCCTAGAAAAAAAATAAAATGTGACATCATGAAATGGTGAAACGAGTATTTCTCATCAAAATAACACATCTAATAAAATGCTGTTATTTGAGATAGATGCAATATTTGAAGATGCTTTAATTTGTGCAAAGTATTTAATTGATTATGGGTCATATATGTAAAGAAGAAGATTTACCTGGGACTTTGAAATTGTTTTCAACAATAGACTTTATGTTTGCCTCTATTGTACCATGAAATGCTAATATCGGATAAGCCATTTTGGCTCCTCTGTGCTTCTTCATGTCATCTATTGCTTTGCTAAAATACATAACAGTGATAATTTCAATCTTTATAGTAACAGTGTATCGAATCTCAGAAATTTGTAAGTCAGCTTATGTGGATTTGAATTAAGAGGCATGTTTCAAATTGATCAAATTGTTGTCATAAATTATGTCGTTCATTTTACATTATGCAAATACTTATCAGATTTAACCAATCAAAAACTCTTATAGTGTTATTAAGCATAGTAGTTTGTATGTTAAAAGCCAGCAATCAGAATTTAACAACTGCAATTCATTAAAATATGTTAGAACCAGATGCTCCGCAGGGCGCAGCTTTATACAACCACAGAGGTCGAACCCTGAACAGTTGGGGCAAGTATGGACATAACATTTAAGCTTCATACAACTCTGAATTTGGATTGTGATTAAATAGTTGACACAACATAGGTTTCTGACACAGAATGAATGTGGTCTAAGAACTTAAACTTACAAACTTAACAATTTTAAATTGTACATTTACCTATTATGGTCCAATATCCAAAATCTAAATACATGGTTAGATTCAGTATATCATAGAACCACAAAAATTCAAGTTTTTTTATGAAATCAAATAATGTTCAATTTTAGACCCTTAAGACCTAAATGTGGACCAATTTGCTAACCGGGCCCAAATATTAAAAATCTAAATACATGGTAAGATTCAGCATATTGAAGAACCCCATATCTTCAATTTTTGTTGAAATCAAACAAAGTATAATTTAAGACCCCCATTTGGACCAACTTAAGTACTGGGCCCATAATCAAAAATCTAAGTACATGTTTAAATTCAGCATATCAAAGAACCCCAATAATTATTTTTTTGATGGAATCAAACAAAGTTTAATTTTGGCCCCTTTTGGCCCCTTATTCCTTAACTTTTGAGACCATTACTCCCACAATCAATCCCAACCTTCCTTTTGTTGTCATATACCTTGTGTTAAAATTTCATAGATTTCTATTCACTTATACTAAAGTAATTGTGCAAAAACCAAGAAAAATGCTTATTTGGGACTTTTTTTTATCCCTTATTCCTAAACTGTTGGGACCAAAACTACCAAAAACAATCCCAACCTTCCTTTTATGGTTATAAACCTTATGTTTAAATTTCATAAATTTCTGTTTACTTATACTAAAGTTATTGTGCGAAAACCAAATGTCTTCGAACTACGACGATGACGACGACGACGACGCCAATGTCATACCAATATACGACCAAAAAGTTTTAAATTTTTGCGGTGGTATAAAAACGTGTTAACTTCAATATCTTAATTGTCTCTTCAGTAAAACTTAATAACAGACCATTTTGTTATAGTTGAAAGAAACGTTCTTATACTTATTTTGTTTATAAAATGTAGAATTCACAGATATCACAAATACCACATGTAACATTTATACAAATAACAAAAGACGATCTCGAATGATTCCTTTAAGTTTATTGACAAGATTCATATATACTCACTGAAACTGTTTTACCAAAGGTGGGTTGACCACATACTGTACTCTAGTAACTGTGAAGCTGAAATTCCAGATTAAAAATGTATCATTCCATTTTAAAAAAAAAACTATGGGGTAATCTTCAATTTCCTTTTGATGTTTTGTTGATTTCTAGTCATAATTCTCATAAATTACATAATTGTAAAATAGTTGGAGGCATACCCATCACTCGCAAATACTGCTTCGAATATCAAATATGTAGCTTTAACGGTTTCTCAAGATATACATGTATAAAACTATTTTGAGGTTTATTTTTAATAAATTATTACATAGTTCACAAACACTCTCGTTATCTTGTGTGTATTGCACTCGCTGCAATATGAATATTTAACTTTAATTTAGTTAAACGTCTGAATAATCTAGCCACATAACAAAATATTTGCGATGAGATAAGAATTAGTTATAATTTGCTTTTATTCTTTGCATTAATAACGTGTCTGAATCATGTAGAGATCGAAAAGTGTTTGATTTGTTAAATGTTTTGCATTATACAGTTATAATTATGTAAAATTTCAATAAATTCTTTTTTCGTTTATCATAATCATACAATCACCTGTTTCCACTTCCACTAATTAGCCTATAAAACTGCGACTCTGCAAGTCTGAAGTGGGTTTGTGCAGCTGACCCTTCCTTGTACGCTCTTTCTGGATAAAGGTCAAAGTAAACAACTTTGTTTCCTTCCAGAGCCTCTTTTTCTCCTTTCATTAATAACTGTCTGTTTGAAACCTATGATGGTATTCGAATTTATGAATTATTTGAAGTTCAATTGTTCTAGTTAAATATTTTAAGCTTGGCATTGAATGAGAATATTGGTGAAAGCTATATAATAGTATATCAGGTTTGATTTGATTATTATCTGTTCCTTTTTTTTAATCTGAAATATTTAATATTTATTTCAGAAACACATAAAACCACATTTCAAAATACCAAATATTAAAAATAAAATATTTTTAAAATGTCTTATATTTTTTTCATTAATTGTTATAAACATATGAAAGTATCAAAGGGTAAAAAAACAAAAATGAAGGGTATTGGTGATTTTATGTTCAATGTTTATTTCATAATTTCTTAACATGGTAATATGACGTCTTGAGGATCCAGTCAAAAACAAATCATTCGTCTTCACGTTTGAAATATGTATGAGAGTCATGCATAAATTTAAGCAGAAACCGTTGTTCTCTAAAGTTCAACGCAAAAGGCTAGGTCGGTATTGTAGCATTCCATTATAAGTTTCATAGCAAAACGTGAAATTATGGATATACTTAGGTGTGGTTTATGAATTTTCGTCAGATTTTCGGACTACTTTTTTTCCCTACAACACAGGGTAAAACATCTTAACCCACAACACCCATTTTTCTTTCCAACATATACTACAATAACTCATTCAAAGTCATTTAGCAACTTTAAACAGATTGTAGATTTCTTTTCTTTCTTTGTGGTTCGAAAATAATACCAATGCAAATATGAGGTAAAACCCTTGTAAGCCTTTTTCTGCCATGTTTTAAAACTGTAATAAATATTTCGTTTAGGAGAACCATAACATATCTATATTTATCATATTTTGTTCCTTTACTAGTGCTCTTCTTAATTATAGTATCAATTTCAAATGCTAGATTTTTTTCAGGTTAGCCGAAGTACATCCATAACTGATAATTCTATATTCGTTATTTATATTCTTTTTTTAATACATCGATAGGAATACAAAAAAAATGCTCTTTATGTTTTGATGTCAGGTTCTTTTAATCACTTTCAAATTCCATATGGTAAATATTTAAAAATATAAATAAGATAAGAATATAAAATAAAATTAATATGTTTTTTTTAACTCATAAATACAATTGCGCTCTCTGATATTAACAGTGTTATATCATTTTTGATTCTTGTATCCTTATTAAAGAAGTGAGAAATTCTATTTCAGCATATCGTTTATTTTGCTACATCATTTTTGTGCTATCTTTTATCAACATTTTACTGACTTACCAAAATAGACGATTAATGTAATTAGTATTTCTTGAACATTTGTTTATTTTGTCACCTAAGCCATATCATAACAAATGCTATAAAATTTATTACTTCTAACGCCTCGTAACTTCGTGTTTTATCTGGCATCTGTTTTATTTGAACGCTACTGACGAGTCTCAAATAGACAAACCGTGCCAACGCCAATACAAATATGCTGATATCTTTGATAATATTATGTTGAGATAAAGTTTGTTGTATTAAAGTTAAACTGTAAGAGGTCGTTTAGCTATGCAATTATATTTTCAATATTTAAACTAAAGAATGTGTCCCTAGTACACGGCCGCATCCGCACTATCTTTTTCTATGCTCCTTGGACGTGAAAATAAGGTAAAAAACTATAATTTGGCTTAAAATTAGAAAGATCATATCATAGGGAACATATGTACTTAGTTTAAAGTTGATGGGACATCAACTTCTTTAAAAACTACCCTGACAAAAACTTTAACCTGAAGAGAGACAGACGGACGAACAAACGAACAGATGGACGAACGGACGAATGAACGGACACACTGACCAGAAAACATAATGCCAATAAATGGAGCATAAAAACGTTCTCGCCTTCTTTTGCAGTTGATCTAGTTCTTCGTCCTTCTTCTTCATTTCATCTTTAGTTTCTTTGAGTTCTTCCTCAAAGTGCTGTTTAGCTGCAATCGCTGTTTTAAGAACTTCACGTTTCTCTTCGTCGCTCATTCTGCTAAACACAACAGTTGAAACTCCTCCCTTTAAAATTCTATCTGTATTCTTCACAGTTGAAATTTCTACAATGTAAAAAATGTGTGCACTTGTAAACCCGTTACAAATTCGATACTTCTAAGAACAGGCTTCAATAGTAATAATTATATCTTTAAACATATTTTATTTTCAATGTGTACCAATAGATGTCTATTAAACCATATCTTCTTTTCCAAACAAACTTCAAAACTAAGAAGTTCAGAAATGACGTATTTGAAATGATACATTTTTAAGTGCTTTTACTTGAAAAAAAATATATTACTTTAAACCAACTCCATTGTTAATAGAAAGAAATGAGTAATGTATCTTTAGGACACATATGTTGACCCGCTTGCATATAACGTTATTAAGGGACATGACTCAAATGTGTACTTGATCTGCGATTTCTGGTAATGAGCATTGTGTATAAATTTCATTTCATTTTGATTAGGCAAACTAACGTTAGAGAACGTTATATATTATTAAAAATAATAAGAAGATGTGGCATGATTGCCAATGAGACAACTAGAAACCAAATGAAAAAGAAGTTGAGCCTTGTATTCATCATTTTTAAATCTTTTTTTTTAATCACTTACTTTTTCTTTGGTTTTCCTCTGTTTCGAAAGCCTGCAAAATAGTTGTTTATTAAAGATACTACAGTTTATATAGTACAAAAATGATATTCACTTTGTGTTATTCATTATAAAGTTTCTACTTTTATTGGGTGAAGTTGATTCAAGATGAATTTGCCAAATATGTGAGTCATATACATTGAAGCAACTTATATTTCTATGCATTTTACATCCTTGACTTGGAAAAGTTTTAAGCTTTACATACACAAGCTATTTGTTAAGTGTTATATTTATTTACCCGACTAAAACAATGAGATGCAAGTTGTACATGACTGTTAGAATGATGAAATTATTATGAAATTTCAAAGCAAGGGATGACAATCTTTGTGCAACCTTCAAAACTCAAATAAATAAAAGACATAACAACTGCATTAGTTTTTTTTTTTTTTTGTTCGAAGAGTTTATATGACGATCGTAAACATATGATATTAACAAATAACAAACCTTAACAGTTTCATGATCTTTATCATACACTACAAACAGAACTTCTGTGATCACCGATTTTGGATTTTGCGATGAGAACTCTTCTACACACTTGTATAATGATTTGGCTACAAGACCTGCAGGATATCGAAGTTTACCTGTTCCCAATGCTGGGAAGGCAATAGAACTGCATTTATTTTTGGAAGCAGTCGACAAACATTCCATCACGAACTTTTCTAGCTCCTGCAAATTAGGTATAAACAACATATACACAAATCTGTTCTTCAAGTGCGTGATAACTAAGTAATTCGATAGAAAAAAATAACCATATAAAGTCATGTTGATAGTTTATATTAAATCAGCTGCTGTAGAATGTCATAACTAATAATGTGTGGTACCTCATCAGTACAATCCGTTCAGAACCAGGTATTTTATGACAAACATTTTAAAAACTATACATTTTAACGTTTTTCAAATTTAACAACAAAATGTTGTATGGAGAGGTAAGAGTATCATTCTTTTTTGAAAGTAACACATCTTTATGTTATTGACCTGTTGAAATGTGTTGTTTTCTTGATGTTAAACACCAAAGCAAAAATAAACTGATTTTTAGAAAAACTTTGAAAACTAACACAAATCTAAAGCTGACAAAGCATTAAAACTAAATGCAATCTGTTGATAAATCCTACTTTTATAAGACGTGAAATGTCTATATATTCTCAAGTTTCAGATAAAATTACTAGATACAAGGTAGTAAACTAATGAAGCACAGTAAGAGACTTCATTCGATCGATACCTAGGTAAATTTCGACATAATCAGGTTTTTTTCTATTAGGTAGGATTATCACTAAACTAGTACATATTTCTGTATAGGGGCCAGCAGAAGCACGATTTTCTTGCTGTTTTGAAGACCCATTGGTGGTCTCTAGCCATTTTCCAATTATTGGTCGGGTTGTTGTCTCATCTCCCATTTCTTTCTCAATTAATTTTATTAGTAATTACTTACTTTGATTTCCGATCCTTCTTTACGCCATTGATTCAAGCATCCATGACAAACAATTTTACACTTTAAATTACCACCAGATGTCACTGCAATATCTCCATAATTGATACCATTCGGATAGTTCTGTGAACACTCTTGTTGTAAGGATTGACCACCATTTTTCAACAATGAGGCGGACACTGCGCCATGATCCAGCTTTAGTTCTTTTGACGTCGTATTTACAATTGCTCCAACCTTAATAGTATTATTTGATATACACTCGAAATATAATGCCAAGAAGCCAGTCTAATTTGAAAAGTGAAATGAACGTGGTTATTTCACTTCTCTGACGTGAAACAACAGTATGCGTTGTCAAGAAGTCGATGACATCGGATCAAAACAAATTGTGAATGCGTAGAAAATGATATAGTGCCTTACATATTTTACTTTAATTTCATGAATGTAAAAAAAAAGAATAACTAATAAAAAAATTCAAATAATGAAATGTATTCAAATCATGACCAAATAACACAGCTAATTAACTCATTCGCTACATGCATTCAAGAACTAAAAGGTTGTTCGGTCACTCGTTGAAGATTTTTCTCAATTTGAATCTTTCGATTAGTTATTCTATAAGTATTCTTCTAAATTGTTTATTTACATATATCGTTTCCTTTTTCTTATTAGGAAATTTTACGAAGGATTCACATGGCGAATGGCGCATTTACAACAGAAGATGATTTTGTGTCAATGTTTGAAGTTTTATTTGATCGTGGTTTGTATTTCAAAAACGGGTAATTGAATACCTATAAACAGGTCTGTAACAATCTGTAACTTCTAAATCTGCTAAAACAATAAGCAAAATGAAGCATTGTGATACAAAAATATGTAATAATTGTTTATACCTAAACTGAAATATAATTCTGTGTACCCAAATGCATACAAGAATCCGAAATAAATGTATATGTTGTATCTTTACCTTCATTCTTGCTAGCTGTCCTTTAACTATCTTTATCTCAATATTTCCAGCCTGTACATTTTGTTGATCATTTGCAGCTGTTAAACCTGTATGGAATGATAAAGTTAAAATATTATTTCATCTGTTCATACGATTTTCCTTAGTTTCAGAGGTCAATGTATACCACCCTTTTCGCATCTTGATTTTTTTTAAGAACCGGTATCTTCCAAAATGAAAACTTCAGATCTATGATTTTAAAATCAAGTCTAGTATATTGCAATATACAAGGTGTTTTTTTACTCTTGTCTTTTTGTAAAGTTCTCTAATGGCCGCGTGTTTCTGCAAGAATCAGAAACATTTATAGACATATGGTATAACTATTGCATAACATTAACTGTACATTAAAATAAACTTTACTGCTTCAAGGCTTAGCTTTTCTCCAAGATATTCAATAGTTTGTGTCCTCTAAGTCTACGTATCTTTTATTTAAATATGTGGTCACTAGCGTATATGCTATCCCTGAAGCTATTGTGACTTCATAAATACATGCACCTGAAATTTACCTTTAGAAGCTGTCTTTGAGAAATGAATATTTGCTGCTTTCTGGAAGAGTTTGACAGTGTCAAAAACAACGTCACATAAACATACTGTCTGTATGCAGCTAGATGGATGCACTCTGAAATAATCTTTTACTATTTCAACTATTACATTGGTTGCTGCTTCCGAAGGATAGTGAAATATGCCAGTACAGAGAGCCGGGATTGCTATACTGGCAAATTTATTCTTTTCAGTCACTGCTAAGCATGTCTCAATACACTGGACTAAATACTTTTCTTCATTGTGTTTGCCACCTTTCCAGGTCGGTCCGACAGCATGCGCAATCATTTTACAATGCAAATCACCAGACTTTGAACAAAACACCTCTCCATCAGATAGTGGGCCAGATTTTGTAATGTACTGCTCACATTCATCTTGAATACTTTTCCCACCTTCAAGAGAAATGATGATATTTAACCACGTGAATTTCATAAAAGCTAAGAAAGGAGACAGAATCATTGCAAAGGAGAAATATCATTCTTCAAACAATATTTCATAAATCATCATTCTAAACACTTGAAAACAAGAATGGAATAAAACGGTCTGGATGCACAGAAAAGGGTAGACGGTTAAATCATATTACATAAAGTTTAACTATTTATTTCATTTGAACAGAAAAATGATTAACTAAAGCTGAAAGCAGTATTTATTACTAATTTGCAACACATAACTGTCAGTCAGACTTAAACCTTTTAAGAATATGAAAAAAAATTAGATATTACTGAAAACGAAACGAAACCGATAACTAACCTATCTTAACAAGGACTCTTGCCAATCCACCTTTATGCTGTAGATCTTTATTTGCAGCATTAACTATGACGTCAACATCAAGTTGAGTAATGTCGCCTTCTATTATCAATACTTCTTTATTTCCATTTGTAGTGAAGCAGGCTATTTCTGAAGCATTTCCTTGAACTATACCCTTGCTATCAGTTCTCGTGCCGTCATCAAGGTCATCATCGCTACTTTCGTTACCGTCTTCGCCAATTTGTTTCAATTTTGTCTTTCCCATAACCTTTTTCACAACTTTTTGAAACTTTGAATTTGAAGCTACAGAATTAATGCACTTTAACAAGGACTCTACTTCTTTAACAGCATCTTCGAAAGCCTTGCCCTGTCCCTTTATAAAAATACTATTATGTGTAATGTTAAAGACTATGTTTTCTTGTTTCAATTCTTTTTCTAGTTTTTCTATTTCTTCTTTCATCAGCTCCTGTAAAAGTTTCACGTCATCAGGCCTGAGCTGGTACGATTTTTCTTGTACTCCATTCATGGATATGAAATCGGAAAGTTTTTTGTGAACTAAATGACCATCGGATTGCGATAAACAGTATATAGCAACTTCGTCTAGCTGATTTGTAGTTATTTCTAATATGGTGTTTCTATATTCATCTTCTAAATCCTCAATATATCTTCCAAATTCGCGTGAATTGAGAACAGGTGTCTGCCAGTTTTCTATATCTAAAGATATTTCAATTATAGATTCCTTGAGAATTTCAGCGCATGTCTCCGCTTCGTTGTTTGTCATAGCGTGCACATATATAGTACCATCTTGAAGATCCAACACTCCAACAGTACCGCTTGCTTGGAATTTACCGTAAATCTTCTTTTCAACATCAGGTCGTTTTAAATATTGGATGAAAAGTTTTGACCTCTTGCCAAAACATTCAGAAACTATTCCATTTAATATTTCAAAAATTTCAACTTTCGCAGCAGTTATGTCAACTCCCGTTCCGCAAAATTTTACGACATTGCCTTTTGTGTCTATCTGTATATCAATACCTACATATTTACTTTTCAATTTATCAGCAAAATGTGTATATTCCAGTAGGATCAATTGATGGTGCTTGAAAGATATCATGTCACTCATTTCTTTGGATTTTCG
The DNA here is from genome assembly GCA_037788925.1 of Mytilus galloprovincialis. Taxonomy (NCBI): domain Eukaryota; kingdom Metazoa; phylum Mollusca; class Bivalvia; order Mytilida; family Mytilidae; genus Mytilus; species Mytilus galloprovincialis. Next base: position 54,962,951 of record CM075341.1, read on the forward strand.
TGTGATCTCTTTCGTGATATCTTTTATCATTTCCTTTATAATTGCTGACAGTGTTTGCACAGGTGTCTTGTGACCAACAATATATATCTCAAACGATGTTGTTTTCTCAATTATAACACTAACGTTATCTGGATTCTCCATATTCAGTTCTTTCAGTCTTGACATTAGTAACGTGTGTAAATTCTCAGCAACGGAGTGTTTGTCTACTTGCAACGACTGTAAATATTTGTCAACACCCTCTTTGACATCTCTGCTCCATGTTTGTGCCAGTTTTTGATAACCTGATTTTTCTTTTGAAAGTGTACACTTCATTTCTACCTTATTATCGTCAGATGACGATGGCCACGTGATTTCAGCATTGACTGCTTGTAGCTGTTTGCAAAGCTGTGACTGCGATAATGTTGAATGAAGTAAGAATTTCAATTTCTTGTTATCGATATTTGTGATATAAACAGGTTGCGGCACTTCGAATGCTGCCTTGTCTTCATCATGATGGATTCCAAGGCAGTCGTAGAAAATTTGCACTGTTAATTTACACTTGTCGATTATGTGTGAATTTTCGCAAGCAGCCATTGCATCTATCAACAAAAAAAGAAGACGTCAATTTTATTTCGTTCTTTGTGTCTTTATTTATTGTCTTTTTCAAATTAAAAATTACCTTTTGTTATTTTCTTTGAGTATTTCAATAGATTATTGTTTATTTTCAATATCGAATCAAACTAAACGGAACACATTTTATACAGGAAGTAATAAATTTAAATTATACTTCCAATAAGGGACACCATCAATGCCTATAATATCATTCTCTTCTATACCATTACTGTATAGCAGTGGTTAGTGCACGGATAATGAGGAAAAGCATGTATCATAGAATGTATATTGCACTCTTGATCTTATTCACAAAATATCTATACTCAGGATAATCTATTATCTTTAAAATTTACGACTTTTATGTAAACTTCTGATGAAAACGGTTTTACCATTAATTTGTTCTTGAGTATATCTTTTAATTTCTTTGCTTGTTTTTCTTTCTTCATTGTTTTATCCCAAAATTATTCTTTATTCTGTAATTCCCTTCTACAACTTACTGCCTTCAGCGGCATATGTTTATGAAGATGTGCCTGTTTATTTACGTGTTGTGATGTGCCATTATTGTTTCAGGTAAGGGGGACGGTTGTGGTACCTTTTGAAACGTTCAAACCCGCTGCATTTGTTAATCTGCAGTGGTTGTCGTTTGTTGATGTTGTTCATAAGTGTTTATCGTTTTTCGTTTTTTATATAGATTAGACTGTTTGTTTTTCTGTTTAGATAATTTCTCACAAGTCATTTTCGGGCCCTTACTAGCTTGCTGTTCGTTGTGGGGCAATGCTTTTGAATGTGCACTTTTAAATATGGCGGAATGTATTTTGGCGATTTTGTTCTATCCGCGAAAAAAAAAACGAAAATTTAAACCCCTTGAAAATAACCTGATATACAGTATTGTAGCACATAAATGTTTATAATATGAAATGTCATTTACACTAAGAGATGTTCATTCAATTGAAAAATTTAATACAAGCTGGTAAAAATGCCATACAAATTGAATGATAGTTCATTTTTTGTTAACGAATTAACTTACTTTTCGGATCCTGAAAATACACAACACAATAGCCTTGGTCTGTGTTCATTTCTGTTTTAACAACACCCTCTACACCTGACCTTCTCTTGTTATCAAAGTAATATTCAATTGTACCACTGGTAGTTTTTGGACTAAAACCTTTCACTATAATACAGTCAGATTCTGCTACATTGTGTACTTCTATGTGGTTACCGTCAAGAGTCTTTTTCTTACACACAGCTTGAAGTTGTCCAATATCTGCAAAGTTAACGGTTAAAACGACAAAAAAAAGAATTAATAGAATAACTGTTGAAGTATACATGTACGAATGAATGAATGGATTATAGTTTTCTGTTTATTTGTATTTGACAAAGTTTCTAGGCATTCTAAACACTATAACATATAAAGCCCCTTTAAATTAAGTGTGTGGATTTGGCTTTACATGTTTTAGAACAATGGGCAAAACATACAACGAATAAAGACAAATGGATAAATAATTGGAATAGAGATTCATTAGGTTCAACGATATAAAGAAAGGAGAATATTGGGCATTTTGAGCAAAACAATACAAAGAATGGAGAAGAATTGCCTACAAAAATTAACAATACAAAAATGAAGGAGCCCAATCCAGATCCCTCTAACATCAATCAACTTATCAAATCATAAACCGGATACCTTTGATAACTATTATCAAATTATAAGCCGATTACCTTTGATAACTATTATCAAATTATAAGCCGATTACCTTTGATAACTATTATCAAATTATAAGCCGATTACCTTTGATAACTATCATCAAATTATAAGCCGATTACCTTTGATAACTATCATCAAATTATAAGCCGATTACCTTTGATAACTATTATCAAATTATAAGCCGATTACCTTTGATAACTATTATCAAATTATAAGCCGATTACCTTTGATAACTATCATCAAATTATAAGCCGATTACCTTTGATAACTATTATCAAATTATAAGCCGATTACCTTTGATAACTATTGTCAAATTATAAGCCGATTACCTTTGATTTATCTATTATCAAATGTTTGTGTTTTTTCAATTATCCTTAGTTAGCGTGAGCTCGTGGTGCATAAAAATTAGATAAGGAATAACACTTTGAAGAGTAGTTACAGTTGTCACCATCAATTTGTGATTAGACGCCGGAAAATATTCCTTTTACTGCATTTAAATCAGTTAAATACCTGATTTATATACAGTACTAGATTCAGATTAGAAACAAAAGACATAAAAGATCAAACATGTGGAAAACAATCTGACAATGTCATGACAAAATGCTTCAAAACGACCTAATAATAAACACGTTTACAAAACACCACACATAAAACATTGTGCAACACGAACTAAATCCTGGGGTAATATCACAGTAGGTATAGTGTTCGGCAAGAATCGTGGTTTTTCGAGTGAATCTGTACATTTTGTTCGAGTGAAGATCGGGCTTTTCAAGTAATAAAACATGCGATCAGGTCAATTAACTGCAAATAGTTTTTATATGACTACATATCTTATTTTGAATGATATAAATGTTTTAAGTAGCAAAGAAGCAGAATTTCCTTGTATCTAACCATTACATTTAGTGATTGTTATTGTCCTGGTTTTTTCGAGAAGAATGTGAATCCGTCAAGGTTTTTAAACAAATTGTCCGGGTTTATTTAACAAAAAATTGAATAAGAAAAACGATATTCTTGACTTTACAAAATGACTTTTCTAGTTTATAAATATAAATTTATGAATGAAAATGTCATAAACATGTATTCGCTATAAATTATTTTTGGGAGAGGACGTCTCTAATGTTGGTATAACTTGTGTCCAATCCCTTTTGCTACTTTTGCAAATAAAATATGTTTAAACTAATGAGGTTCGTGTTGCACAATGTTCTTAATGTCTATGTAGTGATATAAAGCTGTTGTTTGTCTTTTTGTCGTTATATTTCGTGGCCAAGATTTTGTTTTAAAAAATTCACTCTTTGATTCATAAGTTTAAATTCTCTCTTAGATATATTCCACCTAATATTTTATTTTTTGGCTGCCTTGACTGCATATTTTGATCAGCAAGTTTTTTATAGTAACAAAATCAATAACATTTGTATGGAAAGAAAACAAGCATTAGCCTTTCAAAAAGGGCTAGTCGACTCTTAGCTGATGAAAATGGAAAGTGCTCTCGCTTTGTAGATTAATTCATTCACTAGAATAGCCACGTGCATCAATCAAAAATTTTTACCACACACGTGAGGTCACACGTTATGAAGTAGTATATATCGTTTAACGTTGTTGTTTGCGAAACTCCAGAAGATTCGACTATTTATAGATAAAAGTTACCTGTGTATCAATATCATGAATATGCATGATTAATGACCAGGCAAAATCTAATTGCTAAAATAGAGAGGACAAACCCGATACTCTACGGGATTGAAGGAAATTTACTAGGTTTGGATTGTCCTAACCAATCAATAAACTTTGATTATTCACGTCTCGTAATATCTTCCAATCAGGTAGCAAGAAAAATTCACGCACTGATTGTCCATCGTTCAATTCTAATACGACTCTAGGAGTCGATAATAACCGTTACTATGTAACCAGGTCTATTGTTGTTCTAGAATGCTGTATGCTTTTAAATGTTTCTAAAACAAATTACCGTATAGCGGGTTATTTTCGCGGGGTGTAAATTTTCGCTCATTTTCGCGGATAGAACAAAATCGCCAATTTGAAAAAAAATTCCGCCAACTTAAAAATGCACATGCAAAGTGTACTGGTAAACTTTTTGATACGCAAAAATAATAACCGCCTAAATATTTCGTATACCTTATTCAATGAAAATCGCGAAATTTTACACCCGCGAAAATAATCCGCTATACTGTATGATCATTGGAGTATTTGTCTTCACTGTAATATTTCAGAGTTTGAATATTTCTTTGATATCATTTTTCTCTCTTTTTTCTTAGGTATTGAAAAAAGCAATATACACATACCGACCGGCTTTGAAAATGTAATGATTGCTGTTCCTGATTCTTCATCTCCAAATTCTACTGACGCCACGTCTTGTTTTGTTCTTGCCTCTATGAAGTTGGTAACATTGTCTTTAGATGATTTTGCGTTCAATCCAGTAATCAGCGCCTTATTTTTGCAATATTTTGGCGGGACATGTTCTACCACATGTAACACAGCTCCGTCTACTTTATGTTCTTTTTTAAATATAACTGAAACATCTAAGAATTCAAAGATTTAAATATAGTACCCAAGTGAAGGAATTGCTACGTGAAAGGAGTATTTTCAGTCTGATTATGATAGAATGCATAGGTAAAGTTCTTATATAATTTATAGAATAACCATTTTTACAAAGATAAAACAAAATCCTGTAAAAAATTACAGAGTACAGAAATGAAGGAAAATCATCCGGACCCTTATACATGATTTAAATTGGTTACAAAAAATATAATTTGTAAATATGACGACGTACACTGTGATAGATTTGACACATGATTAAATCTTTTATTTGAATCAAGAACAATATTAATGTTAGATTGATGGATTGTCTTTTCCTTAATGTCCAATGACAAATATTTCATAAATATAACTGAAAACTGAAAAACAATGCATATTTTTGTTGCTTATGATAAGGTGCAATAGTTCTTTCATGCATGATTTAACCACACTTACAACTCGAGATATTGTGTAAAATTCATTTTTTTTACTTTTTGACATTATCGATATACAGGTATAATCGATATAACATGGTTAAGAAGGGTTGGAACCATTGTTAGGGGGCGGGGGTTATTGTCCGTAAAGTTAAAAATCGCGGAGGATATGTGATAAGGCGACATTTGTCGTAACTATTCAATTCCGAAAAATGATATTTTTGCGATCACAGGAGGAGGGATACTATTAGTTACATAGTATGCTAGTGACCTAATACGATATATATGGGGTCAGTAAATTCCATATGGAGTGAGAGCGAAAAAACTAATACGATATATATGGGGTCAGTAAATTCCATATGAGGTGAGAGCGAAAAAACTAATACGATAAATATGGGGTCAGTGAATTCCATATGGGGTGAGAGCGAAAAAAACTGATACGATATATATGGGGTCAATGAATTCCATATGGAGTGAGAGCCAAAAAACTAATACGATATATATGGGGTCAGTAAATTCCATATGGGGTGAGAGCGAAGCTCGAATCCCCATATGGAATTTACTGACCCCATATATATCGTATTAGGTCACTAGCACACTATGTAACGAATTTATCTTACCGACTATCTTAACATGTGGCATTTAGACTAGTGGCCTATCAAAGTGATCAAGTCTTCAATACCTTAGTATTAAGAACCTACTTCCATTGGTCTATACAAAGCAAATGCCAACAATAACAATTTGTTAGCTTTAAATGTGTTTTATGAATTTATTTCAATCGTTCATCATCTATTTCTTCGTTTGTTGAAACCTTTAAAAATTTTCTTCAACACCGTGTTTTTTTATTTTATAAAGGGACGTAACACGTACCGCTACTAACCGTGTATTGAAATCAACCCCGCCTACTGACCTATTATGGAATATACATGGTCTCCACGCGGTTTCTTTTAACCAATCATTTTCTTAGAAATGTATAGGAGGTAAGATAGAATTTTATATTCCTCTGAATCCGCTGTTATTTTTTGCATACAAAGTGGTTTTACTAGCCCTACTCACTCTTTCTATTTTACCCTGAAAATAGTGTTCTGCTTCCATTGAACACGTTAAATGCTTATTGATAACGAAGTAATTCCTTTAAGTATGAGTGCAGTCAACACTGGTTTAATTCCACCATATTTTATCGGAGGAGTCCTAAATTTCTTTATGTGATCGGAATGATATGGTATTGAGGGTGATAGAGTGGGTGTCCTATCAAGTAGCTATCAGATGCGGATCAAGCATTTTTTAAAAGGTGGGTCCCAACCCAGGATAAAAAGCGGGGGTTCAACCATATGTCCCCATCCAAAATCATTGATCGTCAAAAAAGGGGTTCCAACCCCTAGATATCCCCTCTTTGGATCCGTCACTGACTAGTATACTCATGAATTAAAATTAAAACACAGTAGTATGAATATAACATTTAGTTCTCTCTCTAATCTATACGAATAGTATGGCATATTACTTGCTTTCTATACAAATAGCAACGCACATGTGTATCAATTTTAATAAATTTGGTTTGCAAGTTTGGCTGTATACCTGTAGAAAACTTATTTCAAACGGAATAGCACATACTAATTTTTACGGGAATGATTCTGTTATTATTTGATTGAAACCGTACTAAATATTATTGTTATACATAGATATGCACATTCACGGTAGTACATGTCGATACCTATGTTTTGGCATTGCACAAGCTCAACTGTTAATGACGTGTTTACCCTAATTCCTTTGGGTGTTGGGTGTGTACCGATTTATATTTTAGTCTTTGCTACATTAGTTTTTTTATTAGCTGTTAGTCATGTTAGGTAGCTCTGAATTAGCCGACAGTAACTGCGAATACTATCAGATCTTTAGTATCTTTTTGTTTTGTTGTGGGATGCATAGGTACGCTGCGACAACCGGTCTGCTTTTTTGTTGTGGTTTTTTTTTTTCATTAGAATTTTCTGCTTTGTATCGATCTGATGAGTTAAGCCCTTTCCAACTGATTTACATAGTTTGTTCTTAAGTTTAACGGTTACACCACTGTCCCAGGTTAGGGGGATGATTTGGCGCCACATTCTATATGTGCCTGACTCAAGTCGGGAGCCTGTAGCTCAGTGGTTGTCGTTGGTTCATGCCTGTCATATTTGTTTTTCCGTAGATTGTTTTGTTATAAATTATGTTGTCAGTTTTTTCAATTGAATATTTCATACTTTTCATGTCGGGGCCTTTCATATCCGACTATACGGTTTGGGTTTTTCTCATTGTTGAAGGCCGTACGGTTGTGTATTATTGCTTACATCCACTTCATTTGAACTTTGTTTGGCAGTTGTCCCGAATGCAATCATACCACATCTCCTTATTTCTAGTTTCAAATAAACGAAAAACAAATACGACAGACATCCATCAAGGACAACCGCTGAAAAGCAGGCTCCTCATACAAAATATGACGGGGTTAAACATATTATATTTGTTCGCGATCAACCATCCCAATCATGAACAACATATGAACCAACTATCATGACTATAATAATCAGTTGTAATTGGCTTCGTTCATTGGATTGAATCGAAACGAGTACATACCTGTCGAGGAGTCGTTAATGTTCCGTTTTCGGGGAGGGTTTTGTTTTTGCATGTATTTTTTTCTTTTTCTTTTCCCCTCCACTTGTAAGTATGTTCCAAACAAATTGAAAGAAATAAAACCTTTCTTACCTTCTATTTCACCAAAAGACACTAAGTACATGTTTTTGTTAGGCACAAATCGAATATCTATGACGTCACAATTTGCCCCTCGTCTCGATTCAAAATAGTATCTGATAGTATCTGATGATGTTGTTTCTTTCATTCCTCTTACTTCAACAGTATGTTTTGTCTCTGAAGCAGAGGGAGTCCGTTTATTTGACTTGTCCATACTTCCACTGAAATCATTCACAAAAATTTATATTTGTTTCAGACAAACATCAAAATTGTTAAATGTTAGGTATGCTTTCGTGTAAATCTCTTCTTATCGCATTGGCTTTCAAATATTTGAGTTTGATTGTTCCTGGTGAAAAAAAGATACAGAAAAGCGCTTCGGGCGCACGATTATACGTTTATAACACAGTGTCATTTTCATTCAGAAATAGAAAGCGACACAAACATTAACTTACATGTACTAGAAACTCCTTCTGTTAAAGAGTTTACACTTAATTACTGGCTATGAGGACAAAAGCAAGTTTTTTGATACCGAGACACTAACTATTGCCCGACGTGAAGCGGAAGGAAAAAGTTGCTGTCGAGTAAGACAATAAACTTACCTAAAAAAATCGCTTACTTCATAAATAAAACTCTGCATGCATGACCTTGTATTGCTTATCTTCCAATTTGCATGAAATTGATACAAAGAAATAACAGAATTTCTTATAGTTTGCCACAAAAGCTAAACAATTGTAAAATTGTAAAAATCGTCATTCAAGGCAATTGCAGTGTTTGCTCATCATATTTTTAGCTCACCTGGCCCACAGGGCCAAATGAGCTTTTCCCATCACTTGGCGTCCGGCGTCCGGCGTCGTCGTCGTCGTCCGTCGTCCGTCGTCGTCGTCCGTCGTCCGTCGTCGTCGTCGTTAACTTTTACAAAAATCTTCTCCTCTGAAACTACTGATGACAAAATTTCCTTAAAATTACCAATTCAGGGGCAGCAACCCAACAACAGGTTGTCCGATTCATCTGAATATTTCAGGACAGATAGATCTTGACCTGATAAACACTTTTACCGCATGTCAGATTTGCTCTAAATGCTTTGGTTTTTGAGTTATAAGCCAAAAACTGCATTTTACCCCTATGTTCTATTTTTGGCCATGGCGGCCATCTTGGTTGGTTGGTCGGGTCACGCCACACATTTTTTAAACTAGATACCCCAATGATGATTGTGGCCAAGTTTGGTTTAATTTGGCCCAGTAGTTTCAGAGGAGAAGATTTTTGTAAAAGTTAACGACGACGGACGACGGACGACGACGACGGACGCCAAGTGATGGGAAAAGCTCACTTGGCCCTTCGGGCCAGGTGAGCTAAAAATGTGTGGCGTGACCCGGCCAACCAACCAAGATGGCCGCCATGGCTAAAAATAGAACATAGGGGTAAAATGCAGTTTTGGGCTTATAACTCAAAAAACAAGGCATTAAGAGCAAATCTGGCCTGAGTAAAATTGTTTATCAGGTCAAGATCTATCTGCCCTGAAATTTTCAGATGAATCAGACAACCCCTTGTAAGGTTGCTGCCCCTGAATTGGTAATTTTAAGGAAATTTTGCAGTTTTTAGTTATTATCTTGAATATTATTATAGATATCTAGATAAATTGTAAATAGCAATAATGTTCAGCAAAGTAAGATTTAAAAATAAGTCAACATGACCAAAATGGTCAGTTGACCCCTTTAGGAGTTATTGCCCTTTATAGTCAATTTTTAACCATTTGTCGTAAATCTTAGTTATCTTTTAGAAAAATCTTCTCCTCTGAAACTACTGGGCCAAATTAAACCAAACTTGGCCACAATCATCATTGGGGTATCTAGTTTAAAAATGTGTGGCTTGACTCGGCCAACCAACCAAGATGGCTGCCATGGCTAAAAATAGAACATAGGGGTAAAATGCAGTTTTTGGCTTATATTACTCAAAAACCAAAGCATTTAGAGCAAATTTGACAGGAGATGAAATTGTTTATTAGGTGAAGATCTGTCTGCCCTAAAATTTTAAGATGAATCGGATAATTGATTGTTAGGTTGCTGCCCCTGAATTGGTAATTTTAAGGAAATTTTGCCGTTTTTTTGTTACTATTTTGAATATTATTATGGTTAGAAATAAACTGTAAACAGCAATAATGTACAGCAAAGTAAGACCTAAAAATAAGTTAACGTGACAAAAATGGTCAATTGACCCCCTAAGGAGTTATTGCCCTTTATAGTCAATTTTTAACAATTTTCATAAAATTTGTAAATTTTCACTAGCATTTTCACTGAAACGACTTAGCCGAGTTCATTAAAGATAGAAATAATTGTAAGCAGCAAGAATGTTTAGTTAAGTAAGGTCTACAAACACACCATCATCACCAAAACACAATTTTGTCATGTGTCCTTTGTTTAATATTCACATACACCAAGGTGAGCGACACAGGCTCTTTAGAGCCTCTAGTTTATATACAGTTTCTCTCTATCAACGTTTAAACAAAAAAAAAAGAATAACGGGTGGGGGGGGACGAAAAACAAAACAACAAAAAAACAAATATACAAAGTAGCTGTCATTAGATTGCAATAAAAATTGAGAATGGAAACGGGAAATGTGTCAAAGAGACAACAACCCGATCAAAGAGCCACCAATGGGTCTTTAACACAGCGTGGGCTTCAGCGAAAATGGACGTTACACTAAACTCCGAAACATATAAATGCACCCAAATTTTTAAAAAAATACAAGACTGCATGATACGGTCATGTGACTTAATTGTAGATTTTGTGCTGCTTATCATTTTTGTCATATAGAATCTCTCTGTATCTTTTATAGCTTCTAGAAACAAAATGACAGAGGTAAAAAAAAAAACGTTAGTCAATGACATGTATTCCTATAAGAAGTTGGTTGATTGAAGATTCAAGTTAAATAAACTAATTTTATTATCTAATGTAACTGGGTTTTTTTCGATAAAATTTTCTCTGTTTTCATTATATTTTTCCAGACTATATCTTAAAAAAATGAGGAAAAAAATTGTTTAAATTGTCAATTTAGAGCAACAACTCCAAGCAGTAGAGTGATAATTTTGGCCTTTAAAGTAGATCTGAATTAGATGATCAACTTTGCCAATTAACCTTCACTAGAGGAAAGCAGAAGATACAAATTGGATCATTGGTCATTTGTGATTAAGTAATCCTTTCTCAGTGAACCAACTCTGTAGTCTCATGATGGCCTCGTCACCGTAAAACTTTCTATTCCTCAAGAAGAAGAAGAAGAATAATAAGAAGAAGAAGAAGAAGAAGAAGAAGAAGAAGAAGAAGAAGAAGAAGAAGAAAAAGAAGAAGAAGAAGAAGAAGAAGAAGAAGAAGAAGAAGAAGAAGAAGAAGAAGAAGAAGAAGAAGAAGAAGAAGAAAAAGAACAACAACAACAACAACAACAACAACAACAACAACAACAACAAGTAGAAAAGAACAAGAACAAGAACAAGAAGGAAAAGGAAAAGAAGAAGGAGAAGAAGAACAAGAACAACAAAAAACAAGAACAAGAAGAACAAAAACAAAAACAATAACAAGAACAAGAAGAACAAGAAGAAGAAGCCTTTCTAGCTAGCTTTATCAGAATTTCTCTAAACAGAAAGGACATACATCGAGATATATGTAATAGACATTACTTGCATTTTTCTCTATATTCTATTTTTAGAATATCATTGTTAGTCTTGTTGCTTGGCACATTTGAAAATCTCTTAAATACTTTTTTTAATCCAGATATATGAACATGGTATTAGGAATGATTGGGAACAAATTATGTTCAAATCGTCCCGGTAGTTTCATAGGTTACCAGTGGCGGATCTAGGTGTGAAGAGGGCGTACGCCGCCCCCTTTTATCGCCAATTATTTTGTATGGTATATGGCATTTGCAGATGCTCTTGTCTTGATGAAGTATTAAATGAACATTTTTTTTAATTTAGAAATAACATTATTTATAGTATAACTAATCGCCGTGTTTGAATATCAAAAATAAGACAACGCGTGACCGAACGACGCATGGATTAAACGAGTGCGCAGCACGAGTTTAATCCATAGCGGCGTTCGGTCACAAGTTGTCTTATTTTTGATATTCAAATACGGCGATTAGTTATTCTTTTTATTACATTGGCAAATGGCTTTTTTTTTTTTATGAAATTAATGTAGAAAATGTAAGGAACTATATCTTTTTCCTACGCATTGACAATTTGTTTTGATCCGACGTTATCGACGTATTGACAACGCCTATTGTTGTATGACGTAAGAGAGTGAAATAACCACGTTTATTTCACATGTGAAATTATGGGTTTTTATCTAACTGGGAAATCAATGTAATTCATTGCAACCAATGTAATAATACCAAACATTCAAGTAGGGACTTTTTTCAAGTACGACTGGAATTAATAACCATATGATAACAAATGTAAAAGTTTGTCTTCTTTTTTACGTACGCACGTGAATTTATCATCAATGAATATGATTAACAAAATATATCTATTTATGTTTTGATGCGGGAGGTCTTCAATTCTGTATTCTTATGCCATTTTTAACGTATACATATTATATTTTTTCCCATGTTTTACCTCGTTTTATAGTAGTCCACATCCAGACCCTCTCAAACGAACAAGAATGATACTGCAAACAAACATCATTTTACGATATTGTGAATACATTATTGTCGATTTGTTTGCAATGTTAATAGGGAACGACCATTTGTCTTCAAAAGGGGGGATATGAATTTTTCCAAAAAAATAAATATTCTGAACCCCAATTTGATGAAGAAAAAAATATTGTGGTTATGCAAGTAGATGACGAAAAAATATTCCGAATCCAGATTTTCCCCATACCTTGTAGTGTTAAATTTTGAATACAGAAATTAATTTGATTGAAGTTTAATGGTTGCTCCCTTATTAAAATAAAAAATACAAAAAAAAAAAATAATCCAAAAATACACGTTTGTGTCTAACTAGGTCATGAACTTTAATCATTAAAGGACACAATTATGTTAACAATTGTGAAATTAACAGTAGTTCGACAAATTGTTTACATGTATACAAAACCTGGGATCATGGTCAATCGAATGATGATTTTTATATAACATAAAATGAAGATAAATTGAGCTGAAAGTGGGCCTACTTCACCCTTGTCACGTCATATAGCAAAAATGTGTTTTATTAATGAACATAGCATTTCTAGAATTCTATCGTAAATATTTTTTACGAATGTAGTGAAACTATTTTACCTTGATACTTCAGAGTCGACACCTAGATGAAATGAAATCCAAACATTTGTCAATTTCCTCCATAAATCCCAAATTTACTTTCACTTTTGGTATTGATTACTTGGTATCTATTTTTAGACTTTTCTACGTGTAATGGATTTTCTTGTGTTTACTTTGATATTATGACTACACCATAAATGTTAAATGAGAATATATATAACGTTTTTGGTTATTTGTTTTAATCTTCACAGTTTACTATTAACCCGATTAAGGGTTAGGTACTTGGGGACGGGACATTTTTTTTTTGCTCTCCCCCTTTTTTCCAAATCCGTTATTTTTATGTTTTCAATTATATTTGATGTTCTGTATTATACGAACATACATAAATATACTACAAATAGTTTGTATAAATTTGCTATTTACAATTAATTCCCAAGTTTACTATCCTCACGGGATATAGCCAGGGATAACTGAGTAATCATGGTAATGGAGAGAAACAAAAACAAACATTTAAAAGGATATAAAAAAACGTCATAAGATTTTTAAAAGAGAATATAGCACAATGAAGTGGTTTTAAGTATAAAGAATAGAAAATACTTAATGATAAAAGTAACGAACAGAAAAAAATGGCTAGAATATTAGAGAATACAGAAAAAACAGTCCATGCAGTCAGTCGATCCTTCGTATTTCATATTTTATTGCAGTCCAAATAATTTTATAAAGTCTTGAAAGGCTATTTTATTTTTTTGCTTTGACGTCTTCCTGTCGTGACGCCTTCCTGCGACAGGAAGGCGTCAAAGCAAAAATATAAAATATTTGACGCCTTCCTGCGACTGAAAAAAAGGGGGGGGGCCAAACTCCAAAGTGCATGTTCATTTATTGAATAAAATGACACTTGACCAAGTCAACCTTTCCCATTTGTTTTGGTTTTCTTTTTTGAATTGCGATGTTTAACAATTTGTCATTTCGCTTTTTATATCTTATAATACGCGTAATGGGTTTTGTTTATTGTTGAAGACTCTGTATACGGTCCCCATTGTAGTTTATGTAAGCCTTATTTTGTCTCTGGCTGAAAGTAATAAACATTTTCATACCTTAAATTAAAAAAAATAGGAACAAACAACTCTTTATTAATAAGCAATTGTAATATATATGTCGTGTACATTTTATTATTTTGTACAGGTTATTACTTGTACAAAAACTTTGTACGAGTAATTACTTGTATGATGCCATCATACAAGTTATTAGGCCACACCAATTTGATTCCTTGTTCGACGGACCCGCCCGCACCTATTTTTTTCAAAACAGATTTTTTTTATTTTTTTTATATTCCCGCTTCCCGCATCCGGAAATGTAATCATGTCCATTTCCCGCACCGTTTTTTTGTAAATTTTATAAAAAGATATCAACATTTGTTTTTAAAATCACAGTCTAACCTGTATATAACGATTTTAAACATAAAAGCACCCCCCCCCCCCCCCACACTTTGTAAATATCTGTGAGAATATTTGTTCAGCATGAAACCTATTTATCCAAAGCGGGATAGCTCCGATAAAAATTTATAACAGCTGTAACAAAAAATTGGTTACTTCCCCCCTTACTTATATTCCCTATCAAAACATGTTCGTTGTTAGAATAAAGTACAAAGAACTTCTGAAGGATTTGCCTTCAACTGCAATTATATAGTATGCTGGCGAAACTAAACTATCCATAGCCGCTTCATGTTTATGCACCTGTCCTGACTGATTGAGGGGCCTGTCGTTCAGCAGTTATCGTTTGTTGATGTTGTTCATTGGTATTTTCCCGTGTGGATATACATGATATATAAATTAGATCGTTGGTTTTCCTGTTCGAATTGTGTACGCTAATAATTTTGGGGTCCTTTATAGCCTGCTGTTTGGTCTGTATCAAAGCCCTGTGTAAAAGGCCGTACTTTGTCCTGTGTTTGTTATTATCAGGTTGAGAACAACCCTCCCTCAGACAAGAGGTCATTTTACTGATGTAGAAAAGAAAATAGAAGTACCAAGGATTTGTATAGTTCTTCTATACAAAACCTTTGAAAACTTAGAATTTTATACTCAAAAAGAGGAGAGTTACATCATATTTTAAACTTTTTCTAAAAGAGGGGTCCACTTATTTTGAATAATATTAAACTTAAAGTAAATGTGTTAACATGGTTAAAGTCCAGGAATATTACAAAATTCTTGGACATGTTTTGACCATTTAATACCAGATAGATATATAGTTCTTTGAGAAAATATGCGCCCTTTTGTACAAACAAATATATTATAACTTATATTGATCCCTCATAAAACATGTAATAGGGATATTTATGACATTAATGGGTTGTCCCCAAACTGATTATGACATAGATGGAGAATTGTCTCATTGTCAGTCACACATACATAGACCAGATTTAATTATTTCTTGGTGAACAGGGAAAAGAATACTTCAGAAATTAAAGAAATGTCAAAGTACGGGTGATAAATCAAGCTTTAATATTGTCAAAACCTACTATTTTATGTTTACAAAAAAAAATTATAATCGCTCGCCTTTACTTTTTAAGCTTCGCATCAAAAATTTGCAAACTAAATATTTTTTTATTAAAATTTTCAAATCGCTCGCTCGCCCCAAATTTTGGAGTCCAAAAATCCGTAGAACAAGAAATTAAATTGGTGTGGCCTTACTTGTACAAATATAATTGTACCAGTAATTACTTGTACAATATTTGGTGAGAAAAAGATAATAACTTGTACAACACAATATCCTTGGGTTATATGTGTTTCTTCTTTTGGTTTTAATGTATTATTCAAAAACTCCTTTCTTTGGGTTTGTAAGTCAAGGAATTTTTGTCAATTGTTGGGTCTTTATTTGTTCGTTCTTTTTTTATTTATTCTTATCATTTAGAATACGAACTAAAGATCGCTCGATTGATAAAGGCCTTGGTGTGATTCATAAGTGTTTCTCGTTTCTCGTTTATTATATAGATTAGACCGTTGGTTCTCCTGTTTGTATTGTTTTACATTATAAAGTCATAATTTAGTCATTTTGGGGCCCTTTATAATTTGCTGTTCGGTGTGAGCCAATGCTCCGTGTTAAAGGCAGTACTTTGACCTATATATATATATATATATATAATTCTAACTTTTTATACATTGTGATATATATATAGTTTTGTTCCATATATATCGATTTGGTGTCACGATATCACAGTAGCATGTTTTCAAATCCCGGCGAGGGAAGAACAAAAATTTGCGAGAGCAAATTTACAGATCTTACATTGTTGGGTTGATGTTTAGACGAGTTGTATATACATAATGTACACAGCCATGTATCACCATCATTGATGGCGATCCGATGGATGAATCTGTTGTAGAGTTGTCACTGACTCAGACGTACTTATAAATATAATTATTTTCTGTGACTGTATCTTACATTAATTTGTAGGATCCTTTACTATAGATAATTGAGCTGATCTGTAACAATAACATCTCCATGCCTTATATATCATGTACTGTAGTACGCCGCTAGATTAAAACTGACGAGGAAAAGTAACACACGACCACTGAAAGCTTTATTATATTGTAGAGCCCAGGTGGTCGTGTGGTCTAGCGGGACGGCTGCAGTGCAGGCGATTTGGTGTCACGATATCACAGTAGCATGGGTTCGAATCCCGGCGAGGGAAGAACAAAAATTTGCGAAAGCAAATTTACAGATCTAACATTGTTGGGTTGATGTTTAGACGAGTTGTATATACATAATGTACACAGCCATGTATCACCATCATTGATGGCGATCCGATGAATAAATCTGTTAAAGTTGTCACTGACTCAGACGCACTTATAAATATAATTATTTTCTGTGACTGTATCTTACATTTATTTGTAGGATCCTTTACTATAGATAATTAAGCTGATCTGTAACAATAACATATCTCCATGCCTTATATATCATATACTGTAGTACGCCGCTAGATTAAAACTGACGAGGAAAGGTAACACACGGCCACTGAAAGCTTTATTATATTGTAGAGCCCAGGTTTTACTTGTGTATATAACGCAGGGAATATAATTACTTATAATTTTCATCATTATTTTATTTAATTTTTGATTGCCTGTTATATTTAATATGTTTTTATGGTATTCATTGTGATATATATTTCCCCTTTAAATGCTCTTAATTTACATCATTATTCTATTTAATTTCAGTTTTATTCTTATATTCACATATATATATATATAGTTGCTATTATTGTATGCATTGTGATATATATTTTCCTTCAATTTTATATGTTAAGCGCTTAGAGTATTATGTTATTAGATGGGCGCTATATAAAAGCTATGTAATAATAATAATAATACCACACCGACTAGGTGCTTAATAGCAATATCACGCTATTTCAGACGCGGATTTAGGGGGGGGCAGGGGGCCCGGCCCCCCCCTTTTTGGGAAAAAAATTGGTTGCTTATATAGAGAATCACTGAAGCGTGACTGGAGCGGGCCCCCTCTTAGGTCAGTCAGTGGGCCCCCACTTATGAAAATTTCTGGATCCGCCACTGTATTTGTCCGTTCTTCATAAGTTTTGATTTCTTATATAAATTTAAGTTAAAACGTAATCGGCTAAGTGACAGTTCATGTATGGCATCATCGAGGTACGTTGATTGGTTATTTTCCCACTAAGTTGAGTACAATGTCGTGTAGCTATTATGAACTGACTGATCAACCAATCAAGTACAAATAACGTTATCGTGGTACCTTTTTAATTTATGTCAGCGGAGCTAAAAAATTAACAATAAATTAGCCAATATCTTCATACTATTTACTCAAGAACGACACTACATATAACTGAAAGTAACAACCCTTACACACACAAAAATGCGTACATATGCATAAATTTCCAGGGCGGATGCATTAAGCATTATAAATACATATATAGTACGTTTTCTTTACGACAATTTACTCTTCTGAAGGTCCTTTCATCTTGTAATTCTTATTATCAAGACACGTTTTTAGTTATCTAATTAACTCTAAAGAATGAAAACAAATCTTGGAATCATAAAGGTTCTATCTAGATAAAAATAATTACACGCTTCAACTAGTTGCAAGTATATCAATTGGTAAAAGAAATATTGTTTTCTGATTATTTATTCTGGTCCGGCGCGGGACGTTGGCGCATTTTGTTTGTACATTTGAGGTTTAATTTTTATGACGTTTGCGTTTTTAAACAAAGGACATTTGCGCTTCATCAACATAACATAAGAAAACATTTAATATAAAAAAAAAGATTCATATATTTTTAAATAGCTAAAAGAATCAACCTTTTCCCATTATGCTTGTGTTAGATAAAAACGACAACCCTCCAAAAGGGTAGATGGGAGTAAATTCCTTATTACAACCATGGCTCTTTATAAAGTCAGCAGGTACAGCATGTGGTTTTAAAATACAATATCGGTCTTCACAAATTGAAACAAGCTTAGTTAGCATCTTATGGTGTTTATATATCTCAACTTGTACGATTCGCTCGTGTATAAAACAACGTATTAGATTTTAGCGAGAGAAATTTATGTAAAACTGAAAAATTATCACACCAGGGTTTTCGTTATCACAAACTAGTCAAAACATTAACTAAATTTTATCATCGGTATAAGGACATCATTCGTAAATATAACTCAACATGTAGACATCTTATACGTTCAGGTATTTCACATCCAATTTTTTATGGTAATATTCTTTACAAAGCACAAAAATGTCAGTATTCACCTCAAAAGCTAACAAAACCTTTAAACAGACTTATTAAGAAGGGATATAGTTACAATACTGTTGTCAGGTCATTAAAGATTGCTTATTTTGGCTTTAATATTGATTCACTTATAGGGTCTTTGCATCGGAATTAAACATATTTATTCTAAAACCAGTTGTTGGCATGACATGGGTTATGTTCTTCTCATATATTTTATGATGGTATAATACTAAACCCCTAACTGGAGGAATTGTGCTTGATATTTATATGATGAAGCCATAATCTTTCAATCAGTTTAATTGAGGTCTGGAGCTGGCATGTCAGTAACTGCTAGTAGTCCTTTGTTAATTTATGTATTATTGTCATTTTGTTTAGTTTCTTTTGTTACCTATTCTGACATTGGACTCGGACTTCTCTTAAACTGAGTTTTACTATGCGTATTGTTGTGCGTTTGTTTTTTCTACATTGACTAGAGGTATAGGGGGAGGGTTGAGATCTCAAAAAATATGTTTAACCCCGCCGAATTTTTGCGCCTGTCCCGAGTCAGGAGCCTCTGGCCTTTGTTATTCTTGTATGATTTTTAATTTTAGTTTCTTGTGTATAATTCGGAGTTTAGTATGACGTCCATTATCACTGAACTAGTAACATATTTGTTTAGGGGCCAGCTGAAGGACTCCTCCGAGTGCGGGAGTTTCCCGCTGCATTGAAGTCCCATTGGTGGACTTCGGCTGTTGTCTACTCTATGGTCGGGTTGTTGTCTCTTTGACACATTCCCCATTTCCATTCTCAATTTTATTAGATAAACTATGATGGAATAGTTCCTCGGACTATGCATGCAACAAAATGGACACAATAGGAATAAAGTTTCAAATTTTAAATCCCCTAATTGGAAAGCTAACTGAAGAATTTTGGTCAAAATTTAAATGTTTCATCCATAATAGAATCGTTTTCTCTCATTTACCCGGAGACGTATACCATTTTTTTTTTTTATAATGTCTGGTTTACCCGAATTATTTTTTTTCTGATTTTGTCGTGTGTTCGGGAGAACATTCAAATAATATGTGAACATCTTTCAATTACTTTAGTAAATTTTTCTAATAATTACAGGTAAACTATTAAAGGTAAAAACGCAAATGTCTTGTCAATATTGTACAGGTGTATCAAAGTTTGAAGCGCAAATGTCCTTTAGTGATACAGGTAAAACAGCTCAAACGTCCTGCGTCCGTCTGGTAACGCCTTGTCTTTCATGGTCAAAATATTGCGTTGCCCGATCTTTCATGATCAATTTTGATGAAAAATCAAACAAAATGCAATGTTTTCAAAAGCAAAATGAACGGTTTCAAGGGAGACAAAATTTTCATTTCACTGTACTATCTGACACACCAAAGATTCAGTTTCAAATATAAAATTATAGGTACATGTACAAACCGTAGTAGTTTTTTTTTAATAAATCCCATAGACTTGTGTTGCGCCTTTTGTGTTTTCTCTTAAAGTACTGCATATTTCTTTTTTAATCTTTTTTGTTTAGAAAGTTGAATAATTTTGACAGACGTATTTTTTTTGGATTTGTCCCGCGTTTTAAAAATACAGCAGATTTTTCACAGATTTTGAAGTAGACTTACAATTAATTAAAAACCAATTGTTCAGAGAACAATTGAAGGACTTTCCACATCAAACAAATTTTGAAAAGAAGCTAGTTTCTGAAGCTGATGCTATAACTAATAGTTTTGATATGCTTTAAAGTGACCTAAAGGAGATAATGTGCTACTTCCGGTCTCAAATGATAGCTTACTTCACTCTGATTCCAAAAAATATATAGTTTGTATATACTTGTTTGTGTACAACGTAGGATAATTGGCTACTTCCGGTTTTTCGCAAGTTATTTCTAGTCTTGAAGGATACGTTTATGTATCTTTATTACAAAATATATGGATTCCGAGTACTTTTACATGAAAAAAGTGCAAAAATATGTACTTCCGGTTTTCTCAAGGTCACTTCCGGTTGTCATTTTTCAAGGTCATATGTCACCTAACCTTTTGTACAAGGTCATATGGCTTTATAATGAACTTAGTTGAAGTTATAATCAAATAACCTTATATTAAGACAGTTCAGGGGCACTAACTCCTATAAGATGCCATTAAATTGTATCAGACCAAATGTAACATATCTTCATTAAAATAAAGCAAACATTTTGCACTTGTTCTTTAATGTATATCTTTAAAAGTTTCGGAGAAAATCTCAAAACGAGGAAAAGTCAAATTTTAGAACTTGAACTTGACATTTGACCTTGACCTCATTTTCTAAGTTAGGACCTAGGGACCTCAAATAAAAACATTCCAGGGTTATATGATTAACGGTGTATGAGTTAAAAAGACATACCGACAAATTTATTCCGTAAAGGTAGATAACTCCTATAAAATTTCATCGAATCGCTTCAATCCAAATAAGCCAAAAATTCCTGAGGATGTAACGAACAATTTGAAAAAAGAATTTTGTCGATATCTTTTTTTGTTACGAAGGAGATGCACTCTGATGATAAACAGTGAATAGGGAGATAACTCTTACAAAGAAAATGGTTTGCCTTAGCAGGGTGAAATTTAAAAGCGCATAAACTATACGATACCATATGAGAAATATCTAAGCGAATATTGCGAAACAAACATATATCGCAAGAACAAAATTTGGCGGAAGAAAAAAAAATAATAATCAGAAGAAAAACAATCAGTCTTTCCACAGAAAAGTGGAAAGAGTTAATAATCAGAAAAAATACAATAGGTCTTTCCACAGAAAAGTGGAAAGACCTAATTACATGCACGATCCGATCGCATTATGTTTGACCACCATTAGTTATTCTTTCGCGATCATGTTTCTAGATATACCGAATGGCATCCTTGAAGATATTCTTTGTATGATATATTCAGCTTCATACATTTTATTTATAACTGTATTGTTTACCAATTAGCAATAACGTATTTCGATATATCGTTTTGTATATCTGCATGTCAGGACTCTCAGTCATAAAACTTTACTCCGTACTCTTGAGTACACATTTAGTGCTCGGAACACTAAATCCAGTGTTTTGATTGGTGGTTTTCTAAGTTTTATAGTATGATAATCGTACTCGAAAGTTTTATGACCGAAAGTTCAGGGCTGGTAAATATCATCCTTTGTTATTATGTCTGTTTGTTTTATTCACACATCATGTCAATGTAATGAAATTTTATGCGACTGTCATACAAGTAAGAGGTTTAGTTAGCTATAAAACCAGGTTTAATCCACCATCATCTTCATAAGAAAATGCCTATACCAATTTAGGCATATGACAGTTGTTGTTAGTCATTTGTTTGATGTGTTTGAGCTTTTGATTTTGCCATTTGCTGAAGGTACTTTCCGTTTAGAATTTTCCTCGGAGTTCGGTATTTTTGTTATTTTGCTTTTTACTAACATGATTAAGGAAAACTTGTAGTATGAAAACTCATTTCAATGGTCAATTAAGTCGTTTCAATTAGTAATCTGCTGCTGGTCCTTGTATTGCATGAAGTTTTCATACGTTTAAATGATTGAATACCAAGAAATGTTCTATTAATTCCTTATTCTCTTGTATTCACTCTTTTTGATACCATTACTGATATTATAGCTTTTACTGGTCACTGTCATGCGTACAATATTAATAGAAACAAATTGACAAAATATCTTGACAAATGAAGTTCCAACATATAACGATGGAAGTAAAAAGTTAAAGCCCCTTTGTTATGAGATGATAAAGGATTTCAAATGGTAAACTTTTTTTTTTTTTTTTTTTTTTTTACACTTTTATCTATAAGCACGGAAGCCGTAAGGGGACACATAAAAAATTAGAAAATATTTTTTTAATTCGAGATCACGATAAAACATTACCGTTTTACCGAGATCTCGCTAAAACGAATTATAGTATAACTAATCGCCGTATTTGAATATCAAAAATAAGACAACGCGTGACCGAACGACGCATGGATTAAACGAGTGCGCAGCACGAGTTTAATCCATAGCGGCGTTCGGTCACAAGTTGTCTTATTTTTGATATTCAAATACGGCGATTAGTTATTCCTTTTATTACATTGGCAAATGGCTTTTTTTATATGAAATTAATGTAGAAAATGTAAGGAACTATATCTTTTTCCTACGCATTGACACTTTGTTTTGATCCGACGTTATCGACGTCTTTACAACGCCTATTGTTGTATGACGTCAGAGAGTGAAATAACCATGTTTATTTCACATGTGAAATTATTGGTTTTTATTTAACTGGGAAATCAATGTAATTCATTGCAACCAATCTAATAAATTGTTATATCGAGATCTCGGATTATGATATCGTTATCTCGATTTATTATATCGAGATCTCGGATTATTATATCGTTATCTCGATTATTATATCGTTATCTCGATAAAACGAAACTGTTATATCGAGATCTCGGGTTATTATATCGTTATTTCGATTTATTATCGAGATCTCGGATTACTAAATCATTATCTCGGTTCATTATATCGAGATCTCGATAAAAATATATCGTTATCTCGATAAAACGAAAGTGAATTTCTGAATTCGTCATTTTGATGTTATCTAACAAATATGCAAATTAATATCAGAAAAAAAATCAAAGCACTCTTTAAAATTTTTAACATAATTCATTCATTTATTTAGATTCGGAGAATAAACTAGTGGATTTCCCTAACTATTTTTAACAGAAATTCCTTGGTTTAATGTATGGACGACCTGAATACTAAAACATATATATAAATATTGAAATACTCAACGTTAATTTTTTTTTTTTTTTTCACGTTAGGGAAAATACAAATCCACTAGTTTATTCTCCGAAACTAAATAAATGAATGAATTAAGTTAAAAAATTCTAAGATTGCTTTGAATTTTTTTTCTGATATTAATTTGAATATTTGTTAGATAACATCAAAATGACGAATTCAGAATAGGCTAGTGGTACAGTAGTGCGACTACCGAGGCCACTGGTGGTGTTCATGAGGCTAAAGTTTTCATATGTAGATTGATTTCTTTATTTCAAGAATTGGAAGCCAGGGGTTCCAGCAGAGACAGCACAAATACTTAAAATAATACTGAAGGAGAAAGGAAAACGAATACATTTTTCACGTATTTTATTGTATTTGACATAAAGTTAAAACTTGTTTTAATAACAGGATATGCATTAAATTATTTGAAATTTGTACATTTGATAGTAATTATCTGAATGCATTAGGATACTTATATGATATCAAGTATGGCGATGTACATGCTAACAGTAAATGTAAACAGCACCTATAATGTTTATCGCACGTATATAGATATAAGACGCACTATAAATAGTGCGTAGACATGCAATTAGTGTCAACAACTTATTTGTGATACAATTGCATACGTGCAAACAAACAAAAAACGAACTATCAATATAACGTTAATCTTTTAAAATAAGTATCTGCAAAATTTCATGGAAAAGAATTAGGGGTCTATACTGGCCCATTGTGGATGTAGGCAAAAGACTGACAATCTTGAACGGAAATAACATTTTTTTTAAAACTTCTACGTGTACTTTTTAAAACTTGTGAATGTAGATTTGCTGTTTTCTTATTAATATGTCATTAATCACTGATTCTATTATATTTTTACATGTACATTCTTTAAGCTGTATTGGCCTTTAATAAAAGTCTGTATTATTATTTATGTTATTTGTGAAAGGTTACAAACGTTACATTAGTTAGATTATAACAGGGAAATCCTTTACAACCTATCATATTTCCTACGACTTATTAATAGTGCTGAAATTGATACGTTGGTGCCAAAATTAAAAGCGGCCAGATTTTTCTTGAAATATGAAATGACAGGCGACTGACACCAAAAATTAATAAAAAGATCACACTGGTCCTCAGAACCAGATGAACCGCTACACCCGAGTGGAAAACTTACTTTGTAGTCATTTTTGCGAAGATTAAAATCTATATCTACATTCCTAAAACAAAATGTGCCACACGGCTTGCCAGAAGCTGCAACAAGTACAAATTGTGAAATACATATCCTATAGAAATTTTCAAACATAAAACCCATTGATATGACATATATGCCTCAGTTCGACAAAATGTATTGTTTACGTTTTGTTTACCTTAAAGTTGTAAATAAGTATATATCACCGAACGAGTATTATTGATATGAGTATAATTCTAGATATCATATAACATGTTTAATGAGCCCTTTCAGCACTTATTCCATCAAATACACTTCGAAATCCTGTATATGCTCAATTCCCTCACACACAATTTCAAAGCTGTAATACAAACTGCAATGTCCTGTTTCCGTGGAAGTTACAAAGACTTTACAATTGATAGATATGGAGCAATGACATGCACATTCTATTCTGCTTATTGATGTCAGAACCTGGTTGGCTGGTGCTGTAAGTATTGTGTTATTGAAGAGTAACGTGTAACGAACTTGTCCTTGTTCCCAGGGTACAAACCCTGAAAAAAATTAAACATGAGTCCCTTACTTCACATTAGAGTCTTATTGATAAATAAACAGCTTGCTTTTGAATGTGTAATGGCTAGTTTAAATTAAAATTAATTTAATTTAGTAAGGAGAAAGGCCCATGTTAATAAACACTAAAATATGACCAATTAAACATGAAAACACTCGTCTGTTTCTGTCTTTCCGTTATTTTCCTCTTATAGTTGATGTTTTTCCTTCGGTTTTGGCGTGTGACCCGGGTTTGTTTTCGCTAAATCGCACTTCTGTTGCTTTTATTCGTCGTCGGATTTTGTAATCTTTTTTTTTAATTGGTTTCAATGGTTTCCACGTGGAACCTTTACTGAACATCAACAGGTTTTAAATGCATTGCCTTCATGGAATTTGTAAGATGTGACCTACATAATATCAGTGCGTGAAAAGAATCAAGAATTTTCTTCAAATCATCACTGAAACAAAAGCATAATTGAAATTTGTAAAAGATAAGAGGTCCCATCGGAAAAACCATGATTTTGTTCATGCTTGATCTTTTCTTGAAAATAATATTTTAAGCAGTTATTACTATCATTACGGGAATATGAGTCAGCCGTAACTAGTGAAGCATGAACTGATAACCCTCATGACAATCCGAATGCAAGCTCAGTTTTTTTGTTGGCATTGCTTTAGTTTCATATTGCGTATTTGTGGACTGTTATTTGTCTTTTCGATGTTTTCCTCTTTGTGATGGGGCTATTTGTTTTCTTTAACTTAAGGGTTTCGACTGTCCCGTTAGTACCTTCTCAATTCTATGCATATACAATTGTGTGTAGATAGTCCATGATTTCCTGTTGTCATTTTATTTCTCCATATGATATTGGAAAGTGGCATACCGTTCTTAAATCATATATGTATTGATCTAAGTTTCTACTAGGTTAACAATCACTCCTTAATTAGTATTTGATTTTTTTTATCTATTTCTTAATTGAAGAAACATATTTTTGGCAATGGCAAGAAACATAATTATACTACGAAAAGAACAAAATGAACTATTAATGTTTCAACAGAAACTTAAAAGAAAATATTGAATACTATTGAATACACTGTCAGCATATAACGTTAAATATTCTTTTTTATAGTTCAATACACCAATAAAAGAAAACAAGTCTCAAACAGTCATTTGGTCTTAAAATTTTCGAAAACTATTGAACCTTAAACCGTTTAGTCTTATCAAAAGTTAAATCAAATTGTTAGATATATTCAAGTTGTAATATCAGCATGATCAGTACTACTCAGACATTTTGCTTGCATTAAATCAAGTACTTTTGAGAACCTTTCCATACAGTTGAGTATTCCGTTGTTTTGTCAGGTAAATGACAATTTCTGAACAAACTGCAGGTAGACTGAATAAATATGAATCGACTTAAAGGGTAATTGTCTGCACAGTACTGAAAAAGTATTAACAAAATTATAGAACTTCAAGGTAAATTCAAAACGGGGGAAGTCCAAAAAAACCTGACAAATCAAACGCTCGACTATATCTACCAACAGAACGTTTGCAAAACAACTGTCATATTCCTGACTTGGAAGATGCTTTTTCCGATAAAAACTAGTTGGATTAACTTGGATACCACAATGGATAAGTCCAAAATTACTTGAACGACTGAACATAATTTAATACTTTTTTGTTTGGTCACTTAATAGCGGTTTTTATCAGATGGCCGTTCATGATTGAATTTCTAGTAGTATAATTTTATTTCAGGATTCAAAACGGTCTATTAGTCAGCACTTCTGCGTTGACATGAATTATCATTGATATGGTCATAATTATAAATCAACTTTTAATCAAACTTAGAATTTTTCGAAATATTCGAGATTTTCTACCACTGGATTAGATTATCTTAGCTGTATTCGGCAGAACCTTTCGAAATTTTGGGTAGATTCTCCATGCTCTTCAAATTCGTACTTTATTTGTCCTTTTTAACTTTTTTGATTCGAGTGTCACTGATGAGTCTTTTGTAGACGAAACGCGCGTTTGGCGTGTAAAATTTCAATTCCGGTATCTATGATGAATTAATTTACCTGTTTCATACACTGACAATCTCCATCCTCCTCCACATATCTGATTAGAATCACCGCGGCACTCTTGATTACAATCATATTCCATTAAGTAATAATCACTTATACTAGCTTCCACGTACTGATAAGGGTCATTCCCACAGTAACATTCAGATTTTTTCTACAAAAATATCAAGAATTTGTTTTAACGTTTCCAACAACAGTATGGACGTACAACTTAAGGAGATACGGAACTCCTACGGCATTTAACTCATAATCAGCTGAATGTTTTAATAACATGATATTAGTAAAGAGAAATAAAGCTTCTCAAATGATAAAAATTATAAAAATTAGTGTTTGTCAAGCTTCTATATATCCAATGAAATTATTCCTGTAAATTATGTAGTTTTCTTGAAATATTTATATTATTGTTAACAGATCAAAGTCGATATTTTTTTTTATTTTTATGAAAGTTAAACGAGCGAAATCTATTTTAGTTAAATTGTTGGGTAACCCACAAGGAAGTCCATCTATTAGCATCTGTTAAGTCTCATGTCATATATTTCCAAATCGTAGATAATGTCGCTTGAATTTTCGGTTCATTTTTTGCCATAGAGCCACGTGACTCCGATCTCATAACATTACAACCAAATTGTGATCTGTTGATTAGTTGATCCCTGTTAAGAAGAGGCGAAAGATACCAAAGGAACATTCAAACTCATAACATAACTGACAGTGCCATGGCATAAAAAGAAAAAAGACAAAAAGACAACAGTAAACAAAACATGCAAAACACAAGATAGAAAACTATAGACTGAGCAACACTAACCCCACCAAAAACCAGAGGTGATCTCAGGTGCTCCGGAAGGGTTAGCAGATCCTGTTCGACATGTGGTGAGTTGCTATACAATTTACCCGTTGATCGTAAAACAAAATATAGTTTTACTATTAGTTTTCATTTGTTGCAACTTATTCATTGCATAATGCAAAAATAAAATTAATAGAATGACATTAATTAAAATGATGATTATAAAATAGATTTACAGAATCAAAATTAAGCATGTTGATTGATGGTAATAATTCAGATAACAAACAAATTGTAATTGATGTTACTCAATAAATCTTTCTCCCAATTATATTATGTTTTATTATGAACACCGGTCTGTAGTTAGAATAAAAAAAAAATATTTGAATATTAATGATTATATGTTATATAATCTAAAAACTTTAAACAATGTTTCTTTTTTGTGTTACTATGTAAACCATGACAAATGAATTAGATTTTGGAAAAATATTTGCCAAGTTCTTCCTTAATTAACAGTCAATATAATGTTCTGACAAACAGTTGAAAGCCACGAATGTATAGGACCCGAAAAACGTGAGGAGATATAAGATCAAAAGCGACAAACATACTATTCAATTCCATCTCAAGTCAGCTTTGTCTTAGTTTCATAATAATTACTCCATCTCAAGTCAGCTTTGCCTAAGTTTCATAATAATTACATTAATTATCAACGGAGAATTCCATAAAGGTATGTTTTAATCGTGTAACACAGAATTGTTGATACCATTGAAAGTTCAGATTGTGTAGCAGATTTTTATATCTATATTTAAAAGATAGACTGAAAATTATTTTTGCAATGAATGTTACTTGTTTTTTTTATCAAATATGTTCCCTTGCAATGATGATCAGCAAAGCCTGAAAGTCAAAATTGATGCACCTTCACTATAATTTAAACGTCGATCTTGATACAAATTAACAAAGCATCACGCTCGGATCATGAACCGTCCTTATATATTGTGTTAATCTTTTCAGTCTTACATGAGCATAGTGTAGCTATTGAAATAATCACATGAACCAATAAACTATATTTTCTGTTTTCATCATCTTTCGAATGCATAAGTACGGCTTTTCAGAATTCATTCTTTTGCGACTTCGTCTGATATTTGTCTGGATCCGTCTCTCTAAGAATTCCATGTGCAAAAAAAAACAACAAAAAACAGATGTAATTCGGGGATAACTCATCAAGGAAAAACCTATACCTAACATCGCATTACTAATCTTTTCTATTCAAAGCACAAGTTAAGAAGTGTTCATAGAAATTATTCGTTGTTTTTTGCTAAAAAAAAATTATAAGGCCAATCAATAAAATTCTTTTTTTAAATGAAGTATTTCTTCAACTGTTTATAATTTAATAACAACATATGTCATACTTTTTGAGTATCGTTTGTAAAGGTGAGTAAAACATGAAAATAACTCTTGTAGTAAAGTAAAACTTTTGGCCAATTTACTACTATACTGTTGTAAGGTTGTTTCTAGTAATCAAAATGTGTCATGAATTGAAATTTGCCACGTTAATGCCAACTAGCGCATATCTGACCAACTGGGATATATACATCCTCTAGGAAAGAACAAGTTTAAATTTTGATTCTTGTGTTGTTACCTTCCACAATATTACCTGTGTTCCGGCGTACTTGTATCCCTGATCTTTACAGTACAGCAAACACCTGTTGTTTTCCATATCTGGGTGGTCACTCACATTTAACCCATATTGATGTGGTAACACTCTGGTATATGTATCAACAAAACAACCAACATAAGCACTGCTACCTTTTCATATGAAATTATAGAAAGTCACGATCTGCATATATTAAGGATAGACGACTCAATTGGTTTTCAATTAATAGCTTTTTGAACTATTCATTCTCTTTGATCGACAGATTAGGACTAAGTGTTAGCATGGTTAGACGTTATGCATTTTAAGAGAATCACGGATAAACAAAATTCGCCATCGGTAAACTTCTTTCTTTTGGACCTGGTATTTATTTGGCAATATGCGAGGATGACAATTATCATGTATATCGAGGGAAGACAAATAGAAAATATTTAAGGAGCCGCAAAATTCTGCGTTGTTGAATATAACAAACATTAGGGAACTGCAAGGAATAAGAGTTCACTTGTGAATGTGATTCAACAACGGCATGATTCTATCTACAGTCAATTTTCTTAACAATAATTTGTCTAACGATTCTTGTTTTGTGCGAACAGATGTTGCCTTCCAATGTACCTGGCTGAATATTGTTAACAATTATTTCATCAGCAATTGCAGCTGTTTTATCAAAACTCATGTGATATCAATGATTTTACCACACATTTTAGGATTAATTTCGATGTCATTTATAACATTTATCAAATCTTTTCAAACCAAATTTAGTTTATACTAGTTTGAAAGACATTTGTGTCTTAACAGCCTGGTGCTTGTATAAAAAAAACATCTTCTCTCGCAACAACCATGAAAGTGTTGGCAATACAGGAGGTTTCGGGAAGTTAACCTCTTTTTTCTCTAGTGGATAATTGTCTGTTTGGCAACTGTACCACATATACTGTGATGTATATGAATATGTTTAAGAACGTCGACATGCACTAAAATGCAATTTTTTTAAACAAGAACGGACTCAATAAAAAAAATCGAATATTTTACGATATGATGCATTAACGACGCTAGCAATGTTATTGCATATGTTAAAATGAAAAAAAAGACAAAACAATAGTTTGGCATAAAGTGGGTTTAAATATTTATATTTGAATGCATTTTCGCATTAATGTATTTAAGTTGTTGTTGTCATCATAAATCGATAAAACCGTAAAACATTTATATGCCTGGAACGAGCAAATGAAAGTACATTGCATAAGCTATTTTTGTAATGTTTGCACAAAAAACGCACTCACCTATTACTTGAACTGGACACTGTAAATAAAAAGTAACAGACCTAAAATTTAATTGTGACACCAGATGCATTTTGGCGTGTTGTACATGAAATATGAATGTTTGAAACGATCTCTGTCAAATATGGTCACAAGTATTATCATGACATGAGAATTTTCGAAGATACAAACTGTAATTATACTGTCCACCAAACCAACTTGACTGTTGGATCCCAACTTTATTATAATGATAATAATTAATCAAGACATAATATTTTTAACATTAAAACATAATACAGATCTTAGTCAAGACTAATTAACTTTATTATCATTGATGTAAAAGATTTATTTTGGCTCTTGCATCGATGATTCAAAACGACCATATATAGGAGCAGCAAAAACAGTTATTCCAATACTAGTAAGTTAGGTCGATAATTATATACTAAAATGTATAGTGCGTTAACTGCAGTTCAAAAATAGCGATAAAAGAGGGGCAAAAAATACCAGAGGAACATTCAAACTCATAAATCAAAAATAAACTGACAACGCCATGGGTAAAAAAGAAAAAGACAAATAGACAAACAACAGTACACAAAATACAACATAGAAAACTAAAGACTAAACAACACGAACCTCACCAAAAACTAGGGGTGATCTCAGGTGCTCCGGAAGGGTAAGCAGATCCTGCTATACGTGTTACTGATAATAGTACAAATCCGGTAACAAGTCCAATTCGGTAGGTCACATTCGTGAAAAGGGGACGGGATTGTAGTTACGATATTAGGAACATATCCGCTAACAAAAAATGATGATAAGATATCAATTTGATATTGTGTGAAGTAAAGTCATTCAAAAAACATGTGACCGCTGGAAACAGACAGTTGAACCTGGTGACTACTAGAACTGACTGCACATTCAGTCTTGCAAGTGTAGATATTCAGAATAAAAATGAAAGATAGGTCATCATACACATTGATAAAGTAATTTTGTGTGGTCAGGCAGGGGCATCATTATGTCTTACAGACAGTGCAACACTTTCAAGTTGTACTTCAACATCATCGTTTGTCAAGTTTAAAGTATGTGGAACTATACTCATGCTTATGACAGAGCAGAGGGGATCGTTCATATTTTTTGTTCTTCATCAAATTATCAGTGTGTAGCCTGATTAACTTAGAAATGTATTCAACTGTGGTCATAAAAAGAGGTAGATTTTCAGATAGAATCGACCCGTTGATTAGAAATCAATTAACAACATTGACTTAGATGTTACTCTTCCAGTTATATTTAATGGAAAATCCCTAGACGCAATTATTAATATTATAAACACGCCAACTGAAGTTTAATATTCAACTAAGCCTGATGTAGTTTATGATAATATGATTTAAACATTTTATTTATACCAGGAGACATGTAAGGATAAAAAAAAATTGATTACTTTTAAAATATGCATGAGGTGTTTTGATAACGAAAAACTGATATTAAAAACAAGATAAGGAGTATACATGTATATTATATTCTTATAAATCCCAATACATTAGGGCATGGAAGTGACGCTCGAATGAAGTTTCAATGACCAACAAAGATTTTTTTGTTCTACTTTTAGTTGAATAATGAATATTAAATCACATCCTATCTACACAATTGATATTTGTCAACAAAATATATTTTATATAATACTCTGATATAGATAATGCATATTTTAAGGTTTTTCTTGTCGTAGAACACACCGAGGGGTGTCAGGATTGATCAAATGAAAGACCTATCGTAAGGAGGTCTTTCTTTGGGCAATCCTGACACTCCGAGGTGTGTTCTACGACAAGAAAAACCTTAAAATATGCATTATCTGACTTATATACCGTCAACAAATATTATTTTCTACAAATATTTGCAGAATAAGCATCCTATTTTACCATCTATACTAAACATGCTAAAGTGAGATATTCCTTTCTAATGCGTTCATGTTTTAATACGCTCTACGGCTCATTGAGAATGTAAAATAAAACTCACTAATTGATCTATATATAAACTTTAGAAATCATTATCTAGACACAATGAAAATATTACTGTAACTGCATGAAGTAAGACACAAATGAATTGTTACCACCCGATAACGGTGTATGAAAAATACAAGTAACTTTGTAAGTAATTTATTGTACCAACTTAGGTTATGGAAGGGGGTGCTATGTTTTATTTGATATGACATTTTTATCGCGGAAAAGTGATTTTTTTTCAACAATTTAAACGAATTGAATGAAATATTCTGAATAATTTTCTTTTGAATGGCAATACATTTTTTAACAGATAATCAGGATTTAATTATATACCCTCACCCCTCCCCCAAACCCGATCCCATTGTGAGGTACGCGGATGTTAATCAATAGAATATAAGAATACACATGTATTTAATAAGTTGATCATTTGATAGAGTAAAAGGTATACATAATTGTAAAAGTTAAGAACTGAAACGAAGAGAGCACGAAATCGTGATATATGTACATGTAACACGAAAACGAATATCAATACATGTAGGTCACAGTATGATTTCCTATCCAGTGTGAATCAATGAGATTTTCAAAATCTTACACACAAATGTGTCAAATTTTGAAGTAAATTATAGTTTGCATTTTCATCAAGGAAAATAATAACCTCACACAGGTCATTGTTTTATGCCTTCAAGTATATTTCATTGAAATATGGTATCGTCCGGGTTGATTCTTTGAAAAAATTACCTATCGCTCTGAAAGAAATAACTCCATATAGGTATAAAATTCATGGTATTTGCTAATTTTATTTTTGATTATTAAGACTTTCTGTTTTCCCGCTATTTAGATTCTTTATACATCTGTTAAAGACGCTTCAAATGGTAATTCACATCTTTTGGATACTATTGGCGTATACAACAATTGTATTTTCCCACTTAAAAATGTTTAACCGTACTTTACTCCGGGCAGTGGATTCATTAAATTGTACAATAACAGACTCGTGTTCGCCGCTTTCTTCTGTGTATGACGTTGCGCTATTGTGATTGTATGTTTTACATCGATTAAGACAAGTTTGTCTTAAAAATACATCATAAAAATTCTCTACATTTTTTCGGTCGTATTATCCTCGGTCTCTGGAGTTCTGTTAAACAATAAATTGTCAATCGGAAATCATGTCATAAAGTTTTTTTTTTATTTTCTATCTTCGTTTTCATGTTTTAGATCTTCAATTTTGGAATTACTGTCTTCAAATTTATACATTGTCTTTGTAAGCATTATCGTTTGAGTTTCTAGATTAATGACACGCTCAGACAGGTTTGTACCTCGATTGCCTTATCAACAAAAGACTCTTTCAATGTTATACATTCTACTGACCGACCTTGAGATATTGGTTAACCTGGTTGTCTCCTTTTGTTTAAACAACATGCAAATAAATGTAGTTATCTCTCATTGTAAATACAGCGTAAAAGTCACGAGAAACAACTGTAATTTATGAATATTTTCATGAAAATTTCGGATTTCAATAACATAAATTCGCTTTGTCGACTGTTATATAGAAGGTTTTTACTAATTATTTGATAGATACGATCATCTAATTATGTTTAATCTACTTTAACAATGTTTAAATATGAACGAAAATAAAATAAAATCACAACAGATTAAAACAGGTTTTGATCATGTTTATAAATTTTTAATAAACCC
This sequence comes from Mytilus galloprovincialis, assembly GCA_037788925.1. Classification (NCBI taxonomy): domain Eukaryota; kingdom Metazoa; phylum Mollusca; class Bivalvia; order Mytilida; family Mytilidae; genus Mytilus; species Mytilus galloprovincialis. The sequence continues at coordinate 54,997,828 of CM075341.1, forward strand.
TACGTGGAGTTATGTTTGTCTACAGTAATGTCCCGTCTTATCAAATCGGAACATTGTACTTGGTACTTTCTATCAAATCCACTGAGGAGAAAATTCAACCACTTTACCTTGTTCAATACACCGTCTTTTCTTAGCCGATTTTATCAACGCATACGCAAGTCCCACAACACTCGATAGATCTTTTAAATAAGTAAATATTTTTAGGAATATAACGATATTTATTTTTGCTTACGACTGTTCTCATCATGTTCAAATGATAATCAAATGTAATGAATATCAGAAACAGATTTATTTATATTACATAAATTGTCTAAATATAAATTTCATAAAAGAAAATGTTACCTTTATTGTATTTATAAACTCTACAAACACCAACAATCCAATGAAGGTTACATATATGACCATTTTCGTCAAGATTTTAACGGTAGGATCAAGTTCCATGTTTCAATTAATGCAACCAATTACATGTGCAAATTGTACAATGTTTTGAAAGTCTGTCGACAATCTGATAACTTTAACTTATTGGAAAGCTTCAATTGGTTTATTGTTTTTTTTCGCGATTGCGCCTCCTAACCATGTCCATTAAGATTAATTATTCAAAGAAGCATTGAAAGTTGTCATTTGATTTATAAGGGTGATGACTAAGTATTGATGAAAAATTTAAATTCAAAAATAAAATGAGATGACACATGGAAATTGTTATTTGTCTAATAAACTTGATTACAAATAACTCTTCTCAATACAAAATAAAAATACAAATAAGAAGTGGAATTAACTGTATTGTTCTAAATTGCAATCAGACATTTCTTTTTTATTGGCTCATTCAATTATCTCCTTTAAAGCTTCATATCTGAGTTGCAGTTGATATTTGAAATTAATTCTACATTTTTCTTACCGGTTATTGATATATATCGGTAACATTGTTCTGTTTATTTCCTAGTTTAACAAAACAAACTATAGCTGAAAGGAAAGTAATTGTTCAAACTTTGAAGAAAAAAAAATACGCATCGGTCGGCATTGATTTTTTTCCCGAAAATTGTTCAGAAAGGTTGATAACTGCTAGTAGTCTGTTGTTATTTATGTATTATTGTTATTTTGTTTATTTTCTTTGGTTACATCTTCTGACATCAGACTCGGACTTCTCTTGAACTGAATTTTAATGTGCGTATTGTTATGCTTTTACTTTTCTACATTGGCTAGAGGAATAGGGGGAGGGTTGAGATCTCATAAACATGTTTAACCCCGCCGCATTTGTGCGCCGGTCCCAAGTCAGGAGCCCCTGGCCTTTGTTAGTCTTGTATTGTTTTAAATTTTAGTTTCTTGTGTACAATTTGGAGTTTAGTATGGCGTTCATTATCACTGAACTTGTATATATATATATTTGTTTAGGGGCCAGCTGAAGGACACCTCCAGGTGCGGGAGTTTCTCGCTGCATTGAAGACCTGTTGGCGACCTTCTGTTGTTGTCTGTTCCATGCATGGTCGGGTTGTTGTCTCTTTGACACATTCCCTATTTCCATTCTCAATTTCAAAGCTGTGACAAGCAATTTTTGCAACAAACTCATTTTCTTACATACCTATAACATGTATAATCTAAACTAATGACGCAATATGACTATTATTTTCAATGTTCCTTAAGTGATTTTTTTTCTAAATTTGCCACCAAAAATATCCTTATATGTACCAAAATCACCGCTTAAAATTTACAATTTTAAAGTTTGAATTGTATTAATTTTTAATTTTTATTTCTTTGTTTTTCCTATAAAATTAAAGGGTGAGAATGTACGAGTTTGACATTCAATTAATTTTTGAAAACTTGTTAATAAATTTACTCGAAACAATTGTTATCTGGAATTTTTGTATAGCCTTTTTAAAAGAATTTATTCAAGGTTTACTAATAGGTGTTTTAATTTGAATAATTCATTTTACAGTATTTTTAGAGTTCTGTCTAGAGTACGGGATTTAATTTTAAATTTTAATTTTGATCAATTATTTTCAAGAAAAGAATTGTGATTCAGAAATAGATTCAAATGAAAAATAATACTTTATTTAATTGCATACGTCCGAGGCGTTTTTCTGGATTTACCATCATCAGGAAAGCTCAAGAACCCACATCTCGTGGAAAATTTACTTTGGTTCTTTTCGTCCTCGTATTTATGAAAAGGTCTTTTAGTAAATATAATATTGTTTATTATTCTTGGTAAATTATATTTGCAGAAAGATATTTTTTGGCATGTACAGCTCAAATACATATACATTTATAAACACTAACTAACCGTGTATGGGTTACTCTTGGACACATAATAACTTCATAAACGACATCTATGCAATTATGTTTTACGCGATCCACGGCAAATGAATCTTAGCTTTTTCATATTTTTTCAGTAATATCTATAGTCAGTTTTTCATTTTTTTCAGTATTGGAAGTTTAATTTTATTATCATTTTTCTTAAGAGGCATCAGCTGCCATCTAGACATAACAATCAAATACGGTTTGTTTTGTCTCAAACAGTTATTAAAGCGGAATAATGAAATACTAGTAGTCATTTTGGTTCAATTTAGTCAAAATAAGATCTAACACATCGCAAATTTATTATAGACTTGCAAGTGAATAATTCAACCTTAGTTGAACCCATACTTGACCTACAGCCGAAAATTGGTTACACATGCCCTAAGCGTGTTCTGTTATTTTTCATTGAAAAGTGAAGCAAGTGACCCCCCCCCCCCCCCCCCAAAAAAAAAAAAAACCAAAAAAAACACATTTCTTTAGCTGATTCGGCCCACAAGAAATCATTCATATCCAGGTAAAGCCATGATTTACATATTTTAAATCTAGGACATGAAATCAAACAGACATCAGAAAAACGTAATGAAACAACTCTACGGACTTCTCAGGCTATTTATTTGTTTTTGTTTTTGTTTAAATCGTGCCGAATGACTATCGGCAGTCTTCAGAGGTAATCTCAGTGGTTAATTGAATGGCGTCTAGTCTAAAATACGCACGAAATGCTGATACATTATACAGAGCCCATGCATTGTTAATTGTTTCTTTTTGACTTCTTGTAATTTGGATTTACGTTTTAGTATGTTATGAATCAAATATGAGAATTAGAGTCAAACCGGTGATCATGAATTTAACAGCTAATTCCCCTTTAAGTGCAATCAGTATAAATGAAAAATAAACACTACATCCAGTTAAATACAGAATTGTATTAACTTTAGTTTTTTGTAATATACTGAATCACACTGAAATTAAGCAAGATCCTCATCGTTAAAATTTGTATATTCATATTTGTACTTGTAAATAGCCTGATTTGTATTGGATTTTCCTTCCAAAATTTCATTGTCTCTAAAGAATAAAACATCTGAGAAGTATTTGGCAGTGAATACCATCTTGCTACTTCCAACAGCAGAAGAAATGCTATATTTTGTAAGGGAAATTTATTTTGATTTATCAGATTTAAGAGTATAACAAAGTCTCCCAGAAGATTCACTTTCTTCAATCTACAAACTACTGCAGGAATAATTTCAATGAGCTGGTTAACAATTTGTTTTGTGGAATTTGGTCCAAATAATTTCTTCTTCCCTTTCTGTCTTATGTTTTAGTTGGCTTTCGTTTGAAGGACGCATAACTTAATTTATTTTCATTTGGATCAAATATATTTTTAGGAGTTTCCACCTTTGATTTGCTGATTATTTTTTTAATACTGTCACTATACTTTTTTGGTTTATGTAACCATAATGCAGATTTCCTTTTCCTTTTTCTGAAAGCAAAAACAAAAAATCATTAAGGGTCCGGTGCCTGCAATAAAGCTGACATGGGTCCGGTTCCAGTAATTTGATCTAGGTGAAAGGGTCCGTTTCTAATAATTTTGAAAAGGAAGGAGTTTGACTTTAAATCTTGAATTATGCACAAAATGTTATTAACAAAAGAAAGTTTACGTCGAAACCATGTAAGTATGGCTAATACTGTTCTAATTAAAGCGGGAATAATTATCATTTTGTTGGAAAAAGAGTTGCACAACACATAGTCACTAGTTTAAAATGCTAATCAAATATAAAAGGAATACATCTTCGTTGCGATAAGTGGTTTCTAGATGACAAAAAACATCCGAGGATTCCGTGGACACAGCAATTGTATCACTTACCTAACAGATTTGTCTAAATCATCATTATTCGGATCGTCGTCCGAGTCCATCATAGGAAAAACGCCTAAAGTCGCCGTTGGTTTTGGTGGCAGTATCCGTTTCCGCCAGAGGTGGCCGTTATGGTTTTCATTAGTAAAGGATGTACTTAGGTGAAATTTTAAAAATCTAGAACTTAAAATTAGTACTTTTAGTCGGAAGAGAATTAGTTAAGGAACAAAATAAGCTAACAATATTGATAGGTAATGGAGCTCCTTTTCGAGATATTTGATTTTCAAAAAATGGCGGAAAAAGGCTGACTCGGACTTTTACCATATATTTGCATTGGTATTATTTGGGTCTCAAATCGAAAGAAAATAAAAGTTGAATCTGCTTTGCTTAAAAATTGGTAATTACCGTTTATGAGCAATTATTTTCAAAATAGGGATTTTCTTACTTCAATCCTGATGTTGTCTTTATATTTCATGTGAATTGGGTTGTACAAACTTGAGTTATCATACGACATATTGCAATAAGGACAGACAGAAGAAACGACAGATGAACAGCATACAGTATACAATAATATGTCAGTCTAAAAGAGGTTCTTCCACCATTCTTATATATTCCGTCAAAGACGGGCGAATAATAATAAAGTAGAAAAGACTTTTCTTTTTGTAGATGTTTTTTTTCTTTAAATGAAGTCTGAATTTAGATTTCACAACTCATTTGATCTCCTCTTTTTTTTTAGGTGTATGTGAATACTGTACAAAGTAAATGATATATTTGCATTGTGGATTGAGGATCAATTGTGTGTATATGCATAACTATTGGATTTCACTGGTTTGATCATAGACTGTAAACAAATTTACCAATTGATAATTTCCCGTCTTCTGTATCCAATGAAAGATTCAAGAACCATATCAAATTTTCCGTTGAAAAAGGTTTCTATAGTTTTTTTTTATGTTGTACTTTTACACCACTGTCCCAGGTTAAGGGAGGGATTGTCGCCAGCAAACTGGTTTGACCCAGTCACTTTCTGTATGTGTCTGTCGCCAAGTAAGGAGCCTGTATGTCAGTGGTTGTTGTTAGTTTGTATCTGTAACATTTTTTTCGTAATTGTTTTTCTTATAACATGTCGGGGCCTATTATAGCCGACAATACGGTATGGGTTTTTTCTCATTGTTGAAGACCATGCGGTTGCTTATAACTGCTTAAATCCACTTCATTTGAACTTTTGTGGATAGATATCTCATTGACAATCATACCACATCTCTTTTTTTATATCATGTTATCTTATTGAATGGGAAATTTCCCTGGGAAACAACAGCAATTCGACATTCCTCCATATTCAATGTATGGAAAATGAATAGATTTCTAAAACTAATTTAGTATTATAGCTATTTGAACTCATCTAAATTTAACTTAGTAAGTTTAATTTCAGGAGATTGCATTCAATTTAACAATATTAATATTTAAAAGCGACACAGAAAGAAACATTTCTTATAGTACCACAAAAACGTTTCTTTATTAGGAATAATATAAATTCCATGGTAATGCATGAATACTGTCACCGGAAACAAACAGTAAAAACATCTATTGAATTATTCCCCTGTGAAACAAAGTATTACCTAGTTGTTTGTTTTCCAGGGAAATCGTCAGGGTTACTAAATATGAATATTTTGACCATAGTCGTAGGAAAATAAGAAAAATACAATTGACACTTTTGAAAAATACAAACAAATGAACTTCTTCTTTGTTGTTGAGAAATGAATAATTTCTAAAGAACACGTGCTTTGTGTGGGAAACAATAGAAATGCGACTTCCCTCCATATTCAATGTAAGAAAATGTATAGATCTAGATTAGTAAACATGATTGAAATTATCTTTACTTTGACAGTTTAATTTCAGTCAGTGATTCAAAAAGGAATATATCATATAGGATCACTTTTTTTTGTGATACGAAGAGTCAAAAAGAATATATTCTTTATCAAAAATGAATGACTTTCATAGGAAGCAGACATGAAAATATTTCCCTGGGAAACTATAAATATTCAACTGGTATTCATAAAAATGTTTCACTGGGAAATAAAAAGTACATTGGTACTATTTACGCGTGAGTATTTCCGATAATTTGCATCAAAAATTTTATAGTTTCCCAGGGAAATATTTCTTATATGGTTTCCTATGGCAAGCCGTTCTTGTCAAAACTATGTTTAAATTATTTTTCGAAAATTTAACACACTGAGATTTAAAAAAAAAAAAAACACACTGAGATTAAAAAACCTAAAAACACACACTGAGAATAAGAAATTACAAACTGAGATTTCAAAAAGACACACTGACATTAGGAAAAATGAAAAACAAACACTGAGAATTGAAAATTACACACTGGGTTTCAAAAAGACACACTGAGATGAAATGAACTGAAAAACACACACTGATAATTTGAAATAACACACTGAGATTTGTGCGCATTTTTTACGCGCATAAATCTAATTAGCATACGTAATCTTGATCTATTTCAAGCTTAAAACAACTAGGGGACAGAACTCGTAAGTACTTCAACCTGGCGCCAAATGTTTTATAAAATACATTAGAAATACAACGTAAAAGACCAATAGAACAAAAAAAATACCCACTTACTCTCATTACAAAATATAACCAGATATATGTATTATATGTCTCTGATATAACCAAATGGTGAAAAACTTTATTAAAATTATAAGAAAACATTGGAACAATCTACAAAAAGACAAACAATGGAATGACATTTTTACCCAAGTATCTATCTGGGCGTCACTGGTGAGTCTTGTGTGGACGAGGGGCGTTTTTGACGTATTGAATTTTAAACTTGATGCTTTTTGTAATTCATTAATCATGTGTTTCCTTGTCTAATACGTTCTCCTATTTAGTTGTATTGTAGTCCTGTAATATTAAGTTGTCATTTCAATGTTATATTTAACATTGCCATTAAAGTGCGAGGTTTGGCATGCCACAAAACCAGGTTCAACCCACCATTTTTTCCTTTAAAAATGTCGTGTACCAAGTCAGGAATATGGCCATTGTTATATTATTGTTCGTTTCTGTGTGTGTTACATTTTAACGTTGCGTCGTTTGTTATCTCTTATTTTTGAGTGTAATTTCACATTGCGATAAGACGTGTCACGGTACTTGTCTATCCCAAATTCATGTATTTGGTTTTGATGTTATATTTGTTATTCTCGTGGGATTTTGTCTGATGCTTGGTCCGTTTCTGTGTGTGTTACATTTTAGTGTTGTGTCGTTGTTCTCCTCTTATATTTAATGCGTTTCCCTCGGTTTTAGTTTGTTACCCCGATTTAGTTTTTTGTCCATGGATTTATGAGTTTTGAACAGCGGTATACTACTGTTGCCTTTATATAACATATAAACGTAACAAAAATATAAAGGATTACCCTGCGAAATCAGGGTAACAGTTGAAAGACTTTTGAAAAAGGACCTATGCTTAAACAGTATTAAGCAAACAATCCCGATACACCGTTAGCAGTAATATTAATCTGAATTATATAGACAACAAATTTATGAATATGAGTTAGCAAAAAGCGATGTTAATAGATATAAGAAGATGTGGTATGAAATTTATTATGAATGTTGGTTGCAGGAACCGCATTTCATTATAATGACAAGAGTTCTAAAGACCAAGATATTAATCTGTTGAATAATTCATCTCATGAATATTCATTAGTAATTTGCATATTAATCTCAATGTATATTTTTGAAATTTCAGTGTGTAATTAACAATTTTAGTGTGTCTTTTTAAAATCTCAGTGACTGTGTAATTCTAATTTCTCAGTGTTTGTTTTTCATTTTTTTAATCTCAGTGTGTTGGCTTAAAATCTCAGTGTGCAATTTCGATTTCTCAGTGTGTTAATTTAGGTTTTTAAATCTCAGTGTGTATTTTTTTTTTTCGAATAAAGGGTTTAAACATAGTTTTGACGAGAACGGCTTGCCATAGCTTCCGTGGGAAATATTGACGACAACTTTAGTCAGTTGCACACAGCAGATACTGTACAGCTGAGTTTACACAGAGTAGGACTGTACGACAAGTGAATATTATTTTTCCTATCACTCAAATGCTTAAACTTTGGGCACAGATAGTCATTATAGAAAGAATAATCTATACACTTAATTTAAGAATCTATCTTTAAAGGGCTGTTTATGAAATGTATGAATGCGCATTTAATGGTTACGATACATGTGGATTTACGTGGGAGGTAAATAGTCATTAAAAAGTACATTTCTGTGTCTAAGCTAAGTATATGTATTGTTTCATTACTTACCGTACATTACTTTGATTCTGAGACATTATCAAAGTAAATGTTCTAAGTCGAATGATATGTTTCTAAGAGTAATCATTAAAAAGATTCCTTGGGGGAAACATGAATGTAAAACATGGTTTCATTGTTTATTTTATTTATAAAATTAGACACAGTGCAGGAGCATGATGAGAGAGTATCAACAGGAATGTTATTTAGAAAATACAACAATGTACAATGTTACACAGAAAAAATTTCGTTAAGATACTAAACTATATTATCTTGTACATGTATTAAGATATTCGTTACTTAGTTCAACATTTTAATGTTTATCTATATAATTTCATTGTTCACCATTAACATGATTAAGCAAATTTTTTTTACATATATCGTTTGGTAAATCTACGTCAGGGTTTGTAAATATCAACTTTGTAATGAAAGAAAAGTACTCGTATATCGACTCATTTACATATTCAATTAAGTTTATTATAACTATAAATAATAGAAATGTTAAGTACTTGTTAGTACTATAAATTATGAAATATTCTTCGCTATATTATATGATAAATCAATCTCTTCCATAAAGTCTTTCAATGAATGACATATATTTTGGAGAAAGAAAAAGAAGAAAACATTATTCAATGAAAACAAGGAAATTTGGATGTTTGGTATCAGTATATATATTCACCGTAGAAATATGTCTTGCATACAGTATTTAATCCTAATGGAAATGTTGATTTCCTTTTGTCAAATTTAGACGAGCACACAAAATATATTAAAGCCTACATCTACTGATAAGCACAAACAAAAACAAAAATAACAATATCAGCAAAAAAAAACAACATATATAATGATATCTTATATATAGCATGTACATGTATGGTAGTGTTGATAAGTAGATTAATTGATTGGTTTTAACGAAACTTACAGTACTATTGTGCTATTTCGTGACATTCAGTTTTCGCCTACCACGTGACTCACAAGCTCAGTGTTAACAGGTTAGTGATACAGTAGTTTGACTACCGCGTTCCCTGGTTTTGTTCATGAGGCTAAATTTCCATATGTAGACTGAATAAAGTATCACTAAGTTTCTTAATTTCAAGTATTGGAAGCCAGGGGTTCCAGAAGAGACTACCCAAATACATAAAATAATGTTGAAAGTGGAAGGAAAACGAATACATTTTTCACGTATTTTATTGAATTTGACATAATATGTCAAAATTTGTTTAAAAAAGAGTATGCATGAAATGTATTTGAAAATAGTGCATGTGATAGTAATTATCTGAACGCATTATAATATTTACATAATATCAAGTATGACGATGTACATGCAAACAGGAAATATAAACCGCACCTTGACCGTGTGACATGCAATTGGTGTCAACAGCTTATTTGCTGCAATTGCTTACGTACAAACAAAAAGAAAGAGAAATATCAATAAAACGTTATTTTTTTTAAATATGTATCTGCAAAATTCCATGAAAAGAAATGGATGTCTACACTGGCATATTGTGTATATGGGCAAAGGACTGACAATCTTGAACGGAAATAATATTTTTTAAATAAAAGAACAGAGTTCCGATCCCCCGTTGCACATATTTTATCTATCCAAGGTACAAGGGCAATAACTAATTTTTTTTTATTGATATCGTAGAAAAATGAAAACTTCAGAGCAAATGCAATGTGATTTCCTTTATAATTGATATTTCCAAGGGGCGTAACTCGTTAAAAATATTTGATCAGAACTCATTTTCGAAAGTGTCAAAGACTTTGCTGGTATAAACCTATGACATAAATTTCTAAAATATCTGGCAAGAATTGAACATATGAGAGAGCTAACAATGCAATTTTCCATATAACCAATATTTTCAAGGGTCATTACTCTTTTTAAAAAAAATCGAGTGGCACTGATTTTTGATGATACAAACCTTTAATGTAAATTTCAAAATCCTGCAAGAAATAGTACACACTAAGGCGCCATTTATTAGGGTCATAAACCATTTATTGGGGTCATAAACCAGGGCTGGTGGTCAAACTAATCAGGCTACAAGGAGAGATCCACTAATTATTATCTTTTTATTAAAAAAATGTTTGTAAATTGTATCCTGCATCAATACTTTTTTACTGTTTTTATTTGTAAATTTCAACAGATTGGAAATCATCTACATGTATAGGTAACAATGTAGTAGTTTTTATTTTTGTACATGTGTACTAATTTTATCATTCTGTATTTTTTCTGGGATGCAAATTAATTTCCTTTTCTCAAGCTGTGTCAAGTATTTGTATTGCTGAAAATTCAGTTGAATCTTTTTCATAATGTTTATGACATAAGCAGTAAATAAACTCATCATAGATACCAGGTTTGATATTTTATATTAACGCCAGACGCGCGTTTCGTCTACAAAAGACTCACCAGTGACGCTCGAATCAAAAAATGTTAAAAAGGCCAAAAAAAAAATTACGAAGTTGAAGAGCATTGGGGACCAAAAATTCCTAAAAGTTTTGCCAAATACAGCTAAGGTAAGATGTTTTTTTTTATTTAAGAACAAAGAATGGTATTAAGAAATATAGGTAAACAGACAGAAAGCCGCGAAGTAGAAAAGACAAAATGTCAAAGATAAGTAATTAACTAGCTTTTAAAAACAAAACAGAGAATCCTTAAAATAAAGTATTTTTAAGTAAAAAAAAGTTATTGTACATGATGTACATTGTATTTAATTGACCATTTGCATTATTAAATGAATTATCATTACTAGTAATTAAAACTTCTATTCAAGCAAATGATGTATGTTTATAGGAACCATGAACCCAGTAATTTAACAAGCCTGTTTTCGTAACAAAATAAAACGATCATTACAATCCTTTTATAATAAATTTTGATAGCAAAGTTGTACAATCTATTATTATTCAGGAAAACTACAAAATTATGGTTTAGGAAAACACTATTTTTGTTTTTCATTTTTTTTTTTAAATCTCAAAACAGGAATTGTGCATGAAGAATCACTGTTCAGAAGAGACTTTAATTTTCCAAGTGCCCATCTAGTGCAAATAAGTTACAATGAGTATCTTACTTCTTGTTCAGTTACGTTTACAAAATGAATAAACTATTTTGATAGAATTTCAAGAAAAGGTGCCTCCAAATTGCTTTTTCTGAAATAACGTTCATTAGGATTGCACAAAGCGAAATGAAAATTTAAAGGCAAAGATGTATAAATAACTAAATGTTGTTTGTGCTGTATTTAGACCCCTCTACAACGAAATTTGTTACATGCACACGTATAAAAATTGCTTTTTTTATCCAACGCAATCATAGGTTTGAACGTTGTTTTCAATTTAGACTTGTTTATAAATAACTAAATGTATACACGCGGATCTATACAAAAGTCATGTAATAATATAAAAGAGTTTTAAAACCATAGTCAAACTCGTCTAGTGTCAACTTTTACTGGTTTCTGATATTGTATTTAACGAAATTTTGTTTGTAATAAAGTTTTGATAAGATAAATTTTCTTTAATTACTTATTTCGTGCAATCAGTAAAAAATGATAAATAAACAATACAGCCAGTTCAATCTAGAATCAAACTAACTTAAGTTTATTGGTAATATACTGAATCCTACTAGAAATTAAGTTAAAAAGCGTTCGATGGGGGAATTAGATTGAACGTTGGTATTTTAATTGATGGAGTATGATCAATTTGTATTACTCCAACATTAGACTGTGTGATCTTTCCTGGTATAAATATTGGTGTAGAGTTGTAACTGAGTTGATTTGTGGTGTTGGGACTGTCAAAGAATCTGCAATCAGGTTGACATCGGAGAAAAACTTGGTAACATCAGATATGTGTATTAAGCCCTAGACTTCATTGTCTTTGTCCTCTATCCATGTTGTAATTCATATAGTGTGCTAGTTTTGTTGAAAACAAAAATAAAAAAGACAATAACGTAATTTGAAAATAATTGACCAAAAATTGTGGAACCAATTAAAATTGTTTATGATAAAAATTCGAATGAAACAGAATATCTAACGCCATTTGTGAATGGATGATGCATGGTGACAATTCCAAAGTTGACGGTCGAAGCCACGGTCAACAAGTAAAGGTATCGGCAAAATTTAAATGTTTATTTTGAGAAGATAACTAATATAATTGCATTATAATAGAAATACCAGTACCGTGTCTGAAATGTTGACACCATACCATCAAATCACAAATTGACGGTGGCAACTTATCAAACAAAGATCCGTTATATTTTTGGGATATGTGAAAACTTGCCTTAAATCTGACATGTTAAGTTATAGTTAATTAGGAACAACACAACAATTTATTTTCCAAACAAAAATGAAACAGTCTTCCTTCAATCATAATGTTATCTTTATATTTCATGTGAAACGGGTAAATTATGTAAATTTTTAGTTATCTTACGATAAAATTATATCACAAGGCATATTGTATACAATAATAGTCCAATCGACAAGAGAGGATCGTCGGCCTCTCTAATACATTTCATCCAAGACAGGCTTATAATTATTTACAAGCAAGAAACTTCTTTTTTCATAAATGTTCGTTTCTTCAAATGAAGTCTCTACATTTAGATTCCACTACTCCTTGGACATGTTGGATCGTCTCTTTTTTTAGGTGCGTGTGAATATTGTACAAAGTAAATAATAAAATTCATTGTAGGTTGTGAATTGATGGTGTGTTTTCATTACTATAGAGTAAGGCATTAAAATGAACAGTAAATATATATATATTTTTATATATATATGTATATATATATATATATATATATACAACTCGTCTAAACATCAACCCAACAATGTTAGATCTGTAAATTTGCTTTCGCAAATGTTTTGCCCTCGCCGGGATTCGAACCCATGCTACTGAGATATCGTGACACCAAATCGCCTGCACTGTAGCCGTCCCGCTAGACCACACGACTATATATGAAATGACTAAATAAATACAATGAAATAGTCAACGCTTAATCTTACAGGGCGATGGATCATGTATTATGATTCTGTACACTACAAAATATAATATATAACAAGTCAAAAAGGGTACAACATCACCATTAATATAAATGAACAAATATTAGATATTTTGGATAACAGATATCCTTCTTCGGTAATAGCACAATGTAAAATGAATCATGTCAATATTATATAAAATATATATATTAAGTATATATATAAAGTTTCTGAATGATAGTATAATAAAAACTATAACACAAATTCCCATACCTTTCGGCCATTACAGCCTTCTTCATTGGAATAAATTACAACATTGAAACAACAATTACATTGCTTGGATACATTACGTTATCATAACTACTATGACGTTCATTTGCCGCGTTTTTTACTTTTGTTATATAAATATTTTCATTATCGTTCATACATTGTGGTTCTTAAGTTAGAGTTAAGTTAGAGAACAGAAACGAAAAATTCAGCAATTTTTTCATTCAATTTTTCCATTTGTAAAGGGGCATAACTCTAGAACAGTAAAAGTGACACCACCAAAATTCAAACATGATCTGTGTTTTGTGATAATAAGCATTGTGTATTAGTTTCATAACATTTGGTTGAGGCAAACTAAAGTTAGAGAAAGGAAACCAATTTTGGGACATGCGGCAAACAGACGGACAAGGGTAAGACTTATGCCCCCTCCGCTAAGGCGGGGCATATAAAAATCACAAACCAGTTTTTCATGGGGTTCCTGTTGCTCAGTCTTTAATTTTCTATGTTGTGTTTTGTGTACTATTGTTTGTCTATTGGTCTTTTTCTTTTTTAGCCATGGCGTTGTCTGTTTATTTTAGACATATAAGTGTGAATGTCCCTCTGGTATCTTTCGCCCTTCTTTTACTGTCATAAACAATACTGGAATGTGTCATGATAAAAGAACAAATTACAAAATAAATATTTTATTGTATTAGCAAAGTGCATTCATCAATCAATAACTGGGACATAACGTAACATAACTAATTTTGTAAGAACTAACAATATGTGTGTATTGAATGATTTCAAATGAATAACTTGGGTTAATAATCTTCACACACTCACTTGTTAAATTGGAGCATAGCACATAACACATTTTCTCAAATCTCAAATACAAATATTTTCTTTAAGCTATAATCAGTATTCACTTATCTGTACTGGTTTAATATTCCACTTAATACATATATCTCTGTGTGCATTTAAAATTGCGATTTTTTTTCATTTTTGACTGAAATGTTGATTTTATTTTTTGCAATATTGAGAAAAATCCTGTTATTTAAGTAAAAAGAAATAAAAATTGTGAGATTTAATAATTGCAATTATAATCCTGTTGCATTAATTTTTGAATTTACAGTACTTTTATATTTCAAATGATTATAATTTCATTGATGCTTGCTACAAATGTGAATGTTAAAAACATTAAATATAACTTGATATGCAGACAATTTTTTCGTAAAAGTAAAAACAAAATTCTTTAATATGATATATATTTCCTTCATGGAAATTTCGATTTGAAATCATTACTCTAGTTAGTAAGTTTCTAATTTTGGCACTTAATAGATTCATAAGTTAATATAAGACAGCAACAAATGTTCTAAACACCTTTTAAGATTTTCTGATTTGTGAACTTTAAAAAAAACCAATTATACGCAAGAAGATCAAATTGTTTGAAAAAAAGATTACTTTCTAATATAATATTTCCAGAATGAGTCAACAATGAGAAATCTTCATCTGTGTAAATAATTTTGTTAATTTCAAATACCAATAAAAATAATGTACAGTTGGGTTAAGTTTGTTTAACGCACACATTTCTTATTCAAACATAATATGGATGATTATGCAGAAAATTGAGAAAAAAAAAATAGGTCCAACATCCAGGTATCTAGGGTAAAAAAAATATATAATAAAACTAACTTTCATAGTTTCATTCAGTTCTGTCAATAGCACAGATACGATTTTCAACACATATCTTTAGCAAACATACGACTAGAACAAAAAACAATTTTGTACATTACATTTAATTTTTGCATAGTAAATACATTGATTGGTCTGGATTTCTCTATCAATAAGCACCTAAAAATAAAGCAGTTTAAAAAAAAATAGTAAATCAGCTTTTCATTAGAAAAATATCTTGTATCAGAATATTTTCACCAATATCAATTATACAAATTTCAAACTGGAGATTTTTGAATGAACATTTCAAATGTGTACTTTTTATCTCAATACATATATAACATATTTCAGTGAATTGGAAATATTTCAAAACAATTTGATATAAATTCAGAAATTATAGCATGCATTCATTTTTGAAATTTTCTCAGTTTAGACTAAAATGCGATTTCAATTTTTGCGATATCGAGAAAAATCTTGTTTAATTCAAAAGCTCATATATAATGACATGCTGTGAGTATTTCCAGTATCACATAATAAGTAAGCCTTATACATGTTTTCAACACAAAGGTCCTGTGCAGCTTTGTTCGAACTGGTTGAATAAAAAAGTGTTTATTTATCTATTTGTTCTTTCATTTATGGGTAGACTTTACATAGATAAATTCAGCCGTATAAGAAAAGCAAAATGAGAATGTTAAATTTGATGTATGCCTTTTTGTGCTACTTTGTTACATTTGTTGTTTATGTAGTGATATTAAGATGATAACACAATATTGACTGTTGTACCCCTATTTTTGACATTTTTACTCTTTGAGTATGTTTGTTTTGTTCATGCATCGTTGACAATGTAATGGAATTTGATGCGACTGTCATACAAGTGAGAGGTTTAGCTAGCTATAAAACCAGGTTCAATCCACCATTTTCTACATTAGAAAATGCCTGTACCAAGTCAGGAATATGACAGTTGTTATCCATTCGTTTGATGTGTTTGGACTTTTGATTTTGCCTTTTGATTTTTGATTTTCCTTTTTGAATTTTCCTCGGAGTTCAGTATTTTTGTGTTTTTACTTTTTTCTGTGGCAGTTGAAAAAGAAGATTTAAAAATTAAAATTTGTTCTAAGTTATCCTGTATGCATAAAATAGTAATTTTGTGTTCATTTCAAATTTTCAATAGTATGGGGTTTTTTTCCAGAGCAAAATAAAGGGAATTTTGATTATAAGAAACTACATTTTAATACCCGTTTTCATATTTAAAAATTACCATTTATTTTTTAAACAATCTAAATTGTTTCTCCAGTGTTAAAATGAAAAATAAAAAAAAAATATAACATTTAAAAACATTATGTTTCAAAACTTATTCTTCTATATAATAACTGGATGTAAACAAGAAATTTTAAATCTACTTGAAATTAATATGACACCTAACTGTTTTAATAATTATCTACGACTTTCAAAAATTATATTTATCTATGACTTTCAAAAATATTATTCAGGAAATGTGTGTGTTAGTTTTTGCACAATGTAAAATTTGCAAATGTTTTTTAGAATGCAACAGTGTTGATGTGAGGTTCAAACTTATTGTTAATTCACGAATTTTGCACAAGCAAGAAAAAATTAGGGATCAAAATCACATCAGTAACAACTAAAATAAATACACATTTTAACATTAACCAAAACTTTTTGAAAAGATCCCAAAAATTAAAAAAAACAAAACAGTTATCACAGTTTCTCTGTCTTTTAAATTTAAATACTTGTACATATTTGGCCTCAAATATAATTAAACATAATAATCATTGTATATCATTGGTTCAATTGTCCTGTGTGCATTCTTAGTTTCTTAGATTAGTCAAAGCTCTAGTTTACTTTCTGTTGTATAAATTTTTTTATCTTGGAAATCATTTCCAGTTCATGTATTAACTTTAAAAAAAACAATGATAGGTGTGTGGTATTTTTAGTTATTGTGTCTCTTTTCTGAGAGACAAAATAGTGAAAAGTACTAAAAGGCAAAAACCCATGAAAAAAATAGTTTTTTGGGAAAATTCTCACTTATCATAATAAGTGCTGTTTTCAAACATAAATATACCCCCAAAAAATTGTAAAACAGAATTTGTTCAAACATAAATAATCAAACTGCTAATAAGTAAACTTTACACTCAAACTTTGTTCTAGAATTAGATAAAAATGTTGGCTCAATATTTAAAAAGGTACAATACAATAAAATTAAATTAAAATGTACTTTTAACATATACATTGTATATTACTCATGTATGGGACATTTGTTTGATCATACATTGAGGGGGAATAGGAGGGGTCCTGATCCCAAAATCCTGGGCTTAAATTAATGAAATCCTGAGTTCCCAAATCCGAAAAAAAGAATTCCCACATCCCGAAATCCCAAGCTTAAAAACACCCGATCCTGGAGTCCCAATAAGGGTCCTATCCCCCCTCTACATTTGTACTCATATATTTGTTTTTTAATATTCCTTCAAATGACCCCTTTTTCATTAGATTTTATAAGAGACATAATATAACTGTTAATGATTGCTGTTTAAATAATGCAAAAGTATCAAGGTTGATACAAATAATAATGATTTTATTGTATTAATACAATTATTATTTATATAGAGAATATCATATGGCTTTTTCAATATCGCATCCGTATCAACCCGAGACACCAATATAATCCCAAGAGCTCTGCTCGAGGGATTATATTGGTTGAGAGTTGATATGGTGTGTGATATTGAAAAAGCCATATCATATACACTTTATCATATACATATACCTCAAGTAGATGTTTTTATGTATTAACATGACTCATACATATTAGGGATTTGAAAACCTTTGCAACATTGACTGCAATCAATGACGTGACGTCATACAGATTAAAGGTGTGATAAAGCTTTTGCAACCGTGCTGATATTGATACAGCATGCTTGCCAATGATTGTATTACACATACAATTTATCTGTATTTACTACTAAGTATATAATAAACTATATTATTCAAAGACAAGAAATTCATGATTGCACAATGAAAACAAAATTCTTTGAGTGAATCTATCTGAAATTTATAAAAATTCATGAGAAATCATTACAGCTGCCTTTGTAAGAGAAAAAAGGACAGATACCATTACAAAATATATTCTTATTATTGCAGTGGAACAAAAGTAAATATATTCTTATTATTGCAATGGAACAAAAGTGAAGTAAAACATTGATTGTACACCATACAATAGCTTGGTCGGGAAAATAGTGTTGTGTCAAAATTAAGATGACAAACATCAAAATTGTATACATTCCATTTACATTGTATCAAACAAATTATGTACGAAAACAGCAGGCAATAATGTCACATAATCAAACACATTCAAACATTATCAAACATTGTCAAATTTTAAGCATCCCAAAAAAGCAAGAAATTGTCATTACACCATAGAAAGCAATATTAATAACAATCTAATTAAAAACCGATCACTCATCGCTCCTGTTTCTGATATGTCACGTGGGAGATCTAACGAAACCCGCTTTGAGGTCACATGTGAGTGAACTAAAAGTCATGAATTTATAAAGATATGCAAATGAGTTGACGACCTATTAATAAGCCAATCAAAAAAGTTTATGAATTATTATGACTGACGATTTCGTCGTAAATAAAATGAGTTACATCCCTTTGCCTTACGTTAAACTTCCAAGATCGTGGAAGACTCAATTTCATTGGTCGAAAAAGACACACCTACGAGGTCACTCACATGTGACCTCAAAGTGGGTTTCGTTAGATCTCCCACGCGACATATCAGAAACAGGAGCGATGAGAGATCGGTTTTTAATAAGATTGTATCAATAAATAAAAAAATAAAAATACAAATTTTGAGTTAGAAAATAAGTCACCATGGTAATAATTTAATATTATGCACATTACACATAATAACCAGGGTTCTTGACAATAATTTTAAAGATGAGTCTAAAGAATCATCTATTTTATGAATAGTGAGTCTAGGTACTCACCACCTTTTACCATGACAAGTACAGGAACTTGCCATTTTTGAGGTGAGTCCAGGGACTTGTCATTTTGGCAATGAAGAATCCAATGGTTAGAAGGAAATTTGTTCCTACTATATAATTTAGTATTCCCAATGAAATAATCAAGCAAGGATATGACATCTAATTCAGACTACTTAAAAAAAAATAATATATAAATTGTTGATAAGTGTGCTCTGCTGGTAAATAGTTTTTTTCAATTTTAAGGAACATTTGGACTCCTGCTGAATCCAGATAGATTTTCATGAGTCCAGGATTCATGGACTCATCATAGTGAAAACTCTGATAGCACCAGGATAAGTTCAGAATGTAGAAGATTTTGGGATAAAAAAGATGTTTATGTCTGGTCTTTTGAGAGGAGTTAAAAGTTTCTTTCCATAAATTCACCTTTGACATGTTGTCAAAAATACTTTAAATGTGTGCAAATAACAATTAGTAGATTAATTAGTTATGGGCATACCTTTTCCATATACCTAATTATACATGTAATAGAAAATAAAAAAAGACAATTAAATAGAAAGGGACACAGTCTTTAAATTTTAACCGGAAAAAATATGATCCCTTTCACAAATCACACTCTCTACTCTTGTTAACATAAAAGGGTCAAAGTTATATCCCTATAAGTTTTAAACATCAATAAAACAAACAAAAACTCTTCAATATCATAAACAAATAATACTCAAATAAAAAAAACATTTAAATTTGTTTACACTTTTTAAATCATTGGTTTTTAAATCAAAAGGGACAAGTGTTACAGCTTTTACTTTACATTTTGGAGTCCCAACTTTTTCAACATCCAATCACAAGATTTTTAAACGTTATGTATTACGCAACATATACATTATATATTACATAGGACACTTGAATAAATGTTAGGTACCAGCTCAAAAGCTTCAGATGAAACAATCATTAAATACTAAATAATGTTAATGAATTAGAAAAAATACTCTCAACCTTTAAACAATTTTTAAAATAACCTAAATAATGACCTATCACAGCTATGTTTTCACTCTCATAACTTTTGATAACCTACTCCTGTCATCAAATAGACTCCTTATGAGTAAAACTTGGGTTAAACCTACTGAAATCATGACAAAGGCTTGAACTGCAGATAAAAAGTTTACACGGTTAAAGCTGATTTCTTGGGCATTTCTGTCTCTAGCTTCAAAGTTCCGTAACATTGTCTGCGCTAGTTCTGTCTGGTCCAAATTGGTTTGCACATTGTCTATCAGTTTCTGAAAAATAAGAGTAAAATCTGTACATCATGGCATGATCCTTGTGTGTTATTAAAATTAGTATATTGTTTTTGTTATAGCCTTCATCTCTATGATAAATTACAGGTATATCAACTCTGAAGCCACATGTTTATTCATTCTTAGGTGGGTCTCATTGGGGTCTAAGCGTGACGCCGGATTGCCGATTTTTTGTAAGCGTGACACGTGAAAGTCAAATTATTGTGTTGTGAAAACGGGAAATGAGGTCTTGCGGGACCCGGGAAATGACAAAAAAAATGAGAATTGCTTACGTATATAGTGTAAGCGGGATACGGGAATCTGACAAAACAGTAAGCGGGATCCGGGATCGGAACCCCCTAATTAGACCCCCTCTTAGATCTCTAGATACTAGTATACTATGGATTCATCTATTTTCGTGGGTACCAATTTTCGTGTTTGAGGAAATCTTGCATGTTCAAGGATATGAGAAGTCTTACAAATGAATTACATACTTTTCTGAAAATTTGCATATTTCATTAAAAATCTAGACAGACAAATGTGTTATCTGCCACTTCAAAATCCAAGGAGGAAGACACTACAGACTTCTTAATAATTAGTAATGTGTAGGGCCTAAAATAAAATATTGTTTGTTTCCTCAATCCTGACCGACCCTGCAAAAACAGTCATAAAATTTTATTGTCAAACTAAGTCAAATATCATTTTATTCATTTCCGAGTTTCAGGCTTGCCAGATCAACGGATATTGTTCCAGCTTTTTGGAAAAAATAAAATTATTTCCCTACCTACCTAGGCAGGGTCGGGATTGGGGAAACAAACATTATATTTATTTAGGCCTACTAAGATGTTTATATTTTCTCTGACATTTATTGGTGGGTTTTGTGTTAGTGATGTATATACAAACTCTTCTTAATAAAATAAATGGGGAATGTGTCCATTGGGGCACAGATGATTACCTAATTTGCATATAACCTTATAAAGGGACATTACTCAAGAAAGGTAAAAATGATTCTTCACAATTTTGTACTTGATTTGAGTTTTGTGATAATAAGCATATGCATTATGTATAAGTTTCATAACATTTCGTTCAGGTAAACTGAAGTAAGAGAACGGTAACCAATTTCAAGAAGTATGGAAAAACGTACAAACTGACAAGGACAAAACTAAAACCCCTCCTTTATGACAAGGACATATAAAATTCAGACATTTAAATACCTGAAAATCGTCCACAGTCATATCAATCAATGTTCCAAGTTCTTCTTTGGCATTTTTCCAATTTGTTGTGTTTTCGTCATCATTTTCATCTGATAGTATTTCAAAGAACACCAACTTTGAGGAAAATCTACTGAATGTGTTGTCAAAGCACAGCTGGTAATCACCTTCTATTTCAGCTGTGAACCTGTAAAATAAATTGCATACTGTATTAAAATTCAGAAATTATTGCGATGTTTTTATTTTTGCGCAAAATGCGTCAGGGTTATTATTATAATTGCAAAATATTAAAACTCATATTTTGAAATTTTTTATATAAATGAAACATGATTTTTCTCAATATTGCATAAATTAAAATCGCATTTTAGTCTAAAATGATAAAATCGCAATAATAAATGAACTCTTTTTTAATTTACCGACTGAAAATTCAGAAATTTTATCATTGTCAATAATGGGACAAGGTGTGTATTGCAATAATAAAAACTCGCATTCAGATATCTGATACATAAATCAGTATGCTGCTTTTTCGTGAAATTGCGATAATAAGTCTTATATTTTTGTCCATTCTTCAAAAATTCCATTAATAATTGCATGCAACAATTTCATTAACTTACAAAATATATGTCTATGTATTTTGGACTCTTGTGGACAGTTACCTCAACTTTAACCATAACCCAATCTCCTTATTTGTAAACTTAATATGATGTACCCAGATTGCCCTTAAAGTTAAAACATTTTTTTTTCTACAGGTAATTGGTGTGTTAATTGCTTTGATTGATTGTTTTTGTTTAACAAAAGTGTCATACAAATAACAATAGTTTAAAAACATTAAGAATGTGATTAAAACATTCAGCTGATTTTTTCAGAGTTATCTTCCTGTAGTGTTATCTACCTTTTTCATTTTTTTAGTGTCATTGACATACACCTATACCTCACATATCTTTTTTAATTCATATTCAGGGATCTTACTTGTGGGCTGCATCAGATTTACCAGATTCTGTTAACAAAACTCTGCCATCAGGTGCCTGGAGAAAGAAGTTTATATCCATGTCACCGCCATCAATAACCTGAAAAATCCCAAACATATCATTAATATAAATTACAAAATAAACTGTTAGTTATGTATAAAGTTAGGCTTAATAGAAAAGTATATATGTGTGTTTACTGTAACATGGTAGCATGCTGGAATAAAGGGTAAGTAGGTAGGTAGGAAATTATTTTTATTCTTAATATTACTATTTCCATTAAGTCTATGGGATCAACATTATGACTTAAAGTGCTTAATAAAAAAAAATCAGGGTACTCACACTGAGGACTTAATTCAATTCCCTTAGCCCTATTGGAGAAGAGAAGTTTTTTCTATGCAGTGATGTTTTTAAATGCAAAAATGGTAGGCAAGGGAGATAAGTACAAATTTTGTTAGGAAATGAAAGTTGATCATATATAAATTATTAACCTAAAAAACACTATCCTAATTATAATTTTTCTTTAATTCTAGCTAGGTTGCATTAAAATATCAACTTTCGAAGGTCTGTACCTTGAAAAAGTTTACCATGTTTACTGTTGTTGCTCACCATGCTCAAAAGGATATTAAATTAACATGGCAAATATTTTTCCCCATATGAAAATACATTTGTACTTTATTCATTTGAGTGTGAGTGCTGTTTATTTATAAAATGGCTACACAATCTTGAAGTTTAAAGAAAAGTTGTGTCATCATATGTTATATATCAGTCTGTCCAATACATTTTTGAATCTACAGGCCCTACAGTCACATGACAGTGTGTCAATATCTTCTCATTTAATTAAACCTTCCTGGTCATTTTTCTGACCAGACATGGCTGCATACATGTACTTACACATTTTACAAAACCAAATGGACTGGTCAAGAAAAACTGTTTAATATCAATGGGTATATCGTGTATATCAGTGTCCATTATAAACTTATGAATCAACAGGCCGGAAAATGAATGTTACAAAAATTTTATATGTAGATTCTATTGGCTAGAGATGAATTGACATGCTGAAAGAATTTTTACAATCAATAATCTGATACACTGTTCACCAATCTTTGTCCTCATTTAGATTTAGAGGGTCTCACCAATTAGCGACAAGAAGCATCAAGAAGCGACAAGAAGAATAATTTTAGCGACAAGAAAACATTTTTTTTTATTAAATTTAAAGAAATATGCATTCAATTTTTTTTATTATACGGTCAGAAATATATTGATATTTTTTTTATCATATTGATAGTTGAAGAAATTAAACATTTGTGAGGACTAGAAAGGGATTGTGGAGTTTTTATTATTACATTGATAGATGAAGAAATTAAACATTTTGAAAGAATACGACTGAAATGCTGACAATTTACTTTATACAAAACATAAAAGTTAAATGGCTTCAGTCAGCTTGGTAAAGCAAATGAGATGCACATGAAATGGAAATAAAAACAAATATTTTTCATCTTTCCTTTGAAGGATTTATTGAAACAAAAACATGAAATATTATTTCCTTTCTACCAGTACAATTCATTGTTCTTAAAAACTCAAGATTGTCATTAACTTCCTTTAACCTTCAATCAATATGCATAAACATGATAAATATCGTTAAGTCATTTAAGCGAGGCAATACTCAAAATAAAATGATAAAAAATGATAAAAAATATTCACATTTTAATTGTGTTTTCCTCTTGTTTGTTTTCAGTTCTTTGTCTTTCACAATTTGTGTCTGTATTTTTCTGGACAATGATGCACAAATAATGCATTTTTCAAGTTTATTATATATTGTTAAAAAACAAATTATAAGATAAATATATTATTGTTCTAAATCACAAGGAGAAGTAATATCATAATACGACAGGGTAAACGTAATACTTCTTGTTATACATAATAAATGATAAAATAGCATGTAAATAAATGTTTCAATTTTTTTTCTATCAATATTAACTTTCTTGATGCTAAAATTGTTTTCTTTCGCATATTCTTTTAATGTCTATTTGGAATAAGTAATTTAAATTAAAACAAATATATTTTCTTGTCGCTCAATAGTTTCTTGTTGCTTCTTGTCGCTAAAATAATTCTTAGTCGCTTCTTGCATGTCTTGTCGCTAATTAGTGAGACCGGATTTAGAGGTATTTGAGTTGCAATATTATAAAACCAGGGGTTCAATTTGATAACAGAACTTTCACCAGAAAGACTTCAAGGTTATAGTCGACATTAGTATGATTACTAACCTACTGACAAATTCAATAAAAATTAATCCATTGGCTTATTGATCACATGTTTGCGCTATAAAATGTTGTTAACAAGCTTCTTTCAATAGTTTATTGTTTTATGGATATTAATCAAATAAAGGAGAGCATAAAAATCCATCAAAAGTTAAATCAACTTTAATTATTAATTTCTCCTGATTGATAGAATCAGAATGGCATGAACCCATGTATATCCTGTTTGTAAAAAAATATATTCTGATAAGATTTGACCAACCATTGTCTTTGAAAATATAGGAGTGTTACCACTCATTTTAAAGCTTAGAGAACAAAGCAGTGATATTACACAAATAATACAAACCATCCAATATGAGTTTGATTATTTTTGGCCAAAATGTTTGAAAGGGAGATTTTTTTCTGTATAAATTTCACCTGATATTCCACTTCAAACTCAATATTTCTCGTCTTGATGGTTTCAAAAAAACAAGACTGATGTCCTGCAGGAATATCAACTGTGAAATCATTGTCCATGCCTATTGCAATGTCTGCAAGGCATAGAAATAACAAAATTTTAGGAAGAATTTGTATATTCATTTTAGTTTTAAGACACCTGTCACCAAACCGGAAGTTTGCGTGTTATTTTCACTGCTGAAAAGATGCGAAACAGTTATGATAAACTATTGAGAAAAGAATCGATACAAGTGTTTCAAATAAAAAGAAAAAAAATATTTTGCATGATTTTCAAATCAAAAGTGAAATTGTATACAAGTATGAAATAAATCAACAGTAAAGTCTCGTGACAATTTACATCTGATTTGCATATACGAGACTTGTGTTTCAATATAGTCCTAGTACAAAAGCACATTTCGGCTTACTGATAACTGAAACAAAGCTTTAATTTCGGTTTCATAGTTCAAAAACATTTTTACAATTAATTTATCCTATTGCGTTGATTTTTTTCACAATGCATAGTGAATTTCATTCAGAAAACTGCGTAGGAATTCATTTTGATGTCATCAAGTTATGCGGCTGGCATCAATGTATCCGAAATCATGTCAAATTATGCAGGTGTGATAATTCCAAAATACAGCTTGGAACGTTTCATGCAGTTCGATTTTGAAGACGGATAGGGTCCAGGTTATCGAAATGAGTTGTTCAATAGTTAAATTTTGACTTTAGATTATTTAAAAATGTGTACCGAACATGTCAGTTGATGAATTAGCATTGTTTTGATATTTTACAGAACATTTTGGAAGATTCTTAAAATTATAAAGTTTTGAAACTTTTCAATAACAACAACTTTAAGAAATATGTCGTTTTATGATTCAAGAGTAAATATAAATGACGCAGAAGAAATATCTATGTCTTATTTCACGTTCGAAGACGGGGAGAGCTTTGGTGACAGTTTGACAGAACCCACAGCTGATGCAGAAACACCGGACCTGGAGGCGGAGCCTGATGGATGTGACCAACAGAGCACGGATGACCACACCTACAATCAAGCACCCCTCAGTTATGAGCTTCAGCAGGGTCTTAGACTTCTTAAAGAATTAATGTCAGATTCCAACAAATCTGTCAACTGGCACTTTCTTGAGCCTGTTGATGACAGTCACCCAGAAACAGCTGATTATTATGGAAAAATTAAAAAGCCTATCTGGCTGGGAAAAAGTTAGTAAAGTTGAAAGTCTTAACTAAATAATAATTTTCACATTCTTAGGCCATTGTGACCACACTCACTTAAATATTAGAAATTGTATTGGTATCAGGTCCTTCCAACCTTTAACCAATCTGGACGATCTAGTAAGATGGTCCAAGCTGAAGTTGATGGGCCCAGGGGCGAATTCAGACGGTTGTGTGGCAAGTATGCGCTACCCCTTCAAATGTGCAAAGCTTGAGATATCCTCAGTTTAGAATAGAAAAGGGTATTTCAATAATTTAATCTAAAAAAAACTCTGCTTCCACCACCTCTCCCACCCCCTTCTTCTGTGCACCCTACCCCCATCCCAATCCAACTCAATTCCTGGATTTTCCCCTGTTCCCATAATAAGATAATGAATAATAGCTAAAATTCAGGGATTGTTGTACAGGATTCAACTCAAGGTTTTTGCACATGAAAATTTATATTAAATTCACTTATAACATGTATAATGAAGGAAACAATTTAGGAAAAAACAATTATGTTCGATGACAGCAGGTCAAAATGTCAAATGAGTATTGATAGCAACAGATTTTAACACAATTAAATATTACTGTTACATGTACATTTGTTGCAATGCATTACATACAATGACATAGTATTTCGTGAAATAAACATAGTTATTTAACTCCACTAACGTCATCCAACAATTGGGGTTGTCAAGATGCAGATAACCTAAGATCAATACAAATTGTGAATGCGTAGAAAAAGATAATGTTTCTTACATTTTCTACTTTAATTCCATAAAAGAGCCATTTCATGATTTGCCAATGTAATAAAAAGAATAACTAATTAAAGAATTCAAATGTCGACAAATATTCAACTCATGACAGAACAACACTGATAATTTTCCCATGAGATACACACATTCGTGAATTAATGTTTGTATGGCCACTCGTTGAATATTTTTCTTTGTTTTAATTCTTTGATTGCTTATTCCATATATACACACTATAGTCAGCTGTTAGAGTCCTAGATATGAAAAAAATGTACAACAACAGTGGTGTATCTAGGTGGTTCCCTCTTTTTATTTACGACCAATGCATTTGAATGAGGACATATAGTCGGAACCTCCTTTATCTTGGGTTAGGAACCCCCCTTTTATAAATTGTTGGATCTGCCCCTGAACAATTCAATGTGGCTATGTTTAGGCCAAATTAAAAAATATATATATGCCATATGGTTCCAGTTACCAGACCGACCCTACATGCCCTAGTTTAAACCTCTTGACCCTAGAACTTTTTTTTTCTTTTCTGAAAAATAAATTTTCAAACCATCAAATTTGAGGATTGTGAATTAAAATAATTAAATTCATAGATACCTGTCATCTGTTATGACTAAAATGCAAGAATTCGTAACACTATGCAACAAAATTCACTAAAATGACATTATTATACAACCAAACATATTATATATATATATATTATATGTAAAATGATCAACATCCGGTAATGGCATGCACAATACCGAAAACAATTTCGGTAAACACAATATTTTTCCAAGAGTTTGACAATCCAAAGTCAAAACTTTTGAAAAAGAAAAATTTTGCCGACCTACCGTCCCTATTTTTGAAAAGTATGTAACTGGAACCACACATATATTTTTATTTGCCTTATTACAAAAAATGTAGTATACAACTGTATTTGCAAATAAACTATTTCAATTTTGACAAACTAAAATAGTATACTTTTCTTTGTTTTTTTATGGGAGATAACTATGGAGTTCAGACTGTTCTTGGAAAGTTGTGTCAGAGTTGTCTCCCATTGCATGTCTATTATAACTGTTTGTGCAGTATGACAAACAAATGTAGCAGTTGTACTGATTAATTTGGGAAGATATATACTAAAATATTGTTATTGTGTTTAAACAAGTAATACCTAATTAATATTCTTTCTTGTATACTTGTAGCAAAATAATTAATGTCAGTATAAGTACAAATTTAATTGAATTTGTCTTTTTCAGTGAAAGAAAAGTTTGACAACAGAGAGTATGGATCTATTACTCAGTTTGTTGGAGATTTTCGTCAGATGTTGGAAAACTGTTACAGATTCAATGGACCAGATCATTTTGTCTCTAAAAGGGCACAGAAGCTAGAAACGATGATGGAACAGAAATTAAATTTGTTGTCTCGGTAAAATATTTAATGATAAAGTCTGCTATGTGTGTAAGCCTCAAATCTATGTCCGGCCTCAAATCTATGTCCTTTCCTCAAATCTATGTCCTTTTTAATATTGCGTCATAGACGTTCCAACTCTATGTCCTGTATTGTCTCACATCTATGTCCTTTATTTACTCAAATCTATGTCTATTTTTGACCCAAATCTATGTCCTTTCAGTGACGTAAAACATAACAAAACGTCACCAAGTAAACAATGGAAAGTTAACAGGTGTAAGTACGGCCTTTAACATGGAGCATTAACTCACACCGAACAAACATTGAAGAAGTGGTTTATATGACAAAAGCAAGGTTAACATTTTATATATTAATACACATGGTTTAAAATTGCTTGATGTTTTGTTTTTTAAACTGGAGGAAAATCTGTTATGAAAAGTGGACTGATGGAATATTTTTAAAAACGTCAACTAGAGATTTATCCTCTTGAAATGTTTTCTGACAATTATCGGGATATCTTTACTTACTACTACTATTGGGGAATATTTATAATCCAAAACAAATCCAGCCATGAACAAAGGGACTGCAGTATTTACATCTGGTTTCTGGAGAAAAGGAATGTGCCAAAACATAAAGAATGATTCTTTTCGGTGAAATATTTTCGTTATTAAAGACATTATTACAAGTTTTACATTTGAACTAAATAGATATCAGCTAAGAACAAACAATTGATATATGTTCTATTGTGATTCACAAATATTTCAAATATAAAGAACGTTTTATTTTTGTATCAATGTAGAATGATTTTTTGATACTAGTATTAAAGGAAAAACATAGATAAAGTGGTATAAATGTCAATGAAACAGCGATATAAACAAATTCATAAGACAAAACGAAGTACGTCGAAGTTGCAAACACATGTTCATTCTTTGCTGTCTTTTAGTAAAATAAATATGTGTAGTTTCATTCTTAAAGACGGCATACAATAATAGCCCACGCATGTAAAGATTTTAATCACACACATGGAAAAATGACTTATAAAACAAAAAGCATATAAGACCGTACTTGAAACAATATTATAAATACCAGCTAAATAATTTAGCCGGATTTTCTTAAACGCATACTAAACTTCAGCTCTTGCACATACATGGAGAACACACACCAACTTAATATTGAATTATGGGAAATTACTTAATAAAATAAAAAAAAACCTATAAGGCCGAACTTATTGGACGGGCATAAAGTTGCGCATGGCGAAACAAATTCGAAAAAACATTACACAGATTTGAGACCTTATCTTTTTATCGGACACAGATTTGCGAATGACGTCACGATTGAAAATCGGACACAGATTTGAGGCCGAATCTATTTTACGGACATAGATTAGCGATTGACGTCACGATGGGCCATAGATTTGATAAACGGACACAGATTTGAGGTCGTACACAGATCTGAGGTTTACATATGTCTTGTGTTTATTTGGTTCAATACAATGTAAGAATTTTTTTCTGGAAATTTATATCTAAAACCTAAAAACAATATGTTAAGGCCTAAAAAAAATAATGTTGTGTTTGCGATCACCCCCTTGAAATTTTGAAGGGACTTTGTAGGTATTTTTTTTTTTTTTTTATTTATAGTTATATAAAACTCAATTTCCAGTTACCAGACAAAAGTTTGGGATTTAATAGAAAGAGATTGATTACCCACTTTAAAAATCTCCCCGAGATAACTTTTAGTTTACCCCTTTTAAAATCCCCCTGAAATAACTTTTAGTTTACCCCCTTTTAAAATACCCCTGGAAAAAAAACTAAGCCCAAACCTAAAAAAAATTTGGGCAGCACTTCCCCATGGAAATTAGCTTTTTAACCCAATTCCCCTATTTCAGGACCAAAAGTTTGGGATTGTCAGAGAAAGAAGTTGAGAAGATGTGGGGCAGATTCATTTATAGGAACATGAACCAATTGAAACATCATCCCAAACTTACAGATAGACAAATATATTATATACACTGTACCTGGCAGGACACTTTCTTTTGGCAAAGCATCTGTGGCTTTTCATCAGAATGTCTAAAGCGTTGATTGGCTGACCAGTTTCAGATGGATTAATATCAGGTTCATTTTGAAGAAGGGTCTGGCATGAAAATTTGATAAATTTAATTCCAAAAGATTGCATTGTTCCAACAGTTGTGTTATTGTCATCAATCTCGGTCCAGTCATTTTTGCCGGTGGCCGAGCACAAAATTTGTGTTTTGTATTTTTTTTTATCGATGTTAGACATTGAATGAATTTCATTGCTAATGTCAAAAAAGGTGTTACTTTCTGTAAAATTTAGAAATATTTTTTTCTCCGCGAAATGGTCCGCGTTGAACATTGAATAGGACGCGTTGTGTTACCATGCTCAAACACTGACAAACGAAAATAACTACTGCGCATGCTCCCGCATATATAATTAGCCAAGAAGATTTCACTTTCCAGTACATTCTAAAAATAAGCCTCAAGTTTAAAATTAGCGTTGTTTTCTTTTGGGGCGATAAAAAGATCGAGGGACTTAGAATTTTTTATTTCTTTCAGAAAAAACGGTCGGTAGGTATACAAATTATTTTTTTTCCCACATCAGCTTTAAAAACTTTTGAGTCTGGGGTCTGAAGGACGGTCGGTCGGGTGACCGGAAACACAACATTTTTTTTTTAGGCCTAAAAATTTTTTATCAGATTTTGATCTTTTAACTACATAAAATTTAGAATAGATATGGGGAATGTGTCAAAGCGACAACAACCTGACCATAGACAGACAACAGACAAAGGTCACCAATGGGTCTTCAATGTAGCGAGAAACTCCCGCACCCGGAGGCGTCCTTCAGCTGGCCTCTAAACAAATATATGTATACCATGTATACTAGTTCAGTGATAATGGACGTCATACTAACATGACTAAACTCCGAATTATACAAAAAAAAACCTAAAATTAAAAATCATACAACACTAACAAAGGCCAGAGGCTCCTAACTTGGGACAGGGGCAAAATTATGGCAGGGTTAAACATGTCTTTTTAGATCTCAACCCTCTCCCTATAGTCAGTCAATGTAGAAAAAACAAATGCACAACAATACGCACAGTAAAACTCAGTTTAAGAGAAGTCTGAGTCTGATGTCAGAATATGAAACAAAAGAAAATTAACAAAATGACAGTGATATATAAATAACAAAAGACAACTAGCAGTTACCATGGTTACTGACATGCCAGCTCCAGACTTCAATTAAACTGATTGAAAGATTATGTCTTCATCATATGAATATTAGGCACAATCCCTCCTGTAAGGGGTTTAGTATTATACCATCATGAAATATATGAGCAGAACATAACCCGTGTCATGCCAACAACTGGTTTTAGAATAAATGTGTTTAATTCAGATGCAAAGACCCTATAAGTGAATCAATATTAAAGCCAAAATATGCAATCTTTAATGACCTTAATAAGTCTGTTTAAAGGTTTTGTTAGCATACATACATATATGTTAAATTGAGAATGGAAACAGGAATGTGTCAAAGAGACAACAAACCAACCAAAGAGAAGAAATCAGTGCTAGGCTACTTATGGGTCCTGAACACAGTGAGAACATTCAGCAGCCAGAGATGCTGCTTCAGCTGGCCCCTTTACCAAATTGTATACTATAGGTACTTCACATAAAATGGATGTCACACTAAAATCTGAAACATATACAGTAAATGAACTGAAATTAAAAAAAAAGACTAACAATGGACAAAGGTGTCTTGGGACAGGTTAAAAAAGTGGCGGGATTAAACATGTTATGTGATTTCAACCCTCTTACTATATATATATCTAACCAATGAAGAACAAAGAAATCACAAGACAATACACATAGTAAGACTAAAAAGTATATAAAGTCGCATTCTCTTTTATTTTTCCAGAGACCTAAGAGAGAAAACGAGTATTTCTGCTACTTCTGGACAATTACAAGATGATTCATTCCCAATGATACCAGGTTTGTATTGAAAATACCAGATTAAAAAAAACAGGGATAATTTAAGATATGAGGATTGCAACTATGCACACTGACTATGCATCCATAAGGGTCAGTAGTGAACTGTAAAACAAATTTATCTCGCATCAGATTTTTCCTGTCAACTGTCAAGTTTCGTATAAGTTGTTTAACATGTTTAATTTACACATTGAAATACAATACTGGGATCTCCTTGGCCTGTTTAATGATGGCGCCCAGCCATCGTTCAAATATCTTGCGCCATTGTCAAATGACCAGCGCCATCGTTAAATTGTCTTCTACCATGGTTCAAAACTGTCATCGTTTTTTAAGCCTGACGCCATTTTTTCTAGCAATTATAATTAAATGCATGTAATTGCATAACCCTTAGGCTTTTTTATATTATGATCCAATACAGTTCTAACACCTGAGGGATATCTGGATTAAGATCGCTAATCACTTGTACCTAAGCTTGTACAGGTAGATCAACAAACCAGACAGGAGAATACTATCTGAAGATATACGATTAATTTACCGAATTATTCAACTAAATTTCAGCAAATACTTAGATTAAATGAATAAATTGATAATCCAGTGACAAAGAAAACAGTTTATGACCCTTTAACAAGTCAAACATGTGCTTTTATTTTGACTTGCACAATCAGCATCCCCCTTTTTAAGAAGTGCAAAATAAGATGTAACACAGTTATATTATTTTATCGAAAATAGCTCGAGTACTGCTGTAACGATAATATAGAAATAATTCAAAAGTTATAAAGTAAAAACTTATAAATATTTACTGTGAAGAAATATTTTATCGTAATTTCCAAATTTATTCCGTAGTTTACATCAGCGTTTCCGGTTTATATTCAGACTAAAAAAATGCATGTTGCATAGCATCAATTTGCTAGATAACGTCATTAAAAATCCTTTTCATTTGTCAACGTTAGCTTTACAAATATCTTAAACCTTTTACATAACCCGTACAAATTGTTTTGTTGTTGCTGCGGTAATGGGTTCATGACTTCTGAATTTGACGGTGTCTGTGAAAAATAAGCTCCACATGATTTTTAACCCCCATAACAATTACCAAAAATAGCAAAAAAAATACATGGGGACCATGAAGGCTTAGCATTTGAATTAGGGATGAAATACTTTCGATCACCCTATACTGTACAGCGTAGACACAATTTGTGATGATGAAAGTTCCTCCATCGTTCAATTTTCATCCATGGAGATCCCTGCAATATAAATAACAGTAGACGTGATATGACTTCTAGATATCTAATTTACTGATCTGCTTCAGACTCATAGTCTGTCACAAATCTCAAATTTAACCCTAGGTGCATAAATGGGCACTAGTTGATGACATGATTTTTATGTTCCCACAGTAGTGATGGGGGCATTAAGTTTTACCCTTGTCCGTACGTCTCGAAAATTGATTTCGTTTCTTAAACTTTAGTTTTTTTCAACAAAATGTTATGAAACTTATACACAATGCTTATTACCAAAAAACACAGGTCAAGTTTGAACTTTTATAGCATCACTTTTACGATTCTAGAGTTTCGCCCCTTTACAAATGGAAAGATTGGGGAATTTTTCATTTCGGATCTCTAACTTAAGTTTGTCTCAACCAAATGATATGATACTTTTACACAATGTTTATTACCACAAAACACCGATCAATTTGAATTTTGGTGGTGTCACTTTTACCATTCAAGAGTTATATGCCCCTTTACAAATTGAAATATTGCTGAATGTTTCGTTTCTGTTCTCTTACTAATTTTCTTCAACCAAATTTTATGTAACTTATACACAATGCTCTTTACCCCAAAAAAAGGTAAGGTTTAAATTTTTGTGGCGTCACTTTACAGTTCAAGAGTTATGCCCCTTTACAAATTGAAAAATTGCTGAATTATTCATTTCTGTTCTCTTACTTAAGTTTGTCTCAACTTTCCGTAATGAAATGCTTACTACCACAAAACTTTGGCAGTGTCACTTTTAGAGTTCTAAACTTGTGAGGGCCAGTTTTTATTGGTGGAGGAGGCATAAAACCACTAACCTTCCATGGGAAAACTGACAATCCTAGTCCATTAATATTTGAGTCAAGTCCTGCACTAGCCGAGTTTGAACTGACTAGTGATTACAGCTGTAACTACTTAGTCCAATCGGCCATAGAACCCCTCCCCCCCCCCCCCCCAAAAAAAAAAAAGAGATTGTGAAGCCTTTAAAACAGAGTGAAAGCACACATATCACTCCTATAAGGAAATCAATTCAGATAGCATCACATTCAAGAAATATAGTATCACATTACCGTGATGATAAAAGGGCCTAGGGAGAACACTGACAAAATAACTTGAATCATGCAGCCATGGTCATTGATGGTTATATTATGGAAATGGTTTTGAAAATATATATAATTTAAAGCTGTTGACACTTTACCACATTGACTAATGACCATGTGTGTACATCTTAATAGTAATAT
Organism: Mytilus galloprovincialis; assembly: GCA_037788925.1. Classification (NCBI taxonomy): domain Eukaryota; kingdom Metazoa; phylum Mollusca; class Bivalvia; order Mytilida; family Mytilidae; genus Mytilus; species Mytilus galloprovincialis. The sequence continues at coordinate 55,033,107 of CM075341.1, forward strand.
TTTTGTTTATCACTTTTAACAAATACATGATTCATGTCTTTCAAGGTATGAGAAGAAGAGCAAGGGCTGTCATCCCACATGATTCCACGGCTTTGTTAAATCAGCTCAGAGTAGAGGAACTTCAAAAGGGAAGAGATGCTCGAAAAAAACAGATGTTAGACAGAAAGGCTGTTTTGGAATCTCATATTCAGGGTATGATGGAATGGGAAGACAAGTTGATGGAAGGTCAAAGGGAAAATGTCAAGGCCATGTGGGAGGTAATTTAAACTATCTTGTAGGTGTTAGAATGATTGGTTTATGGGTAGGTTCCAATTAGACAATCATGACTTAAACTATGAGGGATTTGTTGCAACTATTCTGTATACAATTTAAGGCTGTGATTTGGAAATAGCTTTTAACTTAAAATTGAAAATAGAAACAGGGAATGAGTCAAAGAGACAACAACCCTACCAAAGAGCAGAAAACAGCAAAAGGCTACCATTCAACACACTGAGATGAAGGCTTCAGCTGGCCCCTTAAAAAAATATAAACTAATTCAGTGAAAAACAGATGTCACACTTAACTCCAAAACATATAAATGAACCAAAATTTAAAAAGCATACAAGAATATTAAAGGCCAGAGGTTCCAAGCTTGGGACAGTCACTTGAATGCAGCATGGTTAAACTTGTTTTGTGAGATATCAATCCTGCCCTATATCTCTAGCCGTTGTGTAATAAAAACACCCACTGCCATACACTAGGTAAAACTGAGTTTTATAGAAGTCAGTGTCAGATTTTAGTTAATGTAACAGAAGAAACATAGCAAAATGACAACGATGAACATAAAATAACAAAGGACAACTATCATTACTGACATGCCAGCTTCGGAACTCAATTAGACTCAATGAAAGTTTGAGGATTATCCTAAATTTTTAGAATAAGCATTGATTTTTTTTATCCTTTGACTTTCCCTTTTATCTGTTCATTGTTTTGAAAAGTGTGATTTTTTTTTTTGCTCAGAAAGGTTTGGCTTTCCAAGCTTTTGATCTCTGGTGTATCTACATGACCTAATGAACGTTAATTTAAAAAAGACATGTGTCATGTTCACCCATGGAAATCATATGATTTTTTTTTAACCAATTAGATGGGGTACATTATCTAAATAACTATTACATATTCTAAATATTTGCAGTTGCCATCCATAGGATTGTTGCTATTCCTTTGTCATTATCCACTTAACATTGGAGAAGTAGCACAGTTTGAGCTAGAGAGATGTTTGTTCATGCCGAGAGAAAGCTCCACTCTACAGAGAGTGATGACCACTTTACTGAGTACTCCATTCCAAAGACACAAGTATGGTCATAAAAATTATTTCTCTTAATTTTGTGCCTCGCCGAGATATAACCTTTTTGTGCTAATGCAGCGTAAAGCAACCAACAATCATAAAACTTATTTTTGTGTTATTTTCAAATGTCTTGATTGGTTTGAGAAATAAATTTCTCATCATTAGTGAAATATACAGTCAGAGGACTTACTTAAATGAGTGATTTTCTAACTCACTGATTCAAGTAACATTTTGTTCATAAAGGTTGAAAGTAAGAGTTGTCTTTCTTTAATAATCACTTATTTAAGTAGTACAAATTTATCACTAGACTAAGTGATTTAGTTTTATTGTAGTTTTAAATATAGAATACTAATGATCCAGGGACTAATTATGTTTCTAAACTTATCAGAACCAACATCTGTGTTGTCTATGATGACCAGGTCATTTCAGGTGATGACCTTGTACTGAATCTAGAAAAATGACATAAAAATCACTTGTTTAAGTACAATACCTCAATTTCCTTCCCAAAAATCACTTCTTTAAGTATCATTATTTTAATAACCCCCACTAATTTCAACATTCCCGAACAGTGAAATTTTTATCACGAACAGTAGAATTTTATTACATAATCTGAAAGATGAAACCTTGAACTTCACAGGAAAAATACTACCACTACTGGGAAAAATCTTTTAAGAAAGCATCATGCCATTATTATAGCATTTTTTCAACTAAAATAGAATTTTCAGCTAAATGATACCATCAAAGGCATAAACCTTGCTACTTAAAAGAAGCAAAAAGTTCATTTTTTTCAATTTTAATAATTAAAAGATATTATGTAACACCTATGTGTTTAAAATTGTGAAAAAACTACAAAATCCTAATTTGTGACAAAACTTCGAATTTGCTACTCAAATAACAGTCAGGGATATAACTCTATAGGGTTATTACAGGAAAATAACATACATTTGTTATTGTAGAGTAAAAAATCAAAGAACTGTGATTTAACATACATATGTTACATGTTTCAAAGGGACAATATACAGAATTAGTTTCGTTAAAATTTGTAAAAGTTCTATTGATATTACTTTTGTCTATATGTATGCTTAATTATTGAAAGATATAACAGTTCATTTACCATGGGTAATCAAAAATGTATTAATTTAATTAAGAAATTAGTTATCAAGGCTGTGCATTTAGTTTCTGCGCAAAGTCTCAAGAGTTCCCTAGAGCCCACTATAAATGAAATAATTTTACAAATAACAAACATATGTTATTACAGATTTAGAAAATCATAGGAAGAAAATCTGTAATAAAACGTGCAAGTTATTTTCTGTAATAACCCTATAGAGTTATATCTCTGACTGAATAAGTGATTTAAAAATAATGTTCTCTGCAAACTTTTTTTCGAAATTTAATTATGACATCAAATGTTCTAGGCTCCTTCTGAATTGTTTGATGTGATGTCATGAAAAAAGGTGATCATGTCTTAATATTTCATATAAAGAACACAACTTTCTGTCAGTCTTTGAAAAGGAAGGACAAAAATCATTAGAGAAACAGATTCCACCACTAAAATTTGTGTATTAGGATATTTCTCCACTTCAACAGATAAATTTTAAATATTTGAAAAGCTCAGCAAGCCACAGGGTTTAAATATTAAAAATTGACTGTCTCTAGTAGAGAAATATTGTAACACACTTGTTGCAGTGATGGAATCTTTATAACCCCATTGATTTCTTCCTAAACAAGGTTAACATATAGTTTAATATGTAATCAATGGAAAGAAAACTTTCTTTACAATTACCTATTGCATCTAGTGCATGTAGTGTGTAGGTAAAGGTAATATCTTTGGTTGGCTTGCTTGCTAGCTGAACCATGAAGTCATGTACTAAAGGGAAGGTATACTACTCTCTTATAGAGGAAGCCTAGTCCTACAGACAGATAGATAGGTTATCTGTTGGACTAGTCTACTCTTAAAGTATGGTAGTTTACCTAACGTAATAATGACTTCATGGTTTCTGCTAGCAAGCAAACTAACCAAAGATATTACCTTTATGTTCACTCTCAATGCAATCAGCTGTAAAACAAATCATTTAAGAAAATTATTTATTTACACAAATTTGCTATGATTAGAACAGGAATTAAGATTTTTATTTGACCTGGTCTAAAGACATTTATTTCAGATTTATTAAGAACATTTTGTGTACCTGATAATGGCACTAATTAATTTTAATTGGATTTTTTTCTTATTCAGGTTAGACAGAACTGGTATAATGCCATACAGGGTGTGGAATGAAAAGTTACGTGACAGAATGGCGCTATGGTTTAAACTTCTCAAAGACTCACAAGATCCTTATAAAGTATGTATATAGGATAACTTGAATTTACAGCACAATAGTGTTAACAGTGGTGTTAAACATCAATTAATCATTTACAAAAAAAAAATGTAGTTTGTGCAGTTTATTAGATTTTGTAGGAATTAAAAATATATATGTACTGGTCTACTTATCAGTCAGGGGACTTACTTAAATCAGTGATTTTCTAAATCACTGATTCAAGTAACATTATTTCCATAAAGGTTGAAAGTAAGAGTTGTCTTTCTTTAATAATCACCTATATAAGTAGTACAAATTAATCACTAGAAGAAGTGATTTAATATTACTGTAGCTTTAAATATAGAATACTAATGATCCAGGGACTAATTATGTTTCTAAACTTATTAGAACCAACATCTGTGTTGTCTAGGAAGACCAGGTCATTTCAGGTGATGACCTTGTACTGAATCTAGGATAATGACATAAAAATCACTTGTTTAAGTATCATACCTGAATTTCCTTCCTAAAAATCACTTCTTTAAGTATCATTATTTTAATAACCCCCACTAATTTCAATACCCCCGAACAGTGAAATTTTTATCGCGAACAGTAAAATTTTATTACATAATCTGAAAGATAAAACCTTGAACTTTACAGGAAAAATACTCCCACTGCTGGGAAAAATCTGTAAAGAAAGTATCAGTTCCTTATGTAAAGCCATTATTATAGCATTTTTTCATCTAAAATAGAACTTGCAGCTAAATGATAGCATCAAAGGCCTAAACCTTGATACTTAAAAGAAGCAAAAAATTAATTTTTTTAATTTGACTAATGAAAAGATATTTTTTAAACCTATGTGTTTAAAATTTTGGTAAAACAACAAAATCACAATTTGTAACAAAACTTTAAATTTGCTACTCAAATAAGTGATTTAAAAATCACTTATTCCAGTAAGTCCCCTGACTGCTTATAAGTAAGTACAAAAGTGAAAAACACAAAAGTACGATAAACGGAAGTAGTATAGGAGATTGCATTAAATCTTTCACATTTTATAGTAGATACTTGCTTGGCAATTATAGTGAAATCACAGAGAATATATGATCCTCAAAAAAAGAAATGTGCGCTTTTGTGAGGGTCCCTCATGGGGCCGTCCAAGTAATTACATAATCACAAATCTTTATGCCAATATAATCACGTAATCATCAGTTGTCTTCTTCAACAAGATAATCAAATAATCAGAAATACAGTCCTAGATTAAACATGTTTAATACCAAATAATCACGTAATCAAACACCCCATAGATCAGAAGGTGCATTTACATCAAACTGACAGTGAACTTTGTAGCTTGCATTGATTGTTGCAGAAAATTCAAACTTAACAATTCTCAGAAAAAACCAAACAAAACATGAAGAAATACACTTACAAGAAGCATCATTGATATACACACTATACATCAGGAGTATATATTACCTTGTATCAATAAAAAAAAAACAAGAAAGAAAGAGAAATTGAAACATAGTTTTATTTTAATTTTTTAATTTTTAGGTAGCTGACAAATTTGGTATAGACCCATTTCTGTTTCAAGTTGTGGGTAAGTTTCTGATTGAATTGAATCAATGAAGCATGCAGTGTTATACTCTATTATTTGTCTAAAATTTTATAGATATTTCTAGTATAGTTTAAAGCAAGGTGATAATATTTTTGAATATGTGAAAGGACAATAACACCATTTAATCTGTCTGGAGCTCTAGTAAGTAACAATGTTTTACTGCAAAACACTGATCAAGTTTTAATTTTGGTAGCATCACTTTTTAATGAGTTTTGTCTCTACAAATTGGAAAAATTGCTGAATTATTGTTTCTGTTGTTTTTTTTGGTCAGGACAATTTTTTACTCTTCTTTAGTTTTGTCATTTTTAACAAAATTTGCAATCTGAGAAATCATCTGTGTCTCATGGTTTTCCTGGCACATTACCCATTTAGTCTACAGTACAATTTTCGCGAAAGCCATCCCAAACTCCATACACCGAGTTTTTTCCTGGTGTGACACCAGGAAACTCCGACATCACTCCCTAAATTCTCGGAGAAATTTGGGAGTATTCCCTCCGACTTCCGCGTAAATCCGTTACCTTTTGTTTATTGTATTAGCGACATCTCTCCCAGTCTGGAGTGACGCGGTGTCACACCAGGTAATTAATTGCCCTAATCCTTCTGATCTATGCCGGCACGCGACAGTCAAGGTATGCGAGATTTCTAATGTAATTAAACAATTGTATTTCCTGTCTATTGATTATCAGTTTATATCTGATTGCTTGAAACAAATGAAAGATTAAAATAAAAATCAAAACGTTGTTAATTCTTTTAATTACTCTGTACATCTAAATCAATTTTTAAAAACAACTATATTTGATTTTGACTTCCGTTTTTTATCAGTAAAAAAATATTTAATTTACTAAAAGAGATATAATTGTGTAACAATAAACGGAGACTAACGCTGAATAAATTAGGGTAGTTTAAAGAAAAGTGACACGTCTCAAAGTTTTTTATACAAGTAAAAAAGAAAATATTATTCACTATCTGTTATGCTAATAAGTCTACGCCATTTCCATTTTACGATTACAAAATAAAAGTTTTAAAAAGCAAAAGGTTGTTGTTATTAAATGCTTTCAATTGCATTAAAGTTTTATAAAAAAAAATCTATACTTGATTATGACCTCGGGTTTTTTTATCGGTAATTTATATAACTTACGAAAAGAGACATACTTGCGTGAAAATAAACGGAAATTAACGCTGAAGGTATTAAATGTGAGAAAGAAAGAAAATTACGTGTCTTAGAACTTGTATATGCAAGAAAAAAAGAAAATACTTTTCACCATTCCTTATGCTAAATAAGTCTACGGCATTTTCTCTTCACGATTTGTTAGCATTACTTTAGGATAAATAATACATTTCGGCTACAACAGGAATACTTCTATAGCTGTATCAACTCGTCGTTGCATAATATTCATTTACGCACAATGAATGTAAACTTTTGTGTTGTATTTAGAACAGTGATCTTTAAATATTTTTAAAGCAAGTAATTGCCGTGGGAAGACGATACGCATCTCAGTGATCAACAGTGCGTAGTTGAACTTGAACTTGACTTTGCTCACAATATTGAATGCTAAAAATAGTGACATCAATTTTGTCCACGAGATTTTTATTTGGCGGGAAATAGTATCATGTAACAGTAAACTCAGGTGACCTTTCTGGATAACCGTGGGAAAATTCATTCAAGGTTTAAACTTGCTTTCTAATGATTGACATGAATTTGTGGGCGTTAAGATTGAGGCTCTAGAAGGTACTTTTACAATTGATTAACCGGATTCTTAATTGTATTCCTTTTCTGAATTAACCAACATCAGCCTTTTATTTTTACGTTTCTCAATCAACAGAGGACATAAAACCGGACATTATTTATACGTCCATAGTCAACACTATATATTAATGGTAGATGAAAACAGGATACATGTCGTTCAGTTCCTGATGGGCGTTGGTAGAGATCCTCTGTGAAAATTTGCCGATCGTAAAAATCCGATCGACATTTTTTTTTTTACATATTTCTTTCTTGTAGAACACGATATAATTTCATTTAAATATTCTATTTTATAATTGTTCAAATACTTCTTTTTATATTTCGCCGAGGACTTTTAACGAGCTGTAAAATACGGATTGCGCCAATCCAATTTTATTTTAAATAATTAAAGATCAAAAACAGATCATAACGGATAAAAAAACACGATTTTTTTTCTCCATATAATTAATATTTAAAGGTTGTGATTATTGTGTTGTGTCTGGGCGGCGAATGTATCTCAGTATTTATGAATATAGGGCTGCCACATTGCATACAAAACTATTTGTCACTTTACAGTTTCTTTTTTAAATTCAAATATTTCAAGTCTGTAATCTACCGAGGTAGTGAAACATAATATTTTACATTTCAAAATAAATAAGTAACCGAGTTCACTTGTTGATCCGATAAATTAACTCTTGGGTTTTAATTTAGATTGGACATATTACCGTAAAAAACATCATTTTGTTTTAAGCCAGTTGATATTAATTATATAATATTGAACTATTAATGAACCGAATATTGCTCACTGAGTAGGTCATAAAAGGTTCTAATTGTGGTAAAATCGTCTTTGTTGAAAAAACAAAATTATGACCTGATCGGACTATAATGAAAATACAAAATAAGTGTTTTAATCGTATTTTTATACGTTTGTACGTTGTATGTCATATGACAATGACATGGGCATATACATACAAGAATAATTATCTTATTTTAAATAAAAATGTCACACTTTTATCTGACAATGAAAGGACATTTAAATAACGTATTTTAAAGCACTCAGGTGCAATCAAGATCGATTAAATGTACAAAGGTAATAAATCTGGCTAATCCGATGATGTTGTCACGCGTCATTAATTTTCAGTACATCCGATGGGCAATAAACCAATAAACAGCCACACGGTGTTGGGAGAGAATCTTTGGAGGAAATTGGGAGTATAATCCGTGATTCGCGGTGTCACACCGCTACACTCGGAAATCGGTGATTAGAGTTCGCGATTACATACTCTCTGGGCGTACTGTATATCTATAAGTGTCTAAGAATGTAACTTTAACACACTAATGAGTGTTATAAAATTAGTTGTTATATTTTATATATTATTCACGCAATATTTCGCTAAACAAATTAGCTTCATCGGGCGTGTGCATCTATCTAGGTGAAATCGGATGCATGACAAAATAATATCTTTGTAGCTTGACGTTTTTGTGTAAAAGTTTAAAATATTGATTTTGTGAGGGTCCCTCATGGGGCCGTCCAAGTAATTACATAATCACAAATCTTTATGCCAATATAATCACGTAATCATCAGTTGTCTTCTTCAACAAGATAATCAAATAATCAGAAATACAGTCCTAGATTAAACATGTTTAATACCAAATAATCACGTAATCAAACACCCCATAGATCAGAAGGTGCATTTACATCAAACTGAGTTTTATAATGAGTTACATTCTTAGACACTTATATAATTTAATTTAGTAACTGCATCAGTTTATTTACAAACTGATCCACACCTAGATAGATTGAATGTTGATTGTTGCTATTTTTAGACACTATATATATATATATATATAGTGTCTAAAAATAGCAACAATCAACATTCAATCTATCTGAGCGTGGATCAGTTTGTGAAAATAAACTGATACAGTTACTGAATTAAAATTATATAAATGTCTAAGAATATAACTTAAACACACTAATTAATACATTAAAAAGTTCTATTAGATGCCCAATCAATCAATATGTTACACTGTCCCTCAACTCTTGTATAGATTAAGCTACAAAAATATTTTTTTGTCATGCATCCGATTTCACCTTGAGAGATGCACACGCCTGATGAAGCTAATTTGTTTAGGGAAATATTGCGTATTTCTATTTAACATCTAATAGAACTTTTTAATGTATTAATTAGTGTGTTTAAGTTATATTCTTAGACATTTATATATATATATATATATATATATATATATAAATATATATATATATATATATATATATATAATATTAAATATAAATGATTCAAATGATGGAGCTATTGTTCATTAAAATGAATAAAATATAGATGTAATTAATTGCTTTATTTAAACAGGTAAGAAAAATCCATTGAGGAGAAAGAAATTCCATGAGCTAAGTTTGTACCAGAGAGTTTGGGTATTGAAGAGCTTATGTGACAATGTGGTGGTAAGATTTTAAATTTGTCAAAAAGATCTTTAATGGTGTATAAACAAATATATGAAGTATATAAAGAAGAAGTTCAAGGGTCACCACACTTCAGAATTAATTTGAGTAGGCACTACAGCCAAACAGGAAAAAATGAAGCATCAACAGGTAGACTTCAGGGAAAGATCACATTTATACTTTTTAAGAATTACATTTTCCAAGTATCTACACCTTTTTGTTATTTTTTTCAAAGCATTTTACAAGGCAACTTTTTCGATTGTGAAACATCTGAAACATAAATCAAATGCGATCTTTATTCCAATTTAAGGAGGCAGACCTAGGTTAAGGGAAATAACTCTGAAAATCATCAGTACATTTGTGTCAGCCATTTTCATAAATATTTTCTAAGCTTCTTGGATACATAGATTATTTCCAATCTGTTTCAGGTAAATGCTTAAAATTCATTGACGAAACTTGACTTTTACAAACGCATAACTGATTCTCCCTGAATCAAGGTCTACCCCCTTAAAAATGGGATTACCCTTTGTTTATTTGTACAGATTGGTAGTCTCGTTTATAAGCTGAAGAGGTTCATAACACATCTTTCATAATCTTTACAAAACTTGTTTTGTTGGTGTTGATCAGAAATGTCTAAGTATACATCATACACAAAATTGATGATTTTTATTAAACAAAAAAACTACAATTTATAATAGGTTTTGATGCTTGTTTTAATTGTTGTAATTAGAATTGCAGAAACTGATTTTAGTTTTCAGGTAGGAACAATAGTTCTATGTATTCATATAAAAACTTGAATAATACCATGAATATGTTGGCTGTCATTTTTTTTTCTGGTCAAACTGTAATGAAATTAAATGACATTCATCATGTTCATATTTTAGGAAAACCAAGAATCCTTAGTAAAAACCATTGAATCTCAATATCCTGATGAACAGAAGGAGTACAAACTTGGAGAAGATGCAGACGGCAATACATATATTCATTTCCCACAATTCTGTGGAGTGGATGTACGTATTTACCGACAAGCTTACATTCCTGAACCAGAATTTGAGGAAACAGAACAGGAAATGGAAGAGGAAGAAGTGGAAGAAGAAACAACCAAGTCTGCAAGAAAAAGAAAATCAATTCAAGTAAATATTAGAAATTACCATGATTACACAAGAATAAAACAGCAAACTGTTAACAAGTATAATATACATAGGTTTATTTTGATATGACCGCAAACAAAATTTGGGGTCATATATCATTGTATGTTTTACTATCATGTCGTGGTTGTCCGAAAAGACATTTGGTTTCTGGACAATAAATTTAGTTTTAAGTGTGGATTTTTCTGAAATTTAATCAAAAGGTCCAATACCACATAAGGAAGGTTGGGATTGTATTTGGGGATGATGGTTAAAACTGTTTAGGAATTAGGCCCAAAAATGAGCATTTTTGTAGTTTCAGGACAATCACTTACTGTGGATTAATTAATTTTCGTGGGTACCAGTTTTCATGGATTAAGGAAAACCTGCATATTCGTGCATATATTTAATTTTGTGTTTTTGCAGAAGTCTATATACAAACCTTTAGAATATTTGTCATTGGATGAACATTGAATTTTGTGGTTTACCTGTACCCACAAAATCCATGAAAATTGGTATCCAACGAATAATAATGAAACCACAGTATATATGTATATATATATGTATATTGATTGCTGTGAAATTGTACCACAAGGTTTAATACTACAAGTAGAAGATTTTGGATTCTTTTTTAAGGGTAATGGCCGAAACTGTTCAGGAATTGGGGGGCCAAAAAAAGTCTGAAAAAAGGATTTTTCTAGTTTTCAGACAATAACTTGTGTTCAAGTGTATTGATGTATATTAAATTGTACAACATTTCTTAAAAAGATTTCAAATATGTTTCAACTGAGGTATCAGCAATGTACTTTCAATTGGGTAGATATGTGTGTTGAGCATTTTATCGACCATGAATTATTGATTAAAAACAAACAATGAAATCTGTTGAACATATTAAATGTTGGAGTGTGAACACACTTTAAATGATATGGTCACAATTTTAACAGCAAAACAGGGACAAATATGTTAGGTATTGTTGTCTATACTACTGTAGATGAGACAAAATGATGATTTACAAAAAAAAAAACACCTCACAAACATGACAAAAGGATCAAGGCAAAGTTTTCCTGAATGCCACATGTGTTCATACGAGATTCTGGTGCACAAAAAACACAATGATACCTACTTCAAGTCTATAGTAAAATATTATCTTATATGCTCTCTTTTCAGGTTATGTTCTTTCATAGCAAATTTCTAAGGCAGTGTAACTGACACTAAACTTGCATTGGCAACTGAAATATTATATATGGTGGCCAAATGGCAACCTCAATTTTAATCTACTTTGAGCATGTTGAGGACTATTATAGAATTGCATGGCTACGTTTTTCAAGGGAAAATCATTTACAATTTTTGCAATGCATATTTGATAGAAAAATTGAATTCTTCTTTGAAGATCTGTTAACTCGACAGCAATATTAATTAGTCAGCCTGAAAATTATAGTCAAAAATTTATTTACCTTTATTTCAGAAGAAAGAGAGAAGAGACAGATCTAAGAGTAAGGAAAAAACACCAACTCCCAAGAAAAAACCAAAGACTGTGAAAACCTTATCAGAAATACCAGCACCAACTACTAGTCGTCCAAGCAGATTGAGACAGGTATTAGATAGTCTTGAGTCAAATCTTTTTTTTTAATATTTTGGGTTATCCTGATCCATTTGGTTTTGGATTTGGAATGAGATTCAAACAATACAAAAACATGAGGGGGGTCTCTTCCTATGTGAAGATTTTTGGGATACGATTGCTTTCAAGGGATCTGAAGACTTATACCAGTGGCTCAGGGCAATGCCCTCACATCAATCGTTTTATTCTAAACATTAAGGAATATCTCAGATTCTTATGATTGTCTTGCTTTAAAAGGTTAAAACAAGCGAAGGGATTGAACTTTAACAACTTTACTATAATGTTTTTTTCATAATCTTCATGTTTGATATTTCTCTTGACTTCTATGCGTGTTTTTAACAACACGGAAAATCAGAATTAAGCAGTATTTATATTTAGTGTTTTTATAAATTTAGAAACACGTCGGAGGGAATTCCCCAGTTTTGATAAAAATGTGAGAGTTCTCTGAATTCCGATAAATCTATTTCTGTCATAGCTAAGAACTTAAGTTTCTCTTACATGTCACCGTTATGAATCTGATATTTGATATTGTACTTCCATAAAGAAATAGAGAACCATCTAGGTTGTTTAATTAACATTTAATATACGTTCTTGCTCCAGGGTTTGTTTAGGTAATTATGTGCATGCGTATAGTTTTCTTGAATTCAAGGGGTATTATATTAAATGGTTGCTCTGGATTCCCCACTCAATTGATTTTTTAAAACTCATGGGATCGTTTCTATTTTTGTCTGCTACTGAGGGTTATTGTTGTTTCATAATTTTAAATCATATGCATCATTTAAATTAAAATAAATGTAGTCCAAATCGCAACACCCTTTACAGCGAAATGGAGTCTTCCATATTATCGTTTCGAGTTGTCTCCCTTCCAGAGATAACTTCTATAAAATTCTGAAAACAAAATATGTCGAGAAAATTAACTCGTTCTGTCAATAAACGTCGTGTTATACTAAATACGCAATTTTAACTTAGGAATGTGTACGGAAAGGAGTCATAACCACTGACCAAAAGGAAATTAAATATTTTTTAAAGAGTTAAGAATGGGGTTCCTCCTAGAATTATCGTAGGAAAATAGGTGAGATACGAAGTGAAATACCTTCTCTCACTCTGAATCTCTGCTGTGACTACTGTGGAAAGTAAACTTGGAATTGATAGTACAAAAATAAAACACAATGATTACATTGTTCATACAATTGTATCCGGGATTGGCTATTTTGTAACTTCAGATTATGTAAATTATATTTTACATGTGCAGTTGAATTAGTTTTGAAAATAATATTATCCAGCTACATGTAAACATGTGTCAATGAAAACAATGGCAATTGTATCCCTCAGATTAATCTGCTCTCTGATTGATGTATATATATATTCGTCAAATATATCAAAGAAGTGCAGTTTTAGCGAGGAATTATATCAGTACATGTAGTTAGTTATTGACCAATTGTTGTATTGAATGGAATAATATTTCGCTGTGAAATGTATAGATAGGGATTTCACAATTATCCAATACATGAATGGGTGGTGTTTTTTTTTAAATCCCTGCTGCACAACTGTACCCAAAATCCCATGTTGAGACCCCCTGTGTACAAAACTAAAAGTATTGTTATTTTGGCTTTTGGTCAGCACTGAAAGAATAAAAGCAAATTTCTATTTCTAGTTATAAGTATCTCTATTGATCAATATTTTCACAGTTTTCTCGACAATCACCAGATTCCAAAAAAACACATGTCAAAAAAGGCAACAGCAATGTATAGTTTAAAGTTACAGTGGATTTCTTTTAATTCATTGGATACTAATTTTCCAGAATTTCATGAGTAAAGGTGTGCCATGCATTTAAACGTTTAATTGGAGTACTATTGTTTTATAGTCTTAAATGCAGACTTTGGAAAAATCATAAAAACATATGTTCACAAAAATATCCACAAAAACAAATAAATCCACAGACTCAGTAATCATAAGTTTCAGTAATCATAAGTTTTGTCAAACTGGCAATTTTTGTCACAAAAGAGAGACATAGCACTCCAACATTCCGTCGTCATGTGACAAGAGCAAAAGTAAGCAAGACACTAGATTCTGCAGAATCCTTACTGTTTTTGTTTGTTATTTGTTGAGTTTTCATTTGATAACAAAGTTTAAACAGTGTTTTTTAGGCTGTTTGTAAACATTAAATACACATGAAGAGCTTTGCCTTCAAGTGATCAAAACAGACCTTTTTTTATGTTAAGGTATTATACATATATATATCATAAATTTATAAATTTCGATCTGATCTTCAGTTTGGCTGTTTTAACTTTTGAAAAACATTTCTTTTACAGACACCAAAAACTGTTTTACCTGTAACAACTAATGAAGAATCATCATCTGATGAAGAAGAAAATGAAAGTACAGAAGAGGAAGCAAGTGAAAGTGAAAGTACATGTAAGAGTGAGTCTGAAGAACCAGAAGGCTGTAACGATAGTGGCGTTGATAATAATACTCCTTATAAAAACATTCTCAGGAACAGGATTATGGACCGGGATAATTTTAGTGAGACTTCTTCTTTAGATAGTAACGATATTTGGAGTGTTAAACGAACTAGATCAGGAAGAATCAGATATAATGGTGCAATGAGAATGAATAATGATCTTGCATTAGTGAACGAAAATTCTTTTGACCTTGAAAGTACGTTTTCAGAAAATAGCAATGCGGGTTCTTTAGATACGAGTAAGTTTAAGAAAGGTACAAAAACTAGTCGTACAGATTTTAATGGTTTAAATTTGGCCAAAAATTTCAATGGTTTGAGCGAAAATGACGATAGTGATATGTGCCATAAACCTGTTGATGAAACGGGTGCTTGTTCGTCATCAAACAGTGAAATGATCTCAAAAACTCGAAAGTTAAATAGTGAAAATCCAAACAGTATTTCTTCTAGTACACAAAATATAAGTTCTGAAGAGTGTGATATTCAAAAACAAGAAACTAGTTGTTTTGAGGGTAGTAATCAAAATTACACAACAAGACCCGTAGAAACAAACGAGGAAAGTAGCACTTCAAACGATTTTTCTGAAATTGACAGCCAAGACAGTGCTTTTGATGGCAATAATTCAGAGTATTCCTCTCAGAATAAGACTGATATAATGACACTTAACCGAATATTTGATGAGAAAACGGGTGACAAAATGTTTGAAGACAGTGACACAAATTCGTCATTCAATGTGAAATGTGATAGTCCAGCTGATAAGAAGGAAACTTTAAATTCTCCACAACAACTGGCAGCAAAAACTTCTGTTGATCAATCAATTTTAGGCAATGTTTCTCAAGAATCTGAAAAGGATGAAGAAACAAGGGAAACAACTCCATGTAAGGAAATAGATGAAAATGAAGTTATTGTAAGGGAAGTAACTCCATGTAAAGAAATAAGTGATGGTGCTGATACAGACACTGAGTTTGATGAGGAAAAAATGGTAATAGATGAAAAGTTTGGGGATAAAAGTAATTTATTGACACTAAAGGACAACACCTCTTGTGATGCTAGTATTGATGGTTTGAACTCTGACCCAGAGCATAACGAGACAGCAAATTTATTTAATGAAAGGACTGTAGAGGTCAAATCTGAACCTTGTGATGTAACTGAAATTGAAATAAAAGAAGAGACTGCAGACAAATTCGATGATAAGTCAATAGTTTCAGATTCTTCAGAATTACATATTGTGAAAACTGAGGAATGTTCAAATTTACAAATAAAAAAGGTAGAGGCTGAAAATTGTCAAAGGGTAACTAAGACGGGCAACATGGTGTCCCTAGTTAAGGAGGAGATTAAAGATGAAATGGAGGACCGGGCAGGAGTGAAAAGAGAAAATGACCTTGAAGGTGAAAAGAAGGATCAAGCAGAAGTAAAGGGAGAAATAGAAGAAATAAAGGAGGAAGTTATAGAATCAGATGACGAGGAAGATGAAAGTGATTTGGTCACTGTAAGTTATTTTAGCATTTACATGATGTTTGTCTATCATAAACTGTATAAAAATATGAAGATGTGACATGATTTCCAATATAAAGACAATTATCCACCTGAAACCAAATAACGTAGATTTTAACAATTTTACCGGATCACTGTACCAACTTCAACAAATAAGCAAAATCCCTACTGCAAAATGAGATATAAAAAGCTCATAAATAAAATCTTAAAAAATAAAAACTAGAAAACTTAAGTCCAGATATACATGTCAATAGAAAAAAATACTGTAGAAACATTAATTTTTATGGGGTTAAAATTTCATGGTTTTGTCTCTAATTAAGATTTCGTGGGTTCGAATAAATGAAAGTGATATTATATATGTAGGTTTAATTTTTGTGAGTGTTTTAATTTGTGAATATATTCTTTCTACATACATTGTACATACATGACATAATAAACAAAATTAAATCCTCCACAAAAATTTCTGGTTTTACATTAGTAACAAACTTTGTATCAGTACATACACAACTACACCTTTGTTATCAACACTCATAACTATTGTAATCATTGGTAACCATGGTAACAGAGCATAATAACATTTTCTTTTGAGTTGCATTTTGAATTGTGTTATATGAGGCCAAATAAAAATATATGTGTGGTTCCAGTTACCCTACCTACCCTACTTTTTAGTCGTAAAAATAGCCTACCCTAAAGATTTTTTTGTCTTTCCATGAAGCACTGTTAAAGTCAGAATGTTGCTCCCATAGACTCAATGTAAAAAATTAACATAAAATAAAAAAAAAATCCCTACCTACCTACCCTAATTTTTTTTTTTGGATGTAACTGGAACCACACATACTATTTTATTTGGCCTGATGGAAAAAGAACATAATTATGTGTTTAATCAATATAAAGTTTGATTTTGGTGAATAATTTTAGGGTCCAGAGATTGGTCCTTTAGAGTTGATAGCAGAGAGCGTTGAAGATCTAAGGAACCTAGTGGAGAAATTTGCTGAACCAGAACCATATACTGTTGGCAGGGGAAAGAAAACAAGGGTATACATTTTAGTCTGAGATATCTCTGATTCTGCAGTAGAGGTGGCAATAAGTCAAGTAGTGTTACCCTTGCTCTTCTTTACCTTTGTTTTCCATTCTCTAACTTTGTTTGGCCTCAGTCAAATGATTTTAAACTTGTACACAATGCTTATTACCAAAAAAAAAAGAGATGGAATTCAAAATTGGGCGGTGTCATGTTTAACATTCTAGAGTTATTTCCCTTTACAAATAGAAAAACTGCTGATTTTTGGTTTCCATTTTCCAACTTAAGTTTGCTCTAACAAGATGTTATAAAAACTGATATACAATGCTTATTACCACACAACTCAGATCAATTTCGAATTTGGATGCCGTCACTTAATGTTCTTGAGTTATGTCCCTTTATAAAGTTATATGCAAGCAGGGGCATCATCTTTGTCCAATGAACACATTCTTCATTTATTTTAACATTCATCAGTTAATAGAAGAAAAATACCGCATCAGTTTAAAATAATAAAAAAAAAGTAAATAACCGAAAGCTTTATGTTTGAACATGTTGAATGAAGAAATATATTTTAGTGATCATGGTGATTAGAAATCTTTACAATTTATATTTAGGTGGTTAAGCCTCCAGCAAGGAAAAGATGTGTTGTACAGTTGCATAACCGATTGTGCTACCTGTTAAAAGAGTTAGAACCATGGGAACAAAAACTCATCCAAGCCACAAAGAAAAATAGACTCAAAATGAAGAAAGAGTATGAATGTTATGATGAAAAGGTATGGACATAGCAGAATTAAAGATTTAATAGATAGTTTAATTTTGACTTTTCAAACACTGATTGAAACATACATTGTAGAAATGTTTTGATTAATTTAATGAATTAATTCTGAGGGTGCATTTGTTTTATAAATGCATTGTTAAATTCTACATTTAAGGTGGTACCTAACACTACAGGGAGATAACTCTGTAAAGTCAGCTAAACGTTTTAATTACGTTGTTTTGTAAAGAGAATATTAAGCTTCTCAGTGATCAAAATTGGTGTTTGTCAAACCACTATATAACCAGTGTAATATTTCTGATAAAATGGTTGGTTCAAAATTTTTGAAATTTTTATATTTTTGTTAAAGGGTCAAAGTAAATACTTTGTCAAAAATTTTTGAAAATTAAACGAGCCAAATTAATTTTAGTGAAAGTGTTGGGTACCACCTTAAAAAAGAACAAATAAGTAACCACAAAAAGTCAAATAGTTATTAAAAATATATGTTTTCATCAATGGACACATGTAAGTACCCATGAAAATAAATGAAACCACAGTAGGCTGAATACGTAACATGAATTTTGTTATTTACGGGCCAAACTTTTTGGGGTAAACAAGTAGCTTTTTCTTCCAGCAAAGATTAAAAATATAAAATTGTTGAAATATTATAACCTTTTTACATAATCTGAGATCTAATGTGACTTTGCAAGATTATTATTATTATCAGTTTCCATTTGAAAATTACATAATCCATGTTAGATGTGGGTTAATTCCCCAATAAAATAAAAGGATGGGGTATTATTGCAGGTGATATATATTCATTAAAAAAATTATGGCAAGATGTGTTACCTAAATATAAAAAAAACATGTATCTTTTACTTATATAGGATGATGATGGTTGGGAGTCTGATCACTCAGAATCAACAAACTCTGCTACAGAAGATACAAGTATGGATGTAGATTCAGCACACAAACCTCGACAGCCAAGTATTCCTAAAGATTTCTTGATGTCACAGAATGATGATAGTAGAAATTCTGGTATGTTTAAACTATAGTTGTCTCCCTTTTATAAAGTGTTAAATTTTGATATTTGCAGTTTTCTCCCTTTGTAAAGTGTCATTTTTTTTATAGAGAAGTTCCTATATATACCATAGCACTATTTATCCCAACATGGAAATTCTGAAAAGTTCTGAAATTACACACACTTTCATACTGTCACAAACCAGTTGAAGCTATCTGGTGCCCTGTTTAAACAATAAGTTTTGGTAGAAATTTGCGTAGACACGTGTTAAACTATAGTCATCATTTCAAACAGAGCATTGTTATGACTATTAAATCTGAGTTTAAAATTCTATCAAAATCTCAAAATGTTCAAATTCTTAACTTTTTCCCATATTTAAAACTAAGGTGTAAACCATCTAGTTTTGTAATTCACATTCTCTTTATTACAATAAAAGCTTCTCATGAGAATAAATTCATGATGCTTACCATGTTTTAAAATCAACTTTTAAATTTTATGGAAATAGGTTTTTCCTTAATTGACTTTGACCAAGATGGGATTTGCTTTTTCAGTACATTGTAAATGACATTTTTTTTTTTAAATATTGCATATAGCATATAGATACATGAAAACATAATAGACAAAGAAAAACAAAACCAAACATTAAAAAAGTTTTGCCCACCTTTTGTATTGATTGTTTAAAGTTAAAATTTATTTTGACTTTTGACCTTTTTTTTTTTACAGAAGATGCTGGAGAATGGGATATTAGTCTAAGGGGCAGAATTAGAAAGAGGAGAATTATACCAAACAATGTTGAAGATCAAGGCTTGTCTAAAAAGCGCAAAACTGAAACCACACCTACTACCACCTCATCACAAGTGTCAATTAAATCAGATCAGAGTTCACCAAACATGGTTTCCTTGGTGACGAGTGGTGCTAGTCAAATACTGCTACACACATCAGGCGGTCAGACTTTCTACACTGGGTTAAATCAGCAGTCACTTAACAGTCTCAGGATGTTATCACATAACAAGCAGACGGCGCATCCCATAATTCAACAGTTACTACGACAACCAGGGATGGACTCTTCAAAACCTCTAGCCAGTACTTCTGTTGACAATACCTCTCAAGGTAAGGATTTAAGTCAGACTTACATCATGCATATAAAATGTATATATTCTAGATTCATATTATGTCCAAAAAAATTATTTACAACAGTTACTTAATTCATTCAGTTTAAAGAATGTTTCTGAACAATACATAGGCTGTATGGTTGCATCTTATTGCTTGCGTTCACTTCATTTGAACTCTGGTGGATAGATATCTCATTGAGAATCGTACCATGCCACTATTAGTTCTATGAAGAGATTAACTCTAAAGAATAAAAAAGGAACCCTAGAAAAAACATTTGTTATAAAAAGAATATTGTTTGTATAAACATCGAACGACAAAAATATATGACATATAATTTTTCTGACGTCAGACACGCGAATCAATGAATGTTTTTGTAGATAGATGTTTTTGTGTTGTGTTAAATTGTTCCTTTTAAAATTGTTAAGATGATGACTGATGTACCCATATTTTGACAATTTCATTTATTATGTCTGTTCAGTTCACCCCTCATTGTAAATCTAACGGAATTTGATGAGATTGTCAACAAAGTGAGAGGTTAAGCGCTATAAAACCAGGTTTGATCCACTATTTTTTACATTTGAAAATGCTTGTACCAAGTCAGGAATATGACAGTTCTAATTATATTCTTCTCAAAAAATAAAACAGGTGGAATTGTTAAATTTAAATCAAATGTTGAACATTTTCCCGTTTTGCTTTCACAAAGGCAAATAAGTTGTTTTTACTCTGATCTTAATTTACAAGAATTGCCAGTTTTGCTGTCAAAGGTCTGATTTTCTCTGCAGGTACTCTGGTTTTCTCCATAAATTATAACTGGTACCTATGATATAGCCAAGTGCTACAAAAATAAATCGATCAATGAGTATAGTCTTCACATAGATAATTTTAAAAAAATGTCATGTTTTTTGGCAATACTTTTTCCTTCTCATTTTAAAATCTGACCTGTAGAAAATGTTGTTATTATTATCATAAATTTCAATTGTATCTTTGAACAGAAAGTAAAACTTATATTATTATTTTTTTCCCCAGACAAATCCATTGCATCAAAAAACATCAAGAAGGCAACTACTCCTCAGAAATTGCCAGTGTCTACACCAAAAACAACACAGGCTCCGGGAAAAGTTCAGTACTTTGCTGCTAACATAAACAGTTTGCCTCCAGCTGTCATTCAGCAGTTAATTAAGTCAAATGCTTTGTCCATACAGGCAGGAAATAATCAGCAGGGGATGATTTTATTAACAGCTGTCAATCCTGCAGAGCCTGGAGGTGCTCCTGGAACTAAGGCAACACTTACTTTACAAAATCCAGTAGCAACCAAAACCACAAGTCCTTCTCAACAAACACAATCTATATCACAGAATGTTGCATCAATAGTCAGAACCTCAGCAAATATTGACAAGAGAGCAACAGTTGTCACAGAAAATCAAGTCGAGGCCAACAAGTTAACCAAAAATGTTTTTGCTACTGAACTTTCCCAACAGAAGACGATCATACCTGTAACAAATGCACAGTCTATTGTTGCCTCTGCCAAAAACGTGCAACAAAATAAATTTTCTAATTTTGCAAAAACTTTACATGCCACGCCTGCTACACCACAATCACTTGTGTCAAGTGTCCAGACTGTCCAATCTACAACATTTACTCAACAAACACCAACTGTTCCCATTTCAGTGCCAAGGACAGCTCAACCTAAAATGATTATACAGCAGAATCCCACAGCACTACCTGTGGCTAATCAAGGTCTGAGATTACAGAATTTTGGTGGGGTCAATGTGATCAATCAGGGTGGATATGTTTTGAATACCGGACAGAACCAAGGTGTGGCACTCAATTTGAACCCAACTCTGAATATGGCCAGTCAGGGAACTTTGAACCTTAATACAGGTCAAACTGCAATGAATATTGGTGGTCAAAGTTTAACCCTTCAGCAGATTCAGGCATTGGCTTTACAAGGTATAAATTTGCAAGGAATATCTCTACAAGGTTCAAATATAATAGTACAACCAAATGCTGGTTTAAGAATTCAGACACCTGTGAGCAATCATGGACAGCAAGTTATTGTATCAACAATTGGAGCAACAGTTCAGAATCCTGCAACTTTGACAAACTCCAATTTGGCTTCAGTTCAAGTGCAAGGGACAGTTCTGTCTCATAAAATACAAAGCAGTCCAACGGATGCTGGATTAAATTTATTAAATCCAGTTTCATGTTCAATTGGAGACATTTGTCCACCTATAAGTCCAGTGATTGGGTCAGGACAGGCAAATAAGGACTTGAATACCATAAATCATCCAGGAAGTGTTCTGACTGATTACCCAAATTCTCCAATGTTTGGCTTACAGATTTCACCTGGTAGAACACAATGCAAGTATGCAAGCAATGTGACAGTGAAAACATTACTAGAAGCTAGAAAACCGTCGTTTACTGAAACGTCCCCAGAAAACCACGGAACTATTGTTGTACAATCAACCGCAACTGGAATAAAAAAATTAAAACTTCCAAGCAAAGCAGCTTTAGATTCTGCCATACAAACTGTTGTGACTGAAGTAAAAACATCTTTACCTACCGCTAACATTAAAGTGCCATCCCCTGTAACAATGCCGTCAATTCAACCCAGACGTAACATTACTAAAACAATACAAAGTATGAAAGTTCCTATTCCAACTACACCAAAAGTGGAAACTAAATCCAATGTACCAATAAATATTCAGGTTTCACCACCAAACTATGTACAGCCTATGTCTCCTGCTATTGGACAGTCAAACATTACTCTTGGCACACCAGTGCAGTCAGGGCAGCCTAACCTTGCTTTGGCTAGTCCATTACAATCTGGGATTTTGAACATGAATCAGGTGAACAGTGCCGGCCAAATAATGCTGACGAATTTTAAATCAAATACGAATATTCCCACCGGACAGAATGTTGTTCAAGGTTATTTGACCCCACAAGGTCTTATAATACCGTCTGCAAATCTGAAAAACTTTCAAAATTTGCAGAAAACCGTCAGTTCTAATGTTATCGGAAATTCTTTAACCAGTGTCGAACCTGCATCTCCTTTGTTAGTTAATTCTTCTCAGATTGGAGCATCATCATTAGCAAGTTTGCAGTCAAATTCTCTAATCTTTGGTGCATCTAGCATGTCTAGTATAACTGATAAGAACGAGCTAAAACATTTACAAAATGTGCAAGACTTGCGGAATATTGCAGCCATTAATTCAAATATTATTCCTCAGATTGGATCTCAACAGTTTGTACAAAAGCCTATGGGATTATCTGTCGCAGGCAATCAACTTCAGTCTGGAAACTTTGTGTATCTTTCTCCGTCAGCAAATGTTCAACAAGGATCTCAAATTCTACTAAACACAAATCAACCATTGACATCTGTATCATTTAATACACCATCCGTTAAGTCACTGATTTCTGTTACAGGTTCTTCTTTAAATTTACAACCGGGAACAATTGGTGCACCTCAAATTCAGCGGAGTGTGAGTTACGAAACGAATATTGAAAGTTGTAATCTTAGGCCTGTTATTTCATTGCCACTTGGAGCTCAGAAAAAAGACGAAACAAAAAGCACTATCATGTCATTGCCTCTTGCTTCAATTAAGGCTGATTGTGTCACTAGTTCAGTTAGCTCTCTACCATTAGCTTCTGTGAGAGCCGAAGATGCAAGTCTCAACATTACAAAAAATCAAATTCCAATGCTAAATACATTTGGAAGTAATGCCACTTTATTGAGTCACTTAAATAGTCCTGTATTAAAGACTAATGTTAACCACTTTGCTACTACTTCTAAAGGTGATGGAATAAGGCCACCAAATGTTGTTTCATCGTCAGTAGGTCAAAATAACTTGTTAGCTGGAAAAAACAATATTCAGCAGTCATTTGTGAAAGAGATGACTCTGGGTCAAAAATCTGTTCTGTCAAGTCCACAAACCAGACAGGTACCCATGATATTGAACCAACAGGGATCCAGTTCAGAAATTATGAAACAACTGGCAGCTGCTCAAGTGCTAGGGACACCAGTTCAACAGATATCGAAATTACAAAATTCCAATGTAGCTTTAGCCAATGGAAATAAACTTGTCATTCAAGTTCCTGGACAGTCCAATGTTTCGACACAACAGTTTGAAAGTAAGAGGATCTTGCAAATACCAGGACAAATGCTGAATAATACAAGCACAGGAAATGCCGGTAAATTGGTCATACCTGTATCAAGACCAACAGTTTCCACTCCTACTCCAGCAAATATCACAAGTGCCATGTCTGGACTGAAAACAGTAACTTCAGTGCCAAATAAAGTGATGATTCAAGTACCAGGACAGACCCAGTCAGGTAGTCCAATGCTTCTGATATCACCACAGAAACAATACATACTTGGTTCTCAAAATGTGCAAAAATCTGTAGCAAATAATGTGTCCCAGGCACTGCCATTGCCTTCTCTGTCTGGTCAGGTGACTAATATCCAAAAGTCTGTAGCACAACAAAAGGACCAAGTGTATCTTCGTGCATCTGCACCAAATCTTGGTAAAAGTGTGGACTTTCCTGTATTAAAAGGACAAAATGTGGAAAATATTTTCAAGTTTCCTAATACATCTATAAATAACTCTAGTATTCAACAAACATCTGTGCAAGGAATTGTTAATACTGCCACAAATTCCCATGTGCTACCGAAAGGAGGAACAGGTGCACAAGTAGGAAATAAAATGACATTAACTACAAATTCAGAAGTCCCACATTCAAATTTAAAACCAAGTGGACAGCAAACAACTGTAGCACAGTCGCCAGCAAAGTCGCCAACAACTCCACAGAAATTGTTTTTGTATAATATAAATGGCCAGTTAGTGACAGCTCAAGGTGTACCTGTGACAGTAGACAATGGTATACTGAAAATATTACCGCAACCTAAAATACAAATGTCAAATTTCAACTTGCCGAAAAGTCCACCTGCTGCCTCAAAACCTCATGGAAACGTACCGATTTCACCAAAACCAGGGCAGCAAACTGTCAATACACAGCAGGCTTATTTGAATGTACTCTCCAGTACAAATAGTGCTTTGTCATCAGCCTCATTACCACAGTGTTCTAAAACTCAGATTTTACCAGGAGGTTTAGTTCATAGTGTAGCAGATTCAATTCCGACCAATCAGTTGTTAGTAGGAAATGGTACACAGCAGCTGAAATCTGTTGTCCGTAATTTAAATTCTAATTTAACCTTTGTGACATCAAATTGCACTGCTAGTAGTAATATGAAACAAAACATGCTTGTTACAAATTCAACGGCCGGACAAAATGTGAATGTTGGTGGAATATTGTCACATGATTCCATCAATACAAAACAGTCTCATAGGTTCGTTGTTATGCCAGAAACTGGTGGACAGACACAAATTGTATTTCCTCAACCAAATGTTCATTCCAGTAAGGCTTTAGTTAATACTGCACATAATGCGTCATCTTCCATCATGTCATTGTCATCTGCTAACTCACCAATCGTAGCTGTCCAGACTGTGTCACCAACTGTCATGTCCGTCAACTCACAGATCATTAAAAAGTCACTTGTACAAAGTTCACCTGTCATTTCCAGTCAGACATCAAAAGTAAATAATGCAGCACAAAAAATTGTTAATTCTGTCAATATGAATAATCATAATAATATAAACGGTCAAAATGTTGTCACAACTAATCCTGCAACAGTGAAAAACACGACCAAGCCTAACAGTAATAGCACTGTGGATGCTGAAGAGGCTGCTCTTAACTTGTTATCCTTAGCCAATCAGAGATTCTCATCTTGATACATGTGACATATTCAGTGTAAATTAACATGATAGCAATAGTGGTGTATATTTATGATTTTGTATTTTGACAGGATTGTAAATTCAGAAATTAGTGTGTGCATTTATTAATGAAAGATTTGAACATCTGTTGAAGTTGCTAGATTTAACTATGGGATTTCAGTAATTGCTTCAAGTAGAAAGTGCTATCTGTAAAGAAACATTGTTTTGAATGTGTTACTCGGTTGTTTTATTTTTGACATTAACCCAAAAATCACTCCAATTTCTGAATGTACAGAACCTTTATTATTTGATTCCAATTTTCATGACTATTAAGAAAATGTTTTTGTTCCAATTTCATGGTTTTTAGACTTCACAAATAGTAGATTTGTAAATTAATGTATGATTGATGGAAATGATCAAAGTGTTATGACCTATGAAATTGATAAATGAAACTTGTGTACAACTATTTTTTTTTTAGTAATCAATGATGAGATAGATTGTGCATTTTATTTCTTTTTTTGTCATTTACTGAGCAATTTAGTTTATTGTAACTGGCGAACTTAATTTCAACTGCAGTTTTAAATTTAAAAAGTTTTTTTTATTGAATTGAAATTGACCAACTGCAGGAAGTTATTGACTCCTTAGACATGTTAGACATGCTAGAAACTTTTTTAAAGGAAGATTAAACCATGTAACTTATTTTAAAATATATATAAGACTACTGTCTTTGAAAACAGTAAATTTCCTCAGTTAATGAAAATTGGTGTCCATAAAATTGATTAATTCACAGTATTTCAGTGTAGTATCCTTGAATGGGCATTATTATAAGTTCTAGTTCTTATAGATGTCATTTGTAAATATTTTTTAGCTGAAAAGACTTATTTTGATGTGATTGTTGATAATTTGATTGGTTGCAATTCAAAATTAAAATGCTGTCACATCATTGGTTGGATTTCAATTGTTATTGATATTATTAGCCAATGATAATACTTTTTACAATATTACCCAGAATCCTTAAGATACAGAAATTGGGAATTTGCCAGTTTCTTAATCAGACTTTTGCAATCACTTTTAATTCAAAATTGCCACTTCAGTCCTATCACATGGAAGTCTTCAAAAGCATGTACATTTGTTAGGAAAATGAGAATATATTTGATTTGTTGCAGAATGAGATATTTAATTGTAAAAAGTTATCAAATTTACATAGTACTATTAAGTGCTTTCAAATTGTTTGTTTGCTTGTACTCTTTGTTTGATGCAAATTGTTATTTTTATTTTTTGTTAAGGTGGTACCTAACACTACAGGGAGATAACTCTGTAAAATCAGCTAAACGTTTTAATTACACTGTGTTGTTAAGGGGATATAAAGCTCCTCGATGATCAAAATAAGTGTTTGTCGAACTGCTATATAACCAGTGTAATTTTTCTGATGAAATGGTTGGTTCAATTTTTTTTTTAATTTTATACTTTTGTCAAAGGGTCAAAGTAAATACTTTGTCAAAATTTTGTGAAACTGAAACGAGCCAAATTAATTGTAAGGAAGGTGTTGGGTACTGATAATTTAACCTGTTAAAGTAAAAGAAAATGCATCTTTTTCAAAGTATTTAAAATAGTGATTCTTATGATACTGAAAATGAGTTAAATAATCTGTTCAGTTATTAATGCAAATCATTGTTAATTAAATAAAGCATTAAACTGATTCAATTTCTATGCTCAGACAACATTAATTCCATTAACATAAAATGCTAGGATTTTACATTGGGTGATCTGAACGCTTTTTGCACTGATAAAAACAACATATTAATTTCTGAATATTCAGTACTAGTATGTATTTAACCACAACTCGTAAAATATATATGGTTTTGAACAAAAAAATTAATGGAATTGTATATTTTTTTTAATGATGGGTTGAATCAAGTATGATATTTGTATTGTTTTGTTCTGGGTTGATGTTGAAATTCAATATTTGAATTTAATATGTACATAAATGTATGAAGAGTAAATAAAAAAGAATCTATTTTTTTGTTTTGAGTTTCAACTTATATACTGTGGATTTATTATTATTCGTTGCATACCAATTTTCGTGGTTTTCGTGGGTACATGTGAATGTTCAACGAATAACATACATGTATTTTCTATAGGATGTGTATACAGGGATAAGTAAAACCACGAAATATAATACCCACGAAAATGCAGCTTTTCCCCAATCCACGAAAATTGATACCCACAAAAATAAATGAATCCACAGTAACACAAAATTCACAAAAAGTAGGTAATTTTATTGAAATATGATTATATATATATTTAAAAAGATTTTTGCATTATGACGAGTTATATAGAAAATTGATATTTCTGCATTTTGTTTGTAGTAATTAATCAAAACATTCTTTCAATATGAGATTTTAATTTACTCGATATATAAGAAAATTCAACAAAAAAACACTGAAAGTTATATTAAAATGATCAATTATAAAGTTTTTAATTAAATGATAAAAGATGCAATACAAAAATGTATGATATTCAGTTTTCCCATCAGAAAAAGTGTGCATGATGCTGTGTAATTAATTAAATAATGTAAAATAGGTTATATTTTCGCCCAGATATACAATTTAGCAATATCTGAGTTAAAATTTCTTTCTAGAGTTCTGTTTTCATGTTTTTTCTTGTACCTAACTCTTATCTCCCTTAATATCAAATGTATGTAAGAATAAATTATCATGATTTTGTCTGGTCTGCAAACATGGCAAAGTTAGTGAAAATATCTCACTTTTCAG
The DNA here is from genome assembly GCA_037788925.1 of Mytilus galloprovincialis. Taxonomy (NCBI): domain Eukaryota; kingdom Metazoa; phylum Mollusca; class Bivalvia; order Mytilida; family Mytilidae; genus Mytilus; species Mytilus galloprovincialis. The sequence continues at coordinate 55,061,660 of CM075341.1, forward strand.
TAATTGGTGTTTTCTCCTGTATTATATTTGAATTCGTCTGTGTGGAAAAAATCATGAAATAAAAGTGCTTAATATTTTTTACCATTTCCAATGAAATGAATGATATTTGAACAGGCTATGTTCATTTAAGTTTGAAAGGATACATATACGTAACAGCTTTCTCTAGACAACACTTCTGTAAATTTGACATTGACTTATTCTAGTTTCTTTGTCATTGCAAAAAATTAGAAAAGTTCATTGGAAAACCTGAATTGATGTGACTTTGTATATAAAATGTATTGCCAGTAAAATTAATTTCTTTACATTATTCAGTGTTAATATTCTTTATTCAAAACTGACTGCAACCAAAACAATATAATACTTTTGGACTATTTCAAATGATGTAAGAAAGCATATATTGGCATAAAGGCTCCTTAGCAATATGATAGTTGCTGATAACATTTTTTTCAGTGTTACCATTTTCTTGTCGAGCATGCAACTTCTGACCAAGAAACACCTCGAGGTCATTATGCAGTCTTCAGCCAATATAAATTTTTCTTAAAAATGTTTTTTTTTATGGCATAACAAAAAATATGATAAGTAGAAAGAATACTCTTTGGAGCTTTGATAGTGAAGTGAGTTTGTAACAGGCAATCTGAAGATTAAAGAATATGTATGTGCTATTAAGGGAGAGCTGTCTCATTGGCACTGATACCCATCTTCTTATTTTCTATTAAAATAAAGAAAGTTAATAGAAAGTGCAAAACATGAATCACATATTGGCGACTGGAAATCATCTGTTGATTTTATCTCACTTAAAACAATTGAAATTGACCTGCTAAAACCAACCATAATTCATACTTTATAAAATTATCAAATAGTCATACTGCAAAACCAATTTTAAGTTATGAATATTATGTTATTGTTTCAAATTTCTTTTACTGTATTGATATTTTGTTTAAGTTTTGTATAAATGATGTGGAAACATTATAAGGAATAATGTTTTTTGAGGTTTCTAATTGTTTTACATGTAAATACTGAATGCTGAGTTAAGTTAAAAATGAATGATTGTACAAAGTATGTTATTTAAAACTGAAATTGAAATAGAATCTTATCATCATCTTTTGTGTTATAAATTAATATGTTCCTTATGGGAACCTGTGATGTATTTTGTTATACCTTTGTCATTGGCTATAATGATTAACCTCGTATGACCTTCTGTCTGTTTGTTTGCCTGTCAGTCTCACTAAATTTCAATCACATTATTCTTCGAAATTACAAATAGCACTCTTCCAGATTCTTTGCTCTTCAAAAAAAAGTTAATCACAAAAATACTAAACTCGGAGGAAAATTCAAAACAGAAACTCCCTAATCAAACGGCTAAATCAAAAGCTCACCAATCAAATGGACAACAACTGACATATTCATGACTTGGTTCAGCAGTTTCTTATGTAGACAATGGTCACTTGTATGACAGTCATATATATACAATTCCATTATATTGACAACGATATGTGAACAAAACAAACAGACATAATATGTAAAAATGTCAAAAATAGGGGTAAGTGAAACAGTCAACGTTGATTTATTATCTTAATCACCATAAAAAAGACAGATATATAAACAAACATTTACCATGACACAATAACACAATGACAGGATGTATAAATACATAGCTACATCACATGCAAGAAAGAAACACAAAAAGGCATTCAGACAAAGTAACCGCATGTGTATTAAATTCTTATCAACTCGTAACATAATGACCATGCATCTACAAAATGTTCATCATATTTCTTTAGGAATCTTTAAATAAATGCCTCCTGAAGTTTAAACTCCTGCTTCATGTCAGCATGCTAAAAATGTGCGACACAGATTAATATAAATACATGAATGTTTCATGTATGAAATACCAAGACACTTAACGAGTTGGTTGACCGTTATGGAATAACGGTTTCACAGATGATATCGTATATTTTCCTTACATCGTAACTACAATCCCTTTCCCTTTCATGAATGGTACCTACCGAATGAGACTATTAACCGTATCTGTTATAACATAGCAACACGATGGTTGCCACATGTGGAGCAGGATCTGCTTACCTTCCAGAGCAGCTGAGATCACCTCTAGTTTTTGGTGGGTTTCGTGTTGCTTATTCTTTAGTTTTCTATGTTGTGTCATGTGTTCTATTGTTTTGTCTGTTAGTCTTCTTCCATTTTTAGCCAGGCGTTGTTAGTTTATTTTCGATTTATGAGTTTGACTGTCCCTCGGGTATCTTTCGTCCTTCTTTCGTATTACACAACAAATTCACACTCTGTATAATAGTCATTTTGGGAATAGGTCACGTCGGAAATCAGCAGACATCTCTTACCTATTATATAAAGTTATGAAAACAATCCATATGATATATTAGTTATCATTTTATTACAAAATCATAAATTTTGCGTCTGTTTATTTATTATTCTTTATTAGAAATTTATGTAATACGGTAAAAATGATGTTTCTGGATCCGCAATTTATATACACTGCAATCAGAGATTGGCCTTCAACATGACGTATGTAATCTATTACAGTGTCTAAAATATTATTCAGACATTTCTTTATCTCTATTTAATGAAAATATATATAAAAAAAAAATAAATGCCAAACTTATTACAAGTATCCTTAGAAAATGAAAATAACACTTTAAACAATTAAGACGTTTTACTGGATTTACGCCCCAACCAATTCAAGACATACCAAGTACTCGAAAAGAACGACGAGGTATTATAACAAGTTAGTAAAACAATAATGTAAGTCCATATCAAGCTAACTGAGTCTGAGGTGGATTGGGTTTTTGTTTCTTAAAAACACTAGTCTTGTAATTAAATCGTAAACTTGTATTTCCAGTCACTATCTTGTTGTCCTGCTGTAGTATTAATGATACATCTCAAACGAACCACTATCCAAATGTCACCTTTATTATCAGAACAGTTTTTACATCATAGACGGATTTAAGGCGCCCCCCCCCCCCCTTTTGTGGGAAAAATTTGGTTGATTATATAGGGAATCATTGAAGCATGACTAGAGCGGGCCCCCTCTTATGTCAGTCAGTGCCCCCCCCCTTAAGAAAAGTTCTGGATCCGCCACTGTGCCACCGAAACTAAAAGTAGGGGTCATATTGTTTTACTTCTGTCCGTCCTACGTCAGTCCCATTATGGGTACATAGGTATTCCGCATAACACCTTCTACAGTTTGAAACCTAAGAAGTTTTCACTTTGCTGTCTGTACAAAAATTGAAGGTTTGCATGTGGTTATGTTTTTGATTTTTAATAATTGCTCTTTTGGGAGACAGTTGAACTCAGAAACCATAAGCTATAGATCAACTATATTTGGTATATAAATTGATTGTTAGGTAAACATGTATTTCCTGTTTGGTTTATCTGACCTTGACTCATTTTCTTGGATCATGGTAAGTTTATGTGATACTTGTAGTAAGCTTTAGATTTGATACTATCAACATACAATCAATGCTAAATAACGAAGACGAGACAGCGTGTGCACTCTTTGTCTTGAAATGTCCAAATTTCATCACCGGCGCGTTTCAGAAAGGTACATCATAAATCATGTAAATTATAACATTTGATTTTAGCAGTTTTTTTATGGACATCTCCTTTTTGAAATTACCTTGGAGTTGTTATTTTTGTTATACTTTTTCACGTTTCACGTCAATACCGAAACACAAACCAAGTTGAATCCAGAAAATATGTTCTGGACGAATGAAAGTCAAAGATTTATTTCATTTTTTCTCTCAATATTTTACAATTTAGCAGGTTTTCTATTTTCTTTTTTTTTATTTTGTATTTTCTTTCAGGATCATTCTGTAACTCCTTTTGATCGAGTAAGTGAGGCTAAAGTTTTATAATACTTGTTTGGTCCAATCACATACCAATGAAGCTGTACTTAATAAAAAATGAACCTCGCCAGGGACTCTACGTGGATCAAAACTAAACTTCTTGCATTAACCTGATTCTTGAGTACTCCCTATTTTCTTGAGATATCTTCAATTTTATGTCAATATAATGATATCTACATCTTTTTTTTTTGTAACTGTATCATTGACTGTACATATGTATACTCATATCGACTTGGCAGGTTGCTTGTTAAGCCAATGATAGCGAATTGATCTGACATATGAATGATGTAAATTGTTTAAAGAGGTTTTCTGAAGAAATATCTATGGTCAACACTTTTTTCACCTTTTTCAATACTCTTTTAACATTTTACTCAAAAATGTTACGAACGTTCATGTCATGCTACCAAACTTACTTTCACGGCCAACTGATATTTATCGATAAATCTTATTGAAAATTTCCAATTTCAAATGCGTTATTTCATCAGAATTAAAACTTGATTTTGAAATGACTACAGTGAGTCACGTTGTATAATTGACTTTTTAATTAAAGGTAAATTGCAAAACAATTCTTTTAAAGTAGTGACACATTATATTGTTTTGACTCCACACAAATACGTAATATATAAGCACAACGTATTATTATTGGAGCCAGTAGCTGATTAGAAGGTAAGGCCTTATACATCTCTTTTCATATAGTTGAATATTGGTTTCATAAGACATGTATATTTGATCTTTCTTCCATATTAATATGACTGTATGAGATATGTTTCTACAGAAGTATTATATACCCTGTTTTGCAAGTTATCACACTCCAGAGCAGTAATCATATAGTGGCGTTAACAACATTTCACCAATTAAAAATTAAACAGCAGCCTTAAATTACTTATATATTGAGAGGATTATGTCAGGATCTGTGTTCAGATGAAAAAGAATATATTTGGATACTCCTTCCAGATTGGTTAAGGTGTAAATGTCGTTGGTACAAATTTGATCACGAAAACTGAATGGGTCTACGTAAACTAATGATACTTCTGTCTTTAAAGAGACCGAGATGTTGTAGACGCATGTCATACTTCAATGACAAGTATGTTGTTGTAAACGCCAACAAAGGCCCCAATAACATCAATTGTTTGTGTAAACGACCTGACACATAAAGCTTGATAATGAGGTATAGACAATTTACTTGGAAACGCAACATATACTCCTACGAGAAATACCAAGAAAAAAATCAGTTCTATTTTTGAAAAAAAATATGTTAAATTTTCTTCAATGTACTAGATTGAAATACTATTAATGTAATTAATGACAAGGTTATGTAACTGGGTTTGCTAATTGCTTCACAAATACTATTTAAATAGTTTGTATCAGTAGTAAAAGCCGGTCTCCAATAAAATGCAAAACTACCGATTCTAGGGACAGTGTGAAGCAGGTGTGCATTCTGAAAAATTCATAAAATTTATCAGAGAAATTTAATGTACTTGTTAATCTTTGTCCTCCTGTTAAAGTGTGAACAAAATGTTTGACTTGTCTACTATTTTAAAAGTATTCCCACGTTCAAATCAAGAAAATACTGAATAAACTAGACCAACGTAACTTCAAATACATTATTTTACGAATTGTAACCATACGCCCTAAAAGATACCAAAAATATTTGATACTGACATTATCAAGATGCTGGTGTGTTTTTAATCATTTCGTTAGATGGAAGTTTTTTAACAAACAATTGACATTCCTTTGCTTCTTTAAGTAAGTACTGGAGCACCTGTGATTAATCTGGTGGGGTTTGTGTTGCTCGTGTTTTTGCTTTTATATAATGCTTAGTTGCCTTGTTTGTCTTTTCATCGATTAACGTATTTGTCATGGCGGAGCTAGTTTATTTTCGACCATTGGATTTTGAATGTACCTCATAAATCTTCCAATTTCCTTTTATACTAGTTTAAATGGAATGTATAGCATATTCACATAAAAACTGGTTTAATATGTGCTTACATGATGCATGTGATATATTTCCGCACTCCTGGTCTATTCGAGATTTCGTAAGCATTTATGAAATAATGAACGGAGCCTTACTGTTTACTCTCATTTATAACTTAAAGCTAAATATTAACTTGATACGTAAATGGAAGGGACAACAACTCGGCTTAGATTATGCACAAATCGATGTTATCATACAAAGAAAAATGAATGCAGGATCTGCACGATTCGGAAAACTGAGTTTACCTCAACATTCAATCGAAAACACAATCATTGTGAAAAAGATTTATTAAAGTATATAAAAACGAAGTCATAAGAGAGGGACGAAATATATCAGAAGAACAGTCAAACGCATAGATGGAAAAATCAACTGACAACGCCATGTCTAAAAATAAAAAGACAAACAGACAAATAATAGTACAGAAGACACACCATCGAAAACTCAAGACTGAGCAACACGAACTCCATCAAAAACTGGGGTGGATATCAGGTGCTCCGGAAGGGTATGCATATCATGCTCGACATGTGGCACCAGTCGTGTTGCTCATGTTATTACAAATCCAGTAAATAGTCAAATTCGGTAGGTCACATTTGTGGAAAGGGAAGGGTATTGTAGTAACGACATAAGGAACATATCCGATATCATCTGTAAAACGGTTATTCCATACATGTAACAGTCAACCAACTCGTGATGGCGTCCATAAGAATTACGAAGGAATGATTTCAACTTCACCATTTGACGGTTTCAAGATATACCTTTAATTCAATCAATGATTTATCCTACATTATCCCTATGTTTTTGAAAGAAGATATGTACGGTCAATTTACAAATGTAAATACTTTATCTAAATAATATATACATGATATTCACATTAAGGAGACTAACAATACTCTTTTATTTATGATAAAACTTAAAGGCGATGGAATTTGTACGTTATATGAGATTTTTGCATTTTGATCGAAAATTGATATACATATGATACCATTGCTAATCAATGTTTGAATACCTCAAAACAAAGCTCGTTTGAAATGTAAATTTAAACGATGCATTGGTAAAAAAAGATAAATTAAAAGTCTTCTGTGGCATAATTTGATATTGACTTTATCATGGTCATAAAATTGAATACATTTGGAAGATGTTTTGAATTTGTCAATAGTAATGTCATTTCTATATTTTGTTAAAATGTTTTACAGCAAGTACACATCACGTATGAAAACAAGTCAAAAAATATAACGTTTCGTAATTTCATGGAATATACTACAATTTTGAGTATACCTTAACCCGCAACTGATATGTTTTATGATGACACATAATTTCAGCTTTCCTTTAAAAAAGAAAAATCGTTTAAGGATTAGTTTGATATCAAATAAACTTCCCTTATAAGATAAATGGCTGACCCGTGTTGAGAGAGAGCCATATCTCTTGCACGTAAAAGACACCCTTGTAGATTTCGAAAAGGAGCAGGCTAATGCTGCTACAAGGCAGCACTCGCACCCGCAAAGTGGAAAGGAATTAGTATAAGTTGCAAAACTTGTTTCCCAATCCACTATAAATAAATATGTTTAAACTAACACAATCATTATGTTAGAAGCTCCGACCTTTCAAATTCTTCAGATAAAGATAAGTTTTTTGAATATTGGGTTTTTATAAACCTTTTAGATCATGTACTCGTTGTAATCACTGGTCGAGTTCTCTTGGTTTCTTTGAAACAAAACGTCTTATAATGATATAGTGTCGACAGACATTATAAACTGTTTGAGGTTGAAATCTAAAGTATACGAATAAGCGTATAGTAAAGGAATCATTATGCGAAAGGAAAATACAGAGGCATCGATATATAAATGATGTAAATTAAACTTGGACAATATTTAAAGAAGTCCTATTGTCAACACTTTTTTCGCCTTTTTTAAGACCCATTTTAAATTGTACGTAAAAATGTTACAAACGTTCATGTCAAGCTACCAAACGTACTTTTAAGGCCAATTGATATATATCGATAAATCTCATCGGAAATTTTCAAATTCAAATGAGTTATTTCATCAGAATTTAAACTTGATTTCGAAATGACTATCGTGAGTCACGTTGTATAATTGTTTTTCAATTAAAGGTAAATTGCAAAACAACTATTTTAAAGGAGTGACGCACGATATTGTTTTGACTTCACACAAATACGTAATATATAAGAACAACTTATTTTTATTGGAGCCAGTAGCTGATTAGAAGGTAAGGCCTTATACATCTCTTTTCAGATAGTTGAATATTGGTTTCATAAGAAATGTATACCTTCCATATAAATATGATTTTATGATATAAATTTTTACAGAAAGAAGGTTATATATTAAAAGTATCATATTATGCAAGTTATTACATTACAGAATCAGCAATCATATCGCGGCGTTTACAACATTTCACAATGGAGTCTAAATTCAACATTTGGGATTTCAGGCTTAAATTGCTAATTGATTCATAGGATTATGTCAGGCACCGTGCTTAAATAACAATTCTAATATGACGTGCTTTTTTTGCTTTTTGAACATCCCATGCTCTAAATCCAATAAAATGTGTTTGCACATGAGTATCTGGACTACTTCAGAATAATGAATTTTATCAAATTATCATGCACTTAATATATTTCCTTAACTTTAGAACACTTTCAAACTCTTAAATGGTGCACTTGATGTTACTAATTCATTTATTATGACTGTGTTATATTCCAAAATTGACATAGTTAATCTAGATACGACAACCGTTCATGCTGGCTGTTCAAACTCCTTCCTCTGAAAAATCACAGTGCCAGCCGTTTGCTTCTTTACACACAAAAAAGGGAGGTTCATGGAAGAATCTACACAAACGCTTTTACACTTATACGTATCGGACATAGAAATTACCTTAATTGTCCTATTCAGAATCGAAATAATTGATGCAAGCTATACTTTATTATAGTTTTAACTTGGGTAGGCATTATATTTGTATTATTTTAGACCTCACTATCGCTCGGGCAAAAATAATCACGAATTTAATGCCTACCAATGTTGAAACTACAATAAAGTGTAGCTTGCATCAATTTTTTCTTAAACAATGTGGACACTCCTTTCAGATGGTTAAGGTTGATATATCATTGATACAAATTCTTTTACGAAAATTGAATTGGTCTACGAAAATTAATGTTGGTGTTGTTGTATAAGCAGAAAATGCTCCCGTTTAACATCAGTTGTGTATGTAAACGACATTACACAAAATACTTGATAATAGGGTATAGACAATTTACTTGGTAACGCAACCTATACTCCTACGAGAATTACCAAGAATAAATCAGTTTTACTTTTCCTTTGAAAAAAAATATGACAAACTGGATCTTTCGTTTATGTACTATACACCTGGAAAAAAAGTATTGAAATACTTCCATTGTAAACAATGTAAAATGATATAATTGTAGAATGCGTATAATGCCATAAAAAGCTAGGTTACATTGCTGGGTCTGCTAATTGTTTTAAAAATACGATTGAAATAGTTTGTATCAGTAATAAAAGCCGGTCTCTAATAAATATGCGAAACTACCGATTCTAGGGACAGTGTGAAGCAGGTGTGCATATTATAAAATTCATCAAATTTATTACAGAAATTGAATGTACTAGTTAATCTTTTTCCTCCTGCAAAAGTGTGAACAAAATGTTTGACCTGTCTAGCATTTTGAAAGTATTCCCAATCTAAAAATAAACTATACCAACGTAACTTCAAATACGTTATTTTACGAATTATAACCATACGCTCTAAAGATACCAAAACATTTTTGATACTGGCATTATCATGATGCTGGTCTGTTTTTATTTATTTCGTTAGATGGACGTTTTTTTAAAACAAACAGACGACATTCCTTTGCTTCTTTAAGTAAGTACCGGAGCACCTGTGGTCAACCTGATGGTGTTCATGTTTCTCGTGTATTTTCTTTCATATACAAAGTAGTGCTTAGTTGCCTTGTTTGTCTTTTTATCGATTAACGTATTTATCATGGCGAAGCTAGTTTATTTTTCGACCATTGGGTTTTGAATGTACCTTTTTCTTTTGAATCTTCAGCCTTTTTTAAAACTAGTTTTAAATGGAAGGTATAGCCTTTTCACATAACAACAAACTTTACAAATGAAAATACGTTATTTAAATTATATATACGTATTAAGGCGACTAACATACTCCTTTATTAATGAGCTTTTTGCATTTTTATTGAAAATTGATATATATGCTACCATCGCTAATCAATGTTTAAATAATTCAGAACAAAGCTCGTTTGAAATGTAAATTATAACGATGCATTGGTAAGAAATGTAAATTATAACGATGCATTGGTAAAAAAGGTAAATAAAAAGTTTTTTGTGACATAATTTGAGATTTTAGTCAATTATCATTTTTTTCAGTTTGTATCTGATTTACTTCGGTTGCGTGTTAAAATAAGTTACAATAAAAATGGTAAACTTATAAAAACTTTTCCTACTTAAAAATCTAATGCAAAATATATACATATACCTATGTTAACGAAACAAAATTTAAATCCCATTTCATCTTTTTCTGTAAGCCCCACGAAAATTCTCATCAATTCTTTTAAATTTCAGAGAGTTAAAACTAAGTTTCGGCCTTCATGTCATTTTTACATTATTTTTATTTTGTACGGGAGCGATCAAAACTTATAGATCAACTTTAAAAAACGTGTAATCATGTAAGTAACAATCCTTTACTGATATCTTTTGCGAGCGAGGGGTGTTCAAGCCAAATAATACGCGCTTGAAGCACCAAAGGAATGCAGTATTATTTGCGTATTTAAGTATGAAGAAAAAGAGCTATTTCTAAAGCAGCCCATCTTGTCTCTGTAGTCCACTTTTGTTCACCTTTTCAATTCAAATATGTAATAACATTTATCTTACCTCCTATTTATTCTATCGAACTAGAGATAAAGGATATAACATAAACAGTTAAGTCGGCCTCATATCTTGACTTACATCTAGACATTGACAATGAGGGTCGGTTGAAAACTAAACTTTACGACAAAAGAGAGGATTTCAGCATTCCAGTTGTGAACTTTCCATTTCTAAGTAGCAACATTCCAGCAGCACCTGCATATGAGATATATATATATCTCCCAATAGATACTATATTCCCGTGCTTTCATTTCCTATCATGATTTTCTTGATAGAGGGTTGCTGCTCACAAGGAAACCATTAAACCAAGAGTTCCAAAATGGTGAAGCTGAAATCATCCCTTCGTAAATTTTACAGACGCCATCACGAGTTGGTTGCAGAGATGGGTCCGATTACTCTCAATGTAATTGATTAAATTACAATTACTTTGTCATTTGTACGATTAAATTAAATTAATGATTACATCATTTCTGAAAGTGTCTGATTAAATTAATGATTACATTAGCAAAGTAATCATGATTACATCTGATTACAATGAATTAAAAAAAAACACATTTTGAATGATATGAATGAATTAACATTTGATACAACTAAATCACTTTTTAGAAAGGATTTTGTTTTATATATTAGAAAATGATAACTTCAAACTTCATCTATTTAATAAACCACAAAGGTTCACAACATACATACATGAACATTGTGTCACTGGTTATGTCCCATTACACTTTATCAGCATTGATCTCTGAATTATTTTCACTTCAATTGAAAATGGCATTATAAAGAGTTTGCTGTTTGTCTTCTGACCTCTTTGAGACTTTATATGTATTTCAAGGTGCAGTTTATGGAAGTTAAAATATGGATGAAATAAAGTTACCAGTTAAAAACTATGTAAAATTTTAATAGAATTGTTTAACCAAATTGTAAACAAAATACAAGTCCTATAAATCATTACATTTTACATGTCCAATTTAAGAAAATACAAAAATTTGTTTAATATCTTGAACAAGATATTTGTCCAACTTTTAATTTAGTTTGTGCTAATTAGATAAATTTTCACATGTCTGCTTAATCTTTTATCATATACATTGTCCTACAGCTATACTCAATTGGAAATTGCAATAAAAACAAACCTTAATTGGTTTCCTACCTGTCAATTCAAAGTTGACAAAAATCACAATATTAACAAAAGATCATAATTCAGGATTAAAGAAAAGTATAATATTACTTGAATATAACAGTTATTATCAAATATATAATATATGTACATCTTTAAATTGTGAATATACGTACAATATCTTTTATTAAGGCTAGTACAATATATTTTACTAATTGTAATATATATCTCTTCTTAGGCTGTAAATGATGACTTTTCAATACTGTTACAGTTTATTTTTTACTAAAGTATACAAATCAATTAACATGCTTTATAAAGTAAATCAAACTATCTTAACATGTAAATATTCATTAAATAAGAATAACAAAATTGTTCATTTATTGACCATAAACACAGTTTAAGATTTTTTTTCCATTGTAATCAGAATGTAATCAAAAAGTAATCAGGATTACAGGGTATTTTTAAAAGTAAACTGTGCCCCTCTACTTGCTGACTTGTTTCTTTATTATTATGAGGCTGACTTCATGCAGGAACTTCTTAGGAAGAAAGATAAGAAGTTAGCAATATCCTTTAACTCTACTTTCCGCTATATAGATGACGTTCTTTCACTAAACAATTCAAAATTTGGTGACTATGTGGAACGCATCTATCCCATCGAATTGGAGATAAAGGATACTACAGATACAGTTAAGTCAGCTTCATATCTTGACTTACATCTAGAAATTGACAATGAGGGTCGGTTGAAGACAAAACTTTACGACAAAAGAGATGATTTCAGCTTTCCAATTGTGAACTTTCCATTTCTAAGTAGCAACATTCCAGCAGCACCTGCATACGGGGTATATATCTCTCAATTGATACGATATTCCCGTGCTTGCATTTCCTATCATGATTTTCTTGATAGAGGATTACTGCTCACAAGGAAGCTATTAAATCAAGAGTTCCAAATGGTGAAGTTGAAATCATCCCTTCGTAAATTTTACGGACGCCATCACGAGTTGGTTGACCGTTATGGAATAACCATTTCACAAATGATATCGGATATGTTCCTCACGTCGTAACTACAATCCCCTTCCCTTTCATGAATTTGACCTACCGAATTAGACTATTTACCGGATTTGTAATCACATAAGCAACACGACGGGTGCCGCATGTGGAGCAGGATCTGCTTACCCTTCCGGAGCACCTGAGATCACCCCTAGTTTTTGGTGGGGTTCGTGTTGTTTATTCTTTAGTTTTCTATGTTGTGTCATGTGTACTATTGTTTTTCTGTTTGTCTTTTTCATTTTTAGCCATGGCGTTGTCAGTTTGTTTTAGATTTATGAGTTTGACTGTCCCTTTGGTATCTTTCGTCCCTCTTTTATTAAATTAAATTACATGTAATCAGATTTTTGGCTGATTAATGATTACAATGATTACTTGAAAAATTGTAATCAATTACAGCTGATTAACGATTACAATTACAATTACCCCAAGTCTGGTTGGTTGACCGTTATGGAATAACCGTTTCACAAATGATATCGGATATGTTCCTAACGCCGTAACTATAATCCCCTTCCCTTTCATGAATGTGACCTACCGAATTAGACTATTTACCGGATTTGTTATAACATAAGCAACACGACGGGTGTCACATGTGGAGCAGGATCTGCTTACCCTTCCAGAGCACCTGCGATCACCCCTAGTTTTTGGTTGGGTTCGTGTTGCTTATTCTTTAGTTTTCTATTGTTTGACTGTTTGTCTTCTTTCATTTTAGGCGTTGTCAGTTTATTTTCGATTTATGAGTTTGACTGTCCCTCTGGTATCTTTCGTCCCTCTTTTAAAGATATCATTGGTAAAAGGACTGCACGTGGTGACCCTATATATTTGATATAGGGTGTCCTAAAAAATATAGGGTTAGTTACCATACATGGTTAGTTACCATGCCACAACCCTTTATAAAACAATACGATGTTGAGGAAAAATCTGACAGGATTCAGCAGACGAAAGAATTGATGATGAAAGGTTGAAATAAGTTCATAAAACACAATTAAAGCTGACAAGTTGTTATTGATGGAATAACGGAGTTGCATCCCTTTCAAAACATATAAAGAAATCTGAAAGGATTCAACAGACGAAGAAATTGATACAATCATGTTATGAACGTTTGAAATAAATTATAAAACATTCTTTTTTGTTTTCTCTATAGACAAATAGAAGTAGGATCTTAATACTAAGTTTTGAAGAATTGATCACTTTGATAGGCCGCTAGTCAAAATACCACATGTGAAGATAGTCGGTAAGATAAATTCGTTACACGGTGTGCTAGAGACCTAATACGACACATAAGAGGTCAGTAAATTCCATATATTGTATAAGGTCACTAAAACACCATGTAACTAATAATATACCTTCATGCATTACTATTAGAGATAAATTGTTTCGAAATTTTTGAAATTTACTGGAAATTTCGGTTTCTCGAACAGTTCTATCCTTTTGAAATACTTTTAACATATATCATTTTTGTTTCAAAAGATACATGCGAGCAGGTTTTTGTAAAATTATTCGAATATCTTCACTACATAGGTGTGCTTTGAATTCGTGTAACAGTTCTTTCATACATAATCAAGCGAAATGTATTTATCAAAATAGGGGTCGATGAATCAGTCTGAATGATAAATTCAGTTGTGAATTGACCCTTTTCCCAATATGTCACAGTTTGACGTTGCGAAATGTAACATTTTACGTTCTTGACTACCTTCCCTGTCTTGTAGCTTTATCGTATGCTCTTAATGTCAATAATACATACAAATGGATATTAAAAATGTGTTTTTAATATTTTTGCCATAAATTCCATCTCAGGATTTAAAGCTTGAAAAAATACGTCAATTGCATGTCTATGTATTATACAGATTTGATGTTGACTTATATGTTTATATGGTTTGTGTAAGTCTTTTTTCTTTGTCTCAATGTTGTACAACCATATTTTTTTTTCTAATTACATGTATGTAGCCACTGTTACATTCCAAACACGTTTTTCTGTCAGTACAGATGTTATTTTCCATTTATCAATCATCAAGTGGTGATCAGATATGACCGGTAGTCATTTCTCAAATCCAAATATCAACATGAAACATGTGAAATACTTTACCCAATGGTCATTCAGAATGGCTTCATTTTGAACAGTCTAAAATTGAGAAAGGAAATGGGGAATGTCGAAAAGATGATATGGGTCACCAGGAGAATCTTAAATTCTGAAAATAATTCCTCATAATACACTATCGCTGGCACTGTAATTTGACTCTAGTTAGTTCAGCTTCAGAGTATCCGACATCAGTATGCGTTCATTTTTAATAAAAATGTAAACTTTGGTTATTAAAAAAAGTTAATAAACGAGACGGTTTTCCTTAGAAGAAAATGTAGGTCATGTAGCAGAATAACATAGGAATGAAAATTATTGGTCATATGCTTACACGAAGATATCTATTTCATTATTTCTTTTTTTTCAGATTCTGCTTTTCATCAGCAAACAATCATCAAAATGGTAAGCAATGATAATTTTGAAATCAAACAGATTCTGAAATACGTAGTGCTATAATTTTAAAATTGAGATCGATAAAGAGATACTTGTTCAGTAAAAATTTGCGTTTTGATATATAGCATAAAATCGTATAGTACCATTTGTACGGACCCAGATGCATATTTCAACAAAAACATTATGGTTGAAATCTAATGATGATATATTGTAAAAAAATAAAAAAAAAAACTGTTCCTTTTATTTAATAATTAATTTTTCATAAATTGTGAAAAAGTTCAACTAATACCTGTAATATAATAACAATATGATAGATTTTTGCCAAAAAAAATAACAAATAACGTAGTTCAATTAATATTAAGGTATATTTTTTTCTTTATGCAAATGGATCATAATGATACAGTTTTAAATTGGGATAATAAATGTATCATTAACCTACATAGATGTAATTGGTCCTCACATTATGTGTCTTTTATGATTGTCTTTGTGCACTTGCAAATCAACAATTTAAGATTTTCCGTTAAATTTAATTGTCTATCTTTAAATCCTCACACCAAGCAGCATGATAGTTGAACATTTAGTTTTCAAGATATAACCGTCTAGAGAGAAATCTTTAAATGTCTAATCAACGGTCTATATACTCGAATTTGAAAATAAAATCATCAATCTCGATATTACCTATCAATGAAAGAAGATACGTGTTGCAGTCGCTCCAATGTACACATGAGATGTGTAGTTATTTCTGTGGTTCGGTTGCATCTCGTTGTATACATCTTGACATAGGTAAGCTGAAGTAATGTATAAAAAAATAAATATGATTAGATAAAACTAGAATTATTTGATTTGATAGAAATAAAAGAAACTCGTTCTGTCTAGTTTTCGAATCAGAAAATAAAACTAACAAAAACAAACACACATAGGACAGAATCAATGTTAACACTCCTAGTAAGACGCCTATGTGACCTTTGTTGTCATCGATAAGCTAGTGTGAGAATGTTAGAATGATCAGCCGCACATTTTGTTTTGCGAATATCATTCTCTGTAAAAAATATTTCTATGTTTCAACTATGAAATCATTAGGCCAGTTGAATCCTACTTTGACCAATAATATTCCTACTCTATAGATGGCAAACCAATATGACTATCATCGTTTAAGGATGTATTTAGGTGATCTTAGGTGAAATTCGATAAATCAAGAATTTAAAGTTGATACTATTAGCTTGAAGGGTGTTAGTTAAGGATCAGAATAGGCTAAAAATATGTATAGGTCATGGCGCTCCTTTTCGAGATATTTGATTTATAAAATATGGCGAGAAAAGGTTGACTCAGACTTTTACCTGTTATTTGCATTGTTATATTTTGGGTTTCAAATTAAAAAAGAGAAAATCAAGAATCTGCCTAAATTTTGACAAATGACGTTTTATGAGCAATTTAGTCTTATATTAAAAGATGGGTAGGTGTTATGGGGCAAAATGTCTTACCATGTATCGTATGGAAAAACACCAAGACGTACGAACATCTGACACAAATTCCAAAACCTCACCTTCACTAAGTACATCCTTAATAGAGCAGGGTGATAAGATTAGTAATAAAATTTGGCACAAACAAGAAAAATTATAATTTCATGGTCTTTTAAGATATCAGAAGTGTTCCCACCAACATTATAATATCATAATAACACAATTATAAAATTGAAGTCATAAACTAACAAACTTTGATATTTTAGTTTGAGGTTAATGACAATCCATGGTCAAACAATTCTTAGCTTAAAAAAATGGTCAAATTAAAAACCATGTAATAGACCATTTCCTCTAAAACGTAAATTGGCAAACACATTTATGGTTCCAAAAAAAATAAAAGATAGAGTCAACCTAAAAAATTAATAACCCAAAATCATCAAAAACAAGTAATTTAGATACTCAAATCAAGTAGTTGAACTGTCAAAATTATTGATCATAGGTAGTTAGTGTTAGTAATGACTAGTAAACATGAGTAATTCATTACTGAGAAATTTATGAAAATGCTAGGTTATCAATTACAGCACATTATAGTAATCAATTTAACATGTTTAAGTAATTTCAGGTAATGATTTTAGTAATTTTGCGTTTTTCCAAATATGTTTTTTAGTAATTCAAAATAATGTATTTATTAAGCTATTCTAAGAAATATTGAGTAATTCTAACTAATATTTTATATAATTATAAGTAATGTTTGAGTAAATCCAAGTAATGATTTTAGTTATTCCAAATAGTGTTTCGAGTAACTCCAAGTAATGTTTCAAGAGATTATGAAAAAGGTTAAGTTAGAGAAAGTAATATTTTAAGTAAATCCATTGTAGTTTGTAATACTTCTAAGTGATGTTTCTAGTAATTCCACATAATATCTCCAGTAAATTTACGTAATGCTGTTATTTATAGTAAATGCTGATCTTTAAATATTGATTTTTTTTTCTCAAGAAATGGTATACGTATAGATAAATTATAATCGATGATATTACAAGTAATTTCTAAATAGGTACATAAATGAAGTGGCGTAATTTTGGGAGATGGTACACAACAATTGCCCTTTCCTTTTTTCTTTATGGTCAAAACATGTCTTTATAAACAACAAAAACGTAGTGTGTTTCGAAATATGATCCAGTACGGTCTATAACAATATGAATATATCAAATTAATATACATTAAACATGTTAAAGGTTACACTTTTTTTTTATTAAAAATTCATAAAAGAAAAATTTAAACCAACCTTTCAAATGATAATCATATACCTTATCTTTTGTTTTCAATCAGTTAATATTCTTTTTTGCTTTCAAGTTATCATGTTCTACCTCCCTAGTCACTCTTGGGTGCTGCGTTTCTATTTATTTGAACATGTTGAAATATCAGACACAGAGTAGCCAGAAACATGTATACCCACCAACCTTTAGCTCCTGCAATACTCAAATATATTTTGTTAATAGCTGAACAAAATCTAATGACAGTTTAATTTCGTTTGGCTGAATTTTCATTTGAGTCTTCAAACAAATGATACCTACCGTAAACTGGGATTTATGATATAATCTGGTACCTTAGATTGTCAATAAGTATACATTTTAGTAACACTCAGTTTATTACCTAAACTTAACATTACAATGACAAATGATAGCTTTTAAATATTTCGACATAACTAAATATCAAGTAATTCAAGTGCATCAAATCCATAACACAATCTTAAAATGAATGATAATCTTAGGAAACAGGAATACGGCCATTGTTATATTATTGTTCGTTTCTGTGTGTGTTACATTCTAACGTTGCGTCGTTTGTTTTTTCTATTTTTGAGTGTAATTTCATATTGCGATAAGACGTGTCACGGTACTTGTCTATCCCAAATTCATGTATTTGGTTTTGATGTTATATTTGTTATTCTCGTGGGATTTTGTCTGATGCTTGGTCCGTTTCTGTGTGTGTTACATTTTAGTGTTATGTCGTTGTTCTCCTCTTATATTTAATGCGTTTCCCTCGGTTTTAGTTTGTTACCCCGAATTAGTTTTTTGTCCGTGGAGTTATGAGTTTTGAACAACGGTATACTACTGTTCCCTTTATTTAGACAGTATAACATGCTAACATAAGATCAACACATTGACAAGATACGTAAAGGCCATAGTGAGACCTCTGCACTTCGCTCAATTGCATATTGTCACGAGATCATGAGTTTGGCATTTTGATTCCCAGCAGTTTCAACCTAAAAAAGACACTTGACTATACATTGGAGTATTGTGACTTGTCTCCCTTTCTCGTCTTTTCACCTTTTTTTCACTTGTCTGATAAGCCTTTTTCATATTTTGCATTTGAAAATTGTAGCATATTTATATGCTAAATCTTTTTTGCAGAATAAACTCGTGGAAAATGTGGAAAAAATTGACCTTGAAACACTGACAAAGATAATGCCTAAATTACGGAGATTGTTTGGAGAGCCTATAACCAAGCAATACATGGAATTAATTGCGAATGCCATTTACGATAAGGATGTGGAATCCGACTGGAACAATACAAGAGTGTGCTTGGTTGATGGCAAAAAGTCATTCAATATAGTTTGCGGAACCGGAATCCACAACTGGATTTTATACACAGAAGACGGTATTGTTGATATAGTAAAGTCAGTTCGGAAACAATATTTTGACGAATTTATAACTGCACCAGTTATAAACAAACGCGTTTTCGGTAGGTTACTCATCAAGTATGTAGGGAACGAAGGAGCTGATGTTGATACCAGAAAAGCTAGCCTGAGACAACTCTTCCAAGCTACCATTGACTACATTCAAACCCATGATGTTCCTGGAGTTTGGGAAAATGCGACGATAACTGTTTATGATTCAGAAGATAACACATTTAAGATCAAAAGTGGAAACGGGAAAAATACGTTCATAGTTACCGAGATAAAAGGCAATCCAATAATTAAATATACTGTAAATAATAAGGTGAAAGAGCTCAAAGAAACCAACAACCAATCAGCTACTAATGACGTAGGAATATTGTCACGAATAGGTGGCGTTTTCGGTCACGGAAAGTAAAATCCAGCGTTATTTGGAAAAATAAAACAGAATCAAAGATGTCATACAGATGATTAACTGTGTAACTTTGGTACAATATAGTAGATTAATAAGATGAGATTAATTTATGATTGTTACTTTTTTGCTACCTTCAATAAATGTAACTAAGCGTTTCTTAATTCTTGGTGTGGAAGGTGTCAATAAAGTCATGTTGTTCATTTAAGGATCCATATGTATGTGTAAAATACGCGGATGAGACATCAACGGCTCAAATAAAAAGCTTCTTATTCACCAAACAGACTTCATTTATGTCTTCAGTTATTTTGTATATATAATTTGTTACTTTCTTTGTCCTATGACTACATGTTTTATTGTGTTCTTGTGATCTAAGTTTTTAAGGTGGAGAGGTGGTGAAAATTTTTAAACAAATGTGTATAGATACTATTTAGTCTTGTAAGTAGTAAAGATTTACTCATAAGTGTGTTTCTTATTCTATATGAAGCAGTTATCGTCCAAAACAACAAACAAGACAAGGCTTATGTCTCTGTCTTAAATAACTGTTAATTGTAAGTTTTGAAACTTATTTGTTGAACCTTAATACTAGTAGTAGCAAACATGATGAGGGAAGCAATCAAAACGTTACTGCATTATATCTTTTTGGTATTAAACTTTTAAGAATACGTTACATGCAAGTTATATACATGATATATTTATACGGTGGGTATTTTAGAAAAGCCAAACAAATAAAACACGATCAATTAAAAAAAAAAACACTTTTGTACACTGATTTTTATGATGACATCATCTTTTCATTTCTCTTTTTATATGTATATAGGGAGGAAACAGTAGTAGTTATTCCGAATACAGAACAATAGACGAAGCACACGAGTTTGTGAACATCATAATCAGAGAGAATCCTTATTTATCCTATGAAGCCAAATCTATGTTACGAGAATTAAGAACGGACGTCTATGTGGCATTAGATGAAGAAACAAGTGCTCGAATATCAATATACGTCGAAGGCGAAAATAATGAAGAACCGTTTAAATTCAAGATAGGTAGTGGAAGCCAGCATCTTATCGTTAATATACTGAATGACAAAGTCAAATACAGGTTTAGTACTGGAAGGTATTGGACACGATTTAAAAGAGGCGCTGCTAGCTTTTTTAAGTCAGTTTTGCATTACACTGGGAAGGCATTGTCGGCTGGGTCTTCACTAGCTATACAGTGGTTCTAAAAAGAAGTTATGGCTTTAATTAAGTCTTTAACAGTAAACTTTAATGAAATTGATGTTATTATGATGAAGGTATATTTGTTCCCTACATTTATTGAAATTTGAAAAAAATGTATACAGAAAATAATGTTGGATTCTTACATGACAACGTGTTTAGATCAACTGACAATATGATATAAATGCGACTACACTGTCATTTGTCGTCGTTTTTATACGCCCGTCAAAATTTTGACGGGACGTATTATGGTATACACATGTCCGGTGTCCGTCTGTCCGTCTGTCTGTCCGTCTGTCTGTCCGGCGTAAACATGTCGCACCATAACTTGAGAACGACTTATTCAAATTTCATGAAACTTAATATAGTTGTTTCTTATGATGGTCAAATGATCTGTATACTTTTTGGTGAAAATAAGATTTAAACTTTTTGAGTTACGGCACTTTGTAACTAAAACAGGGGTGTGTTTTTTTCACATGTCGACCGTATCTCAAAAACGATTCTTGATTATGGCTTAAAACTTTAAACACTTTTTAGTTATATTAATCTTGATATCTGTATACTTTTTGGTGAAGATTCAAAATTTCATTTTTGAGTTATTGAGTATTTTGTAAAAAAGGGGGAGGGTTTTTTTTACATGTCGCGCCATATCTCAAAATCGATTTATGATTATTACTTAAAACTTTACACATGTCTTTGATATATTAATCTAAAGATCTGTATAATTTTTGATGATGATTCAAAATGTTATTTTTGAGTTATTGAGTATTTTGTAAAAAAGGGGGAGGGTTTTTTTTTACATGTTGTGCAGAATCTCTAAAACAATTTATGATTATTGCTTAAAACTTTACACACTTCTTTGTTATATTAATCTAACCGCAGTCGAAACCCGGAGTTCTGTGGAACCCCTTATACATTTTGTGTATATATTATAATTATTCGTGTTTGATAAAGAAAGTCCTTATCCTAATGAAATTCCCAGTTTCTTTAAACCGGATGTCTATGACAAATAGCTGTATAAATTTCAGTACCCAGTTTGTTTATAATCTGATTGCATTAATTTGATATTTCATATCTTTATGTTTGTTTCCTGAATGCATTCAATTAGTTTGAAACTCATTATTGAAGCTGTCTGTACTCATAATAGAGGTGGTATAGAGAAATTGAAAGTCTAACTTCCATGTGAAATGCAATTCTGTGCCATGCAATTTATAAGAAGGTTTCCTATTTTGTTCTTGGTAGTAACACACCAGTTTCATTTGAACCTCATATATTCTGACAATTATTTTATTGGACAAAGTTCGTTTTGAAAAATTACTTGTTTTAAATTTATTATGAATATCTTGACATGCTCTGAATGAAACTAGTTTATATAAAAAGATAAATTTAGTAAACCTAAATAAATTAAACATAGACACCAACTGTTTATCGAGATTACTAAAAAATCGTACGTGTGACTGCAATACCAGAGTTATATATTGTTGATAAAGATGGATTAACGATATTCGAGACTTCAAGGAGGCATATATCCGATCTAGTTGGTTGAATCACTTTTCTTTTATCAGACCTCGAATATATTTATTTACACAATTTTCTAACTTTTTCCTATTCACATATTATAACATCTCAAGTTAAATACATTATGAAATGTTATATTCGCAATAACATACGAAAATATGTTTGTGGTAAAGCATATGTATAGTCTTAGTTAATGTCATATAAGTGATAAAGACCAAAATTTGCATAGTTGTCAGAAAGATTATAGAGGTACTTATTGGTTATAAACATATCAATCTCTTTTTTTCAATTTGTGTTAGATTTACAAAATATCTTAATCTCAATACAATTAATGTTCATGTAATATAACAACTTGTACTTTGGACCAAACTTATCAATGACACATGCTTTTATGGTTATAATCTTAAGTCAGTTTAATTTTGAAATTAGTATTGTGACAACCTCTATTTTTTTACAGAAATGCCACAGGACGGAAAGTGGCCAATTACTAACAGTTTTATCTACATATATAACAAAGCAAACACAATATTTTCTATCGTTTAGGTTAATTACTAGTATTGTGAAGGAGAGGTTTTTAAATCATTTATTTCAACAATTAGTTTATTTTCATATTTAAATAATTTCATAAAAATATACATGATCGTGCTTTTAAATTAATTTGAGTCTATAATATGTTAAGTTTTGTAAAGTTGAGTTATATTTACTGTTAAATGCAATGAAATATATGTAGCGTTAGGGAGTGTGTTAGTTTATTAAAAGGTATATCCTATGAATTTGTTAGTGAGGAGATTTTATTTGTGTGTGTTGGGGCAATGTTGTGTTTCACTTCAAAGACACAATGATAAATGTATGTTTATGATTTTTTTAACTGTTACACTGTTGTTCCAGAACTGCTCAGCAAAGAATTTCTATGTATAGTCGCCGTCACGTAAAATTGGCACCATGTTTTTTGTCCAAAAAAAATTAAATATCAGCCGCGTTTACTCAAGATGATGTTTTTCATTTAGCGGAAGTAAAATCCTGTCCAAATATTCACTACTGTCCTACCTTTTATTGTGTTTGCACTGTATAATCCTGACCTTCAAATTTTTCAAGATTATTTACATTGTAAAACCGCCTTCTTGGTTTCTATGATAATCCCTTATTCCATAACATTCGTTACTCTCCGGTAATATCATTGTCATTGATGATACAATTTCCCGCGCTTTTTAAGTAAAGATGACGAAAAGCTCCGAGAGACACTAGAAAATGGAGAGCACGTGGAACTCCACGGCAACACTTCCGGTAATAACAATGTCGGATTCCACCATATCAAATAATCTTTTATTATATGAAGGTCATGATTATACAGTGCAAACACAATAAAAGGTAGGACAGTAGTGGATATTTGGACAGGATTTTTCTTCCGCTAATTGAAAAACCCGTGCCTTAGGTTTATGCTCCTATAATAAACTAGTTAGAGGAGTGCGTGTCCGAGCGAGAATATATATATATGAATTACTTTAGGAATTTTTTTTTTTTTTCACTATTCAGCCACATTCACTATCAAGTCAGACGTCAGGCTCTACCTTGATTTACCATGTCTTTTTATCTTTTGTCCTAAAGGTTTTGTTGTAAATGTACTGATGCTGACATCTTTTGACGTTCTCAGTCGAACAGTTTTATCATTTTTACTTTATTGTATCCTGTGTGCTGGTTCATATTCTGAACGCCATTCTTTGCCTCTTTAAATTGGTAAACCTGTACCAAGTCAGAAAAATGGCCATTGTTATATTATAGTTCGTTTCTTTATGTGTTACATTTTAATGTTGTGTTTCTGTTGTGTCGTAGTTCTCCTCCTATATTTGATGCGTTTCCCTCAGTTTTAGTTAGTAACCCGGATTTGTTATTTTTTCTCATTCGATTGATGAATTTCGAACAGCGGTATACTACTGTTGCCTTTATGCAGGGGTTGAAATTAAGCTTTTTTGTGTACTGGCCAGCCGGACCAGTGGACTCAAAATCTACTGGTCCGGCTCCAATTCTACTGGTCCTGCACAAATGAAATTCATTTGACAAACACTAATATAAATGAGAGATGTTTACGTTTATTTTCATGATTTTCCCTTTCTTTGTTTCCTCTCCTTTATTCTAGTGTTTTTTTAGTGCTGTTCTGATTGTTCATTAGCAAGTACAGAATCTAACTTAAAGTTTGAATATATCGTTGCAAAAATACATTTCTTATCTAGGTCTGTCACTGCAAATTGTTCACATGATATACCTAATACAATCCATTCATTGCAATCAACTATATAATTAAACCATTCGCGTTTTTTTACCTATTATTTTTTATATTTACATTTCTTTTTGTCAATTTCATAAACTTTATTCAGATCTTCCATTTGAATGTCACTTATTTTTATATTTTTTTGTCTGGTAATTTGACCGATTCCAAAAATATACACATTGTTTGTTGTTGTGAAGGACGCTCAACCTCGATATTAATAAAAACTTAATCAATTGTAATACTTAGTACCTCCAGTTCCGTGTGATTGATTTCGTAGGTAAATTGTTTTGTAAAAAAAAACCTTATTGCGATTCAAACAGGGACAAAAGTCGACCTTGATCTATAAGTTGTCATGGAAAATCAATATACCAAATATCAAATAAATGTCTTCTAGCATGAAGGAAAAGTGTGGAAAACTGATTTGCTAGACTGACGGATGGACAGACACACATATAGACACAAAGACACAAATAATGCAGACCTAAAATCCCTTCGACTTCGCCGTTAGATTGAACCTTTTTTTTAGTGCTAAACCTCTCACTTTTATGATAAACGCATCAAGTTCCTTTATATTGACAACCATGCGTGAATTTTAATGTTGGTGTAGTTCATAATATATGGGAGAGTAGTGAATCGGAACTATTATCTTTTGAAAGAGCCCGTGTAAAAGACAAAATAATATATTCTCCAAGCTGATCGAACTTTTTAATTGAAACCTAACAGGTTATTTATGCACTTTGTGTTTTAAACACCCTGAAGATATAATGCACTTTCTAAAAAAATGTTAACCACTGGAAGGAGTCAGGCGGAAATTTAATACTTCTACTAAGAAATCTACTAAATGATAAGATTAACGTACTAATAGTGGAAGATTTATTTAACCTCGAAGATAATATATTACATTTATTAGTGGACTGTACAACATTCCAGTTTTTAAATCAATTATGAATTAATATTGAGCGCCTGCCAAGCAGCCTATGTTTTGCTCTACGTCAGAAGAGAACAAGTTTATTACTATGAAGACTGTTCATATAGTTTTCCAAGTTAAAAGAAACATATTGTTCAATGATTCTTTTTAATTTGGTATAGATGCTAATGACTTTTAAAAAGATTTATAAACTGATGGTAGATTTTAATATTTTAAACAAATCAGTCAGGTGGTCATAATTAACACTTATATGATTGGTGATAAATTTACACTTTCTTTTTAGATTTTAAATGTTTACTTGTCGCTAAGTCATAAGTACAGTTAACTGTGTTAAATTATTTAATACCTTAAGTTTAAGAATTAAAAAGTCTGTAAGAATGTTCTCTCGATAGAGGTACACTACATGTAGGAGCATGGGTTAGGACTTTAAGTTTGCATCGTACGAGTATGCATAAGTAAACGAAAGGAGAAACACACATTTGCTGACATGTGCAAGTTTTACAGTCAATGTGCATTGTGGATACATGTATATATATTCTATTGATCCGAAAGAGACCTTAGTGAATAATAGACAAAATGACATTTGATGAATATATCAAGTTTTACATTTTAATATATGACTGTATATACAGTTTGAATACTTTTAAATAAGTGTGACGGCGGTGTATATTAGTGTATAAAGACGTTTTGAATTCGAATGTGAACATAATCATTCAATAAATACACGTGTAGGATAAGGGATTCTACACTTCAAGATGATTTACCAACTGAAGTGGTTCATCTGAAAAAGGTGGAATATACAGAATATGTAACAGGTAGCAGGTGAACAAAAACAAATTGACATAATAAGTAAACATGTAAAAATAGTGGTAAAGAAGTCAACACCGTGGCACAATCTTAATCACAACAAAAACATAAAGGATTAAGATATTTTAGGTAACGTGACCGCATGGTTTATAGATTAACATTAACTCATGCATAGAATCGTGTGTATCACGGTAAAATTTTAACATCACAGGTAGAGATTTGAACTAACTTTGTCGTTCCAAGTTTACAAAAAATAAAGGCACTGGCTATGGTTAACTGGAAATCTAACAATAATAAAAAAGAAAAAATATTGATACATTTGGGACTAATTGCCGCAGTGTAGGGTTGGATAAGGAACCAATTAATTCATAATGTAACAATACTATTTGTGTCTACGGTTACATTATATATCATTACACTAATGCACTACAATGCACGATGGAACTAGTCATATGTATGAACACGAAATATAAAAATGAATTTGATATTTACAATATTGCATACGATTTTCAAAATATTTGCTTACAATGACAGTTTTCACAAATCCAGTATGTTGTTTTGGAGCATGTTTTAGTCCGACAATTTTTTAACACAACTCCAAGCAGCCATCTTAAACCAGTAAATACATAAAAGTGAACACTTTTCTCGGCCCAAGTTTTTAACAGCGAACCGTTGTACTATACGTTTCGGCTTTGAAATTACTAAACTCATTGTTGTCGGGTTATTCTCTCTTTGACGCACTCTCCATTTTCATTCTCAAATTGAGTATCTTTAAGTACATCAAAACAATTCATACTTAAAACAATTTACACACTATTTGTTGAATAATATTATTATTATTATTATCATGATCATTATTACTAATAGCGTATTGCGTTTCTATATTCCACATCGGCTAGAGGTATAAGGGGAGGGTTGAGATCTCACAAATCATGTTAAACCCCGCCGCAATTTTGCGCCTGTACCAAATAAGGAGCCTCTGGCCTTTGTTAGTCTTGTATATTTTTTAATTGTAGTTCATTAATATGTTGGAGTTTAGTGTGACGTCCATTTTTACTGAAGTAGTACACAAATTTTATTTAGAAGCCAGCTGAGGACAACCTCGGGGTGCTGGATTTAATTGTTGCGTTGAAGGCCTTCGGCTGTGTTGTCTGCTATTTGGTCGGGTTGTTGACTTGAGTTGACATATTCCCCATTTCCATTCTCAATTTTAATATTATCTAGTATACATATCTATAGCAGGTCCAAAAGGCTCAATAAGTACAAATGGACTATCTAGGGTAAAAATCATTATGAAATCATGTCCAACAACTTAATTGGAAACTGTAATACAATGTAATATCAGGGTCCTCATACAAACGTTTATGAAAACAATTATAATGATTCTTCAACATATTACATATATGTCATAAGTCAGGTAAATCATTAGTGATTTCTTTAGATCTCATCTTAATTTTTTTTTTATATTATCAAATAGATGTATTACACATAAATTATGTTGACAACTAGATATGTATTTGATTGCAGTTATTGAGGCATGTTCATTTTTTAAATGTGTTGTTTGTTTTACTCTTAATTGCAGTATTTGATCCAATGTCTTCTATAACAGTAATCTGTAGTAATCTGTAGCAGGTGAAGAAAAACAAACTGACATAATAAGTGAACATGTAAAAATAGTGGTACAGAAGTCAACACCGTGGCACAATCTTAATCACAACAAACACATAAAGGATTGAGATATTTTAGGTAACGTGACCGAATGGTTTATAGATTAACATTAAGTCAGGCGTAGAATCGTGTGTATCACGGTGTAATAATAGTTTACTTCATTGCTAGATGGGTAATACCAGATGTTGAGGGAAACTGCCCAGATGTTCGCTTTTGTATTTAAATATCAGTCGGAATGTAAGCAGTAGAGTTAAAATACTGAAACACTGCACCGGTCTGCAAAACATACGAATCACATATTGACCATTTTTTTTTTATATCAATCTTAATCAAGGAAAAAAAAAACTCCCTTAAGATACTATATTCCAGACACTCATTGGTGTTATCCTTGTTTCATAGAATTGGATTAGATCTTTTTCAAACTTGCTCGTAAGCAATAAAATTTTACCAATTTTCAAAACTAATGTCTTTTAAGTAGTTAATTTGTTACACGAACAAAATTCGTTATCCTTTAGAAATAGTTACAAAAACTTATCAAATTATAATTAAAAGAAGGTCAGCATTTATTAATCTACAAGTTATTTTTCTTCTATCAAGAAAAACCTTAATTAGTTCCGAAATAAGTGTACTGTATATCATTTCTGTACTACATATTTAAATAGAGCTTTGCTTACTACAAATGTAATGGATTTATTCAAACCAATTATCGTTATGTGACAAAATGCGTTCAACACAATTCATTATTAAATGTCAAATCGTGACAGAAACTGAAATGATTGAAGCAGCCTAGACGAAGAAGGTAATCTGAAACGTACCATCCAACGGATAAGTTGACAACAATACCAAATCCCAATCTCCAATGCAGAGTTATCGGCCCTTTCTCTCTCTCTCTCAATGAGAGAAAGGATCGATAACTCTGCATGGGATATTGAGAGAGAAAAATTACCGATAACTCTGCATGGGAGATTATGCTATATCCTTGTTATACATTATTCTTTAAACTCAATATTGAGACCTAGTTAAGTGGAGAAACAACCTTTATTGCACTTTAAGCCTGCATTGCACATATTGATCGATCAAATTCGTTGTAATTGTAAGAGTAAACATGCTGAGTTCATAAATCAAATAATATGAAATAACGAATGGATAACAAATGTAATACAATCAGAAACATTGCCCTATTACGTATTCTCTATATTAAATAGAGGTAACACTTTACCATAATTTGCCATTGTTTTACACTCTTTGAATTAATTAAAAAGTAAAAGCACAAAAATACTGACCTCAGAGGAAAATCTAATCGGAAGGTCCATAATCACATGGCACAGAAATCAAGAACTCATAACAAAATCTTCATGAACACCAAAAATAATTATGCAAGTATATTCTTGTAGAGATAGTATAATCACATAAAGTAAGAAAGAAAGACATTATCCTTTTCCAAACGAGTTTTACACAAACATATTAATGAATATTTTAGTCGTCAGTTAAACAGATAATCAAATTCGCAGTGACGGGTGAACAGGATTAAACCACAACTACACTAAATCAATCTTCTCTCTTAAGAGTCTGATTTTCACACAAATAAAATAGCCTGAAAAAAAAGAAAATAAATTGTAGAATACACATATAATTTGGTTTGGTGTCTCATATGGACGACTTTCCATTGTATTTGTTATTTAACTGCATTTGTGTTATTTAAAGTTGATCTTTATCATGTATATATCGTAAAAATACATTTTTCTTCGGAAAAATCGACCACGTATGTTGAAATATAGAACAAATCATGCCGTTATCGTATATATTTCTATACGTATGTTGCATTCTAATAAAAAAGTATTTACTCATTTGTAATTCACAAAAAGCTATTTCTTTTATGTATGGCTTTGTCAATCTATCGTTCTTAATATTCCTGTTTTTTTTCTAGTGATTAGTTGTAAAATTGAAGAGTATCCTTTATTTTTATATCTACTTGATGATTAAAAAACTTTCAGTTAAATTCTATAAATATGTGTATGATTTTCACCAGTTTTCTTCTTTGGATTTAGAACCCAACGTACTTAAACAGTTTAAGTATGCACATTTATTTCAACCATTGTAATCAATTGCTAATCAATTTCGACCTGAAGTTGATTGCTTTACTTTGCTTGATTTAGTTTAAACAGTATTTATTAATGAATATGTACTACTCCATTTAAGAAGCTTTTGAAGATTTGCGGGCAATCACTCCTTGATACCTGCAGATCATCCATATACATATTTCAACTTAACGAGAACGATTCTTAAATGGAGTAGTACAATTTTTACATACAGTTCAAAGATGGGATTCAGAAACGAGAATTTTTATATAAATCCATCTCTTGTGTGTGTTTAATTCACAAGAAACAAACGTTATAAATATGCACCCTAGGGTTAGGAGCCTCTGTTGCTGATTGGTCTAAATAGTCAACTTTTGTTTTACTAGCTTGTCAAAACTGAGGTTGTGAGTTTGAATCCCACCCTTGGCAGGTGCGCTCTACACCAATCACGAATTAAGAAGATTGCTAAATTTTCTACTGAAGTTCAGTGGTTCTCCCCGACCACTTTGGTTTCCTCCAATC
This sequence comes from Mytilus galloprovincialis, assembly GCA_037788925.1. Lineage (NCBI taxonomy): Eukaryota > Metazoa > Mollusca > Bivalvia > Mytilida > Mytilidae > Mytilus > Mytilus galloprovincialis. Next base: position 55,092,592 of record CM075341.1, read on the forward strand.
AAAAGATCTCACCATGGGATGATCAAGTAAAGGCTTATATTTCAAAACTGTTTGTTGGTATGATGATTCCGACTTTTTGAGGTTTAATAAGCTATGTCAAGCAATAAATTCTTCAATGGTTTCATTTTGTTGGCTTTTTTTCAGTCTTATTCAATCCTTTAACTCTTTTCCACTCCCATAATATTTTTTATTTGTTACGTTTTCTTTTTTTTTTTTTTTGTTTCAACTTACAATCCATATCAGTGCATGTGAAAACATTTTTTTTGTTTTGTTGTTAAATCATGAGGCTCCATATCCTTCTTAAAATCAAATCGTCTTTGGTCACTGGGGGTGGCATTTAAAAAAATGATTTAAAAAAAAAGAACCACTTTTGATATGAAAGAAAGAGTGACAAAATATAATATCGTTCTCGTTAAGTTGAAATATGTATATGGATGATCTGCAGGTATCAAGGAGTGATTGCCCGCAAATCTTCAAAAGCTATAATTCGAAATCAACTAAACTAAAATCTTTAAATAAAAACAGTTTCCCTGACGTCTGTGCTTCCGTGAACAGTTATAGACAATCAATCTTTAATTGATGCTCTCAAAGCGTTAAAATCAACAATATGTTCTATTTACAACTACATAAGACTTTGTTTACGTCCTGACTTTTCTCTTTAAGTTTAGTCCTATGTATGTTAGTCAAAATGAACAAAAATATTATAAATTATTTTGTTTATAATTTGTAATTTGAAGATGGAATCGTAAAAATGCTTACTTTCTCACAGAGAAAATATCTAGGAACAAAACACTGAGTGTCATCCAGTTTATGTCCTTTCCATATCTGAGTGCATTTTCCATTTTGTGGTTCACCAGGGTACCACAGTGTGTCAGTTAATACCAACTCTTTACCAGAAGTGGTCCATTGCCATTTCCCGTTGAAATGTCGGCATCCAATATACGCATCAGCTGAAATTAATTTTCATTTTCAGTAAGAAATGTTATTTGCACTTTTTTTATGATTCTATCTTGATCTTTGATTATTTAGAAAAACATGATTTACAAGATTTATTGAAGATGACTATACTTTATACATAATAGTAAATAAATAAATCTTTGTTTGCATAGGGTAACATTCTAGCTTATTTCAGATTTTTTTTTAAATTTGAAATGAGATTAACGTCTTGTCAGTTGTTCTAATTCTTTGAAAGATTGCATATATCTTTTATCTTCTAATGCACGAAATAAAAAAAAAACAAATGACTTTACTTTTTTTCAATTTGAGACAAATTTTCGATTAGATAACCTCAATTAAACATAGATTTATATGGGTTTGCAACATTTCTGTCTTTAGCTTACCAATCAATTGATTGAATAATTTATCAAATATTTTAAATGAAAACTGAAACTTTATGAATTTGTTGCATTCTGTTTTTGTTTTTATTATTTCGCTTCATGAATTATCGCGGACCAAAAGATTTACAGATAAAGAATTTTACAAATGTGTGCATAGATGTAGTGCTCTATTACTAAAAGTCAGAGTGAAAATATTCAAATCCATCTAGGTCAACTTTTGATGATGAATCTGAAACCCTGAACTCGTGATTATATTTATCAATCAGACGTTTTATAGTGAAACATGAAAATCAATGATATGGTCATCTTTATAAATTTCCTGTTTACAACATGTACAAAACTTTAAATTTTTCGAAAAACTAAGGATTTTCTTATCCCAGGAATAGATTACCTTAACCGTATTTGGCACAACTTATTTGGAATTTTGGGTACTACATGCTCTTCAACTTTGTACTGGTTGGGCTTTATAGCTTTTTTGTTTTGAGCGTCACTGGTGAGTATTATGTAGACGAAACGCGCGTCTGGCGTATGAAATTATAATCCTATAATAACTTTTATCGTGTCAATATGAGAACACTGGATCCTAGACTGGTGCTACATTTGAATTTATGCAGCCCGCCAGCCATGGTAAAAATCAAAATTTCAATGAATGTAGTATAGTGAGAATCAATCTATGGTCAACTTTTCCCGAGATTGTTGTAGCCTTATTTTCCTAATAATTAAGTGATATGAAGTCTTTCAGTCAATTTTCTGTAATATTAATTGACGTGAAGTTGATAGTGTTAAGATGGCTTGGGTGTCTTCCTTCATCTTGCATTTTGAAATATCAGATAACATTCGGTCTAGATCTTTGATGAAATGTGCTTATTTCGAGAGTAGAAGATGATTCATATGTAAGACTTTTCAAGTTAATACCGAAAAATGACATGTTTCATCATATTTACAAATGTAATTTACCACAAAAAAAAAACAACTTTCGGTTTGACTTAATCTTTTTCAACTTTGCCACATAAGAGGAGACAACTCAAATGTAAGGGGATATTAATCTGATAAAGTAACTTTTACAACAGAAAGTGTATGGAACTTGTCTATTTTATCAGGTAGAAAAAAACGAGTCAGTTGACATCATTTTTTTCGTTTTTCTTATCAAAAAGCATATTATCAGAGATAGCCTCTCATATCGCAAAATTCTATGATGTAGTTTTTGTTTTTTGATATAAAATTAGGTTTTCCATGCCTTATCCAAATATGACATCTTTGAACAATCTGTTGCGTAAAAAATAAGCACGGTGACTCCTACTTTATATTATATTTTCATGGACTTTAATTTAGACCCCACAGCTACTTTAAGATGTATTTTTAGCCATAATAAGTATATTTTGCGAAATTAATTGTCGTTTCCCATATGCAAGAATGAATAAAAACTGATATAACTGCAAACTGACGTAATGTTGTTCACAACACCTCAGGGAGATACCTCTGTTATAATCAGTTGAAGGGTTGTAAGGAAATATTAGGCTTCTAAATGATCAAAATTTCTGTTTTATCAAACAGTTATATATCATATGAAATATTTCTTAGAATATGCGTGGTTCCATATTTTTAATTTATATTTTATTTGCCAAAGGGTCAAAACAATATTTTGTCAAAGTTTTATGAAAATAAAACGAGTCAAATTAATTTAAGCCAAGATTTCGTACCAGCTGAATAGTATTGGAATGATGGCGACGAATCATTACTGAATAGGCTGATTCGATAACATTGTACCCATCTTTCTAAATGTCAAACAAACGTGGCAGGCCTAAGCTCATTTATCAATGCATGATATCATTCTTTATGAACAGACATAGTTGAAATAAAAACAAACCGTTTATTATTGAATCGACTTGCGTAAATTCTGCTTCATCTGTCACTTCCGCTAGATATCCTCCTTGAGATTCACAATATTCCTATAAAGATCAATCATATTTTGGTTCTTTAATAATAACATTGAAGGGTAATACACGTAAGAGGAAAACAAATAGGACGTTACTTATCTCCTGATTGCAACACAACGAAAACTCATCAGTAAAATGTTGTTTTCCGTTTTCCCTTTTTTCAAAACTTTTCTTAAATGTCACATTGATGCCTGTGAAAATTGAGAAATAAAATACTGTACAATCAGATAACCTCCTCAAAGAAGGTTGACCTTAGACATTTTAGATTATTTAGGATAGTTTTGTTATATCCCTGTTGCATATGTATTGTAAAATAACCCAGAATAATTTAGTTACTTAAACATCTATGGATTTCAATTTTATGTTTTTTTTTTTATTAATTATACTTAACTGCAGACGAAAACTTCGTATTGAAGGTAGAAGCTATTGAATTATTCAAATACCATATACTATACTTACTGTTGCGTCATCCCAAGACAATTGTTTTGTGTTTTCGTAAAAATAGCAACTGTTTCCTAACTTCTTCCAGTCGATAAGACACTCTATGATAAACAATGATAAATAATTGTAAATATTTACAATAAATCATGTATCATTTAAGGTGGTATGGGTGTCTTCCTCCATCTTGGATTGTAAAAAACAGAGAATCGAAGGTCCAGATTTTCTATCAAGTCAGCAAAATTTGATGCAGGAATGCAGAAATTTAATGTGAATTTGCATTTAAAAGAACCAATTTATAAGAATATAACTTATAAATATTAAGTTTTTTTGCAATTTTGATTAATTTTGGTTGAAAAAAATTCAAATTGGCATTTTAAGGGGAGGTAACTCTAAAACAGTGCATTTTCTGAAGGAATCTACATGGAATTTTCCTATTTTGTATTTTAGCCGGGAAAAACGTACGGTGACCCTATCTTTTCTTTTGATATTCCCAAAGCATTGTCTGAAAGCTATCTTTTCCTTAAGTATTTAACAATTCTATCATTTTGTTTAGTTTCTAATCCCAAAATGGTGTTTTTTCCTGTATAATCCGTACAAAATGTGTCATTTTGTCACTTCCTGCAGCTTGAGAAAATGCGCGGTGACCTATCATTTTTATTATATTTTTCAACATATATCAATAGATACTACGTTTTGGCAAAGTATGAACATATTCTATCATTTTTATTTTAGACTCCCATACCACCTTAAATAATTTTAAATTATAACTTACAAATTAAAAGTAATGTATAATTCTATAATCAAAAGTTACTATTATTAAACTGTTAGTTTTTTTTTCGGATAATATTCCTTACAATTTGTATCAGGTTGCAGGGCAAGGTAACATCCCCAACTTTCTAATTTTTTTTTAAACCCACAAGAAGTTATTAACAAGCAACGATTAGACAAAATTAATTTTATGTTTCCTACCTGTTTCTTTAGTAAAAGTTATGCCTCCATTTTTCTCATTCAAATCACAGTTTATTGTATCAATCATCTGATAGAGACGACACATTTTAGTTAAATCATCGTAGGTAAAAACAGTGCATTCATCAACATCTGTGCACAGTTTGGCTCCATGTTTGGCTGATATACAAGCACAATTTAAGAACGGAGTTTTGTTAACAGATGTTGTTCCTACTTTAACACATTTAGTATACGTTTTTGCAGTCTGTACCAGAGCTACTGAGACAGTAACGTAGTAAAACGCGATACAGAATGTAACTTGTAGCATTATAGTCTCAACCTAGACTTCAGTTGAAAAGATTTATCAGTAAAATGCTACAATCAATTTATATTTATGAGGGAACTCAATATTTTAATTTACATTGATTGGGTAATCCCTTTTTAGGTTTACATCTGTTTAAATATTGAATATGCAATTATAGTTTTATAGCAAAATACAGTTTTTTGACAAGACGGTAAATTGAGGATAATTCCAAATGTTTTTTAAGTATCGAACGGTAATGATTAATTGCAAATATTGTACACAACTACAAATGAAACATTTCAAGCTTACATGATCTTATTAGATACTGTATCATTTTGTGAAGGATTTTTCTTAATCTTTTTTTCTTTTTTATCTTGTCAGATAATCGGAATCCTTTTTTCCATGTGGTGCCTTTAAAAAATTGTGCCTGCTAAGTTCTTTTCATAATTTAATTACAAAAAAGTCGTATAATTCCAAAAGCTAATTTTGAAAATCTCATAAATTGAGATACAATATATTTTTTAATTCAACCGAAAAGATGTGGGAAATATGTATATGTATATATCTTTGTGCACTTTTATAAAAAATTTAAACTATCTTTCTTATATCTAAGCAAATGAACAGTGGAGTAAGACTATACATTAGAGAAACAATATTCAAGATTGTTAAAATTGAATAAAAAATACAAATAAAAATAAAAAACCACCTAGAAAACAGAGTTTTACAAATGAGCGCCCATATTTAAACAATATGTATAACTATTAATGAAAAGAGCAAGATAAAAAGTGCGATCGTCTTGATACCTTTAACCTTCCACGTCCAGAGTCAAATATTTGAAAGCCATGGATAATAATATATAAACATAACATTACGGATTGGTACCATTAAAACGTTTAATCCCGCTGCAAATGGGTGCACCTGTCCTAAGTCAGAAAGCTGATGTACAGTAGTTGTCGTTTGTTTATGTAATTTATACGTTTTTCTCGTTTCTCGTTTTTTTTTTATATAGATTAGACCTTTGGTTTTCCCGTTTGAATAGTTTTGCACTAGTAATTTTTGGGCCCTTGATAGCTTGGTGTTCGGTGTGAGCCAAGGCTCCGTGTTGAAGGCCGTACATTGCCCTATAATGGTGTACTTTTATAAATTGTTATTTGAATGGAGAAGTGTCTCATTGGCACTCATACCACACCTTCCTATATCTATTAACAGTCCAAGAGCTATGTTTGACCGAAAAGGACATTACAGTAATAGCCACATAAAAATAAGGTCAACTTCATCTGATAGAGTCAAAACCTTAGTTTCGATATAGTTTATATTTATCATGTTTATAAAAAAGATGATTTAAAAAAAATTTGTTATAAATCATTGTCGTACTAAAGTAACGTAAAAAAAGTATAGTTAACTAAAACCACAAAACTGTCGATATTTGATATCAAAATATAACTTGATATCGGACGATTTTTTGTGAAATAAAATTGAATTAAGGGGGCTCAAGGGTATAATTTTTTTTTTTTTTTTTAAATATAGGATTTCGATATGTTTTTCTATAAATGAACTTTATCATGTACTTCATAGAAACATAAAATAGGAAATATGGGGTGGTGTTCATCTAAATTAAGCTTCGTTATATATATTAAAACGGATTCAAGCTTAAAATTGAAATCCACTGTAAAGGAAGAGTACTCTAACTAGAAAGTGAGAAGTATTTAGCGAATAAATGTTGATAGTGTTTAAGCAAATTCAGGAAGCACTGATAGTGAACACATGTTGCAGTAAAGAGTTATTTTAAGTATTATAAAAGATAAAATTGTTGCATTAAAATAGGACAAAACATTCATTGTTAGACATCAAAGTTACATTGATTTTGAATGAAACGTTATTTTTCAAAACCGATAAGACTTAATTTCTACCTTTAATACTATCAAACACATACAACTGAATAACAGTGCATTCATACAAACAAACAAAAAACGATATATTGAATAATGATATTCGCCATCTGCAAATTCTCACCAATGTTGCATACGTTCAGACCTTATAGTGTAATTACGTAGATTAAAATATTAGGTAAGCAATCAGCTAATAAACGGTAAAGTGGAAACCCTAATTATCGTTTAATTACAACACTTTCAAAACCAAACATGTAATTTTCACTGACATTGTCATTCGTTTGAGCTATATTGAAAAAGGAGTGGGAAGCTTAAATAAACAATGTGTGTGGTTACCTATTCATTCTTTCATTAAGTCGGATTACATTTAAACTATATCGCGGCAATTGTGTGTGCACGTACTCGATGCCACCATTCCAACAAATAAATAAATGATCACGTCTTAGAAACGCTACTTTCTCTATAAATTTATAACAATACACAAAGTATTGCTAAAATGTGATCGACTGACTTGCTCGGTGTACTTTTGTATATTAAGGAAACTCAATAAAGTGATATGGTAACGATAATAACGTTTTTTCAAGTGGCGTCAAGTTACCTTTTTCTGTGTTTAATGACGTCATGTATAAACGTAGTTCATTAGGATACGAACGTTTTTTTTACTGCTTATACTTAATATGTCACTTGTAATTTGGAAAGACAGGCAAACTACCACAAATTCATAATTTATCACTGAGCCGAAGTTTTTGATAGTATTTCTAACTTTAAGAACATTTTCAGTTATGTGTAATTTCAGAGTCGCACTTTAGTCTAGTTTACCATATTTTATGTGGTTGTCCAGCCCAACAGAACGTCTTGAGTCAAAAAGTCTAGCTTGTTTCAGGATGCATGTCGATACGAAGCTACTTTACATTAAGCTAAACGATAACAGACTAATAATTTTACTTACTATACCGTCATATCAAATATCAATGTTATTATATGTTTTTCTCTAACAGTAAATGACGTCTTTACACTTTTACAGCTATTTGTAAGATCCAGACAGGGGGTGATTCATGTATGTCTCAGAACTGCTTTATTCTTTCATATAATAGGCAGCTAAGATTGAAATAAAGTTTGCATGCGTATTTCTTTAATTTTGTTGAACGGTTGCTGTGGAAACATGCAGCCAATTTTTTGAGGAATTTATGATGAATATAGTTATCAAAGGTACCAGGAGTATAATTTAGTACGCCAGATGCGCGTTTCGTCTACATAAGACTCGTCAGTGACGCTCATATCAAAATATTTATAAAGCTAAACAAGTACAAAGTTGAAGAGCATTGAGGATCCAAAATTCCAAAAAGTTGTGCCAAATACGGCTAAGGTGATCTATGCCTGGGATAAGAAAATCCTTAGTTTTTCGAAAAATTCAAAGTTTTGTAAACAGGAAATTTACAAAAATTACCACATTATTGATATTCATGTCAACACCGAAGTGTTAACTACTGGGCTGGTGATACCCTCGGGGACGAAACGTCCACCAGCAGTGGCATCGACCCAGCGGTGTTAATAGTTATCAAAGGTACCAGGATTATAATTTAGTACGCCAGACGCGCGTTTCGTCTACATAAGACTCATCAGTGACGCTCATATCAGAATATTTATAAAGCTAAACAAGTACAAAGTTGAAGAGCATTGAGGATCCAAAATTCCAAAAAGTTGTGCCAAATACGGCTAAGGTGATCTATGCCTGGGATAAGAAAATCCTTAGTTTTTCGAAAAATCCAAAGTTTTGTAAACAGGAAATTTATAAAAATTACCACATTATCGATATTCATGTCAACACCGAAGTGTTGACTACTGGGCTGGTGATACCATCGGGGACAAAACGTCCACCAGCAGTGGCATCGACCCAGTGATGTTAATAGTTATCAAAGGTACCAGGATTATAATTTAGTACGCCAGACGCGCGTTTCGTCTACATAAGACTCATCAGTGACGCTCATATCAAAATTTTTATAAAGCTAAACAAGTACAAAGTTGAAGAGCATTGAGGATCCAAAATTCCAAAAAGTTGTGCCAAATACGGCTAAGGTGATCTATGCCTGGGATAAGAAAATCCTTAGTTTTTCGAAAAATCCAAAGTTTTGTAAACAGGAAATTTATAAAAATCAGACATGAAAATTTGAAAATGTCTACTTTTTGGTTGCAGCAATTTTATGATAATGACAATTTCAAGAAAAAAAATAATTTCAACATATGATTCAGCATTGTTTGAAGTTTATATTTTGATGTTAATGGTATTTAAAAAGGTGCAATAATCTGTATTCTGACATTTTCTGGAAATAGCTTAAATATCATATTTTGAATCAAGAAAAATTGACATTGGGCAGACAAGTTCATTATAAACTATGATTGCATCTTAAAGTTCATATATTGAATTATTAAAAACAGGAAAAACATCTGTTTTTTTTGTAATTTTTTGTTACCATGGTAACAAAAATTGATAAAATTCATAAAATTGACAAAACACAATACCTGTTCATTATCAAGATGTTTGCTATTTTTTTATATAATGTAATCTAACAGACATTAAAACTTATAATTTGTTTGAAAATGATAAAAAATATATTAGCTTTAATTAAAGTGGCTGAAAGACCATAGCAACATTAAAAAAAGCCATAGCAACCGGTCTGAAATTGCTGAATTAATTCAGATTCAGCATCAAATACATGGTTTTCAAGGTATTGGATACATATAAATAATGGAGTTTGAATTGTATACTCAACAGTTAGATAGTTAACATTAGATCTGCTTTTGGTAACCATGGAAAAAAAGAAGTTCAGATTTGATACAAACCATTATGTACCTTATAATATCTGTTTTGCAGCACTGTAAATGGACTTCTTTCAACCAGAAACAACATGCAATTATATTTCTCTATATTTACAACTCATATCTCTTGATTTCATGAAAGAGTCATTTGGTTATTGTAATAACAATGTATGGCATAGAAATTTTAGATGGAGAGACAGAGCTAATAATGTAGGACTGCTGAATTTGGTGGTTTCTCAAAAATTTGTATTCCTGGATTTTTCTCCATATCTCAAAATTCAAATTGCATTTTGGTCTGGAATCGTAAAAGTAAATGCAAGTGGTACATCTTCGCATTTCAAATGTTTGACTTTGAGCGTACCTGATGAAGGTTAATCCAGAAAAGCGCTTCCGATGCAACAAATTATTAAACGTATTTTCTAATTTCTGAATTTACAGTAGCATCGAGAAACAATTTTCCAGTGATACATCTATTGATAGACATTGTTATTTTACTGTTGATCTGTCCAACTCAAAGTCATTATGAATTTCCTAGTCATCTCTCAAGTTTAATTTCAATCATTTCAGGGAAACCTTTATGACCAATTGAAAATATAAAAAAGACTTTGTGGTATAATTGCCAATGAGACAACTCTTCACAAGAGACCAAAATGACACAGAAATTAACAGCTATAGGTTATCATACGTGATATATAATCAAAAAAAGGTTTAAATGAAGACCAAATATGTTCCAGATATGGTACGAATTTGACTTATCCCTCTTTTAACAAAGTGGCACAATACAAAAGAAAACGACTTTGTAGGATTTTCAAAAAGCTAAAAGAGGAAATAACATGGCAGATCCATGTATTAAATTGAGAATTGGGAGACATCAACCCGATCAAAGATCAGACAATAACCGAAGACCACCAATTGGTCTTCAACGCAGCGAAAAAATCCCGCACTGGAGGTGGTCCTCAGACGGCCCCTAAATAAAATTGTGTACTATTTCAGTGAAAATGGACGTCTCACTAAACTCCAAAACATATAAATGACCTAAAATTTAAAAAAAAAAAACAACATACAAGAGTTAAAAACGCCGGAGGCTCCTGACTTAGGACAGGCGTAAACATGCGGCGAGGTTAAACACGTTTTGTGAAATCTCAACCCTACCCTATACATCTAGCCAATGTAGAATAAAGACACACATAGCAGTACGCATAGTAAAACTCAGATTTAAAAGAAGTCCGAGTCCGATGTCAGAAAAGATAGAAAAGAAACTAAGCAAAATGTCAATGATACATAAATTAACAAAGGAATACTAGCAGTTACTGACATGCCAGTTCCAGACCTTAATTAAACTGATTGAAAAATTACGACTTCATCCTATGAAAATCAAGTACAAGCCCTCCCGTTATGTGTTTAGTATCATACCATCATAAAATATATGAGAAGAACATAACACATACCATGTCAACAACTGGTTTTAGAATAAATGTGTTTATTTCTGATGCAAAGACCATAAGAGTCAATCAGTATTTATACCAAAATATGTAATTCCTAATGACCATGACAACAGTATCGTATCTATATCCCTTCCAAATAATTCTGTTTAAAGGTTTGGAACATATTTGGTCTTCATTTAAACCTTTCTTGATTATACAACACAACACAAAATGTATAACAAAACTGACTTGTTTATAAGTACATGCAATTTCAAATATGTACCAACAATTTATACAGCAAAGTGCATATTCAAATTGTATATCGTATTTAACCTTCCCTAATATATATGTGGCGACAAACCCCCCAAAAAGAGCAATACTATTTTCATTTCTACAGATAATTATAAACCTACAAACGATAGCACCTATATCAAACCATTGCATTCAACTTAATTGTTTCTTCAATTGCACTTCGCGCTATTAATGTAAGTGTGGGTGGTGTATACACAGTCTATACAGTAATGAATACAAAACGGAAATGAATCATGAAATAAGAGAAAACTCTCACATCGAAAATGTTCATGAGAACATGTTATATTTTATAAAATTTAAGATAACATTTTTCGAAACATTTGAATAGAGAGATGCAGACTCCTATCAAGGCATTCCTTAGTTGTTGAAACATAGCTCTTAGGTCCTTATGATATCTTTTACCATCCGCAGCTAGACCTTCGTCAAAGGAAAGCGATTAATGTATTCCATTATTCAACGATTGTTTTGATGACTAAACATAAAATTGAAAATGGAAATGGGGAATGTGTCAAAGTGACAACAACCCGACCAAAGAGCAGATAGTTTACATATCAATCATGGGACAATTTGCAGTCATGTCAAGTGTGGATGTGGATATAGTTGGATAATCTATCCATTAGTTCTTAAGTTTTGTCAATTTTTATACATCCTTGGCTTTTAAATATTTGGCTTTTAGCGTTCCTGATGAAGTTAAATTCAGAAAAGCGCTTCGGACGCATACAATTAGATAACCTGTAATTTTTTTTGTAAAACACATCAATTATATATTAATTTGGCACGCAAGTCCACATTAACTCATCATCGGCGCACTAGTCGTAACAGTTGAAAGGTCAAAAGAAATACTAAGTAGAAGAGAATAACAAACCGAAAACATTTGAAAGATTTTGCTAAATAATGATATGGCAATCTATAAAAACTTACCAAAGATACAATGCTAATTATTTGGTGTGAAAGACTCGCGTTTTTTCTGCGACAGATTGATCATAGCGCTCAAATGTCAACAGTTGAAAGGTCAAATGATATTCTAGGTTAAAGAGTTTTCAAAAATTAAAATTCTAATAGGTTGTGCCAAATCTTGAACGAGGCCATCTAATCAAGGGAGTAGAATAACCTTTAAAGTGAGCTTTGAAGCTTAGAATGGGCTTGACTCATTTTTGAAGGCCATACAGTGACTATAGTTGTTAATTTATGTGTCATATGGTCTCTTGTGAAGAGTTGTCTCATTGGCAAACATACCACCTCTTCTTTTGTAATATTAGCAGGATATGTGCTATTATTCAACATTGTATAAACAATAATCACATTTCAAGAACAGATTTAGTGCTAAACTGATCAGATGTAAATTGTTGGAATGATAGAAAAGAGACACTTCTGATGGCGTCCGTCAATTTAAAAAAGGATTTAACTTCACCACTTGGAACTCTTCGTTTGATAGTTTCCTTGTGTGTAGCAATCCCATGTCAAGGAAATCCCGTCCAACTTAGAGCAATAAAATTGATGTTTTCATGTTAAACATCCCTAAACACAGAAAAATTATGATTGTCAACCATGAATATAACGAGCACAGACAAGTGATACTGAGCTACAATTGTGTTAGTTTAGATAATACTAGAAAAAAATTTCGCGTGCGCGGCTTGAAGAATACTTAAGTGTTTATAGTGAAACACAGCTGGGGTTAGTAGCTTCTGTCTCGGTGTTACACCGGTACTTCTAGAATGAAGAAAATAACTCAGAGAAGACGAAGACAACCTAGAAAACTGACGATTAAAACACTTCTCGGTGGTGCTAGTTTGTAGCATTTCTTCTTTTTTTCGAAAGGTGCGAGTCAAGTTCTGTCTCTGTGTGATACGGGTGCTACAGGAATGGAGGAAAACACTCATAGAAGAAGTAGACAATCTGAAACTCTCTAATGATTTAAAACATTTCTTCAATGATGCGAGTTTGTAGCGTTTTTTCTAGTGCTGCCAGTTCTGTCTCATTGCGACACGAGTGCTCCGAGAATAGATGAATTTAATAAGATATAATGATAGGACACATTTCTCCGAGTTTGTTATAATTCTTATTTTTTTGAGTGGTACGAGTTTGATGAAGTGATGGAAGTTGTTATAATTAGTGAGAGTGTTTGAGTGGTGCAAGTTGCCCGTGGGCCGATTTTTGGGGCAGTACGTCAACTGAACATGCGCGAAAGCGTTTAAGACATGGATCGATGACGGTCTATATTTTTTCTAAAAAGTTGGCGTTTTCTGTGGAAAAAGACAAATTCAGGAAGTACGAAACACTTGATTTGCACGTCATATCACAAATACTTCTGACTTTGTATAGTTTCAGAGGAGTTGAGGATCAATGAAATCGGTCTCTTCTTTTAGAAGTATAGATCATGCATGCAGATGGTTAAGGATTGTCATTTATATTTTTTTCTACGAAAAAAATATTCTTTAGAAATGTGTAACTATACAATTCTGAACATGATCACTATCTAATTACCTAGTGTATTGAAATCGACGTAAATGTATTTTACAAATAAGTTTTGTAAATAATTTATTATGATGTTCTGTTCTATATATTTCAAACATTATCTAGCAGGACAATCAGAAAGAAAAAAAAAACATGTTTATTATTATTATTATACCGATGTCATGTCTATAAATAAAAGAATATATAATACTGTATTGATTTATAAATAGTATAGTTGCCTCTTTCAAAAGAGCATGCAAGATAAAAAAGATTCTTTTATTTCATACACTTAATTACTAAATATTCTATGAGCAGTTTGAGATACTATCACAAATATTTAACATTAGCAAGTTTGATTTCTTTTATCCTTTGAAAATGTTTTCCTAATACAAAGATTGCATTTTCAAAAGCTAAACAGATGTAAACATAAAAAGTCAGAATGAAACTAACCAATCAATGTAAATGAATATATTTAGTTCCTTTAAAAAGATATTGTATTGTAGTATTTTCATCATAAATATTTTCACTTGAAGTGTAGGTAAACACTAGAATGCTACATATTGCATTTTGTATCGCGTTTTTCATCGTTACTGTCTCTGTAGTTCTAGCACAGACTATAGAATCGTATACAAAATGTGTTCAAGTAGGAGCAACATCTTTTAACAAATTTCCGTTCTTAAACAGAAACTGCATATCAGCTATAGATGGTGCACTAATGTGCACAGAAGTTGCTGAATGTACTGCATTTACCTACGATGATTTGACTAAAATGTGTCATCTCCATCAGATGATTGATACAGTAAACTGTGATATAAATAAGAAAAATGGAGAAATTACGTTTACTAAAAAAATAGGTAGGAAACACAACATTGCTTTTGTCTAATCTTTGCTTGTTAATAAGTTCTGGTGAGTTTAAAAGCAAAGGATAAAGTTGGGGACGTTGCCTTGTCCTGTAACGAATTGTAACCAATATTATCCGGAAAAGAAAACAGATTAACAGTTTAATAATGAAAAGTGCTGGCAATTACTATAACCAAACTCATTGTACTTATCCTGTTTTTAGATATATATATGGTAAGGAGAGATAAATAGAAGAAAAGTTCAAATGCTAAGTGTTTCAAACGATAACGAATCAGTGGTTATATAAACTTTTGATTATAGAATTATACACTACTTTACTTGGCAAGTAATAATTTAAACATTAAACAAATTTTTATCAAATGTTACATAACTAATTGTAAATAATTACAATTGTGTTTCATTGTTTATCATATAGAGTGTCCCATTGACTGGAAGAAGTTAGAAAACAGTTGCTATTATTACGAAAACACAACAGAATTGTCTTGGGATGACGCAACAGTAAGTATAGTATATGGTATTTTAAATTATTCAAAGCCTTCTGGATACGAAGTGTTCGTCTGCAGTTGGATACCATTACTCAAAAAGACGTCAAGTAATATAAAAAAAAAAAGTCATATGCAACTTTTCATCTTCATTTTTCTTTCATAATAGTATCAGTATTTGTGGAACACAGGACATCAATGTTATATCCTTTTTTGTCTTTGGTTTTCAGCACATTAACTTATCTTATAATTAACGTAAAAAATATGTGCAAACTGGATATGCTAAATATTTTTCCGTTGATCAATATTTGTTCCGATACAATATCACTTGTCGAAACAATTTTATAAGTTTAGTGTATTAAAAGGTTTTCATGGAGATTTATTTTATCTTTTATAAGAATTAACTGAGGACATAAATATAAAATGAAAATAATAAAAATTGTGTGCGTCTTAGGCTTTTACATGGTTTAATTTCAGCAAGAACAATAAAAACCTAAAATTGAAATACATAGATGTTTAAATACCTACATTCTGGGTTATTTCACAATACATGTAACAGGGAAATAACAAAAATACCTGAATTATTCTATGGTCAACCTTCATTGAGGAGGCTGTTTGTTTGCACCGTAGTTTCTTCTCAATTTCCACAGGTATCAATGTGAAATTTAAGTAAAAGAATGAAAAAAAGGAACAGGGTAAATAAAAAGTAACTGATGCTTTATCATTGTGTTGCTATCAGGGGGTAAGTAACTTCCTATCTCTCTGAAACACAAGAGTCATTTGGGTTTGTGTTGCCCAATCTTAATACTTCCTAATATATGCGGTTTTTAGTTTTCTTTTTTTTCCTAATTTGTATCACCCTACAATTTTATAATAAATAACAAAATCTCATTGATTTTTATAGGAAGTAACAAATGAAGCAGAATTTGAGCTGCTTAATTCAATGATAAACGGTTTGTATTTATTTCAACTATGTCTGATCAAAAAGAATAATTTCATGCATTGGTAAATGAGTGTAGGCCTGATACGTTCATTGAACGTTTATAATTCTGAACCTGAAAACAATGTTTTTAAATCTGCCTATTAAGTACGGTTTCGTCGCAGTCATTCAAATACTTTTAGGGTGGCACCAAAGACATCGACTAAAATTAATTTGGCTCGTGTAATTTTCGAAAGATTTTGACAAAATATGTATTTGACCTTTGACAAAAATATAAAAAATTCAAAAGACTTAAACCACACACTTTATCGGAAACATTTCATTGGATAAATAGCTGTTTGACAAACACTAATTTTGATTGTTGAGTTGTTTAATATTTCCTTAACAATAAAACGTGATTAAAACGTGCAGCTGATTTTTACAGAGTAATCACCCTGTAGTGTTATCTACCACCATAAGTCAGTTTGAAGATATTTCAGTATGCAATAATTTTTGCATTGGGTAACAACAGCTTTTCAATTTCGCAAAATATACTTTAGCAGTGCTGAATTAACATCTTAACACTTGTAATTTTACTGCATTTGACATTACTGAAAATTGACTGAAAAACTTAATCTCACTTTATTATAACGAAAATAAGGTTCCAATAACCCCGAGAAAAGTTGACCATAGATTGATTTAACTATGCTTTTCGTTTCCATTATACTAATTTTTGGTCGATACAACTGCTGGTGGACTGCACAAGGGCATACGATACAGTTACAGGGGAGGTAATCACGTTGATAACGTTAAATGTTATTTTCGCGACGTCAAACTGTGATATATAGGGAAAAGATGCATTTTTCGACTGATTTGTATCATCCAAACTGATTTAATTTGAAAACGAGTGCATGGACCCCTATTTTTTAAAACGACATTTTGTTTTTTTGTTTCATTTTGCAGGGAGATTATGTGAACCAAACTTTTTTTTTAATGTTGATGAATATACAGCAAAAAAATGTTTTTTTCTCAATTCATGACCATTTGATAAATATGAGTTATTTCTGAATAAAAAATGCACAAATTTCTAGGATACTTATAACATACAGAAATTAAAAATTATTTAACAAAAATTAAAAAAAAAAAACAATTTGTGTTTATCTTTTAAAACAAAAAAGTTATGGCTTTCTTTCTAAAAGGAAAATACGGCCACAAATCCGAATTTTGAGCAAATATACAAAATTTCGACCTCATTTAACTCAAAAAGTAGCACATAAAGGTATATTTTTTATTACATATTTGATTTAATCAGGCAAAAAATAGCCTATATGGAAATTTTCATCAAACTGTAAATACGGGATCGTATGCCCTTTAAAATATCCAATGTAGCATCAGTCCAGGAGACACTGTTCTATGATTGACATGATACATCCTTTTCAAACTTTCGATTGATAAATTATTATCACGAGATTAAGGTAAAAGATTAGGCTGCCAAAGTTGACCTAGATGGATTTGGCTTTTTTCACGCCCCTTTTTGGTTATAGAGCGCCTCATTTATCCACATTTGTTTTATATTTAGCTTAAAAACACTTTTGGTCCGACCTTTCCTATTGAAGGTAAGTTATGAAGTGATATAAAATAAAATGAATGCAACATATTTATTAAGTTTCAGTTTTCCTTTAAAACGTTTTATAACATCTTCAACAAATTGATTGGTAAACCAAAAACTCAAATGTTTAAAAAAAAATTGAAATGAATAATTGATTTAGGTTATCTATTTAAATAATTTATCTTCAAGAAAGAAAGTATGCTTTCGTATTTCGTGCACTGGAAGATAAAAATAAATTTAAACAATCTAGTAAATAACAATCATAAGGTCTGAGAAGACGTTAGTATGTCAGCTGACAATAACAACATATTTAAATTGCTCCCTTTAAAATTTCTCATATAAAATAAAAAAAAATATTTCAGCGAGAACTATATCCAAGCAAAAATTTACAATCAAATATAAAGTAAAGTATAATGATCTTGTATTCAACGTTTTTGTTAATGATCATAATAGGATTTAATAATAAAGTGAAAATAACATTAATTTTAGCTAGTGCGTATATTGGATGCCGACATTACAACGGGAAATGGCAGTGGACGACTTCTGGTAAAGAGTTGTTATTAACTGACACACTGTGGACCCCTGATGAGCCAAGGGAGCTAGAATGCGTTCAGATATGGAAAGGAAATAAATTGGATGACACTCCGTGTTTTAATCTAATAAATTTTCTGTGTGAGAAAGTAAGCATGTTTACGATTTCATCTTCATATTTTTTTTTATTTTGACTTTACATACATAGGACTAACCTTATAAGTGATAAGTCAGAACGTAGACGTAGTTTGATGATGAAGGTAATTATTGTGAATAGTACACCATGTTGATTTTAGAGTGTCAATTAAAAAATTGATTGTTGTTATCTGTTCACAGAAGCGCAGATGTCATGGAGATGATTGATTTTGTTTTATTCTAATTTCAAAGAATTTCTCCAGTTGTATTCGAATGATTTTCATTCCTTCATGCCTGCAAAAAGTAAAATCACAAAAATACTGAACTCAGAGGAAAATTCAAAACGGAAAGGCCCTAATCAAATGGCAAAATCAAAGGATAAAACACATCAATTGAATGGACAACAAATTAAGGCAACAGTAGTATACCGCTGTTCGAACAACTGTCATATACCTCACTTGGTACAGGCATTTTTAAATGTAGAAAATGATGGATTGAATTGGTTTTATAGCGTAATTATACATATACACATTTCAAAATCACCAAAAAGATATATCTTGTCACCCTTTCTTTCATATCAAAATAGGTTTTCGCTGAAAATTTTTTTTTCGCCAATGATATTACTTATTATTTTTTTTTTATTAGTTTCTTTTTTTGTATAATTTTTAAAATGCCGCGCTCAATGAACTTAAGAAAGATATGTGGCCTTATAATTCAACAACAATACAAATAATTAGTTGGTCACATGCACTGGTATGGATTGTATGCTGAAACAATAATACACTGACTAACTAATTATAATCATATATTTTACATAGAAGTAAACTTGTATTCCAATTACTAGTCTCCTAATTATTTCGGAACTAAATTTAATCAGAAACTATTAGAATTAAAAACCAACTGTTCAAAGAACAATAATTGATAAGAAGCTACTTCTGGTTTACTCAAAGCTTTTATTGGCGTCCAAGGACATGTTTATTTTTTCGAATTCAATAAATTATATATTCCTTTGTCTGTAATAAGGGGCTAATTGCCAACTTCCGGTTTAAAAAATGTCACTTCTGGTCTCATAGGATAGCTTTATTTACACTGATTCCAAAAACATATAGTTTAGATATAATTATGCCTGTCATAAGGGAGATAATATGCTACTTATGCTAGATTAATGTATGACCATTCAAAAGATATATGGTTTCTACGAACTTTTACATGAAATATGTACAGAAATGACTTCTTCCGGTTTACTTAAGGTCTCTTCCGGTTGACATTTATCAAGGTCATATGTCACCCAACATTTTGCCAATTATATTATGGCTTTATCATGTACCAATCTGAAGAAATAATTAATTTATCTTAAAATAAAACATTTCAGAGGTAATAACTTCAGTCTATAAGATGTCATTCAATTGTTTCAGACCAATGTATCATATCTTCCCCACAATATAACAAACATTTTGCTCTAGTTCTTTTATATATAACGTTAAAAATATCGGAGAAAATGCCAAAATATGTAAAAGACAAAATCCAGAACATGACCTTGACCTTTGACATTGACCTCATTTTCTAAGTTAGGAATCATGGACCTCAAATAAAAAGACTATAGGTTAATACGGCTTACGGTTTATGTGTTACAAAAACTTTACGACAAATTTATTTGATCAAGGTAGATAATTCTATAAAATTTCACGAGATCGCTTCGATCCAAATCAGCCAAACATTTCTTAGGATGTAACGAACAAATATGAAAAATAATTTTGTCGTTATCTTTTTTAGTTACAGCGGAGAAAACACTAACAAGAAAAACAGTCTTTGTGTAGATAACTCGAATAATACCAAGTCTTCGCCTTAACAATATGAGTTTTTTAAAAGCGCAATTACTGTTCAATATAATATACAATATATCTAAGCGAAGTCTTGTGAATCAACTTTATACCGCAAGAAAATGGTTTTACGGAAGAAGAAAATAATAATAATGAGAACACATACCGTAGGTCTTTCCAAAAAAGTGGAAATACCTTTATATTATGGGTGGGGGAAAAATGAAAGATTTGACAAGACAAAAATATGGAAATATGAAACCATTGAAAAAATTACTTTCTTGACTTTGGTTATTAAACCTCAAAATGTCAAAATCCTAATACCGACAAACATTTTTAAAATAAAGGACCATGATATATGGCTTGATATGGTTAGATAACGATTTTGCATATAACACGTAAATGACGTACGTAACAAAGAAATTAACATAACATTAACATTGATTGATCGATTGATTGGTGTTTAACGCAATTGTCAGCATTATTGTGATTTTTCATGGCTGTCAGGTTTTTTTTTCGGTGGAGGAAGTCGGAGTTGTCGGAAATAACCACCGACCATTGGTTGGAAATTCAATCATCTTATTCATTTGAGATTTGAGTCGAGCGCACCTGTCATGTGCGGGATTCGAGCTCACAACCTCAGTGTTGACAAACTAGTGATACAGTAGTTCAACAACTTAAACGTGTTAGACCACTGATCCACCGGGGCCCCTACAGAATAGTAAGACATGGTGCATGCGTGTATAACGTTTATCAACTACTGTGAATTAAACACACACAAGAAATGGATTTATAAAAGTGTTTTCAAACTTCTTTGCGAATACCATATTTGATGTTTACGTTTAAGTGTGCATCCTAAAACACTTAAAGTACGTTGGGTTCTAAAACGAAAACACAAAACTGGTGAAAATCAGACGCTTTTTTTATATAACTTACCTGAAAAAGATCGATGAAAAATGTTCATTCAATCTTATAATCATGTAGATATAAAATGTTTATGATTCAATAAGCAATGACAAAGAGTACTGAATTGTGTTGTTTAGAAAGAAATTCATGCAATGACGGCATAAGATATTTAATAATTAAAAATCCGAGGGCCGTTTACCGAAGACAAATGTAATATTTTGAATATAAGGATCACCTTTAAATGATACAAGTACTATAAGTTAAAAAATACAATGACAACTCGTACATATGGAACACCAAAACAAATAATATGTGTATCATAAAATGAAAACATGTTGTTTATTTTGTATTTTTCAGGCTGTTTTATTTGTATGAGAATCAAACTTTCAAGAAAGAGGAGTGGTTTGTGACTTGGATTTGTTACAGTTAAATCGATTTATGACCATTGAACAGTGGTATAAACTGTTACTTGTATTTATTAGTGTTGTCTGATTAATCCTGTTCATTTGTCACTGAGAATTTGAATATCTGTTTAACTCGCGACTAATAAACTTACATCGTTGTGCAAATGGATTATTTTTTATGTGAAAATTTTCTATATTTGAAGTAATATATTGTCTCTATATCTACTGAAGTTATCTGTCGACGTATTTCATATACAATGAGAACATTTTCTAAATAGCAAACATATTCGTTTCAATAAATTTTGTTTTTATTGTGTTGGCTTTAATTGGATTATCCCCTTTATTCTTAATAATTATGTATAAAGAAATAAAATAATAAACATATCGAACTCAAACAAATTCCTAGCGCAGAGTTCCACATCAAATGGAAAAATCAAAGGCTTAAACACACCAAATTAATTATATATCGATAGTAACACGTACATGTGTTTGTTATTTGAACTACTGATCGTCTTATTTCATGTATATGGTTTCTGATATAGTTTTCACACTTATATGCATAGCAGGATATTTTTATGTTTAAGGCGAACTCAATCTCAATTACGTTAAACATGTTAAAGTTTATAGGATTATTTGGATAGTTGTAACTGTATATATATATATATCAAAGATACTGAATATTATATATCGATGTCGGATATATATTGATTATTAATAGCATATCAATGACATGTCTCAAAACTCATCAAAGTGGTTTCTACAAAAATATCAGTATAAGGATAGTCCATATAAATTTGTGGCATAAGAACTGAACTTGACACATGCACCAAATTGTATCATTCTTTATATGATATATTCTTAAATCATAATAAATTCGTAATATTGCCTAAAATAACAATATATATGTGTAAATAATTTGAAAAACGCAACAACAGTCTAATTAAGTATTTGAAAAGACAACACACGATTTCAATTATGAAAGGATAGTAATTTGTTGCGATGTCAATTGAGATTTTTAAAATCGCTCGTTCAAAGCATTTTTTTGGCAATCCATGTACAGATCGACTAGAATACTGGTATAATAATGCCTTAGGTATACATTCTTTCCGAAGAAGGGGATAACATAGCATGCATAGTACTGGATATTGTAATCAGAATACGAGATGTATATAACTTTAGAATAGAACATTCCAATGCTTATTGAATTTCTTCTTAAGGATGTACGTAGGTGAGGTTTTGGAATTTGTGTCAAATGTTCAGACTCCTTGGTGTTTTTCCATACAATACAGTGTAAAATATTTTGCCCCATAACACCCATTTATTTTTTCATATAAGACTTAATAGCTCATGAAAGGTCATGTACCAAAATTTTAGAATATTCTTGGTTTTCTTTCGTTTGTTTTGAGACCCAAATGAACCAATGCAAATATAAGATAAAAATCCGAGTCAGCCTTTTCCCGCCATGTTTTAAATCTCAAATATCTCAAAAAGGAGGTCCATGACCTATCAATATTTTTAGCCTATCTTGATCCTTAATTGATGCTCTACCAGCTTACAGTATCAATTTTAATTTCTTAATTTCTTAATTTTTACCTAACCTCAACTAAGTACATCCTTAATACACAAAATAGACCAAAATGTATGAAAGTTGGTTATAAAAGTTAAGCTTTTAAAACTAAAAAGATTCATTACACTGATAGATAGAAAATCTATAAAACTTATACATTACAAACATGATATACTGTGAGCTTATCTTGAAACAAATAAAATCACAGTTTTCCTTGATATAGGAAATATCCAGGTAAACGAATTAATGCTGACCTAATTTAGATTACAATTTGATCATCAAGTGAACTTATCTCTAAATGATAAAGAATTGGTATCGT
Source organism: Mytilus galloprovincialis (assembly GCA_037788925.1). Lineage (NCBI taxonomy): Eukaryota > Metazoa > Mollusca > Bivalvia > Mytilida > Mytilidae > Mytilus > Mytilus galloprovincialis. The sequence goes on from CM075341.1 coordinate 55,116,002, forward strand.
GTAAGGAATTAGATATTAAAGAGACATTAGTTTTAAACATTTGTTATCTTATATTGTTTGCGACCTATAAGTCATATCCAATGCTGTGTCACATTAATGACATTAAAATAGAATGTTGTCAAAGAAACTTTGACGCGTTTATTGTATGTTTGATCAGTTAATATGCCCCATTTATAGGCATTATGTTTTCTGGTCTGTAAATCCGTTCGTTTGACCGTTCGTCCGTCCAGTCGTTTGTTCTTCAGTCCGTATGTCCCGCTACAGGTTAAAGTTTTTGGTCAAGATAAATTTCGACGAAGTTGCAGTTCAATCAACATGAAACTTAGTACACATGTTCCCTATGAAATGATCTTTATATTTGTAATGCTATATTATAATTTTGATTCTACTGCACGGTCTACTGAGCATTAACAAATCATAGTGCGAGTGGGGCATCCGTGTACTATGGAAACCTTTTTGTTTCAACTTGATAGAGCTTAAAATTTTGAAAAATGTCAATATTTTTATACATATGTATTTCCGACTATGCAGACTTTTTAGTACTTTAAATTTCTATTATGCTGCTAACATTTCGACTAAGTTTTAAAAATACAAATAAACATATAGTCAGTTGTATTGTGAGAACATCGTGGTTTCTTCATTTACAAGTGCAGTAGTCTATGCCATATTATTGTTACAGAAAGAATGACATGAAATACTGCAATTTATGTTAAGGCATTATTTACAAATAAAAAACAAAACAAAAACGAAAATGACACATAGAGACGCCAAAAACAAACACTTATCTAATGATCAACATAATATGTTTCTATAAACCTTGTTGGTGATATTGAAGTTGAACATATTTAAAATTGTGAAATAGGTTTACATGTAGGTTTATCAACCAATATGCTCAAGAAAAATAAAGGCTGAAAAATACCACATGAGTATAAATCAAAAGTCGAAGACAAATTGACAACACCGTAGCAAAAAAATAGTGTGTTCCGTGTAATAATACGTAATAATATATTCATATTAATAAGTGATTGATATAAGAAAATAAAATGCATCTCAAATAATTTGACAACATGTTCAAAGAATTGTGTATGTGTAATGTTAAATGACAACATCAATAATTGAGTCTACCAATAGTATTTGCCACCTGATCAGCACATAAGGAAATAATGTCACCAAATCCATGTAATCATGGTACATGAATGAAACACAAATTATGTCTACAAATTTTAAATCATTTGAATGATAATATTTAGACTGCTTCTTGATTCCATTAACATGATTAAGGATGGTCGCTGCTCAGTTTCAAAATAAATAACTTTTCATAAAACTAGTATGTATTGATAGGGATTAAATTGAGGAATTAAAAAAGCAAAAAAGATATAGGGGTCAATGTGCTTGTTTTCGAGATATTAGCCATTGGAATTTTGGCGGGAAAATGTTCTCTCTTGATTTTTCATAGCTTTATCATTGACCAGTTAAAGTCCTCAAATACTATTAAAAAATAAATAAAATTTTGTAAGACTTTTACAAATGACTTATAATTATACAATGAAAGATTAATAAAAAGAAAAGTGGGGGTTAATGGGGAATTTTTTTTAAGGCTTTCAAATGGATAAAAACAGAGGATTCCGAAAATCTGACAAAAAATCCAAAACATGACAAGCAGACATCATTAACACGATATAATTATGCTAACACAGTAATATGTCTCTTGTATTAAGATTTGTGACATGTAAGCCAATCATAAAAGTCTATTTATGTTGTTTGCCTATTCTTGTTTGGTTGACTTGGCTTTCTCATTCATGTTTTACAATCATCACTTTTTTTTAACATTTACACTTTCGTCAGGTTTGCAGGAACAAAGATTTTGGTATTTTTTTGTACTTATTATCATAGCATGTGTCATCTACAATGCTTTGGGCCGATTAAGCATCAACAGATGTGATAAGTTTTAAAACTTTGATATTGTCATATTAATATTCATTTTTACAGCAGGGTCAAATGGTAATTCGGTTTAAGGAAGTTTGTGGTATCATTGTATAATGCTGGCTTGGTTTGACGTTAATTTTTGGATTGAGAGGTTTTCTGCTGCGGACTGGTTTGAATTACTTCCCCTGCATCAAGTGAGACATCAATATGTCGATCCCGGTCTGAAAAAACATACCAGAAAGTGTATGATACAACTTTTAAAATATCTGGAATGTGTTTGATCATTTCTGTATCAATTGCAATTTGAATGACTGGTGATCATCAAAAAAACTTTTTTTACTTTGACATTTTGAGGTTTATAAGGGAAACATTTTCCAATATTCTTGAATCTGATGCATCTGTTTTGTTACTTACAATGTTTTGGGGGGCAAGAACTCGCTAATAAGCAATTGATTTTTTTTTTAAAACAATATACCATAATTATATATAAAAAAAGAAGATGTGATATGATTGCATACAATTGAAAAACAACGAATTTTGGGTATCCATCCATGAAACGAAGTTAGCACATGCCGGGCAAAAATACACAAAAATATAGGAACAGAGCTTTTATTGATGTTCTTCATCTCAAAGAAACACGGAGCTACAACAACTTTTCAATTTATTTATGTTTCAGACGACCCATTACACAATAGATATTGTACATTTGTAAGATTCAACGCCACCATGGTCAAACTAATTTTCGGTCAAAAAGAACATATTGGAAAGTAGGATATTTTTGTTTAAATATTCTCTAGGCATACGGGAAGATATCTAACTTTAACTTAATATGTTTTAAATATTTTTTATCAAATGACTTATAATTAGGAAAGAAACAAAATGTTTGTATGAATTCTGAAACCGATGGCATACAATGCCTACTTCTCAGATATGACGTTTAAGGTTTAATATATTTAAAGTTTCGGTGATCAGTACGATCTGATATGTAAATTAATGTACATTGATCGAACCCGAACCCAAAAACACCAAAAACATTTTGAAAGTGATTTATTTTCACTTAGATAGGAATAGGGTCAAACATTAGAGGTATAAAGAGGTCGTAAGTATTTGATTATTTTGATAACTGAGACGCTAAAATGAGTACCCAACCGTTATATAAATTGACCACATAAGTAATTTTCAAATGATCAAAATGAGGACTTGTACAAAGACTATCTATGCGTTACCTAAGATAATAAGGTGGAAATCATGGAATGTTAACTTGTTTTCCTATTAAAATAGTGACAAATTGATGCATTTGTTTGTGTTTTATTTGCGCCATCACCAAGAACGGTGCCAATTCAAATCAAATTAAAACCTTGAAAAGAAATAGTTTTGCTGCTCCACACTTGACAAAATAGTGAACACTCTTCAACTCCTTTTACTAAGGGTGTCGGTGTAGTGACAAGCATTGTGTAATTCATAGCACATTAACACGTAATAATCATAAAAGTGAGAATTGAAATTGGGAATGTGTCAAAGGGTAAAAAACACGACCAAATAGCAGACAACAGCCCAAGGCAACCAATGGGTTTTAAATGCAGTGAGAAACTCCCGCACCCAGAGGCGTGCTTCAGCTGGGCCCTAAACGAAAATATATACTAGTTCAGTGATAATGGACGTCATACTAAACTCCAAAATTTACACAAGAAACGAAACTACAATCATGTTTATATGTCTTTGTAATGTATTATATCTTAAAACAAAACTTGACAACATGTTTCCTACTAAGACCTGACAGATCTATATAGGGTTTGTATCAAGCCAATATTACTTATCAAACATTCTTTGAAAAAATGTCACCTTTTCGAAGAAATTCTAAACGGACAGTCTGTAATCAAATTTCATAGTCTAAAACTCAGACACTTCAAACGAAAAGATAACAACTGCCATATTCCTGACTATATACAGGCATTTCCTTATGTACACTGTAGAAAGATTAAACCTGGTTTTAAAGAAAACAAGCTAAACCTCTCACTTGTGTGCCAGTCGCAAAAACCCCATTATATATACAACATTCACAGTACAACACTAATGTTTAAAAAGGAAATGTGGCAACAAATCCAAAGCCAAGAATGCACGTAAGTCCCCGGGGTATCATCAGCTCAGTAGTGAGTACTTTGATACTGACCCGATTCATAACAAACTTGTGTTACATTTTATGTTTAAAAAATCAGTAATAATGACGAGAATAAGATTACAACTCTATCAAACAGAGATTACCATATAAACAGCACTGATATACTTGGATTTATATTTGCACTTTGTGAATACGACTGTTTAACAAACTGCGACTCTTTTGGGGAGATATATAATATTCATATATATCTATATTTGAGTACGTCCTTGTTCCCAGATATTATCTCTATGCTTCATTTCATAGAGTCATAATCCGTGAATTTTACCCCAGAATAAAAATAACTAGAACACACCCGCAAAATCGCGGGCATATACAGTTTGTGAACGTAGTATGATTTTTTGTAAAACATATTATGTATGGAGAGTTTCATAAATGGTATCAAAAACCCTCTCCCTTTTCCCAAAGTCCGATATGTGTTTCCTTTCTGTTAAATTCAATTATTTTCGTGTTTCTGGCCTCAGACCACAATTATTCTTTTCCTTTGCTACAATGCATCTTTTGGTAAAAGTCAAATTGAATTAAAAATTTGCACCGGGACATATTCTTGTTTCCACATGTTTTACCTATTTTAATATATATGCAACTGGTATGACCCCTTAAATAGTAAACATTTCAAAGAAAACAGTGACAGAATACAGAGAGTCTCTATATATTAAAATAACTTAGTAGTATTATCTTAGTTTACATGTAGATAAACGCGAAACATAATTGTGGTATAATAGTTGTAATTCTTGCGATCTAAACACCATGATATGGAGAACGCTCTGATTGGCTTATTTATTTTTTTCATTTTTGTTATCTATCATACGATTGGTTGTACTTGTGCATGTTCCAAACAGGAAGTCTCATCTGACTAAAAGTCAGTCTGATGACGGAATCAATATCCGGACTCCTTTTTTGTCGTCCCCGAGGGTATCACCAGCCCAGTAGTCAACACTGTGTTGACATGAATATCAATAATGTGGTCATTTTTTTTATAAATTTCCTGTTAACAAAAGTTTAAATTTTTCGAAAAACTAAGGATTTTCTTATTCCAGGCATAGATTTCTTCAGCTTTTTTTGCCACAACTTTTTGGAATTTTGGATCCTCAATGCTCTTCAACTTTGTAATTGTTTGGCTTTATAAATATTTTGATATGAGCGTCACTGATTAGTCTTATCTAGACGAAACGCGCGTCTGGCGTACTAAATTATAATCCTGGTACCTTTGATAACTATTCTCCAAAAATAACTCAATCTGAATAATTATAAGAATGGATGACAATTGCGACTTTGCATGTTACCTATAGAACACAGAAGCATGAGGATAAATTTATCGTGGAAGGAAGAGAAGCGACACACAAAATGAGGTCTTCTCGTTTAATAGTATAGATGGCAGCCGCCTTGAATTCTGAGGAAGTTAGGGGGATACAAAACTCCAAAACATATAAATGACATAAAATCTAAAAAAAAAACATAGAAAACTAACAAACGACAGAGGCTCCTAACTTGAGACAGGTGACACTTGCGGTAAGGTTTAACATGTTTTGTGAAATGTCAACCCTCCCCCTATACCACTAGTGTAAAACTGATCACCGTAATTGCAGTTACGGTGATCCCAACAAGGCGGACCCCGAAAAAGATAAAATCGTCTTTTTGTAATTTCTCCGTGTACACGCGTTGTTTTAAAGAATCACTCGTACGGTATTGTTGTTTGTGTGTGTTTGTTTATGTGATCTTGCTACCGAAATAATAGCCATTGAAAATTTACTGAAGTTCTTCTGAAAGCTAATTAGATTTTTAAATAGCATATGATTCATTAAACAATGACAAAGATTATTGATGTGTGTTATACGGGACAAATTTTTCTTATATATTTTATGATGGAATGATGCTAAACCCTAACTGGAGGGATTGTTCTTGATTTTCATATGATGACGACATAATCTTTCAAACAGTGTGATTGAGGTCTTGTAATTGCATATCAGAAACTGCTTGTAGTCACTTGTTAATTTTTGTATCATTGTTATTGAGAAGAATTTAACCCGTATAACACGAATTAATAATTTTTGTCATAATGCCTAGTTCCATTTGTTACATATTTTGACAGTGACCTGGGACTTCTTTAAAATGAGTTTTACAGTGCATACTGTTCCATTTAGTCATGAGCTTCTGGCCTTTGTTTGTCTTGTATTTTTTATTATTTTAGTTTCTGTATATGTTTTTAAGTTTGGTGCGTCAATTTTTACTGAACTAGCACACATTTGTGTAGGGGCCTGCTGAAGCCCACCTACTAGTGTAAGGTTTTCTCGGTGAATTGAAGACCAATTGGTGGCCTTTGGTTAATTTCTGCTCTTAAATAGCAAATGTGTTTGTTTTAATTCAAATAGGTTTTTCTTTGTGTTGAATTTAATCTGGTTTATCCATGTTTTTTTTCTAAAAAAATACGTATGAAAAAGGAAAATTAAAAAAATCTAAGGAAATAAACAGTGAATTTTTTAAACCTTTTAGAATAAATTGGCCAAAGAGATCTATGTGTTTACATGTGAATATTATTAGCACATGATATTGTATAACTGTATGGATGTTTTGACGCAATACAAACTTTTATTGAAACACTTTGTTGTCATGTAGATGTTATATTGACATTCCCATTTATCAATTAAAAGAGCTTTACAACGAGCATGCTGCACAAATAGGTAGTTTATCAAGCAATATAAAGGATTAGTACACATATTTGGAATACACATAAGACAAGTCTTACTGTCTTACCCTCTTTTATTCAAATTATGACCTGGAATACATGGTGCAGTTTATTTTCTCCAATTAAATGCGAAATACATAATCCAAATAAAAGTTAAAATAACATGATACTAAGAGATTAGTGCAGATGATGTCTTTCTTTGATGTAGACTTTATAACGTGAATTTGGAGTGGACCACTTCTGGTAAAAATGGCTGTCCAATAATACACGGTGAGCCCCTGATGAACCAAAAATGGAGGAATATGTTCAGATATGGGCTCGGAATTTTGATGATACCTCCTGTTTCGTTTGAGCAAAAATAAGCATGCTAACGATTTCATTTTTACATCAAGCAGAACTTGTTATTTAAGCTATGATACTATGTGCATTAAATGATGAGAGATAATTCTGACATTATAGGCAAGTATATACAGCCATTAATAAACATATTGTCACATTCAAAAATGAGGTCAAAGGTAATCTCAACCAATCTGTGAAAATGTTGACATGTTTTTCAATTTCTAATCTCTTCCTCAATACAAACAATACTGTTTAGGCTTAAGGAAAGTTTGTTTTTATAAATACACTTTAATCGTTAATATTTAAAAAAAAATAATCCCAAAACGATGTTCAATAACCAAAACTTAAAATGTTTAGGGCCAAGTGTCATGAAGGACAGTACTTATTTCTTAAATTACAAAATTTGATGAAGTATTAAACCAGAAGCAATAGTACTCTACAGTCAAACGGGACCTCAAACTTTAATAGACTAATCGTTGTTTCTGCTAAAAAACAACACATTATTTTGAGTACACAAAAAGTCCGAAGACATTTGTCTTTCGAAAAATACCGGCTTCAAACTATCAATATCAACCCATCCAAAATCTAATGGAGACTAATAGTAGGGTTAGGAAGGTTTGATGACGATCATATGCTTATCATTCATATAACTATTGTTTCTGTATAAACATCAATATTAGCAGCCCTTCTTGAACAAGACCCCATCATTTACAACCTTGGAAACATTTTACACATTTTGAATTCGCTCAATTTCATGGTTCGCAATACTTGTTAGATAGCACTTCACTATACGACGCACAAATCCATTTGTATTCAATAATTCAACCGGTTCAACAAAGTTTTTTTTAACCAAACTCATTACTGTTGACATTGATTCCTGCATCTCAGATAGTTTGAGATCAGCTTTTAATTGACTAGCAGCTGATATGGCATCTCCAATAGTTATGTTACTGTATTTTATGTTAGATTTGTCTTGACCTTGTTGTGGTTGTATGGGAACTGAGTTTCTATAGAAATCAATGATTTGAGACTGCAGTTTCCAAAGAAGGAAAGCTCTATAGTAAGCAAGTAACGTTCCCATGAGGAATGTTTTTTTCACTATTTAATCGTTATCAATATAATAATAGTAAAGCAGTTCCGTGATATAAGATTTCTGCTTCCAGAGGTTCTGGTTTATGCTTTTTTTCGTTTTGTAATACAACCGGAATGACAGAGTGCTTGAGGTTCAAAAGATGGATGAGAAACTTTTTTCAACTTTGAAATTATCATCATTGTTTTCTGCCAAGGCTTAAACATTCTTAATACGCTCATTTGTTTCAAATTTGCGGAGTCTTCGATCTTTCTTAACGGAATAAACGAATCGTACATGTCGCGGAATTTTAACCGAAACTATCCGTCAATTGTTTAGATTTTATACAAAAAGACTTTTCTGACAAAATGTATTTCACGGATTATAACAAAAAAAAAGAATATATACATATACAAACAAACTATGTATCATATATTAGTGCACTTAAGGTAGCACAATACAAAGATTTGTTTACCTCCAATCACTAACCTTTGAAATGCTGTAACATTCTTATGAATGCATAGAAAATAATAAAAGAGGTATATATAGATAGATAAAAGATTAATCTTTTAAATGAATGCAATATTTTTATTATGCAATCATTATGTTATCAATATTATGTAATTAGGGGCAAAATCAGGGTAAGTTCAGTTGAATGAATTTAGCTCTATCATCTCTTCAACTATACAGAAAATTTTAACGAAATCTTAATCAAAATAAAATGGGCTTCAAAAGGGTGTCTCAGATTGTCTCTATTGTATTCCATTCTCTCATAAATCTCTAATTAGTGTAAACATCCTAACAACATAAATGAAGATAATGTTTAATTAGGTGTAAAATTTGTTCTATACATTCTATCTGAAATCTGAGACACCCTTTTGTAGATAATGGCCATAGGAACAACATATAATAAAATCAACCCTCTAGGGATACCTAAGCAGAAGCTAATTTCATTTGAAAGTGGAAATTTGGTGAAAAATATTTTAGACACAGTTACATTATAATTGGTTACACAGCATTTTAAAACATGGGAGTTGGAGTTATAAAATCTTTGTATTGTGCTACCTTAAAAAGAAAATATGTGTATACAAAAGCGCAAAAGGTAGTAATTTCGTATATCAGAAGGCAAACTATAAGGTTTAATAAACCACAAATGTGATGGAAGGGATGGGACAACTTCCTTGTTGAAATTGAAGCTTTTTATTCTATTCTTTTTCCGTTTTCTTTAGACTTTTCATTCTTAAGTTCTGAAATTTTATCACTAGCTATAAGTATTATATATTTGAAATATTATAAGATAGTTGATACTTCTTCTATGAGGAAGAAGTTAAAGTTTGTGTTGGAAATTGGATAAAAATTACCTCATTTTTAAATAGTCAAAACTTACTAAATTTTATGGATTAGAAGAAAATAAAATACTGAATAGAATATTTTAACATGTGATGGTAGCTACGGAAAATAGTTTAAAAAACGTATCAATTAAATTTAACCACATTTATTCAAATTATATTTTCTTCAAAAAGGGGTTGAAAACATTGAAATGTTAATAGTCATTTAAACTTTTTAGAAACATATGACCATACGAAATTCTTAGGACAGGGCAGAAAACAAAGAAAATATATTTGTCTTTGGGTTAAAACACGTTTAGCCGTGTATTATCTTGGGAGTTTAAACTTGAAATCAAGACGACTGAGTATGAATAGAAAATCGTAAGCGAAAGATGAATAAGGTATAAACAGATACATGAGGAGAACGAGAAACGTTCAATAGCATTTAAATGGTAAGGCCACAACAATTTGATAAATAGTTCTTCGGACATTTGCTCTAAAACAAATGGGGCGAGCGAGCGAAAATTCTTGAAAATGAGTTTTTGACAGGCGAGTGGTCTGCAAGAGGAGCGAGCGATATATTTTTTTTTAAAGTGTTACATGCTAGGTTTATCAAACAAAATAAGAAGGAAAAGCACTGATGTTTTGTTGCATAAGGCTTGTTATCCCATTTGAATACATTATTTTGCAAACAACTGTAGACTTGACCCCCCATGCATACATTTTAAATTGGATATTTCTTTTAAATGTTCAAGCAATCTTTGTTAAATACCCAACACCAATAAAATCTTAATACAGGTGCCTTCCTCCCCCCGTACAAATAATTCTGAAAAGGCCCTAAACAAAACATGGGATTTTCTCATGGTTGAAGAATGTTGGATGCTTATAATTGCTTACATCTACTTCTTTTGAATTTTGGTGGATACATTTTGTAGTTGTCTTGTTGTCAATTAACCACATCTCCTTATTGTTATATTAAGAGCTGTGCTTGGAAACTAAAAGACAAACAGAAGAACATGTGTTCTCATCAAAACTAGCTACTACTGTGAATTGTAAGATGCACTCTGGGAATGAATAAATTTTTAATATCGGATAGATTTTATTTTGATAGTAGGATCTTGACATATTTCACAGTAAATTGCAGTCTTTTATGGATGTAGTTTACATTTGTATATACCACAAATCATTTTAAAGTTTATTCTGTACAATTGTCCCTGATTCTAAAGTATCTGAAGATCACCCACACTCTATCTATAGTACTAGCCAGGTCAATAAGGTCACACAACTGTTTCTCTGAGCTTATCAATTTCTCCTTGCCCTGTTCACATGATTTTGCTTTAGGGGTTTAGGAAGTTCTATTGTTTTTTTTTTTCATTAACACTGCAAACACATTTTTTAGGGGGACCTGTTGGTAATTCATTTAAAATATTGTTCGGAGGGTTTCTTCTATCTATTTCAAAATTCACAAATTTACAGTTTAACTCTCCCAACACAGAAATATCCATGTCAGTGTCAACATTGAAAAGGGTAGTCCGAAATTACTCTCACGTCCAACGACTATTTTGCCAGATAAGCCCCAGCCCCAGCTTGTCTGGCAAACCAGCCGTTAGACGTCAGAGTAATCTCAGACTATGATAGGTGATGCCGACGGCTGTTGTCGAATTTGTATGCGTTTGATATCATCAAACGAAATATTAACATACTTTGCCCTTTTCGCTTCATAAACGATATATCTTCGAATGTAAATGATGACGAAAACGGATAGACGTTCGTTCAATGATTGCCTGTCCTCGGCATTGAGCCGAAACCACTATGGCTTGACATTTTGATTTTTATATTTCCTTTCACTTTTTATTGATTGATCACACGTGCGTTTGAACCCAGATTTGATTATATGCCAAAAAATAAAGCGTCAGTGAGAAGAAAAAAAAATTCAAGGCAAAACTAATTTCGGAGCGGCATGCGGACCAAAAAATACGGAAGCGGTAGGTTTTGTTGTTGTTGAAAATTTGATTTCTCAAAAACAGGAGCGGGAAAATCCAAAGAACTATAAATCAAATTGGTGTGGCCTAAGTGAAAGAAAGCGGTAGTATGCCGGTGTTCAAAAGTCATAACTCGATTGAGAAAAAAAATTTCGGGTTACAAGTACAAGGCAAACCCCAATAAATAAATCACAACATAGAAAACTGAAGTATATAAGCATCATAAACCCTATCGGTAACCAGGGGATATATCGTGTGTTCCGCAGACTTTAGCAAATCCTGATCCACATGGCAACCGTTGTAGTATTGCTCATGTACGTTCAAACCCGGTGATAATTATACTTCGGTAGATCGTATTAAAAAACAGGAGGACTGGGTTATGGTAATAACAATAGGAAAAGTAAAGAATAATCTGTTAGTATGGCTTGCATTGAAGTGATTACCCTAGATAATAAACATGATAAAGCATAGATCCGAACTCTCAGATATATCAATTTTCAGAAGAAAATAAAACAAAGGAAGAAAACATATAGAAGAAAAAAATACAAAAAAACATTATTCATAAAAAAAAATCTGTCATTCAACAGATGATTCTTAATGTATTCTGAAGGAAAGCTGTCCCTTTATGATGTCGCCCACACTTTGGTTAGGTATGATAATCAGAAGAACCTATACTAGTACACCAATACTTTTATCCTAACCACCGTTTCACAAAGCCTTTGTAATTCTACGTGTCATCGTAACTCCATCGTAAATAAATCGTAGGATTTACAGCCGTTTCACAAAGCCGTCGTAAGTTAAGATGATCGTAAATAATGTTTAAATGCTAGCGTTACTTACTACAGCTATACCCAGTCGTAACTCCATCGTTAGTAGCTTTCCTACGAAAATGAATTAATCCATCTTACATGGCTGCAGCGTTCTTTATTCTTGGTCAAGATACCTCAAATTTTAGAAGACGAAGAAGAATCTTCAATATTATAGAACTAAAGTTTTCCTTCGTGTGATTATTTGTATATGCAAGGGACTTACATAATGCAAATCACTTTTTTTTGTAATTTATTGTTATTTCATCTGAAAATACACCAAGTATTGTGATACATAATTATATAGTTCATTCATAATACATGTATTGATATTAAATTTTTCAATAACAGTCTAAAATTAAAAAGTTTGTTACGCTAATTGTTCTAAATTTTCTACTCGATCATACACATCCTTTTTCACTCTGGATTAAAATACCTGAATATGCTGATAAAGTTAATGATGGCATCAGCCTTCTCCTCTAGCCACATGCATCACTGCTTATACAATGATGTTGAACATAAGAGGTACCAGGAGAGGCCAATAGAGATCATTAACAGATAACATGTTGGACGGAACTCACATAATAAATGTCAACCTAAGTCAAGGGGAGATAATTCAAATACAATCAAACAAAAACTAGTATATCAATATATATATAACAATAACAATAAACATAGATAATACTTTTAAGATGCACACAAATCACTGTCTAGTTGTGATGTGCATCAACATATTATTAATTCTACATGAACTATTATAAAGCCTTAAGTAAGTACAAAATAGAAAGATCTCTCTTCAAATGTGAACTAAGTTTTTAATTAATTCCCATTTACTATCAAATTTCTCTCTTGCTTTAGGGGATCTGTAAAAGGAAGTAGATATTTTTTCTATTCGTTAGGAATTTTTAATCATAGCTATGACACCTGTAAGAGTCGGTAATGAAGTTTTAAAGCGACATGTATAAATGTAATATTTAACCAAAATAATGAGTAAGTTTAGGGAAAAATCCCAAGACTCTTACCAAAGAACAATATTTTCCACATTAGGTATTAAAGTTAAATTATTTTCAACTAGAAGAAGTGGTGCAATTTCTAACCACAAATTTCTAATTAGGTAACATTTCCAGAAAAGGTGACTTATAGTTTCTTTAGTTTCATTACAGAAACTACATAAGTTAGTTTCTTTTAACCCATATTTCTGCAATAATGCATTTGTAGCAAGAGTTCTATGTAAAATCTTAAACTGGAACATACTAAATTTGTTGTTTTTAGTGCAAACAAAAGGGTAAACTATAAATGAAATCCCAATTTTCTATATGAGTGCCTAGTTTCTTACACGTTTTGTCTTTTTTGCTTTGTAGGACGTTCTATATACATTGACAAGAATTTTTTATAAAAGAACTGACATGACTTTTTATTGTTTTTTATAAATTCAAATTTATCGTTAGATATGTGCTTAATTTTCTCTGAAGTAGTGATTAGATTTTTCCAGTCGTTTGGTATCATATGAAGAAAAGAATGGTATTCCAAGAAATTAATATTAAGATTTTATTTTTCACAGAGTTCTTTTAAAGAAAACTCCTGATTCAACCCACCTCTGGTAAAAGACAGTTTTATTATCAATTTTCAAAGTCTTGTTTAGCCATATGGATTGTTTCATGATCCCTTCAGCAGTGCCATTAGTGACAGTGTTTAGGATATTCCAGTATAGTAAAATATCTTTCCAGAAATTATTAAAATTTGAAGAAATCTTTTGGATACCATCAGGGGTCATCAACAATATTTTTTCTGCTCCTAATCTGTTGTATTGATCTATTTACAATGTTTTCCATGGGGATATATTCAAGGGGTCTAAAAGTTTATTTATCCATGTCATCTTTAATGAATAACAAAAAGATCTTATATCTGGCATTTTTAACCCCCCATTTTCAAATAACCCTATCATAACTTTTAATCTTGTCTGTTTTTTCTGACCACAAGAAACTAAAAAAAATATTTTGAATTTATTTTATTTTATCATCAAGCGGGTTTTGCAAGACTGTCAATGATTGAATTAGAATAGGTAGAGTTTATAGTGATTTAATGACAGTGATCTTTCACATATATGTTAAATCTCTATAAACCCAGTAATTTAGTAAGCTCTATATTTTTTTTAATTTTTTCTACAAAATTGACAAGCGTTTTTTTTTCACTGCACAGATCAAATTTTATTCCTTAAAGTTTAAATTTTCCTGAATGATGCCAGTTCAAATTTCTTGTAGTTGTTAGTTTATCCCTTGAGTGAATCTTTGACCCAATCCATATGGCTTCAGTTTTATCAAAATTAGCAAAAGTCCCGCACACTCAGAAAATTTTTCTAAAGTATATAAACATTTTTCTAAAGATTTCTCATCCTCGTCTTATAAGGGCGTTTTTCAATAAAAACGTACTTTCTTGTCCCAGCCACTTTAAAAAAAAATGTGTTTGATCTTTGCAAGTAATTTTTTGTGCAGTCAGTACATTGAATTAGATATAACATTTTAAAGCAAAGAAACAGTTTATTTTTTAGAGGGATTGATAAGATATTGATTCCTGAATGGTCCAAAACAACCAAAATGGCATGTCCCTAGACCGCCTGTTCAACATTCATACTTTAAAATATCGTAAAAAAATGTAGAAATAAATATTAATTTTACTTAATATAAGTTCTTTAATAATTCAAAAGTATGTTTAGAGCCAACATATTTTAATAAACAGCTTTTAACATAGGGTTTTTTATTTTAGAAGGTGTGTCCCTAACACAATGTCCACTACGAAACGAAGTCATTAAAACTTGATTATAAACAGTTTTATAAAATCAATGTAATTTTTTGTTTGCAAGAGATATAAACATTAGGGTCTTACAAAAGAAGTGATGCTTTTATAACGGCAATTAAACTGTTGGTAAGAAAAATTGAGCACATCAAATGGACCAGAGTGATACCGTATTTTTGTAAATGTCCACTACGAAACGGGTCAAATCTCTTTCAGTAACTGGTTTTAAAATTATGAAAAAAATATCAGTGTACAGCTCAATAACGCTTTGATGAATACAGTCAGTGTTGTTACTATTGCAATATAGGGGTTGTGAGAAAAAAAATAAAATACGTGAATACGTCCCCTACGAAACGGTCCCCTACGAAACAAGTTTGGGAGAAAAACGTTTCGTAGTGGACACTACCACTACTATGCAGTCTTTTTTTACTCTTTTTTCAATTATATTCGTGCAAAGCAAATAACAAAGTTTAGTTTCATGTAATTTTTATTATGTTTTTATTAACATAGAATAGGGTTGATGTCAACTACGAATCTTTTTGTCCACTACGAAACGGTTTTGTCAACTACGAAACGCATCAAAATGTCCACTACGTAAAATGAGTTGTACCTTCATATGTGAAGTACTGTCTAATCTTTATCGATAAAATATGGTTCACCAATTCAGAAAAAAATGAGATTGTCCCCTACGAAACAGTACACAAATTATGAAAATAATATCCTTTTAAAGAGTATTTAAGATTGCACTTTTTATTTACAAACAGGTATATAATAGAGGTATTCAAATTAAATCTTTAAATTTTAGACTAGTTGATTTTTCATTTTTTTTTTAGGTTTGTAAGGAACGCTTTTATTGAAAAACGCCCATAAGAGACATGAGTCATCTGCATACTGGCTTAGTAGATACTCAGAATCATTTATTTTCATACCATTTATATCTGGGTTACTTTTAAGTGCAGCACTCATAAGTTCTGTGGCCGTGGAGCCTTGTTTCTAAACGTAAATTGTGCAATGTCATGGGACTTTCGACCTGGTTAATTGAAAAATATAGTATTTACACTTGGGAAACGTTCTTTGAACTTTAAATATTGATGTTACCTTATAATTTTGTCATTAAGTAACTTTTAAATCCCAAACTGTTATATTTTCCCTTGAATTTAGCCATGCTTTTATTTAGAGGAGTTCCGAATATTATTATTTCTCTAGATTTTTCAATTGGGTGCGTTCGGAGATCTTTCTCTGTACGTTTTTCTAAATCGAGACATAACAAGTTTTTAATAGTAAATTTCATTGGTTTAACTTATGTGTTGATATTTCTTATTGGGTTTGTAAATTTAGATATAGTTTCCATAATTAGAACTTAATTAGTATATAAGGCCCACATATTCTTAATATCATTGCTTTTTATGCAAGAGCCACTTGTCTGTAACAGACTCTTAAGGTAGGTGCCTATTAATTTAGGACTGTTTTCTACTAGCCAGCGTTAGTCTTCGACTATTAGCAAATTGGCTGATGCGTTAGTTACGACTTACAATTTTTGGCTTGTTGTATTACAAAACTTTGGCAAAACTTTAAAAACTGTTAAGCTTCCACGTCTGGTTTTTCCCTTCCCACATTTAATTAAGTAGTCCGTTTATTTTATAAAACAAGTTTAGATAAGAAGTGTTAAGTAAGTAGGAAATTAAGGTTTTTCAATATTATTTTAGAAAAGTGGAGATAACTTTGCCCAATTTTCACTATACTGAAAATTATAGGAGAAGTGTTGATTTGATGTATATTTATATTAAATCCTGACATGTAGATTTGTAATTATAACATCATTAAACTATGTGAACTTGATTGTCTTTATTTAAATAAGCTACCAAGAGGAGTCAAAGACTCAGGATCGAACTACAACAGAACCTAGAGCTTAGATATACCCTGTTTTAAAGGTTTAGTCATTAACATGACACCGTTCATATTATTTTGGTTGTTTTAGTCATTGTCAATAATTCTGGTTGTTCCTTTTGGGTTTTTGGTGGTTTGAATATTCCAATTTATCATTTCGGTTGATCTCATTGAGCAATCATACCGTACTAAAACAAGACATCAACATTTACAAATAAATAATTCACAAGTTACATGAAAAACAAGACAGGATAACTAGCTCCGGTTACAGTTCTAAAGATTATATAAAGAGATATGGCAAAGCAGTTTTTACTCATCTTATATCCTACCGGCGTCCGTCTTAACAATTTTAAAAATAGGCTTTCTATGACGTCCGCGTTCTGGAATCTATTTATAATTATCACTACAGACACAGTGGTAATCTCTAAAACGTTTAAAAAAGGATATTGAATTCCCATTTAAAGAGAACACAACGTACATAAAATCTGATTTGGAATTATAGTTTCGTGGTCAATGGAATTTATTGTAACTATTTAGATAAACATGTTATGCCTTTCTAGTGACTATTTTGGGATCGAATTTAATGTGGATGGTTACAGGTATATACCATAACTGAGGGGTAGGTGGTAAGCTGCAGGTTAATTAGTCTTTTTTTTTTAGATGCGACATGACTGTCTTCAAAAATTAATACAGTAGAAAAAAAAATTGGAAGGCGAAGGGGAAGTTAAAGATTGAAAAGTGAAGCATTTTTTTTCTGTTTACTTAATATTTTTAGCTCACCTGGCCCGAAGGGCAAAGTGAGCTTTTCCCATCACTTGGCGTCCGGCGTCCGTCGTCGTTAACTTTTACAAAAATCTTCTCCTCTGAAACTACTGGACCAAATTAAACCAAACTTGGCCACTATCAACATTGGGGTATCTACTTTTAAAAATGTGCGTGACCCCGCCAACCAACCAAGATGGCCGCCATGGCTAAAAATAGAACATAGGGGTAAAATACAGTTTTTGGCTTATAACTCAAAAACCAAAGCATTTAGAGCAAATCTGACATGGGGTAAAATTATTTATCAGGTCAAGATCTATCTGGCCTGAAATTTTCAGATGAATTGGACAACCCGTGTTGGGTTGCTGCCCCCGAATTGGTAATTTTAAGGAAATTTGGCAGATTTTGGTTATTATCTTGAATATTATTATAGATAGAGATAAACTGTAAACAACAATAATGTTCAGCAAAATAAGATCTACAAATAAGTCAACATGACCAATATCGCCCTTTATAGTCAATTGTTAACAATTTTCAGAAATTTTTGTTAATTTTTGTAAATTTTTAGGAAATATATTTCACTGTAATTACTGGGCCAAGTTCATTATAGATAGAGATAATTGTAGCAACAAGAATGTTCAGTAAAGAAAGATCTACAAACACATCACCATCACCAAAACACCATTTTGTCATGAATTATCTGTGTCCATTGTTAATATGCACATAGACCAAGGTGAGTTACACAGGCTCTTGAGAGCCTCTAGTTTTATATCAAAGAGCTAGGATGCATCCATTTATATAACCACCACATAGAGACGGTTCCTGGTGCAAAACCTTTTAGATCACCTTTATATAGGCAAACTCCAAAAGTTCGCTCAGAACAAGATAGGCAGGTCAAAGAACTTCTTGACAATGACATTATTGAACCCTAATGCTCTAATTGGGCTTCACCCGTTGTCATGTGCTTCAAGAAATCAGGCGAGATGAGGATGGCGATTGGTTAAAGAAAGGGTCAATGCCCTCAGTATTCCTCCAACATTTCCGTTACGCAATATGGTGAGTGTATTTGATGCGATTGGAGAGGTCAAGGCTCAGTATTTCTCATGTGTTGATTTAAAGACTGGTTTTCATCAGGTCCCTCTCACTGAAGAGAGCAAACATAAAAGTGTTTTTATCACACAGACAGTAATCTATCAATTTAAGAGGATGCCACTTGGTTTAATGAACAGTCCTATCACCTTTCAAGCTATGATGTATCATGTTCTTAGGAGCCTCAATTGGAAATTTGTATTGGTATATGTCTATGACATTCTTATTTTCTCTCAAACTTTTGAAGACCATTTAAACCATCTGTCCCAAGTTTTTGATCGATTGAGGCATGCCAATTTAAAACATCACCCTAGTAAATGCCATTTTGCAGTGAAAGACATTATGTTTTTGGGTCATATTATTTCTAGAGAAGGCGTCAAAGAAGATCCAGCTAAAACACAAAAACAGTTACGAAGCTTTCTAGGCATGACAAACTACCATCGTCGTTTCATAAAAGACCATTCTAAGATTGTTTTTCCTTTAAACTCTTTACTTCACAAAGACCAACCTGAAAAACTCAATTGGACTCCAAAATGTCAAACAGCCTTCGACACTATCAAGCATGCTCTGGTTAATGCTCCAGTTTTTAGTTTTTAGACAAACCTTTTATTCTTACATGTGATGTATCTGATACTGCTATTGCTTTTATACTAGGGCAACTAAACTCTGACAACAAAGAATATGCCATTGTCTATGGTAATAAATCTATAGATGATAGTTCAGGCAACGATATTACAACAACTGCTCAGCCATTATATTTAATATACAAGTACGTATTTCCGCCCAAGGCGACGTCACTGACAATACGACGTCGACAATAGACATGTACAATAGTTGGAACGTTATGTTCCCGCGATAATCTCAACATACTGGGGCCACGAAAAAGTAAAAATTATCACAATTTTATAAAAATCTCAATTGTCCATTAAAAATAATATCACTTTGAAATTGTCTCTCGCGTTGTGTTTTTCTTTGTAATACTGAGCAAATCATATAAAAACGGAAATTACATTTAGCAATTAAATTCAATTAAAAGAGGGACGAAAGATACCAAAGGGACAGTCAAACTCATAAATCTAAAACAAACTGACAACGCCATGGCTAAAAATGAAAAAGACAAACAGAAAAACAATAGTACACATGACACAACATAGAAAACTAAAGAATAAACAACACGAACCCCACCAAAAACTAGGGGTGATCTCAGGTGCTCCGGAAGGGTAAGCAGATCCTGCTCCACATGCGGCACCCGTCGTGTTGCTTATGTGATAACAAATCCGGTAAACAGTCTTATTCGGTAGGTCACATTCAGGAAAGGGAAGGGGATTGTAGTTACGACGTAAGGAACATATCCGATATCATTTGTGATACGGTTATTCCATAACGGTCAACCAACTCGTGATGGCGTCCGTAAAATTTACGAAGGGATGATTTCAACTTCACCATTTGAAACTCTTGGTTTAACAGCTCCCTTGTGAAGTCTCTCATGAAATAAAATAAAATTCAACTTTGCGCTAAACGTGACATCACTGATGTATCCAATTCGGTATGGTCTCACGGACTATCTCTTCACGGAATTTTCTGTAAGTTTTGTACTGAATTGTTCATTATTACCGGTTGTCCCATAAAATTTACGTAACGACATATGGTATTCGGATTTCCATCTTTTCCTTTTTCTGCAGTTGTCAACAATTCTGATACGAGTGATGCTCGATCTTGTAGTGACGTTTTCTGTCCTTCTCCTCGTAACGGTTAAATTTGTAGATAAATCATCAACGTCTTTTATCCCTGGTAGCATTTCCACGCGCACATAACTCAGTTGATCTGTCCTGATAGGCATGCATCATCGTCTTTGTCTATCTCCTTACTATAACCTATTGATTCCAATTTTCGATGTCTCTCTAGATTGAATTCTACAGCAACGTGTGAAATATTAAGCGTGTTATTGTTCGACGTGACGATCTCTTTACCGTATGTAGGTCCTGAAAGCAAATATCCAATCTTAGATTTCACGGCTGTCGGACCGTTTCCCCGTACTATATGGTCTTCTACAATGTCCCAGTAGTGATCTGCGCCTACTAGCAACGATATCTCGAATGAATCTTGTTGTGTCATCGTGTGCGCTAACTTCAAACCACGTAAATATTCATATTTCGTATCGATGTTACTCATTTGATTCTGTAGAGGCATAGCAATGAAAGGTACTATCAGTACTTTGATTGGCATTACGTGTCCTGCATCGGTTTTCAGGTAGACTGTTGTCTTTTGTAAGTGTCTCGCGGTTTTCTCTTTACCTTCAAATCCCGATAACTGTGTAATTTATGTTCCCTCTATCTGTAAGTGAAGTTTATTCGCTACTTCCTGCGTTAAAAACGATCTTTGCGCTCCTTCGTCAAGGAGAATATTCGTATCCATAAAGTGCTGGTTCGATCCAACTTGTGCTACGACGGTTTTCAACAGTACATTTGATCGTGATTCTTTGGATTTTGAATACAAAATGGTAGTATCTTGTTCCGTTGTATGACTATCATTTACGAGGTGATCGTTTGTCGAATTCAAAGATGGCGGGTTTGGCGGATTTATCGGGTTGCTGCTCTGGTTATCATTTGCGCGGAAGTTCGTATGCGTTAAAGTATTACCTCCATTTCTATCGTTTCTTCATTACCTGGTTTTATGTCGTTTGTTTTGTGGGCATTACATAAGCTTGTGTGGTGTTTTCTTTTACAATATCTACATGTATTCTCAGATTTACATTCGTTAAGTCTGTGGTTACCAAGGCAGTTAAAGCATAACTTATCTCGTTTTACTATGATCATACGGGATTCTGTGTCGGTTATTTTACTGCACTGGGTAGGTACATGTATTTCATGACAAAACACACAAGGTCTTGTCTCAATATTCTTGAAAGATTTGGACTTTGCCGATTTCGCTCCGGCAAAAAAAGACGATGTTGTGGGCAAATGGTTTGTCGACTCTATCTCTTGTCCTGCGTCTTTGATATTAATTTCATCTAAAATGCTTTTACGGAGGTCCCGTAATACCAAAGTTTTTGTTCTATGTTCTCGCGCGAGATGTTGTCTGACTTCACCGGGTAATTTGTTCATAATAATTGGAACAAGTAGAGTGCCGTATGTTTCCTGAGTCTGACCTAAAGCTTCTAATCCCCTGACGTAACTTTCCATTTTATCATAAAAAATTCGTATGCTTGTAAGTTGATTTCTAGGCGAAGGGATTTCTAATAATGCCTGCATGTATGCATTTATGATTTTGTCTTGTTGACCGAACCACTCTTTTAGCAAATTTACGGCTTCATCGTGGTTAACATTTGTTAGTGCGAACCCTGCTATAGAATCTAGTGCTTCATGTTCTAGCTGTGCTTTCAAGTAATTGAATTTTTGTACATTTGTAAGTGACAAGTTAAGGTGTACGGCCGACTAATATGAGTCCCAGAAAGTTTGCCATTCTAAGATGTTGCCTGAGAATATTGGAAGCGAAAGTTTTGGTAGGCGGTGACTACTAGCTGACGACAATGTACTTTGCTGTGTGTTGAACGTATGACTGGCTTGTACAGACGGGTTCTCAAACGACTTTGGGTTGGCTATATTGTGCGTTGGAACAAACGGTATAGTTTCTGGATTTAATGTGTGGGTTGTTGTATGTGAATCAATATGACGGGACTGTGGTGTTTGTTCATTTTGTATAAACGTACGTATGTGGCGAATCTTTGTTTCCATATCCACTGAATATTCATCTGAATCTATGATCTCATTTTCCACATTTTCCGGTTCTGTTAACCTTAGAATTTGTTCGTTTAAGTCCTCAAACAATGTTTGTTTTTGCACTAGTTTTCCGAGTCAATAACTTCTTTTTCGTCGAATTCGAATTTTCCTTGGCTTCATCTAATCTTCGGAATAATCTGGTAACAGCGCTTCTGTTCCCCGATCGGACCGATTTCAATTTTACGAAATCCATTGGTCAAGGCACCATAAATATAGATGATAGTTCAGGCAACGATATTACAACAACTGCTCAGCCATTACATTTAATATACAAGTACGTATTTCCGCCCAAGGCGACGTCACTGACAATACGACGTCGACAATAGACATGTACAATAGTTGGAACGTTATGTTCCCGCGATAATCTCAACAAAATCTTTAAAAAAAGAGGAGCGCAATTATACCACATTTGAAAAAGAGTGCTTAGCTATTCTCAAAGGTGTTGAAACTTTCCGTCCTTATTTGGCCAACAGTGATTTCACAGTCATTACAGATCATAATGCTCTAGTTTGGTTAAAGTCAGCGAAGCACACAGGTAGACTTTAGATGGGCTCTTAAACTTCAGGATATTAATTTTGACATTATTCATCGTCCAGGGAAAAGTAATGTTGTAGCTGATTGTCTCAGTCGTGTACCCAATCCTTTTCGGGCCACACAAATTGACACTCTTTCTATACCAATTCAAGAGCAGGCTATAGCTTCCTTCGACTCTATTGAATCCCATGTTTCTTAGAAAACATGAGTTATGTATCTGATGATGAAGTAAAGTTTGGAGCTGAAGTACGTTCCTATTATGCTTCTGAACATGCAACAGATTGTCAAGAATGTCCTATTATATCTGCTGTTGTTTTCAGTCAGCTACACTTATCTTGAATCTGGTGACCTTCCTAAAGAATTAAAACACAGAGATAAAGTTGTTTCAGAATGCAAGTACTTTTCTTTGTCAATGAGTTTTCTTTTTCATTGGTATCAGAAACGGGTCAGAGGCATGGACCCTGAGTTTAAAAGAATCAAGCAAATAGCCCTCCCCAAATCTCTTCGACTTTAAGCACTCCAATCATATCATGATTTATTGGCAGCACGTGGACATTTGGTATTGACAAAGTTAACAATTCCCTTATACAGAAATATTGGTGGAAAAGTATGCACCAAGATATCACAGAATATGTAAAGTCATGTGATAGGTGTCAGAGAGCCAAGTAAAACTGCAATCCAAACATACCCCCTCTTACCAAGATGCCCCAAGTAGGTCGTTTTGATAGATGGCATATAGATGTTCTTGGCCCCCTTACTAAAAACTCCCAAGGTTACGAGTACATACTACTGGTCATTGATGCTTTTACTAAATGGTGTGAAGCATTTCCCATGAAAACCCAAACTGCAAAGGAATTAGCGGATAATCTATACACAGGAGTAGTATCTAGATTTGGTTGCCCAAGAGTTTTGCTAAGTGACAGAGGTCAGCCTTTCATGTCAAAGATTGTCAAAGCCATGTGTGAAATCCTCAAAGTTACTCAGCATCATACCACAACTTACCACCCTAACACAAATGGCACTGTCGAGAGACAAATCAACACTTGCTCAGTCACTTCGAACTTACTGTAATGATACCCATGACAAGTGGCCTTCTCTCATCCCAGGTATTATGATGGCCTTCCGAAGATCTGTTTGTGCAACCACGGGTTTTTCTCCATTTTAAATGTTGTTTGGCCAAGAGATAAAAATCCCATTTGTTATTGCTTTAGAGCCAAAAGACACCTTGCCACAGGACACACGAGTGTACATTGACCAGTTCCTGTCTAACATTAAGATGGTACAAATGATTGCACTTCAGAATGAAGCAGATCAAAAAGAAAAAGACAAAGTGAGGCATGATCAAACAGATAGAGTACGCACATTTGCTATAGGAGATCTTGTTTTACTAAAGGTACACAAATTTCCCAAAGGTCAGTCACGTAAGCTTTGTGACAAAGCTACCGGTCCATATAGAATAGAAGAAATTAGCCCAAATTACACATATGGTATCAGGAGAATCTCAGACCACAAAAAGCAAGAATTATTAGTTAGTGTTACCAATCTGCAAACATATATACGACCTGATCCTACTCGGCAGAGACTCTTTCAAGAAGATTAAAATAAACCCCCAGATCCAGACTTAGACCCAGAAGTTGACCAAGATGATGAAGCAACCCCAAATGTAGATGTTGAAGCAACCCAACAACCATCCCAATCCCCTCAGCAATCTCCAGACCCTGCTACAAGGTACCAAATTCAAAAGTTTTACGAGGTCGACGAAAACATGGACACAGAAAGATGTATATGGCGTGATGGTTCATGTACTTGGGAACCCAATACTTGCTTCGACGAAGAGATGTCATATTTCATTAATAGTAGATGGACAAAACAAGGAGAACGCAGGAAATCCTACCTTAATTGATACCTGTAAACTCGTTTTCTATCTAGTAGTTCTTTTGTTTTCACTTTGATTTTATTTCTCATTCTGGTTAGGTTTCAAGCCTTTGTTTTTCTACATTTCATGCAAAAAAAAGAAGTCTCTACTTGAATTTAGTATTCAAACGTGACCACGACCATACAAGGACCAAGAAAATACAAGTGAAGAAAGATGCATCAGTATCACCACTTTGTTCATAGAAGATACCTCAGTATCACCACCTTGTTCGTAAAAGATACCTCAGTATCACCACCTTGTTCGTAGAGGATACCTCAGTATCACCACCTTGTTCATAGAAGATACCTCAGTATCACCATCTTGTTCGTAGAAGATACCTCAGTATCTGCCCCTTGTTCATAGAAGATACCCCAGTATCACCACCTTGTTCATAGAAGATACTTCAGTATCACCACCTTGTTTGTTATAGGATACTTCAGTATCCCCCCACCCCTTTTGAAAGTGTATGAAAAGAAATTTTCACCTTAGTTTTATTAGTATATTATTTAATGTCTTTCTGAGGTTCACCAATTACTACTTTTGACTCGTATACCTTTTGGTAATAATAGATGGAAGAAATGCTAGCTTGAGATTATTGTTCTAAATATATGTCTTAGTTTATTATCTATTCTGATAAGTGGCTTTACTTGTACTCAGATCTCGAAATTTGGATTTGCTTTTGATGTTATTTTACTGTTATTTTTGTAGTCCTTAGTGCTAGATTGTATGTTGAGACGTCAACTTTCAGTCACTTAAAAAAATTGGCATTTCTAACTTTCTGCATTTAATATCGTTGTAGGCCACTCTTTGACTATTTGGAACAGTCTCCTTCTCACCTATATCGTCCTTTTAAGTATGTTTTCTGTTGGTGCCACAACGACATCTCCCCAAGACGTTATCCAACGACACAACTATGGAGTAGTGTTTCACACAGATTCAAAGATGTACTTAACCAAGGAAGCATGGCTACACACATTCCAAATAGATATACCAAGACCCAGAGAAATTCACATTTCTAAATTGCCAATTTGTTCGTACAAGAATCACTCCAGTATATGTTCATCAATGAACAGTATGAGACATTTTATCCAGCATTTACACGACTCGATGGAACATGACTTGAAAGAAACAAAACAAGCAATTAGAATATTAGTTCCTCAGACTAAATTATTTGAGTCAAATAGAAATGCCGTGCCATTCTCCCTTTTATTGTCGCAATGGCCAAAGGTTTATTTGGACTATATGGCACAAACAACTTCGTTGCTGGGTCATAAAAACTCGATACTAATTGTCCTGTACCCAAGTATTTAGGGAGCTACCATTTGAATTTATTGTGGGGCTAGAATGAAAAAAAAAAATCCAGCCGTTTTTTTTATTTGTAATCTCTGTCCTGCCTTTTTGTTTTTCATTCTATTATTCGGTCCTGCCTGTTTTCAGTTTATCATTACCTTTTTTACATAAATTGTCATCCAGGCTTTTATTTTGCAAAGTGTCTCATCCGGCCTTTTTGTTTTACTCAAATCTCCTGTCCTGTCTTTTTTTTCAAATTTCATCCTAGCCTCCCCATAACAATTAAATGGTAGCTTCTTATGAAAAATATTCTTAGTTTGAATAACAGTTGAGCCATAGCTTATGAAACTTTACTGTAGGTTGTCACAAAGAAAATAATCCACTCTTACAGGTCTGTTTCTTTTCACAACATGCCTGAATTTTTTCCGGTGAATGTATTGGCACTAGAGTGATCCTGGTATTGTATCTAATGGCTCTGACATCTTATGTTTCTCCAGAGTATATGGTACCGTCATAATGTATTGTTCCTGAGTTTGGATCTACATGATTTCTGTTTGCCTGTAGAATAAGGAGGGGATATGTTGTTTATTTATGATGATAACTTCTAGGCAAAATAGCCTACAAATGTCCGCAATCTGATTGTATTATTGTACTCCTTCATCGTTAGTCTTTTGCAAGCTGCATTTTCATGTTCACAAGGGTGCTTGATATCTCGCCTTAAATCTTAACTACAGTGTTTATTCGTCTCTGTGTTTGACTGTTTCCAACAGACTCGTGTACGTTTTTGAACGATGGTAGCACAAAATCTGATTCTTCTGTATCATGATAAAATTCACTGTAGTGACAAATTATAGTTGTCGAGTGTACAAAGGATAAGCAGAATTCCTCAATGTACGCCATCTGTTTTATTGATGGTGATAATAACTAATTTTCTGTACCAAATTCGTTTGATTTTGCGTCACTGAAATGGTGTTGTATAATAGTATGCTGGTTTATTATTCGACTCCATAAATTTGTTTTCCGTTTCTATTTTCAAGATTTAAAAAAAAAGTAGCTTTCCTTCTTCTTCCGCCAATTTGACACGTACCTTTACTTTTGACGCCTCTGATTATTTTTTAAATAAGGGATTGTATTTCGGAGGTCTTATTGTCAAAGTCCCCCAAGGTGATACTTTTTAATTCGAGTCTTCCTGGTTCCTGTTCAAAATTATTACAATTTCTGTTTCAGATTTTACTTACTTCCGTTATTAAAGTCATAAGAAACGAGTGACCGGTGAAAAATAATGTTATTCCAATTCTTAAACCAATGCATACAAACACCATAAACTTAGTCTTCTGTGTACGAATTTATCATTTTTTTTCGAAAAATATCGTATTATCGTCATTTTTTTTTCAATCGGTCAGTGTTGTTGTGAAAATATGGCAGGTAATTAAAGTTCGTGTTTTGAAGCCGAAGTTTATCGATTGTCACCTGTTTGTCAACAATCTTCTGACTTTAACTCTTTTTTTGTTTATTTATGTTAAAGTTTTTATAACCTATTTATTTTTTTTAATATTAGTTTCTCACCAAATGTTGAATGAATTCTGAAACTTTTCACTGTTTGTGGTATTCATATTCACTATAAATGTATCCAGTCCTCTTTGTTTTTCATCAAGTATTAATTTGTACGATACGATATCATGATTGTGGGAGGGACAATGTGAGAAACCAATATTGCAAGCTTTATCACAAAAGATATAGTCGATTCTAGAGTTTCCTCTCGGAAGCGAATTTCCGTTTGTCCGTCGGATATCTACCTCTCCATAGCTCTGTAAGATCATACTGTGACATAAAACAAAGTAATTCGTTTTAACCAATTTATCACACACATAAGAAGGTTTTTATCAATTTTGATGTCAAGCTGAAATACCCCACCAAAGTGTGTAATGATTTACACGATCATTTGTAAAATATACCAAAAAATATGAAACGATTAAAAAAGTACGGAATTTGATTGCACTTTCTTGCAATATGTTGTTGTGTTGACTTCATCATTTGTATGTTTGTCTTTCATTTGTGCTTGTGTGTTTTGTCTATTTGTCATTTTTTTTCCTTGTTCAAATATTTGTTTATTTTATAGTGTTTAAGAATATAACTCAAAGTTGACTGTTATACCCCTATTTTGACCTTATTACTTAATTTGTTGACTTTTTATTCACACATTGATGTCAATGATAGTGATATTTTACGACTGTCATATGAGTGAGAAGTTTATCTAGCTATCAGTCAAGGTGTAATCCACCATTTTATATATAAAGAAACGCTGGTACCATGCCAAGAATGACAGTGGGTTTCCATACGTATAATGTGTTTGAACTTTAAAATTAGATATACACTTTCCGATTTTAATTCATCTTGGAGTCGGTATTTTTGTGATTTTACTTATACAGTTTTCACTCCCCTTGTACATATTAAAAGGAAACATGGCTAAAATCTAAACATATTATCTCTTGACATTTAATACTTTTCAATTTAACATTTGTTTGGTAAATCGAATCGTTTGCTGATTTGTACAGTCAAACCTGTAGTTTAAGTAGTGAGTCACTCATTTGAAATATTTATAGTGACATCTTAACTAAGGTTCACAACTAAAAAAAAGTCAGACATTGAGTACACTGAACAAGGAAAATATGTATAGTTTTGTCACTGTAGCGACGATTAATATGAAAACTGAAAACATATATGTTGAAATTTTGTGTGGTGCATATATTGAGAAGGGATTTTTTTTCAAATGAATATTTGCAGTTCCTGTGTCTATGAATGATAATGAAAATCCCTTTTATATAATTGAGCACAAGCGGTCGTATTGAACTATGTTAGACTTATATTGAAAAGAGGGTTAACTCATATATATAAATTATTTGTTTTGAATTGTAAGCAGTCCTCAACAATAAGACAATACCTCACTACAATAACAATTTTCTTCCGTTCTCTAGAATATGAATAATCAAATCCGACAGTTGAATTTGTTGAATTTGTTTTGAATCGCAAGATAATCCCAAATTGTATTGCATTTATTTACTTTTGTGTCAAAACCGATTAATTAATTTTTAATATTAGTAAATGAAACAAGTAATTTGAAATGATAAACATGTTATTATGGAACGCCGCAATTGTCTTATGGGGAACTCTGATATTACGTTATGTTGTTTTATTAGTACTTGAGGATACTTTATCTTTACATAATATGGTTTCGACATTATACAATGTTATTTGATTTAACTTAATATTGAATAGTCATTACTTATTTCAATACTACACGATATGGCTTCCTATTGACTTGATATAGTTTTGTCATTATTCAATATGGTTTTGTCATTACTCGATGTCGTTTCATCATAATTATGTTATGTGGTTGTGTCATTATGCAAAGTGGTTTTAATATTAATTGATGTGTATGCATTTTAACGTAAGGTAGTTTTAGTACATGACGTGGTTTTGTTATTTCGTAATGATGATTTGATGATTCTTTATATGGCTTTAACATTACGTAATGATGTTTCAAACTTAGATGATTTTACTCGACATGATGTGTTTGTCTCAGTAGTTGATGGCGCCCTTCCATTCTTAGATGAGGTAATACCATTATTTGATGAGGATAAACCACGTGACCAATTCGGAAAAAAAACCTAGTTTTATTTTTAACAGGTCGGGAACAATACCTTATATGGATATGCATAAATTAGTATACTTATGTCCTCACTAATGTAATTGTTTTTTACGTATGACCCGAGGTGTTTTTATAACTGTTTTTTTGTCCAAGACACTAAATGAGTACCAATGCATGATGTACTACGTGTTTACAATTATCCAAGAACACGTGTTATTTGCAGAAAAACAACACATTTTTTTCATGCATAATGGGATTTACAATTTTGCTAAGTTTTTTTTTATATCCATGAACATTCTTATAAAATCTCATAGAGACTAAACTCATTATCCAGACGCCGAATGTGTTTTGGGAAGACGACGACGACGGCGACGACATCATAGCGTTATAAAACCACAAAAAATATTTGCGGTCGTATAAAAATGTAAAATCCACAATTTCAATAGATCGGTATGACATGTTAATATAAATCCATCGGGGGTGATCTTGGGTGCTCCGGACGGTTAAGCAGATTCGTGTGTGGCATCCGACGTATTTTTTGTGAAAGAATAAACCCAATGATTTGGTTTTATTTGGTTGTTCATACACATGTCATATTCGAGAAAAAGATGACGGGATTGTGGTTTCGACAACTGGAACATATCTGTCGTCACCTGTGAACCAGATATTTCCTAAAAAGTTTTCAATATGTGCAAGGTATATAAGAAAATGCAATTCATGAAAAGAAAATATTGATATTTATACATGTTAAAATGATCAAACATGTAAAACACGCTTAAAAAATCGGTCAGTCCGTAGGCCCGTAGATTTCCATTTTCCCTTCTGTGAACTTTTATATCTTACTATGTGGTATGGGTTTTGCTCATTGTTGGCGACCATACTGTCACACATAGTTGTCGTTTGTAGCTGTGAAAATTTGTTTTCTTCATTTTTTTTAAACATTGATAATGCCCGTAGATTTCTCGTTTGAATTGTTTAACATTGTTCATTCGAGACATTTCATAGCTTACTATGTGGTACGGGTTTTGCTAATTGTTGAAGACCATACAGTCACAGATAGTTGTCAATTTTTACGTTATTTGGTATGTGGTTGAGCGTTGTCTCATTGGCAATTATACCACATATTCTTTTTATATCAGTTGTATTTTTTTGTATTAGATATTATCGGTCGTTCCACTGTCTATATCACTCTGTTCAGCTCTTATTATTATTCCGTATCATGTCTTTGTGACGTCAAATACGTTGACCCGGCCTTAATAACTTTGACCCGGACATATCAGCGACGTCATAATGTTTGAACCGACGTTAATAACTTTGACCCGAACTTATCAAGTCATCTTTTGTGTGCTGGTGAAACAAAGAAAACACTTCTGAAACACGCAAATATAGCCCGATAAATCGATTATCAGATTATCTGCATATTGATATTGTAAAATATCAGCTGCTTGACATTATATGAAGGCTTTTTGATCTCGTTCGCTACGCTCACTCGACAAAAAGCTTCATATTATGTCTCGCAGCTGATATTTTACGATATCAACATGCAGATAAACTGATAATCGGTACTTATACATGTTATATTACCGAATTAAACTGTTTTGACATGATGAACCACCATGAATTGTTATAAAACTTTTAGTAGTTACTCTTCAAGATAAAGATCAAATTAAAGCATTTGTTTTACCAATACATGTACTGTCAACATTACGCTTCTACACTGACAGCAGCAATATAAGCCGAGACACTTGGTTTCGTTTACGAATTTATTATAAATATACTTCTTCCATTTGAGAAATAAGGAATAAAACCCAAGTGGACTGGGGAAACCCCCTTATGTCCGAAATACTGTTATTTTTTATGTATTTTGTTCTCATGTTTATCCGTCGTTTCTCTTTTGTATACCAAATAACTCTGAACAACAACTGGAACTTTTATTTGAACTTCAACTCAATGGGTAGCGATACTCAATCAAAACTTTAACAAACGACATATGGACATTGGTGGGAAAAGGTCACGTTGTTTTACCATATAAAGAATTGGCAAATCATCTTTACGGAATAACAAAACCACATCATGTAATGAAACAACTACATTACGTTAGGTCACATACACATTAATTAATGTTAAAACCACATTGCCTAATGATACAACCATATTAAAGAATGGTGAAACCACATCGAGTAATGACAAAACCATATTAAGTAATTACAAAACTATATAAAGTCAATACAGAAGCCACATCGTGTTATATCTAAATATCATCAAGTTATGACTATACCATCTTGAGTAATATATAAAACAATATTACGAATTGTCAAAACCATATAATGTAAAAACAAAATAGCATCAAGTATTAATAAAACTACTTCACGTAATATCAGAGTTCCATATAAGACAGCTGTGGCGTTCCATATGGTATCACACATAGTCTTCTTACTTTGAACCCTTTACTAGACATAACACTTATGTCACTGGGGTAAAGCTGATGACCGTAACTGCATTCACGGTCATCCCAAGATGTCGGATGAAAAATTAGGTCAGTTTCTGTATTGTCTGTTAAAGTGTTTCTATATCATTTTCTTTACAAATCATACATTGAAACGATGTAAATTTATAAAAGAATCACTCGGAAATCACTAATTACTTCTGAGAAATATGCATGAAACGGGAAATTCGATTTGAAAAAATCGCCAAGATGACCGTAAATCACAATCGAGATGACCGTAACAGAATCAGCGATTCATAACAAGGGTGACCGTAACTGCTTTTAAGATGACCGTAATTTGTAAATGATGACCGTAACTTTTAAAGGATGACCCTCAATTCTAAGAAATATCCGTATTTATATAACTATCTTTTTGTATCAAATGATTAATCGTGTTGGTATACACATATTAATATGAGAGTTTTATCCTATAGGTAGAAGAAAACAAGACGTACTTCAAATGCAAAGATTACCATATGTATCTTTTTTACAGTAGAGGGTTTAATATTTAAAATGAATTTGCCAAAAGACATGCAAATGAACAGGAAGGGAAAACATGCTACAAAAGCGCGATAAAATGACACCTTACAAGCATAATGAAAAAAATGCAGTGCACAGCCTTCAACTGCTCGACAAAAGATTTTTTTTTGTTTCTGGGATTCCTTTTAATGACATATAATAAATACACATTTTTAAAAATGCAAAAAAATTGCATGTACACCCATTGATATTATATCGTCTTTCATTTTGTCGTGCAAATAAAATAACAGAAATATTTTGAAAATATCATTCGAATAAACTAGTGAAGGTGAGCTCCAGCAAAGTAGATCCTTAAAATAGTATTGTACAAAAAGCGTATCACAAAGCGGAACGTTGTCAATTTGTATATATACAGAAATGTTATTCATACAGTCAGGATTCTACTTCTTCAAAATTATCTCCCCATTACGCCAGTTCATGCTCACAATCGTAGAAATGGAAGCCATTGTAGGGCTGACGCTCTGCCAATTTTTCTCTTGAAAACTGATAAATTTATCCACATAGCACCATTACGATCGATCGTTATATGTCAGTTATATTTTAAAAGACAAATGTATCTTCTAGCTAATGAGCATAATTAGTTAATGATCTTGTCTGCATTGATTCAACTTAAAAATATTGTCTGTTCGGATGTCAGATGGAATTTTTGAAAATTCTTAAGCATTTAAAAAAATTCTAATTAAATATTTCGTGGAAGGGCAGACTAAACATTTTCAGTGGTTGAAGATTATAAGCCCAAGTTATCACACACAAGAAAATCATATTTTTTCGAAGATATCCATTTTCATCATCCAAATTAAAAGACTGTCTTCAAGTACTTTTAGAAAAAATAGCTATTCGAACACACCTACTCTGTTTTTGTGATTCATTAGATAGGTATCTCACTTGACCCATATATTTCATCTTTACGTACTGTCATTTTTTTACGTTATAAAGTCAACCTGTAGCTTTGATATATAATAATGATAGAATCTGAAGCGAGATGCTATATAAAATACTCTTGCTTTGTACGTTTTAAAGACAAAATATACACCCCAAACATGCCCTAACATAAAAAGGTGCACTCGATTTTTCTCTTTTCGATACAATCGTTACCTGTTTGGGGGAATTTTTTCTTGATTCACATAATGTTCTCCGTCCGTGATAAAAAAAATCGGAGGTTATGCATTTTCTACATCAAACTTATAGATACTATATATAAAAAAGAAAATGTGGTATTATTGCCAATGAGACAACTATCCAGAAAAGACCAAAATGTCACAAACATTAACAACTATAGGTAACCGTAAGGCCTTCAACAATGAGATAGCCCATACCGCATAGTCAGCTATAAAAGGCCCCGATAAGAACCATGTCGTCGACTTGATATCTTATTGTTTTTCATTACTATGTAA
The DNA here is from genome assembly GCA_037788925.1 of Mytilus galloprovincialis. Lineage (NCBI taxonomy): Eukaryota > Metazoa > Mollusca > Bivalvia > Mytilida > Mytilidae > Mytilus > Mytilus galloprovincialis. The sequence goes on from CM075341.1 coordinate 55,150,431, forward strand.
TAGATATATTGAAAACTTATGCAAATGGTGTTTTTAAAATAAGAAAATTGTCGTTTTATTTGTTTCTATTAACTTTTTAAAATTTTGTTACTATTTCAAACATTACAGTTAACATTTATCGCTTTCTCGATAAACACAGAGCTTCGATTCCTTTGTTCTATTTCAAAAGTGTTTCCGCCTGCATATATCAAGACAAATTAAAATTTTAATCTGCTTCCTCTGAACCATACACATTGGCTCGATTACCAAATATTCGTATGTATTATTAATGTGTTTAATGCTCCATTTATTGGCATTATGTTTTTCTGGTCTGTGAAAACGTTCGTCCGTTCGTCTGTTTGTTTGTCCGTTTGTCCAGCTTCAAGTTAAATAAAATTGAAACTTAGTACACATTTTCCCTATGGTATGATCTTTTTAATTCTAATGCAAAATTACAGTTTTATCCCATTTTCATAGTCCACTAAACATAGAAAATGATAGTGTAGATGAGGCATCCGTGTACTAGGGACACATTCATGTTTCTTCAAATTTTCGTCGTATCGCTGTCAATTTGTGTTAAAATTTTAACGTCGATATCAATAAATATTTCATTGTTTACGAGAAATATGCAATTTACTATCATTGTTATAAATCCTAAATATGGCCAATTATATTATAGTTTAAAAAAAGAAATTTATGAAACATATTTATATCCGCTAACCGAGCCCCTATTGAGATCGACTAACTCAACAAAAAAGCTTTAATTTGAATACAATACGGATATTTCTTAGAATTGATGGTCATCCTATAAAAGTTACGGTCGTCCTATACAAATTACAGTCAGTCTTTACAAATTACAGTCATCCTTTACAAGTTACGGTCATCTTTTTACCAATCACGGTCATCCTTGTTTTATGTTACGGTCATCTTGAAAATATTTTGATTATGATTTACGGTCATCTTACCGATTTTTTCAAATCGAATTTCCCGTTTCATGCACATTTCTCGGAAGTAATTAGTGATTTTCGAGTGATTCTTTTATAAATTTACATCGTTTCAATGTATGATTTGTAAAGAAAATGATATAGAAACACTTTAACAGACATTACAGAAACTGACCTAATTTTTCATCCGACATCTTGGGATGACCGTGAATGCAGTTACGGTCATCAGCTTTACCCCAGTGTATGTGGCAGTGCATTATTGTTAATGTTTATTTGTGAACAATGTATTAAGTCAAGTCAAAGCAAATCAAATCAAGTTTATTGTACAAAATCAGGCTACAGTCCACGGTACTTATAATTTCACAATATTATATCAACAACATTTTAATAATAACATATATCAAACAATACAACACAAACATATGATTTACAAAAAATTGACAAAAGTGCGGAAGTTTCAAATGCGGTATCAGAACAGAACAGTGAACACATCGAAATTTAAGACCAAATGATTTGAAATTTCGACCTATTGTTACACAGAATTTAAACCTTGTATTTTTATATACACAGTGCTTAAACTTTGACAGTTATTAAAAAGAAAATAATTAAATTTACATTATTGGTCAAAGATAAGGGCCACAAGTGTACCCTCCCATTGTAGTAAATAGATATATTTTCGTAAATGACAAAACTTTCAGAATGGGTTTTTTTTCCAGGAAATAAACACAGTTTTAGCAAAATATTTGAATTGTAATGATTTGGTTAAACGATTGACATGGTTCAATTAGGTAGTTAAAAATTCGTCATGGTTTTGATCAAATTTTTCATGGAATAGACTTAAATTGATACATATTTGTTTCACACTAATATCGGTAGTCTTGAAAGGCGCTAAAAAAACAAAGTTCAAATTTTGTAATTGACAAAAAGAAAAGAAGCCGTTTCAACAAGATTGGGTTACCGTAATAGCAAACCGTACAATACACATTTTTGCTTTTCGGGTGTTTCCTAAGATATAATCAATGTGGAAATCGATCTTTCGAACTTGCATTCGATAAAATAGATTACAGAAAAGAAAGCGTTGCTTCTGTTTCATCTAGAATATTTTCTTCTTATGTCAACGATGGACTCTGTCAGGGATTTACATATTATTTGAGCGGCATCAATACATTTGTTGCTTAATGTTGAACAACATTATGTCTAAAATGAACCCAAGAAGATGTAGGTGTTTAACGCTAATGGTATTGCAACCCAACAATGAAACTAACCAAACGATCTCGAGAGAGCACCAACCAGTTTTCATCAAAAGACAGCTGGCTATTCATTATTCAATACAATGAACACAAACAATCAAAATGGATACGGACAAAAACAAGTTTAAGTGCACAAGTACTCCTCTAATATTTCTTTCGTGCTTAACTATAACAAAAATTTATAACATGATGCTAAGGTTACCAGGATCGTTTATAAATTTCCGGGCAAGGTAAACAACATCTCCGTAAAAATTAAGGATTCGTTGTCCCGTTTGAAATAAGTGTTCTATAGGTAAATCATACTTCAAACCCAAATCTTTTATATCTATTGAAGTATTTAGAAAAAGTTTTAGGTACTTTTTGTGGTAACGAAATCCCTGGCTAATTAATTTACCAGTAAAACATAGCTTACGTTCGTAAAAATCAAACACGTCACAACAGACACGGGCATAGCGAACGAGCTGTTAAATATAAACACCGTAAGATGGTGCCAAAGGAACAACACCATCCAAAAAGTGAAAATTAACAATAAAAAATGAAAAATTGTCCATTTCTCGTAACTTTCATTGTAGAGTTTCCCGTGTAAAACCAAAATATGTAAATCTAGGAAAACACAATTATTACCGTTTACGTTTAATTCATTTAAAGTAAGTTCCTTTTGGTAAGTTTCGGCAGTATATATAGAAAATTTTTTACAATACAGAACACTTTCGATTAGTGATTTCTCTCATGTACAATCGAATAATTTTGCACAGTAATTTCAGACACAAACATATTTTGTAAGATGTCTCTCTGAAATAAACAACAGATGTCATTTGACATACATAGTTTTTGCATACTTAAAATCGTCATGCTGACTGAGTTATTCATTCAAATCCGGATTTTTAGCGATACTTATACGACTCGTATGAGCTAGTTTGAACGAGGTCCCATTACGAATCTGAGAGCTACTTTTTTTAAATTGTGAAAATGAACTATTCCATATTGATTTATTCCGGATTTTCAGTCATAGAAACATGACGTTATAACATTTTTGTTTTTTTTATTAACTATATGCCATCTTTGGGATAGCTTGAATGTGAGGGCTTTCTTGTGATTTTATATAACGTCACTTCTTGTAGATTGGCTTAAAGGAGAAACAGGTAATGGATACGCACAAAACACTAGTTTCAACGCATTGCATTGTGTCTCTGTACCATTCAGGTTATCTTGTTTTGTATCATTCTGTTTGTCTCTGCTTTGCTTCTTTAAGTAATTGGTTTAGGTAGTTTTAGTATTATGATGTTTTGTCTAATGCATCTGGTGATTTGTATTATCCTTTTTATTTATTGTGTGAACCTACTGAGTGATTGTTGTTTCCCTAATTATAGGCCGATTATCTAGATTGGAAAAAACAGATCGACCATAAACAGCAACCAAAAGACTAAGGCCATGTTCACACCAAACACCATGCACAGTAAACATGTTTACAATTAGTAATGTAATGGACACTGGTTTCACATTAAATTTGTTCACATGTATACACCTTGTTTTATTACCTGTACATAAGATTTGTTCACACTTTTAATCTATATGTCATTTAAATGTTCATTACGTAGACCGAATGCAAAGTTTTCGGTCAATTGTTCTAGCAGTAAGGGAACAACCATTTGACTTCAAAATAAGGGGGGCGGGGCTGTAGAAATTTTCCGATTACCAATTGTATCAATTATTAAAATATATTCTGAATCAAGAGTTTCCCAAAACATTATAGTGTTAAATATTAAAAAAAAAGTTTGATCACCAGCATAAAAAAAACGGATTAAAACGTTCGCTCGAAAACAAAATCTGACTCAGATAAAAAAAAATATACCCTCCCCCTTTTTGAAGTTATTTGGTCCTTTATGAATGCATTTTGAAGATTTGCAGTAGTTTAAATATACTAAAGATGTCTCTATTTCGAATTAGAAAACGTAGGCTGCAGCATCGTGCTTAAAGACGAAAATGAGAAGATATTTGGAATTACTACATTTTTATCTTTCCTATTTGTTTCAAATGGTATTTCTTATCTAAGGAGTATTTGGAAGAGTGAGAGGGTAATGTTTTTTTGTTTTAATTTTAAGTGTAGTTAACCACACACTTTTTATTTTAGTAATGCATATGTAACATTTCTGTGTACGTCAAATCGATTCGGGAAGACCTTTTCAAATGAATTAGGCAGCAGCTATTTAATTTTCAATTTTCGGGGTGGGTAGGGGGAGGGGCGTTGTTGGAGGCGGCTATTGATTTTTTCAGGACAAAAATATTTCTTTGCTCTAAACAAAATCCATAACAAACCCCCCGAAAATAAATGGTTGCTGCCTTATAGGTTCGGCAATGATGCTGCTTTGAGTCTTGATCAGGGGATAATAAAGTACGTTTTTTTTTTTCAAAACAAATAAACATATACATTTTAGACAACAATTTCTGTAAAGAACTCTATAGTTCTATAGGTAGAACTTCAAGATCAAATCTTTATATCTATTGACGAATTTAGTAAAGGTTTTAGGTACTTTTTGTGTTAACAAAATTCCTGGCTTAATAATCTATCAGTAAAACATAGCTTACGTTCGTTAAAATCAAAAACGTCACAATAGACACGGGCATATCGAATTATTATTTAACGAAAACATATCATCATGATAACGATAAGTGTTGTTGAATTTATCAACTAAATGCAATTTAGACGGGTTTTACTGAGTTTGGTCATAAACTGCGATTCATAACAGTACAAATTCAAGTCTGCAATTAAAGGGGCGCAACTATTGCACATAGGAATACCAACAACGTACAACGATCAGCTTTGTTTCCGAAACGTACACAAATATTATCAAGGAGAAAATTAACAGCTCCAGACATCTTATCCCACCTCCAGTGAGTATATCTGTCATATTTACCTTTCTCATTAGAGAGGAAGGCTTTAAATGAGTTGCAGCAAACACATTCAGATTTGCCAAACGACCATTTAACTAGATACAATTCAAATCTTGAGTTTGATAAGATTTTGTTGAAGTGTAGTGTAAAGAGTAGAGTAATCAAAACTGTTTACAAAATCAAAAGGACCATCAAAATCATGTAATTTATGTAAACATCTAAAGATTTTTTTACACTCCAAAAATAGTTAATTCCACTTTTTTCAAATATTTAATTTGAAATTTAAGTAAATCAGAAATGAGGAATCCGACTGGCGTCCCTCTATCTAATTGAAGGAGGATATTTAAGAGTTTAATGTTTACATAATTACCTTAAGATAATTGGTTTTCATATCCGTAGATGCACACAAAATACTCACAAATGAAATAAAATTGAGAATGGAAATGGGGAATGTGTCAAAGAGACAACAACCCGACCAAATAAAAAACAACAGCAGAGGGTCACCAACTAATAATAATGAACGCCATACTAATTTCCAAATTGTACACAAGAAACTAAAATTAAAATAATACAAGACTAACAAAGGCCAGAGGCTCCTGACTTGGGACAGGCGCAAAAATGCGGCGGGGTTAAACATGTTTGTGAGATCTCAACCCTCCCCCTATACCTCTAACCAATGTAGAAAAGTAAACGCATAACAATACGTATTTATTGATTTAGTAATTTTTTTCATTACAGTCTATGAGTGTTGTATGCTCATCATTGCTCATGGTATTTAATTGTTTTGTAAACGAGTAACAAATAATAGAAGCCTAATTATGGTTCTTTGTGTTGATCTTCTTGTGTCAAATTGGTGAGCAATCTATGGTCTTGATTATTCCATTGTCACTCTGCGCTGTGTTAAAATATAGGCGAAAAGATGAGTTTTTTTTTCAAATTTGTATATACTTTTTACGTAACAACACCAGATTTACTTTAAATTTAATTGAAATAGCAATTTGTAATGAACTACAAGAAATCACACATTCAGAGGCCTGTTAAACGCGGATTTTTATATTCCTTAAAAATATTAGATAATATTAACTAGTGTCTTGTTAAAATTTGACTGGTATTCTTATTTTATCTCAACAGTAGTACTTTAAATGTCCAAGCTGAATAATTTGCATTAATGCAGCGAAGGAACATTCAAACCAGTAAGTCGAAAATAAACGGACAACGCTAAGGCAAAAGAAGTGAAAGACCAAACTACAAACAACAGTACATAAAACACAACATAAAAAACGAAAGACTGAGCAACACAAACCCAGACAAAAAACCGGACACTTTATATAAAGGACAATCTAAAAATTATTAGATTAATGAAAAGAATAAATCATTAAAATGATAGGATAAGTGTACCAAGCTTGATCATTTTGTGCTATGTGAAGTGTTACCAAATACAATTGTAAAGATCAAATTATAGTCAATTATTAGTCCAATGGTTGTGTTTGTAGTCTTCCTATAAGACTACTAGTAAGACGTTTTACACTAACTCTAAAACGACTGTAGAAGATAACATATTATCATCAGTCTTGTGAGTTAAACTTGCTATTGAAATTTTGATGCAAAAAATACAGAACACTTTCGATTAGTGATTACTCCCAAGTACAATCGAATATTTTTGCACAGTAATGTCACACAAACGATCAATTATATTTAGTAAGATAACAAAGATGTCTCTCTGAAATAAACAACAGAGCTCGTTTGACACACATAGGTTTTGCATACTTACAATCGTCATGCCTATTGAGTTATTATTCAAATCTGGATTTTTAGCGATACTCCTACGACTCGTATGAGCTCATTTGAACGGGTCCCATTACGAATCTGAGATTAGTGCTACTTTTTTTTTGAATTGTGAAATAAACTATACCAGATAAATTTATTCCAGGTTTTCAGTCATAGAAACAAGACGTTATAACATCTTTGTTTTTTTTTTATTAACTATTTGTCATCTTTGGGATAGTTTGACTGCGAGGGCTTTTTAGTGGTTTTATTTAACGCCCTTTCGTGTAGATTTGCTGAAAGGAGATGCAGGTAAGGGATACGCACAAAACACTCATTGCATTGTGTGCCTGTACCATTCAGGTTATATTGTCTTCTACGATCCTGTTTTTCTTTGCTTGTTTTTCTTCTTTAAGTAATTGGTTTAGGTAGTCTTAGTATTATGATGTTTTGTCTAATGCATCTGGTGATTTGTATTATCCTTTTTATTTATTGTGTGAATCTACTGAGTGATTGCTGTTTCTCTAATTATCAGCTGGAATTATTATATGCCTTTTCAGGCCGATTATCTAGATTGGGAAAAAAGATCGACCATAAACAACAACTAAAAGACTAAGTTTAATATAACTCACATTGCTTAACATGAATTTAACGAAAAGTGACATTAACAATTACCAACCTAGAATTATTGGTTGACTAAGAACGAAAGATAGTTTTGTGATTTTTGTATCTCTAAAACTTTACCTCCCTATTCTGGTTTATTCTTCGAATGATACATATCTAAAGTAATTTTATATACTGCAATTAAAAAGGGCGTTTGTTAGTAATAGGAAACTGATGATATTAATATTATTTTTCATACATGTTAAAGTCACACAGGAAATTTGATTGTTTCCTCATTCGGAAAAATCGTGAGAAAATAAATCAACATATAACATGTACATTTCTAGACAGCTCGAAAAGTATCAGGATAAATGAGATGGATATATTTATAATAGTTATAGTAATTGTAGGCGGTATGTATTAATAAATATACAATAGGCTTCCATGTATGTTCTCTCTTGATCTTTTCAATGTTCTGTTGTGTGGATATTGTATCTTTATATATTGTGTTATTTAATAATGAGAACATTTGTGCTTTATAAACATTTGCAAAAATAGCAATCATATCTAAACCTCAAATGTTGCTTGATTTCATTGTTGATCAATCAAAATATTAATCTTTAACGTATTCAATTAAAAAGAAACCCACACAGATACTCAAATATATTATGTTGCTTCTCTATTAAACAATAAACTGTTATAGATAAAAAAAAGAGAAGAAAAAAAAAAGCCAATTGTAGTATACTGCTGTTCAAAAGTCATAAAGCAATTGAGAGAAACCAAATCAAGGTATCTAGCTTACACACTAATGTTATTTAACTACAGACATGGACGATGTCAAACCTCGAAAACAGACAAACAAAATATTGACAAAAGACGGAAAATCAAAACCACAATCCATGAAAAAAATAGATCTGTCGTTGTCAGCATAACATCATGAACAATATCAGATCTTGTTGCACGTGTGACACATTCATTGTAACCACTTAGTCGGAGTTGGACTGTCACTCTAGTATCTATCGCCCTTCTTTCAAAACCACTGGGTCGATGTCTCTGCGGTTGGACATTTTGTTCCCGAGGACATCTTCCGCCTAGTACCTAAAGTGTATGAATTTACGAAGATCTAACAAGATACTGGCTCGGACGTCAAACTGGACGTCGCCCAGTATAAACAGACGTCACAATGGACAAGGCGTCGTCTGATACGGCAGGTGTTTTGTTGATCTATGAGTTTGACTGTCCCTCTTGTATCTTTCACCCCTCTTCTGTGTTGTACTCATAATCATTAAGCAAATTGGATGATTAACATTTATTTTAGCAGCCCATGTTTTAACTGCCGTGTTGATATAAGTAATTATAGGTAATAATTTATCACAGTGTTTGGATTGATAACATATATATTTATCAAATTTGCTCCACTATATTCAAAAGCGTAATTCAAACTGATAATGTGTAAATAAACATGATAAAGAACAAATTGATTGACTTAAAAACCAAAAACAAGGGTAACATTTTCACAGAATTTGATAATTTAAAAAAATTAGATAAATTATGCAGCTTTTTCTCCGTAATAAATGATACGCTCACGCACAACCATTTATATTTGCTTCAAAGTTTGTAAAGATTTTAGTTAAAAAGATGACAACTTTACATTTAACCCTGAAATATGGGCTAACGTATTTATTGTCCCGATTCATACAAGTTGACCAACGTCTATTAATAAATACTAGATAATAGATTAAGAAATATAATTACTCAGAGTAGATATTAGGATTAATACAGAAAAACAAAATAGTCACCATAACATTATATTTGCACTTAGCTCCACAAGGAATGTGATGTTTTTCTAATTCACATTTAAACCATGCTAAATTATAGGAAATATAACACAAAACACATTTTTTACCATATTTGTGCAAATGTTGGACTGTGTCCATAGCAACGAAGCTCATATAGCATGCTATATAGTCTTTAATTATGGGAAAATCATCAAATCTTGATTGATTGATACACTTATTTGGGATGAAAATGCCTACATCCATGATTTGTTGATTTGCCAACAAAATATTTGGAAAAGGTTTGGCACACAGCCTGATTCTTAAAGTTGAGGAAACTAGGATAAAGCGAATTATTGATTTTAAAATGTGTATAAAAACACATCTTTGTGCGTATAAACTAATAATAACACATTAACTGAAAACATTCGATCAGACAGTGGCGTTCGTCAAGAGGATAATCTGAGTCTGAATTGTTTAAAAATGATTTGCTAGAGATTTTGTATTTTTTATGTTTTCAAGTTTAATTAAACAAAAGTACCCTTAACCGTTTAAATCATGCAATTGACTTCATTTTTCTTTTTCGAATTTATAATATTTAATGGATTGTCGAAATAAAAGGGACTATAATAGACATGACTTTTACATGAATAAAACCAAAGTGGGGGAAGATGACTGTTCGTAACTTCCGTTACGTTTGGCCCAATATGGCAGATGACAGTACCGATAGGATTATAAACTTCCTTAATACTATTGATTTAAAAGATCGTTGATAGAGAAAATTGGTAATTGACTGTGTAATATGTAGAATGGGCAAATGTCCACTTTTTTAAATGGGACGAACTCTGACGTCCCATGTCCCCAGCTTGTCTGGCAAAACAGCCGTTGTTCTTAACTAAATAAGACTTATTATAACCCAAAACAAGACATTTATATTTACAATTCCCGTTTTATAGAAAAAAAGCTCTGTTTAATGAGACGGTGAAGTCGACCTTTTAATTAAACATCGGGAATGATAGTGTGAAAATCATAAGTTTAATAATGCTGCAAAATTACAGAGATTGTATAGTAAGATTTAGCAGTAGATCTTATAGAAATTTTAAGAGTCCACAGCTGATAACCACTACTGGTTGAATATATGTAGACATGTAATTTAGATGATTAACAACGTTAGTACCTAGAATCTATACTTCAAGAACATAGTGCATTATTTGTGAAATTGACACGGAATATTTATCAACAAGAGCTTGATATCGTTCGATAAACCTCTTTAGAAAATGGACGAGACGTTCTTAGACATAACCCAGGTTCATCAAAATTTTGCTAAGACGCTGGTGAGTAGAAGCCGCAAACTCTTGAATATCGAAGGAGTTGGGAAATGTACATCTCATATGCAGGTGAAGTTGTTATATCGCTACTAAGATGGGAGAAATTGATAATTTCCAAATTAAAATCGTCTCGTTTGTCATTGATGGTGGTACTTAAATTACCATGGTATAATTCTAAAAATAGGACAAAACAAATTATAATATTGCATCTTTATTTTCCAATTCTGACAATATATTTGTAATGTTGTAAATATACCAGAAAATAACTTCCATAATGCATCCAATTTACAGTTTCTTTTAAATGTTACCATTTGAATTCACCATCTTTTAATAGCAGTTTGTATTTGTTATCATTGTTTATTTGTTTGATTTATTTTCAATATGTTACAGGTTCTGCTTCACAATACGTACAGCTGTTTGCTCCACGGTATATAACAAAGAACCAAGGTATACTACTAAACTGCACCTCTTTAAAAGCACCTGTTGGAGAATACGCGGAATTTCTAGTGAATGGTAAAACGTATACAAGTTTACAAAAGCACAACTTTCATTGTGTCGTTGGAAATGAAAACATTAATTGCGGGAAAAACAACTGTCAGTGTTCAAATAACTCTCTATGGTACTCTCTTTTGTACACGGGTTATACAAATGTCAAAAAAATCAACTTTAAGTGTGTGATGATATATGATGATGTTGGAAAGCAATCCGATGAAATCTGCACAACCATTTTGGGTACGTATACATGGTATGGGTTGCACTTTTGTAAATATAGACAATGCAAAGGAACTCCTTTTACGGCCAAAACACGGTCACTTTTACCATGTTTACTATGAAGTTTTGTAAAGTTGTATCCTAGAAAAAAAGGATATGGAGTAAATGTACATAGGACAAAAAATACACAATACATAGAAAAAATAAAAATAACAGCGAAAAGGGCTTATATTACTGTTCTTCATCTTGACAGTTGATATAGTGTCTTCAACAATGAACAAATCATTCATATCCAACAGCAAGCACAAGACGGCTATTAGCGTCGAATTAAGCGGTAGAAGGAAAGGTCGATATGCACTACTATTTTATTCAAAGTGGGAAACATTGGGTTGTGTGGCATATTTTTAACATTTTTAACATTTATATGCCCCGAACTTCCAAGAGTTTAAACTTATTTTAAAATTCTGGATAATCTGTCCCTTTCTCTTTAGGTCTTCCTCGGAAATTGATTCCACTGCGACCATGTGTATTTAAACTGGTAACATTCCCAAATTGATGAAACATACAGATCATATCTGGGAACCATTATATAAACAAAATTGAGTACAGCCTTACTAAAATTTATTCGAATGAACATAATTTTAGAACTACAGTATTTCTTTTTCACTGCCTGTTTATTGTCTAAATGAGGAAGAAATTATGCTCTTGACAAAGGATGCATGAATACATTTTCTTCAATATACAGACTTGTCAGTATAATTTTTGATATAGCTCTTTTCCCTCTTTTTAAAGCAGTTAGATTTGAACCTTAAAATGAGGAAAAGAGGAAATTCCTGCTTGTTTAGTTTATCAATAGAGGAATTGTTTTTATCAACATCAGCAACCTTCTACATCCTTTTTATTTTCAAATCAGTCTCTTCCTATTGTATCTCACAGTTACACCAACAACCCTTGCACCTCATTATTAATATATCATATATCAAGTATTCAACTATATACTGAGCCAAAAAAGTTTTGAAACAAAATTATACAAAATGTACATCCAATTAATTAAGCGAAAATACGTCATAAAGCCCTGCTCACAACGAACCTACGACACATCTATGCAGCGCCACGACATGTAATTTTGTCAAATCGCGGGTCATCTGTGATCGTCGTACGTCGGTCGCACGATATTTTGATCATCGTGGCACTGTCGTGTGTCGTGGGACAAAAATTGGACAAGCAACCTTTTTTGCTCTACGATTTTTTGTGATCTTGTGGTTGTCGTGAGAGTGTTGTGCTATAAACACATTGTCGTGGGTACCAACATAATCCAATTTTATGAGACAAAAACTGGTAAGACTGTTGCACGACTGTCGTACGTCAATCTCACGACTATTAGCAAGATACTCGCGATACAGTCGCATGATTGTCTCACGAATACAAAATCTCGTACGATGCTCGAACAACATTGATTGTCTGTCATACGACAGTGGTACGTTCGTCGTGTAACATATATCGTTTTCTTTAGAAGCAACTTGGTAACCACATATATATGATATGATTCATATGATTCAGCTTATGGTAGTGAACTCATCCTTTTGATCAACAGCATCCACGATTACTGCTACCACCTTTCTTTTTGTCATTTTTCTTTTCATCCTGGTTTAAATTCGCTGAACAATTATAATATGACTAAAACGAAAAACATTGTTTACTATGACCGAACTTATATTAACACTGAACAATATTGAAAGCAAATAATGCAATAACGCAATAAATCGGGCCTTCTTTATATACTAGACGTTCGGAGTCAAACACGCGAGTGACCCACGGCTGTCGTGGGACAGTCGTACGACAGTGGCATGACAGTGACAAAACAGTAACACGCACATCCCATGACATGAAAACATAGCAATTCACGATTGTCGTACAACTGTCACACGACCGACTTGCGACAAACCCACGACAGTACAAGTACAGTCCTTTTTTCTGTCGTGTACCCATCGTGGAACCATCGTGGACATGTCGTAACTGATGTGACTACTCAAAATATTTTTTTTGACATTTTGCACGACAGTGCCACGACAATTATTTTATAGATCTTCCACGACAAAAAATCGTACGATCTGTTGTGACCGGAGCTCAAATCGGCAGAGAAAACCCTGACCTCTAATTGTAAAATACCAAAATATGATATCGACAGGATGTATAATTGTACGTATTCGTAATTGTACAAAACGCCAACATTCATGGTTGATGCATTTCCCCGCATAATAGAGGGTATGTATATTAGAAAGGCAAAAGAAATATCGCCGTTCCATTACGGAAAAGGGACAATGGAGAAGGAAAACACGTTTGTTTTGTCATAAACTTTATTATAGTGTTTCTCGAATGTTATATAGACATGTCAAAGTCCAGAAAAGAATACTTATAGTTTTTTATGTAAGTGTTTTGGTAAACGTAGTCAGCATATTTAGAAAACATTTGTAACTATTTATTAAAAAACAGTTCACTAAAATGGGAGTGAGTGCTACTGAATTGATCAATCAAATTGAATTTTGACGGATATTTATGGATTCATGTATCCACTCTTTATAGTGTATTGTGGTTGGACCCTGGCCTTGTGGACCACGTTAGAGACATTTATTTTATAATGCAAAATGTGGTGCGGTTAATTTATTCACTGAGTGGTGGGATTGGCGCTCATGAAAATATCTACGATCTTTCAATAAACTTTTCAAACGAATCGTTCATTCATTTTTTGATAAAAAATTAAATATTGCAGTCTTTCATGTCATAACACTATTAGTAAGTTCATATTTTATTTGCAACAAGTAAAAATTGTAATCCTTTTATTTATTCAAAAGACCTTTAAATTAAAGTCATATGAAACTTAAACTTAATTTTTATTTTATATAACTAAATGGCTAGATTTTATTATAAAAGTTATGTATAACAACTTTTTTCTACATAAAATTCCGGAATTTGTCAAATTTGAAAGAAATTTACTTTATTAATTGCTTGCTTCCAGCAAACTATTTACCATCACGTTTTCCGTATGCAGTTACCTTAGCGTGACCTTTCACGTAAAAATCCAGTGATCGCAATACGCAAGTGCAAAGGAGAAAAACATACGTTAACGTATGTTTCGATGACGGAATTTATTATGAAAAAGACTCATTAACATCCAAAGTTTTGTTGCAATGAAGAAAAGTTTTGTAAATAGTATTACTAAACCTTTTTCATAACTTCTTTGAAAGTAGTAATTAAGGCAACTAGTCTGAACAACAACATATTGTAATAACCTTCAAATGGCCATGTTATGCATTCTATGCATGTTATGCATGTTATTAAAAAAAAAGGTTGTTCTTGATTTAGGATGATTTAAAGCTTGACATATTATCACACACCGGGCTATTTTGAAAACCTTATGTTAAACTCGAACTATTTTGTTTTTGTTATGTAGTTACTGTCAGCGTGATATTGACCTTTGCATCTTTAAGCTTAGGAAATATCAATTGTTTCCTCGAATGTGACATACCAAATAATACCTGATTTTGAATTCAAATTTGCAAAATAACGGATAACACATGTATTATTACTAACTTTAAAGGAATAAACAACTAGAAAACCCTTCTAAAACGCGTGAGCCGATTTTGTATATTTGAAGCAATATTACACGAGAAAAATAAGTTTAGATAATTATTTCTTACAGATATTAAAGGACCAATTATGTCATCTAATAAAATATTTCCACTGGTGGCTGGTATTGAGGTTGAAATGAAATGCAGCGTTTCGGTTATGGATATTGAGGTTCAAATAGTTTGGGATTGCTGGAATTTCTCAACCATTCAGAACAAGTATCATACCCCTGAGTACATCTCAACATTAACTTTCATTCCGTCATCAATTTTAAATGGTATCATCTGTAAATGCTTGGTGGAAGTAGAAGATTTTGTATCAATCGCTAATACAACACTAGAAGTAACAAGTAAATATAATTAAACATGTTGACGGACAGAAAATACAATTTGGTTCAAATAAAAATATTTTTTCTTTAAATGGATGATTAAATAAAAGGACGGTCAAACCAAATTTTCTATGCATATGATTTTTAAATTCATATCGGAATTTTAATAGACAAAATTCCGTATTTAAAAGATCTTTTCGACCTTTTACCTCAAATGTAGCTTGGATGATTATTAACGTTTTAGTTTACAGCCAATGTTGTCGAAGACACGAAAAAATACAAAACAAGAACCAATTAAATTTAGCAAAATAAGTATTAGAAATTATGTAAGACAAGCAAATATGAAAGAAAACATAAACGAAGAAATTATTTACTAATTAGCCTTCAATACCTCCATACTTGTGGAGTTTATGCAATCCCAATGGTTATTGTGTTACTTCTTGATCGATCTTACATCGGTACACTTATGTTGCCAAAATCTATTACTATCTTAAAGTAAAAATTACTGATTAGTTCCCGGTATTGCCCAATTAAAAGGAATAGGGATGGAATGTGACTTCGATAGGTGGAAAATATATGCTGTTATTTTACACAGATATCTTATATCGTACATCGGACGCATATATTGATTGCATCCGTAAAACAAACGATATAATGACTTTCCTTTTACCCTTTGAAACCCTTAATATCTCTATCAAGGTAATTAAAAAAGCAAAAACAGTCCCTGAAATGTCGAATGAAATATGTGGAAATATATTATGTTTGGAGCAAAAATCACTGGAGGTTTAAATAAGACAGGGAACGTTAACCAAGTATACAAAAATATAGCCATCAATCAAAACATAGAAAAATAGAGATTGAGCGACAAGACATCAGAAACCATACACATTTGAAGAACAAACAGTTTCGGCTACATCTGTGGTACCTTTAGTAACCAAGTAATTGTTGGTGTCAATGGGTGTTTATCGGAGTTTTCATAAACGGATAAAAGACAACTGTGATACGTCTACGATACATGATTATTTGTATTCAAAGAGAGTCAATTAAATGACTTTACAAAGATGACACTCACTTTTCAATTATTTAATTTTGGTCATGTTGGTGTTGGGTTTCCCGAAAATCAATTTTCATATGTATATCCCTTTCGCCAACACATTTTCTTTTCGCCACTTGATATTGTTACTTTCTTTTTCGTACATAATTTAATTTCAATTTGAAGCGTTATATTCGACGCTATATTTGGGTTTAATTCAACATTTATAATCAAATCATTGTGCACTATAGTCCCACATCTCTATTTCATAATCAACATTAGAATGTACATACACTCAATGAGAATAATTTCAATTTATCTCTTTGGATACTGACAAAAAAAATGCATTCTTTGTAGATTTTGCAATGCTTTACCACATCATCAAATCCGTTTATAGGTTATTTACCGTTTAGTTAGGTTCTCTGAATACAACTCAACATTTATTTCAAGTTTGTAGTTGTTTTAACAAACAAAACGTCTAAGCTAACAGTCGTTACAGTCGAATCGTTGGAAGGCAATCAAGCATAAAAATAGGTACACAACAGTTCGCACTAAACAGATTGTAAAGAAACCACTCATCTGTATCATTTGCATTGTAGTTAAAAAATAATATACAGTGTAAAAATTGCTGGTACAGGGTTGTGACAATTGTTTTCCTGCATTATTCTATCCCAATAATGCAAAGCTCTGTGTGTCTTTTTATAATGAAAAAAATCAAAGAATCCCGAAAAAAATGACGACGACAATTCTCACGCAATATTTTTTGTCATTACTTTGTTCCTCAACAACTTTATTATATTAATAAATGAGATAATACCGATCCCTAGCTGACATCATGTCCTTTGTTCAACATGTATCGTAGCATCTGTATCCCTTGGTAAAAAACCCAATATTAAATGCTCTTGAATATGTTGAATATTGTTTCATCTTCGAGATAATTAGGTCGTATATAAATGCCGCTCGAATACTGCTACATTTACATGATTTATGAGATGAAAGGTTTACCTAATAAAACAGTGTAGTCATTTCGCATGATACACCATCCTAAGAACATGTACGTAATTGCATAGCTTCCGTGAATTGGAGTTCATTTTAGGAGATGTCGTTTAGTTTGCCAACATTAAGTTTAAAAAATATAAGACCGCATAAGGGACGAATCAAAAGGTCAATGTAGGATAACAAACTTAGATCACATAGTTTGTTTCACTGACCCTACACCCCTTCTCTTAATTAAATTTTGGTAAAAAATGATTGACCAATATGGATATATATATGTAAAATCAATTTTGGATAAACAAACCTTGCAGCAATTTGTTCCACCTAAACTATCTCATTTAAGTTTTTTTTTTTTTTTTTTTTTTTTTTTTTTTTTTTTTTTTGACAGTGATTTTTTTCATAAGGGCATTGCTGTGAGGTTGTTTTTACCTTGCCAATAAAGACCTTGTACGTTTTATTTTTGGCGAGCATTTATCTTATTTCCTATTTATTTTCGATGTCAAGTAACACTTTTCAATTTAGTTCAAAAATGTATCATGCTTATATTGTGCTCGAATAAAACCAAGAATAAACAGGTAAAGAAATATCATGAATTTCAAAAAAATAAATAATAAATTTATTTAGTAAACTAAATATATAGACAAATAATAATGTTGCGTAACACATGACTGTTCAAATTTGTAAACACATAACAACCTTGCATATATATTTTAAGATGAACCCTTTTTGAAGTTGAATGAGAATATAATCTGCAACAGTGCACAATCAACTGTGATTTCATGTGAAATCTTAGGCGAATTATCCAAACATGGTTTCTATCGGTGGATTCATTCATTGAACGGTGAAAAAATCAGAGAAATAAATGGAACTGTTGTTGGAAATGGATCCTTTTTAGTTCTTAACTCGTGTGGATATCGGGATGTTGGCAGCTACAGCTGCAGAGCCTGGAACAACTACAGAGGGCAAATGTTTTTAGCTAACAGAACAACAAATGTTGAGGTTGTAGGTAATACATTCTTTTTAGTTTAAAGTTCATTTGCCTAAAACATTGAGACAAGTATTTTCTTATTATTTTCATACTATATTTTATTGTCGCGAAATTCACCAACTATTGTAAATATGAAGGATGCAGTATATAAAGCTTTCAACTTATTTTTTAAAAAACCTTCGGGAGTATAAACAAGTATGATAAAAAGTAGCAAAAGCCTAAGATTAATTACCAGTGTGCAGGGAACTAACAGATAGGACCACTATGGTCAAATTTTGTTTGACACTTGCATACCGTTATTTCATTATAGAATATGATAGTTTTTTACATTTAATTTTATTGTTCAAGATATAATGCACAAATCATTCCATCATTGCGATTTATTAAAAAAATGTATAATCAAGTTTTTATGTAATCAATATATGATATTCTAAATCAGTGATTTTTTTTCTCCAGGAAAGCCTGTCATACTGAAAACATACATAAGAAACAAATTAAGCATACGTTTGGTTGTTGCTTTTTATTCAAATCCCAAAGCCTCAAATGTGCAATGGTACTTACGCGATAAGCCCGTATTTAATTCAACCAACTATGCACTAGATGTATTCGAGACAAAGGTAGAACTGGTCATATTTGACAAACGAGTTCATTTTGAAGGATACGTCAACAACATTACTTTACCCGAGCCTATTAGTGGAATGTACACCGTAATGATAGAAAACGAGTATGGAATAACAAAGGGAGAGTTGGAACTTACCATCAAAGGTTGAAGTAATCTTGAATGAAACTTTTATTCTGAATGTTGTTTTTAATTTGATCACCAGTTGAATTGTTTGATTGTATTGCCAATTATAAACTGTTATAACTTAGCACGTTTTTGAACTATTTAAGTCAGCGAAAATACCCTATTAGAAATTAATTGTAACACACATTTTTTTATGTCCGATTTATGGTCTGTGCGTCCGTCCTTTCGTCCGTTCGTCCGTTCGTTCGTCCGTTCATCCGTTAGTTATTCCGTCCGTGTGTTCCGCTTTAGATTAAAGTCTTTGGTCGAGTTAGGTTTTACTAAAGTTGAAGTCAAATCTACTTGAAACTTACTACACATGTTCCCTATGATATGATCTTTCTAATTTTAATGCCAAATTACAGATTTTTTGATAACGATAATGATCTTTTGCACATATGCATTAAATTCAGCCAAATATACCGTTTATATTATTAAACGTAGAAAACAATCGATGTATTAATTACATGCCCGGACATTTTACACCCTGACATAGATTACAATAGCTGCATTTGGAATGACAATTCAGAATTTTTCGTTTTTTATGCTCCTCAACTTTGTAATTGACTCAGCCTTCCAACTGTTTAGACTCAATCTTCATTGAGGAGTATTGTGTAGTCAAAACGCTCATCGGTCGTAACAAGCCTGTAACTATTTTTTAACAGTATTTACGACTACTTTACTGGCAGTGTACTTGTATAAGCTAAAGTAAAGTGTGTTCAAAATGAATGGGCATTGCTCATTGTTGGAGGCCGTATGTTGACTTATAGCTGTTAATGTCTTTGTCATTTGATCTCTTGTAAAGAGTTGTCTAATCGTCAATCATACCATATCTTCTTTTTTTTTTACATTTTTCTAAACGAGTATTGTTCAAACCAAATGAGAGCCCTTTGCAAGCAACATTATGCATTTCAATAACAATCTATCGTTGATATAATCACTACCTCCTTCTAATGACTTGAACTAAAAAAAAAACATAATTAATTTGTAATATATTCTTTATAAATAATTGTTAAATTTTTAACTGAATGCATTTGTAATTACCGTATGGTCAATTACAATTTGATGCTACAAGATAAAAAAAGAGATGTTTTTGTATATTATGTCAATCAGACAGATCCGTTGTATTTAATGTTGCTGTTTTACACAATTAATTTTTCAAATGTTATGGTTTGAGCGCTCGTGACGAAGGTATATCAAGAAAATCAAGAAAAAGACGAGGACTCCAATCAAGTCGCATTTTTTTATAAGCATCTATAAGCATGTTTAGCCTATTGAAAATTTTCATTTCATTCTAATACTTTAATCGAAAAGTAAAAGATACAAAGTTTCCATTCATGTCACAAAATTAGTTTGTTTGTTTGTTGGTTCATATTTTGCTTTTAATTTAAAGTTCTTCTTGTATAGGTACTTTACCAATATTTTGACAAATATATTTATAGGGTCAACATATAATATAACAATAATATTTTGGATCCTGACTGGTGTGGCAGTTTTTCTTTTGACGGCGACAATAAGTACATTATTCGCGAGAAGAAATCACAGTAAGTAACGTTAGGTAGTAAATCTCATGTAAAAAGATATTCGTTTCAGATAATTGCTATATGTTACTCTTCTGTCTTATCTTATGTTATACTATAAGTAACATAGTGCGCTAGTGACCTGATACGATATATATATGGGGTCAGTTAATTCCATATGGGGTGAGAGCGAAGCTTTTAATGTGTTGTATGGAATTTACTTCAATCGTTCAATCGTATGTTGAAACCTTTAAGATTTTTTTTCTCACCGCCATCTCGGTATATAGAGGGACAAAAGTCCATTACTAACATAATATGGAACATTACTAACATAATATGGAACCTTACTAACTTAATATGGAACATACACGGTCTCCACGGGGTTGGTATTAACCAATCATATTCTTAGAAATATATAGGACGTAAGATAAAATAGTGTCCTCCGCAAAATAACACCCCAAAATAATTAATCATCATTTTCAACTAAGATTATTCAATTCAATACTTTTACACGATCTTTACAATTCAGTT
This sequence comes from Mytilus galloprovincialis, assembly GCA_037788925.1. NCBI lineage: Eukaryota > Metazoa > Mollusca > Bivalvia > Mytilida > Mytilidae > Mytilus > Mytilus galloprovincialis. The sequence goes on from CM075341.1 coordinate 55,171,484, forward strand.
ATTCCTTTTTATTTTCAATGTCCTATTCAAATGTACCTTTTCACGCGAACTTTTATAAAATATGTTTTTCAAAATAATTGTATTTCTATAATGTGTTCAATGCTTGTATTTAAAAGTACTGAGAATGAACTAGTCCTGCTTTATGCATCTTTATTAATTTCGATTGTTCGAAACATTTTTGTTCTATTTTTCAGCATCAAGGCAAGCAATTTAGCTTAATTTTGAGCTATATGATGAAAATATACTTTTAAAAAAGAATATCAAATTCCTCTAAGGATATTGATGCCTTAGGAAAAATTTGTCTTTAACAGTTAATCTATCGCAATGAGCATCAATCATAGTAAGACGATGAATATATGCGTAATCCTCATCTTTTATTAACAATATTTACTTCACATTGAATACTTCTACATTTGTAAACTAACTATTATTTGACTTCAGCCTCCTCTTATGGTATGTGTGTACATGACTCATGTCATGAGGAAAGAAAAGGTTCCGTGTGTGATAAATTGAGCGCTGTAAATCATCAGCTTGACTTATTTGTTGGCATTGTACAATGTCATACTTTTTTCAAATCGCTTATTGAATTTTGAAACCAAACTCGCTGAGGGTGTACTCATTGCCATTGTTTGTTTCGTAGAACAAATATGGTATGGGGTTTACGCATTGCTGAATACAGACTGTATGGTGAACCTTGTTGTTCTCATTTTGAATCTAATGTATAGCTTTCTCAATGGCACATCTTGAAGGATTTTAACCAGCTACCCGTAAACCTCGTATAATCTTAGATCGATTCTTTAAGTCTTTCGTATTGCAAGTAAGGCACATTCATATTTAATTCTAGTAACAAAGAAATTTGAATGGAAACAATTTCTTTTATTTTGGCTGTAACATTTAATATAATTCTGAATAAGGCTAAGACAAATTATATAGCGTTTGTGTTATTTCAAAATGTATTGTTACATACTGCCATATTTCCTGTTTAATCATCGAAAACTTAAAACTAAATGCATTTGCTCAGGTTCAAATTTGAAGGATGAAAGTTGTATTTCCTATCATGATTGGCTTGATACAGGGTTGCAGTTCACAAGAAAGGTATAACACCAAGAGTTCAAATGGTGAAGTTGAAATCACCCCTTCGTAAATTTTACGGACGCCGTCACGAGCTAGTTGACTGGTATGGAATAACTGTTTCACAGAAAAATCGGATATGTTCCTTATGTTGTAACAACAATACACTTCCCCTTTCACGAATGTGACCTACCTAATGAGATTATTTACTGGATTTGTAATAACATAAGCAACACGACGAGTGCCACATGTGGAGCAGGTCTGGTAACCCATACGGAGCACCTGAGATCACTCCCAGTTTTTGAAAGGGTTCGTGTTGCTTAGATTTATTTTTCTATGTTGTGTTTCGTGTAATATTGTTTGTCTTTTTCATTTTTAGCCACGACATTGTCATTTCATTTTCGATTTATGAGTTGGAATGTCACTCTGTTATCTTTCGTCCCATTTTTTGAGATTTCAGGAAATGCATTTGATGTAAGTGATTATCCGATCCCGCATTTAAACTTTTCCGTTGATGTAAATTGAAGATTTTGGATTGCATTTGGTAACGTAATAAGCAGTTTGTATAGCCTTGAAAAATTTAGAACTTGGCATTTTGTATATAACTTATTGAATACCCTTTGTTGACCTCTAGATGTCTCTTTTTTCTTTGTTTCATTGTAATGAAAAAATACAAAACATGTAATAAATTAATTTTTATCATAATTTAATTTTGCTTTCCTTTATAGGAAGTGACTTTGCTACTGATAACAGAGCAGCAATGTAAGTATTAAACATTTTCGTAACAACTTATTTTGGAGAAATACTTCAATAAGCACTAATAAATGTACATCTACAATTCTTTATTTAATTAAAGTGTTAATCATATTTGTTATACATAGATACCATTCCCTAAGGATATTTATTTAAAGGAAGTTTGATTGACGACCGCAGACGAGACATGTTATGCTTAACATAATTATAAACTTTATATTTTAAGATATCATGCAGCGCCAGTGATAGAAAACCAAATGAGTATATATGATATTCCTGGAAATCAATATGAAGAATGTGAAGACATCGAAGTTGGTTCAGATTATCTGCAAGTACTCAGTAGTAGTTGCTCCGAAAATGGTGATCAATACGAGGAAGTTCAGTAGGTCTTCATAAAACCCCAAGTATGAAAACAAATACTCATGTATTTTCAACTGATGATTCTTTTTTGAGATGTAATGTAAAAAGATTATCAAGAAGGATCGTTCGTATTATGAAGAGTATCAAAAGGAGGCACAAATGTCAGGAAGAAGTCTCGTTTTTTCTTCAATTTTGTTACTTGATTGAAAGTTTACATACATCAAAATGTTTCGTCAAGCAAAAGTACAAACATTTTATCACATTGTTCATGTATAGATAAGTATACTCAACCAGTTGTATGGGGTTTGGAATGTTTTTCATTCAAATATGGTCTACTCAGTTTTGGGTGCTGGATCCGATTTATTGTCTCCTACTCACCCATTTTTATCAATATAAAATAACCATAAACAATTGTCATACAAGTGGGATGTTTATCAAGATGTTAATTCAAAGTTAACCTTTCAATTTCTAAGTAAATTTCCTGTACTAAGTCAGGAATATTACAGCTGCTTTAACTCGTTCCGTTAATTGATAACGTTTGTTTTTTTGTATGGACTTCCTCCTTTTGAAATTACTGGAGAGTTTGGTATTTTTATTAAACTGTCTGTACGCCCGACTTGCGTTTGGTCAACAAAAGTTTTAACAATTTTGCTACAATTAACAAAACTTTCAACAGTTTTGCAACAATCAAAAAACTTTCAACAGTCTTGCTACAATCAACAAAACTTTCAACAGTTTTTCTACAATCAACAAAATTAAAAAGGCAAGGTCAAAAGCGGGGCCTAAACTCCGAAAAGTTTATCCGACCCTGTGGTAGAAAAGACCTTACCTTTTTTGTATAGCAACATTGGCCTAATAACATCTAAGTCATATGTAATCATACCTATGTATGTAATGATTCCTGTAAACTAAGAAATGATACCATCGGATAGAAAACCTCCAGCAATATGAAATTTGTTGATAGCAAATTGGTACAGATATTGTTTATTCATCCATATTTTGGCATTACAACGTTTAATCCCGCTGCAAATATTAGCATCTGTCTCATGTACAGTAGTTGTCGTTTGTTGTTGTAATTTATACGTGTTTCTCGTTTCTTGTTTTTATATAGACTAGACTGTTGGTTTTCTCGTTGGAATGGATTTACAATAGTAATTTTGGGGCCCTTTATAGCTTGTTGTTCGGTGTGAGTCAAGGCTCCGTGATGAAGGCCGTACATTGACCTATGATGATGGTTTACTTTTATAAATTGTTATTTTGATGGAGAGTTGTCTTATTGGCACTCACAACATATCTATATACGTTTTAAAATGCAAGTCATATATAGTTTAAAATTAATTACCTATAAATGTAGAGTAGATGATCTAAACTTTGATCATACGTCATGAACGAGGGTTGTTATATTAAACACTTTTTTAAATTTAAATCTAGAATGATAATTTGTAGTTACTTACAAGTCGTTATGTTCTAATATATTTAATTATTTTTTACTGTAGATATATGTTTGTTTTTATTGATGTAGTGATTGTGTTGTATGTATAACTTGTCTGTTTTTTTTAAGGAAGAATAGGTTACTACAATCATGACAATTCATACGTTTAAATAAGAAATTACTTAGATTGGAAATGCATTGAAGCTAAATTGTTTCTTGTCTAAGAGGAACACGTTCTTTATTAAGAGCTTGTTAGTGTAAATCCTTGGTAATGGAAGTGTTTTGTCAGTAATACATAATATACTTGATGCAGAATTATGTTCATAATCCTTTATTTTTACCACTGTATCACATAGTCAAATTTGTTTTATTTTGGCTTACTATTTGAGAATAATAAACAAAAATTCAACTCTTTAAATTTAAATTAAAGAGTCCAGCAGTTTCATTCAGCTGCATGTTCCTTAAATTTATTTATCTGAAGGTATAAGACTAATTAAAATTGTATCAAACTTGTTATACCTTTAAAGATAAATCATACATGTAGCATAAAACTACTTAATGTTTTCAAAACATCTTTTGTTCCTATTTGTACAGAGATAAAAGATTATGTTTTACTTTCCTTATAAACGGCTTTTGTGCAGCAACACAACAACAATATTTTTACGTGAATATTTTTGTATTGGGCTTATTATTGGTTTGAGGCTTGTTGTGTATTTGCATTGTTATTGGTCCGAGGCTTCTTGTATTGGCCTGCGGTGAAGCCGAAACCCATTACAAAAAGCCAAATTATAAGAACAAGGCCAATACAGAAATAATCATGTAATTGTATCTTCATTGAGTAGCTACCGTGTTTACTTGTGTTTTTTGCATGTTTTTTCTTGATATTGAACTATCACAATCTGATTTTTCTTTTATAAGTGCAATGTCAAATGATCTGGTGCTGTTTGGAAGTGTCTTCCAGATGAACACTTTTTCCATATGTAGACGCAACACATAAATATTAATTGGAAAGGTACTTCTATTGCAAAAGAAGTTCACAAACAAAAGGATCAAATTACACGAGGAGTTGAATACGATTGTCAATGAGATAACTATCCATAGACCATGATCAAAGGAAACACACTTAAACACTCTATCCTTCAACAATTCATTTGTTTTGTTCGGGTTGAAAAATATATGATACCTTTCAAAAACATCAGAAGCGAAGCGAAAGTAAATGAACCTAATAAAATGATTAAAGGTTTTAAATAGTTACGTGGTCGACAAGAAATGAGATTAGTGATAGTCTACAGACTCGTTTCCCAAACTTGTCTGTTTACGAAACTATTTACGAAATGTTTTTTTTTTAAATGAATGTGACCTTGTTCGGCCTGAAACATTTGCTACATTGATCGCTTTTGCATGTTCATGGTGAATAAATAAAAACAGTGTCTTCCAAACGACAGTATACCTTGTTTACATTAAGTTTGTGTTTATTATGACTTTCAATCTCAAACTATAGACGTTTCGAAATCCTTGTTAGACCGGATCAGAACTCGGCCAAGACCGACAAAAAGGTGCAAGGGTTCCGTGGAACCCAGTCTCTCACTTTGTTTTGCTTTGCTGTTAATCGCAAACTCAACAAAAATGAGGAAAAAAATAATAATAATATTCCTCAAGATTCTATCTTTTGATTGTTTAATTATATATATATATAAGGTAACACAATACCGAATGGCATATCTCCCGATTTCAAAAATGTTTGGCATACGTGTACTTTGAATCAAGTTACATCGGAATATGTAATAAAACATGGGGGTAACCATTTTTTTTTGTTTTGTTATTTTCATAAGAAAACCTCAATTTTGGCGACAAATTTACTTAGGTATATAGGGGAAATGCCTTTTTTCGGCTTACCTTTTTAGATTTTCGAATGGATGGCTATTTTCTTATATACGGAGAAAAACAAAAAACTAACATAATATCCAGGATTTCATAGTGAATCCATACACGTACAGAAACTCATATGTCACCATCCTTGTTTTTGAAATAAATGGCTTCAAAGTTGATCGATAGGCCTAGAATTTGACAAAAACATGTGACGTTAAGGTGTACGGAATATAACGTTATTCCTTCTCAGAGAAATGGAAAAAAAAATATGTGTCGGGATCTGAATGAGTATATTTTATTTTCATTTCCCCTGTTGACTGTCGTTAAGTTCCTAGTAATGCAATATAAAATTCTACTGAATTAGATATACTTTTATTTCGTCCTGCACATTGAATTTCACTCATATGAATTAATATCAATATCGTCCGATTTTCACATCAAACGAGCATATACATGTACTTGAAACTTGCGTGAACAGGTTCCATGTGAATCTTATGATAATAGTTCATGCATAAATCACCGGAATTTTGTACACGTTAAATTCACGTAAATATTTGAAATACAATTATTTAAATAATGTCTTTGTTCTAAAATTGATTAAAACCATAAAAAATACCTTCCGATTTGTCAACGGTTAAGTTTACGTGAAAATTAAATGAAACATTTCACGTAAGATTCATCCGAATAACTGATTTTTAACTCCATCATATTAGACAATGGTGGTATCATCACTGCATCGCGTGATGCAGAAATATAGTATTTTAAAAAATTTGATTCATTTTGACAGTTTTTTAATTGCTCGGTTTAATGGTTGTTTAACGTTCAGTGGCAAATAGTTCATGCATGCTCGGTACGATACAATACAATTTTGAAAACAGTTGTTTATAAAAGACACATTTGATGCACCAGTCAAAACAGATTAAACATTCTGTAATTTGTGAAAATTATGAGGAAAAATAATGATCATGGTAAAATACACATTCCAAAAAATAAAATAACAAAACTCCAAGAAAAAATCAAAACGAAAAAATCCCTTATCAAATGACGAAATTAAAAGCTGAAAAACATCAAAAGAATGATAAACAGGTGTCATATTCTTGACTTGGTACATACAATACATGTAGTATAGTGTACTCTGCGTGGTGTAAATGTGTTACTTGTTTGCTCAGCAAGTCGGACAAACCTTGCAAACTGTTAATCCGAATAATTCAGTCGTTATATTCCGCTTACTACATTAAGTAAGTAGGAGAGATCGATTACGGGGAGGGACTGAATTATTCGGGTTAGCAAACGGTATGCAAAATATCACAAATTTCAACATTCTGACATTTGTGAAAAATTATTTACATAACAAATCTTGAGATCATATATGCATTTATATAAGTAAAACAACTGCGAAATTAAGTTTCAGCTTGAAATTCAATATGCATTTATATAAGTAAAACAACTGCGAAATTAAGTTTCAGCTTGAAATTCAACCTGTATCAGATGTAAGCCGGAGTCTGCACTTTGCCTGCCTTTACATTTTATCAAAATGCCTAATCCATCAACCTGTCATGAACCAAAAAAGAAAGTCCAGACGATATGCGCACCTATAATATAAGTAGTAACACCAGGTACATAGTTTTAAAGCTGAAGAAAATCTACTGTAGTCCTAAATAATTAGCCAAATTAACCCTATATATACTAAGTGCGGGATTAACGGTCGAACGGACAAATGTAAAACAATATGGTGATACGTGCTCTATAAGTAATTTGGTGACAATGCATATTTTTGAATATGCAGTTCATATAATGGAATGGTAATTTGGAGATCTGAAATGTAGTAGCAATGTAAGAAGGATAGCATTTCCGTCATGTCGTCTTTGGTGGAAAGTTGATTAATTCAAAATTTTACCGCATCTCCTTATATTTCATAATGGTTTTAAACTTTCTAGAGAAGTGCAAAAGTTTTAAGACTTAAACTAATATTTACCAAGAGACTGAAATGTTAATGTGACAGTTATACTACATATACTAAAAATTTTCCAACGTTTACTAAAACTACAAATAAGAAGTGTAAAGATACTATTCCAATTAGCATTAGTCACGATTTCTTGATGTCTTCAAGGTGTTGATGTCAGTTAATTAATGCCCAGCTGTTGCTATCTTATAAATTGCATATCACATATCTCCATTTATCATTCAATCAGCCATTTGTACTTGTACTTTTACATATAAAGTCTCATGTTACCCCACTTCCAAAATGAGCAAGCGGTAACGTAGATATTTAGTTTTGCATAACTGTTCAATTTTGGTCTTCCTCGCGGTCTGCGTTTAAACTTTGTCGAATTTTATGAAAAAATTAGAGGCAATGATTTAAATTTTAACAACTAAAGTTTCAAGTGACGGGTGTAAATTGTAGGATTGATTGCTTTGATTATTGGTTGGTTAACGTTCAGTGGAAAATATTTCATGCATGTTCAGGACGAGAACAAGTTAACAATACATACCATATATAGGTTTTGCAATAGAGGCAGGGCATCCGCGATGATGGTCGGGAAAATTTTAACTGACGCTATTTATATAATAGTTCTTGTAAAACTGGTCATTATCGTGATATATGGACTGCCCACAAGACGGTGGTATTGACTAAGATAGTGAAAACGACTGAGCCGAAGGCACTCTGTATCTAGGGAAAGTTACCGTTAAAAAAGTCACACAACACCCGCTGCATTGGCTTATATGTGTGAACGTTATTCGATAACGTCAGGAACGATAACTCATGGCGTAACGTCATTAGGTATCGTGTTACCTTAAGCTTAAGTTTGGTAAAAATCAAGGATAGTTTATGTATCTAAAATATGTTTTAAAAAAATCAACTGTAGACTGTATATTATGTTTATTTGAAGCAAAACTAAGTCCATTCATAGGTTAAATACAGAAAAAATGGATTTACTTCTAGCGACTATCTTATGACAAACAAGCTCTGTCCAAGTTTGGTAGAAATTCAAGGTAGTTTAAGAAAGGTATACAGATTATAAAAAACTTTAACCATAGAATAAATGCAATGTTTCCTGGCAGAAAAAAGTCCATTTATAAGTAAAAAATACTGATTTTTGTTTTACTAAATTCTCTAAAACTATCGTATAATAATAAACAAGATTCTGTTCGAGAAATCTAAAAAGGTTATTAAAATTTCAAAAAAACGTAAACCACAGAGTGAATATTTGTGGACGCCGCCGACGACGACTATGATGACGACGGAATGAATGATCGTTATGTCTCGCTTTTTCGACAAAAGTCGAATGCTCGACAAAAATCGAAAACGACCGAGATATTCTGTTTTGGCCGTGTTGCCACTTTTGTTTAACAGAGGCAGTTTTCGTCATATTAGGTCAAATAACAGTATTGTAGTAGATTGATAAAGCAAAATATTATGATGATAACAGTGTAAAAATTAAATCATATATTGTCGACTGGAATTCACTTTTCCATTTAAATCTGATCAAAATGTAGGTTTAAAAAGCCCTGATGCAACTGACAATAAATTGTAAGTTAACATGTTCATGATATTATAATAGTACTGCAACTGGCCTCGAAAAAGACGCTTAGTTAACAAATTTAATGTTCCGGAATAATACACGGCTGCAAATTGTTTTAAATGATAGAATAATATATATATTTTAATTTCCGTCTGGTCATGAAAAGGTTCTATGGTCGCATTTTTGTATTTTAGACCTCTTATGGGGTACCCCTTAATTTCCGGTTTCTGGTAGACACTTTAAAATCCAAAAACTAAATGTTTTTGTTAAACTTTCCGCTATTTTCGTAATTATTTTCGAGGCACACATCATCAAAGATCATCGGAATGATGGAGACATAAATATACCATCCCCGAGTAAAACTTTCAAACTTAAAGTTGGCTGTTTTTTAGATGGAAATTTAATGCGTTTTTCTTTAAAATTAAACGATAAAACAAATGATTCAAATACAGTATTTGACATTTGAGAGGACAAAATATATTATTGTGATACTGCATGCAAATTTTATTGGGCAGATTTCAAACCACTTTGTCAAAAACTAAAAACTAAAAAACATCATTTGTACATTTTTTAATACGGTAATTTCCTATCCGCCAATTAGCTCCACCATTTATTTTTTCCTTAAAAATTAATTCGATAGTTTATATGTGATTATGTACATTTTCTAGGATAAGTTATTTATTTTTGAGATATTTGAAGATATATAGTAGCTCTTCCGTGTATTTTCTGTAAATAAGTTATATTTTAATTAATAAAATTTTGACTTTTTATAAACCAAATCCTTCGGATAAGATGCTTTTTTCCGGATAATGACTAGCTGATATTGTGTGAAAAAAATACATTGTATGTTAATGTTCAACCTCAGAGCAATTATTATGCATGCAAGCGGTCGAGAAATAAAGTACTATTGAAGTTTCGCAGAGATTTGGTGTGTGACAAGGTGATGCTACAACCAACTTGATATTTTGCTTTCCTTGGTAGAAAGAGTTGTGCATCATCAGTGATGTTAAACTACTTACACCAGAAGCCAAAATTGATGAGTCTTTAAATAAGAAACAACACTCAGTTTCCTCCTTGTAGTCTGGATATAAAAACAGTGTTTTGTGTAAAAGCACAATCTTTTAAAAGTACAGAAAACTACACAAAACTGAATAGTCTGAACAGGTTGACAGTCTTTTGAGGTGTGCCAATGTGAGTAATTATTTTAAATTAAATGTATGGCATGGTAAAGATAATCGCGAGTACAGATTTATTTTCAAATGTAGTCTATCTTTCAGCTTGCATTTCCAAGAACTTATTTGAGTCAACACTGTGCAATCAGGTTATACAGTTACTGAAAAATTAGAATTTGAACTTACTGTCGATTTATTGATAACGATTGTTTTTGAGGATCTATTCTTTCATAAAAAGCACATCCTCGACATATAACGGTATCGATCACCTTTACCCAAAATTGTATCTGATGCTTACCAAACTGCCAAACTCCACAACAAATTAACTATATTTAATGACACCTTACAATTCAGACACAGTGGGACCAAGGGATATCAAATATAGAGTTTAGCTCTGAACTCAATATAAGGGATGCCATATCTGCTGCAGGAAAATTGAAGTCTATGTTATGACTTTCAGAATTACACCAAGGTGTGTCTGAAGATATCAAGGATACATTAAAAGAAGAACAGTTATTTCACTCTGCTACCAGTGCTCTTATGAGCTATGTCATCTTTGTTTGTTTCTATGGAAAAGCTGCCCACGTCGCTTCAAAAGTTTCATTGTTACTTAATTATTGAACAATCAAACAAAGGCGCATCTGAACCGTATATTTACCTTACAGATAACAAAAAAATCGTAAATGTATAACTATTACAAAAAGTAAATTGTTTCTGTAGCAAAATTCACCCTATTACATGTTGGATTGGCCGTGCAGTTGTATCATTCATATGGGAATATGGGGCACGAACATTAATAGAAACTGTGTACCCACATGGCTTTTGTGTTACCAATGCAGAGGTAAGACTATACCTGACAGGCATTGCCATGAACGAGTTTGACCGAATCAAGACGGTATGTACGTTCCAATTGACATTATTTCAAAACACCAAGGGGAAGTTTTGATACAAAAAGGTGCCGAAAATAAAGAACTCAACACGGAGACAATTGATTGTAAGGAACGATTCATTCTATGGCACAATGAGACTTTCAGGTTTCTCGCTGCATTGAAGACCCATTTATGGCTCTATGGTAGGGTTGCTGTTTTCTTGACAAATTCTCCATTTCCATTCTCTTTTTGATTAATCAACAATTGATTCCAGAAAACGTCAGATGAAAATGAAGAGAGGTCGAGATAACAATTTTCATTTGACTGACAGTGCATCATCGCTAGCAGCTGTTTTATTAAACCAACGGTAACAAAGGTATTTTTCGTGTTCCAAATTCTTTTAAAAATTCGACCGGGAAGACAAAAATGAATAAACCCCCAAATTTTTCGTGGGACAAATGTCATCAGATTAAGTATATAAGAATGACTTTTTACCTGCAAAAGTAAATCTTTGTGCTCAAAAGCTCTGTATACTTTGAACAAACTCAGTCCTGCGCCTAAATTGTTCATGTCAAAAAAGGAAAGTTTGTTGTAATGCTTGTACGCGTACTTAATTCGCATATGATGACGAAGAGATTGATTCACATTCCTATTTAATGAATATTTGAGCTAATGTATTTCGCTTTTAAATGTTATATAAGGGTCATGACTGATTTTGAATTACAACATTAACAAATTGGCCAAACTGACTTTGTTTTACCCTCAACCTAACGCTAAATCAATGCAAGTCACATTAAAAACTCTTTATGATTTTTTTTAAACTTTGCATTCGTCTCGGTTGACTATGGTATTGTTTGGTTTATAACTGATCAGTCCAGTCTTTGTAAATACACAATATGTACTTATCTATAACTAGATATTAATTTTCACGAAATACACAACCTTTTTGGAGCAAAATTAAAAATACTGTGTCAGTGCTAGAATTATTTTTTTTCAAAGATAGAGAAACAATACTGAAATAATTTGATATGCTGGTGTTTTATAATTTAGAAAATAATTCTGTAATAGACTGTAGTGAAAAAGTATAAGCAATATGAAATGGAAGTGAAAAGGTCAAGGCCACCTCTTCTTTTGCTATGTCATGAATTGAAAAAATCAGAAGGTTCCAGATTAACACCATTTTGTAATGGCAGCTCTTCATATACGTAGTCGAATTTGTCGTTTTAACATCTTTTATAGCATATGCTTATGATTGAACCATTTTTGTAGCATTCTATTGAATAAATATTAGAAAAATTCTCCCTTTTGACCCTGTGGTTGAAATATTGATATTTTAAGGTATAACATTTGACCTTAATTTCACGTGTTACCACTCTGGATTTTTACGACCAAAATTTTCTTATTGTTCACGTTTTCCTCTTTCCATCGATATATAATTGAAGAATTTGTTCTACCGGAACATTACAGTTTTAAAAATTTACTCTGGTTGCAGTACTATAACAACCTAAGTTGTATATTGTCGTTTTTAATGGCGTTTAGTATATGTTTTTTTTAAGTTATGTAAAATGATGTGGAAACATCATAAAAAATTATGCTGCTGAAGTTTCTTATTGTTTACCTGTTAATGATGAATGTTGAGTATGTTTAAAATGAATGATTGCACACACTGAGGTCGCCGTGCATTTAAGCTCACAATCTGCCTTCTAAAGAAGCATGCATTTTTGTAAAGGCACTTTTTCTGTTGAACTAATAAGAGAAATAATGGTATTATCGAACTAGAAATATAATGTCATCTTCAAAAAGTCAAAGCTTTCTATAGGTTTTTTCATCTTGAGGGGGCCCGCTGTTATAAATCAACTATTTTTCTAAATAGCTATTTCGCTATATTTTTCTTTAAACGACTTTATCATATACTTTACAGAAAAATAAAATAAGAAAACGTGGTCACCGTTCGTTTAAGTTCACAATCTGCCTTTTAAAGAAGCATGCATTATTGTAAAGCACTTTTTTTCTGTTGAACTATTTACAGAAATAATGGTCATATCGAAATAAAAAAGAACTAAACTACAGAAATCGCTCATAATTTTACAAAAGTTTAGTTTAAGTACTGCTTAATCAAGGAAAAATAATAAAAAAATATAGGTCTCCGATGAGTTAAAACAGATATTTCAATTTTAAAGCCCCAGCAAAAGTATTCTTTTGCACCAAAGGGAGATAATTTGGAGCTGTTTCAATGATGTATACATTTTAAAAGTCATCAGGGGGCCAAAACAAAGTGACTTGTTTGGTTGATTTTTGAACCATGTTATGAAGATACAAGTAATAAAGTAATGGATAAAATTTGTAATGAAAATTTTGTACCCAAGAAATTGACGTTTTATGCAATATGATGGAAACTAGACGGGCATAAAAACAGTACCATATTTAACACCATATGCGATAGGTATTTTTGATGATTGTTTCCAATCTATGACCACGATTTATGTACGGTTGAAAATAGATATATTAATCAACTGAAGTGTTTGTCAATATGTTATTTGTTAAATAGTGTGTAAGTAACCTAATACGATAAATACGTGGTCAATAAATTATATATCGTGTGAGAGTGAAGCTGACCCCGTATATGTAACGAATTTATCTTACCAATTATCTTTATTTGTTGAATTTAGACAATAAAAATCGCGTAACGAATACTTAAATAACAATTAAACACCGAACCAATGGATTTACAAAAAGACGTCGTAAACAATTGAAAACAAAACAATGAGTCACTAAACAATATGACCGTAATGATTGTGGTAGTATGTCCTGTTTATAATAAAAACAGCCAAACTTTATAACTAAATATTTGTATCTTTAAACACGATGAACGAATTTAGTTGAGGTTCAAAGTAATTGATGAAAAACTAAATCCTTGACTTGATTTTTACCAGTGATATAGTATTTACAACCTAATTAGGCAGTGAATAATTAGTCATCGATCAGTCACGTTTACATCAGTTTACGTTATCAATCACTCAGACTAATTAGATGAATTTGTTTAACTGATTGTACGGATTAGACTGATTAACCTTTATTTCGTCAAGGTGAAGTGCAGATTGTTTTCTATTACAGAAAGCCGACATTTTGTGTTCACAACTCAAACTTAAACGTGTGTCAGAAGAGCATTGAAATAAGCAGATACAACTTAAGTTTAGTTATTATTTAAGGTTCCAATTACCGTTACTATCTAGGCATTTTTATACACCAGATGAGTGCTCCACCAAATCAACCAATGATATATTGCCATGATCGGTGCATATTTCAATAAGACAAGACATGTGTATACAGCTCAGAGTCAGAAAGGACCATATTTTGTGCTCGACCAGTTTGATGTATTGCTGTCAAATCCTTAATTTGACAGCGATACCCCAAACTACCGAACAACCTGGCATTCTATAAAATCAATATATAATAGAGATAATTATATAGTTTTATGAAAATCCAAGTTTATTGGGAAAAGTTATAAAAAAGATTAAAAGTGACTGCATGAATTTAATCCGAACTGAGAATTCGAGCTTTTTAACGTATAAATTAAATCCTTAAATTTAACAGCAATAAATCAAAACCAAACAACCTGGCTTTTTTCTAAGCTCAATGCATAAATGAGATAGCATTACAGTTTTATGAAAATCGAAGTTGATTTGAAAAAAGTTATAGAAATAATTAAAGCTGACTATCTGAATTTAATCAAAATCGAAATTCTAGCTTTCTTAACCTATTGATGAAATCCTTTAATTTGACAGCAATGAATCAAACTAACAAATAACCTGGAATTTTGTAAGACAAATACATAATTGAGTCAGAGGGGCTGATTCAGACAAATCTTGACTAAATATGAAGGTCAAGAGTGGTCGAGACAGATCGAGCATTTGTCGAGACAATTTCAGACAATGCCAACATTATCAAGTACTGAACAATACTTATTGAGTAAAGTCGAGACCAATTATTAGTACAGTTAAGTACATTTAAATACTGTCGAGATTACGTCGAGTCTTTTGAAGCAAATTCTTTACTAGAATTTACTGGTCGAGCACAAAATATGTTCTTTTCAGATTAAGAGCTGTTTGTAGTGCTAAAAAAAAAATATAAAGTATATTTTTTCTTAATTTCATTACATCTTATGAAAACAATCCATTCCGATGTACAGCAATAATAATACCTTATAATCATTTATCTATGATCTCAAATAAATGAAGAAATAATTACACTCTTTTTCAACTTAAACAAAAGTTTAATTATATTTATAATTTCAAACATGATAATAAATCACAGCTTTTTAGTTAATTTTCCGACAGACAGTTTGTTTGCAGTAAATTCAGGACAGTTCAGTACCATTTCAGGGAATTTAGTGTGCAAAAAAGGAAAACAAGGTCATACTCTGCTGTCTAATGTAAAAAATTGTGAATGAAACTTTGTTTTACATCTAGCTAAACCATTAATTCGTATGACCGTTGCATACAATTATAATATATTGACAACGATTTGTGAAAAAAGCAAACAGACATAATTGGAAAAAATGTAAGAAAAAAGAGTCACAGCGGTCAACATTGTGTTATAATCTCAATCAATATAAAAAGAAACTAGGATGTCAACAAAGAAAAACAAAATGACACATAGACAAATCATATACGCAGCATCAATAAACACAGAAAACAATAGCAGCGTGTCATTATGCTGAAATTATGTAAAGTATGTAGAAAAAACAACAAAAAAACAAACAATGAAATAATAAGACAATAATAAGATATAGAATATTTATATCTGTTTCTGATTAGTAATTTCAATCAAGTGTAATAGAAATGAAAGATAAAAGTGTTTTCGTCAAGATCCGTGTTAGGATGTAAATATTGCCGAGCTCGTTTCCAATCGGAATTGCACTAATATATGAAGTCATTTGATCCTAGCATATTAATACATGATAATTCAAACACAACTTCATTGTATCGAGGATAAAAGAGGGACGAAAGATACCAAAGGGACAGTCAAACTCATAAATCTAAAACAAACTGACAACGCCATGGCTAAAAATGAAAAAGACAAACAGAAAAACAATAGTACACATGACACAACATAGAAAACTAAAGAATAAACAACACGAACCCCACCAAAAACTAGGGGTGATCTCAGGTGCTCCGGAAGGGTAAGCAGATCCTGCTCCACATGTGGCACCCGTCGTGTTGCTTATGTGATTACAAATCCGGTAAATAGTCTAATTCGGTAGGTCACATTCATGAAAGGGAAGGGGATTGTAGTTACGACGTAAGGAACATATCCGATATCATTTGTGAAACGGTTATTCCATAACGGTCAACCAACTCGTGATGGCGTCCGTAAAATTTACGAAGGGATGATTTCAACTTCACCATTTGGAACTCTTGGTTTAATAGCTTCCTTGTGAGCAGTAACCCTCTATCAAGAAAATCATGATAGGAAACGCAAGCACGGGAATATCGTATCAATTTAATCTGAACCATTAATGTTCGCATCGTCGCTCACTCACTAATCAGTCAAGTAAACACCAGTAAGAGAAGCCTAAGGTTGCAAGACCTTTGCATATATTACATTCATTGAAATCTATTACGTCACCACAGACACGGCAGACCGATCGCTCTTATATAGATTATAGATTGATAACGGAAAAAGATGCATTTTCCACCATTTTTTTATCATTCAAACTGATTTCGCCTAAAGAGTCAGCGATGATGTTTTTTTAAATTGAATAATTTTACAGCACAAAATGCCGTTGTTATTCTAAAATCCTGAAACTTTGATAAATATTACAATTTGTAAAGAATCGTTATACAAAAAAATCTTATATAAAGAAGATTTTCCAAATGTTTTTTTAAAAATCCGCTTGTGCTTAATCTTTTAAAACAAAAAGCTAAGTATGTCTATCCGAATGATGGAAATGTAGAAAAAAATCATCGTGGGATCAAAACATTTTGGCATCCTTTAAACGTGGTTCTATAGGCTGCTTTCATTTATAATCAAATGCTTGACCAAATTGCTGTGTGATTGCAAGCAAGATTGTACACAATTTGAACAAAACAATCATTTCCACAGCTGCACAACATATTTTTCTGAGCAAACGTTACATTAGGTTTGATGTTTTCGTTGACAATGCTTAATTTTGTTGATATGATGATCATTGAATGTCTTCTGACTGTGAGCACATGTTTCGCAGTAAAATTCTTTACATTAACCACAAAACGAAAAACAGGTTTCTTTGTCGTACAATTTGCACTTTTAATAGTTTTCTTTCGTCTCGTTGGCTGTGTCTAAAACAAAAAGATTGTCACTCAATTATCAGTCATAAACTAGGGATTAGTAATGCAAGAGTTATAAAACATTTAAAATTATATTCAGATGCCCAATAGCCAATGGTTTATGCACAATTCTAATATGACGACCCATTATCGTCAACCAATAAAATCAAAATATACATACCTTTAGCGCAAACGCAGTGATACACAAAAACTGCTGTTCCGCGTCACGACCAATTAATTTTTACTGCCAGATATTCTCAATTTTCTACATCAAAACAAAGTTTACATAGACCAAGATTCAGATACAATATATCTATCTCTATTATCTAGCAAAATGAACAAATCAGTCAATTTCAATTCATTGTTCATGGTAAAATTTCATAAAACGAAAATTCCGCGAAATGATGTTAGTGTCTTGGTACTGCAACGAAACAAGGTGACGTCACGAGTATCTTTCCGTAAACAAACAAAATAAATGTAAATACTGGGCGTTTTAAAGCTTTTAAGGTGGCACAATACAAAGATTTTATAACTCCAACTCCCAAGTTTTAAAATGCTGTAACTTTCTTAATAATGCTTGAAAATTTATAAAAGTGGTAGTTTTGGATAGCTAACAGATTACACTTTCAAATTAATGCAATGTTATTATTATGCAACAATTATGTAACCAATTATAATGTTAACTGTGTCTAAAATATTTTTCACCAAATTTCCATTTTCAAATGAAATTAGCTTCTGCATAGGTATCCCTAGAGGGTTGATTTTATTATATGTTGTTCCTAGGGCCATTATCTACAAAAGGGTGTCTCAGATTTCAGATAGAATGTATAGAACAAATTTTACACCTAATTAAACATTATCTTCTTTAATGTGGTCAGAATGTTTACACTAATTAGAGATTTATGAGAGAATAGAATACCATAGAGACAATCTGAGACACCCTTTTGAAGCCCATGATGTGTTGATTAAGATTTCGTTAAAAGTTTCTGTATAGTTAAAGAGATGATGGAGCTAAATTCATTCAAGTGAACTTACCCAGATTTTGCCACTAATTACATAATAATTGATTACATAATGATTGCATAATAAAAATACTGCATTTATTTAAAAGATTAACCTTTTATCTATCTATATATACCCCTTTTATTATTTTCTATGCATTCATAAGAAAGTTACAGCATTTCAAAGGTTAGTGATTGGAAGTAAAAAAATCTTTGTATTGTGCTACCTTAAATAGAATATATTGGAAGAAAATATATATTAAGTGAAAAATGCGATTATAATAAAAAAATCACTGAATTATATAATATAACTTATATTATCAAAGTAGGTAAAACAGCCAAAACAGTATCGTATGTATAGGGCTTTCACGGTTAACAAAAATACCGAATTCGTTCAATTAGAATCGAAATAATGCATAGCAGCCGTATATTTGTTTCCTTGTTTACAATGGGTTGGGTATTTATATTCGTATTTTACCCCTCGCTAACGTTCAGGGTAAAATAATCGAATATAAATGCCCAACCCATGGTTAAATGAAAACAAATCTACGACTGCAATAAATTATTTTTCAAATTGTTCATCCATTCTTCAAGAGATTACAATAACCTGTTCAAATTCATCTATTTTCGAAAATGATCTTTAGTTAAAAAACAACTTATGTATTTAAACAATGGATACTTCCCATTGGAAACACATTTGTTTTTACCTTCCGAAAGACAGATTATGTTCCTTTCAATGGCCTCCAACTCATCGTTTTCTGTTTTCAGTCGTCGTTGAACGTCTATAAGATATGTTTTGAAAAGCAATTGAAAAAGCAAATCTTTCATATGTTAATGTGTTTTATTTCATTTCCTGAGTTATATATTAATTAATATCTGATTCATTCCATGTAGAGGAGATGCCCGGTTGTAATCAACACTAACGGAGGACATACAAGCTACTGACCGGTAATGTGTATTAATTGATCCTTTGATATGGTGATGAAAAACACAACGAACAGTAAATGAACTGACATGATGTGAATCATTGCAATAACAAAGATTGTAATACACCTATTCAATAACAAATTGCCATTTATTTTTGTATCATTTGTGTTATACCGGATTTGTTATCTCATAAGCAACACGACGGGTGCCACATGTACCCTTCCAGAATACCTGAGATCACCCCTAGTTTTGTTGTTTAATCTCTAGTTTTCTATGTTGTGTCATGTGTACTTTTGTTTGTCTGTTTGTCCTTTTCATTTTTAGCCACGGTGTTGTCAATTTAAATTCGATTTATTAGTTTGACGGTCCCTCTGGTATCTTTCGTCCCTGTTTTGTTTCACAAAGGGATCTTTATATCAATATATGTTTAAACTGCCAACACAGACATCCAATGTATCTATCTGCATAATACTATAAAGGCAACACACTCATTTGGCCTGTTATTTTGAGGAAAAGTCCTTTACCTCCAAATTAAAACTAATTGTCATAATACCAATTATATATTCTTCAGCTTTGTTTAGCCCCAGTTATTTTGCACCGTGGTTTAATGTTTGAAGATAAGACTGAAGCTTATAACAAGTTGATATATAAATGAGGAAGGTGACCGAGGTTGTTAACCTCAACAACAAAAAAGCGGACATCAAAGCTGTAATTATGTTACACTAGCAAATTAAGATTGATACCCGGCGTGTGAATTTAATATATACGATCATAAGTTATTAGTAGTGACTTATCTTAAACATATCTTCTAGAGGTGGCGTGAATAAGATGTGGATACTTAAAAATTCCAAAGATCTTTTAGAGTACATACAATCTTTCTAACAGTATTAAAACATTTGACTTTTCTACTCTTTACACAAGTATTCCACATTCCAAACTAAAAGACAAATTAAAAGAGTTGGCATTACTTTGCTTCATAAAAAAGAATGGCCAACGTAGATACAAGTATCTTGTCTTAGGGAGGGATAAATCCTACTTTGTAAAGAATCACTCTGATTCAAACAAAAAATTCTCTGAAACTGATATTATCAAGATGCTTGATTTCTTGATTGACAACATATTTGTTACGTTCGGAGGACGTATCTTTCAACAGACTGTCGGCATTCCAATGGGAACAAACTGTGCCCCTCTACTTGCCGACTTGTTTCTTTATTATTATGAGGCTGACTTCATGCAGGAACTTCTTACTAAGAAAGATAAGAAGTAAGCAATATCTTTTAACTCTACTTTCCGCTATATAGATGATGTTCTTTCACTAATCAATTTAAAATTTGGTGACTATGTGGAACGCATCTATCCCATCGAACTAGAGATAAAGGATACTACAGATACAGTTAAGTCGGCTTCATATATTGACTTAAATCTAGAAATTGACAATGGAGGTCGGTTGAAAACAAAACTTTACGAGAAAAGAGATGATTTCAGCTTTCCAATTGTGAACTTTCCATTTCTAAGTAGCAACATTCCAGCAGCACCTGCATACGGAATATATATCTCCCAATTGATACGATATTCCCGTGCTTGCATTTCCTATCATGATTTTCTTGATAGAGGGTTGCTGCTCACCAGGAAGCTATTAAACCAAGAGTTCCAAATGGTGAAGTTGAAATCGTCCCTTCGTAAATTTTACGGACGCCATCACGAGTTGATTGACCGTTATGGAATAACCGTTTCACCAATGATATCGGATATGTTCCTTACGTCGTAACTACAATCCCCTTCCCTTTCATGAATGTGACCTACCGAATTAGACTATTTACCGGATTTGTAATCACATAAGCAACACGACGGGTGCCACATATGGAGCAGGATCTGCTTACCCTTTCGGAGCACCTGAGATCACCTTAGTTTTCTATGTTGTGTCATGTTTACTATTGTTTTTCTGTTTGTCTTTTTCATTTTTAGCCATGGCGTTGTCAGTTTGTTTTAGATTTATGAGTTTGACTGTCCCTTTGGTATCTTTCGTCCATCTTTTGTAGACCTGTTTAGTTAGTTAGAGTCAATTTTCTATTTAGCCTAAAAAAAATTACAAATATATAGAATAATGTTAAAGGTTTTATTGTATATTACTATCTTTAAGCATAACAATATAGTATATATGTCAATACACATAATTAACAGTGACTGGTGATGTTTCATAGCCTGACCGGTTTCGTTAAAAAAAACCTTCATCAGTGGCAGCATGGTGGGTTTATGTTGGCACCCTATTTATATAGATACGGTGACCATTATATCCGGCGGTTCAGAATTACCCGGCGGTTCAGTGAACCGGTGGTTCAGAGATAACCGGCGATGTTAAGTATGTGTATTTGCATAGATACTATATTTTTATGCTTTTACAATTTCCCCAGCTTATACGCATAAATACTATTGCTTCTACTAACGAAAGCTCCATTTTTATTTAATGTCTAAGGTCGGTACACCTTTCCTATATTGCCTACAATATCATTTGTGGTAAGCCCCGGTGATTTCGTCTGCGTATGTAACTACTTACACATGCATCTGATGATATGTATGAAAAACACAACTATCGCAATAGAAACACCAGCTATTATAAAGATATTCGAAACAGTCATGTCATGTTCTAAAACAAAAAAAGAATAGTTTCATTATTTAGGGATGATATGTTTATGCTTAGTTGTATGCAGATTTTTTTTTAGATCCATATTAGATTTCTTCATTGTTTGGCGGTTTTCTTACACAAATGACTTTATATGTTTTAATTTAACAGTGTAGACTTTTTGAGTATGCTCGGTAAGGTCCTAAAATGGCCCCCTTTTTTAGCTTAAATTTCAAATTCGGATTTATTAACAAATATCACAATAAATTATAGCTAATACAGTGAATAGATAGGAAATAAGCCATTTTGTTGAAAATTTTACGTTTCTGCGTTTCATTATGACGTCACAAATTGTACTCATATTGATTTTCACGAAAAATTCAATGAAAATGGGTAAATTTCCATAGATTACTGGACAGGAAACATAGAGCGCATACGTCGACAACAAAGATCTTTTAAAATAATGTTTGTGAAGACATTTTAAATGTCTTATTTGAATATTAAGTTTGTCGATGCCTGGGCTCTATGTTTCCTGGTCCTTAATTTGGTTGAAATTTAGCTGATTTTGTCAAATTTCACCAAAATCCCTTATCTTGACCTTTTTGGGATGAAAAAATCCACGTGTTAGAATTAAATTTTGACAAAAACGGTTCTGTTTTACTTTCTCACATGTCTTTAAGGCATCTTAAAACATTTATTGTCTTGTAACTATGAACTTTATAATTGGGGCCAAATATGGCCCTTTCCGAACTTACTCCTTATAGAACAAAATCAGTAACCAGTGTACTTGTATGTGACATTTAATGACATGGTGATCTTCATTTCACGGTCTAACCATTAATTAGACGTTAAATACCTTCTTCTAGTAGTTGTAAATATCAAAGTTAGCGCAGATTTTTAGCGTAAGTAGAAAATAATCATTAAAATGTGTAGTACTATCAGATGCTCAATCGTCAAAACAGAAAAGAGTCCTAAATGCAATGTAAAAATATGGTTAGTCTTTCACTAAAGTAACTTTGAACAATATGGATTTCTAGCACAATGTATTGTTCAAATTAATAATATTATATAACTACCCCTTGATAAAAGACGAAAAGCATTAAAATATTCAGTGACACTAGTTGTTTCAACCTGTTTGGAGAATATGGTGGAAATAAAAGTCCAAGAACAAACTTCGAGATTTTATTGGAAATTCTTTAGTTCAAAATGTTATATTTGTTTTGAAAAAATATCCTTTTCATTATATGCATTACCACTTCAACGTATTGATGATAACAATATAAAGACATCTTTGGTTTCATTTTTATGGTAATTTAGTCAAGATTATTAATACTGAAAATATATAAATACTTTCAAAATGTGTTGGGTCCGACACTCTTTTCTGTATTAACCGTTATCAGGGACACTTAATAAGAAAATATTGTTTAATGGGTTGAGATTCGGAAAAGTGTAAAATGCATACGAGTCCTTTACCATCAAGGTTTTGGTATTGAAGTAACAAAATTTTTTACATTAAGTGCATGTGTATATTTTTACAAACTCTCGTTGTAGAATTGTGCAGACATATCTATTCGAAAACAGCACAGTTTAATTTTTCCCTTCATTTGTTCAGTAATATTTAAGGTGAGCATCACATACAGTTTTAAGATATCGCATACATAACTGTTCATTTTTTAATGTTAACACTTTTTTATTATCTAATAGATTTCTGTTTCTTTCTTTCTTTTCCTTTCTGTTATTGGTAACTTTACAATCACATTTAAGTTAGCTTTTGGCAGAAGTTCTATTAAAAACAAGTTTGTTAGATTACTAAAATAATTTAAATTTTTTGGAACATCGATCTTCTAAGCTATTGTTTTTGATTGCACTAATTTGTGTTTTTTTTTACTGAATCGTATAGTGTTCGTTATCAATATCAGTTTTGTGAAATTAAACAGATAACAACAACGAATTTGAAAAATGCTTTTAGAGGTAAAATAAATTTAGTAACGATTTGTGTGGGCATTTGTTTACATCGAAATTAATTTTCAAGGCTTAACCTGTCGACGCTACCAGTCTAGTTTTTCCTAGAAGTAGACACGATTCTCTATGTTTTTTTTGTCATCTTGATTTGCCTTTTCCTACATGATTTTTTGAAGATTTGAATATCGATAAACTACTGGTGTGTGAGTTTATTTTTACTCTCAGCACGAAAGTGAAAACATATTGCATTATATAGTGGTTAGGAGGGTCATTTCCCTACACCTCGAAGGCCTCACTTTAACGTTGAAAGTACGGTTGACTAGTTTTCAGGTTCTTTCAGTTTACTATTTTGTTGAATGATTCGATACTTGAATTCATTTCTGTCTGATTTATACATTTTGAACAAAAGTAACATCGTTAACTTGAATAGTGCAGCGGGAAAATGTCTAAAAATAAGAAATTCAACATGTACGCACTTTTGATTCAATTTTGTGAAATTTTGGCCTAACTATAAATTAAAATAACCTGTTTCGAATGTGTTTTTTGCGTCCGTCGTTTTATTCACAGCTTCATTTTCCCTTTCAATTATTTTTATATCAAACTCTGCAGGCTTGAAATCTGCAAGCACAAGTTATAAAAATAAAATAATAAGATATAACTAACTATTTGCTACAGATATGTTCACAATTACATGTACACATCACAATGAATAAAGTTTCAAATATTATTGGTAAAGAAATTTTTTCTGGAAATACTTTATTTAAAATGTTTATTGCAAGTCGTAAAAATTAGCAAGATCTTCAATTTTCTTACGTATGTTACGCATCGTAAATTGCTACATATGTAAAAGTAAAAGTACGTAGATGACAATGTGATTGAAAAGTACAAACTATAAAACATAAATGATATTTTGTATTAATTTGACACTACAGCTTTTAGCAGTACAGAGTGTGATCTTCCTCTATATGTAAACTCATACCTATTTTCTTGATATGAAAGCATGTTTAAATCTAAGACTACTGAATCATTTTCTTAAAAAAGCCTAAGGAATATTAAACTTATTTTTCAGTTTATCATTAAGACATGGTTATCGCTGTTTGTAATACCTGTTCCATTGAATCGTCTTGATGTGAAAATGGTGTGGACATCTCTTGAATCCTCATCCAGAAATCTCATCTTACAACCGAAGACTTGTCCAATATTCAAATCAGTCATTGTAAAATTAACTCGGAACTCATTAAGTGATGCATTACATCTACAGTAAACAAAATGACATTGTTTTTTGTCTTTATTGATGCATGTATTATTAACGATTGCTATATTCTCTTGGCTGAATTCGTTAATTATAAACTCAGCACCATTACCAATAGGTCTTTTCTTCGCTTTGCAAAACAAAACGCAAGACACCATTCCATTTTGCTCCGATTTTTCAATTGTAAGTTCAATCTCATATAATATCGAAAAAAATTCTGTAATAAAAAGTGTTAATTTATATAATGTACAAAATGTTAAACAGGTTGCGATGTTTAGAAAAGATGATCACTTAAAAAGTCAAATGTTTTGCCAAATATGATCCAGTCAAAAGTCAAACATCAAATTGATAAATCTTAAGTAATATTTGGATATTTGAAAGGGGCATTCATTTTGTACTTGTAGGGTTCAGACACGTAAGACAGATAGGGTTTTACAAATATATGGTTTTTGGTATTCTTGTTTGAATTATTGTCCGTCTATCATGATAGGGCCTTGTCGTTGAAGGCCGTATGGTAAATAAGGATTGATTAGATCGACGTCATGTGGTCTCTGTTGGATTATCTTTCATTTACAATCATACAATATCTTCTATCGAACCAGTGCTAATGAAGGAAACAATATAACTCAATAGATTACCATCTATTGAAAAAAAATCAAAAGAACGGGAAATTTGTCAAATATAGCACATTTAGCAACACATTTTAACAGCCGAATGTATTGCAAATGGAATTCCTTTATTATGTGTATCGTGTGTATCAAAATAAAAATAGTAAATTTACCTTTATAAAAAATTGTTGTCACTGGTGAGAAACTAAATAACAAGTCAACTAAAATCCACATGAAGGAATACTGCATTATTTTCACGCTCATCTATAAAAGACAAACAAACTGTTTTAGTATAGATGTATATTGAATGTTTTTATCAATATATTTATACTCATTTCTTAGAAATTTCTGTAAAAATTGTTAAAATCGAAGTTTATCTTCCTCCACTGTTTTGGCCACCGAAATCATAAAAGTGTTTTTAAACATAATGTTGCATTGCTGGGTTTCTAAGGGCTACAAATCACTCGTTCTAAGATGGTAACATCTATTTTATTAGCAGTAATATCCGGGCTTTACAATTAGTATAAAACATGGTTGGCGTCAACATGATCAATAAGATGTGGATATAAAAAATGATGAAGATCTACAATACAATTGCCTTTCCTCTTGCAGTAATATAAAAATATATTCCTTTTCTACTCTTCACATAAATATTCGCAATGATAGAATTGGTCTAGCTTTGTTTCGATAAAGGGATACATCATCATTGTAAGAAATTTCTCTGATTTGAACCAGAAAAAACCTGACATCATAATGATGCTTGATTTCCTCAATGACAACGTATTTGTTACGTGTAGAAGACGATATTTTTAACAAAGTATTTTAATTCTCTTGGAAACAAATTATTATCCTCCTCTAATTGACATGAGGCTGAATTCATACAGGATATAGTTAGGGAGAAATCTTTACGACAAAAGAGATGAGTTCAGCTCCCCTTGTGTGTACTTCTCATTTCTATATAGCAATATTCCAGAATAGCCAGCATTTCTAGTCATGCTTATCTTGAAAGAAGGTTGCTACTTACACTAGGTATATAAGGCCATGGGTTCTAAGAGTTGTAGTTGAAATCATCCGGTTTCACATTTAATTGACGCCATCACGAAATGGTTGAGCTTTTTTGTTTGTCTGTCTTGCAGACGACAACGGATATGATCTAACTATGGTTAACACAAACCCGGTTTTCCTCGAATGTTACCAACCGATATAGACTAATCAGCAAATTTGTCCTAACATGAGCAACATGCTGTGTGTCAATTGTGTGGTTTAAGCTGGTTGTAATTTTAGTTTTGTCTTTTCAGTTTGTTTTTTGCGGTTTTGTTTTAATATTTTTTAGCATCACCATGATCACTACTGGTATTCAAATAAATGCACATTTTTTGTCAAATTAAGTCAGGCATCATGCAAGCTTGAGTCTGAGTTACATTTAAGGTGGCTCAGGTGTCTTCCTCCTTCTTTGATTTTGAAGTAGGTGATAATTATTGGTTAGATGTATAACTTAATGTTGTGAATTTTCCTATTTTAATATGTAGAAAGAAAACAAGTTCGACGACCCCATGTTACCTTTTTCTTATCTGAAAGAAAGTTATAAGAGCTATCTTCTCACATTTTATTTCATAGTTTAATGGCCTTATTTTCTTATTATCACATGACATTGGATTTTTCATGAATAATCTATACAAAATATGACAAATTTTCACAACCTCAAGCGAAAAAAAAGCCCGGTGACTTATGCTGTTTATTATATTATTAAAACAAAGTGTGATACAAACCTCATTTCGACAATTTAAAAACCAAAAATCTATGGCTTTTATTTAAGACAATTCAATAGAGGATCTGCAAAAATTGTACATCTAGTACTTGGATAAGTTTTCAAGAATGTGTTTATGTGTGTTGCACTGCCGATGTTTTTCTAATTATTTCATAATAATGTGCTTGTTATCTTTTATTACAACGGCTGTTCATTAGACCAGTTTTTTTCATATTTTAGACTTTGTATGATTTATATTGATCAAATGGAATGAACGTAGTTGTACAATGTTCGTTCACAAGAACCTAGATTAAAAAAGAAACATTAAATAAATATGAATTTCAAATTGAGTGATACACATATGAAACATGTATTTATTGAAATTTATTCTTTGTTATTCTAGTTTTCATAATACAAACCCGGTTATCATATTCTAACAGAAAGCATATGTTTTATATCTAATTTATTCATACATATAGCAAATACATTTAAATAATAATGGACACTGTATTTTTATCTGTAATTTCAACATATTATTATTATCATTTTCTTGCTAATTTTTTTTTGTTTAACACAAAACGAGAAAGGAAAATGTTGAAAAAAAAATTAAAAGGTGCAAATCAACAAACTTATGGAAATGTATTCGAACGTTTCTTTTCTCAATCGAATTTTATTGTAAAAAGTTTAATTTTTTATACTACGTTCAATGCAATATTAATAAAAATGTGTCATAGCGAGTACCATTTCATAGTTACCTTGATATGGACATCCAAACTTTGTCTCATATGAATTGACGTACTGATGAGTAACTTTAATTTTCTAGATATGGAATTAAACAACGACTTATCATTTTGATTTTGTTTGCATATGTCAGGTGTATAGACCTTTACATTCAGTACGCATGTTAAAAACTTGAAATATATTATTTATCTCCTAGGATGATATGGTATCGTGCAAATATTCTATAGTTGAGGATTTTGTCAAAGCTAACTTAAACCATTTTTGTATTTATTCTTTGTACTAAAATAAAAAAAGGATTATGCATGTCTTGTTATCAATCAGGAGCTTTCCTACTGGGTAGATTTAATTGATTGCTTTTCTTTCGTGACTTAAAAAGACGGTTTAAATTCTTTGCATCCGGGAATAAATCAAATAGTTACAATATTATTCAGTGTGTAAATAAATCCCAAGTTCTTCGGTTGCCTTTTGGAATTGCTTATTCATCATAGGGTATACGATTTATAAGAATGAATAAATATCATAGCAATACATAAGTAAGACTGAACACTTGATGTGACTTATCGTTTTGGGGTAGTTGTTATGTTGTAAAGCAATTGAACTATGTACTGATGTGGTTATACTATTCAGACTTTCAATTTTTCGTATTGTTTGTTTTATACCTAGACTTTTAAGAATAAGTAAATAACGTTATGCAATCTTTACATATACTGAACCGCAAAAGAAACGTCGTATTTTTCGAAAACCCAAATTTTCAAATGCATTGAAAAAAAGATATTTATGTATTTTGTTTAGGTAAATAACCTTGAAATGATGCTACATGTAGGATTATGTCAAAATCTCCATTACGGCTGACTGCGTTCACTAATTTGGGCGTTCTAATAGTGGTTTCGATGAGTTTATGGGACATGTTTCGTAGTCAAATTTTATGATGATGAGATGCACGTTGAATCCGTGCCTCTATAAGGGTATTCAAGAGGTGCGATTTTTTCGTTTCATCATAATTTGTTTGATGCAGTACCGATGCCACGACTTAACCCACTACAAAGAGAACAGGCAATATGACGTTTAAATGCTGGACAACGACCTCAGGTCGTTGCAAATGCATTTAACTGCAATGTACGCACCATTGAACGTTTACATGAACGCCACATACTCAACGATAATGGCGGACACACACGCTACTGACTCTGATATGTTGGTGAAAACTTTATCAATGAACAGTGAATGAACATAAATGATGAGGATTTGTTAAATAACAAGGTTATTTATACGCCCATTCAATAAAGAATATAGCATTTATTCTTTCGTTATGTTTGCCTTAAATTGCTGCGACGTTTCTTTTGCGGTTCAGTATATTATCTTAGTGTATCGACATATTTTAAGATTCTTATGCATGCCTGGCTGGGTTCATGGGATTTTGACCTCGTTTAAAAATTGATTTTATCAAATGAACATTGAGTGGTTTGGACTATTTTTCAGAATCTATAAACAATATGACAATTTCAGCTGTTGTATAGTTTCTTTCCTGCATATTATATCTTACCTCGTTTTCCTTGTTCATTACATATATAGTTATGACCATTAATCAGATACAACAACAAATATAAGTAATTTAGTAACTGCATTTAATGTATTGAATGTTTAACGGGTGAACATTCCGGGCATGGTTCACTTTCTTTTGCCATCATTTGTTCTTGTGATATATATTTGTGTGTTTCGCAATTAGTCGCTAAGATATGTATAAGTAATATATAGATTACGTTCGTTAAAATCAAAAACGTCGCAACAGACACGGGCATAGCGAACGAGTGAAATATATACACCATAAGATGATACAAATGAAACGTTATGCATATCACCAAGCTAAGCGGAACAATTTCCTTTATTAAAAATATATTCCCATTCTCGTTTATCTTGTGTGTGTATTTCTTTCGAAACAAACACAGATACCGATAAAATTTATCCTAAAAGTGATCTACCTTTACCAAATACATTTATAGGTATGTTTTTTTGTAACTCATAAATTGTTATCCGTATAACCATAGAATCTTTTATTTGAAAACGGAAGTTAGTTTCAATAAACAGGAGGTGGCGAATTATCTCCTTTGATTTGGGCAAAGGTATATAGAAACCACGTATTTTAAGGAATCAGTGTGAAATACAGCTGTCATGCGAGACCAACATTAATTTGTTGTAAAACGGAAGTTGACAATTATCTGCCATAGTTTAGTCAAAAATGTGTAAAAACCATACATTTTGTAATTAGTGTGAAAAAAGCTTTCATATAAGACCAAAGTTAACCGGAATCTCAGAAATGTTAAACATAACTAAAATAATAGGTAGCCTGAAATAACGTAAGAGGAAAAAATAACACATACATCACCAATTCTTCGATGAAAAAAACCCAAATGCAAACAAAACAGCTTAAAATATGAACGAGTGTCTTCGATTGAAAACTAGGTATGGGCTCGGGGCTTACACCAGTCCTTTAAAAAATAAATTCTGCACAGCGAAGAAAAAATAAGGATGATCCTAAAACTTAATACCGAAAAGCGCAATGTATGGAATTCGTGCTTAAAATAGTTCAATGATCATCGTTGATGAAATATGTTCGTTCTGCAGTTTGCATGTTGTATTTACTATTGTTTGTGTGTTTCTCTGTGATGAATGTTCTTGCGTGAGTGTGTATTGTATTTCTGTCAGGTAGTTATTATTTAAGCGATATTTTGTAACATAATGATTCAGCTGGAGGTTTTGCTAGTCATTAAGCCAGAATTAACCCACCACATGATTTGTTTACATGTCCTGTTCCACGTCAGGACAATATCAACATATAAATTTTAACATAAGGTGTCTGTACAAATCATTCATGTCTTCTACGTTCTATAGTATTAAACTTTATAGAAATAGTTTACATCGCGTCAACCACCGATCACATCGCCACCGGATAGTTGTCACCAATTATTGCATTCGTATTTATTTTGTCGCAGAAGAGACAAAAATTGTTTGCTTTTATTTGAAAAAAATTTAGATTAACAACATTAGCATCTGAAACAACAACATTTACAACAATAACCTGTGTTTCTATTTTTTGTTCATTGTGTAGAGTTGTACATAGCAAAACGTCCCTTTTCGTCATTTACATTGCATGTTTAGGAACATTGACAAAAAATGTTTAAAAAATAATACTTAAACATCTTGAATATCATTTCTAGAATATTAATGAAAAAAATCATAAGAATCATATTAAACATGCACATATAAAAAAAATGAGATGTAGTAGAATTGCAAATGAGACAGCTATCCATCAAAATCAAAATACAATGTATTTAATCATTTAGTCAACAAAATATAGTATAGAACCATGCATTTGTTATCTCTTATTAGCAATATTTTGTAATATATTGATTATAGTATAACATATCGCAGTATTGGAATATCAAAATAAGACAACGCGTGCCAGAACAACGCTTGGATTAAACAAATGTGCGATCTATTACTTGTTGATCTACGACACAATAAAGGAGTTATATCCAATAATTCACAAAAAAAGTTACTATTGTCATTTGAAAATTATAGTTCCTACATATTACTGTAGCCATTTAAAACTGATCTTACTAATCATTCTTGAAATCGATCGTTTTGATCTAGCTATTGAATTATTTTGTCATAGATATGGAAAGATGTAGTGTGAGTGCCAATTAGACAACTTTCCATCCAAATAACAATTTATAAAAGTAAACCATTATAGGTCACTTATACGGCCTGCAACACGGAACCTTGGCTCACATAGAACAAAAAGCTATAAAGGGCCCCAAAATTACTAGTGTAAAACCATTCAAACGGGAAAACCAACGTTCTAATCTATATAAAAAAACGAGAAACGAGAAAAACGTATAAATTACATAAACAAACAATATTAACTGTACATCAGATTCCTAGAATTCCAAATACTGGTATTCATCGGACTGTTAAGAAAATAACGCACATAATGAGTTCAAAATACGTATTCAGTCAAATTTCCTATTATTCTAAGAACCTATTTAAAACCTGTGGTATGATTGCACATGACATATGACGTGAATTTAAGCAATTATAGACAAAAGAAAGACTCACAACAATGAGAAACAAACTATATGGTATAGTCAGCAATAGAAGACCCCGACATCAAAAATGTGATATAATTGTATTGAAAAATTAATGGCCAAATCAAAACAAATCAATTGACAGACAAGAACCAGCAACAATCAATGAACTACAGGCTACTTACATTGATCAGGTACATATACAAGTAAGCTGACTTACGCATGTTAAACAGCCATAACCTTCAATTAACCTTAGATGGTGGTCATACAGCACAACACACCATTAAACTTTGCAAAACCAAAGAAACAAAAAAAAATTTGAGAAATAGCGAAAAAACATCCACAAAATAACAGGCTCCTGACTTGTTACATGGCTATATAAAATATGCCGAGGTTAAATATGTTTGAGCGCGCCGCTACCACCCCCCTTTACTAGGACATTGGGGTACCATTACAAATATTAAAATCAGTTCAAAATGCATGAACTGATCTGATTGAACCGAAGCAGAAAAATATATAACAAAACACAGACAAGACGTAGCAGGATAGTAATGTATTCCTAATAAAATATATACATGTAGTAGTAAATCTAAGAAAATTCTTAGTTACCGACAACTAGTTCGATACAAGTAATAACTACTAAAACAAAAATCTATATACTGTTTTATATAATTGTCCGTTTATATTGTCCCGTACGTTCACATAGAATTGTTTGCTCTAAAACTACAGTTCGTGATCAATTTAAGCTATGGTTAACATGTTCAAGGCAATTTTAGTGTCAATAACTCACACTGGTCCCTTTTCTAGATGATCTTAAAAGCCAGCAACAAGAATGATGTTTCTGTTGCTGTTTTAGCAGTAGAGGTATATAAAAAATAATGAATTAGAATATTAAAGTTTGGAATATTTAGCCATAAACTTATAAAGTATCACAATTGTTAACATTTATGACGAGAACAACTATGCTGCATAGCATTATAACTTAAACCTATGGGATAGTCAGTTGATATGGTGATTCCACAACTCTGTTATATGTATAATACAACGATTCGAAAAAAGACACTCTTCTGATCCTTTTAAACTTCTTGAAAATGTTAACATGGTAAATAAAAAAAAACTAAATTTGAACAAACAGTTTTTTTTGTTATCAGAAATATGCACTCGTTTTTGTAAGCAATGTCCGCATTATGTATGATATAATTTGGCTAATAGATAAATAAAATGAAAAAAATGATATCAATGATAATTATTAAGTGCCCGTGATTAAAGGGAATATCAATAAGCTTACAATATAATTGAAACTATAAAGCAATCAATTTAATTATGTGTTTATTTGGAACATTTGCAAGGAAAACATATATTTTAAAATCAAAGATGAACTCATTACAGATATTAGAATTAACATTTGTATTTACGCCAGAAGCGTGTTTCTTCTACAAAAGACTCATTAGTGATGCTCGAAGAAACAGAAATATAAAATGGTCAAATAAAGTAATAAGTTGAAGAGCATTGAGGACATTTTTTGTTTTTTTTCTGTTGGAAATCAAAAAATGATTGAACAATATCGATTATATTTTAAACTAAACTGTTTAGCAAACTGTGCCCCTGACTGCACCGTTATATTTTATAACGAAGAAAGTAAGATAAGATACTGATCTACTATAAATAGAAAACATAACTTACCTTCCAATGATTTCAACTGATTTTAAATGAACGTATGTTGACTATCCGATATCTATATCATATATATATATGACCTCTCTATTTACATACACACCGCCATAAACACAGATATGCTGTTGCATAGCAACAATATATCCGTTTTATTGTCAAATGTTAAAATTATATTAGTTGTTTTAATAAGTCAGTCTATCCACTTTATACATTCCAAATATAGGCATAAGTAAGACGTGTTGATAAACGGTAAGTTAATGTTATTGTGCATTATCATATGTTATCTATTGAACAATCTTCAAAATATCATTTCTAGCATATCTATTGATTAATCATAAAATGACGGTCTTTATATTGTATTCTGGTTTCAAATTCAAAAAAGGTACATACATTTGTTATTGCATAAAATTGGTGGAAAAAGGATAGGAGAAAATGGTTACTCAAAACATGCCACCAGAAACACTGAATCAGGAAATAAAAAAGATACTTCTTGTGTTAAAATAATTTCTTCTCTGTGTTTTACGAAAGTAATTTACGACTGACAAAATTATATGGTTTCTATTGCATTAAAGAAATAAGCACGAATCACCGGTTTAACATGGGTCAATTATGGTGTCATTTATACTTTATACTCATTATGAATTTCAAAATGTAAGGGTTGCTATGCACTTTTCATCAAAACAAGAAAAAAGACAAAACAACTCTTTTCTGATTTATTGAAGTGATTACCAGTTGAACATTTCATAAGAAAGTTCGAAACCCTTATCAAAATTCAGTTTAAAACTGGACGTTTACATGGTAATTGATGAAGTGTACATATTGTGGTTCGCTTCAAAATGAATAAAATTCTGTTTCGCATCTAAAGGAGACATGATATTTTGCACAAACGATAACAGTTTTGCTCCATACGATAAAATATTTTGCACCATACGATGTGTTACTTTTATGCTACAACTATTTTTGAATACTAAACTATCAAAAGATTCTGTATAATGTATTGTTAAAATGCGCAAACAGTTAACTTTTTTATGTACTCGCACTTTCAAGTATGGTGGTAAACATAAAATGCATAGGGTGACCTTTGATTTTGACCAATTTATAGCTTTTCGTGTGTACGCGGGTAGGTTAATGCGGTTTCAAATCGATTTTTGGTGATTGCATCGAAATCTCATCTTTTACGTCATTTTCGAAACTATACGAATTTTGATAGGCTAATTCGGACATTGGGAGAATTTGCTATGGAGTGGTGAGTTTTTGGCTACACCGAGGTAAAAGATTTATCGACTTGTTGTTTTTCGACAACAGCATTGCGACGTTAACAATATCTTCATCCATGACCATTGTTCCCTTGAACGTTGAACACTTACAGTTTTTAGTAAGAACATCGCCAAAAAACTAAGATTCATCAACGTCAATGTTTAGCTTGTCACGTCACTCTCATTATCATCAGCTGTTGAACACCTTGTCACAGAAGTCGGCAAATGGAAATCACAATGGAAAGGTGGATTTTGCATACATTTTGAGGTAAATACGTTGTAAATTATAACTCTTTATCACCGGTACCCATTTCTTCTTATTGAATTTGTTGAAGTGAATCAAAACATTCATAATTCGTCATTTATTTCGATAAACGACGACAAAAACCGTTGATCTTATGAATCAATCAATGAATCAATAAAGTAAGTTAAAGGGAAACAATGCTCGGAGAAAGATTGTTATAATATTAGTTATATTAGACTTGATTTTTTCCAAGCTAACTGTTGTTACATTATAATACCCCTTGGTTTAGTGTATGCAATAAATTAAAACTATTCATTTATGTATACATAGCACCCCCTATATTATTATATCCACCCAGTCTACCTCTCCTTAGGTTTAGTAATTTTTTATACTTTTATACACAACCCACACAAATGAACAGTGTCAGTGTTCGTGCTTTTTACATGTTAAACAGAGAATTACATTGTTTCAATTCAGAATTAATTTTTTTCATTGTATTTGAGCATGAATGTTATGAATATAAAATTGGATTTGTTTTTAAATTCACTAATAGTATTATACCCATTGTCATTTTCTAAGTTTATGAGAAAATACCAGTCACACAAAGACAAAGAATTTATATGCATATACAAACAAATAAAATGTACTATTATTTAAGTCATAATTCAGTTAACAGGCTTCTGAGATTTTACAAAATGAGAGAATTTGCTCATCAGGATCTCAGGTAATATATTACCCAATTTAATTTTTAGTAATAGACATGAACATTTGAAATTGATTACCACTTTCATTCAATTGACATAAAGACTATTGATTACTTGTAGGATTTGCTTGATAACTATTAAAATGTTATAATCCAAATAAGTGATTATTAAATTTACTTTAAAAGTTGTTAATCTACATTGATGTAAATATTTCAATATCATACAGATTAAATACCTAACAGGTTTAAACAGTATCTCCTTCATTGCCTATTTCCCTACATGTTTAAAAAAAACTTTTGGTGTGTTTATTGCTTTTAAAGTTTTGATTATGCAGTTTTATATTTGTTTTTTGCAGAATTTTTATTCACTGGGGTTTTCTTCTGCTTTCAAGTGACTAGACATGTTGGAAGTCTGCATTATCATCATCATGTAAGCATTCAAATAGTATATTATTGTTACTGACACTTATTTTATAGTCACATGAAGTGATATGAAAGCTATTTAAAGATTAATTGCTTATGCGTTTAGATTAATGTATGTGTTAAGAAAGTAAACAAACATGGCAATTATTTTATTACAAACATGTAAGTTTACTATTGGTTTTACCAACCACTGCTTAAAGGCTATTAAGCTTACTCAAATTTGATTATATTGAAGTTCTCTTTTTGTATCAGAATAAGAATAAGATAATTTTTATGTTCAAAATATTAATAACAGGGCACATAAAGGGCATATAAATCAAGTACAATGATTGAAGTAATAAATTTTATGCAGATATATATATAGCAATTGGGCTTATAAATTAATTTTATTGTATATAACAATATTATATTTGTTTTTTGCAGGATTTTAAGATGAATGAGAAACAATGGCTACTTCAAATACAATAGCACATTTGATAAAATGAATAAGACACAAGGACTACACTTTTCATTCTTCGGAAGATCAACAAATGAAACCCAAACAACGATATTATTTTCATATCAGATTCCTGTACATGAGATGTAAAGAGAAAATTAATTTTCCTTAAAAGACAACTCTTTACTTATACATATGTGTGACACAATGAATGGAATCAAGACTGTTCTAACTGTGCTAAAAGGAATACAAATTAGAAGCTAAATGTATTAAAAAAAAGTGAGAACAAAATTTACTGTATGAAAAAGCAGGTTCATCAAAAGGAAATATGTTGAAATGAATGAATAACTAACTGCAATGATTCTGGAACGTGTATTAGTTCATGATTAAACAAAGGAAAAAAATTATAAGAAAATGGAATACATATGATATGTGATATTGTGTCCTAATTGTGATCACTGAAAAGAGGATGTTTCACAGAACTTTCACTTCATAAATGTGTCACTGTGTACAAATTGTGATTTCATCCATCTGAAATAAAGAATATTTAGCTGTGCTCCATGGAATATTAAATCAAAATTATTAATATTGTTTATTGATATAAATGTGAAACAAAAGCAAAAGTGTCAGGAATGATGAAATGTTTTCACATACAAATTAGCAAATAGATTCATCAATAGGATCACCCATTCCCTAATTTCAATGATTGTGAAACATATTTTATAACAAAAACAATAATTTCTATGTAATTTGGTTATGATGGTCAATTGTGACACATTGAAAATCTTACCACATGAAGGAAAATATGTCAGTTTTTGCTGCATTTAATACACAATTTAAAATCAATCAATCAGTGAATGTGTATTTTAAATTACTTGGGTAAATGAAACAACTTTGAGATTGCCCAGAAGGGTTTTCTGTCAGACACTGATCATATATTCCCTTACAAAAACATTCACTCCACCCTTTCAGAAAGTACCAAGTAATGCTTATTGAAGAGCAATTATCAATATTAATTTAATTATCTAATTACATGAAGCTTAAAAAGATGATAAATATTATAACTTTTCTTATTCAGTTCAACATGGTTTAAACTGATGTCTGCTAGTTTTATGTTGTTTATCCTTAAAACTAAACACCCCATTGATGGTTAGCATTGCAATTATAAAAGATAATATATTATATTGATATCAATAAAATATAGATAATCAAAACAGTTGTCCCAGTTCATTATTTTTCTAATTTATAAAGATTTTGGCCACAGATACATAAATGGGGGTCTGAACTGGGGGAGGGGGTCAATTAGTTGTTTAGAGAATGTTTCTCTATTATTTTCATTCAAATAGCATCTTTTCTTTACACTGAAAAATTATTCTTATATATTCTTTAAAATTTTTTACACCCTATGTATACCTATATACCTGTTTCCTGTCCCTTAAAAAGAAGGCACAGATTACAGCTAATTTTTCTAAAGCATGTAGAGCAAGACTTTGGTTACCTTACTGGCTTTGTTTGTATATTGTACAATAATAATTTAGATAACATCCAATTGAGTTTAACTATAATATTTACAGGTTTACGTTTGCCTATATTTATTGTTTGAAGTTGACAATCTTAAGTGCATTTAAGCTTGGGTAAGTGTTTATACAAACAAAACAAGCAAGCCAACCAAAGTTTTACTCTACAAGCTGTAGGAAAGTAACTGTAAAAGAAACTATTCTGCAGTTTTCTCATAAACTAAATACAAAGTAACAGAGAGTGGTACATACATAAATAGAATAAATACATATTCTGGAGTGTGAAGTGTGCTGGAATGTGACACAGAATATTCATTGAATGTGTACATGGTGTAAGGGTATGTGTGAAAAAAAATGTTGCAGGATTTGAAATATAATTAAATTTTCATTTGCTCTTGGACTATCATATTTGGTATAAATTGATTCAATAGTCCCATACTTACTGGCCATCATAAGGTGGGCTTTTTTTATATGAAATCAGCATCTATATTTCTTAAAATATGTTTCCTATCAGTATGAGGTAATTAAATTTATTGAGAGAAAAAATAAGCAGGAAATTGAATATATATTCCAAGCTGTAATTATATATGGTGTGATTGCCACTGTGACCAACGACCAAATGATGTACAGTGTATGGCTCTGTATGATTTATAAAGAATGAGCAAGATTCAAGATTTTATTGTTCACTCTGACAGTTTACACTGTTACAAGAGGAAAAACCTATAAAACATGAGAGGCACCTCATCTGACAAAATAGAAAACACCATTGAAAGAATTATCTGATTGATTGAATGGTGTTTAAAAACACTTTATGTTGTGTGAATACACGGAGGTCATGTTTTATTAGTAGATTAAGCTACAGTTTCAGTAAAAAATTCAATACATATTTTTTTGGCAAAAAAATACCAAACAGAAAGAAAAGGGGCTTCATACCCAAAGCCTAAGTGTAATTATAATCATTCTGATCTATTCTCCGAGTAAAACATATATTGAAATAGTTTGTTTCTTTTTATTAAATCAATTGATTATGGAGAAGATGCAACAAAAAGTACATTTAAATAAAGATCAGCAACAATTTTTCGATGACTGTCGAAATTTTTATTTCTGTTTACAGAATTACTATCCTTTGACAGTCACTTGTGCGTTTGTAGACAATGTCGTACCCGAAAACTTGTGAAACACGTTAACTTTGACTCAAAAGTGCTAGCGTGTAGAAATGATGAATTTTCGAGTCAAGTTAACGTACAGAAAGCTGAATATTAATATTTTACGAAAACTGCTACTAGGTTCATGCTGTTTCATGTGTTTATACCGTTTAAATATCAGACGTTGTAATATCTGAAGGTCATAGTATTTTTGGCGCAATTCAGTCGAAAATCTCAGTTTATTTAATTAATCTTTTTATGAGTGCGAGTAGCACTTTTCTATTTCTTTTGTACATAAGCTATCCACAGATAACAATACTTAGAAAAACAAGACTGTCTACAAATGGTCTACACGCTAGCACTTTTGAGTTTACTGTTTTCACGTCTATAAATAGATTATGAGTGTCACGTGATAACCACTTGATAATTTGAGAATGTTATTTTCGAAAACGAAAATTCATATTGTCAACATACTAGCAACACTAAAAAATATAACAAATTACACTATAAATGAGTCAAAAAGTCTTTTTATTAAAAGTTGAAATTTAAGTATCATTTTTTCATTTTTTTTAAAATACAGCATTAACCTACCCGCGTACAGAAAAAAAATTCCATACATACCTAATATAATAACTATATCTGTCTACATCTGTCGTATGTTCAAAAGAATTTTTACTGAAATAAACATTTGCGTTTCAGAAGCCATAGTAATGTATTTGAAAGGCATACAGACTACCAACTTTGTGAAAAAGTACATATCTAGAATTATACAAAAATACAAAAAAAGTCTCGTTGTGGTATACCCGTTTTATAGATCAGAATATAGCATAAGATTTACCCAAAATGATATTTACAAAATGTATTTTATGAAGATTTTAATAAAGCATTGATATTGATTAAGATTCTGACACAATGTTATCTGCTGTGTTTTTAACATTTTTTCCTACTATGTCTGTTTGTTTTGTTCACTTATCGTTGTCAATATAATGGAATGTGATGCAACTGTCATAAAAGTGAGAGATTTAGGCAGCTATATAACCAGGTTAAATCCATCACGTTCTACATAGGGAAATGCCTGTACCAAGTCAGAAATATGACAGTTCGTTTGATGTATTTTAGCTTCTGATTTTTTCCTTTTATTAGGGACTTTCCGTTTTAAATTTTTCTCGGAGTTCAGGATTTTTGGGGATTTTACTTTTTGATATTTAAAGATATATTTTTTGTTCAAGCTTTTGCTTATATATATTTTTTTTGTCGAAAAATATATACAAACTGACATAGCTTGATTCAATATGTTTATTTCAACATTTTGTATAATAGTAGAATCGTGAGTGAATGCTTTGCACATTAGTTTCCATATCACTTGTACCTTGCCATTTAACACACAAATCAACTTTCATTGTTTTTATTCTCTTTTTTAAGATTTAAGAGACTTGACAATTGCATATGTCATACATGCAATATCTCATCATTTACAAAGATCAATATGTTTAATGATTTTTATCTTTAATACTGTAATCCGTTAGAAGATGAACGTAAATAACTTTCTTTATTTTAGAGATAAATAGAAGAAGGACATAAGGACGAAGA
This sequence comes from Mytilus galloprovincialis, assembly GCA_037788925.1. Lineage (NCBI taxonomy): Eukaryota > Metazoa > Mollusca > Bivalvia > Mytilida > Mytilidae > Mytilus > Mytilus galloprovincialis. Next base: position 55,212,773 of record CM075341.1, read on the forward strand.
TGATTGTAAACACAATGTTTTTAATTATGTGTTTAAGAATCGCAGGTAAAGTTTTTGAAGATAGATCAGTATTTACAAACTAATATTAATACCATGGACATTTTTGTTTAACTGATATCACAAATGTATACTTTAATTTATTTAAGAATTAAACATCCCCTTTTTCTTATTTCTTTGATATTCAAAAAAAAAATTGAAGACAATGAATTAGGTATGGCCGAGTTTGTAATAAGTGGTATTCCGTTGACACATCGAAATAAAATAACTTACGATCATATAGATATTGACATGATGTGTAAATGGCAAGAAAACACACATGCCGAACGTTAACATAACGCAAATATTTCAAGTTTAATTCTTTGATCTGTGTATGGCATACATTGGATCAATATGTATTTATCAATCAGGTGAGAACAGTTTAGAATCAGGCAAAGACTTCTCTTGTAATATCCGTTTTTTTTTATTATTTCGGGTAGAGGAATTACATTAGTATAGGAAGCTTATTTAGCTATTACATGGTGTTGCGGTCTGCAATTTACAAGAAGATGATTATTCGAAATGACATTATTTCATGTCATAAATCTCCCCTTTTTGCACATTTGGTTCATTTGAACAAAAATATCCAATTTGTTAGTAATCCGAAAGTTTTAAAAAATATAACATATTTAGCAAACGAGAGCAAAAATACCAGTGGATATTAAATCTAATAATGCATTAATTTAAGTTTGTTGAAACTTTACTCCATAGCATACATATTGATGAATGAAGAAGGGGCCAATATACATGTGTCATTGCGAAGTGAGGCTCAGATAAGAAGAACACAATTGTAATTCGCTTTCAAGATCAGACGTTTCAAGTTATAATAATTAAACACAATATTTGAAAATAAAATTAAAAAAAAACATGAATAAGTTTGTTTCCCAGTAACATTTCTTTTACTACTCCCCTGTGTCCGTTTGAAGACTTTTCAAATTGAATTGGACGGAAGGAATGCGTTGTAAAGATAACAATTTTATTTAAAACAGCAAAATGCTTTAAAAAGTCTTGTCGATTACAAAAAGGAGTGTTATTTCTAATTACTGATATAACTACTGATATATCCGGTCTCAATGACAATTTATTAACATTCGTACATTACAAGCAAATTTGAAATATTGCTGCATTATTGATGATTTATGATAAAAGTTGAAAAAAGGCATTTAAAAAATGTCTAAGCAGTTTCATTATTTTGGATTTCAAATCATTGTGTTATTTTCTCTCCTTTAAAATCTTTTTCATACACCAGCAAGCGCCATATTTAAGATTGGTGTCCTTCCCAAAACATTGAAAGCTGCATAATCTCCCAAACAATATTACCCTTTCTAACTACTCACTGTCTGCCAAAGCAAGTTACTTGTTAGTATTTGCCTATACCTTGATTGCTTTTCCGATAATATCTGCCATTTTTTTTCATTTTTACTTAAACACTCGTGATATAGAGTAAAACATAGATTACCTTTTGGAACTAAAATAGGAAACATACTTTTTGTTTGCTGTTCCCTAGTCTTTAAATATTCAATCTGAACTCCGAAGCACATCTTGGCGAAGTTGTCTTTTATGCATTTTCAGCACTTTCATTTTCCTTTAGTGGCTTTGGCAGCCAAGTGGTCTAAGTAGTAACTATTGTAATCACTAGCCAGTCAACAATGAGGTTGTAATATTGAACCTCGCTCTTGCCAGTGCAGTCGACTGCAATCTTAATAAACTAGGAATGTCAGTTTTCCTACCTGGTCGGTGGTTTTCTCCGAGCACTCCGGCTTCCTCAACCAATAAAAGCGTATTAACCAAAAGGCGGTGTGTAAAAGTGGTTATAAAACAACAAAAACACAAAAATCACATCATATTCCCCTAAAGGTCCTTGTACCGTTATAAAACATAGGATTTTCAATCTAACACGATGGTTTAATGAAACTTGTCGAATTGTCTTAGATGTATATGTATCTTCAGCCAAACCATAGGTTTTCAACATATATGGTTCTTAAATGCTTTGACACAACATTATAGTTAATTACACAATTAACAATGTCCAAAAAGAAACCAATTGACGTGAATGAAATCGTTTATAAGTTATCGTACGTAAGAAAAATAACAGTAAACTACAGAAGAAGCAACATCTATGACAAAAGAAAAAACGAGAAACACACACACAGAATTAAAGGCTACATACTTATTGAAAGCAAATAATTGGACAACAATCATTGACCAGGAATCGAGCCTGACCCAGCCTTAGACAGTGATGGAAAATTCCGCACCGTTAAAAATCCAGAGGGTCTAGAGGATTATTCTCCCTCTTTTATAAACCAAACCTTCGTATGCAATTATACTTTTCATTCTATTTCAGATACTTCATCATGCAGAGCTCATGTTTGTTTGACTTGGAAAATTAAGGAAGACAATCTTACGTTAACCTGCAAAACTGATACCTTATTCTATACTGTATCTTTTAATCATCCGTTAGAGAAAGAAAGAGCTTTTTGTACTTTAAACACATGTCATTCATCCATAACTAATTCAATTATTTCGCAAAACCAATCAACAAAAGAGACTTTTTTTACAATACCAATAGATGAAAAATTTATAGGCGTGTGGTCATGCAAATATGGTGAAACAAATGGAAAGGCAGATGTCGAAGTAACATTATTTAGCCATTTATTCGCGAGTGGCGACCAAGGATTGACAAGTGAGTAGAAACAAACTGGAAGCAGTCAAGTATGTGTCAATAATGATAAAAAATCATGTTTGATTTTTGTATCCTTTTTTCCAACTGTATAGTTTTGAGTGTCATTGTTTTTGTATATATTCATTTACACAAAGGTTAAGAGCTTTCTGTTTGTTTTTATCCTCTTATATTATATATTTACTATAAATGTTCCTCGCTATTACTGTTTCAACAAGTAGAAATCTTTGAATAACTCGAAGAAGTTGTTAATGTCGACTTGCCTTTTCGAAATGTTTATTTAGGCAAACACTACTTGTTTTACCAATAGTATATATTGGTCTTCATGTCTTTTATGGAATGTTATATGAAGAACACATATTGGAGTTATTCAGAAGGTTATTTCCTTTAATATGTGTTATTGCAATTATATATCATTTAGATAGGTTTTAGCCCTGCAACTATATCGGGACTTAAATCAATAGATTATAACTATTTTTGCAATAGAAAAGTTCCCAACTAATTGTAAAATAACTTACACTAGACGGATAAGATATATCCGTAGTACAGAACTTATAGTGTATTGTTAACAGGTAATTAATGTACCGTCGCAATATTAGTTTTAGATAAAATAATTTAAGATGATTTGACGTGTTTTTAGTTATCACATGTAATTAAAGCTATCATTATTGCGGGATTCTCATACACCATAAAAACAATTGAGTCTTTAAAATTGTATACTGCTTAACCTCACTGAAAGATATATTTAATGACAACAGATGCTAGAAATAAATTCCGTTATTGGATGTCTGTCTTTTCAGAAATGATGAAATTATCAGCACAGTATGATTGTGAGGATCGAATAGTATGACTGAAGAACAACTTCAGAATCTCATATATACAAGCATGTATGTCCTCTATGTTTCATGCTGATTGCATTTATTAAACCAACTTTCCCTTTTTTAGAACAAAATGCAAAGACTACAACATGCATCAAATCCGCAGTTTCCTTGACCATACTTTGTTTTTCTGCAAGTTATATGTTGTCACGAATATGCATATTCATTATAACAATTAGCCTCCGCTATACAGCTGGTAAGTAATTAGTTTCTTTATTAATGAATCATATGAAAACAGAACAAATGGTTTTCAAATAATCAAACAAAATAGTTACCTATGTATGTAAGAAATTGATTCTGACCTTTCTGAAAGTTCGTCCTATTACATGCAAAATGAGATACTGTAGTAACTGAAATATTGAAAACTGGAACTGTGCCGAGAAATAAATGGAATGTTTAGCTTAATGCACTGCAAACAATAAAAAAGAGCGATATCGGGTGCTTTAGAACAAGGAAAATAAAAATCATAGGAAATTAATAACTATCTTTTTGTTTGCAGAAAAAGACATAGCAGAGTTAACTAAAGTATGTCTCCTTGGGTTGAAGTGTCGCAGTCTCGAAGATTGTAACAACCAATTTGTATATGGTGAATTTTTTATTTTAACGTTAAACAAAAAGGTCACGATGATTTTTTTTACAATTGTTTGAAGATATAAGAGAAAGACCTTTTTCTAACATCTATTCTTTTTAAGTGTAGGACATTGTTTGTTCGCTTTGTTTAATGAACATTTATTAAATTTTAATCATGCAAAGAAAATATTTCTCGGCACCATGAAGCTATTTAAGTACCAAGTCACTTTGACATTTTGTTTTCATTACAATTATTTGATCATTATTGATATTTATAGAATAAATCTTTAAAACTATTTTTTTCTTGTTTAAAGAAGAATATTCTAAATACTGAATTGTGACTTTTTGTCCGTAACGTTTTGTCTGTGATCTTTTTTCGTGTGTCTTTCTGTCCTACATTCTAAACAAGAACATATAAACAAGACGCGACTTAATAAGGTTGCATTACCTTCATTATAAGTGTAGTTTTTAGATAAACGTTTTTTTTAACTAAACTCTCAAACTTTAAAATTAATAAAATAAAATCATTATATAAGATAATCTGATTTAACCATCTGTGAAAAATCATGTAAGGATGTAAAAATCTGATTTCAAATATACACCTTTATTTAGTTGTGGCTGTTGTCGTGTCAGTTTAAAAGAAATTTATTCAAACAGTTAAAATCGAAATAAAAGTAGAGGTTATTTGGTCAAGTATGGTTCCGACAGGTCGAGTATTGTTCAGACCTTTGGTCGAGTATGGTTAAAACTGACAAAAATAGGTCAAGTACAGGTCAAGAACAGGTTTAGACTGTTTCAGACTGGTCGAGTAATATTTCAGACTATTTTCAATGTCAAAGATAAGGGTCAAGTTCAAATCAGTACAGTCGAATACGGTTAAGATAAAGTATGATTGCTAATGAGACAAATCTCCACAAGAGACCAAAATGTCACAGAAAATAACATTTATAGGAAACATTACCATTCTTACGGCCTAAAACAATGAGCAAAGCCCATACCGCATAGTCAGCTATAAAAGCCATTTCAGACTGTTACTGGTTTGTAATGCTACGATTGTCAATTTTCCTACCGAATGTCAGTAGTTCTCTATACTAAATTGGTTTTTTGTCCAATGAAGTTTTCTCTGCTGGTAAGACAATAATCACAATAAATCAAATTTTCTAGAATTTTACAATCCATTGTCGTCTTCAAATTATACAAAAATCGGTTTTGTAAATATACGCTTCCCCGTCATATATCATGTAGTTGCTATAGTTTTTTCCGTATAAATGATCTCGACAATTTTGATCATTTAGAATTTCTTCCTTAGATGCGGATAAGCATTAGTTTACGACTTTTAATTTCGTTTAATGTCTTCTGCTGTTAAATATAGTGAGATTGTTATTTTTATTATTCATTTGTGCCGAATTTAAAGTTTCATGATTCTCGGATAATTGATGATTACGAAAGCAATGCTTTTATAATTTTGACTTGTTTCTATCTGTGTTATCAATTCAGTGTATTGCAGGAATGTCAAACTACAATTGTCAACAGCCTCGCTTTTATATTGATTCCTGTTTTCTATGTTTTTTTTATTTTTAAACTGTATTTCCTTGAATAGTGTTATCTTGTGTCTTTTTTGTAAAACTTAATTTCAGAGTGCAATACTCGCTTTACAGTGGCAATACTACTACTGGTACCAATTTCGCTATACACCGAGTATCAAGTTGATATATTAAAATTGAGGCATAAATTCACTGTTATGATAATAATACAATTTTCTATCATTTTAGTTCTGAAAAATGTAACAGTGTTTACAATGTTTGTAATGTTGATAGTATTGTCGATCTGCTATGGTGTTCCTGCAAAGGGCGAATGCACGGGTAAAATTTCTTTGTATGATATTGTATGTATTCAGACTTGTATCAATATATCGCTCAATAGAAAGTTTGAGTAGAACCGAGAAATACTGCTACAGAATATTACATCGAAACCATAAAGATCTCTTAACTTGAACGTTCTAAAAACGCAGTCAGTTGGATGGCTAAAATATGCCGTAAGTACATTAGTAAGTTGATTAACGAAGGAAAACTCAAAATAAGTACGTAATGTACGGAAATTAATTAATAAGTCGAATAGGAAACTAAAAGGCAACCCCTAAAACGGTCACAAAATTTGGCAGTATAAAGTATGATGTTTTGAACCATTTTTATATAATCTTTATATTCGAAGTTACAAAGTTCAAATACAAACACTTAACTTAGGTATAACAGACGTCAAATCACCTTGTATCATGTACTACGCAATGAAATTCTTTCATATGTTTTTCTTAAAAAACACCAATCTGAAGAGACAATCCTTTCAACCTCATCTATAGAATTTGATTTCGCTGTACTGCTATGCATATGTTCCATTTCAAAGGAAGGTTTAAAGGTTATCAAAGGTGGATAACTATATAACATCCGTGTTGTGTTCATCCATAGACAGAAGCCTTCTTAAAACCATTAGTCCGTGTTTTCTTTCCATTTCAGTCAGGATTTTATTTTGTCCAAATTATCTCCCAGTTACGCAAGTTGATTTTTATAATCGTCAAAAATAGTAGCCATTGTAGGGATTACGCGCTGCCAATGTCTTGAACACCGATGATATATCCACATATCACTACTACGATCCTTATACGCTACTTTTGTTTAAAAAAAAATGTATCTACGATCTAATGAGCATCAGTTGATGTACCTTTCTTTATTCAATCAACTTTAATCTATTTTCTGATCGGTTGTCAGGTGGAATTTTAGAAAAATTCATAAACATTTGAAAATATTCTGTGGAAGAGCAGACTAAAAAAAATCAGTGATATACCATTTACCCTAGATATCACACACAAAAAATGTTTTTATTCCGAAGATATGGAATTTTTAGACTCAACTTTAAAGTCTGTCGTCTACAACTTTTAATAAAACTTTGCAATTCGAACACACCTTCTCTGTTTCTATGATTCAGTACAAAGGTATTTCACTTGACCCATATATTTTATTATTTTTGTACTGTAAAATGAAGATGTTATTAAGACAACCTGTAGCATTGATATATAAAAAATAATAGAATACGAAGCGAGATGAAGTATCAAATACTTTGACTTTTTGCGTTTTGTAGAAAATATATTAAACCCAAACAGGACCTAACGTACAAAAAGTTGCACTAATTTTTCTCTTTTCGATGCAATTGTAACCTTTTTTTTTTATTTTTAACTTGAGTCACATACTGGAAGGGCAGAAACGAAAATTCAGGAACACATGACATGATATATTCTCCGTCCGTGGTATTCGTTGTTAGACAATTGGAGGTTCTGTATCTTTTACATCGAACTTAATAGATACCCTTGTCGTCCAATTGATATCTAATTCTTCTGTTTAATTATGCAATAGATAAATTGAAAACTTATGCAAATGGTGTTTTTGTGATAGAATAGTTCGTAATTTAGCCAAAAACTCTCATTTAATTTGTTTCTATTAACTTTAAAAATGTTTGTTACTTTAGTTATCATTTCAGTTAACATTTATCGCTTTTTTTAAAAAGGAGCTTCGATTCTTTTGCTCTATTTCAACTGGGTTTCCGCCTGATTTTACATGTATGATTGCGTTCCGTGTATAACGTTTGCTTTCAGCAGCCTATTGGTGATGTCTTTAGATCTGTTTCATATAGATTCATTCATAGCCCTTTAAAAGATTACTAAACAGTATGTTTTTTTATTGTTAAAAGCCTGTTGATGTTCATTCTTGTATACTTCTTGAAAGATTTTTTAATTTACAGTCAGTCCTTGAATAAACATGAATTAAACTCTTGATTTAAACATTTAACCCGCTGATAAAGAAATGAATCTTTAAAATAAACCTGTCTCCTTGAAGAAAAATACAGATAGCACATATGTGTTAGTCTTAAAAGTAATTGTTCACAACATGCTTCTGTTAATACAATGAACACTGTTCAGACAATATTATGTTTCTATTTCAGAATCGGCCTTGTTTATAGTGTTATTAGTACTTGCATTTTGTTTTGGAGTCATAACCTGTTGTTTGCTTCAAAATAAAGGTAATACATGTAAGGGTGCCAGTTATCAATTGAGAATATAAGGCATTACTATGCATTTTGTAAAAAAAGCGAATCAAGTCGAAAAATGTAAAAGCTGGCTATGTAGTATGTTCTTTGCTCATTCTTGAGGGCCATTTGGTGACCCTTAGTAGTTAATTTCTGTGTCATTTGATTTTTTTGCGAAGAATTGTCTCATTGACAATCATATCACATCCTTTTGTATGTTAATCAAGTAGTTACGATAAAAATAACCTTGATCTTGTTTAAGTTTTATTTTGCTCACATTTGCTAAAACTGTCCATATTTTAAAGTAATTAACTGACAAAATTACCGAGACGATGAAAATACATCTTGCATTCAATGCTGAATGCTTGAAATGTTCAATACAGGTTATTTATACTTATTGTCATTTTATCTATTTTCTTTTGTTACATCTTCTGTCATCGGACTCGGACTTCTCTTGAACTGAATTTTAATGTGCTTATTGTTATGCGTTTACTTTTCTACATTGGCTAGAGGTATAGGGGCATGGTTGAGATATCATAAACATGTTTAACCCCGCCGCAATTTTGAGCCTCTGGCCTTTGTTAGTCTTGTATGATTTTTATTGTTAGTTTCTTGTGTATAATCTGGAGTTTAGTATGACGTCCATTATAACTGAACTAGTATACATATGTTTTAAGGGGCCAGCTAAAGGACGCCTACGGGTGCAGGAGTTTCTCGCTACATTGAAGACCCATTGGTGGCCTTCGGCTGTTGTCTGCTCTATAGTCGGGTTGTTGTCGCTTTGACAAATCCCCCATTTCCTTTCTCAATTATAGTTATCTACCAGCAGAAACATTGTATTGTTTAAACAAAATATTAACGAATGGTCATCGCGGGATGTCAGGATTTGTTTTTGTAGTAAGCAATGATATCATGGAAATCATCCAGAAAGTTGGTTTTTTAACTTTGTAGCAAACAATTTCACTTTAGTGTAATGTAACATGATTGTAGTTCGCTTACAAACATCAAATCAACTGCAGAATTTGAACAGATTATCATTAAAGTATTTTCCGGTTATTTCAAACATACGAAATTTTTCGTTTCCCTGAAACCTATGTAAACAAAGAAAGCTGGGTAAAGACTTAAGACAGCAACCAATTAGCGCCAAAAAATAGGAGATACATTACTTATAATTCAAGCAACAAGCAAGTGTTTAACCTAAATAATATTTTTTACAGACCCTTATACTTCAGTTCCAACGGATGAACAGACAGTAAGTTTAGAATATCTATTATGTCATTCGAACAGTTTTAATAAAAAACACAATGAGTCTTTTCAGATCAAAGTACATGTGTTAGCACTGCCAAATACTGACTTACAATTCAAACAGTAAAATATATATGTCAATTTACAATCATGCGTATATGAACCAAACGTGGCTTTACTTTTAAAGTTGCATATACATTTCGGAAATTGAGTTATAAATTTAGATTTATCGCACATTTGCTTTGACATCCTCGTAGAAAAGAGAGAAACAAAATGGAAAAGATCATGATCAGATTAGAATTACCATTCAGTAAGTTCTTGCAAGAAAAGAATCTATACAAAACCACTAACACAACAAACAACTACCTTTGCGATTTATTGAATGTTATTTACTTGATTTAATTGAACGATTTAATAAAAGTAAGTATATGTACATGATGTATATGCTTTATTTCTTGATACATTCAATATCGGCAGATATGAGCATTGTAACAAATACAATAACAATTAAAAAAGTTGAATATGAAACCGAAATACATAGAACAACATGTCCTACTCGTTTTTGGACTAATTCGTGAATAATTAAGTATACCTTTAATTGTTGGTTAGGTTAAAGATGATGAACTGGATCTTCTATCACTGTATTGGATACCTAAACTGTGTCCTTAAAAATAACGGTATATTGCTGGGTCTTCCAAGTGCTACACGAAACCTCTTTCTAAATTATAAACATCTATTTTATCAGTAATCAAAGACGGGCTTCAAGGTTATTGCCTATTCTAGAGGTGGCGTGAATCACATGTGGATACTTTAAAAATTCCAAAGAACTTTTAGAGTACATACAATCTAACTCTTTTTCATCTTGACTTTTCTACACTTTATACAAGTATTCCACCTTCCAAACTAAAAGACAAATTGAAAGAGTTAGTATTGCTTTGTTTCAAGAAAAAGAATGGCCAACGAAGATACAAGTATCCTGTCTTAGGAAGGGATAAATTATACTTTGTAAAGGATCACTCTGATTAAAACAAAATTCTCTGAAACTGACATTATCAAGATGCTTGATTTCTTGATTGACAACATATTTGTTACGTTTGGAGAACGTGTTTTTCAACAGGCTATCGGCATTCCAATGGGAACGAATTGTGCACCTTTTCTTGCCGACTTGACAATTCATAAAGAAATGAAACATCGATTGACATAAACCCTATACAAACGAGTTTACTTTAACTATCGAATAATTCAATTTGTTAAACTGTGTAATTACATATTTAGCAGAAAAAAGTTTTATGCAACCTAAGACAAACTTAAATTGTTTGATAAAGGTTTTCAAATCCGAATAATTTGTCTACACATTTACGTTTGAATCAAAGTTATGTCCATGGTACTTTTTGAAAGTACATGCATGTTTTAATTCAAACAAATGATCATATCGGTTACAGCTTTAAATGTTTTATTACTTATCAACAGAGTAAATGCAATGGATATTATGCAAATTGCAAAAACTCAAGTCTAGGTACAGTTATTTACTTTGTATAAACACAAGTCACACCTTGTCACTTATTTAATTAGTTATCAAAGGTACCAGGATTATAATTTAAAATATTCATGAAATATAATTTCCCCGTTGATTATCATCACTATCTTATACCTTCATGTATGCTAATATATGTTCAGCATTGTTCGATATAATAAAGTTTTAAATTTAATGTTTTAAATGTATTATAATTGTCATGCCTTATAATTTCAGTAATGCAGTAAAGCAGGATTCTGCTAGTATAGGAATGCAATAGGTGTCATTTCATCTGATAGAAAGAGAAGTTGTAAGAGTCTACTAATTAACGAAATTGCTTGAAGTGAATGATTCAGAAGTGCACGAAGTGGTGTTTATTTCAGAAGATTTATAAAAGATTCCGGCGAATTAAATATATCTTTAGAAACGATTATTTACAATATGTTGTACATTCATGTTTGCCTATACTTTATCGTACATTTGTAGTGTTCAGGTGGCTGTATGTTGTTTTGGGATATCAAGTAATGACCATTGCATACATATTGTTTACATTTGGTCGTGTCAGATCCCTTAAAAGCTTGCTAAGAAGTATTGGTTTTGTTCGTTGCTGTAGACTAAAATTATTTTTGCTGGTTGGTGAAGATTATGCAAAGACATTAAGTTGATGAAATTTTCGACATTTCCTAGGTTCATAGTTGTTTAGGTTGCTATCAAACCATGTTTTGCTATTATAAGCAATATAACTTCGTGTCTTCTTTATCTTTAATTAATTTACCCCTTTTAAAATCTATATCATGTATTTACTAAATGAGCATAACAACATATCTGGAGAAGTAACATTGATACATTTTTTTTTATAATTAACTGTTGGCAGTATGTAGTTAGATATTTAGTTTTCACTTTTGATATTTAAAATGTATCAGATATTGAGTTATATAATAAAATGTCCACAAATAAAGTCTTTAAGGACATCGACTTTTTGTTATCTTTGAATTTATTAAAAATGTAAGGATAATTTTGAAAAATTAAGCAAAATGACATGTTGATATTATTGTGAATGTTTGCTTTATTATAATTGTCTTTATATAGTTTATTGATAATTGCTTCATGAAGGTTAGCGAAAAGATTTAACATAATTCGGTTTTTCTCTCTTTAGTGCATTCTTGCGATTTAACTCAATGATAACATACATAACTCTTACACTAAAGCTCATAGACAATGGCGCAAAGTCAAAGATCAAGGTCATGACCTAGATTTTGACCTTCGCTTGTTATCGGATTTACTTAATAAACGTAAAAGATGGCTGATAAAATGTAATGGAGAAAATGTGTGTCTTGTCGAGATCTACTGTCCAAAATATTTGGACCAAATGTTCTTATTCCCCTCCCCCCTCCCCATCCCCCCCCCCATTGTTAGCTTCAATGTGAGTTTAAGATACTAGGTAGACCTAAGTGAATTACCTTTATTTTAAGTTCGAGGATATAGATGCGCACAACATAGTCACAGATATATGGTTAATTTGGTTAGAGGATTTCATCCAAATTGCTGAAAAATGAAGTTTAAGGATAATATAAAAAAGAAGATGTGGTATGATTGCCAATTAGACAGCTGTCCACAAGAGACAAAAATGACACAGAATTTAATATCTATAGGTCACCATACGGCCTTCAACAATGAGCAAAGCGCATATTGCATAGTCAGCTATTTAATGCTGACTTTTCATCTTTTTCTCTATTATTAAGTCAGACTATTATGAATAGAGGAAAATATCTGCAAGAAGAGGACCACAATTAGTGTTTCTTGAAAAGCACGACCTCTAAACATAACAAATATGTTGTCAATCAAGAAATTCTTGATATAGTCAGTTTATGATTTATTTATGTTTTTAATCAGAGTGATTTTACAAGTTATAATATTTCTTGCAAAATGGAGACGTATTTTCAGATAAGAATATTCGTTTTTCGCTGTTAAATCAAGAGACAGAATGTTCGTGTGAAAACAAAAATTGAAAAAGGCCATTTGTAATTAAGAACATATGTATAAAAATTATGCCAATTCTTATTGAAAATTTAGTCAATTTATTATGAAGTACAAATTGTACTATTACAAAGACGTTTTCATTTTAACATGACTGACAAGACCTTCAATAGTGGATTAAAAATATCAAAACATTCCCAATACCCAATTGCTGGTCTTTTATTTGATAACGTATAACATTACCTTGGTTAGTATAGAATGACTTCAAACTAGAATAAATTCATTTATAAAGAATGAAATGATTACTGCAACGTAAACACCCTTCAATAAACAGAAGTATAACGCTGTATGAAATTCATCAATCGATTGAAAAAAAAAACAAATCCGGGTTACAAACTAAAACTGAGGGAAGCGCATCAAATATAGAAGGAAAACTACGACACAACAGAAACACAACATTTAAATGTAACACACACAGAAACGAACTATAATATAACAATGGGCATTTTCCTGACTTGGTACAGGACATTATAAGAAAAAAATGGTTGGTTGAACCTGGTTTTGTGGCATTCTAAACCTCCCGCCTTTATGGCAATGTTAAACATAACATTTAAATGACAGGACTACAATACAAAAAAATGGGAGAACATATAGGACAAAGAAACACATGAATAAAAGCTTACAAAAGGTACCGGGTTTATAATTTAAAACGCCATACGTGCGTTTCGTCCACACAAGACTCACCAGTGAAGCTCAGATGAAAAGAGTGTGAAAGCCAATTATTAAATATAATGTAATAATATGATAATTCCATCATGTCACTTCTTCACACAAAAAAATACGATATATATGAGTTCGCTCTCACCTCGTATGGAATTCACTGACCCCATACATATCGTATAAGGTCACTAACACACCATATAACTAATAATATAAGTCACATAATTAAACAAAAACTCTAAAATGGTATCCATATAAATCATAAAAAGTAATTTTCACGAAGTTTCATCAACCGGCTTAATTCTCGAGAGATAAGCTTGGATAATTGTAATAGACTGACGTTGAAATATTTGTAATAATCGGCAAAGAAACACAGGACGTAATAACGATAAAGGACATAGTTAGAAATCGTTTATTACAAGAAAATAATATATAGATTCAATCATTTTTTTCATAAAATCTAAAGAAATGAGTTTTTGATTATATTTCCCCGTTAATTGTTCTTCTATTAATTTTTAATTTCGATGTTGCATTTCAGCACACAGTTCAACATGTTGACTTACGGAATTTGGCGTGTTGATGCGTTAGGAATATGTTGTAGGCGTTAAGTCATTATTTTGTGTAGTTGTGGTCCTGCTTGTCCTCCATACTCCTTCCCATAGCTATTACAGGCAGGCAATGCCATATATTATGTTTTCAGGTACGCAAGTTAAGGACAAGGTATGATAAGGGACGTGTTTGACTCCCTCTCTAAAAAAAATTATATTAATATCATTGATGGCCTCAGTATAGAAACATGAAAAAAAAAATAATGATTTTGTTTGTTCCGATGAAAGGATGGTTGCCTAGCAACGGGTTATCTAAAGTATCCAATTTATCACATATTTTAGAATCGCTTGATCTGTTAAAATTTACATATTTCAAAATAATATTGTTTGTCCAAAAAGAACGGATAAAAAATGGATGTTTTCCACTCTGAAGTTTAGCTTTATTGTTCGATTTAAAATGTAAATTCAAATCCTTCTGTTATGTATATACTGATACCACAATTTGATCTTCAGCATTGTTTAATCATCAGGATTGTTTTCTGTTGTAAAAAATTGGTTTGCGTATCGAAGGTGAAAATTGTTGTATCATTGCACTATTTTAATATCTTTAAAAAAATAGGTAACTTTTTCAAGTAGAAGTACATCATAAACTTAAGTTTGATTCTATGTTAATTGAACCGTATAATTTTGTCAAAATGGCTATTTAGAATTGTAAATTATAAAGGACAAATAATATATAAAGTAAACAACATGTCTATAGTTTATTAGAAAACAACATCAAGGTTAACTACCTTCCTAAAAACTTGAGCATTATATTTGAATGAATCATTTGTGGACAGATGAAATATGGCCTGGTACTCTTTTCTTTCATAATCGATAAAAATAAAAAGACATGTCCTGAAACACTGATGTTATGAGTTCTAACCAATTACGTGTGAGGCGTTCGACTACAATCTTCATTGATTAGGATTATCAGTTTTACGTTCGAAATTTAATGATTTATACGAGCTGTCATCAGCAATGATTTATACGAGCTTCCATCAGCAGCAACAACCGTCCTTCACGAATTAAACGAAAGGTTAAACACAAAAATCAATTTATCAATAAAAATAACAAAAGAAATGTTGATGGCTCATTAACTTTATTCTTATTGCAAAAATAAACTTGCTTATATAGATTTTTTTTGAGATTTATGACTGATAAATAAAGGCAACTGTAGTATACCGCTGTTAAAAACTCATAAATCCATGGACAAAAAACAAAATCGGGGTAACAATCTATAACCGAGGGAAACGCATTAAATATAAGAGGAGAACAACGACACAACACTAAAACTTAACACACACAGAAACGTCCTTCACCTAAATATATGATACATTTAAAAAAAAATTGCGTTAGAAATTTCAAATTTAGAGGATAACAACAACTAGTCCGGCCGATTGATGCAGATATAGAGCAGAATTGCTCACTTAATGAAGAAAGCATGAAACTTTGTATAGTAGTTCTTGGTAATATACCCTTTGATTTTAGCTATGGACCCACTCAGAAAAATCCAATATGGCTGCCATTTTCAAGATGGCGGACAAACATTACAAATATCAAGATTGTCCGCAAGGTATTTTAGATAATTTCGGAAATTAAAGTAATAATCCTTAAAAAATTGGTCTTCATGTTCTCGAATTTGTTATCAATTAATTTTCAAATATAAAGAAAATAGTTTGGTTATTTCCAGAAGCCATACATTAGCAAATATGGCTACATATACAAAAAAATAGTGAAAATCAAAATGTTAATCAATATGTAAGACGCTATTGCAATTTTTCTTGTATCGCTTTCAGTTTTAATGGTTGGAATGTAATAGGTTGAGTCGATTGAACATTGATATATTCGGTTAAATGTGGTGGCATATTAGGTAACTTATCTGAACTTTGAGGCAGTGCCAAGTGCACATTATCTAGTGTCTCGTCAATGTCACGTGTTACGTCACTTATCAGATTTTATTTGTCGTACTCACTATATCGTCAAATTATTCTATGAAACCAATATAGATGTAGCTTTCTTCAGGCGGATGTGACGATTGCCATCATTTAAAATAGTTAACGGAAAACTATTTTTTTTTCCAAATAGTCAGCGGGCATGGTTATTAAATTAACTCCTGTCCAAAATATCTAGCCCAAGTATAACATTGTCTGTTAAGGGCGCTTTGCATACATCCCATTGTATGTTTACTCTATCAATGTTGAGAGAGGATGTTCTTGAAAATATTTCCATTAACCAGCTGTTTAACCAAACCATGTATCGTTACGGTCATCGAATCTTCGATGTCTACTGGAAATAATTTCTTATTCACTAATGTCATCATTGTAACAGTGTCCACATTTATGCTCACATTCTTGACATATATAACATCTCGTACTGCTAGGCTTTTCTAATGGGTAGTCTTGATGATGAGGACATGGGCCTCTGTTCGGTTTTGTCACGAGGTGATGTTTCATGGCAAAAGACTTTGGAGCCGAGCGTTGACCTACTGGTTCGACCCGTTGACGTTTGAGACTCCGTTGTTTGGGTTCTTCTTTGACTTGCTCTGCATCCTGGTGAAGTTGGCCGTTGCCTAAAATAACTGAGATTTCTGGAGTTTGTCCGTGGAGATGCTGACCGTTGTCCTTGGGGACTATATCATCTTTGGCTTGTAAGGGTGTTACTGGTCGATAGGCGTTGCACTTGATTTTTTTTATCTGGCGATCTACTGCGATTATATAGCTTTGGGGATCTGCAACGTGTATATTTATCCGATCTTCTATTGATCTGGTAATCTTCCTCGATTATATTGATAAATAGGCCCAATGTTATATTGATCAGCCAATCAACGGTTACGCTGATTAGTTGAAAGCATAACACCAGCTAGTATTGTGTCAGTTTGAGTGAGGCTACGAACCTCATTTTCCAAAGGACTGCTCATATTTCCTTTATCGATCGGTGATACTGTGCCATCAGCACAGAAGACTTGTCGATAGGCATAATTGGCACTTTTTGGTCCATATATAGCCATCTGGTTGGATATTGAGGTTTTCAATTGTTTAAACGCCTTGGTGATCGTTTCTGTGTTCCTTTCTATTACATGCCTTGCAAAATCTTTATCTTTAGGAGAAATGTTTCGGTTCTAAACTGGTCTGAATGTCTTTCTTCCTGATGCGCCGCTTAAATGCTTTTCTTAAGGCCTTGGAATAATCATGTGTGTTTACCTTGCGAGAGTACTCCAATGCAACATCATCAAGGCAATACAAGAGACTACACACCTGTTTTCTGTTTTCCCGTTGTCGTCTACTGGCAGTCCGTTCAAATTAGTAAAAGAATGCCTCCCAAGTCATGGATCCTCCTTCATTGAATATTTGTATTTTTGGGAGCTGTGGTCTTCGGCTTCGGTTCTTTGCACCAGGATGTTCTTGCCATCGTGTATATTCTCTCTCCACAGAGGAGTCTGCAGAAGAGCTGATGCCACTCTCTTTTGGTTTCCTTTGCCCTTTCCTGGATCGGTCAGTGGAGTCAGCTTGCTGTTGTGGCAAGACTGTTAAAGTTCCAGGAGCCTATTCTGGTGTAATAATTCGAGTTATAAATGTGGGAGGAGGAGGATTTAGCATTGACTAGACAGGGATGATACTGTTAGTAGGCACTGCAGTCAGCATTGAAGAAATTTGAAGATCCACTTGCAGCTAATTGTTTCTGTGATGGTGTGCTGCTCTGAACCAAATGTGATTGTTTTATAGTAGGTTGTAAGTGTCCGTAAGAAGACACATACGTCATTTGATGGTATCCTTTATCTGTACCAGAGGTTTATGTTTCTAAATAGAGGTTGTTGTTGAATAATTTGAACTGTCTTATCAAGGCAAAGGGCCCTGCCATAGGACTTCCGACTTTAGGTGAAGACACCAAATTTGCATTCAACAGAGTTGGTGCGGTTGATGGTTCATGTGAATTGTTGGGAAAAGACCTAAGGCAGGGAGTTTGTTATGTACTTTTGATGTACTTGCGTTGTACTGACTAAGGTCAAATTTTGGTTTAGATGATGTGTTTATTGCCGGAATTTTTACTTCTTTCTTTCGCTTCTCCACTAATTCACTTACAACAGATGCAATTTTTGAAAACTACCCTGCTGTTCAACTGCACTTTTGAATTTAACTGTGTCTCCTTCTTCAGTTGCTGTCAGCTCGTCCATCCGTCTCACCACAGCATTGAACTTCTCATTGGTCTGACCGTCAATTCCGCCAAGCGCTTACCATTAGACTTGTGGTATATACTCTGTTCAGACTGCTGAAGTTGCTGATATATTGCTATCATATGTTCATTATTAATATGTATTGCCTCTTTCTGTTCAGCTTGCATCGTTCTGAGACCAAAACATATGCTATCAATTCGCTCTGTTTTATATTGCGGTCAATCTCAACTGTTCTTTGAACTTTAGATTTCCTAAAAAAAACTTGGTACAATTGTTGAATAAAGTTGTCCTCTGTTTAAGAGTCTTCGGCTTTGGGTTTCTCCATATTCCCAAGTGATTCAGTTTCTTCCAATTCAATATTATTGTCCTTCTTGTCCTTAATTCCTGCCATTTCACTGATTTGTTGTTATACAATTCTCAAATTACAGTATAATATCTCAAATTGCAAAATATTGCAAACCAAGAAACAAGATAGGCAATGGATAATATCTTACGGCAGATAGGTCTCAAATCACAACTTTTATGTGTGACCTAAGGCAAACAATATTGCATCTTTTAATGAAAGCTATTACTGCAGTTTTTTTTATGAAAGCTATTACTTTGTATATGATATGAACAGCCAGGGAAAATCAAAAGAACAGAACTGGAACAGAGACTGAATGACACTATACTTTAATGAAATGGTTAAATTCAGGTTAATTCTCAATAATGAATATTTGCATTTTTTTAAAGGCGGCCATTTTGAAAATAGCCATCATTTTAAATTTCAAAAATAGATCAAAACAAAATCTTGCTAAGTAAACCAAATCATTAAAATATGTTGAATTTTGTGATTCCAGCATCAAATACACTGTGGTTTTGTGCAATACTGAAAAATATTTAAGAATATATGACGGCCATCTTGAAATAAGCCGCGATATTGAATTTTGAGAGAAGGTCCATACTTTGTACTTGTTTGGCTTTATAACACTTTTGATTTGAGCGTCACTGATGAATCCTATGTAGACGAAACGCGCGTCTGGCGTATTAAATTATAATCATGGTACCTTTGATAACTATGAAATTGATCACTTGATGAGTGATGTTTTTTTTTCAGTTTGAAGGGACCAATCAATATGTGTGTTTAACGTGTTAAAATGTGAGAAATAACTTGTTTGGTGTTTTTATTCAACTGTTTAAGTCAATGTTAAACTAAAGAGTCGGAAAACTAAACATTGCTAAAGGTTCATTTTAAAAGAACAAAACAGAAAACAACTTTGTTGGAAATTTCGTCATAACCAAAAAATATTCATAAGCTATCAATGAATGTTTTAAATTTGATAACATGTTTTCAAGTTATCCTCTTATTAATTATTCCAATAATGGATAAGCGATTGAAAATGATAAATAGAAATCTTGTAATTTAGAGCAGAAGTTTCAAATGAGGATTGCCTGAAAAGAACAAACATGTTCTTACAATGTAGTGTTGTATTTCCATAAATGTATAAACTATCGTATAAAGCCATGTTCTTGGTGTTTTGATTGAAACTATGCTCCCAATGATAAATAATTATTGATCTGATTACATCTGATTAACAAATTATAGAAAAAACTTAAACTGCGACAAGTTTTTTTTTCATGATGGTGATCTCCAAATAATCGTGAAAAAGTAATATTGTGCGTTTCTAATGATGAAGTCTATAAATAAGATATTGATTTTCCGATAAAATAAAGTTTGTCAATATGATATAAATAGAATATTGTATATATATTTATATATTGAGAATTTTGTTGAAGAATTATAGATAAAGTCCCTAATTCTTTTACTTAATATACATTCGAACATTGACAAAAAAAAAAAAAAAAAAAAAACAGCAGATTTTGTCATTTTTTGTTGAGTTTTATCACAAAGGATCAATTGAATAGTGCAATGTAGATCATTGATTTTCTAAATTATTGGTAAATTATGCACAATTAGTTAAACGTTTGCTAAAGGTTAAATGTACAAACCAGGTTTATCAGGTATTTGCTTTGGTTATCTTTTAAGAACAATGACTAAGTTATTATTAAAAGGATAGAAATCAAAGTGCTTTAACATAATGAATTATAACATGATATGTGTTTCTCATGTCTTTAGGATATAGTTTTCCTGACGTTCCAGTCTAGTTGAAATTTCGTTTTGGAATTAATACAAAGTGGAAAATATCAATGATATTTTAAAATACCTAATAAAGAATGCGAATGTATATTTTCAAATCCTTTTAGGTCTTTTTAAAGTAACAACTTCAAAAGAACCACGTAAATTGGACCTGCTTTGATGTTGTTTCTGCACTTGTAATTTTACCAGATAGCATTTGCCCTCGAGATTGGGTTTGTACTCCACTTACTGCAATTCCGTTTGAACTTTTTGTATTGTAACGAGTTACCATTGATGATTTTATTCAGCAAAGACCCATGAAACAATGTTATGATACTTTTTGATATCGGTATACTATATTGACTCTCAATAATGACGACTTTAGTATGTGCACTAACAAGATTTATCCCATTTAAACATATCTTTAAAAAGCTAATACTAACAATGATCACTAATCTTTCTTGGAAGTCGATATCTATATCTTTAACGGCAAGCTTAACAGAATTACGATAAAATAGAAGCGTTTTCATTTCCTATTGTTCATGTTATTATGAATCTCTTTTCAGATGGTGACGTTCACTTGTCACAATCGTATGGTGTATATATACCCCAACTTGGATTCGCTTATTTGTGTAACAACATATTTGATTTTAGCGAAAGAAATATGTATTAATGAAAATCGATATCCAAACCCTGTAAAAAAAAACAACTAAATTTGAACATCGGTACAAAGACATCATAAATATAAATCCACGAGATTTACCCACAGAATATGTGTATATTTTCGATTTTTTTAGAATAAGTTGAAAACGGGAAGGTTGGTAAACTCAATGTAAGGAGGCATTAATGACTAGATCAGCCAAAGAGCAGAAAAGATAACGCCCATAATGGGTCTTCAAGACAGCGATACATCCCGCATCCAGAGTCGGGCTTCAGAATACGCTCAACATAAATGTGGACTTGTTCAGCGAAAATATACAAGACAAATTCATTTATATACCGTTAAAAAAACATTAATTTTATAAAGATTTTAAAAATGTAGTATCCTATTTTACCGACAACACTAAAGTGGGATATTCCTTTCTAATGCGTTCAGGTTTTAATAAGCCCTGTTGCTCATTTAGAATGTGAAATAAAACTCACTAAATAATTTAGATATAAACCTTTTAAAAATTATTATCCATACACAATAAAAAATATTACTTTAACTGCATGAAGTAAGACACAAATGTATTGTTACCATCCGATAACGGTGTATGATAAATACAAGACACATTGTAAGTAATTTATTGTACTATGGAAAAGGGGGAGGGGGTATGTTTTTTTTTTCTATTTGTTATGTTATTTCTATCGCGGAAAAGTGGTTATTTTTTTTAACAATTTTACTTGAATCGAATGAAAAATTCAGAAAGATTGTCTTTTGAATACCAATACATTTTATTAAAAGATAATCAGGATATAATTATATACCCTCCGCACCCGACCCTTTCGTGAGTTACGTTAATGTTATTCAATAGAATATAAGATTATTTTTAGTTGATCATTTGATAGAGTAAAAGGTACACATACATTTTAAAAAGTTAAGAACTGACACGAAGACAAAATATAAATACATGTAGGTCACAGTATGATTTGCTATTCAATGTGTATCGTTCTGAACATGCATCAACATATTTGCCACTGGACGTTAAGCAAGCAACCAAAAATCAATCAACCTATTCAGTTTGACTCAATAAGATTTTAAAAATCTTACACACGAATATATTAAATCTGGATTTATTTTATGAAAGTCTACATTAAAATTCATCTGACATATATGATAATGTTTCTTTATTGTAGCGATAAATTAACAAAACTTCACGTTATGTGTCTCTAAAATTAAAATGCGGGACTACAATGACGGTTTCTTTTACACCTATCATCGGTTGAACTTTAAAAAATAAATTTCCAAATCGGCAACAAAAAACTATAGACGAATAAAGTTTTGAAGTAAATCATAGATTGCATATTTATCAAGGATAATAATGACCTCACACAGGTCATTATTTTATGCCTTGGAGCATATATCATTGAAACATGGTATCGTCCGGGTTGATTCTGAAAAAGAATGACCTGTCGTTCTGAAAGAAAATAACTCCATATAGGTATATAATTTAATGATATCAATAAAATCCAATATTATTTATTGCCAACCATTTTGCAATTTCATGCAGCCCAATCCGCAATATTGCGGTATCACTTTAACATGTTTAAAGAAACTTTTATTATGTATTATAGGTTTTTCTTTAATGAGGGAGTTATTGAAGTGACCTTATTTACAATTTGGAGATTTCGGTAAACATCCTTGGAAGGTTTATGGGTCCTTCAAAGTGTCAAATATCTTTAATAAATAATTCATATAAAAAAAGGTATAAACGTCAAATAAGCATGATTCTCTCGATCTCTTTGTCGTTTGGATAAACTATTAATCATTCATACTTAACGGTAAATACATAAAGGGGAATCATAAAACAGTTTTATAACTTTAAAACAGTCATTTATGATTATAGAAAAGTAATGCACAAGATTGTGTTTGATTATAGAAACGGACGTGAAGATGAGCTCTCTTTAAAATTATATAGATTTTCGAATCTCCGTATTTTACATATATATCTTTTTTAGTAGAGAGACCAAACCTTCTGATTTTTTTTGTTCGTAAACTTTTTGTTGGGCAAAGGGGAATGTATTAATATTTCTTTTTTTATTTCGTTTATTATTTAATTGACACAAAGAGACACATAACGTAGAATATGATCGTGTCGCAAGGATGAGTCCCCTCTATTCAGAGGGTCATCATATATCGGTAAACTTTCAATAATAATTTAAATTGTTTTGAGTTTAAATGATTCTCGAGATTTTATCGTCAGCTAAATTTGCTTTTAATTAACTGTGTTCATTGTATCAACGTTATGGAATAATATGTATCCGACGCGATCCTATTTGATTGCAACATAAATTACCGATCAAGTCTAACGTACATTAACACTCATCGGTGTATACGTAAGTAATTCGTATTTTTTTTAGTATTCCTCATTTCATGCAATGCCAATATAGATATAGCAATAATCTACCCTGATATGATTAAATGCAAACTATCAATTAAAACTTGTTTTTAGTTTTCGATTACTGCTTCTGTCCGATACACGTTCCCATTTACATTTTGTATTTATCTTAATATTTTCAATATAATATTTACAACATTTTTTTACAACCAATAGTTATTGATAATGATATCAATTTGGTGTGAAATTGGTTTTGTACATCGCAATGATAAGTAACCTTTTCTTTGTTTGAAAAGTTCTTAACATGGTTATCGGTAAATTCGAAATAAAATGGTAGACACAATAAGACATACAAGTGTAATTTTACCAGCAATCTACCACATTTATCCGCGTATGAAATATGCATTTTTCAACTTTTGCGATATTGAGGATTTTAAAGCTGCTACTTTAACTTTGGAAAACGTCTTTGGGGTCTAAGCAAAACAATAATTAGCCAGTGTTTTGTCAGAAAGTCAATAAAAAGTACCAACAAATTAATGGATAACTATTCATTGTTAACTTCATAAACAATACAAGATAGTCTAGAGATATGGATAATAGGTTCTGCTGATGAGCTTTTTACTGTACAGTTTTCGCCTTAATTGTTTTCGTGTTATGATTATTTGGTTGTATCACTTTTGACTTGAATCAGTATTTGTTCATCCTGATATCAGGTTTCTTTTACTTTGTGCGTTTCTGGTGCAGGTAGATGCAGAAGTGCGATTGGGACGCAAGATATTTTGGCAGTGTTGTTTATCAATGTCCTTTTGAATTGTACTCTTTTAAAACCAATAAAGTGTATTCTATATTATTCGGTATTAACTATTAAATACAAACCCTTTTTTTATCGGTGCCTTTGTCAATTTACCATACACTACAATGTGTTTCTGTTTACCTCTTTGTCAAATCTACAACCAACTACAATTTTTATCCTTTTTTGACATCTTTGTTAGATTTTTTTGTTCTTTTTTAAACGTTTATATTTAGGTGTTGTGTGTATTTTTGTGATGATTGTTTACACTGTTTTGGATGATGAGTCCCAATTATTTTAACATTAACCTATAATATATATCCGTGTTGTTCACCTTGTTTTGTTAATATTACGAAACAATAAACAACTGTCATACAAGTGGAATGTTTATCTAACTTAGAAATCAATCCTGTTTTATAAAGAATTTATTTCGTAAAATGACTGTACCAAGCTGTGATCTTTTCAGACAAAGAATGACGCTGCACATGTAAAGAATTGCTGGCCTCATTTAACATCCTAAACAGTATGTTGTGCATCCTAATAGTCAAGTGTAGTTTGCATGTTTTCTAAATATGAACTGAATTTCAGTTTTTTATGTGCGTATTGGATTTTTGTCTATGAAAGTAATGTAGTCTTTTAGCGTACAATACGCATATAAAAGCACTTCTATTGATCTTGTATTGCAACATGGAAGACTAAAAAGATGTTGATTTCGCTTTTAACACAAGATGATTTTAATGTGACTTGAATATTAGGGAGTACGTTTATATGCTGAATAATACATAGTGGCTCTCGACTTTATTTTTTCAAGAGAGAACGTTCATCAAACTATTTTTTGTTAACCAATGTAAACAAGATAACAGCGATTATAATAGAAACCGGTTCGACGTTAAGAATATTCATTTCCACTTCGCGTTGATGATTAAATAAAAAATATAAACACAGTTTTTTTTATTCGTGATTTTAAGATAGTGTTGTTGTTTAATTTTTGTTTTTATTACGGATGTCATGTTACATTTTTCTACGTTCAACCAAAACATATGTGCATGCTCCAAGCCAACTAAATGACACAAATATACATATTACGTGGGATAGATAAAGATAAATCGATAATTAGACTCCTAATCTCTAGTTTCAAAAACACAAACATTTCATAAAAGTTCTTTACATAAGCGTTTTATCAAATATAATACACATTAGTCGAGCTAAACGTAACAGATACCTCTTAGTAATTGGAGTTTAATAAAGTGTTGCACAATATACCATTTTAGGTCTATGATTCATATAAATATCAGTGCCACAAAATGCATCTATATTTGTATACATGTTGAACATGCATGCAAATCTGTACTAAAAACAACTTAAGCAACTCGCATTGTCTGAGAACTGCTGACCCTTGACGAAAAACGTTGCTGTAATTTTGCGTTAGTTAATTTATAATACCCCTTAGATATCCGTGCAATAAAGATGATTGTTCGTACATGGCGTGCTTCATCTACAACAAAGTCATTGGTTTCTAATTAAACAACTGGGTAAATTCATCTGATTTAGATAAAAAAAAAAAAGTAGTAGCTATATGTATTTTTTTTTATCATTTGGCGTTTTGCACGTCTTTCGAATCGGTAAATATGTTATAATGTTCACACAACGTTCTCAGTAAATGTGAACAAATGAAGTGATCAGCAAAGCAAATGATATCTGCCCCATGCGAAGTCAAGAAACAATTGAGCCAAAACAAAAATGTAAAGTCAGCATGTCAAACTGTTCCAAATATTCGAAGAATTAAATAAGTAATCTGTTCTTTGATTTTTAGAGATGTTTAGTCTAACGTAGATACACATTGGGTACTACTAATAACAGTACTAGTATCAATGAGGTATGCTCTAACCTTTATTTCTATGATTCAATAATGGATTCTAAATTAAACTGGTGGACCTATATTTTAAAACAGAAGAGCGAAAGATTCAAGAGGGACATTCAAACTTATAAATCGAAAATGAATTGACGTCATATATAGAAAAAAAGGAAAAAGACAAACAAACATACATTAGTACACAAAACAAAACATATAACACAAAAGACTAAGCAACACGAACTCCATCAAAAATTGAGAGTGATCTCAGATACTCGTGAGTGGTAAGCTAATCTTGCACACATGTGGCATCATTTGTGTTGCTCATGTTAGTACAAACCTGGTAACAAAATAATTCAGTATTGCGGACGACACAAATCCAAAAATTAGACAAAATATTATTTGATCTGATAAATATTATGGCCTGCTGTTCATCACTGTGTTTAGAGTTAACAAAGTCTATACGACTCATTAAAATATAAATAATGATTAACACAGTGGTGAATTAAGCAATGTGGGAATTATATCGTTTTTCAATAACGACATTCTTAATTCATACGGTGGTTACACTTAAGGATGTGATTATAAATGGTAAAGCAAACAAATCTTCGACAAAGTGCCACTCTTTGTTCATCGAAGCTGAAAATACTACCCCAAACTCTAGCAGGGAGAAAAGGTAAATCAATTTAAAAACTTACATGATCTCTTACAAACCTTATTTACATTTTCCATTGATAAATTTATCAATTATGATTGATAAGAAGGATATAAGATTTTGATTCCCTAAAGCAAAGTGGATATAAGTTACATGAAACTATTTTGTTAAAATCATTTATTGACATTAAGATTTTCATCTTTTTCGGTTCTTATGCATTGAATCTGTGGTGTGAGGGTAAAGAATGGTTAAAGAAAATTAAGTTACTGTTATAGTGTTCTTGAGTTTATACTTACAGTCCAATAATGTCAAAACGAAAATGTGACTAAGATTAAAAATAAGTACAGTTTCGTCGTCTTTTAATAAAACCAAGTATAGTGTATGTCATTTAAAAGACTGTATGAAAATTAAAAAGAAAGGATATGAAACAATTTTGAGTTATCCCTCTTTGAATTAAGTGGTACAGTTACATGAGTAAAGAACAATTCAGTTAAAACTAAAATTTTAGTGTTTTCTTGAAGCTCAACTGGAAATCACATGACAATTGCAGGTGTAACAGCTCAATTTGAACAATGCCGGCTAAAATCAGCGAAGTCGGTAAAACAAAATACTAATTACAGAATTACTGAAACAAACACAAGCATCATAAAATAAGCAAAAAACTGTTACCTGGTTACCGTTATATTAATGATATTTGAAGGCAGAACACACCACAAAAAATGTATGTTGATTGATTTAAACGTATTGAACGATTGTTCACATCTGCGTATTATAAAAAATATCGTTGCAAACAAAGTTTAGTCTCCCAAAGTCAAAGTATAAAACCAAATATTAACAAATAACATTAACATGTTTTTAAGATCTGCATGTTGCTATTTAATTGTTTTAATTTTATTTTAATCGTTCCTGTCTCAGCTGTCTTTTTGATTTTTGTAACACGTCTATATTATTGTTATCAAGTTAAAATATTGAAGCCGGAAGAAGAATTTCAATTTTTGTTTGATTTGTGTGTTTGTTTTGCTCTTCAAAGACACAATGATAAATTTTGTTGAAGAAATTTTGATTGTTATCCTGCTATTCCTGAACTGCTTAACCTGCTTAGGTTCTTTTAGAAAGAAAAATGCAATAGTGTACGCTAATCTTGAATTGATTTTTATGATAATTTAATCATAGTACAGTAGAAATTGATTATATCAAGACATTGTTAATAAATTATTCATATCTATCTGAAAATGATGAAAAATCACTCTCATGTATATACCTAAATACTAATGAGGCATTTATTTTAAAAAGAGTTAAGGTTTATATTGTTTACGACCACGTTTGAAAAGAAGTCATATCAGATTCTGCATGTTCTGTGTTACATTATAATATCAAAATGAAATGCTATCAAAGAAGGTTTGATGTATTAGAGTAATCCGACGAAAAATAAATATAACATGTTAAAAGTTAATGAAAACATGATAAAATGGTATTGATCTTTTCCGATTCTATAAAAAAAAATCTGTAAATGTTATATTAACATTAACTTTGAGGTAGAATCGCACGTTTGACGTCACACAGGTAGAAATACAAAAATGTTGACCATGATCTGCAAAACTTAGTTTGTTTAAAAGAAAACACTGCATAGTTATCACGAAAACGGTATATTTCACTTTGATTGCATTGTTACGAAACATTTGACAAATGTTTGATATTTATTGAAAATTCGTAATGAAAAAAGATATAAATTTAAATCAAAACCAAAGTATGAAGACCGTGTTGAATACATCAGCATATGATGATCACAACTATTTTTATCTTTAAGTTATCAATTACTCCACCTTTCCTTACCCTTCCGTGATTGTCTTTTTATCTTTTAGCCATGGCATTTTCAGTTTATTTTTGTTTTAAGAGTTTGACTGTCCCTCTGGTATCTTTCGCCTCTCTTTTGTAGCAATATAACAACTTAACCTTAATATGGAAGATAGATTATCTAACTCATTCGGTATTTAAGAGCTTGCAGCTGCTACGCTGACTTAATGAATATCATCAGTTAGATATATATTGAATTCCTTCATGAAACTGTAGTGTTGTAGTATTTTCCAGACAAATCTTTTAAACTGAGGTGTAGGTTAAGACTACAATGCTGTTTATTGCATATAGTATCGCTTTTCACAATTTCTCCGTCTCTTTTGTTCTTTACAGTATGAAGAGACGTATACAAAATGTGCTCAAGTAGGGATAACATCTGTTAGCAAACGTTTGTGCTTAAACAGTGCTCAAAAATCAGCTATTCATTGTGTAAAACTATGCACAGAAGTTGTTGAATGTTATATTTGTAGATACGATGACTTGAGTAAAATGTGTCGTCTCTATCAGATAATGGAAACAATAAACTGTGATTTGAATGAGAAATATTGAGGAATAACTTTTACCAAAGAAACGGATGAGAAAACATAACTGTGTATTTGTTGTTAATAAGTGCACCTTTTTAACAACGGAAAGTTGGGAACGTTACCTTACCTTTCGCTATGTAAATATTCTTGAAACAATTTATCCGGAGAAGAAAACCAATGTATACATTAGACAAAATTACCTACTTTGCAAATCATAGTTGAGCATCTGTACTGACATTATTCGATTTATCAAAGATATAGAAATAATGAATATAGGCATTATATTTAACAGGGTTTTTTGTATGTGTTTCATGATATAATAGACGCATAATAACTATTGAAATAATTGTATTGAGAGCTGTGAATATCCTTTCCTAAGTACTCCAAACCTTCAACAACATACAAAAGTGTTCGAAATTTACTACACGATGCTGAACTGACTGATTGCAAATTGAATAAAAGAGGGACGAAAAATACCAGAGGGACAGTTAAACTCATCAATCGAAAATAAACTGAAAACGCCATGGCTTAAAATTAAAAAAGACAAACAGACGAACAAAAGTACACATGACACATAATAGAAAACTAAAAAATAAGCAACACGAACCCACACTTAAAACTTGGGGTGATATCAGGTGCTCCGGAAGGGTAAGCAGATCCTGCTCCACATGTGACTTAACATAATCTGACTTAGCACCAGTCAATAGATTTGACAATTCACTGAGATACAGTTATTTAACAACTTGTTGTTAAGACTTCTGAAAATATGTTAAGATCAAAATAACAAACTTGTACTACAAGTCGTGTAGTTACGTCAAACTATATACTGTACACCTTTTTTCTCTTGTTTGGCAAGAGCATGTTGTAGATCAACATGTTTGTCTTTTTCATAAACCATGCATCTCGATTTGAATATAAGTAGATTATATCACCAGGGGAAACTTTTGTGAGTCACATTATGCGTGTCTGTCT
The DNA here is from genome assembly GCA_037788925.1 of Mytilus galloprovincialis. Taxonomy (NCBI): domain Eukaryota; kingdom Metazoa; phylum Mollusca; class Bivalvia; order Mytilida; family Mytilidae; genus Mytilus; species Mytilus galloprovincialis. The sequence goes on from CM075341.1 coordinate 55,243,031, forward strand.
CACGCCAGGGGTCTGTAATTCAGTGGTGTCGTTTGTTGCTGTTCGTCATATTAATTTCGTTTAATGTTTTGTACATAGATTAGGCCATCATCAAAATCGTTTGCATTGTTTTATTTAAGACGTGCGGTCAAGTGCTAACTTTTTTTTATTATTGCTGTAATTTCGCATCATTTGAAAATATGTTGTCATATGTTGAAAATTGTTTCATTTGAAAACACATGAAGTCTTCTTTTCTCGTATACAAACTAAACAAAATGGTGTACAAAATAATAAGAACACAAGACCAACACAGAAGGTAAAAGAAAATAAATAAAATACAATATGATAACGAATATTGCTCTCAATGTACTTAATATCCAAGTCAATGTACTTAATATGTTTTAATAAAACTATGCGACAAGTAGAGACATACAGCAGAGAATTTCAAATAGCAGATGTTGAAGAGAATACAAACTTGAGGTTATTTAAATGAAACGGGAGGATAAATATAACGTAAATTCGTGTTCTATCTTAACCTTCCCCTCAACATGAAAACCAAACTATTAAAAAAAATGGTTATCTCGCTATTTACATGATTAAGCTTTCTTTGCAACGGTTTATTTTTAACAAAAAGAAAAGAAAAAAAAACAGTAAAAAAGAATAGGGGCTTTATAGGCAAGGGTTTGTTTTATACACTACTTTTACTTAACCATAATAGACAGCTTATTATTTAATGTTACTTAATTAATTGGAAATATATAAATTTGTATTTCACTATCTGTTATAGATTGCCCTGTTGACTGGAAAAGGTTAAAAAAACAGTTGCTATTTTTACGAAAACACCAAAAAAATATGTTTAAAAGACGCAGCAGTAAGTATAATATATAATATCTGGTACTTTTATTCAGTGCCGTCTGTTTTACAAAGTGTTCGTCCGCTGTTGGGTTCAACATTTAAAAAAGGGGCCAATAAATAAAAGACACCATAGATTTTAAATCATCATATTTTTTCCGTTTATAATAGCTAGTTTCAGTTTGTCAGGAATACATTATATCACTTTGATCTCAATTTTACTTATTGGTTTTGAACTCAAATACTGATCGAAAATTCACGTGCAAGTTAGGTAAAAACTGGAAATTTTTGCGTTGATTAATATTTGTTCCGATACAATACCACTAGTCGACACCATATTCAAATATAGTGTACTAACGTGTATTTAAGTTCATTCATTTACAGATGTTGATTCATTTAGCTTGAAAAAAAGTTAATAGGATAGAGCTTATCTTGGTTCAGGGAGTTAAATCCTAAAATCAGTTATGTGTTTGTAAAAGTTATCTATGAATGTTAACATTTACCTGAAACAGATTGGAAATAATATATGTAACATAAAAACATCAGAGGAGGGGCGAAAGGAACCAGACGAGCAGTCAAACTTATGAATATATTTATGAAAATTGATGACACAAACGAATTGATAATTTTAAGTTGCCTCCTAAACCGATATTTATTATCTAAATGAAAATAAAATGGGTTAAGTACGTCTGCTGATTTTTCTACGTGTAATTTCATTGAAAACGATTCAAACCTAAACTGAAGTTCAAATATGCTTAAATACCTGACTATTGGTTATTTCAAAATGAATGCAACAGGGGCAGAAAAAATATACCCTTATCCATCTACTGTCAATTTTGCGTGAGGATGTTGCCTGTTCGAACAAAAGTGGCTTCATAATTTGAACAGGGATCTAGGCAAAATGTAAGAAAAGTATATAAAATGTCAAAAAAGAAATTTAAACTTTGCTGATGCTTCGCCATTGTGTTTTTAACAGATGATAAGACACACTTTTCTGTAAACAACAAATGAGTCATTTTGGTTTTGTACTACTTTATCTTGAGACTTCTTTATAAAATATCGTTTAGTGTTTATTTTCCTGATTTGCACTACCCTTTCATTCTATAACATTGAAACAAAGTCTGTTCAACGATTGTTGTAGGAATACTGTATATCACTAGATGGCTATCTAACGGAAGTGACAGATGACGCAGAATTACAGCTGGTTGATTCAATAATAAGGAATTTGTTTTTATTTTATCTTTATCTTTAGAAAAAATAACCCAAATATTTCATGCTTTAGTTCAAAAATAAATCACGGAGACAAATATTTTACCCTGAGCAATAGCGAGGGTTAAAATATCAACATAAAGGGACAACCCATGGTAAAATCACGATATATTCAAGCCTCCATAAATTATTTCGATTAAAATAGGACAAATACGGCACTTGTTTTGGATCGACGCGCTTTAGGTGAAGGCATTATTTGCCGTTCCCATAAACAAACGCATTATCAAATTGACGTAAAAGAACGGAGCAGACTGTATTAGTAACATGCTTCAACTATTTACAATAACACATTTAGATAGGTTTGGGATGAAATTAAATGATCATTATATATATATGTCTTATATGTATACAAAAATTACTTATATAACACATTTTAGCATCGTTTGTTTACGTTTCCTTGTTGTGATGATTTTCGGTTGCACAAGCGTGTATTTTCCCGTAAAATGCTTATATTCTGACGTCATCGTTCTAAGACGTCGGGTAGCTCATTCATAAACAAGCATATTAGATGGGAGTACGATCGGAACACCCCAAACAATATATTCATATTTTACCACGGGTGTGTACTCGTGAGTTTGAAGGACGTCATGTTAGAATAAATGAATTAAGGTCTGATCGGCACATTTAGATATTTAATGAGTTGATATAAAAAAGATGATGTGGGCTGATTTCCAAGACAAGTATCTAAATGGACCAAAATGACACAGAAACTACCAACTCTAGGTCAATGTAGTTGTTAATTTCTGTGTTATTTGGTCTTTTCCGGAGAGTTGTCATATTGGCAATCATACCACATCTCCTTTTTTATATAATATATCCATTTAAACCTTTTGCTTGACAAAATTATAAGCACGGGATAAAGATTGAAAATCCATTGGGCAAAGTTAGACTAGATGGATAAAGCTATTTCAACCCCTTGTTGGTCATATTGCTACTCACTTCTGCATATATTTGTATAAATCCTTGGCTTAAACACTCATTAGATGACCGTTTATAATAACGGTAAATTATGAAGTGAAATAAAATTAAACACAAAGCGACAAATTGATTCAGTTTCTTTTTTTCTTTTAAAGGTTTTACAAATTCTCCAACATTTTGTTCTTAAATTCAAAAGCAAAACACGCAAATGTAAAATATAACGATCAATGTTTGTTATGGTTATCTATAAAAATGGCCTATTTTGAAGAAAGAAAATATAAATATGTTACTTTCTTGTTTCGTGCAATTAAAAGAAAAGAATAACAAATATAAGCAAATTTAGCAACTAACAATTATCCATAATGAAAAGTCGTTAATCTGTTTATTTTAACAAAATATTGAATATTCACCTTTGAAATTTCTTATTTTGAATTAAAATATAATTTGTTCCAAAGCCTTGCGTAAACAAATATTAACAATTAGATGTCATATAAAATGTAGTGAAATTTGATCAATCTTATAATGTTTTTACAGAACAATATATATTTTGTTTTATTAGTTGTAAGTTTTTTTGAACTAGCTGTAGTAACCGTGATTACTCTCAGATCAGTACGTATTGTCTTTCTTATTGTTGGGATAATGAAGTACCCGGTCACTTCCATCATGTGTTTTTGATAGATTTATTTTTATTTGTATTCTTCTGGTAAGCTTTTGCAACTGATTTGTATAATCCATTCTTGTGTTTAACTGTTACTTTACTGTCCCAGTTAAAGGGGAGGTTTGAGAGGTCCTGCTATCGTTTTTAACCCTGCCCCATTCTGTATGTATGTACCAATCCAAAATAAGGAGCCTGTTATTCAGTGGTTGTCGTTTGTTGATGTTTTACATAATTGTTTTCACGTTTGAGTTGTTTTACACTTGTCATTTCGAGGTCTTATATAGCTGACTATGCGGTATGGTCTTTGCTCGTTGATGAAGGCCGCACAATGACCTATAGTTATGTATTTCTGTTTTATTTGGTCATGTGGTCTCTTGTTTAGAATAGTCTCATTTGCAATCATACCACATCTTCTTTTTTATAATATAGAATTGAACATACATTGCAAATAACATTGTTAACTGATACTAAAATTTTAATTTAGCTAATGTGCTTATTGGATGCAGACTTTACAACAGAAAATGGCACTGGACAACTTCTGGGAAAGAGTTGCAACTACATGACACACTGTGGACCCCTGGTGGGTCAAAAATGTCGGCCTGCGCTCAAAAATGGAAAGAGATGAAAATTGATGATCTTTCGTGTTATAACCTAATTCATTTTCTCTGTGAGAAGGTGAGCATGTTCAAGATTTTATTTTTATATAACAAAATATAAATAAAATAATCAATAATGAATTTGATTTCTTTTGACTTATAAGAGATCAGTCAGAACAAATACATATCCCGATTAGGAAGTCCATTATTTTGAAGATAACAGCATATTTTTTTATTTTTGAAACAATTTTTTTTGTCAAAGATTTTTTAGTTGTATATGTTGTACTTGTATAATTGATTATAAATCTGTTAATGATGCCAAAAAGGAATCATCAATAAACACAATTCAAATTCATGATAAAGATATTTGTTTCATATGTTCTTTCATTTCTTATATTTATATGTAATCTAATGTTTACATGTATATCTGTTGAAAAAAAAATGCTTTTATTCTCCAAAATTATACCTTTTTCATGTATTTCTGACATGTCTTCTTATTTAATTTTTTTTGGAAAATGCCATGCTCAGTACACTTTGATTGTAAGAGGAACTGTTCTGTGGTTTAACAAGAAAACAAATATTAAGTGGTTATATGTACTGGAATGGACTGTAAACGGAAACAAATTACATCGAACGTATTCAAATATTTTTAGTCTTAATCAATCATGATTGTCAAACATCAAATCTGACCTAAATGTAAGAGGGTACCCACCACTATACCCCCATAAACCTGTCGTTCGATCCTTATTTTTTTATCTCATTAAAAACCATGCATAGCTAAACATCTTATAGAAAAATTCAAAGATTGCTTTAAAAGATTTAACGACTCAAATATGAGGTTTTCTACATGCTTATAGCGGCCAAGCTTCGAAGATTAAGCAATATAGATAAAGGGATATATATGATAATATTTAAGAGAAAAAATTCTGAATTGACAAAAGGATAGTTTTTAGTGTTAACACAGGTCAATTTTAGTTCACCGATACCGGTTACTTGTATTTTTGTTTAGTCTAAATTGAAATTGGTCAAAACTAAACAAAATTAAAATCAGATTCATGATCAGCCCCTAAAAATGAGAATGATGGGTAACGTATTTGAAGAAGAATGTAACAACAGATAGGTAAATACTCTATATTATTATGCAACACATGTCTGTTAGTAAACACCAATACTAAAACTGTACGCTTTTGTCTGTGGTACTCATATCAAATATTTCCAAAGTGGTCAAACATTTATAACAGGATAATGATAAGTAAGTCCAATTGACACGCGGTCTATAAATGACAACAAGTACATATGAAGTATCAGACTAAATAATATGCATATTATAAAGTGAAAACAGATGGTTCATGTTCTTATTTTTTAGGTTTTTTTTGTATGAAGATCAAGCTGTGAAAATAGAAGAGTCACGAAGATCCCGTTCACTCGCTACTGAAAATTTGGATGTCTGTTTTTTTTTTCAATATTGATGCATTCATATACATTTGTGTCAAATTCGTCTGGAAAAAGATTTTTTATATGTGGATGCCTGTCTTGTTTATCTCTACATTAAATAAAGTTATCTATTGCCGTATCACATGTCCAATGTGAACGTGTTGTAAATAGAAAACGTGTTTTTTTCTATTCAAATTGTCCTTTTGAAGGAAATTGACTCCAACCCCTTTAGTCGTCAAAAGTCCGTATGTTATTGGTAAAATTACAAAAATAACGAACTCTACGGAAAATTTAAACACAGAAAAAATATGATTGTCAACCATGAATAGTCAGGATATAACGAGCACACACACGAGATCCTGAGCTACATCTGTGTTAGTTTAGATAATACTAGAAAAAATTGGGCGAGCGCGGCTTGAAGAATACTTAAATGTTTATAGTGAAACACAGCTGGGGTTCGTGCTTTTCAAACTGGTGTTACGCACTAATGCATTATGGTGATATCCAATTAGTAGCTTCTGTCTAGGTGTTACACAGGTACTTCTAGAATGAAGAACATAACTCAGAGAAGACGAAGACAACCTAGAAAACTGACTCGGTTGTGCTAGTTTGTAGCATTTCTTCTTTTTTTCGAAAGGTGCGAGTCAAGTTCTGTCTCTGTGTGGTACGGGTGCTCCAGGAATTGAGGAAAAACTCATAGAAGAAGAAGACAATCTAAAACTCTCTGATGATTTAAAACATTTCTTCAATGATGCGAGTTTGTAGTGTTTTTTTCGAGTGCTGGGAGTTCTGTCTGATTGCAACACGGGTGCTCCGAGACCAGATGAATTTACTAAGATATAATGATTAAACACATTTCTCTGAGTTTGTTATATTTCTTATTTTTTTTAGTGGTACGAGTTTGATGACGTGATGCAAGTTGTTATTATAAGTGAGAGTTTTTGAGTGGTGCAAGTTGGCCGTGGACCGATTTTTTGGGCAGTACGTCAACTGAACATGCGCAAAAGCGTTTAAGACATGGATCGATGACGGTCTATATTTTTCTAAAACAATTGGCGTTTTCTGTGGAAAAAACAAATTCAGGAAGTACAAAACACTTTATTTGTACGTAATATCACAAATACTTCTGACTTTGTATTGCTTCAGAGGAGTTGCGGATCAATGAAATCGGTCTCTTCTTTTAGTAGTATAGATTATGCATGCAGATGGTTAAGGATTGTCATTTATAGTTTTTTTCTACGAAAAAAATATTCTTTAGAAATGTGTAACTATACAATTCTGAACATGATCACTATCTAATCACCTAGTGTATTGAAATCGACGTAAATGTATTTTACAAATAAGTTTTGTAAATAATTTATTATGATGTTCTGTTCTATATATTTCAAACATTATCTAGCAGGACAATCAGAAAAAAAAACCATGTTTATTATTATTATACCAATGTCATGTCTATAAATAAAAGAATATATAATACTGTATTGAATTATAAATAGTATAGATGCCTCTTTCAAAAGAGCATGCAAGATAAAAAAAAAAAGATTCTTTTATTTCATACACTTAATCACTAAATATTCTATGAGCAGTTTGAGATACTATCACAAATATTTAACATTAGCAAGTTTTATTTCTTTTATCCTTTGAAAATGTTTTCCCAATACAAAGATTGCATTTTTAAAAGCTAAACAGATGTAAACATAAAGAGTCAGAATGAAATTAACCAATCAATGCAAATGAATATATTTAGTTCCTTTAGTATTTTCATGATAAATATTTTCACTTGAAGTGTATTTTGCATTTTGTATCGCGTTTTTCATCGTTACTGTCTCTGTAGTTCTAGCACAGACTATAGAATCGTATACAAAATGTGTTCAAGTAGGAGCAACATCTGTTAACAAATTTCCGTTCTTAAACAGAAACTGCATATCAGCTATAGATGGTGCACTAATGTGCACAGAAGTTGCTGAATGTACTGCATTTACCTACGATGATTTGACTAAAATGTGTCATCTCCATCAGATGATTGATACAGTAAACTGTGATATAAATAAGAAAAATGGAGAAATTACGTTTACTAACAAAATAGGTAGGAAACACAACATTGCTTTTGTCTAATCTTTGCTTGTTAATAAGTTCTTGTGAGTTTAAAAGCAAAGGATAAAGTTGGGGACGTTGCCTTGCCCTGTAACGAATTGTAACCAATATTATCCGGAAAAGAAAACGGATTAACAGTTTAATAATGAAAAATGCTGGCAATTACTATAACCAAACTCATTGTACTTATCCTGTTTTTAGATATATATATATATATATATATATATATATATATATATATATATATATATATATGGTAAGGAGAGATAAATAGAAGAAAAGTTCAAATGCTAAGTGTTTCAAACGATAACGAATTAGCGGTTATATAAACTTTTGATTATAGAATTATACACTACTTTACTTGGCAAGTTATAATTTAAACATTAAACAAATTTTTATAAAATGTTTCATAACTAATTGTAAATATTTACAATTGTGTTTCATTGTTTATCATAGAATGTCCCATTGACTGGAAGAAGTTAGGAAACAGTTGCTATTATTACGAAAACACAACAGAATTGTCTTGGGATGACGCATCAGTAAGTATAGTATATGGTATTTTAAATTATCCAAAGCCTTCTGGATACGAAGTGTTCGTCTGCAGTTGGGTACCATTACTCAAAAAGACGTCAAGTAATATAAAAAAAGTCATATGCAACTTTTCATCTTCATTTTTCTTTCATAATAGTATCAGTATTTGTGGAACACAGACATCAATGCTATATCCTTTTATGTCTTGGGTTTTCAGCACATTAACTAATCTTATAATTAACGTAAAAAAATATGTGCAAACTGGATATGCTAAATATTTTTGCGTTGATCAATATTTGTTCCGATACAATATCACTAGTCGAAACAAGTTTCTAAGTTTAGTGTATTAACAGGTTTTCATGGAGATTTATTTTAGCTTTTATAAGAATAAACCGAGGACTAAATTATAAAATGAAAATAATATAAATTGTGTGCGTCTTAGGCTTTTACATGGTTTAATTTCAGCAGGAACAATGAAAACCTAAAATTAAAGTCCATAGATATTTAAATACCTACATTCTGGGTTATTTCACAATACATGCAACAGAGAAATAACAAAAATAACTAAATTATACTATGGTCAACCTTCATTGAGGAGGTTGTTTGTTTGAACCGTAGTTTCTTCTCAATTTCCACAGGTATTAATGTGAAATTTAAGTAAAATAATGAAAAAAACGAACAGGGTAAATAAAAAGTCACTGATGCTTTATCATTGTGTTGCTATCAGGGGATAAGTAACTTCCTATCTCTCTGAAACACAAGAGTCATTTGGGTTTGCGTGCCCAATCTTTATACTTCTTAATGTATGCGGTTTTTAGTTTTCTTTTTTTCCTAATTTGTATTACCCTACAATTTTATAATAAATAACAAAATCTCATGGATGTTTATAGGAATACTGTATATCTCAAGGTGGATATCTAGCGGAAGTAACAGATGAAGCGGAATTTGAGCTGGTTAATTCAATGATAAACGGTTTGTATTTATTTCAACTATGTCTGATCAAAAAGAATTATTTCATGCATTGGTAAATGAGTGTAGGCCTGATACGTTCATTTAACTTTTATAATTCTGAACCTGAATACAATGTTTTTAAATCTGCCTATTAAGTACGGTTTCGTCGCAGTCATTCAAATACTTTTAGGGTGGCACCAAAGACATCGACTAAAATTAATTTGGCTCGTGTAATTTTCGAAAGATTTTGACAAAATATGTATTTGACCTTTGACAAAAATATAAAAAATTCAAAAGACTGAAACCACACACTTTATCGGAAACATTTCATTGGATAAATAGCTGTTTGACAAACACTTATTTTGATTATTGAGTTGGTAAATATTTCCTTAACAATTAATAAAACGTGATTAAAACGTGCAGCTGATTTTTACAGAGTAATCTCCCTGTAGTGTTATCTACCACCATAAGTCAGTTTGCAGATATTTAAGTATGCAATAATTTTTGCATTGGGTAACAACAGCTTTTTAATTTCGCAAAATATACTTTAGCAGTGCTGAATTAACATCTTAACACTTCTAATTTTACTGCAATTGACATTACTGAAAATTGACTGAAAGACTTAATCACACTTTATTATAACGAAAATAAGGTTCCAATAACCCCGAGAAAAGTTGACCATAGATTGATTTAGCTAGTATGCTTTTCGTTTCCATTATACTAATTTTGGGTCGATACAACTGCTGGTGGACTGCACAAGGGCATACGATACAGTTACAGGGGAGGTAATCACGTTGCTAACGTTAAATGTTATTTTCGCGACGTCAAACTGTGATATATCGGGAAAAGATTCATTTTTCGACTGATTTTTATCATCCAAACTGATTTAATTTGAAAACGAGTGCATGGACCCCTATTTTTTAAAACGACATTTTGTTTTTGTTTCATTGTGCAGGGAGATTATGTGAACCAAATTTTATAAAACTGTAAATAGTGCAATTTTTTTTTTTAATGTTGATGAATATACAGCAAAAAAATGTTTTTTTCTCAATTCATGACCATTTGATAAATATGAGTTATTTCTGAATAAAAAATGCACAAATTTCTAGGATACTTATAATATACAGAAATTTAAAAATATTTAACAAAAATAAAAAAAAAACAATTTGTGTTTATCTTTTAAAACAAAAAAGTTATGGCTTTCTTTCGAAAAGGAAAATACGGCCACAAATCCGAATTTTGAGCAAATATACAAAATTTCGACCTCATTTAACTCAAAAAGTAGCACATAAAGGTATATTTTTTATTACATATTTGATTTAATCAGGCAAAAAATAGCCTATATGGAAATTTTCATCAAACTGTAAATACGGGATCAAAACAGTATCGTATGCTCTTAATATCCAATGTAGCATCAGTCCAGGAGACACTGTTCTATGATTGACATGATACATCCTTTTCAAACTTTCGATTGATAAATTATTATCACGAGATTAAGGTAAAAAATTAGGCAGGCATAGTTGACCTAGATGCATTTGGCTATTTTCACGCCCCTTTTTGGTTATAGAGCGCCTCATTTATCCACATTTATTTTATATTTAGCTTAAAAACACTTTTGGTTCGACCTTTCCTATTGAAGGTAAGTTATGAAATGATATAAAATAAAATGAATGCAACATATTTTTTAATTTTCCTTTTTCCTTTAAAACGTTTTATAAAATCTTCAACAAATTGATTGGTAAACCAAAAACTCAAATGTTTAAAAAAAAAATTGAAATGAATAATTGATTTAGGTTATCTATTTAAATAATTTATCTTCAAGGAAGAACGTATGCTTTCGTATTTCGTGCATTGAAAGATAAAAATGATTTTAAGCAATCTAGTAAACAACAATCATAAGGTCTGAGAAGAGGTTAGTATGTCAGCTGACAATAACAACATATTTAAATTGCTCCTTTTAAATATTTTCATTTCAAATCAAATAATTATTTCAGCGAGAACTATATCCAAGCAAAAATTTACAATCAGATATAAAGTAAAGTATAATGATCATAAAAGAAATCTTGTAATCAACGTTTTTGTTAATGATCAAAATAGAATTTAATAATAAATTGATTAAAAAAACCACATTAATTTTAGCTAGTGCGTATATTGGATGCCGACATTACAACGGGAAATGGCAGTGGACGACTTCTGGTAAAGAGTTGTTATTAACTGACACACTGTGGACCCCTGATGAGCCAAGGGAACTAGGATGCGTTCAGATATGGAAAGGAAATAAATTGGATGACACTCCGTGTTTTAATCTAATATATTTTCTGTGTGAGAAAGTAAGCATGTTTACGATTTCATCTTCATGTTTTGTTTTATTTTGACTTTACATACATAGGACTAACCTTATAAGTGATAAGTCAGAACGTAGACGTAGTTTGATGATGAAGGTAATTATTGTGAATAGTACACCATGTCGATTTTAGAGTATCAATTAAAAAATGATTGTTGTTATCTGTTCACAGAAGCGCAGATGTCAGGGAGATGATTGATTTTGTTTTATTCTTTTTTCAAAGAAGTTGTATTCGAATGATTTTCACTCCTTCATGCCTTCAAAAAGTAAAATCAAAAATATACTGAACTCCGAGGAAAATTCAAAACGGAAAGTCTCTAATCAAATGGCAAAATCAAAGGATCAAACACATCAATTGAATGGACAACAAATACAGGCAACAGTAGTATACCGCTGTTCGAACAACTGTCATATACCTCACTTGGTACAGGCATTTTCAAATGTAGAAAATGGTGGATTGAACCTGGTTTTATAGCGTAATTATACATATACACATTTCAAAATCACCAAAAAGATATATCATGTCACCCTTTCTTTCATATCAAAATAGGTTTTCGCTGAAATTTTATTTTTTTCGCCTATGATATTACTTATTTAATATTTTCTTATTAGTTTCTTTTTTTGTATAATTTTTAAAATGCCGCGCTCAATGAACTTATTTTTAAGAAAGATATGTGGCCTTATAATTCAACAACAATACAAATAATTAGTTGGTCACATGCACTGATATGGATTGTATGCTGAAACAATAATACACTGACTAACTGATTATAATCATATATTTTACATAGAAGTAAACTTGTATTCCAATTACTAGTCTCCTAATTCTTTCGGAACTAAATTTAATCAGAAACTATAAGTATTAAAAACCAACTGTTCAAAGAACAATTGAAGGTCATTCCACATCAATTTTTTAAATAATTGATAAGAAGCCACTTCTGGTTTACTCAAAGCTTCTATTGGCGTCCAAGCACATGTTTATTTTTTCTAATTCAATAAATTATATATTCCTTTGCCTGTAAAAAGGGACTAATTGCCAACTTCCAGTTTAAAAAATGTTACTTCTGGTCTCATATGATAGCTTTATTTACACTGATTCCAAAAACATAAAGTTTAGATATAATTATGCCTGTAATAAGGGAGATAATATGCTACTTAAAGCTAGATTAATGTATGACCATTCAAAAGATATATGGTTTCTACGTACTTTAACATGAAATATGTGCAGAAATTACTTCTTCCGGTTATTTAAGGTCACTTCCGGTTGACATTTATCAAGGTCATATGTCACCAAACATTTTGCCAATGATATTATGGCTTTATCATGTACCAATCTGAAGAAATAATCAATTTATCTTAAAATAAAACATTTCAGCGGTAATAATTGTTTCCCCACAATATAACAAACATATTGCTCTAGTTCTTTTATATATAACGTTAAAAATATCGGAGAAAATGCCAAAAATCTGTAAAAGACAAAACAGACATGACTTTGACCTTTGACATTGACCTCATTTTCTAAGTTAGGAATCATGGACCTCAAATAAAAAGACTATAGGTTAATATGGCTTACGGTTTATGAGTTACAAAAACTTTACGACAAATTTATTTGATCAAGGTAGATAATTCTATAAAATTTCACGAGATCGCTTCGATTCAAATCAGCCAAACATTTCTTAGGATGTAACGAACAAATATGAAAAAGAATTTTGTCGTTATCTTTTTTGGTTACAGCGGAGAAACACTAACAAGAAAAACAGTCTTTGGGTAGATAACTCGTATAATACCAAGTCTTCGCCTTAACAATATGAGTTTTAAAAGCACAATTACTGTTCAATATAATATACAATATATCTAAGCGAAATCTTGTGAATCAACTGTATACCGCAAGAAAATGGTTTGGCGGAAGAAGAAAAAAAATAATAATGAGAACACATACAGTAGGTCTTTCCAAAAAAGTGGAAATACCTTAATATTATGGGTGGGGAAAAATGGAAGATTGGACAAGACAAAAATATGGAAATATGAAACCATTGAAGAAATTACTTTCCTGACTTTGGTTATAAAACCTCAAAATGTCAAAATCCTAATGCCGACAAATATTTTTAAAATTAAGGACGATGATATAAGACTTGACATGGTTAGATAACGATTTTGCATATAACACGCAAATGACGTACGTAACAAAGGAATTAACATAACATTAACATTGATTAATCGATTGATTGGTGTTTAACGTAATTTTCAGCATTATTGTGATTTTTCATGGCTGTCAGTTTTTTTCGGTGGATGAAGCCGGAGTTGTCAAATATAACCACCGACTATTGGTGGGAAATCACATTATCTTATTCATTTGATTTTTGCGTCGAGCGCACCTGACAAGTGCGGGATTTGAGCTCACAACCTCAGTGTTGACAAGCTAGTGATACAGTAGTTCAACAACTTAGACTTGTAAGACCACTGAGCCACCGAGGCCCCTACATAATAAGTAAGAGTAGGTGCATGAGTGTATAAAATTTATCAACTAATGTGAATTAAACACACACAAGAAATGGATTTATAAAAGTGTTTTCAAACTTTTTGCGAATACCATATTTGATGTTTACGTTAAATTGTACAACTCCGTTGTTTTGATTTTTCTTCAATCAATACTGTTTAAACCAAACACACACAAAGGGGAGCAAACAACAGTACGTAGGAACTGTCCAGAAGATTGGTTACAATGGTTGAAATATATTTGCACTTTTTTTTTATATAACTTACCTGAAAAAGATCGATGAAAAAGTTTCATTTAATCTTGTAGGCATGTAGATATAAAATGTTTATGATTCAATAAACAATGACAATGACAAAGAGTATTGAATTGTGTTGTTTAAGAAATTCGTGCAATGACGGCATGTAGTTGATTTTGTATTTTTCAGGCAATTTTATTTGTATGAGAATCAAACTCCAAAGATTGAAGAGCGGTTTCTGACTCGAATTTGTTTCAGTTAAATATATTATGGCTATTGAACAGCTGAATACTACTGTTGCCTTTATTTATGAGTGTTATCTGGTTTAATCCTGTTCACTCGTTACTGAGAATTGGGATATCTGTTTAACTCGAAGACTAATATACTCATATCGTTTGGAAAAGGAATATTTTTATGTGAATACCTTTTAAATTATTTTTATGTCTACCTGTGCGAATTTCAAACGCGAAATTTTACACCAGTAATGAAAACCTTCTTTCATTTATGGGTAGACTTTACATAGATAAATTCAGCCGTATAGGAAAAGCAAAATGAGAATGTTGAATTTGATGTATGCCTTTTTGTGCTACTTTGTTACATTTGTTGTTTATGTAGTGATATTAAGATGATAACACAATATTGACTGTTGTACTCCTATTTTTGACATTTTTACTCTTTGAGTATGTTTGTTTTGTTCATCCATCGTTGACAATGTAATGGAATTTGATGCGACTGTCATACAAGTGAGAGGTTTAGCTAGCTATAAAACCAGGTTCAATCCACCATTTTCTACATTAGAAAATGCCTGTACCAAGTCAGGAATATGACAGTTGTTATCCATTCGTTTGATGTGCTTGGACTTTTGATTTTGCCTTTTGATTTTTGATTTTCCTTTTTGAATTTTCCTCGGAGTTCAGTATTTTTGTGTTTTTACTTTTTTCTATATTTTATGAAGTTATCTGTTAACATATTCCATATCCCATGTGAACATTTTCTAAATAGAAAATGTGTTTGTTTTAAGGCAGTGTTTTTATTTATTTTTTGTATTGTCTTTAATTAAATTTACCCCTTTATTCTTAATATTACGTATAAAAATAAAATTACAATTTTGTCGAACTCCAAGAAATTTCAAGACGGAAAGTTCCTCATCAAATGGCAAAATCAAAGGCTTAAACACACCAAATTAATTATATATCGACACCCACAAGAACATGTGTTTGTTATTTGAACTAATGTTTGCCTTATGTCATTTATATGGTTTGAGATATAATTTTTACATTTATATGCATAGCAGGATATGCTTATCGTTTAGGCGCACTCGGTCTCAATCACGTTGAAGTTCATAGGATTTTTTCGATTGTTGTAAATGTATATGTATATCCAAAATACTGAAAGTTATATATCGATGTACGGATATATGAATTATAAATATCAAAATCAAAGATATGTCGCCTTTTTCATAAAGCGTAAAATTGATTTCTACAAAAAGATGAGTATAAGGTTAGTCTGTATAAATTTGTTGTATGACAACTGAACTTGACACACGCACAAAATTGTATCATTCTTTATATGATATATTTAATTTTGGAAAAGAGAACTCGCGACCTCAATTATAAAAGGATAGTGATTCGTTGACATGTCAATTGAGCTTTACAAAACAGCTCGTTCAGAGCAATCATTTGGCAATTCATTTACAAACCAATTAGAACACTGGTAAACTGATGTCTTAGGTAAACATTGTTTACTTTACTACAAGGAATAAATAACAATGCACTGCACTAAAACAAAAATGTATGACATGTGAAAACTATGGAACATTAATCTGAGACAGAACCGGTTTGCTTGATAAGGCATGCTTTGACCTTAAATCTGTTTATATTTTGAATACATTAAAAAACAACAAAATTGTTCGGATTTGGTTTTAGCTTTTAGCGTCATATACCATGTGACTCTTCATCATGTCCATATTATTAAAAAGAGGGGGGGGGGGATATCCGAGGAGCAATCAAACTCATCAATCGAGAAAAAAAAATGACAACGCCATGGCTAAAAAATAAAAATAAAAACAATAGTACACAAAATACAACATAGATAACTAAAGACTAAAAAATACGCACACCACTAAAAACTGGGATGATCTCAGGTACTTGGGAAGGATAAGCAGATCCTGCTCCACATGTGGCACCCGTGGTGTTGCTGACGTTATTACACTGGATTTATTTGTTTTTATTCCAATTTATATCTAGTAAGACATAAGATCACTTGGGAAATATCAAGGTCTTTATAAATCTTAAAAAAAAAAAAATATTATGTCCTTTACACAAATTTTTATTAATTAACAACATTATCACATTTATAAATCACACAATTGTGAGTGTGTGGCAATTGTGTTCATGTTATTAATTAACACTCTTAAAATTCTTAACAGGACTTTTAAAACCAAGTCACTTAGACCCTGTTTACACTTTTATACAAGATCAATCTTTCCTGAGATCGATATTTAAAAGACCGATCTGTAGTCTAATGTAAACTGGAAAGATCGATCTTCCGTCGGACTTAAAAATTCCACCTCCAGAGTTTGTTTCGTTTTTGAATCGTTTTTTTTTTTTTTGAAGTGTTGACGACTTTTTTCAAGTGAATGTTATATTTAGATATGCAAACAATCTGTTCATGCTTGGCGTACAAACACATGCGCTTTTAAACGAAGGATGGTATAAGAACAATTAATATAAATTCCCGCGGTTAGAATAACTATTCTTCAAATTCTATATTGTTGCTGCAAATCCTCATTTCCAAACGCATTGACCTGTCATGTTTTTTTGAGAGTCGTCTCGTGACATTCCTTTGTTTAGTGACTTGTGACGTACGAACCTAAAAGAAAATCAATAACTGCAAACATAATTCCAATGCTCAAACTATTTTCTCAATGAGTTAGATTAACTCATTGTCATACTATTACATGTCTACGTTTATCTATTTTCGAAATGTAAAGTACTCAGTTCATACCGGTACGTTTTATGTTGCAATGTAAACGCAGTAGATTAAAAAAAGTTTACATTAGACTAAAGATCGGTCTTTCAAATATCGATGTCAGGAAAGATCGATAATGGTATACGAACAGTTAATATGAATTCCCGCGGTTAGGATTACTATTCTTCAAATTCTATATCGTTGCCTCAAATCCTCATTTCCAAACGCATTGACCTGTCATGCTTTTTTGAGAGTCGTCTCGTGACATTCCTTTGTTTAGTGACTTGTGACGTACGAACCTAAAAGAAAATCAATAACTGCAAACATAACTCCAATGCTCCAACTATTTTCTCAATGAGTTAGATTAACTCATTGTCATACTATTACATGTCTACGTTTATCTATTTTCTAAATGTAAAGTACTCAGGTCATACCGGTACTTTTTATGTTGCAGTGTAAACGCAGTAGATTAAAAAAGTTTACATTAGATTTAATCTAGCGAATTTGTGTTTAAAAGATCGATTCAAATAAAGATCAGTTGAATTTTGTGTAAACAGGGTCTAGGATTTTTGAATCAATATTTAGATGTTTCGTGGAATATTTTTCTAAGACATAATCAAATGCAAGGTTGAGGAACATTGTGCACAAATCATTCCAAAATATTGAACGAGCAAAATACGGATCACGGCATCTTTGTCTGGGATTCGAAGACGGAAATAAAATAACATGCATATTACTGGAGATCATAATCAGAACACGAGATGTATATAACTATAAAATAGAACATACCACTACTAATTGGATTTCTCCTTGATGCACATAATAGACCAAAATGAATAGAAATTGATTTAAAAAGTTGATATTTTAAAGCAGAATAGATTCATAACATTGAAAGATATCAAATCTATAAAACTTATGCATTACAAAAATGATATACTGTGCGCTTATCTTGAAACTGATAAAGGAAACATATATGTAAACGAATAAACGCTGACCTTCTTTGGATGACAATTTGATCATCATTTGTACGTATCTCTAAACGATAAAGAATTTCTTCATGTAAAGAATTAAATATTTTAGGGATAGAAGTTTTAAGTTTTGGTAATCTTATATTGTGTGCGACCAAGTTTCAAAAGAATTCAAATCCAATGCTGTGTCTCATTAATAACATCAAAAAAGAATGTTGTCAAAGAACGTTTGACATGTTTATATGATATATTGTATCTTTGATCAGTTATTTTGACTTTATAAAGCTTGAAATTTAAAAAAAAATGTCAATATTTTATACACATGTATTGCCGACTATGCAGACTTTTCAGTACTTCAAATCACTATTCAACTGACAACATTTCGACTATTGAAAAAAATACAAATAAGCATCAGGGCATTTGTATTCCTCAATGACGTCCAAAACAGAATGTAAAAACATCGTTTATCACCAATATAGCAGTTAACATGATTAAGTAATCTCTTGCATATCGTTATTACAGAAAACATGAAATCAAATACTGTAATTTAGGGTAAAATATACAACACAAATAATTACACAACAACAAAAACGACACATAGAGACACCACAAACAAACACTTATCTAGTGTTCAACATATGTTTCTATACACGTATTTAATGATGTTTAAAAAAAGACTTAAGATAGAACTAAAAACATTGCTAATGATTTCAATGATTTGGGACAGACATGTGAACAATACTAAAGGAATATAACTCAAATGTCGAAGACAAATTGCCAACACCTTTCAAAACAACTGTGTTCCTTTTAATAATAAGTAATAACCTGTTCATATCAATCTAGTAATCGATATTTCAAAATAATATGACAAAATTTTGTATTAGTACTCTTATATGACAAAATCAATAATTGAGTCTACCAAAATTTTTGTTACCTGATCAGCACAAACTGAGGAAGTTATGTCACCAAATCATGGTAAAGAATGCAACACAAATTCTGTCTACAATCATAATTCAAACCACCTTTGAATGATAGGTAGATCGTTTCTTGATGTAATAAACATGATATATGCTAACGCAGTAACATGTCTCTTGTTTTAAGAATTGTTGACGGGAAAGCCAATCTTATAAGCCCATTAATGTTGTTTGCCAATTCTTGTATTGGTTGACTTGGCTTTTTAATACATGTTTTACAGTCATCAACTTTGTAACTTTTACACTTTCGTCAGGTTTGCAGGAACAAAGATTTTGGCAAATATGTCGACCTCATTACTATAGCATGTGTCATTTACAATGCTTTGGACGGATAAAGCATCAACATTTATAGATGTAATAAGCTTTAAAACTTTGATTTTGTCAAATCAACATTCAAGTTGACAGCAAGATCAAATGGTAACTTGTTATAAAGCAAATGTGTGGTAGCATCGTATACTGATGCTTTAGAATCGACCATAATCTTTGGATTGACAGGTTATCTGCTAGCAGACTTATCTGAATTACTTCCCCTGCATAAGGTGTAATATTTTATACTTTTTGACTGGGTATGAGTGGAATAGTAAATTTATTGTCTCCGAGGTGCAACTATTGCCCTGAGGCGTACCTTTCAACGAATATCCAGTCAGTAAGTGCTTTATTATACCGAAAGAGACAACAGACAATAAATGTTGGGGCTATATCAACTATCGTAATATAAAAAGCAGAAACACAATCATACTATTTCACGTTGACTTCATATGTATTCTGAATACTAAGGCTAGTTAAAATATATTTTATTGTTCAAAATGACAAATGGAATGGATCAGACACAATTTTTAATACTTAGTAACGTCTTCTCCAAAGGCTACGTCCCGCACCGACGTCAACCCTAGATACAATAGGTAAAACGAGACGTCGTACATGTAACTGCCGAGGTATTTTCAACATTATCCAATCCCATAGCTGTATTTGAAATTCTGAGAAATATAACGAGGCTTGCGGTTAAAAGGTTTCACCGAGGTTTAATAGTTGGAAATTATTGACCGGTCAAACAGTTCAACGCTTACAATTTGAAAAAATAGTGAAAATATTGTGTAATTATTTTGTATAGAAAATGATAACTGAGGTATAATAACACTTATTCGAGCCCGGTCTAAAAAATCATACCAAAAATATTGGGTATAGCTTTCAAAATATAAAGAATGATTTTTAGTCTAGTCAATTTAGTGAACAACCTGAAACTAATTGCAACACAACGATTTTCTCTGAAAAACAAATCTGTTATTATCTATGAACAACATACTAAAAATATACAAAAATAGATTTTGCGGAAAGTTATGTAATTAATCACACTTTTTTGGTAGTTAATGTAAGATTATATGAGTTGCTTCCCCTTATTTGCCAAAGTTGAAAAAAATAAAATTATACAAAAATGTTCTGTAATTTTTTTTAAACAGTTGAATTAATACGATACAATACATAATTATCTCATTTTAAAAGAATAATATTACAAATGAATCACTTTCCTCTCTCAAAATTTGTATATTTGAATAAAGATATAGATCGAGATTGTGTTCTGCTATTTTACAATCCAAAAATCTAATTCTCCAAAACAGTGTTGGTATATACCATACAAATAGAAAACTGTACTAAATTAGTTGAACCATCTTAATCACAATTTTACACGGTGTTTGAAAGAATTATGCTCCTGTGTTAAAGGCACCAACAGTTATTTTTTTGTAGGGAGAGGGCTTCTCGAAACTCATGTTTTGTCCTTTATAAAAATAAATGTTATTGCAAGACTTAATTTTTGAAATTCAAAGTCTTTAATGTATTTTTTCTCCACAACTTTATAAAGAAAAGATTTTTTTTTTCATTTCCCTTCTGGAACAAACACTTTTAGATTTAGAATCCAACAATGTTTTTCATAAAAAAATAAGAATAATAAGTGTTAATTGATTTTAATGTTAAACATTTTTTATAAAATGACAAATTTCAGGCTCCTCGAAGCAAATAGCTACTCATGTAATTAACGACGATCTCAGTATTCACAGACCATAAAATTAAGCTTTGCAAGCTTTTTTGGATGTAACACTGAATCTTACTTTTCACTTTGGTTGCTAATCGGATGCGTACTGATTTATATTTTATTCGGTGCCAACTGTATTTATTCATCAACTGTTATAAGCTTTGAACTAGCTATGAGAACTCAGTGTCTTTTTGTTTACGCCGCGCTGATCTTTATGAGTCGAGCACTTTCCAACTGAGTTTTACAATTTGTTCTTATGTTGTTTGCTATTTCAAAACTGTTCCTGATTACGGGAGGGTTGAGTCCTTGCAACAAAAGTTAACCCTGCACACTATGAATATAATTATCACAAGTCAGTTACCCTTTATTACTTGGTGGTAATTGTTTGCTGTCTGTCATATTTGTTTTTCCCTTTATTGATTAAACATCAATCAGACCTTTGAGTTTCTCGTTCTGTCTGTTTTATATTTTGACGATGAACTATTGTTGTTTACATCCACAACCACATCATTGTTATCTGGTGTGGAAAGTTTTCTCATTGGCAATCATACAACATCTTCTTATAATTTTAAAGTGGGATATTTTACAATAAATCATGGTTTCACTTGCAAGCGATCAAACATACTACTAAGAGCTCACTGATAGAGTTATGTGGACCGTAAAAGCTAACATTTATAATAGTTTGGCATGAAGTGTATTTTGTTAGATATGTTTTTAGTTTCGTTTAAATGAGTTGAATACAGGTCAGCATTCCGGAAGCATGAAACGGCGTTTTTAACATTGATACGCACGGTATGTATTTCAATTTTGCGTAATTTCTTGATTGTTCATCTGATTTGAATAAACAGTTATTCTGTTTTCCTTATTTTAACATTCAAATATAACTTTTATGGTTCATTATATTTGTGTTGTCCTTGGATTAATTTCCAAAGGAGAAGACCAGGATACGACAACAGGGTATTTGTCTCATGCAATGCATTTATCATCCACCTTACAAATCAACACTCACAGTAAGGAGTATGATACAATCATTAACACCACGGTTTAGATGACCTTTCTTGTAACTAAAGACCAAAGACAATAAAAACACGTCCCGTTTGATTGAGAGATATAGATATCCTGTCAGTGCCCTATTTTGTGATTGTGACGGTCGAAAATATGTATTCTTGATCTCATACATTCTTTCCTTATACCCTGTATAACTTTTGCATACGGAGTAATACCTTTCATTTACGGACTGAAAGTGGGTGGGACTTTTAAACATGTATTTTACGTAGTGTAGCAATTTAGATTAAAAGACAGTGGGCATAGAATATGCGTTTGTAGATAAATGGAAAGTTAGCAACTCTTAATAAATACATTCAACAAAACTAATTTGCTATTCAGAAATCGCTGTATTCATCAATATTAAGATATATGTAAGTCTCAAATCAACGTTCGGTCTCTTATTGTTGTCCGTTCCTTAAGCCGACGTCAAAATCTGACTTCATTATAAAATAACATTCCAAATCGACGGTAAATTTCTTATCCTATAATCGACGTCTCTTTTGTTGTCCTCAAATCGATTTCAATTGTAGGATTCTGTCAGTTGTATGGACTCGCCTCAATGACATACATCATAACTTTACTAGATAATAATAATATTTGATTGAAAGATAATTAACAAAATTAGATAATAAAACGTATCTTTCCTGTGGCCCTTTCAACTTTTTGGAAATCAACGTTGACATGCATATGTCACCTGTTTCGGACTGAACAAATCTCAATGGAAAGGTTTTAACTGTTTGGAAATTTAGATGCTATTAGAACCCTATCAAACAGACTAAAAATTCCTTTTTTTCGTATTTGAATATGCCAATAAGATCAAAGTCTTATACATGTACATTTCTACGTGGAGTAATTTATTATATTTATCAATACCAGACATCCACTAGAGAAGACTTCAATCAATCAGACGTTGTTGTTAGCAACACACGATGTTTATTTGGACGTTGATTAGAGGTAAAAAAAATATTGGACACTGATTTGAGAATGTGACGTCAAATTTAAACGTTGATTTGGGGAATGGACGTCGAATAGAGACGCCCAGACGTTTATCTGAGTCTAACATATATACATGGTACAACATAAATAACAATTTAAATATAAAATTGATCCATAAACAATCAGTCCAGGGGGATGAACATAACTCAATTATCTGGCCAGTACAACGTAGGAATAAAAAAAAAAAGAATAAGTGTCAGTGTATTTGTTATCATCTATATAAATAAAGAGTTATCATATAAATATATAGTTCTCAATTTGTGTAAAACAATCCATTTGGAGGTACCAAAGGATAACAATTTATTGGCGGTAAATAATAATCGAGATAAGAGAAAATATTGGCATCGTGCATATATTAATGAATATGGAAAATGGAGTAATTTGAAAGTAAATGTATATGACGGTTTATCGAGATCTCACGTGTAAAACAGTCCACCCTGAGGTGTTGACACTCGTTATTGTTAAAACAAAATTTCAATAACAATAGACCAAATTCTGAGATACCAAGATAATTTTTGTTTTATGTTAGAGAATAATACATTGATGGATACAATAATTTTTTATTTAAAACTATCCATTCGAAGGTACTTAAATTACAACATTTTATCGTCGTTACATAATATTATAAAAAGGAGTAAAAGATTGACACTTTATAATGATGCCAACAACAAGGTTTGAAATTTCAAACTTATATTCAATACCTTTCATGTCAACCAATCTATCCCGAGTAATAAAAGTACTGAATTATCAAATCGGTTCAAGAGTACCATATAAAATAAGTAAAACTGACACTGTTTTATTGCAGACGACGTATGTTAAGTAACCATATATTTACTAAGATTTCAACACGTATAAAAATGTCCATCCTTATATACCAAATATACAGAATTTCATAAAAGTAACGAAGGAAAGTAAAATGAAAAGACCCATTTTTTACCCTTAAAATTAAAAAATAGGAAAATTGTTTCAAGACGTTTAAATAAAACGTTTTTTTTTCTTTCATCTATGAATGAACAGGTACATATATTCTTTACAATTTTTGGCATAATAAGATAAATTACACGCTCAAAAATATCTTTGCAAATACATTTTGTAGCAAAATTTCGTTTGATCTTGACAATATATCAAACTTATGTTGTTGTTGCCGTTTGCACTCAGAATAAGAGTTGCAAATAGAAAAAATAAATCTACCAAATAGAATACTGCTGTTCATCAGTCCAATGTATTATGTATATCTGCAGGATATAAATTAGTAGACTGGAAATATTTAAATGTCATTTTGTTTTTTCCCAATATTTAGTTGCAATAAATGTTTCCTAATAGGTCATTTTATTAGTGCTGTATAACGTTACGGCGACAAAGTTTTTAGTTTTCGTATGAAATGCACAATATTTTGTGTGTACAACGCTCTCGTTTTCGTCATCATATTACACGTTCTCAGACATGCATTGTACCTACGTAACTTTATAATTATATTGTTTTATATATATCATATTTTTTTATTAAGTAAATCGTATCAAATCATGGTATTTATTTTTATATTCATCTGTCTAACATTTGAATTGTTTTATATTCATTTGTTTCCAAAACCTTTTCTATTTTCGACAATTCCGTTGTTGTCTAATAGCATAACATTAGTTGATTTATATGTTTTCAAACCTGAGAAACTCATTGTTTAATTGCTATGCAATTTTAAGTTATATACCAACAAATACTTTTTATAACTGATTTTATATCAGTTAATCGATAGACAACAAAAAATGGAAGAGACGATGAATAAAATGAAGGAAAAGGTGCTTAAAGAGGATTGTGCCGAACCAAAAAAGGTAACAAAAGATTGAGTGTACACACATCATCAGAATCGAGACAAGAATAAACATTTCCAATTCCAAATTGATAGCATTAAGGACCATAATTGTTCATTACTGTATAGAACAGTTTCTATGAATATCAAAATCAATGTTTGAACCGATAAAGAATTGTATGAAAATATAAAACTGAATAAAACAAACAAGCGTTAAACATTGGACCAGTAAGTAACCATATATTGTTAATCTTAGAACCGTGAAACATGTTCAAAGGACCACAGCTATGAAGCAATATGACGTGCTCATTACGCTTTGTAAACAAAGCCTTGTTCTAATTAGCACACATTATGTTTGAAACATGTGAACAAACTTACTCTTTATATTCTTGTTATTTTCCTTGATATCCTAATAAAATATATACATTCTTACAGCGTACATAAACTTTTATAATATAATGTTTATCAAACAACATATGTGTACCCTGCTTTTTGTTGTTTTGCAACTTATTAAATATGAAAATGTAACAGTCAAACTCCACGCAGAGGAAACTATAACAGTTAAACATTATCATGATTATATAGGTATTTTTGTATGTTTCGACCTTTAAAAATACCGTATTTGTCCTATTATGTCATGCTATTTTAATTTTTATTTTTAGCCATTGCATTGTCAGTTAATTTTCGATCTATAAGTTTGACTGTCTCTCTGTTATCTTTCGCCCCTCTTTTTTGAACAGTGGTAGGCATTATACTTGACTATGTTGCACACCTCGCTTCATTTAAGAGCCTGTCCATGAGAAAACCATGCAAAATAGTCCGGAATCAATATTTGCCAATCTTTATGAAATCTTGTTTGTAGGTTAACCTTACCATAACTACTGTAAATAAATATAATGTTTTGATCTGATTTATATATCTTGGCCATATGGGGCGCCACCTGTAATTTGGAAATTTTTGGATGAAAACCAATAGAAAATACACATAATAAGCATATTTTGAAACAATATTTAATGTATTTATAAACATATCATCAACAAAAGTGGCATCAATTGTAAAACATCATACAAAGACCTTTTCATAGCCATATCTGCCATTAAAAAAAAATTTAAGTAACCCAAGGGCAGATAACTCTGTAAATTTTGCAATTTTCCAAATTTCCTATTTTCTAAAAAATGCCAAAGTTCATAGGGTTGTATATACTAAGATAACACTTTTATTTATTTCTTTTTGCTTTTTTTACAATAATTCAAGTCTTACTTGCTACCATATAACAGGTTTTGCTTTGCATTTGAATATTAAAAAAAATATTTCCAATCTACTATCCCCCCCTTTTTTTAAACCTGAAAAATTGATAAAATTCCAGATTCAATAAAGCAAACAGTGACTTATTAAAAATGAACACTGGAAGTGAGGTTTTACTCAGATTATACAAGAGACTAAATTAAATTAAATAATTCTTTTAAAATATCTCAGTGGGTATGGACAATTAAAAATCATGGTGTTATTGGTTGGCAACAAATTTGAGCAAAGGCAAAATAAATAAATGACACACTTTTTTTTTAAATTAATAATTCTACCAGATATTAAAATTTGGTCTACATGAAAATTAATAAAAAGCAGACTACATAGAAATAATATACACACAGTATTTAGAAAGTGAAGTTTGGTTGCTTTAAGATGATTGGAGAGGGGGTGGCTAAACACCTTTTTTTGCCTGTTAAAAAAAAATTATTTTCTGTGAAAGTACTTTATCAAATATTGCCGAATTATAAATAGAACATAAAAAGGTTGATATGATAAGATTCTAATACAAACCTATTGTGATAATGTATTTATAGATTTTAAAACAGTCCTATTAAAAAGGGAGATAACTTATCATATGGAGGTTAAATAGAACAAAAACACAATTTTCAGAAATAAAGTAACCCGCTTTGTTTCAAAATATTTTGAAAAGAATTCATGAATAGTTAGTTTTTCCTTGCTAAAATTTATAGCCAACTTGTTTTTACTAAAGCAGAAAAAGCTGTTTCTATAAAAAAAAATAACATTAATTAACAACTACATGTCTATCTGATATCACTCGCCCCTCTTCTACAGAAAGTATGATTTTTTTAACATGAAAAACATAAGTGACCCCAAAACTTTATTATCAGTTTTTGTATTTCCCTTAATGAAGCATTGGCCCATTTGATGGATTTATTAATTGTCCTGGAAATGTTAGTGTTGCATGTCTTCGGGCAGCATCAATTTTAAAAACACTAAGTCCTGGTACCAGTTTCATTAATCTTTCCTTTGTATGTTTATTTCAAATAGGGATAAAATTTGCATCTGACTTAATCTGTTGTTCTGCTGTTGATAGGATGCAATCAACGCCTCAGTCATTATGTCAGGTTTGTCTTCTTTTAATGATATCCACTTCTTGCACACATCCGTCAAAAGATTATTTTCCTGACCTGGTGCAACATACTGTGCAATCAGCTGGATAGCTTCTGTAATAATTTTGGTATAATATGAGGATGAACTTTTTGAGAGGCTAGTCCATGACAACAGTAGCTGTGAATTTAGTGCTGGAAAATATCTGGAAAGCATTTTCATTGCAGCATTGAAAATCTCTCTTGGAGCCATGTTTTCTTTTTCCCAATCAGAGGTTGTGGTCTGGGAAAATGTCTGAGTGGACTGTGATGATAGTGGGAAGTCACATTCTGAATCTGAAAAAAAAACCAAATTATAATGTTTTTTTAGAATTTTGGTACACTTTGAAATCTAACAAAGTTTAATTTTGGACCCCAATTTGGACCAACTTGAAACTTGGGCCCATTATCAAAAATTCAAATACATGTATAGTTTAAGCATATCAAAGAACCCCATATATTCAATTTTTGTTAAAATCAAATTAAGTTAATTTTTGGACCCTTTGGACCATAATGTAGACCAATTTGAAAACGAGACCCAAAATTAAAAATCTAAATACACAGTAAGGTTCGGCATATCAAAGAACCCCAATAATTCATTTTTTGATGAATTCTAACAAAATTTAATTTTGGACCCTTTTGACCTCAATGTGGACCAATTTGATAAAGGGCCAAAAATCAAAAATCTAAATGCATGGTTCGATTCTGCATATTAAAGAATTCAAGAATAAAACCCCATTGAAATTGGTCAAGAAGTAAGCAATTTATACGAAGTATTATAAAAGTATTGTTTTTCAACTTTTTGGCCCCTTTTTAGCCCCTATTTGCTAAACAGTTTGGACCATAACCCAGAAAATCTATCCCAACCTTCCGTTTTTTGCTATGGAACCTTGTGGTATAATTTCTAAAAGATCCATTCACTTACACAAAAGTTGTTGTCTGGATACTAGAAAAATGATTATTTGGACCCCTTTTTAGCCCCTTAATTCCTAAATTGTTGGAACCATATGTAACCCCCAATATCAATCCCAACCTTCCTTTTTTGGTTTCAAACTTTGTGTTTAGATTTTTTAGATATCCATTCACTAAAACTAAGGTTATTTTCCAGAAACTAAGTGTCTTCAGACTTCTCTGACGACGGCAACATGATATCATTAAAGGAATTAAAATTTTGTTAACTGTGCATTTGCATTCAGGTATCGCAGATCAAATTTATTCGTTCATAGTGTGTTAATTTAGGTTTTTTGATTGAGTTAAGCCTTCCAATTGATATTTTATCGTGTGGTTTTCTATGTTGTGATGTTATGGTATGGTGTCATAAAAAGGGAGAAGGTTTGGTACCATTAAAACGTTTAATCCTGCTGCAAATGTTTGCACCTGTCCTAAGTCAGGAATCTGATGTACAGTACCGGTAGTTGTCGTTTATTTGTGTAATTTATACATGTTTCTCGTTTCTTGTTTTTTATATAGATTAGACCGTTGGTTTTCCCGTTTGAATGGTCTTACACTAGTAATTTTGGGGCCCTTTATAGATTTTTGTTCAGTGTGAGCCAAGGCTCCGTGTTGAAGGCCGTACATTGACCTATAATGGTTTAGTTTTATAAATTGTTATTTGAATGGAGAGTTGTCTCATTCATGATTGGCACTCACACCACATCTTCCTATATCTATATAAATTAGAAAGATCATATAATAGGGAACATGTGTACTAATTTTCAAGTTTTTTATACTTCAACTTCATCAAAAACTGTAAACTTAGCAGGACAGACAGAATACGGACAACGGAAGCATAGACTGAAAAACATAATGAATATAGGTGGTAAAAAAAACCAAATTAATGATTACATGTATAGGACAGACACTTGTTATATGCCATAAACATATGAGATCTATTTGCTTTGATAAACTTATTGAAATGGGATATAGAGATAGAGGATGTTTTTTTTATAACTGAACTGAAGAAAGTACATGTATAAAAAATTAATGATGTAAAGGGCAGACACTTGTTATATGCCATAAACATATGAGATCTGATTGCTTTGATAAACTTATTGAAACGGGATATAGAGATAGAGGATGTTTTTTGATAACTGAACTGAAGAAAGTACATGTATATTCTGACCGGAGAGAAGGAAATCATAGATTTTTTGTTGAAGGATTCTTGCCCTAAAATGAGAGTTTCAATGTTACCCCCATTGCACATGGTCCCAGGTCGATAACTAAAAAATATTGTTTTTCTGTTAATATTTTATAAATTGATATCTTAGCAAAATGGAGGCTAATAAATAGGAGCAAAACCAATGCTTTTTTCCAAAATAGCAAAATAACAGAGTATCAATGTCTCCTGCTTGCACTTTAAAGAATCCATTGTCCACCATTATAGAACTTGTCTGAGATATTGCTGATATTAATTAGTACCTAACTCACTCCAAGAAAACTCAAGTTAGCATGGTTATGGTTCATTATTTGTTGAAATTTTACTAATAATCCGTTTATCTGGGAGGTTTTTTTGTACATTGTTGGTTCATGTCTGTCATATTTGTTGTTCGTTAATTGATATGTTGTAAATATGGGCCATTTGTTTTCATTCTTTTTTACTGTTTAAAATTTTACAGCCGACTATACTACTTAAATGTTGTGGATAATTGTCTCTTTGGCAATCAAACCACATATCCTCATTCTTTTTATATATAAATATTTCTTACATACATGTATATATATGAAATAAGTAAATAAGGCAATCAGTTTTCTCGTTAGCCGACTATGCAGTATGGGCTTTGCTCATTGTTGAAGGCTGTATGGTGACCTATAGTTGTTAATTTCTGTGTCATTTTCGTCTCTTGTGGACAGTTGTCTCATTGGCTATCATACCACATCTTCTTTTTTATATGTATACACCCAAAGGCTTTTGTCAATGTTGATTTTTCAATCCAGGATAGGAACTGTAAATCCACCACCACCCCAAAAAATTGTCTCAGAATATCTCCCAAATATTTTTTTTATGCATGACATTTAATGTTTTGTAAGAATTTTATTAAATTGAGTATTTCACATGAAATGCATTTACAATTACATGTATAACCACCCCTTCCCCTTTTCCATACAAAATTTTATCTAAATAAATTTTATCACACTTTTAAATCATACTAGAAATTTGTACCTGAACCAACTGGCAGAGGTTTTCTCTTTGTCATCCGTAGCTCTTGGCATACTGATGCTGGCATGCCTCTGCTTGGTTTTGCAACACTCTTGTCTGGATGTGTAGGTGACTGGCACTTTCTTGTTTGACGCCTCCACTATATTCCAAAATCATCCCTGTGTTTCGGGCATATGCAAATGTCACATGATGAACAGTCTATTGAAAATATCCCACTTCTGTACAGTATCAAAACCCCTTCTGGTAGTTCATAGTCCGTGGAGTTACACCCAAGACTACGTAAATGGGTACTTGTGGGTTTGTCACATAAATTTTGGTTATAGGGATACACAGGACATTTGAAGCATAATGTAATGATTGTGCACATTCAGATTTATAAGCAAATGTACATTTCATTTCATTCTTTTTCTCATACTGCATAGTTATGCATTAATTACATAATTACAGATTGTCCATGTAGTAATACAGAAGATGTGGTTCCATTTTGTCTCCAATGTATGTATGTACTGAGATTCCGCCAATTAAGACGCACCCCTTGATTGACTGCAAGGGTACAGCGGATCCATGTACACTCCCTAAGGATTAATGGAGATGTGTCCTTTATAATATTATCCCACCACCAGAACAATCCCCACCCAACACCGCCCAAGGGAGCGTGTAGGACACCGGGAAGTCTGTTATTATGGTGGAGGAAGCCGAAGTACTCGGAGAGAACCACCGGGCCACTCGGTGGAAACAGACAAACCAGAGAGATATAAAAAGATTGATCTACAGGTCAAAGTAGGGGACAACTTTGACCAACCGAGGCCCCCAAAGTACCCATTCTAGTTTAAACTCCGGTCTGGGTACCAGAGATGTGTGTGAGAGGGTGAAAATTACCCTTCTGATGTACTGATATTTTTAGCACCGCGAGTGAGAATCGAACTCGGGACCTTCAGCACTGTAGCCATCGGTCGTAACCACTAGACCACGAACGAATGTAAACATTAAAGAGTACAATCAGGGGAGGTAAATCAATTTTTTACTGGGGCACCATGAAGGTTTTGTCTTAAATTTTCTGTACAGACAGAAATTTAAGATTAAATTTCAAATTATTAAATCAAATATATCTACCAAATAAATATTTGAAATAAGAACTGTTATGTCCTGATGAATACTATAGGATATGAATATTGGATTAATAATATTAGGAAAAATATTTTGATAATCAAATTTATCTAAAACCCTTGAATTTCTCAATTTTGATGTTAAAAAAATAATATTGTGTTTACAATTTTTCTCTTTAATTATTTTCTATATATACCAGTAACTTTTAGATAAATTGAGGAGTTTTTTTACAAGTAAATAGTATATTCTGCCTGAAATTCTTCTTTTTTTTCGTTAAAATTTTAGATTTTTTGACCTGCTCAAAATGTCATTAAAACTTATTTGCAAAGCAAAAGCTTACAGATTCTGAATATATCAACCGTATGAAACATAAAAAGCACAACAGAAACAAAATTCAGGTGTTATCTTGCAAATTATTAACTTTTGAAAACAGTAAGCAGCATCAACCTCTCTGTACCAATCATTTTTCAAAAGTTGGCATGATGCCAATTCATAACATTTGACGGTAAAAACTGTTTTATGCAGTTTAAAGCATGTTTAACTTGCATTCTGTCAAAAAAAATTACTACATTTGCTATAAAAATGACAAAAAAAACAATTACAAAAATGGCCATTTTGTCATAAGAAAATGCTTGTGCCAATGCTGGGATGTGTTCTAAAAATAGAATTGCTTATTTCTAAAAATAGAATCAAATATTTGCACTTTTGATGGTGTACACAGAGTCCCTACATGGTAGCCTTCCAGATACATGTCACATAACATTATATTTCGAAACTAGCTTCCGGACGATTTTTGGCATATTGCATGGTTTTCTCATAGACAAGCTCTTAAGTGTAAAATATCGACAAATACAAGGCCTACCCATGTTAAAATGAGCATTAAACATGACTTGCGGGAATTATTTCTTCAATATGAAATACTGTTATTGTCTCGTTTATAGTAAGTGGTATGTTATTTGTGATCATATATGAGGTTTTTCCTTGAGGAGAAATTAATTTTGCTTGTTGTCTGCAACAACAAATAACAGTTATGGCTTAGATATTATAGGCTGAAATGAATAAAGTTTGCAGCAAGATTAAACATATTTAATTGAACATTAGTTTTAATTCTGACTAAAATATTCTTTTTGATCTTTTTCAGAGTATCATAAACATTTGACAGAGCTGCAAAACGAACACATTTCGTATTTTCCAATACCACTTTGTAATTGCTAATTGTCTTTTATTTAATCTATAAACCATAAGTCGTCAGATTCGTACTTCAGACTGATTATCATCATAAGATAAATAACAACGCCGAAATTTATATAAACCCGTTAGATAGTTGCATCATTGGCTTTTATGCAACATAGCTAATAGAATGTAGTTTGTTTAAAGTGATAAGCCCCTTTCGTTACCTGTCGTGCATTTTAATGATTTAGAAGTGTACCTTTATTGACCCTCAGATAGTAGATTTGTATTTCAAAAAATAAAATTGTTGTCTCTTATTGATTTGTATCTAAGTATATCTCCAACCGATCTTTGATGGACCTGAAATTCAGATGTCAATTTAAAAGTTTGCTTCAAATTTATTACTGGGAGACTACTTCAAACTATTGATATGCTATTAATGTTCGGTATATACACCTTGTATTCTTTATAATCAACGATCGTTATTCTGTTTAAGCTTGTAAGAGTAATGATCTGCTGGTCCAATTATACAAATAGTACAATTACAAGATGTAATGAATTGTTTTTCTAAAAGCCAAAGAATTATATTAAGAGGTTATTATTGGTTCCTGTAAATAATGTTGTTGTGAGCATCACCTATATTATTCAAATAAGTTGTTGATGATTTATTTGAAGTATTTTAAGATCTCTATTTGTAATGAACAGAACTGACTGCATTGTGCATTGGCTTATCATTTTGGAAAATATAAAGATAAACTGGCAAAATGTCTTACTAATTATACGTAGTATATATAGTATAATGCAAACAAATGAAATGTTTAATTACTGTTGTTTCGTTTTAAAATACAACGAATTGATCTTTAGGTATATGTTCAGATTGCTAATAACTGTTTTTATTTTGATAATTTATCATAGTTTAATTAATACATATAGTCAAATAGTTTTTTTTAATATTATTCAAATCAGTAGATATATAACTCTTTGATTTTTTATTGTTGAAATCTATGCGTATATTTTCAGATGTTTATTTTGTACTGTTAAATAACTGCACATGAATCAACAGAATTAAATTAAATTATTGATTTTGAACAAAATGTTTGTAAATGTTAAAAGAGAAGATACAGTTTAGATTTTAACTTACAAACTAGACATGCTAGATAATCCAGAATATTTGAAGATATATCGAGTCCATGAATTATGAAAATGAAAGTATTTAATACTTTAAGATCGACATATAAATGAAAGAAAGAAATGCTTCTTTGTTCTATTTTAGATTAACCTTTTTGTGTATATTCCTATTACCGAGAGATGCTTTTGTAGTTTTAGATAACTATTTTTGGATATATTATTGTGTGATGGGGAGAATATGTGACAGAAGTGAATGCACTGATCTTAATTTTATTGTGATGTTTTATATACATAATTATATTACTTCTTTTAATGAATTATGATTTTTGTCATTGCAGTTTTAAAGTTAAATAGGTTTAATTTATCAACGTTTATAATAATTAATTTGGATTCGTTTTCCATTGCGACTAACATAACTTAGTATTATCTTTTCTTTGTCATGTTTGTAACAATTGTACTTTGAAATAAAATTTCTTCCGATTCAATTTTAATCTTGAGAAACATATTTAGTATGATTGCCAATGACACAAACCTTCTCCACAAGTGACAGAATGACACAGAAATTAACATAAATAGGTCACAATCCGGTTTTTAACAGTGAGCAAAGCCCATACCGCATAGTCACGTATAAAAAAATCAAAATGACACTCACAATTTAAATGAGAAAATTAACGGCCTTATTTACATAATGTATGTACAAAATAATGAAAGAAAAACAAATGTGTAATACAGTAACAACGACAACAACGAAATTACAGGCTCTGCCTTTGAACAGGTATATACATAAGGTGGTGGATTTAACATGTTAGCAGGCGTACAACCCTCCCCTGAAGCAGTGGTGGAACAGCACGAGATAAGAACAAATTATAAAAATGTGGAATGGTTCCGTGGAACCCAGTGTCTCGCCAACGTTTGCTGTTGTCTATGTTTTCATTGTTATAACGTTTGGTTGATCGTCGACGACGGAATGTAGGATAGCAATGTCTCACTTTTGCGACAAACGTTCCAGGCTCAACACCAAAAAAAAACCAACAGAACATTGTTAAAAAGTTTCCTCTAGATGCCATCTTTTGAGTGTAAGAAGTTTATGTCGGTGTTTGATAAAAATTCAGAATAATTTATAACTGCAAATTGTATGCAATGTTAACTGGAAGAAAAACTGAGTCTATCTATAAGTAATATACAGAAAAAAAAGAAATAACTTTTACCAATTTCTTCCGGATACTATCTTTAGAACATAAACAATCTTCTATCAAAATTTGGTAAAATTCTAAGACAGTTTAAGGAAGTTATTCAAATTCATAAACCTTAATCAAAGATTGAATGTTATCTTGCTAACTGGCAGAAATTAAATAAGTCCATTTATAAGTTAAATACGGATACACTGGATTTTTTTTTTACAAAATTTACTCCTGTATATCTAGTTATGGTCATCAACAAGCTTATGTCCATATATTGTAGAAATATATGATAATTCAAGACAGTTAAGAAAACTTCACGAGTCATTCAGCGATTGAAAAGAAAAAAACAATTCCGGAATACAAACCAAAACTTCGTTTGTAGCATTGAATAGATGGGTAACTTCAGGCCAAAAGAAATCGATATTTTGAGGTGTTTCGTAAACTCCGTTTTATTTGGAACATAATGACTTAGATAAAAGAGAATTAATTCTGACATTCCGTGTAGACTACGTCATGCCACCGACTGCTTTATCTGTTGATATAAACGCCAACCGCTTTCAAATTACATTTACAAGGTTCAATTAAGGCAAAAGATGGCCTTGAATTCAACTGTATTATAAAAATTTATACGAAAGAATTGGGATCTAAAATGGATCTATTTTAAAAAGATATTTTGTTTAAAAATATTTCTGAATTTGAGTACATTATGGGTCTTTAAATCATCACATTTTCAGTATATTGTCAAAATACGATGATTTTGTGAATGTTGCGTGCAAGGGACTGCGAACAGTTACTGACATGTCAGCTCAGGACCTCAATTAAACTAATCGAAAGAGTATGTCTTCATTATAGGTAATCAAGCGAAATCCTTCCTTTTAGTAAATTTGCTAAACTAGGATACGTTTCTGTAGGAACCAGCTGAATTAAACCTCCGGTTGCGCAGTTTTCTCGCTGTGTTGAAAACACATTGAATGCATTGTGCTAATCATGTACTTTTGTTAAGTTGTGTCTCTTTGACATTCTCCGTTTCCATTCTCAATTTAGTGCATATAGTTCATCGTTTTGTTGAGAGGAAAAATATTACACATTAGGCAATTACAACCCGGAAATATGTTTTCCTTGATAAAAACAGACGTTTTGCGTATTGCAAAACTGCAAGACAAATCATGAATTTTACTAAATTTTAATAGAGAAAAAAATTTCGTTAGTTTAACATAGTTTAACATAATAGTTTATTAAAGAAAACTCAGCCGCAGAAGACTGCGTAACAGGAGCATATTATACACAATGTAAATCGCAACATATTTCATAATACATACAGTATACATTTTTAAATTATACATCTTCAGAAATAAATCTTTGTTTATTGCAATTTTAAATCAGACAAGCATCTTTTCTACCTTTTGAATAAAAATTGACAGCTTAGACAGCACATTATTATTACAAAATTTAAGCATACCCAGTACTTTTTTAACATTTGGATATTTTAAATAATATAGAGGTATGAACTTCCCCTTTAATCTTTAACTTCACAATTGGTACATATACATATATAGTGGTACACATCCCCAAGACCAGCTTTACAAAGTGTACAAAGTCTCTCATTTCGTAGTACATTTCTCCGTCTTCCTGTTTCAATGGGAAACTTTGTATTACATACCCTTAGTTTACATATACTTACTCTATGACCCCGCCTCAATTTTAACAGATATGGTTCTAAGCAAAACTCTTCTTTGAAGTGTAAATAAAATTCCCCCCTTGATGAGTTATTTACATCAGAGAAACATTTTTGAATAAACTGGTCCTGGAGACGCTGCCTCACATTAGTTGTAATATAATTATAATCAACTTGCTTCACAAAAGCCACAGTATTTAAATACGGATTTTACATAGTTAAACCATTTGAAATTATAACCTTCATGCTCATGCATGTACTGAAGTAACTTGTACAGTTTACCCGATAATTTTTTATCGTTTGTTGCAAGCTTGTGCCAAAACATACCATTTTTAACTTGATCTGCAGTTCAAGTGGAAATCTCCCAAGTTCCCCATACACCATAAAATTTGGCGTAGAGGATCGCACCCCAAAAATGCGCTTACAAAACTGTAGATGTAACTTTTCAGTATTATTTTTATTTTCAAACCCCCATATTTCCGAGGAATAGGTCAAAATAGGAACCACCAATGCATCAATTAATTTTAACTGTAAATCAATCGGGAGTGAGATATTTTGTATCTTCTTGTAAAGAGCATACACTGCTTTTTGAGCTTGGTCTACCAGGTTTTTTCGAGGTTGAAAGAAGTTTCATATGGTCGTTATTTAGTTTATGATATTGCAGTTGTGTTTACAATGCTTGAACCAAGTGTCTAATTGATGTTCTTGAAGTAATTCAGGTGTGTTTAATTTGATATGTAAAAATACATTGATGTATATAGAATAAGGAATTCTTAAAACAGATAAAATATTAAAAGCGCTCTTGATTATTAACCTCAGTAACAGATGCATTATATATTGTTTAATAAATATCAATGGCCGAGCTCGATTTGAGCTTCCTACTCAATAATTATATAGTCGTGAAGTAAACGTGTCTGCCCACGTGAAGCCTGCTTTATTCTATTTGTTTTGTATTAAAAGACAAAGACAATTTGGTAAAACTTATTTTAAAAGTCAGTGTTATACCTTTTCATTCATAGTATTATATGTACAAAAGCTTCTTATCACCGTTATAAGAGCACCACAGCTTGGAGGAGCAAGAACTGCTTACACTTATGAAATTGCTAAGTGCATCTGTGTGTTTTGGTTGAGTTTGTGTTCCTCAATCATTTGTTTTATCTTAGTGTGCACGGTAATATAGACCGGTTTTTGTCTTTTCGTCCTTTTCACTCAATAAAGGGATTGTGTCCTTCCCTTCAATAATTGCATAATAAATTTTAATCTTTAGCATTGGACTGTTTCCAAAAAACAACAAAATATATTATATAATCTGATAAATATAAGGGCCTGCAGTTCATCGCTGTTTTCATAGCTAACAAAGTCTATACCTAACGACTCCTATATGTTAACAGTGATTAACACAGTGGTGAACTAGGCACTGTGTGAATAATATCCTTTTTCAATCAAATGTAACGACATTTTTAGTTCATACGGTTGTTACACTTAAGGATGTTATTATAAATGGTAAAACCAATAAATCTTCGAAAAAGTGTCACTCTATGTTCATCAATGCTGAAAATACTACTAAAACAATCTCTACAAAATAAATCAAATAAAAAACTAACAAGATCTCTAACGAACCTTTCTTACATTTTCCGTTGATAAATTTATTAATTAAGAAGGATATCAGATTTTGATTCCATAAAGCAAAGTAGAAATTAGATACATGTAACTATCGTGTTTAAGTCATTAAGATTTTCATCTGTTTCGGTTCTTATGTATTGCATCTGTGCGACAGACGGTAAAGAATGGTAAAAGAAAATTAAGTTTCTGTTATAATGTTCTTGAGTTTATACTTACAGTCCGCAATTGTAAAAAGGAAATGTGATTAAAATTGAAAATAAGTGCAGTTTCATCGTCTTTTAATAAAAAAAGAGTATAGAAGAGGGACGAAAGATACCAAAGGGACACTCAAACTCATAAATCTAAAACAAACTGACAACGCCATGGCTAAAAATGAAAAAGACAAACAGAAAAACAATAGAACACATGACACAACATAGAAAACTAAAGAATAAACAACACGAACCCCACCATTAACTAGGAGTGTTCTCAGGTGCTCTGGAAGTGTATGTCATTTAAAGGACTGTATGAATATTAAAAAGAGGGTATATGGAACAATTTTGAGTTATCCCTCTTTGAATATAGTGGTACAGTTACATGAGCAAGAACAATTCAGTAAAACTTAAATTTGTAGTGTTTTCGAAAAGCTCAAATAGGAAATCAATTGACAATTGCAGGTGTAACAGCTCTTATAATTTGAACAATGCCGGCTTAAATCAGCGAAATAGGTAAAACAAAATACTAATTACAGTATTACTGAAACGAACACAAGCATCATAAAATAAGCAAAAACTGTTACCGTTATATTCATGATATTTGAAGGCAGAACACAGCACCAAAAAATGTTTATTGATCGATTTAAACGTATGGAACGATTGTTCACGTGTTCATATTATAAAAAATATCGTTGCAAACAAAGTTTAGTCTCCCAAAGTCAAAGTATAAAACCAAATATTAACAAATAACTTAAACAATTTTTTAAGATCTGTATTTTGCTATTTAGTTGTTTTTACTTTTATTTAAATCGTTCCTGTCTCAGCTGTCTTATTGATGTTTGTAACACGTCTATATTATAGTTATTAAGTTAAAATATTGAAGCCTGAAGAAGAATTTCAATATTTCTTTGATTCGTGTGTTTGTTTTGCACTTCAAAGACACAATTATGAATTATGTTTATTAATTTTTATTGTTACACTGCTATTCCAGAACTGCTTAGCATGTTCTTTTAGAAAGAAAAGTGCAATGGTGTGCGCTAATCTTGAAAGTATAAAATCACGATTTTACGAGATAAAGGACATACTTATTAAAGGGAATGAAACGCTGATATCATTTTTTTTATGAATAGTACACTGTAGAAATTGATTATAACAACACATTGTGAATATATTGTTCATATTAATCTGAACGTGATGAAAAATGACTCTTGTGTATATACCTTAATATTAATGAGGTATTAATTTTGAAAAGATTCATATTGTTTACGACCACAATTGAAAAGACGTCATGACTAATTATGTGTTACATTATATTATCAAAATGAAATGCTATCAAAAGAAGGATTGATGTATTAGAGTAATCAGACATGAAGAAATACAACATGTTAAAGTTAATGAAAACGTGATTACATGGTATTGATTTTTTCCGATTCTATGAAAATCTGTATAATTTGTTTATGTTATATTAACATTAACTTTGACCATGATCTACAAAACTTAGTTTTTTTTAAAGAAAACACTGCATAGTTATCACGAAAATAGTATATTTCCTTTCGATTGCATTGTTACGAAACATTTGATATTAATTGAAAATTCGTAATGAAAATATTTACAATTTGCATTATAATCAAATTCAAAGTTTGAAGACTCTGTTGACAACATCAACATACGATAATCACGACGATTTTTTTTTAAGTTATCAATTCTCCCACCTTTGCTTACCGTTCCGGAGCACCCTATACACATGTATCACCCCCAGGTTTTGGTTGGGTTCGTGTTGCTTGGTAATTTATAATAGTATTTGTCCGTTTGTTCTTTATTTTTTAGCCATGGTTTTTTCAGTTTATTTTCGTTTTCTGAGTTTGATTGTCCTCTTTTGCCTCTCTTTTGTAGCAATATACCAACTTCACCTAAATATGGAGGATACATTATCCAACGCATCCGATTTCAAGAGCTTGCAGCTGCTATGCTGACTAAATGAAACGTCATCAGTTTTTGAGCAGAAAGTAAATGAACCAGGGTTATAAGATACAAAAACCTTGTTGATACATATTCGAATCATTGTTAGAAATGTGTAACTATGCTATTGTCATTTTTTGTATTCTTGTCTTTCATTTTTGCTTATGTTCTTTGTATATGTACATTTTGTTTTCTTTTCTTACATATTTGTTTGTTTTTGTAGTGATACGGACTATATCGCCTTGGAGACTGCTGTACCCCTAAAAAAGAAATTTATACCATATTATATGCGACTATAATGCAAGTGAGAGGCTTAGCTAGCTACGAAACAATATTTTATCCACAATTTTCTACATAAGCAAATGCTTGTACGAAATTATAAATATGGCTGTTGTCTCCATTCGTTGTGATGTGTTTTAGATTTTGATTTTACCATTTCATTACAGACTTCGCGTTTTGAAGTTTTCTGTGGAGTTAGGTTGTTTTTCTTATTAAACTTTCTACTACTGTAATAAGGATAACCACAAAATAAGGTTGAGTCTGTCCATATGTTGGCTAACATCATGCACACAAAATGATGCCAGTGATAGGGTTACTGACTTGTTACATGTACGTAAATTCGTTTTTCAAAACCCTTTCTCTTTTTAACTATGAACTAACACTTTTATATGTAACAGAAGGTATATAAAGAAAGTAAAATAACAAATACAAGTTCCACTAGTGGAAACTATTTCTATCTGTGTAGCTTAAAAAACGTATCATAAATCGAAAAATTTTCATAAAATTAAAAAGAAAAACGGAAAAGACGAAGAACAGACAATATGTACCGAACATTGAGGAAATTATCAAAAGCACACTAAAACCGAACACAACTTGCTTAAATTGAAATGATATTGAAAATGAATTAGTTGTGCATTGCTTGTACAGTAACTATTTTCTATGCAATTTGTGTCTTTTACCTCCAAATACCTCGGGAGAATCATCACAATACATTGAGAGAGAGAGAGAGAGAGAGAGTAAAAGGAGAGAAGTTCAATAGTGTGTTAAAGTTGACAAAAAGAAATAAACCAATGAAATTGAAGATCTAGGAGAGATTGCATACTTGAGGTGTTTATTTGATTCCTATTATATAGTTGCTATTAATGTCTGTGTCATTTTGGTATCTTGTGGACAGTTGTTGGCAATCATACCACATCTTCTTTTTTATAAAATTGAAAATTATACAAGACTAACAAATTCAAGATTTCTTCTGTAATTTTTTTCTTTCAAAATAAGTATTTGCTTTATATTTCTTAAGGCCCGATTTGAAAATATTGCCTTGCTATCACTACCTTTGGACAATTAACGTTTACTTTGTGATTATTGATTTTAATTGATTCAATTTAAAGAAAGGATATAATTGACCAATGAATTTAATGAATATATGAATATTTCAAGTGGCATATATATTGAATTCCTTCATGAAACTGTTGTATTGTAGTATTTTCCAGATAAATCTTTTAAACATAGGTGTAGGTTAAGACTACAATGCTGTATATTGCATACTGTATCGCTTTTCACAATTTCACCGTCTCTGTTGTTCTTGCAAAGTATGAAGGGATGTATACAAAATGTGCTCAAGTAGGGATAACATCTGTTAGCAAAAGTCCGTTCTTAAACAGTACTAGTATATCAGATATTCATTGTGCAAAATTGTGCACAGAAGTTGCTAATTGTTATGTTTTTAGCTACGATTACTTGAGTGAAATGTGTCATCTCTATCAGATTATAACAACATTAAACTGTGATTCGAATGAGAAGAATAGAGGCATCATTTTTACCAAAGAAACGGGTAAGAAAAGATAACTTGACATTTTGTTTTGTCCTTGATTGTTGATAAGTGCATGTTTTTATTAATGGAAAATTGGGAACGTTACCTTACTTTTCGCTATGTAAATAATCGTGAAATTATTTATCCGGAAAAGAAAACCAATGTATACATTTGAAAAATAACCTGGAAGAAAGTATTTTTTGTCAAGTTCAAATCGATAAATTGTTTGTTTGCATTTTATCTCCGAAAATGATAGTTAAGCATCAATACTGACATTATCCTATTTATAAAAGATATTGAAATATTGAATTTACGCAAAATTAAAAAAGTATTTTATGATCATATAACCGTTTCGTACTACAATTCGTTAAGTAACGTCAAACCATATGCTGCGCACCTATCTATCTTTTTTGTATGACAATATAATGTTGTATATTAAACTGTTCAACCATTACGTAGACCTATAATCATGCATGTTTATCGATTCAATTATAAGAAGATGTCAAGCATTTGTCAATGCGACAACAACATAACGAAAAATAAACCAAATAATTAATTTCACTATATTTACACAATTTGTTGTGTCTAATCGAATGTTGTATCATTTCTAATCACACAAAGTAAATTGTTTGAAATAACTAGACAAAACAGATACTAAATAATCAGAACACAAAACGGATACTAGAAAGAAGAACACAAGACCTACACAGAACGTAAAACAAAAGAAATAATTGGATAATGAATATTGCAATCACTCACTAAATCCAAACGCAATGTACGGCAAGGAGAGCCATACAGAAGAAAAGTTCAAATGTAAGGTATCGAAGAGAAAACTAAGTAGCGGTCATGTACATGAAACGGAAGAATAAAGATAACGAATAGTCGTCTGATATTTTAACCTTCATATCTGCATGCAGCGCACACTATTATACTTTTCTAAATTCTTTTGTCGCCAATAAATCATAAAACCAATGGTGTGTCAAGTTTTGAACAGGCACTTATGGCTATTTATTTTTGTCTGCATCGAATTTTTGTGTTACCCCCCCCCCCCCCCCCCCCCAAAAAAAAAAAAAAACCTAATGGAGTTAAAACACGAGAAAAACTTGTAATTATAGTCTAATACATCACTACTACTTGATTACTTTTGAATTAAACATTTCAGAAAAAAACTTTTTATTAATGATACATGATTATTTCAGAATATTTAAAATTGCATTCGGTATATGCTACAGATTGTCCTGCTAATTGGACGAAGTTAGAAAACATTTGCTATTTTTTCGAAAACACAAAGAAAATATCTTGGAATTACGCAACAGTAAGTTTAAAAGATAATATCGGGTATTAAGCATGGCCTTCTGAATATGAAGTGTTCGTCCGCAATTTAGTACAAAAACTAAAAAAGGCGCTAAATAATACAAGAAATATTCGAGTTTAGAATATCATGTGCAGCATTTGATCATCTATTCGTTTATAATAATTTGTCAGGAACACATGGTATCACTTTGATTATATTTCTATCGTTGGTTTTGATCAAATGTACTGATTATATAATTCACTTAAAGGTAAAAATTGGATATGTTAAAATATTTGAGTTTGTCAATAATAAT
The DNA here is from genome assembly GCA_037788925.1 of Mytilus galloprovincialis. Lineage (NCBI taxonomy): Eukaryota > Metazoa > Mollusca > Bivalvia > Mytilida > Mytilidae > Mytilus > Mytilus galloprovincialis. The sequence goes on from CM075341.1 coordinate 55,287,202, forward strand.
TTCGATGCCATATTTAAATGTAGTTTACTAACAGATACTCAACGACATTTCTTAACAAATTTTATTTATTTTATCTATAATAGAAATTTAACCTAGAACATACATTTGAAATAATATGAATAAGTAAGTAAATGATTGCACGTATGATGCGTTTTTCTGTAATTTCATAACAAACGATCTAACCCTGAATTGTAGTTAACAGATGTTAAAGCACCTGACTATGAGTGATTTCAAAATACATGCATATAGTTCGTTCTTTTGTTGTACTGTTACATCACTGTACAAGGTGAGGGGGAGGGTTTATATCCCGCTAACATGTTTAACCCAACCACATTTTCTATGTTTGTAAAAATTAAGGCAACAGTAGTATACCGCTGTTCGTAATTCATAAATCGATTAAGAAAAAACAAATCCGGGTTACAAACTAAAACTGAGGGAAACACATCAAATATCAGAGAAGACACAACAGAAACACAACATTAACATATAACACACACAGAAACGAACTGTAACTATAATATAACAATGAGCATTTTCCTGACTTGATTTTCCTGTGCCTGTTCCAAGTCAGGAACCTGAAATTCAGTGGTTGTTGTTTGTTTCTATGTTACATATTTGTTTTTCGTTCGTTTTGTACATAAATTAGGCATTTAGTTTTCTCGTTTGAATTGTTTTACATTGCCATTTCGGGGCCTTTTATATCTGACATGCGCAATGGGCTTTGCTCGTTGTTGAAGGCCGTACGATAACCTATTGTTGTTAATTTCTCTTTTATCTTGGTCTTTTGTGGAGAGTTGTGTCATTGGCAGTCATACAACATCTTCTTTTTCATATATACCCAAATACAACTAAAGTCAACTTCGCATGAGGGTATTGCCTTTTTGAACCAAAGTGTATTCCTTATTTGGACAGGTATCAGGGCGAAATGCATTAAAATGTATGTAAAATGTCAAAACGTAATTAAAACTTTCCTGATGCTTGATCTTTCTCTTGGTATCAGGGGATAAGAAACGTCTTAACCATGTTAACGTTCAGAAACACATGAGTAATTTTGGGTTTGTGCTAATTTATCTTTGGACGTCTTTATAAGATATTGTTTACTTTTCATTTTCTTTATTTACACTACCCTGTAGTGTAACAGTGTAACAAAATCTGATCGTTGATTGTAGGAATTCTGTGTATCTCAAGGTGGATATCTAGCGGAAGTGACAGATGAAGCAGAATTACAGCTGGTTGATTCAATGATAAACGGTTTGTTTTAATTTCAACTATTTCTAATCAAAAAATAATTTAGGCCTGACTCCTTCAATTAACATTTAGAATTCTGAACCTGATTGCAATGTTTGTAGTTCGGCCTATTAGGTACTGTTTCGTCACATTCATTCCAATACTATTAGGATGGCACCAAACAAATTGACTAAAATTAATATGGCTCGTTTAATTTGCAAAAACATTAAACACAATATTTATTTGACCTTTGACCAAAATATCAAAAGGCTTGAACCACACACTATATTGGACACATTTCATTTGATAGCTTGAGAGCTACAAAAAAGTTTAAATGAATAATTGATTCAGGTTATCTTTTAAAAAAAGGAAAACAGTATTAAATTGTCACTTTCGTGTTTCGTGCATTGGAAGATAAAAATAAATTTATGTAATCTAGCAAATAACAATTATGAGGTCTGATAATACCTTATTAATTCAGCTGGCAATAACAACATATTGAAATTGCTCCTTTTATAACTTCTCATTTCAAATTAAAAAAAAAGATTTCAGCAGATCGCTATCCAAGCTAAAATGTACAATCAGATATAAAATAAAATATAGCATGTATAGTGATCATCGAAAATCTTGTTATGAACGTTTTTGTTAATGATTAAAACTGAATTAATATTTAAGTGAAAATAACATTAATTACTGATACTGAAAGTTGATTTTAGCTAATGTGTATATTGGATGCCGACTTTACAACGGGAAATGGCAGTGGACGACTTCTGGTAAAGAGTTGTTCTTAGCTGACACACTGTGGAGACCTGGTGAGCCAAAGGAATCAGAATGCGTTCAAATATGGAAAGGAAATAAATTGGACGACGTTCTGTGTACTGTACCGAGAAATTTTCTCTGTGAGAAAGTAAGCATGTTTATAATTTAAAGTTCAAAAACTTTGTTTCATTTTGACTTGACATACATAGGACTAACCTTATAAGTGATAAGTCAGAACGTAGACGTAGTTTGATTATGGAGTCAACTATTGTGAATAGTACACCTTATTGTTGAGTTCAGAGCATCAATTAAAAAGATGAATTTTTTTATCTGTTCACGGAAGCGCAGTTGTCAGGGAAATGATTTATTTGTTTTTATCCAGTTTTATTCGAATGATGTCTTTCATTTTTTTTGAAATTTCTTTTTCTGCCAATGATATTATTTATTATGTTTGTCTTATTAGGTTTTTTTGGTATTATTTTTAAAACGCCGCGCTCAGTGAACTTAGATAAAACAATTTTTGCGAAGATATGTAGCCTTATAATTTAACAACAATACAAATAATTAGTGGGTCATACTTATGCACTGGTATGGATTGTATGCAGCAACACTAATACACTGACCAACTGATCATAGTTATATATTTTTCATATGAGTTAACTTGTATTGAAATGACTAGTCTCCTAATTCGTTCGGAACTAAATTTAATCAGAAACAATAAGAATAAAAAAAAAATTGTTCAAGGGATATGATTGAAGGTCTTACCACATTATTCTTTTCAATAATTAAGAAGCTACTTCTGGTTTACTCAAAGCTTCTATTAGCGTCCATGCACATGTTTTGTTTTATACTTATTCAATAAACATATGGTTTATAAATACCTTTGCCTGTAAAAAGGAACTGATTACCAACTTCCGGTTTATAAAATGTCACTCCCGGTCTCGTATGATGGCTTTATTAACACTGATTCCAAAAACATTAAGTTTAAATATAATTATGCCTGTAATGAGGGAGATATTACTGTACTTTCGGTTTAAAATAATGTTACTTTAGGTCTCAAATGATAGGTTAATGTACGACCATTCAAACAATAGTTGATTTCTACGTAATTTCACATGAAATAAGTGCAAACATTACATCTTCAAGTTTTGTTAAGGTCACTTCAGGTTGACTTTTTTCAAGGTCTTATCTCACCAAACATTTTGCAAATAAAATTATGGCTTAAGCATGTACCAATCTGACGAAGTAATCAATGTATCTTAAAATAAAACATTCCAGGGGTAATAACTTCTATAAGATGTCACCTGATTGTTTCAAACAAATGTATCAAATCTTCCACAAAAAATAACAATCATTTTGCTCTAGTTCGTTTATATATAACGTTAAAAAACTCGAAAAAATGCCATAAAAATGTAAAAGACAAAACTTGGAAAATGACATTAACTTTTTACCTTAACCTCATTTTTTAAGTTAGGAATCAAGGACCTCAAATAAAAGGATATATGTTAAGACGGCTTACGGTTAATGAGAAACAAAAACTTTCCGACAAATTATTTGATCAAGGTATATAATTGTAACAAAATTTCACCAGATTTCGCTTCGATGGTGTAGTTTTAATTCCCGAGGGTATCGCTAGTCCAGTAGTCTGCACTTCTGTGTTGACTTGAGTTTTCATTGATATGTTCATAATTATAAGTTAACTGTTTACAAAACTGTTTTGGCAAATACCGTATTTAATTTTAATGTTAAATTGTACAACTCCTTTGTTTTGATTTTTCTTTTAAACAATACTGTTTAAACTAAACACACAAAAAGGGAGGCAATCAACAGTACGTAGGAACTGTATAGAAGATTGGTTACAATGGTTGAAATATATTCGCATCCTAAAACACTTAAAGAACGTTGGGTTATAAAACGACAACGCAAAACTGGTGAAAATTAGACACTTTTCTAATACAATGTATAATTTACATTCAAATGACCGATGAAGTTCTCGTAAGCATGTAGTTATAATAAAATATTTATCAATAAATAAACAATGACAAAGAGTATTAAATTGGGTTGTATACTGAAAAAAATCTTGCGATGACGGCATAAGATATTTAATAATTAAAAATCCGAGGGCCGTTTACCGAAGACAAATGTTATACTTTGAATATAAGAATCACCTTTAAATATTACAAGTACTATAAGTTAACAAATACAATGACAACTCGTACATATGGAACACCAAAACAAATTATATGTGTATTATAAAGTGAAAACATGTTGTTTATTTTGTATTTTTTAGGCTGTTTTATTTGTATGAGAATCAAACTCTCAAGATAGAGGAGTGGTTTGTGACTTGGATTTGTTACAGATAAATCGATTTATGACCATTGAACAGTGGTATACAACTGTTGCCTGTATTTATTAGTGTTGTCTGATCAATCCTGTTCATTTGTCACTGAGAATTTGGATATCTGTTTAACTTGCGACTAATAAACTTACATCGTTGTGCAAATGGATTATTTTTATGTGAAAATTTTCTATATTTCAAGTAATATATTGTCTCTATATCTACTGAAGTTATCTGTCGACGTATTTCATATATAATGAGAACATTTTCTAAATAGCAAACGTATTCGTTTCAATAAATTTTGTTTTTATTGTGTTGGCTTTAATTGCATTATCCCCTTTATTCTTAATAATTATGTACAAAGAAATAAAATAATAAACATATCGAACTCAAACAAATTCAAAACGCAGAGTTCCAAATCAAATGGAAAAATCAAAGGCTTAAACACACCAAATTAATTATATATCGACGGTAACACGTACATGTTTTTGTTATTTGAACTACTTATTGTCTTATTTCATGTACATGGTTTCAGATATAATTTTCACACTTATAATATGCATAGCAGGATATTCTTATATTTAAGGCGAACTCGATCTCAATCACGTTAAAGTTTATAGGATTCTTTGGATAGTTGTAATTGTATATATATATATATAAGATTATATATCGATGTCGGATATATTGATTATTAACAACATGCCAATGACATGTCTCAAAAGTGATTTCTACAAAAATATCAGAATAAGGATAGTCCATATAAATTTGTGGCATAAGAACTGAACTTGACGAATGCACCAAATTGTATCATTCTTTATATGATATATTTTGAAATCATTATAAATTCGTCATATTGCCCAAAATAACAATATATATGTGTAAATAATTTGAACAACGCAACAACAGTCTAATTAAGCATTTGAAAAGCCAACACACGATCTCAATTATGAAAGGATAGTAATTTGTTGTGATGTCAATTGATATTTTTAAAATCGCTCGTTCATAGCATTTTTTTTGGCAATCCATGTACAGATCGACTAGAATACTGGTATAATAATAATGTCTTAGTTATAAATTATTTCCAAAGAAGGGGATAACATAGCATGCATGGTGACCTATAGTTGTTAATGTCTGTCATTTTGGTCTTTTGTGGATAGTAGTCTCATTAGCAATCATACCACATCTTCTTTTTTATATAGTACTGCAGATTGTAATCAGAATACGAGATGTATATAACTATAGAATGGAATATTCCACTGCTTATTGAATTTCTTCTTAATACACAGAATAGACCAAAATGTATGAACGTTGGTTAAAAAAGTTAAGTTTTTAAAACTAAAAAGATTCATTACACTGATAGATATAAAATCTATAAAACTTATACATAAAAAAAAAACATCATATTCTGTGAGCTTATCTTAAAACAAATAAAATCACAGTTTTTATGGGAAATATCCAGGTAAACGAATTAACGCTGACCTAATTTAGATTACAATTTGATCATCAAGTGAACATATCTCTGAATGATAAAGAATTGGTATCGTATAAGGAATTAAATGTTAAAGAGACATTAGTTTTAAACTTTGTTATCTTATATTGTTTGCGACCACTAAGTCATATCCAATGCTGTGTCACATTAATGACATTAAATTAGAATGTTGTCAAAGAAACTTTGACGCGTTTATTGTATGTTTGATCAATTAATATACCCCATTTATAGGCATTATGTTTTCTGGTCTGCAAATCCGTTCGTTTAACCGTTCGTCCGTCCAGTCGTTCGTTCTTTAGTCCGTATGTCCCGCAACAGGTTAAAGTTTTTGGTCAAGATAGATTTTGACGAAGTTGCAGTTCAATCAACATGAAACTTAGTACACATGTTCCCTATGATATGATCTTTACACTTGTAATGGTATATTATAATTTTGATTCTACTGCACGGTCTTCTGAGCATTAATAAATCATAGTGCGAGTGGGGTATCCGTCTACTATGGAAACTTTATTGTTTCAACATGATAGAGCTTAAAATTTTAAAAAATGTCAATATTTTTATACATATGTATTTCCGACTATGCAGACTTTTTAGTACTTTAAATTTCTATTATGCTGCTAACATTTCGACTAAGTTTTAAAAATACAAATAAACATATTGTCAGTTGTATTGTAAAAACATCGAGGTTTATTCATTTACAAGTGAAGTAGTCTATGCCATATTATTGTTACAGAAAGCATGAGATAAAATACTGCAATTTATGTTAAGGCATTATTTAAAAATAAAAAACAAAACAAAAACGAAAATGGCACATAGAGACGCCAAAAACAAACACTTATCTAATGATCAACATAATATGTTTTTATAAACCTAGCTTGTTTGTGATATTAAAGTTTAAAATTGTGAAATAGGTTTACATGAAATTTAACCAACCAATATGCTCAGAAAAATAGAGGCTGAAAAATACCACATGAGTATAAATCAAAAGTCAAAGACAAATTGACAACACCGTAGCAAAAAATAGTGTGTTCCGTGTAATAATACGTAATAACCTATTCATATTAAAAAGTGATTGGTATTACAAAATAAAATGCAACTCAAATAATTTGACAACATGTTCATAGAATTGTGAATGTGTAATGTTAAATGACAACATCAATAATTGAGTCTACCAATGATATTTGCCACCTGAACAGCACATAAGGAAATAATGTCACCAAATCCATGAAATCATGGTACATGAATGAAACACAAATTATGTCTACAAAGTTTTAAATCATTTGCTTCTTGATGTAATTAACACGATATAATTATGCTAACACAGTAATATGTCTCTTGTATTAAGATTTTTGACAGGTAAGCCAATCATATAAGTCTATTTATGTTGTTTGCCTATTCTTGTTTGGTTGACTTGGTTTTCTTTTCATGTTTTTTTTAACTTTTACACTTTCGTCAGGTTTGTAGGAACAAAGATTTTGGTAAATATTTTGACCTTATTACCATAGCAAATGTCATGTACAACGCTTTGGACCGATTAAGATGTCACAAGTTTTAAAACTTTGATATTGCCATATCAACATTCATTTTTACAGCAGGGTCAAATGGTATATCATTTTAAGGTAGTTTGTGGTATCATCGTATAAAGCTTGTTTAGGTTGACGTTAATTTTTGATTGAGAGGTTATCTGCTGCTGACTGGTTTGAATTACTACCCCTGCATAAAGTGTGACATCAATATTTCGATCATGCCAGATACAACTTTCAAAATATCTGGAATGTGTTTAATTATTTCTGTATCAATTGCAATTTGAATGACTGCTGATCATCAAACATTTTTTTTGTACTTTGACATTTTGAGGTTTATAAGGGAAACATTTTTCAATATTCTTGGATCTGATGCATCTGTTTTGTTACTTACCATGTTCTGGGGACCAGAACTCGTTAATAAGCAATTATAAAATGTATTTTTTAGAACAATATACTTAAGGTTCCTTTGACATACAATACAAAAGCAATGAATATTGGGTATCCATCTATGAAACAAAGTTAGCACATGCCGGGCAAAAATACACAAAAATATAGGAACATACCTTTTATTGTTGTTCTTCCTCTCAGAGACACAGTCTTCAACATGGAGCTAAAACAACTTTTAATTTTTTATTCATGTGAATAAGACGGCCCATTACACGATAGATATTGTACATTTGTAAGATTAACGCCACCATGGTCAAAATAATGTTCGGTCAAAAAGAACATATTGGAAAAAAGTTAAAAATTTGAAATATTCTCTATGCATACAGGAAGATATCTAAATACAACTTTGTGCAATATATTTTGATTATGTATCTATGAAATGCAGATGAATGATTGGTGATCCTTGTTGAATACTTTTTGACTTATGATTTTGAATGATTCAAACATTTTGTATGAATTTTATAATCGATTGCATATAATGCCTGCTTCTCAGATATATGACGTTTGAGCTTTAATTTATCCCCAGTTTCGGTGGTCAGTACGGTCTGATTAATGTAACTTAATGTACATTGATCGAACTGTATCCCAAAACCATTTTGAAAGTTATTTATTTTCACTTGGATAGGAATGGTGTTAAGTATTAGAGGTATAAAGATCTCGTATGCTTAGTCCGTTTCTGTGTGTGTTACATTTTAATGTTGTGTCGTTGTTCTCCTCTTACATTTAATGCGTTTCCCTCAGTTTTAGTTTATTACCCCGATTTTTTTTTTTTTTTTTGTCCATAGATTTACGAGTTTTGAACAGCAGTGTACTACTGTTGCCTTTATTTGAATATTTTTATAACTGAGACGTCGTTAAAATAAGTACCAACCGTTATATAAATTGACCACATAAGTTATTTTTAAATGATCAAAAGGAGCACAAAGACTAGCTATACGTTACAAAAGATGATATAAGTGGATGTCATGGTGTAATAACTTGTTTTCCTACTAAAGTATTTAAAAATTATGTATTTGCGCCATCACCAAGAAAGGTGCCAAATAAACTAAAACCTTGAAAAGAAATATTCTTACTGGTCACCACTTGACAAACTAGTGAATACCCTTAAAATCCTTATACTAAGGGTGTCGGTGTAATGACGAGCATGGTGTAATTCATAGCACATTAACATGTACTAATCATAAAATTGAGAAAGGAAATTGGGAATGTGTCAAAGAGACAAAAAAAAAAACTACCAAAAAGCAGACAACAGCCGAAGGCAACCTATGGATTTTTAATGCAGTGAGAAACTCTCACACCCGGAGGCGTGCTTCAGCTGGGCCCTAAACAAAAATGCATACTAGTTCAGTGATCATGGACGTCATACTAAACTCTGCAAAATACACAAGAAACTAAACTATTATCATGTTTATATGTCTTTGTATTGTATTATATCTTAAAACAAAACTTGATAACATGTCCCCAACTATGACCTGACAGATCTATATAGGGTTCGTATCAAGCCAATATAACTTATAGGGTGTTATTAAACATTCTTCGAAAAAAATGTTACCTTTTTTATTAATTAAAAGGGAAAAACAAAAAAAAACCGAACTTTGAGGAAAATTCTAAACGGACAGTCTGTAATCAAATGTCAAAGTCTTAAAATGCAGACACTTCAAACGAAAAGATAACAACTGTGATATTCGACTATATACAGGCGCTTCCTTATGCACACTGTACGAAGTGGTCGAATAACCCTGGTTTTAAAAAAAAAGCTAACCCTCTCACTTGTAATTCAACTCGCAACAAAAATGCATTATATATACAACATTCAAAGGACAAAACAATGTTTAAAAAGGAAATGTTGCAACAAATCGAAAGCGAAGAATGCACGTAAGTATTACCATTTCAGTAGTGAGTTCTTTGATACTGAGCTGATTCATAACAAATTTGTGTTACATTTTCCGTTTAAAAATTCATTAATTATAACGATAATAAGGTTACAACTCTATTATACAGATTTGACCGCATAAACAGCACTGATATACTTGGATTACAGTTGCACTTTGTAAATACGACTGTTTAACCAACCACGATTTTTTTAGGAAGATATATAATATTCATATATATCTATTTTTGATTACGTCCTGATTTCTGATAATATAATTATGCTTTATTTCATGGATACATAATCCGTGAATTTTACAAAAAAAAAATCACAGCAGCCGCCTTGAATTCTGAAGACGAAAGAGGATATAAATAATTAAAATATGCTTCAAAGTCCTATAATTTTGACCTATGTGCACACGAGCTTTTAATTCTAAAATATAAAAGATTTTTTGTGAAACTTGATAGTAAAAAGGTTGCAGCCATACATGGAGCTCCTATTTCTTGATTGAATTGTCAAATACAAACTACAGTCGAAATTGAAAGTACGTGCACTCATCTAGTGTTAAGAAAAGTATAATATATTTCATTCAAAAGAATTAATCGAAACCAAAAAAAAAAGAAAGGATATGGAATGAATAAGAGTTATCTCTCTTTTAACAAGGTTGCCCAATACAAAAAAAAAAACACCTGTAGGATTTAAAAAAAGCTAAAAGATGAAAAACATTGCAAATCCAGGTATAACATCGAAAATAGGGAATATTTCAAAGAGACAACAGACCGATCAAAGATCAGACAACAAGCGAAGACTACGAATTGGTCTTTAACACAGCGTGAATATTTCGCAACCGGATGTGGTCTTCAGACAGTCCCTTAATAAAATTGTGTACTAGTTCAGATCAAATGGACGACACACTAAACTCCAAAAAATATAAATGACATAAAATTAAAAAAAAACATAACAGACTAACAAACGCCAGAGGCTCCTACATTGGGACAGGTGTAAACTTGTGGTGGGGTTAAATATATTTTTGTGAAATATCAACCCTCCCCTATACCACTGGTGTTAAACTGATCACCGTAATTGCAGTTACGGTGATCCCAACACGGCCGAGCGCAAAACAGGTAAAATCGTCTTTTTTGTAATTTCCCCTTGTTGCGTTGTTTTAAAGAATTACTCAGCAGCTATGTTGATATGTACGGTATTGTTATTGTTGTATGTGTGATTTTAATATCATTTGACATTGTTACCGAAATAATAGCCATTGAAAATTTACTGAAGTTCTTCTGGAAGCTAATTAATTTTTTAAACAACATATGATTCAATAAACAATGACACATATTATTACTGCCTGTTAGACGTGAAAAATGTTTCTCATATATTTAATGATGGTATGACACTTAACCCCTAACGGGAGGGATTGTTCTTGATTTTCATATGATGACGACTTTATCTGTCAACAGTTTTATTGAGGTCTTGTACTTGCATATCAGAAACTGCTTATAATCACTTCTTAATTAATGTATCATTGTCATTGAGAAGAATTTTACCTGTATACCAAGCATTAAAATTTTTTGTCGTTATGCTTAGTTTCTTTTGTAACATATTTTGACAGTGAACTTGGACTTCCTAAAATTAGTTTTACAGTGCATACTTTTCCAAGTCATGAGCTTCGGACCTTTGTTAGTCTAGTATTTTTTCAAATTTTAGTTTCTTTATATGTGTTAAAGTTTGGTGCCTCAATTTTTAATGAACTAGCACACATTTTGTTTAGAGGCCGGTGAAGCCCACCTACTAGTGTATGGTTTACTTGATGAATTGAAGACCAATTTGTGGACTATTGTTGTTTTCTGCTTTTTAATGAGGTTGTTGTCTCTTTCACTCATTGCTCATTTTCATTTTCAATTTTATATAATATAATTTTAGTAGTATGTGCGATTATCTCAAGAGTTGTTCAATATTAAAAAAGACGTTGTGGAATTCTTTTTTTTTTTTATATAAGTACAAGTTTTAAATAACATAAACACAATTTAATAACAAATGTAATGGGAAATCGTACATATTAAACACCAAACCAAATTATATGTCTATTATCAAATGAAAACAAAGTTTATTTTCTTTTTGTCGGGCTTTTTTATGTTTATTTGTATGAGAATTAAACTCTAAAGATAGAAGAGTAACTTTTTGTAGTTGGGGTTAATCCTGTTCACTCGTCACTGAAAAATTGAATATCTGTCTAACTCAAGACTTGTATATTTAATAATATGTGTGTAAAACTCATTTGGAAAATGATTATTACTTTTTACTGTCCTATGATTATACTATCCCTAAATATTTATGTCAACTGACGTTATCTGTTGACGTATTACATGACCAATATTTGAATATTTCAAATAGTAAATGTGTTTGTTATAATTCAAGTTAGTTTTTTTTTTTTGGTGTTGACTTTAATCTGGTTTGTCCTGGGGTTTTTTTTCTAAAAAAAAATACGTATAAAAGAGTAAAATAAAAAAAATCTAAGGAAAACTTAAAACGAAAATCAACAGTGGTATTTTTTTTAACCTTTTAGAATAAATTGGCACATGAGATATATGTTTTACATGTAAATATATTGTGTATATTGTTATGCGTTTACTTTTTTACATTGACTAGAGGTATAGGGAGAGGATTGAGATCTAAAAAACTTGTTTAACCTCGCCGCATGTTTGTGCCTGTCCTAAGTCAGGAGCCTCTGGTCTTTATAAGTCGTGTATAACTTTTAACTTAAGTTTCTTGTGTATAATTTGGAGTTAAGTATGCTGTCCATTATTACTGAATTAGTATGTCTATTTGTTTAAGGGCCAACTGAAGAACCCCGCCTGGTATGGAAGTTTCTCGCTGCATTGATACCTATTGTTTATTTTCTTCTGTTGTCTTTTCTATGGTCGGGTTGTTGTCTCTTTGACAAATTCCCCATTCCCATTTTCAATTTTATATTTAGCACATTATATTGTATATAAGCAGGTTAACGATTTCATCTTCACATCATGCCGAACTTGTTATTTAAGCTATGATTGATTGATTGAATGTTGGTTGCTTAACGTCCAGTGGCAAATATTTCATGCATATTCAGGACGAGAACAAGTTCACAATAAATACAATAGGTAGGTTGTTGTAATAGAGGCCATCTAGAATGATGGTCGGGGAAATTTGGACTGCCACTGAAAATGAGGGAATATTGGATACGGACAGAAAGTTTGCCTTGCAACAGGCCACCTACGGACCCCTCAAAAAGTTGTTGCAAGGGTTCTTAACGTGCGAAGAGCGTGGCACTCTCTTTAAACGAGGCATCGGATTTAACGTCCCCCTTCTGACCGGACGTGACTGCGAAGTTGATACATCCCGCACAGCCAAACGGACGTCCCACTTCAGCAAGTGTTTTACTGCCGGTCGGGAGAAGACCACGTGACCATATTTCTATACCCCAATCACCCTTGGGGTGATTTAAGCTATGATACTATGAGCATACAGTGATAAGAGGTAATTCTGACATTCTAGGCAAATAGGTACAGCAATTAATAAACATGTGGTCACATTAAAAAATGAGGTAAAAGGTAATCACAACCAATCTGTGAAAATTTTGACATGTTTTCAATTTCTAATCTCTTCCTCTGTACCAAAAATACTGTTTTGGCTTAAGCATGTTAAGTTATGTTTATTTTTATAAATAAATTTTAATTATTTAATTTTTTTTACAAAAAAAAAATATCCCAAAACGACGTTCAATAACCAAAACATAAACTGTTTAGAGCCAAGTGTCATGAAGGACACTACTTTAAAATTATTTTCTAAACTTCAATATTTGGTGAAGTATCAAACCAGAAACAATAGTACTCTACAGTCAAATATAGTATGACAGTGTGCAAAAGTCATAACTCTATTGAGAAAAATAAAATTCGGGTTAAAAAAAATGTAAAAAGACAAACCACAGTAAATAAACCATAGAACGCTGAAGTATATAAGCATCCTAAACCCTCTCGAAAATCAGGGGATATCTCTTGTGCACCGCAGGCTTTAGCAAATCCTGATCCATATGGCAACCGTCGTATTGATTATGTCAATTCACACCCGGCGATAAGTATACTTCTGTAGATCTTATAAAGGACAGGAGGACTGGAATATGGTAATGACAATGGGAAAAGTAAAGAATAATCTGTTATTATGGAACTTTACAGTGATTACCCTAGACAACAAACATGATAAAGCATAGATCCGAACAATCAGATTTGTCACTTTTTAGTGAAAAAAAAACCAACAAAAGAATAAAATATATACATAAATAAAAACAGAAAAAAAGCATTATTAATAAAACAAAATCAGTCATTCTAAAGATGATCCTTAATGTAATCAGAAAGGAAAGTTGTTTCTTTATGATGTCGTCCCCACTTTGGTCAGGTATGGAAATGAGACGGACATATACTACTTCCTATAATAGTACACCAATACTTTAAGCTTGGATATTAATTTTTTTCCGTTTTTGTAATTATCAGTTAACAATTTGCAACATAACATAACATGTATAATGGCTGGGCAATTTTAATACCTATTCTCCCTTTTAGTACTGGTTAGAAAACAAAGATGTGAATTTATTGCTAAAATATATCTTTACAACAACAAAAGAAATAAAAATGAATCATTCAATTCTGATGTTGACAAGTTGAATCAGAATTGTCACTCTTTGTTTTAGTATCCAATTGCACTGTTGTAAAATTGTCACGGATAGTGCAATCGTAGATTTTTCTTTGTAGTGGGACATAAAATATCAATTAATGTCATCACATAATTGATACATCTGCAAACTTGTTATGATAGGCAACAGAATCATAATGATTTATCAGGACTCAATTCAATAGTTCCAAAGAGAATAATTGATACTTAGAGATTCAAAAGATTTTTTAGGGTACATACAATACTAAACTTTGCATCTTGCAATAGTATGAAAACTTCGAATTTTTCTGCATTTTATACAAGCATATTCCATTTAAAACTAAAAAAAAAATTAACCAATTGTAGGAGTTGCCCTCGCAATGTTTCACCAAAAGGAATGGCCATGGTCGATAAATTCTCTAGAACTAAAATTATCAAGATGCTTGCTTTCGATATTTACCATATTTGTTACTTTGGATGACCATATAATCGACATACCACTGGGAACCAACTTTTTCAAAATTTGGTCTTTTATTCAAACGAGAAAGACTGTCTTTGGTGACATTTTGATTTGTTTTCGTAGTGACACATGTAGACTGCTGTACTCTATTTTTGACATTTGTGCATTATGTTGGTTTGTTTTGTTCACACATAGTTGTCAATATAGTAAAATTTCATACGACTTTTATGCAAGTGAGATGTTTAGTTAGCTATCAAACCAGGTATATCCACCATTTTCTACGTAAGAAAATGCTTTTACCAATTCTTGAATCATGTGAATATAGCAGTTGTCAGTAATTCGTTTGATTCTTTTGTTTTTGATTTTTTCCTCGGAGTTTGGTTTGTTTTTCTTTTTAACTTTTTTACCTTGGACGAATTCTTCGGAAGAAAGAAAAGTAGTTATCAGTATCCTTTTACTTTACTATTCGCTACAGATATGACGTTCTCTCATTAATTAATTCAAACTTTGGTTACTATGTTACTATCATATCGAGATTACCATAAAGGCTACAACAGTTAAAGTTAAACCTGCCTAATATCTTGACTCTCATTCAGCTATATACAATAATGGTTGGTTGAAAACAAATTGTTAAGACACAAAATATGATTGAAAATCCCAATTGTGAACTTTCAATTTTTGTGTAGCAACTGTGATATTGGTATCATATTTGGTATTTACATAGCATCAGACGAGCCAATTTAATTACATTTGAGATAAATGTGTGGAAGATTAAGGTGGTACCTAACACTACAGGGAGATAACTCTGTAAAGTCAGCTAAACGTTTTAATTACGTTGTGTTGTAAAGGGAATATTAAGCTTCTCAGTTATCAAAATTGGTGTTTGTCAAACGGCTATATAACCAGTGTAATTTTTCTGATAAAATGGTTGGTTCAAAATTTTTGAAATTTTTATATTTTTGTTAAAGGGTCAAAGTAAATACTTTGTCAAAATTTTATGAAAATTAAAAGAGCCAAATTAATTTTAGTGAAAGTGTTGGGTACCTTAAGAAGGAAAACTGTAACTGAAATTCAAAACATAAAACTTGACAGTGTTGACAAAAATATCACCGAGTTTAATATAAAAACGGCCCCTGGATATGAAGGTGAATGACCCAAACATGAAAAGCTGTCAACTCATTCTAACACCGAGAACAAATAGTGTATCATATCTACTAAAATTTCATTTTCTTAAAAAAAATAAATGGCACAATTCCATATTCCCGATAATTCCGCTTATGTCCCTACTCGGGTCATAACTGTAGAGGTTAATGTATTATGGTCTTTAACGAAATGACCACGATGATTCTACTTTGTTTTTGTTTACTGCGTGATGAAATTGTAGAGGCAGATGTCGAAAGTATTTGATTTTCCTGATGTCTGCCCTCTTCTAGATTCATAAATGGACAAAATAAGTTTTTTTCCCCCAATCATTAATAGGAGAACTTTCACAAAACTCAGCTAATTTTCCCATTTTATTAGAAACTTTCCTTTTTGAGTTTTCCTCGTAGTTCAGTATTTTTGTGACTAACTTTCTAATAGTTTATTAAGATATCGAATACAGGTATATAACTCGTTTTCCCACTGAGCAAGGAACAAATTGACACACAGATTTATTATTTATGCAATTACCATGACAGGCGCCAATCTGAATGAACCCCAAAATTGGAAATAAAATATGCTTGCTTCTACACACTATGAAAGTTCACAAACTTAGCATCCTTATAATAAGTGTATCGGTCTTATATCAAATGCTCAGGATTCATTTATTTTCGTGGGTACCAATTTTCGTGGTTTAAGGAAAACTTGCATATTCTTGTATATTTGAGTTATTGGTTTTGGCAAAGTCTGCATTCATTCCTTAAAAAATTTTGTAATTCGTTAAATATTGAAATTCGTGGTTCCCCGGTCCCAATAAAATCCACGAAAACTGGTATCCAACGAATATTAAGAAATCCATAGTGTCATTTATAACACATTACAAAATCAAGAACACGAGGTATCATTGACAATGAGACAATATCCACTAAAGTTAAAATATAGTGAATGTAAGCAGTTATAGGGAATATACAGCCTTTAACAATGAGAAAAACCCATATCGCATGATGGGATATTAAAGGCCCGACATATAGATATTAGACAATTCAATATCAAAAACGAAATGCTTCGAACAGGAAAACGTACTAACAAAGTGTAGGAACAAGTTGAAAAATTATGAACTCATCAGATCGATACAAAGCAGAAAAAACATCAAACATAAAACATAGGCCAGGTGTGTCAGGGTATTTATCTATCCCTTATACAAAACAATAAAAAAAAAAAAAAAGACACTAAGTACAGATCTGACAGTGAAGGTACTAATAGCTTGTTCAAAGCCAATGTCAACAGATAAAACAATTATTATGATTCTAAGACTCAGATATAATTCAGTACACATCATACGTCTAATGGATTTAACGCATTTAACAGAAATAGAAACAATGACATAGTGCAATGCTTCAACAAAAGATTTGCAGATTGGAGTAATGTTAAAATGCATATATGTATAGCGAAACTATCAATGGATTTAAATCTACTGATACCAAAAGCATCAAAAGCATAAAAACAATGCACAAATAACTAATTACAGTGTTGAATTGGTGATCTTTTATAATAAGTTTATTATAAATAAAAGATGATAAGTTAACCCGGATCGTTTATGCATTTTCAAACAGGTAAAGAATACTCCCGTACAATAAGGCCTCTGCTATTTTGTCTGAAATAAGTTTTATTTTTTATAAAACAACGAAACTTGAAAATCGAATCTTTGTATCTCTGGAAGAATTAAGTAATGGTTTTAAGTAATTTGTGAGTTAAAATTATCATCTAAGGATGGTTTTTTCTAAATGGTGTGCATATTTTCCATATTTCTAAAAATTATACAAACCATTATTAATACAGCTACGTTTCGAAAATAAAGCTACACTAACCTAATAACATGGTATCTTGATACATTGAAATTCCGTTGTTTTACATGTCTAGAGAATATTCATCTGATTTGGTCTTACAACTGTAACCTGAAATGTTACTGTAAATGCTGGTACTGTTATCCCGAGAGAAACGAAAAGTGTAGGCTGTCGGATATGCCGTAGTAGTTAAAGATATTTTACCAATCTTGCTTGTTCCATTCAAATTCAATTCGTTGAAAGCTGCTCACATTGTTACTATGAAATTGTCGTTACGTTAAAAACGGACAGTCGTGTTGAGGTGAAGATTTTTCTATTTCCTGTGTTCTTTTTTGGGCAAAGCATCCAACATAGCAAACAGAAGTGATTATTTACAATTCACCTTTTTTGATATTCTTTTGGTAGCCTTGGAAGCAATGCTCGACTGTAGTAACGCATTTGAAATGTGTTATTCGTCATATAAATGATAACAAAAACTGCAAACCAATATAATATCATTTTATTTATTTTAAATAAAATTATGTACTGTATGGTATATAATTAATGTATCCATGGTTTTAGACAAAGAAATTAATAACAGTCGTTAGGATTGGTTACGTTTGTAGATAAATGACATTTCAAACTAGATTTGAATTCAAAAGGTTAAAATGGAATTGACCAATCAGGTAAGAAAAATATATTGATTTCCTTCATAAATATGCTGCATTGTAGCTTTTTCGAGATAAATCATTTCTACCGACGTGTAGATTAAGACTAGAATGCTAAATATTGCATACTGCCTCATGGTTTACTACCTAACTGTATCAGCAGTTATGGCGCAAACTGGTAATACGTATACTAACTGTCTTCAAGTAGGAACAACATCTTACAACAAAAATATGTTATTAAGCAGTGACTGCATATCAGCTATAGATTGTGCAATGATGTGCATAGAAGTTGCTAATTGCACTGCATTTACCTACGATGATTTGACTAAAACGTGTCGTCTCAATCAGAAGATTGATACAATTAACTGTGATTTGAATAAGGAACATGGAGGAATTACTTTTACTAAAGAAACAGGTAAGAAAACACAACATAGTTTAGTCGAATTATTGTACACCAGACTTAATAGGTATTAAGTGATATACGATTTGACTGTTATGTCTGCTTTATTAAAATATATGAATTATTATATGACTATAAATGTTCTGTTTTCACATTTGTCAAAAGGATAGGACATCCTCCTTTGATAAAACGTTATATTCACCGCGGCAAATATCACGAGTGGTTAAAATGAGATTTGGAATAGCGTCCGAGTACCTTATTTTAGATATTCAATGGCAACGTCAATGACGTAAGTTGATGACGTCAAAAAAATCCCGTTGGTTGTCTCATCTTGCTTTTGTTGGTGTAGATGATTTATGTAAAATTTATTGAATAATATAACTTATGCAACTTATGAGCAACTGCAAAAGCACAATATATATGTAGGACTCAAATATATGGTGGGGTCCAAATCTATGGCCGATTCCTAATATATGGCAAATGTGACGTCATGCCATCCCAAATCTATGGCAGATATTTTACAAGCCTAATCTATGGCAGTTTTACAATGTTTTGTAATTTCCTAATCTTTGCTGATTTTTGTTGTTTCGTAATCTATGGAAAAGTTTGTGCAAATAGGAAAACAATGCAGTACGTATATGACCAATGACTTGTCTTAAACAAGTGGATATAGACGACAACGGGAGCATGTCTACAAACATTTGTGAATAAACAATTTATGATGATCAACAAAAACAATTCGTAAATGATGAATTCATTTAACTTAATACAGACCTAAAGATAGAAATGATGCCCCCGTAAAAATAAAGATTTTTTAATCTGTGCATAGTACTTTATTCCGTTCATTAAACCAACTAGTGAGTTTCTTAGAAAACCAGAAGGTAGGTTTAAAATAAAAAGATAGCTTAAACTGAACAGTTTGAACTATCAAATGTTATTTCATTGTTTATGCTTTTTTTATTTGATTTTAATTTAAATCAAATGGTATCTGGTTTTTTGATATTTCAATTTTTAAACTTTCCCAGCTGTAAATATATATTATAACTCCTTTTCTAAAAGATCCGGTACTGAAAACAGCGGTGTCCTTATTCAACGCGGGCTTCGGCCGTTACATCACATTTTATAGGTCACATCTTCCTTTAAACCACCCGCAAATTGTTGTCGACGGAAATACCTTCAAATTCATCTGGAAGGGTGTTAAATCTATGGGTCCCTCCATCTGAAGCGGCGGCGACGATATAATGTGGCGTTATTCAATTGTGACGTTCTCAAAAAGATCTGCCATAGATTTGGAGAAAACAAAGATCTGCCATAAATTTAATTTGTTTGACGTTTGTAACGTCACATTTGACATAGATTAGGAATATGCAATAGATTTGGAACCAGTCATAGATTTGAGTCATACGTATATATTAGTATAAAAATTAAGGGAACAGTTTTTTAAAACTAATTTGAGCAAATACTAGAAAAATAGAGAAGAGCCAAATAATACAACAATTGTTGACGTTTGATTTCTGTTGATACAATGATTGATCAGTATCAGATACTGTGGATTCATTAATATTCGTTGGATACCAATTTTCGTGGATTTCGTGGGTACATGATAACCACGAATTTAAATGTTCAACGAAACGTAAATTTTGTATATGCTTTGTATGCAGATATTGGCATAACAACGAAATCAAATATCCACGAAAATGCAACTTTTCGTCAATCCACGAAAATTGATACCCACGAAAATAAATGAATCCACAATATATGACATTCACCCTCAATTGTTGACCTTGGTAACTATCATTTTTCAGGGGTTGATAAATCATTGTATCAACCATATCAGAAGTAAAATTTTAGATGCATTTTTAAGTTTTATCAATGAAATAACATGTATGTAATATTTGTTTTTCACGTTCTTCCTTTGCATTTATATCTGTTTATAAAATTTGTTATGTAAGAATCACGTATTTTTTCTGAAATTGAAGAATATTTAAGGATTTATTTTTCTGACGTGTCAGTCTCGGTGAAAAATCGTTTTGGAATTATTTCAGAAAGTGGAAAATATCAATGAATTTAAAAACTATTTAAATTTAACTTAACTCGGTAAATTTTGAATTAAATTTTACAATCAGTTTTTTTAGTAATAACATTTTCAAATGTTATTACCAATCACTTCAGTCTCATAAGCCAAAATGTAGATAAACAGATACGTAGTTTTCAATAATTTATAACAAGGAAGTTGAAATAATATGCTTTTTGTCATAAAAAGAGAAAATTTCAAATTTACAAAATTGGTAACATAGGAAATTTGACTCGAAAAAGCAACAAAATTTTATAAAACTTTTTTATGTTTACACCTACCTATAGTTTATTATTAGCTTAAATTAATCAGATTGGTCAACTTCATCTTAAATGAAATTATGCAAAAAAAGTTCGAACTGTAATTTTTTTCATGATATAAGACGAACACGGGTAAGAATTGATAAAAAATGAGAAAATCATCAAAATTGGGTACTTTCAAATGACAGTAGCCAAAAAAAAAAAGCGCACCAGTATATGATGTTTTTTCCTCCCCAATTTCTTATAGTCATATGAACCCAAAAATTAGGTTAAGAAAAAAAAATAATTCTAGAAGTTTTGGGATCCTCAGCGGTGATTTTTTTTATTTAAGTATCATGCTTTGAAAATATATTTTACGCACAACTATGCAAAGGTATAATGCCAGGTAGCTTTCGGTCTGACTTTGCTATAATCCTTCTCGTTTACCTCGCAAACTGTGTCAAGCAATATAGATAATTGTTTCAACAATCAAATAAAAAAAATAATGGTTAGGATTATTTATCATTATTTTTTTCAAGAGTGCCCTGTTGACTGGAAGAGGTTTAGAAACAGCTGCTATTTTTATGAAAGCACAACACAACGATCTTGGGATAAGGCAATAGTAAGTTTAGTCAGTTGTTTCTGATTTTATTAATATATTTATCAATTAAATATTTGTTAGCTACTTGATATTACCAAGGACAATGAGATTTCGAGAAATGTCCTCGAATTTTGCAGTTAATTTTTTGTGTTCTCCTTCAAAATCATCCCAGTTTTGACTAGATCATTGCATAT
Source organism: Mytilus galloprovincialis (assembly GCA_037788925.1). Classification (NCBI taxonomy): domain Eukaryota; kingdom Metazoa; phylum Mollusca; class Bivalvia; order Mytilida; family Mytilidae; genus Mytilus; species Mytilus galloprovincialis. The sequence goes on from CM075341.1 coordinate 55,309,143, forward strand.
GCACATGATATGACTCTTATAGACCTAGAATATTATCACATTTCTACTGATCGTATGATACACGTAAGGTAAATATGCTTTAGATTTTCGAGTTAAACATTGTTTGTTCTGATACAATAACCTTTTCAGATTCATTTTCGAATTTGAGTGCGAAAATATATTTTAAAGATTATTTCCTGATCAATGTCACTAAATTTTATTTAATTAAGATTATAGTTAAACTAATGTTATCCAATTTTAAATCAAAATAATGTCTTATGGACTGTTGCATCTTTTATTTTGGCATAATGCTAATGTATTTCAATTGTTTTTGCATGATGTATTGTGTCATATCTTTCATGCCATATCACACACAAAATTAGCATCTAAAGTAACCTTTTACTGAATTCCATTAATGCAAACTTTTTAAATAGGAAAAATAATCTGATCATTGTAGGAATACTGTATATCACAAAGAGGATATCTAGCCGAAGTGACAGATGAAGAAGAGTTGCAGTTTGTTAATTCGATGATAAACGGTTTGATTTGATTTTGAACCAATAAAATCGAAATAAATTAATGCATTTATCATTGAATAGTCAAAGCGTCGCAAGATCATTTTCTATTAAGAACTCTGGATTATAAAACAAGTTCTATCGGCAAATCCATAGCCACTATCACTACATTTCAGTTTGCAGTCAATTCAAAACTGTAAAGTCAGTTTTCAATATTTTTACTATTTTCTGTTTTCATAACCATTTTGAAAATAAACTGAAAGTGGCTTTATTGACATTAAACGCAATTTCTTAACACCTCGAATTTAACTGTTGTAAATTTGGCAATGTTGGCTAGACACAAAACCAGAATGAACCCACCATTTTTTTCTTACAATAACATGGTCCAAGTCAGGAATATGGCAGCTGTTATCTAATAGTTCTTTTCTATGTATGATGCCTTGTCGTTTTGTTTCTATGATTCTGTTGTTTCACTGTTTTCCTCTTCTAGTTGATGAAGCAGTTGATAAGTTGATGATTTTTCTTATAATTGTTGTGTTTTCTTTGGGTTTAGTTTGCAACCAAGATTTATTTTATCGCTATCGCTGTATGACTTTTAAATGTTCAATGTTCTTAAAATTTTGACAAAGTATTTACTTTGACCCTTTGACAAAAATATAAAAAAAATCAAAACAATTGAACCAACCTTTTAATCAGAAAAATTACACTGGCTATATAGCAGTTTGACAAACACCAATTTTGATCATTGAGAAGCTTAATATTCCCTTTACAACACAACGTTATTAAAACGTTTGGCTGATTTTATAGATGTATCTCCCTGTAGTGTTAGGTACCACCTTAAGGAATGATAAGACATGGATGTTCTTTCAGGTTACAAAATTTAGATACTAGTATATATGATGAGTTTTATTATAATTAATCCCGAGGGACTATTGAGACATACATAGTCATTCAGATGACATGTATTAGCCCATATTGACTGACAATATGGTCAAGACATACATTGTGTAAATAGTCTTTCAAATGACATTTATCAAGTATTTACTATTAGGGACTGTAAGACATAGATAAACTTTCAGATGACAATGAATAATCCCAGAATCAGAAGATTTTTATACATAAATACAAACAGGTTTTTGATATATAATGGCATGCCTACATTGAAATGAACAGATGACATCAACTTATTCATATGTTAAAAAATTAACATACGTTTTTGATTGGAAAAAAATTAAATAAAAAAAATACTAAACTCCAAGGAAACGGCGAATGTTGATCTCAAACACTTTAAACGAATAGAAAAAGTAAAATCATAACAATACTGAACTCTTAGGAAAATTCAAAACGGAAAGTTTTAACAAAATGGCAAAATCGAATGTTGAAACACATCAAGTGAATGGATAACAACTGTCATATTTATGACTTGGTACAGACATTTTCTTTTGTAGAATATGGTTGATTCAACCTGGCTTTAAAGCTAGCTAAACCTCTCACATGACGTTTTTTTTTGCAGGAAATGTCCGTCTTGGAAGCACACTTTATGACGGTAATTACCAGTGGATAACTTCTGGTCAAAAGTTACTGTTAAACGATACCATGTGGGCCCCTAATGAGCCGAGAGGACAGGAATGCATTCAGATATGGGAATATGCCAAGAAATTTGATGATACTTCCTGTACCGGTCCATTGGATATCGTTTGTGAAAAAGTAAGCATATTACGATTCTATATTATTGCTATTTAAGCGTTAGGGAGGACACCGAAAGATCAATGTAGGATAAAAAAAAACTTACATCAAACAGTTTGGAGGTGGGGGTGGGGTAAAATTCTGCAAGTTTTGTATATCTAAAATCGATTTTTACATATATTCCTATTGGTAAATCAATTTTTCCCAAATTAAGTTAAGAAGGGGGGTGGGGGGCAGTGAAATTATGTGAATTAAGTTTTTTATCCTACATTGAACTTTTGATGTCGTACCTTATCTGTATGCGCAGCAAGTTTTGAAAGATAATTTTGAAATTTAAGCAAGTAAATATAGTTAATGATAGAAGTGATCATTTTTTTAAAAAAAGACGAATAAAACCAATTTATCAGGGACAACTCAAAAGTGGAGATTAATTGACAATATAAGAAAAAAAAACAAGAAGAAAAAAAAAACAAAAAATAACTAAAATTGAAAAGATTAAGCAATACGAATCCCACTAAAAACTTGATTAATCTCAAGTGTTCCTGAAGATTAAGTAAAACCTGCTCCATGACCTGTAACCTTTGTATTGGGTATGCAATCTTTTAATGATGAATCTCTTTTGGTAATATCACAATCCAAAAAAAGGGACAGGATTTGGTTAGTAGGAAAAACTTTTATAAATGGTTTACTTTGGTTATAATATCCGGATGGTTTAATTTCAGAAATGTTACATTAAAAGTACAAGAAATTTGGCTGTATTCGTAAAACGATGACAATCAATCTAGAAAAAAAATACATTTGGAGACACCCAATTGAGAAAGAATGTTTACCGTAATAAAAAGATAATGCAAAACTCTGGCAAAATGTCTTTCTAGATACAACAACTTGCTGATAAGATATTTATAAAACAGAAATATATTCCAATACGCTTTTGTGTAATCCAATTTCACCACCAGTGTCATTTGCAAGGCTTTCAACAGGAATGAAACAACAAGCTTAACTAATGTAAATGGAATTAAGACCCATTATGGGCATTTGCTAATTTCCCAGATTCCTGGTGCAGTGTTAGTGGTCTATTCGTTAATCTATATGAAGAATTTTTGAATGTTTCCAACACGAGAAAAGATTTAATTTATTTAGATGAAAACAAAATTTAAAGTATTTTCTATTTTCCTAACCCGAAATTTTTTTTTTTTTCGAATACATGAAACAAAATTGATGATTTGATTTTTTTGCTTGGTGTACATATATGTACATATGTATGTTTTTCATTTTTCAGGCTATATTGTTTGTATGAGAATCAGAGACCAAAGATTGTGTACAGTATATGTAAAATTGAGAATGGAAATTGGGAACGTGCATGTGTGTTATTGTATAATTGTACTATAACGTTAGGTTTGTTTCCACTTAACCCAAATGTAGATACATTGCATGTAACAATTTCACATATTGTACACCTTATCTTTTTTTTTTATCTAATTAAAGTTGTTGTGCTTTTGTAGTTGGTATAAAAATATGAAGATTATGTTGAATTGTTTTACTCTTTTATTATTGAGAAACAGCTATTACAGTCAAACCTACTCATAAGAGACCACCTGTATAAAGCAAAAACCTGGGGCCTGGTTTTCGAAAGTATCATAAGATATGTCATAAGATATATCTTAGGACATATTTTATGATCATCTTATGACTATCATATGATATGTCATAGGATGTAAATCAAAGCTGTCTTAAGAGAGTCATATCCATGATGCTCTTATGGCTGTCATAAGTGAACATTATTTTCTATTATTAATTATTACCTTTCTTAATATTTACGAATATTTTATTTTTTTCTTTATAATGAACATGAAATTTTATACAAAAATGAATTGAAATATGAGTGGATAACTTGTTTAAATTTAGTTTGTAATATATAATAAATCTTGAACTTCGCTTTCGTTTATTACCATACATGCATTGTTATATAACTGTGAATACTTTTAAGATTCGGTACATCGAGTACCCGCTTAACGAAATGCCCGTGCACATCACTAATATAGTACTATTAAATAAACTAGGAACGAAATAATATGTATATTTATTATACAAAACCATGAGTAAGAAAGGAATTCAATATTGTATGTCGCAGGCAAGAGATTCAAATTTTAATTTACGTAGTTGACTAAGAACAAGAGGCTGTCACAACGACAGCAAACCGGATTTATTAACATTTATTTGTGTCCTGGCAATATCACAAGAACCATTACTGATGAATGGTGCAAGTGAAAATCGTCAATATCAAATCTGACCTCCATTTTGTCATCAGTATCAACATATTAAAATTTGAAAAGCTTAGATTGAATGGTTCATGAGTAAATGCAACAACGTGAATGGAAACGCCATTTTACGATCTTTCAAGAACCATAACTCCTGAACGGTAAATGTCAAAATCGTCATTATTGAACTTGACCTCTATTTTGTCATCAGTAACAACATATTAAGATTTCAAAAGCTTTGGTTGAATGGTTCATGAGAAAATGCACGGACATGACGGGAAACACCATTTTTCAATCTTTCAAGAACCATAACTCCTAGAGGTAAAAGTCAAAATCGTTATTATTAAACTTGACCTCCATTTTGTCATCAGTAACAGCATATTAAAATTTCGGAAGCTTTGGTAGAACAGTTCATGCATAAATGCACGGACACGACTGGAAACTCAATTTTTCAATCTTTCAAGAACCATAACTCCTGAACGGTAAAAGTCATTATTGAACTTGACCTTCGTATAGTTGTCAGTAATAACATATTAAAATATTAAAATTTTAAAAGCTTTGGTTGAACGGTTCATGAGTTAATGCACGGACAACATTTGATTGCCGCCCGCCCGACCGCCCGCCGTACATCCCCAAATCAATAACCGACATTTTTGTCACAAAAATCCGGTTAAAAATCAAATCTTAACTGAGAAACACAACATATATTTTTTATTGCAATTAGCATGAAATTATACATGAAAAGTGATTAAAATTTTAGTTGACAATCATAAGACCATCATAAGTCATGTCGCGAGGGGTCTTAAGTTTACGACATAAGTTATGACAAATCGTAACTTGGGACACTTTCGAAAACATATCTTACGACTATGACATGTCCTAAGACCATCATTAGACATGTCTTAGTCATAAGATACTTTCGAAAACCAGGCCCCTGTATTATAAGATCATTTAATTTAGATCCCTGTCTTGTGCATTTCATATCGACAAAACCTTTATTTTATAATACCACCTGTTTTAACGGATCACTTTTTCGCTCTCTGGAAAGTGGTCTCTTTAAACAGGTTTCACTGTATATTAAAACTAAGCATACATACCCAGTTTCTCTCATCTAATTTGAATACATTCCTGTAAATGTCGACAATGCATATTCCTATAGGAAAACCTTTTATGTCTAAACATGCTAAAGGTATACGCCTTTTACTATGAAAAAAAAATATATTTCCTAGAATGTAAAGCTCATATGCACTACTATTTGTTTTCAACAAAATTGTGCGTTATAGGGTCAAGTGTGCACATTACTGGGCGAGAGTGTTCTGACTGTTCAGCTCTACTAAATCTAAAACTGCCAGACGACTTCCTATAGGAGTTATTACATTTGTAAAATGTTTGTATATTATCTAGCATGGTCAACATCTTTTTAGATAGTAGAATACTCAATCTAGGAAAGTACTTTCTTTGTTTTACAGTTACACTTAATTATTACGAATCTAATCGCATCAAGCAAATCCCCCCTCCCCATAAAAGGCTTACAATATAGTATGTGTAGATCGTTACCGTCAAAATGTATTACTATCGAAACAAACAATAGTACCAACTATATCAATTTACAACTTATTCCAACTGAATAAAACTTTTGTACCGAAAGTTTTGATATTGGATTTTCTTAGGGTCGAAGAATAATATTGACCGAAGCATTCCGGAGACTCCTGTAACGTAATGTATTTATTATAAGTGAAATGTAATTGTAACTGGTAAACTATATTTTATAGAGGCCTAGTGTCTTTTGAATTGTAGTCTTTATTCCATCAAAAAAAAATTGAGGTCGAGGCCAAAGGTCAAGATCAGGTTTTGAATGTACATTTTTGCTTCTCATCAGGCTCATTGCAACTTTTAATAAATCCTTAACGATGTCGTTAAATTTTTTTTAACTTAAATGTTAGCTGAGATGTGTCGTAACATATATAAGTTGATTAAAAGAATGCATTGACATCTTAAATGAGTTTTCTTCCCTCTTATAATCAAAATCAGCTGTATTAACCAATTCACCCTATACAGTAGACCAACTGGGTGTGCCTTTCTGACCAAAGTGTGATGCGGCGGCGCTCAGTAGTCCTACGCGTGAAATTGGACCTTTTTGCGTTAATTAAAAAATTGCGCGTTTTAAAAAAAAATCATTCGTTTACGGCAAAGTACCGGCGGTAAATACTGTTGATTTTAAAAACATCAATGAGAAAAATATATGAGTTTTCATATTATTTTAGTGTTTGACCATAAAAATGAAAGCAAATCTTATTTTTTCACATCTGAACATAGAATTTCGGAATCTGATTTTCAGCACTGTCAGCGATATGAAAAAGGTGTACAAAAAGGCCTATTCGGTCTAGTTTTTCACATCGAAATTCGAAAATAACAGAGGTGTTCAAAGCAGGGCAAAATTTTTTACCCCTTTTAATTTTTATAGGTTTTTCCTTGTGAGGCTGATACATTTAGAAATCGGAAAAGTTTCTGTTTTTAAAGTAACTATTCATTCAACTATCAAACGTATCTAAATCCTTATATATGTAACCTCTATAATTATCATTATGTGTAAATAAATTTTAAAATTATAAGAAGGCGCCATTGTCGTTTTTTTTTTATGACGTCTATTGGTCTGCTATAATTATTAGATGATTTAAAAATTCTCCGCCTCGATTTTTTTTTTTATTCTGTCATTTTATAATCTTTGGTACATAATGTAGTTGTAATGAAAAAAATTAGTCACTTCTATCGATTAGAAATGACGAACGGTCGTCTTTATTTTGCATGTCTATAGTAGCGTGGTCCTCCTTTACCCTTGTTCCTGAAGTACACGATAGATATTCATCTCTCGAAATTAATTATCAACTTAATATCATTGAAACATAATGAATATATTTAAAGACATCAATAAATTCTAAGTACTACTGATTTTTTATCCGAATATGACGGAATCGACCTCGTGCGATGTTGTGTCTATACATAGATCAACTTTGTCAATTTCCGGCGCTAAAAATGTCAACGTAAAAATGTCATTTAAAGTTGGATTGTTTTCCTCTTTGTATCAATTCGGTTTATCTCAATGTCAAGGAAGTCATGCAATATGTTGAATTATTCCAACGTTAAACCAATAAAGGCCGAGCTTTAAAAAAAAACAGCTGCAGATCTATACAAATCATACAGAGTACGTCGTGAACCATATATTTCCGTGATTTATGTTACCGACCGCCGCCGAGGAGTTTGTTGTGAATATCTTGATATGTTGATAATATACATTTTATTTAGCATGTGAGACATTGGCTACATTATTAGTCCAAATAAATATGACGCCCTGCATGGCTATTATTACTAAATATCCTTGTAAGACGTCAAAATTATTTGGTCTAGCTACTTTATATATAACTGGTATAGGTCATAGAAAAGCTATCTGAATAGGTCATAGAAAAGCTATCTGAATAGGTCATAGAAAAGCTATCAGATTTTCATAATTTTCTATTTGCTATATTGTAATGTGTTTTGTTATATTATTTTTTTTTTTTTTTTTGGAAATGGGTGGAGGTCTCTAAAAATTTAATATAGAGAAAGGCGCGTGCTGTTTTTAGGGGCTTATGATTCTTAATTTTTCTTGATTGATGTGTAGGTTTAAACTCTTCATGACTTTACTTTTAAAAAGTTACATTTGTCTTCTAAGGACATGGCTATTAACTTGATTACTATATCTATGAATACTGGCTTAGGAGGGGTGGTTTGCCATTCTAGGTAGGTTGTGTGAGGGGAATCCGTTTGCACATGTACCTGTTTGCCGTGAGTCCTTTTGCCCTTGTACCCATTCGCCATGTTCTTTTGTTTTATTTTGTTGTCTTGTCTTGTTTAATTTACATTATTTGAATGAAGTAAGTTAATTTATAATTTCATGAATAAACCTCATAAGTCATTTTTTCTAGATTAACTTTTTATTTGCATCCATTGCTGCACATGCTTTTAATATTTCTAAGAATATTTTCACTTTCGCATACAGTCAAATGCAGAATATACATTTTCAGCCTGTCTTGCGTCATGTTATTTAAGGGCCTTTTATACATGTAGCTTACTATGTGTATTGGTTCTGCTCAGTATTGAAGGGAGTCATAGACATATACTCATTAACATTTTTGTCATTTGGTATCTTGTGGAGAGTTGTCTCATTGGCAATCATACCCCAACGTCTTTTTTTTTTTAATGTAGAGGCATTAATTGGTTTAAGTTTTAGGGAAATGTAATGCATGTGTAATGTATATTCTGATCTGGTACAAAAATGTACATGTCCATGTAAGCATAAACTGAATATAAAATAAACATTACTTAAGATTGCTGACACGGGATGAAAATGAATATTCTGTCCAATAAAATGCAGAAAATATTTGTGTACAGATTTGAAAAAAAATCTATATAAATCATAATTATAGCAAAATCAGAAAATGAATTAGAATATAGGGGCCTTTGTCCTCTGAAAATTTCCAAACCTGTAACAACCGAAATAAAAAAGAATTTGTACAAGTATGGATAGTGACAGAAACAAGTGCTTGTGATTATTTTTCCTCTTTTTTTTTTGTTTTCTGTTCATGGAAGTTTTTATTATGTTACATTTCGGTAAATATATATTCATATTAGACCAGTTATATATAAAGTAGCTAGTCCAAATAATTTTGACGTCTTCCAAGGCTATTAGATAATAGCCTTGCAGGACGTCATATTTATTTGGACTAATAAAGTCGCCAATGTATCACATGCTAATGATTTGGTACATGGACTTTGGAGTTGAACCTGAGATGTTCAGCCAGAAAAACTAATGTAATTGTATGATAACGTAGTATATATCAATAGGGAAAATGCCCCCTACCCTTTTAGAGAACTTACAGTGAGTCAACATGAACAGTGATCATTCGTGCTTATAAATTTGATCCAATTTGGTCTGTATTTGCTGTTAGAAGTTTATAATGTTTTATTATCTGAGGATGAAGTCATAGCATCAATAATTTCCAAGGAAATGATGAAAGACACTTTGAACAGTTTGAAAACGGATGATGATAACTTTGGTAGGTATTTTTTCAGGGACAAGGGCGGACCAAAATCCGAATGTTATTCATCAGTGGTTGGTGTAAATAGTGGATTCAATATATGAATAGGAATTGTCATGAATGTCAAATGATGAAAAATGAGCTTTTATATTTCATATCTTATTAACGTTACACTTTATTTTTTGCCTTTTAAATAATTTCTTGGGTTCATACTTACTTTGAAAATTATCAACTGAATATCTGAAATAAGCGATTACCTTTTATGTTGTGTGGCATAAAGTTTAAACATCCAACAATGTCATAAATGCAACTTTAAATCGTGGAATGACAAATCCTACGTCAAGGAATGGCCGCCAGTACGTGTTGACAACGTCGCCTAGTGAACCGTATCACTGAGCACCGAAATCCCTACTCAGACGCTTCCGGTTATCCTACTGATATAGTGCAGTTGATGGTCGTTTGATTTCAGGTTCTTGATTTAAGAATTTGAAATTTAGTTAAAGATGAATGGTCAATTTTGAAGTCCTAGGTTTTGACCATTGCCATAAATTTATATGTATTCATGATAAAGCCATTGGGTCTTTTGCACTAAATTTAAACAAAACACCATAAAATGTTAACATTTTCCATCGATGTATCTCCCTTATTTATGCAATATTAAAAAGAAACTATATATGTCGGAACCGGCGCAAAGTAAGCTATCATTTGACGCCAAAAGTGACTTTGATTTAAACAGAAGTGGCTTACAATATCTCTTGATTGATGAAAAAGCCTTTAACATTTTGTTTTCCAATTGAGAGTGTGACAAACTAATATGAGACAAGCATTACCTGTGAATGGGGACGAAGTCTGTACAAACTTTTTTTAATTCAAACATGTTGATAAAAGAAACGGAAATACTGTAACGTTTCCGATATTGGTTCTGTTGTTCGGGATTTAGTCGTGATGTTATTTAAGTTATGACGTCATATTAAATGTAAACAAAGAAACGCTGTTATCAGGTAACGTTTTTTTATATCAAACAGTTATTAAAAATGATTGGGTGTTGAATTCCTTCCTATAATTGTTGATATGTTGATAAATACACATTTAATTCAAAGTCTCATGCAAACAAGACCGGACATGCAAACAAGACCGGAACAGGAAGTAGATCTGAAAATACAAAGTTAACGATTTTGAGTTCATTAGTAGAATGAAAAATTCGGGAAAATTTCCCGATTTTTTTTTTTTTTTTATTATTATTATTGATTTTTCTACCATAATTGGGGACTTCGTCCCCATATTATCTTAATAAAAGCAACGGTAGTACACAGCAGATCAAAAGTCATAAATCAATTGATAGAAAACAAATCCGAGTTACAAACTAAACCGAGGGTAACACACTAACTATACGAGGGAAACAAAGAAACAACATAAACACTGAAGGGCAACAAAATCAAACTTCAGCGGATATAGAAACGAAAAACCTGATAGCAAATGCCAAATTCCTGACTTGGTACACTACATTTTAGGAATATATGGTTGGTTGCACCTAGTTATGTAGCTAGCCAAACATCCCGCTAATATGGCAACATAAAAAATATCGCTAAAAATATAGCTTATTTAAACAAAATGAAATTAGCATACATGTTTTTCCTAACCTCTTTAAAGAGGGACGAAAGATACAAGAGAGACAGTCAAACTCGTAATTGAAAATAAACTGACAACGCCATGACTAAAACTAAAAAGACAAACAGACAAATAACAGTACAGACGACACAACATAGAAAACCAAAGACTAAGCAACACGATCCCCACAAAAAACTAGGGGTGATCTTAGGTAATCCGGAAGGGTAAGCAAGTGCAAGTCAAACCTCCACTTTAGCGAACATTAGATAAGCCCTAACATGTAATGTAGAAGATGTGAAAAGAAACGCAGATGTGAATATTTACATCTCTTTGTGGTTTTTATTGCTTCTGTTCGTCGAATATTTCCAACTACTATTATACTATTAAAGTGGGATCAAGCGTTAAAGTATTTTGTATAATATTTTTTAAGCTTTCATTAGGAAACAAATAAAATGCATGGTATTTTGAGATTTTTTTGTACATTTGATGTTTGAATAAATAATTTATTAAAATGTAAATGAAACCGAATATATAAGATTAATTGCATTGTGATGTTTAATATCTTTTTAACATGTTTAAGAATAAATTAAATTAAATTGAAATCTTTAATGAGAAATTTATTATGATATCAATTTCCAAAAAGGTAATGAATGTTTAAAATAGACTATGCATGGGTAAATATGTTGTGATATCTTTTCATCACAAACTATCTAATAACTCATACATGCCATACTCATAAATGTCTAATATATCAAAGGTCTTTATCAATAAAGGTAACATCAGTTTGAAATCGATTGAGAGGAAACAAATCTGGGTTACAAACTAAACTGGAGGGAAACCCATCAAATATTAGAAACAGAACAGAAACACTGAGGTGCAACAAAAACAAACATCACATACAACATACATAGAAACGAAATATTTGATAATAACTGCCATATTCGTAACTTTAACACCAAACATGCCGCTCATATCGCAATGTTAAAGATATCGCTAAAATGACAACACAACATGACAGAAATACAGCATTAAGAATATTTTGTAATCCAACCACATAATGAACATGTATCTGTCCTGAGTCAAGATCGTGATATTGAGTGGTTGTCGTTGATTGTTGTTTGAGATAAAGCTTTTTTATCCTTTTGTCACAAATCAGGTGGTAGATTTTTCAATTTTGATTGTTTATAAATTGTACAGGTGTTTCCTCTTTCATTGTATAATTCTAAACGGTACAAATAGTTGCTTACATCCAACTTATTTTATTTTTGGTGGAGATTTGTCTCATTAACCATATCAAATCTTCTTATTTTTTACATTTTAATTGTTTTTTGAAGTACACTGTCATTAACGACCTAAACATAACTTGTAATTCAAGACACATCAACACCTTTAAATCACCTTGTGTATCGGTATATCTAAATCAATCCAACAGAAACAGTGGAAAAGTGCTTCATTATACAGACTAGAAATATTTCCAACAAAATAGATCAGTTATCATCTGTCACCTAGTACCAATAATAATGGTTATAAATTATAAATGGTAACACCCAAACTTGGATTGTTCCTTTTTATTTCAAATATATATAAGAAGCTCTGGTATGAGTGCCAATGAGACAACTCTCCATCCAAGTAACAATTTATAAATGTTAACCAGAGGCTAAATTGTAGATACAGTTCAATAGATGTTTTGACACGCATATCGCTATCAGTGTTTCAGATAAATACTTACAATAGCATATACATCTCCAAATTATATGATTTGTCATATTTTTGGCTTTATTATTTGATGCAGTGTTAAAAAATATGACATATTGTCCTCCGATTCTCAAAGAAAACAAATACGGTTTTTTATAAAAGAATTTATAGATAAGATTAACACACTTATGAAATGTTATCCCTATGATATAAATAAAATGAAAATGACATACAATTTCCTAACCCCACTAAAAAGCTAACCAAACCTCCACTGAAGCATACACTTGTCAATCCTGAACATGTTACGTAGTAACAGATGTAAATAAAAAGAAATGCGAGTCTGACTATTTTAAACTGTTTGTGGTTATAATTGCGTCGTCTAGTCGAATATTTCCAACAACTTGTATCTATATTGAAGTGGTACCAAGCGTTGTGAAACATATTATATTCCATATACCAATAGGATGGTGGACAGGATTAAAATGAGAACATGTATACAAATATCCTTATTCCTTGTTTATTGCATTTTACAAGGTAAATTTGAATCTTTATGATGTATGTTAATTAAGTTTTTTAAAGAATCTTTCACTTCGGTGTTAGAAAATTATAATTATAATTAATTTCTCATTTGACAACACAGGTAAATTTTAAATTTGAAACATATCGTTCATTTATATTCATGCAGTGTATAAAAGATCTGTGCAGACAATGTGCAGTCTGTTTACCTACAAACACAGATATATACACAGAGATAGAATTCAACCAAACACTACTGAATTGACTGCAAGCAAAATTAACATTACTGATTTTACCGAAGTCGATCAGTCTGGATATAGATCATAATTTTCATCAGAGACTATTCAGATGTTTAAATAGCAAAATGACCGTTTGAGACTTAATTTCAATTGTAAATAAACAAAAAACAAATGGTCAATCACTAATTGGTACACTTAATTCCTTTCAGTGTGTTAGTCAATATATATGCTATCCAAGGTTTATCTGGGAAAACAGAGGTGATCATTGGATTTGGTATACTTTAAGTGGTGATTTTTCCTTATATACAGGCAAATCTCAATCACCTCAGTTTCATGTAAATCTAAAATCATGTTCATTTAACCTCAAACTAGCTTAAAGCCGAAACTCATGTGAAATCATTTCATGTGAGTTTCACTTAAATCAGATGTGAAACTCACCATGCTCACGTGAATTTCACTTGTGAATTAAATGAATTTGAGGTACAATTTTAAAAGAAACAAATTCAAATAACATCTGTTTTTTTTCAAATTTAATTAAAATCATGAAAAATTCCCTTTTTTTGTTCTTGTAGAGTTCACGTGAAAATCATGTGAATCTCAATTCACGTGATTTTCATGTTAAAGGTCGTTTGGGGTTAATCTCATGCGAATTGTTTTACTTTGAATGTCATGTGAGATTCATGTGAAGTTCGGATCATGTGAGCAAATGTTTCCTGTATATGCAATTGGATGCTATGTGAAAATTTGTCTGAAGAACTGAGCAGATAAAATATTAAATATTTCTTTATTTGAAACAAAGATAACTTCTGCACAATCTTTTGAAAAGTGCAAACTGAACAAAGCCTGATAGGGAAAAATCAATTGTGGTATTTCATCTTGAGCATTACACATTATGTTATCGAGAATCATATGCAAAGCTCAGTAATCAGTCTTCCATAATATCTTCAAAAACAATTCTAACATAAATGTTTTATATCATTTCTCTTTACGCGTATAGATCCAAAATCATCTCTGTAGTTTTTATATAATACACAATCTTTCTGTATTGCACGAAAGTGCACAGTCTGTTTCTAAAATAAATATCTTTCAGCTTCCTTGTGTGGTATACTTCCATGGCTAACAAACTGCTGAAAATAAATATGTTAACATCATTTTATTGGCAAATTAAATAGTAATGGACCAAAAAATGAAGAATAGAGAATGATGAGGAGCTGGTCAAAGAGTATAAAGAATAGAAAGATTTCCAAACTTTTTTTCCACGCGTTCTTTGAACCAAATTACATCGGAATATGTAAGAAAAAATTGGGGTCACCATCTTTGTTTTCTTGGTATTTTCATAGGAAAACATCAATTTTGGCGACAAATTTACATAGGTATATAGGGGACATGCCTTTTTCGGCTTACCTTTATAGATGTTCCAATGGATGGCTATGTTCTTAAATACGGAGAAAAACAAAAAACTAACATAATATCCAAGATTGTATACTGAATCCATACACGTATAGAAACTCATATGTCACCATCCTTGTTTTTGAGATAAGTGGCTTCAAAATTGATTGATACCCTTAGAATTTCACCGAAAACGTCTGACATTATAGTAAACAGAATATAACGTTATTACTACTCAGATATATGGAAACAAAATATGTGTCGGAATCTAATTGGTGTTTATTTTATGTTCATTTATCCTGTCGGGTTTCGTAAATTTCCTAGTAATGCAATATAATTCTACTGATATAATTTATTTCGTCCTGCACATGGAAATTTCATTCACATGAATTAACATTAATCTCGTCCGATTTTCACACCAAACGAGCATATACTCAGTTGGAAACCCGGTTGAAATAGAACAAAAGAATTGAAGCTCTTAGAGAAGGCGATAAATGCTTATTGTAATGTTTACTATAGTGACAAACATTTTAAAAGTTAATAGAAACAACCAAAATTACAATTTTTCTTCTCAATTACGAAGTGTTTTATTTTAAAAACACCGTTTTTATACGTTTTCAATTTATCTAGTACATAAGTTAAGCAGAAGAATTAGATATCAAGTTGACGACATGGGTATCTTTCAAGTTAGATGTAGAAAATGCATAACCTCCGATTTTTGTATTTATTTACCACGGACGGAAAACATATCAATCTATTAGTTCAGTAATTTTCGTGTCTGCCCTTCCATTATGTGACTCAAGAAAAATTCCAAAAAATGGGTAACATTTGTATCGAAAAAAGAAAATCGAGTGCACCTTTTTATGTTAGGGCGTGTTTGAGTTGAATATTTTGTCTTGATATCGTACAAAGCAAGAATATTCCATACATCGTCTCGCTTCAGATTCTATCATTTTTATATATCAAAGCTACAGGTTGACTTTATAACATAAAAAAATAACAGTACTAAAAGATGAAATATATGGGTCAAGTGAAATACCTATCTAATGAATCAAAAAACAGAGTAGGTGTGTTCGAATAGCTATTTTTTTTACTGAAAGTACTAGACAACAGCACTGAAGTACGTCTATTATTCATAGTTCATTATTCATTTTTCAATAATAAATAATGAAATAGTTCACTATTCACTATTCAATATTAAAAAATGAATAATGAATAATGAAATAGCTTATGTTTCATTATTCAAATTGAAGCGGTGAATAGTGAAATAAATATGAAAAAAAATTGACTGTGACACTATAACTATATCCTGATTCGAAATGACCAAAAGAGGGTTTACGTAGTACCAAATGCTACAATATGCGTAAAAATGAGGAAAAAGCAAATTTTAAATAATGAAATGGATATTTTGAATAATGGAATGGACTGCTATGACCCTGCAGCACCTAATTACAGATATAGAATATACCTTAATCGAAAGCTTATCAAGAGAGGAACAAAAGGTATATAGTCAATATGTTCCGCAACGCATATTAGAGGAGTAAAGAATGACTTAAATATCGAAATACGCCTGAACATTGAGAAATAGCTAATTTTGAATAATGAAATGGATATTTTGAATAATGGAATGGACTGGCAGGACCCTTCAGCCCCTAATAACAGATATATATCATATCTCAATTGAAAGCTTATCAAGAGAGGAATAAAAGGAATATAGTCAATATGTTCCGCAACGCATATTAGAGGAGTAACGAATGACTTAAATATCGAAAGACGTCTGAACATTGAGAAATAGCCGATTTTGAATAATGAAATGGATATTTTGAAGAATGGAATGGACTGCTATGACCCTTCAGTCCCTAATTACACATACATATTATACCTCAATCGAAAGCGTATCAAGAGAGAAACAAAAGGTATATAGTCAATATGTTCCACAACGCATATTAGAGGAGTAACGAAGGACTTAAATACCGAAATACGCGTGAACATTGAAAAATAGCCAATTTTGAATAATGAAATGGATATTTTGAATAATGAAATGGATATTTGGAATAATGGAATGGACTGTTATGACCCTTCAGCCCCTAATTACAGATATATATTATACCTGAATCGAAAGCTTATCAAAAGAGGAACAAAAGGTATATAGTCAATATGTTCCGCAACGCATATTAGAGGAGTAAAGAAGGACTTAAATATCGAAATATGCCTGAACATTGAGAAATAGCCAATTTTGAATAATGAAATGGATATTTGGAATAATGAAATGGACTCGCAGGACCCTTCAGCCCCTAATTACAGATATATATCATATCTCGATCGAAAGCTTATCAACAGAGGAACAAATGGTATATAGTCAATATGTTCAGCAACGCATATTGGAGGAGTAAAGAAAGACTTAAATATCGAAATACGCCTGAGCATTGAGAAATAGTCAATTTTAAATAATGAAATGGATATTTTAAATAATGGAATGGACTGCTATGACCCTTCAGCCCCTATATACAGATATATATTATGCCTCAATCGAAAGCTTATCAAGAGAGGAACAAAAGGTATATAGTCAATATGTTCCGCAACGCATATTAGAGCAGTTAAGAAGGATTTAAATGTCGAAATACGCCTGAACATTGAGAAATAGCCAATTTTAAATAATGAAATGGATATTTGGAATAATGGAATTGACTGGCAGGACCCTTCAGCCCCTAATTACAGATATATATATATATATATATATTATACCTCAATTGAAAGCTTATCAAGAGATGAACAAAAGGTATACAGTCAATATGTTCCACAACGCATATTAGAGGAGTAAAGAAGGATTTAAACATCGAAATACGCCTGTACATTGAGAAATAGCAAAGTTTAAATAATGAAAGGGATATTTTGAATAATGGAATGGACTGTTATGACCCTCCAGCCCCTAATTACAGATATATATTATACCTAAATCGAAAGCGTATCAAAAGAGGAACAAAAGGTATATAGTCAATATGTTGCACAACGGATATTAGAGGAATAAAGAAGGACTTAAATATCGAAATACGCCTGAACATTGAGAAATAGCCAATTTTGAATAATGAAATGGATATTTTGAATAATGGAATGGACTGGCAGGACCCTTCAATCCCTATATATTACACCTCATATCTCAATTGAAAGCTTATCAAGAGAGGAATAAAAGGTATATAGTCAATATGTTCCGCAACGCATATTAGAGGAGTAACGAATGACTTAAATATCGAAAGACGCCTGAACATTGAGAAATAGCCGATTTTGAATAATGAAATGGATATTTTGAAGAATGGAATGGACTGCTATGACCTTTCAGTCCCTAATTACACATACATATTATACCTGAATCGAAAGCGTATCAAGAGAGAAACAAAAGGTATATAGTCAATATGTTCCACAACGCATATTAGAGGAGTAACGAAGGACTTAAATATCGAAATATGCCTGAACATTGAGAAATAGCCAATTTTGAATAATGAAAGGGATATTTTGAGTAATGGAATGGACTGCTATGACCTTTCAGCCCCTAATTACAGATATATATTATACCTCAATCGAAAGCTTATCAAGAGAGGAACAAAAGTTGTATAGTCAATGTGTTCCACACCGCATATTAGAGGAGTAAAGAAACACTTAAATATCGAAATACGCCTGTACATTGAGAAATAGCCAATTTTGAATAATGAAATGGATTTTTTGAATAATGGAATGGACTGCTATTACCCTTCAGCCCCTAATTACAGATATATATTATACCTCAATCGAAAGATTATCAAGAGAGGAACAAAAGGTATATAATCAATATGTTCCGCAACGCATATTAGAGAAGTAAAGAAGAATTTAAATATCGAAATACGCCTGAACATTGAGAAATAGCCAATTTCAAATAATGAAATAGATATTTGGAATAATGGAATGGACTGGCAGGACCCTTCAGCCCCTAATTACAGATATATATTATACCTCAATCGAAAGCTTATCAACAGAAGAACAAAAGGTATATAGTCAATATGTTCCACAACACATATTAGAGGAGTAAAGAAGGATTTAAATATCGAAATACTCCTGTACATTGAGAAATAGCCAATTTTAAATAATGCAATGGATATTTTGAAAAATGAAATGGACTGGCAGGACCCTTCAGTCCCTAATAACAGATATATATTATACCTCAATCGAAAGCTTATCAAGAGAGGAACAAAAAGGTATATAGACAATATGTTCTGCAACGCATATTAGAGGACAAACGAAGGACTTAAATATCGAAATACGCCTGAACATTGAGAAATAGCCAATTTTGAATAAAGAAATGGATATTTTGAATAATGGAATGGACTGCTATTACCCTTCAGCCCCTAATTACAGATATATATTATACCTCAATCGAAAGCTTATCAAGAGAGGAACAAAAGGTATATAATCAATATGTTCCGCAACGCATATTATAGAAGTAAAGAAGAATTTAGATATCGAAATACGCCTGAACATTGAGAAATAGCAAATTTTAAATAATGAAATGGATATTTGGAATAATGGAATAGACTGGCAGGACCCTTCAGCCCCTAATTACAGATATATATTATACCTCAATCGAAAGCTTATCAAGAGATGAACAAAAGGTATATAGTCAATATGTTCGACAACACATATTAGAGGAGTAAAGAAGAATTTACATATCGAAATACGCCTGTACATTGAGAAATAGCAAATTTTAAATAATGAAATGGATATTTTGAAAAATGAAATGGACTGGCAGGATCCTTCAGTCCCTAATTACAGATATATATTATACCTCAATCGAAAGCTTATCAAGAAAGGAACAAAAAGGTATATAGTCAATATGTTCTGCAACGCATATTAGAGGACAAACGAAGGACTTAAATATCGAAATACGCCTGAACATTGAGAAATAGCCAATTTTGAATAATAAAATGGATATTTTGAATAATGAAATGGACTGGTAGGACCCTTCAGCCCCTAACTACAGATATATATTATACCTCAATCGAAAGCTTATCAAGAAAGGAACAAAAAGGTATATAGTCAATATGTTCTGCAACGCATATTAGAGGACAAACGAAGGACTTAAATATCGAAATACGCCTGAACATTGAGAAATAGCCAATTTTGAATAATGAAATGGATATTTTGAATAATGAAATGGACTGGTAGGACCCTTCAGCCCCTAATTACAGATATATATTATATCTCGATCGAAAGCTTATTAAGAGAGGAGCAAAAAGTATATAGTCAATATGTTCCGCAAAGAATATTAGAGGAGTAACGAAAGACCGAAATATCGAAATACGCCTGAACATTGAGAAATAGCCGATTTTGAATAATGAAATGGATATTTTGAATAATGGAATGGACTGCTATGACCTTTCAGCTCCTAATTATAGATATATATTATACCTCAATCGAAAGCTTATCAAGAGAGGAACAAATGGTATATAGTCAATATGTTCCGCAACGCATATTAGAGGAGTAAAAAAATGACTTAAATATCGAAATACGCCTGAACATTGAGAAATAGCCAATTTTGAATAATGAAATGGATATTTTGAATAATGGAATGTACTGCTATGACCCTTCAGCCCCTAATTACAGATATATGTTATACCTCAATCGAAAGCTTATCAAGAGAGGAACAAAAAGGTATATAGTCAATATGTTCTGCAACGCATATTAGAGGACAAACGAAGGACTTAAATATCGAAATACGCCTGAACATTGAGAAATAGCCAATTTTGAATAATGAAATGGATATTTTGAATAATGGAATGAACTGCTATGACCCTTCAGCCCCTAATTACAGATATATGTTATACCTCAATCGAAAGCGTATCAAGAGAGGAACAAAAGGTATATAATCAACATGTTCCACAACGCATATTAGAGGAGAAACGAAGGTTCTAAATATCGAAATACGCTTGAACATGAAGGAATAGCCAATTTTAAATAATGAAATTGATATTGTGAACAATGGAATGGACTGCTGCCACCCTTTAGCCCCTAACTATAGATATACATTATACCTCATTTGAAAGCTTATTAAGAGAGGAACAGTAGTATGATTATGAGAGTTCTGCCACACACCCATTTTGAGGATGGGGTCGAGGGAAAATGTGCCTTTGTGGAAGAAACACACACACACAAAAAAATAAAAATTCACAGTTAGAAAAAACGTAACTGATTTTAAGATTACAGTCAAGTAATTATGTCTGATCACAGATAGAATACGGCGCAAGAGGTAGAAATTCTGGAAAAAAAAACTTGCCGCTGTTTAGGCCAACCGAGAACAGCGCTGCAATGATGAGGAAATTCTCAAATGGCGAGAAGTAGGACAGGATTCATCCTGGATTGTCAAAGACATTAAAGATGTTGACACGAAATAAAGGTCTGCAAAATTATAACCTTGTGCTGGAAAAGAGAAACTTTTCGCACATGGGGATGTGAGAGATTAAACAAGCAGCTGACTACCGTCTTGGCAAAGAGAGAGACCGATGGAGCTGTGCAAATAGTGAGCTACGTTTCACGACTTTCTTATTTTACATAAGGATTGTAGGATCGGAAGTGTTATGATATGTTTTGTAGGCCCGAAAACTAGGTCTAAAAACCAGTGAATTGGGGATGGTGGTTTTGGGGTGACCAAAATTGATTTTTTTTATTGTTAGGATAAAGACATTGATCCAATAGTGAACAAGGAGTTATTAGTTGAAAACATCAAAGCCCTGAGAGGTATAGCCAAAAATGAACCACCTTCGAGGGTACTCCCGGTTGAGGACAGATCAGTTGGTTGAGAGTTGATAGAAACGAAGACAAATCTTAAATTTCATCGTTGTCACAAACCCCACACGAGGAAGAAGATTGTCACCCAGGCAAAACAACTTGGGTTGAAAGAGGTTTACAGGCTGTCGATAGATCGACTGCTAAAGAAGGTGCAGGAAAAGATTTTGGAAGATAGGAAAGCCATTGGGGATAAATTTGAGGTACATTCGTGGAAGAAAGCCGTTAAATTTGTATTTACTACTTGGAATATGACCCCATTATTGGCATGCATGTGCAGCCCTCCTTGAGGTCTCTCGGATGTCACGGGTGGAACTTATAGAAGATTGGCATTGAACAAGGGATAATTTCACTCGGGAAACTGAATTTTCACCGCGACCACGGACTTGGTTGAAACCTTTGAGGAGATGGATGAAAATATCGTATAAAAGATTGCCCAGTGGACCTCTGACAAATCTAGGGAAATGATGAATATTTCCTCGGTCAAGCGGGGTGTATCCCTTCTCGAATGCACCTTTCCTCTTGGTGATTCGGAAATCGCGGTGGTTTCATGGAAGGTATAATGCCGTAAAGGTTCCAATACAACTTGTTTTCATGCTCCTTATGACTTGCGGCAACAGGGGCCATCTTGAAAGCGGTGTTTGGTGGTATTTTACTGGCAAACAAAATCGTCCAGGACATCGATATAGGTGTGTGTGCAGTTGGCTGAAAAGTATTTGAACATTTTCTCTTTCATGGTGCGGTTCCAACGATTGAAAATACTCAACTTCTCTTCGTTCCGGGTGGAGTAGAGATCGATACCATGCTTTTGAAGCAGCTGATTTACATGTTTGTTGTAAAACTCAGTGCCTTTGTCTGTCCACAGCTTCTTGGGCACACCGCTTGAAAAGGCATCCCGTACCGTCACCCCTTTCTTGTTCTTGAGTGGTATCAGCCAGCCTTATTTGGAGAAGTCATCGATAATGATCAGGATAAATTTATTTCCCTTGTTGTCCCTGGAGAAGTCACTCATATCAACGAGGTCGGCCGCCCTGGTCTCATCCATATCACCCACCGTTACACAGCGTTTATAAAACTAGCGTCGAACTGGTTTGTACAACTCCTCAGCTAGCTCATCGGTCCAGCGAACATTTTTTTAACAACAGACCGAATCGAACTTTGGTACCGATGATGGGTCCGACGATGCTGCAGTTCAAGCGTTCGCGTGTGGTAGAGTTGGGAAAGGTGTTAAGCGAGGCATGCATAGCTTGGTCACATATGGAGTTGCGAGTTGCGTGCGGTTGCATCCTTGTGCTGGGCATAACAAAAATCGTGGTGATATGCTGCCTGGTCAACTTGATTAATGGGTTTTGACCAAGCCTTCGGGGTGCCATCGGGAAGTAGTCGCTTGCTAAGTTTAGTCCCTGGCCCGGTGAAGTTGTGTCCGAGTAGATGCATTTCCATGGGTAATCGGTTGAATCGTTTGTTCATGAACCCTGTACCGGTTGTAGCAACAAACTGAGACTGCTTGGCATCGCACACCTTGCAGTTTCCATCCTTTCTCCGTCGCCCGTTGCTGGTCATTACCTCGCTGGTGTTAACTGTGTCTGTCTTCCTACGACTTTCACGCAGAAAATCATCGCTATTTTATTTTAATAAATGAACGTTGAAGACATTTCCTACAGTGCCAACGCCCCCACGAAGAGTAATCACTACCTCCTACCTCGATCGATAAGACAGTTTATCATTGGGAAGCCGGACTGTGGTAAGACGACGCGGCTGAACAACCTATTCCTGCGAGATGGATGGCTCTGACTACAATTGATTGTACGTCTTCGGAAAATCGCTTCACCAACCTATCTACCAGCTGTTGGAGCAAGCGCTTGAAAAAAGCTTCCCTAAAGCAGATATCCGAGACCTTCTTCAGTGCACGGGCAAGTCACCATACTCGTTTATAGATGTGGTCAACACCTTACCACCACCACGACACCCGAGTGGTATCGACACTTTTTTCTTCGAGCAAGGGAGCGATGTTCCAGACCCCGAGAACTTGATCCCTGACGCAAGAACCTCATGGTGAACCTCATGATGTTCGACGACTTGATGCTGAGAAAACAGAACACGTGTGAAGACAACGTCGATTGTTTTTACCTGTGTCAGAACTACTTCACACTCCCCTTCCAGTCGATCCGGGAAAATGCAAACTTCCCCTGCCTCTTCCAGCAGAACGCTAAGAATATCGACCACATCCAACGCGATCACTGCAACGATCTCACCAAGGAACAGGTTGACGCATTGTGTAATCATTGCTGGTCCGATCCCATTGGATTTGTAACCATCGATTTTACAAGCACCAAGGCAAATGGAAAATATCGATACAAATTAAATGAGTTCTATGAGGTATAAGATAAAGAATGGATCAGCCCGAAGATTTCTTTATGGAATTGAAGTATGAGGGATATCTGGACACAGAGGAACCCCAGCCCTGCAAGTTTGAATGTCCCTGCGAATGCAATTTTGAGTGGGTTCCAGTCGATATGAGGAGCATATGTTGAAAATGCGGTTGCGTGATCCTTCACCCGATCTAAAGCGGTGCAGGTGATTTCAACGCATGGAACTCCACTATTATGCCCTGTCAAGACGATTCGAGGTCACAAATGCACATACCCATGACAATTGAATCTTTCGAAGAAAAGGGATTCGTATCAGCTGTGTAATACCTTCATGTGCAACTCATCGATTAGGGGCGTTCAAACCAACGCTTATGAGCGTTCAACAACATTCGATCCTATTAGATAAATGACGTTTATCATAATAAAGATTATCGACCCTAAGCAACATGAGACACTTGCCAGGGAGTTGCAAGACACAAAACGGAAGATTCAAGCCAGTAATATGCAGCATCGCCTCGACAAGAATAAACTTAGCCGGGACCTTTACAAGGTGTTCAAGCCTGTGGTTGAGGTCAGCGAGAGACACCTTCAAAGATCACCAAAAGATCGCAGACCTTCCTGCAACAGTGCCAGTCCTCCCTCCTCCACCGCCCGAGTTTGCTGACCCACTACTCATTGCACCACCTACAGACACCGTCCTCGGAGCTCGAGCACAGCAGCATTTGCAGCTCAGTATGACTACTTCCGACGACCACACTTTTGGATTGCGATCTGAAAACGATGGTATCTTCATCGGAAGCTCACTAGTTACTTTTGACGGCGATAATTTTTTCATGGATGAAGTACAAAGGAATACTTGGCCTCTGGGAAGTCATTGTGAAAAACAAACCAGAATCGTTCGAGCTCGACGACCTTGACGACTATGCAGAGATCCTGAAAAGTTCCGGTGCTATGTATAAAGGCAATTCCATCCTTTCAAGAAACCGGGCCCGAAGGCGAATAAGAATTACAAGTGGAAGGGAATTGTGTCGCACATCTACCAGAAGTATAAGTTTGACAGTGAGCTGCAACCCGTTTTTTTTTCCAACTTCAAGCAGCTTCTCGATCGCTTGGAACTGTGTGCTGCATCATACCGAGCAGGAAATAATGGTGTGCGCAACGAAATTGTGTCGATTATCCATGCTATGAAAAAGGGTAGACATATCAGCATCGAAGAATATATGGAGCTTCATCATTGCATCTTATAAGTAAATGTTGCAAATCAAGAAAGGTTACGCCTGAAAGTACGCATACATGGTAGAGGAGTGTTTGACACAATCGTCAGTTTGGCTGGACGCATGTTTACTTCTTCTGCCACCAAAACCAAAGGAAGTAAGGTCGTGAGTTCAAACACCAATCCAGCTTTGAAAAAGGGACCCCAAAGCCGTCGACCATGTGGTTGATAACGTGACCCTCCCCGAGAACGCAGAATGTCTTCTGAACAGTCCAATGTTCAACGCAGCAAACCGGAGCAAACCCTGTTTATCAACCTGATCTCCGGTTCTGGCATTGCTACCATCCACGACTTCGTGCAGCGCTATAAATAAATACATAATGTCCAACATCCTTATAATCAACCCTTCGACGAAAGTCTCCAAGAATATCAGGTTCAAGAATACGAACCTCAAGCTGGTGCCAACCTGAAAAATCCAGGTGAGATCCGAATCAACATCGAAACCTAAGACTTGTTCCTCCATCCCACTGAAAGTTATCTCTTGGTAGAGGGGCGACTGTAAAAAACACGGTAGTGCATATGCTAATGCGAATCTAGTGTCTCTCATTCACGATGGAATCATGTATCTCTTCAATACCATCAGTTACAATTGATGCAAACTCTCACGCCAGCTGATCGAACATATCAACCACCCAGTCGTTGCCATCACCATCCTGGGAATGTTGATTTATCCCAACAATTTCTCCAAATCCCAAGGTCTCAACTAGCTGTGGTACAAAGATTCATCTACCGAAGCCGAGGCCGAAAACACAGGGTTTGCAGCACGTCATGGGTATATTATCACCCAGCCCGCCAACAAAGGATCGTTTTCATTCACCATACCCTTGAGACACATTTTCGGCTTTGTAGACGATTACAACAAGATTGTGTATGGATTCAAGCACGAATTGTCACTCTTCCGCTCCTCGGACGACAATGCCATCCTGCTGTTGCCGTCAACGAGGTGGCAAAAATCAACCTGAGTAAGATATCTTGGTTTGTTTCTCACGTCCTTCCTTCCTTCCGATGAAAAAAAAACCTGCGTTTGAACAAGACAATCCAGAGCAAGAGTAAGATCGACTGTGGTGTCCGAATACGACAGTGTGATTCTACAAGTTGTACCCAAACCTAGCTTACAGTTCCACTGGCGTTTGTCTGCCAAGAGCGGTCGGGAGAAACCGAGATACATTATCGTAGCCTTTCAGACCGGTAAAAGTACAATCGGACTCAAAATGCAGCCGTGTTCGACCACTGCCAGTTGCGAACTATCTACGTCACTCTCAACGCAGAACGCTACCCGGTGGTAGACTTTAATGCCAGTTTCACACAAGCCAAGATCGCCAGAGTGTACAAGAATGTCGCAGATATCTGAAAAAAAACTACTTCAACATGGACCATTTTATCAGCAAATGCAACATTAACCCCTCTGATTTCGTCGATCTGTACCCACTGTTTGTCATTGAGCTACGGCTCAACAAACACAAAACGATCAAGACGGTGGGCACATCGATCTTAGAGGTGAACATCTCACCATCCGTTTTCATCTTCGAGAGGTACATGTATGAATAAATGACTTATCACGAACATGGTTTGAACTTGACAAAAGGTCAACATAAAAAACTATAACGGGCTGCCAAGAAAGGTTGTCCAGTCTCCATTCGTTTGTCCCATGCAAACCTGGCTCACTTCTCGGCAGGTTCAAAAGATTATCAAGCTTCTCCACAAAAGGTACTGGTGGTATGAATTGGGAGCTGAATACCACCCATATGAAGGTAAACATGCAAAAAGTATGTGGATTCCTATCCATGTTGGCAGTGCTAGCAATGAGGGCACTCCCCATGATAGCAAAAGACTATTCTACCAGTCTTAGGTGTTGAAGCCTTGAGCGGTTTGGGTGGTGTAGCTGTCAAAAAGGCCTTAAGGTTTGGATTGTACCTGAAACGTGATGGATGCGTTTGCACAGTGAATCACAATGGCAACTGTCTCTTCCTCAAATCCCCAAACGCCCGGATTACCTATGGGTATGGACTCTACTTGAAGCGTGGTCAGCAATTCCACGACGGAGCCGGTTTGATTTTATATTTAAATGCTAATAGCCCCTTCAAAAACATTTCCCTCCTCGGTATGCTCCTATAAATTAAATGAACGATTTAGATTTTGGGTACCGGCAGACTATAGTCGAATATGTGTAGAATCAACTCGATTCAGAAGGTAACAAACTACCTTGAACGCCTATAAACGTCTGGACAAAGCTGTATCTGTAGCACTGGGTGCTTGTTCTGTTGGTAGTTTGGTGTTAACCAGCAGTACCCTGGGTTCAGCTTTGAACGGTACATGTGTTATAGCCACCCTTCCTCTGGGGTTTCTAGCGTGCTTGAATGCTACCACCGTAATGGATCTCACACGAATTTGTAGGCATGTAACCAAAAAAGAAAAAGAAACACCACGATACCTTGCGATTGGTCCAGTCCAAAAAGTCCTTGGTTGAGCAATGTGTCAGCTCTGATTTAGCTGATGATGAACAGATCGATAATGCCGAGTTTGGGAAAGTCGTCACCTGCCTCAAAAACTACTACGACCATAAAGATCAGCTGCAGCAAGTCCAATTTCATAGAGAATCTGTCAATATGTTCCTTTTAGGTTTTTCCCACCATCCCCAATTCAATGGTTTTAGACCCGATTTCCAAGCCTAAACAACATACCCTAACACTTCCAATCATACCGTCCTTATCAAAAATATAAAAGTCGTATTAATCATACCAAGTGCGCCTGTTTTTTCTTTCATCCCATAGCTCACGATTTGCAGAGCTCCATCGGTCTCTCTCTTTGCCCAGACGATGGTCAGCTGTTTGTTTAGTCTTTCACATCCCCAAGTGCGGATATTTTTCTCTTTCCAGTGCAAGTTAAAATTTTTGCGAACCCACACTTCGTGTCAACATCTTTAATGTCTTTGACAATCCAGGGTGAGTCCTGACCTACTCCTCGCCATTTGAGAGTTTCCTCATCAGTATTTTCCAAAATTTCTACCTCTTGCGCCATATTCTCTCTCTGATCAGACATATTTGTAATCTTACAATCCATTGTATTCATTCTATCAGTAGATTTTTATTTTTGGTGTGTTTTCTTTCTTCCACAAAGATACATTTTTCAACGACCCCAACCCCCACTTGTTTCCCTTCAACACCAACCACCCACGTTTTGCCCTCTTAATCCCGTCAACAAGCGTGCAAGATTTTCGGATTTTTAGATCCGGTCCCAACAGAAATTCCCCTCAAAATGCTCACGCGTATTTCGATATGTTAGTCCTTCGTTGATCCGCGGAATAAATTGACTATATACCACTTGTTACTCTCTTTATAAGCTTCCGAATGAAGTATAAGGTATATCTATAATTAAGGACTGAAGGGTCCTAGAAGTCCATTCCATTATTCAAAATGTCCATTTCATTATTCAAAATTGACTGTTTCTTATTTTTTACGCGTATTTTGGCATTTAGGTCCCCCGTAACCCCTCTAATGGTCATTGCGGCACATATTGTTTATGTAAATGAGGTAAAAGGTATATCTATAATTAGGACTAAAGGGTCGCAGCATTCCATTCCATTATTCAAAATATCTAAAAAAAAATATTCAAATTTTCACGCGTAATTTGGCATTTAGGTATTACGTAACCCCTGTAATGGTCATTGCGGCACATATTGTTTAGTCTCAGTTTATTCCTCTATTGATAAGCTTTAATTTGGTTTAAAAAATTTCCTGAATTGAGAGCTGACGGGTTGCAGCAGTCCATTCTATTATTCAAAATACTAGTAAGTTATTTTTTATGTTCAAGCGGATTTCGAAATTTAGTTCCTTGTTACTCCTCTAATATGCGTTGCGGAACATGTTGACTATATACCTTTTGTTCCTCTCGTATTAAGCATTCGAATGAGGTATAAGGTAGATCTATAATTAAGGCTAAAGTGTCCCAAAAATCCATTCCATTGTTTTTAATATCCATTTCATTATTCAAAATTGGCTATTTCTTCATTTTAACGCGTATTTTGTCATTTATGTCCCCAATAACCCCTCTAATGGTGATTGTGGCTCATATTGTTTATACTCAGTTTATTCCTCTATCAAAAAACTTTGATTTTGTGTATATTTTTTCCTTCAAGTTAGGAGCTGACGGGTTGCAGCAGTTCATTCCATTATTCAAAATAAGCTATTTCTCAATGTTCACGCGTATTTTGATGATTCTCTTCTAATATCCGTTACGGAACATATTGACTATATACTTTTTTGTTCCTCTCTTGATAGGCTTTCGCATAAGGTATAAGGTATAACTATAGTTAGGGCTTCAAAGGTCGAAGCAGTCCATTTCATTATTCAAAATATCAGAATTGGCTATTGCTTAATTTTCACGCGTATTTTGGCATTTAGATCCTCCGTAACCCCTCTAATGGTTATTGTGGCTCATATTGTTTATACTCAGCTTATTCCTCTATCAATAAGCTTTAATTTGGTGCATAACTGTTTCGTTAAATAGGAGCTGACGGGTTGCAGCAGTCCATTCCATTATTCAAAATAAGCTATTTCTCAATGTTCACGCGTATTTTGATGATACTTCTCTAATATCCGTTGCGGAACATATTGACTCTATACCTTTTGTTCTTCTTTTGACAAGCTTTCGAATGAAATATACGGTATATCTATAGTTATGGGTTGAAGGGTTAAAGCAGTCTGTTCCATTATTCAAAATATCCATTTCATTATTCAAAATTGGCTATTTCTTAATTTTCACACGTATTTTGGCATTTAGGTCCTCCGTAACCCTCTAATGGTCATTGAGGCACATATCGTTTATACTTACTTTATTCCTCTATCAATAAGCTTTAATTTGGTGTATAAATGTTGCCTTGATTAGGGACTGACGGGTTACAGCAGTCCATTCCATTATTCAAAATATGCTATTTCTTCATGTTCAAGCGTATTTCGATATTTAGGTTCTTCGTTTGTCCTCTAATATGAGTTGCGGAGCATGTTGACTATATACCTTTTGTTCCTCTCGTAATAGGCATTCGAATGAGGTATAAGGTTTATCAATAATAAGGGGCTAAAGGTTCGCAGCATTCCATTCCATTATTCAAAATATCTATTTCATTATTCAAAATTAAATATTTCTTAATTTTCACGCATATTTTGGCATTTAGGTTCTCCGTAACCCCTCTAATGGTCATTGAGGCACATATAGTTTATACTCAGTCTATTCCTCTATCAATAAGCTTTAGTTTGGTGTATAAATTTTGCCTTGATTAGGGACTGAAGAGTTGCTGCAGTCTATTCCATTATTCAAAATAAGCTATTTCTTCATGTTCAAGCGTATTTCGATATTTAGGTCCTTCGTTTCTCCTCTAATATGCGTTGCAGAACATGTTGACCATATACCTTTTTTTCCACTAGTAATAAGCTTTTGAATTAGTTATAAGGTTTATCTATAATTAGGGGGTAAAAGGTCGCAGCATTCCATTCCATTATTCAAAATATCTATTTCTTTATTCAAAATTGACTATTTCTTAATTTTCACGCGTATTTTGGCATTTAGGTCCTCCGTAACCCTCTAATGGTCATTGCGGCACATATCGTACATACTCGGTTTATTCCTCTATCAATAAGCTTTAATTTGGTGTACAAATTTTGCCTTGATTAGGAAATGAAGGGTTGCAGCAGTCCATTCCATTATTCAAAATAAGCTATTTCTTCATGTTCAGGCGTATTTCGATATTAAGGTTTTTCGTTTGTCCTCAAATATGCGTTGCGGAACATGTTGACAATATACCTTTTGTTCCTCTGGTAATAAGCATTTGAATGAGGTATAAGGTTTATCTATAATTAGGGGCTAAAGGGTCGCAGCATTCCATTTCATTATTTAAAATTGACTATTTTTTAATTTTCACGCGTATTTTGGCATTTAGGTCCTCCGTAACCCCTCTAATGGTCATTGCGGCACATATCGTTTTTACTCAGTCTATTCCTCTATCAATAATTTTTAATTTGATGTATAAATGTTGCCTTGATTAGGGACTGAAGGGTTGCTGCAGTCTATTCCATTATTCTAAATAAGCTATTTCTTCATGTTCATGCATATTTCGATATTTAGGTCCTTCGTTTCTCCTCTAATATGCGTTGCAGAAGATGTTGACCATATACCTTTTGTTACTCTCGTAATAAGCTTTTAAATGAGGTATAAGGTTTATCTATAATTAGGGGCTAAAGAATCGCAGCATTCCATTTCATTATTTAAAATATCTATTTCATTATTTAAAATTGACTATTTCTTAATTTTCACGCGTATTTTGGCATTTAGGGCCTCCGTAACCCCTCTAATTGTCATTGCGGCACATGTCATTTATACTTAGTTTATTACTCTATCAATAATTTTTAATTTGGTGTATAAATGTTGCCTTGATTAGGGACTGAAGGGTTACAGCAGTCCATTCCATTATTCAAAATATGCTATTTCTTCATGTTCAAGCGTATTTCGATATTAAGGTCCTTCGTTTCTTTCTTTAATATGCGTTACGGAACATGTTGACTATTTACCTTTTGTTCCTCTTGTAATATCGGAGAACCTTTTAGAACTCTTGATTTAATAGCTTCGTAAAGGTTCGTAAACTTTGTCAATTTCTTTGAAAAAATTAGAGGTTTAAATTTTAGCAACTAAAGTTTCAAGTGACCGGTGTAAATTGTAGAATTGATTGTTGGTTGCTTAACGTTCAGTGGCAAATAGTTCATGCATGTTCAGGACGAGAACAAGTTAACAATAAATACAATAGGTAGGTTTTGTAATAGAGGCCAACCGGGATGATAGTCGAGAAAATTTGGACTGACACTGGAAAATGAGAGTATATTGGATAGGGACAGAAATTTTGTCTTGCAACAGGCCACCTACGGATCCCACAAAGAGTTGTTGCAAGGGGTCTTGATTTTCAAAGAGCTAAGCACTTTACTTATTCGAGGCATCGGATTTAATATCCCCATTCTGACCGGACGTGGCTGCAAACTTGATACATCCCACACAGCCAAATGGACGCCCCACTTTGGAAGCATTTTACTGCCGGTCGGAAGAATACCAAGCTACCACAATTCTGTTCCCTCAGCCCCCAGGGTTGTCAATTGTAAAATAAATACAAAACATAAAAATTATGAACATTGTCAGAAAAATAAAATGTATTTGTACTCACTACGAAACAAGTGGAAAGCTCGGCGAGTCTCGCTTTTCGTCGTGTTTCTAAAGCTCGTACAAATACATTTTATATTACAATGTGATCAATTTTATTTGGCAATCGCCAATGGCAGTCAGCAGGGTTAAAGAAATCAGTTGTTTGATCTGTTAGTCAAATGCGTTTGTTTAAATATACTTTTTCACTTTTTTTGGTCTTTTGGAAAATGTTCTTTGTGCTGTTTTTAGACCCTTCTACAACGAAATTTGTTTTACATGCACACATATAAAAATTGCGGTTTTTATCCAACGCAATCATAGGTTTGAACGTAGTTTTCAATTTAGACTCGTTTATATTTTTTCGTTTGGGCTTGTATCATATTTTTCCTCCGGTTTATATGATCCGTTCATCCTATATTGACTCTTAAAATTCAAGAGTCTATCTAAAAATGAGGGTACTTTTTATATGGCCTTCCAAATACCGTTTCGATCCCTAACATCACTGAAGAGACATTTATTGTCGAAATCCGGATCTGGTGTACTGAAAAAATATTGACACCGTATGTTTGTGGCATAACATCGTGGCCACAAGTTAAATTTGTTTTCTGTTTAGTATTAAATTTATATTAAGATCCATTTTGTTACATCTTGTGATCAATTTTATTTGGCAATCGCCAATGGCAGTCAGCAGGGTTAAAGAACATCAATTGTTCGACCTGTTAGTCAAATGCGTTTTGTTTAAATATACTTTTTCACCTTTTTGGTCTTTTGGAAAATGTTGTTTGTGCTGTTTTTAGACCCTTCTACAACGAAATTAGTTTTACATGCACACGTATAAAAATTGCGGTTTTTATCCAACGCAATCATAGGTTTGAACGTAGCTTTCAATTTAGACTCGTATATATATATATATATATATATATTTTTATATATACACACAAGTACAAACACTACTTTTGTACAGGTATACAGACCTATTTGTATACTTGTTCTAAAAACTCCTTTTAAGACTGTGAAACTCATCAGGCTTTTTCCGACGCCTAGTATGTGAGCAATATGCCCCTCAGGGCCTTAAATGACAACTATGTTAATTATCTTTCAGTTGTTTTGTCTCCTAACTTGTACATGTACATTATTTCCAACTCAAATCACACAAAAAAAAACACTACCACCGAATACCCATGCAAGCGCAAATAAACACGAATTTAAAATCTAAATGATTTCAAGATCTAGCTATTTCAGTCTCTTTCTGTCATTCGAATAATTATAGTTAGTCAGTCGTTTGCTTGTAAATTTCGAGATTTTTTTTTGTAACGGAACCAGTTACTAGACGCAAGTGGATAATTGGGACTGGCTTTAATCAGACTGTAACGGGACCTGAATCTTTTTTTATTTTATTTTTGCCGAATTAAGTTCCCATGTATTTCTCAGCCTACGTTAACTTTCTCATGACTCATTCCGATATTGATGTCTGTCCCGTGTAGAATTGGTCTATATGATTAAAAAGCTAGTACTTTTTTAAAAAAATATTTCCAGAACTATGTCGGATTTACTGTGTACAAACCAATGAATTTCAGAGACTTCTTACACTTGGAACACAGGTTAAGTTATTCGGCAAAATAACCAAGTTAAACCACTTTTTTGCATTCCATACTAACAAACTAAGTTCTGTATGAGTTTCAAACTACAAAGTCTGCTTGTATTTTGCCTTTTCGCCTAATTCTATACGTATTCTTATCCAGATAAATTTCCTTTTTCCATTTTGCCCGAACGGTGTTTTTGTCGACTATTTTAACACGAATTAATAGTTGTGCGATTCCCCGTTTATTTTTCACACATCATCCTAAGTTTCTATCGATTAGATTTCAAATTTCAAAACAACTTTTCATGGAGATACGGCGCCGGCATCATGCATAAGTATATATTATTTTTAATAAAATAAAGTGATACAACTCAGATTATTATGCATAAAAACATATATGTGACCCGCCATAAAATTTGCAGGCTTATGGAGGTAGAACGTCATTGTTAGAAAAATCATAAACATGATAAATATCGAGATTCAATGAAATACGTTATTGTGAAGAAGAGATAAATAGTTATCAAAGGTACCAGGATTATAATTTAGTACGCTAGACGCGCGTTTCGTCTACATAAGACTCATCAGTGACGCTCATATCGAAATGCTTATAAAGTAAAAAAAAGATAAACACTTTCCTTGGCTTCTTTTTTGCTGACGCCGAACTATACATCATATATAAGTTTTGAAGAAGTTTTACTTTATCGTTTGAAGTGAAAAATATTTGAATCTACATTTTAAATTGATACAAAAAAACAATCAAATTTCTGCTCTATAGATTTCCTTTTATAAATTTTCTTTCAGAGTCTGAAATATATCCATAATAAATGCACCGTATCAAATGCATATATATGAAAACACCTACCTATAAACTGTCTAAAAAAAAATCTAGATTAAAAGACGAATTTAAAAAAAAAATAATTCTTAAAGCTTACTTTGACCAATATTAAACTAACTTCATTTCAACAAGTTTAAATTACATGTTCTAAAATAGAGCTAAGAATTTTTGTATTGTAGTAAATTTAAGTCTTTGAAATTTTATTCAAAAATGCTATTTAACATTACTAAGAGCCAATAAATACAATAATTTTGTATTTTATAAATTAGTGCCTTCAATAAATAAAAGCCGTCATAGAACAGTCTCATTTTCGTGCCGATATTCGAAATGACTCGTTTCATTGCTATTACAACAAATATGTCATAATTACATGACAGAGAGTTTTGTTTCGAAATATTCTAGATAAATATACAAAAAGCAAATTTTAGACAATGTACCCTCCTAAGACTGGAAGTGGCTAGTCACATATAGTTAACGGCGTTTTTCTCACAATGACGTTCTACCTCCATAAGCCTAGATATGTCGTGGCTGGTCACATATAGATAAATCGTGTAGATGCTTAAATATTAAAGAAACAGAATATTTAAAAGTAAAGTAATACATTTTTAAAGGTTAATAATGAGCAGAAGAATTGCCGGAAAACGATAAAGAAATCTATGTAAAATAATGTAACCGTAACGTATTGCATTCTAAACTCTCAGCACTCTGCATCTAGAAAAAGTTACCGTTAAACAAGTCACATTATTTATTTTATTATTTAATCACTTTGTGATAGCAGTACCTGCTGCATTGGTTTGTATGTGTGAACGTTATTCGATATAACGTCAGGAACGATTACTCGTGGCGTAACGTCATTCGGCATCGTGTTAGGCAGCAACCATTTGATTTTCTAGGGGGGGGGGGGGGGGGGGGGGGGGGCTATGGTTTTTTTTGGAAAAAAAAGTTTGTTTCCAGTTTTTGGAGAAAAAAATAATTTGTTTTTGATTCTGAGAAAAAAAAATTGTTTGTTTCACCCTAAGCTGCCACTATATGTAATGCTAAAATTGAAAGAAAAAAATTGTTTTCGACTTGTCGCGAAAAAAATGGATTGTTTTTCGCCATAGGCAAAAAAAAAATTTGTCCAGAAAAAAAAACCATAGCCCCCCCCCCCCAGAAAATCAAATGGTTGCTGCCTTACCTTAAATAGTTTAAAAAATTACATGAAACAAAAATAACACTTTCTGCGACATAATCACTACGTACTTAATATGCTACTTATTATTACGTTATCTGCACTGAATGGATGAAAATGAGTGAAACATTAAAGTTCTGTAAACCCAAAACAATATATTCATACCTTAATGTTTTTGATATAGACATTTTTGTGTGTACAAGGGCCTCTCTTTGTTATTTTTTTTTTTTTTTTTTCAAATTGGTGAACTACGTTTTTAAATTATCATGTCTTAAGTTGATCAACGTTGGTTTACGGATGCCTAGCAAAAATCTTGTATTACAGACAATGTTCTGCGACATTGACTTTGACATTGACCCCAAGATATAAATATCTTGCCGTAGCATAATTGTACCTTAAAACCAATATAAATCTAGAAAATTCCAAGTTTAATGTTGATATTTCCAGATAAAGGTTGCTAATTCCACGATTAAGGTTGATAATTCCAATATTAAGGTTGATTATTAGAAACAAAGGACGGCACTAATACGCTTTCGTAAGTATGCCATTGTGGAAACTATATGTCTCTCTTGTTATTAGAAATTCATTCTAATGTGAAGTGAGAATGTCTCGAAAAAAGATACAGACCTTGGATGGTGTAAACTTCCCCAAAAAAACCTGTATGATGTAATGGTGTATGGCATATTGTGCAATGATAGAAAGTGTATGGTTGTATGGAGTATGTTGCAAGGGGGAAAGTGTAATGACGTATCTTGCTATCAGGGATGATGTAAATGAATGATGTACCGAATACGCCATTTAAACCTATGCAAAATATTGAAAAAAACTGATTTTTAATTTTATACAATAATTTAAAATAATAAACAGTGGCGGATCCAGAAATTTTCATAAGTGGGGCCCACTGACTGACCTAAGAGGGGGCCCGCTCCAGTCACGCTTCAGTGATTCCCTATATAAGCAACCAAATCCCCCCCCCCCTAAATCCGCCTCTGATAAATGAATAATTGTGTAGTCGCACTCCTTCTTTAAAATTGAACTGCATTATGGTGTAATGTGTAAGGCATATTGTGCAAATGTGTAACGTGCATGGTGTAATGGCACAGGGTGTATGGTGTACTTGTGTATGTTGACTGTTGTAGAGGTGTATGATGTTAGTGAGAAGTTTACACCATCCAAGCACTGTAAATATACATCACAACAGGCATATGCCAAGCACATTATACTCCGAATAGTTGAAAAGTGTCTTTTGATAAACCAAAATATTCATCCCAGATCTGTACACGGCGTCATATTTACACTTCATAGACCTCGTGTCAATGTCGATAGTAAATCAGTATGACACTAATGTGTTTTTATCACTTTTTAAGAATAATAAATCAATGATACAGATGTGTTCTATCTATGAACAGAAAAAGTGATGAATTAAAATGTAAATATGAAATTTTAAAAATAAATGTAATTAAGTTTGTGGTTGAAAAACGGTTACATTATACTGAGACTTTAAAATAGCTAATCATTTTAATTTATCATATTTCTACGTATTATACTTTATCTTACTTAAGAATTGAATGCTTCTTTTTGTAACTTCATTGGGGTGTAAAAGCGTTGACCGAAGTACATTTTGTATGAAGCGCGGAAGCGCTTCATACTAAAAATGTGCGCACGGTCAACGCTTTTATAACCCTATGAAGTTACAAAAAGAAGCATTCAATATTTATAATTACATTTTTTAGCAATGATCATGAAAACACGAATTTTATTATTGTTTTATTTAATTCACCTGTGCACTTTATTGTGGGACCACGTGTTATCATGAATGAAAAGTTTTATTGAGCAATGCAATTGCTTACGGAATAACACGTGGTGTGCAGTTAGCCAATCAGAATAAAGTATCATAATAAAACATACAGCTAATGTAATTATAAGCTGTTAACATAAATGCACAAACAGTAGTACCATGATGCAATTAAAATTTTGTCAAATATTCATAAATACATTTTTTTATTATTATTATTTTCACATCTTTCTCTTCCCTTTTTTGTATTTGTAGTATGTATATGCTTATATAAATCAAACAAATATGAGAAAATGGAACATAAGTATGTGTATTGAGAGTAATTTGAAGATGTATGCTAAAAAATATACTGGGGAGTTTTCCTCCATAATGATATAGCCAGGGCATGTCAATCTGACAGGCTCTTTTTCATAAATTCCAACGGGATATTATTTTCAACACAAGTAAAGTCATTTGTATTAGCCTAAAATTATCAAAAAAATCATACGAATTTCATTTCCTATACACTGCCTTTCGTCCTTGCCTTTTCTAAATAGCTCAATGTAGAATTCAACCACTCTTCTTAAAGAAAAGAACATTTTGAGCTAGATGTCTTATCGATCGTTAATGAAATGAAATATACTGCCTTGGCAGTAAAAGAATATGATAACTTGAAACAATATTCCATCAAAATTAAAGCAGTATTCACCTTTTAAATGTGTTTTAACCTGATAAGACACTTGTGATAAGTTGACCGATCAGCTGGTGGTCACGAAGTATGACGTGATATGCATGCCAGCCTAAATTTGACGCTGAAGAAACAATTAAGCCAATCAAATTCCGTATAGTTTGGTAAATGACGTCATATCCATATTTTGATTTAAACACTGATATTCAGTGCCATTTTTTTTTTAAGTACTAGTCCATCAGCTGGTAAGGTTAAACATTTTTTTTGTATAAATCTAAAGAGTAATTTCTGAAGAATATTTTAAGAGGTGTTAGACTTTTGAAAAAGTGTCCAAAAGGGGTTTAAAGGGGTCTTATTTAAGAGTATATCAAAATCTTTGTTTAACCCATATATACAGAAAAAAGAAAATGTAACCAAGTATTCGGCACTATTTCTCTTATCAACTTGAACAAATCATATTTTATTAATACGAAGGCTAATTTTTATTGAATTTTTAAATCGTATAGGACCAAGAAAAAAAGGGGGAGTATAATATCTAAAATTCATGATTATGAAAGAAACAAAGCATACATACTAGTTTTCTTGATAAAAAAAAGGTATATTTTTTACATTGAAACATAGAGCATCAAGTAACAAAAGGCAGTTGAACAAAATTCAAAGGTAAGAAAGGGAAAAAACATGGAATCAATTACAAACACAAACATAAGCAATGTACATCACAGTCATTAAAAAACACTCATAGTACTAAAAATATAAAAGAACTGTCAGGGTTTCAAGATCTATATTAAAGTGCTTTTAACAACAGAATCACCACATTTTAAGGTCATGAAGAAGGTCAATCCATAGAATCATCATCGTCATCGTCAGCCATATCAACGATTTGATTATTCTTGTTGCTACAAGTATTCGTACATTTGCAGCCATCTGTATAGGATAAACCTTGTCGAACACATGAACATCTTTTGGTGGCACAACCAGCTTTACATGAACAGCTTATCAGTATCAATAAAGCATCTAACACAGGCGGTTGGTCTAGCCAATTGATGCTGATCAAATCGTTCTTAACAATCTAATCATGGTTGTTTGGCGATGGAACAGTGTTGTGTTGAACAGCAGATTTCCAAATCTTTGCCTAAAAGTTGGCTCGTTTGATGTGCTTTAACATTGCATCTTTTGTTGGGGGCAGTAGATGATAATTGCACATTTATTAATCTGCGTTTGGAATAATAATATTAGAACTGATATAATTCTGAAAATAGCATGCCAATACTTCCACATCCGTGTCGGACGGTTTTATACCAATAGAATCGTAACCTTTGTCAGCTATGTGTTTTGCATGAAGAAACATCTTTGTGTTGGCTTCTTCCTGTATACTTAGAAGCTCAATGTATTCTATACTTGTCGGTATTTCATTTTCAACATATATTTTGTGGCACATACTTCCATATGATACAAATAAACTGGGACTATTATACTAATAGTATTAGTCTTAATCTACCAACTGACACACATTTCTTCAATTGCCGAGGACAAGATTGTTTTGATCTAGAAATTGTCGTTATGATTTGACCTCCCAAGGACCTGCGATTCCGTTCTAAATTTTTTATGGATATTGTGGGATACTGATCAGTGACAAAATCAATGCGGGGAGCTCTTTCTGAAACTAAAAGGGTGTTTTATTAAACAACAATTGCCAAATCAGAAAAAGTACTTGGTATCCTAGTAAAGTATAGCTAAAAATTAGCGACCATTTTATGATTAACAAAAATAGAGATATCAGTAAATATTCCCTTAATAACTTCATATCCTTAAGTCTCTATGTCACTTATGCTTATTCTAAAAAGTGGTCTATATTTGTGCACGCATGAAAAAACGTTATTATTCTTTTTTTATGTAATATTTGTACATGCTTGCTTTATACATATAAACTTGAACATGATACTATACAAATACATGAACTTTTACTGCTGAGGATGCTTTTGAAATGCAAATGTAAACAAATAACTGAAATAAACGGCATGGGATGTTTAAACATGTTTTTAAAAATAAGGGTGACGATATTCAAATTTTTACATCAATTATTTAAATGGCAAATTATTATTAATATGGTATAAACATTTCAAAGACTGCAATGAATATTCAAAATATACTTTGAGTTGGCAGATATTTTCCATACTTATAAAATTTGTAATATAAATTGATAAAAGTACTTATAACTTGAAAAAATATATATATGTGCGAATTTGTACATTAATATAACGTTTATTTTGAAGTAAAAAGAAAAAAAGACATGTAAAAATATCATATCGCTCCAACTCTCAAAGTATCTGATGAATAAAAATCTTTTAACTTAAAGATAATAAAGTGTTTGCCTACATACACGCAAATAGGGCGCAATTGCCATGTGCAGTGGCAAGACGTTCAACTCATCATATAACAGGAGATGTCGTCAGCTATTGTACAACTGAGCATAGATATAGTCAGATGAGGTATGTGTGCCTATGAGACAACTTCCCATCTAAGTCGTCACAGTTTATAAAAAGTAAACCAATATAGGTCAAAGTTCAGTCTTTAACACAGAGCCTTAGTTTACACCGAACAGCAAGCTATAAGGGACCCCCAAAAATAACAACTGTAAAACTATTCAAACGGGAAAGCCATTGGTCTTATCTATAAAAAAAAAAAAAAAACGAGAAACGAGAAACAGTTATGAACCACATCAACAAACGACAACTACTGAAAATCAGTTTCCTGACAGGTGCAAACAATTGCAGCGTTATTAATGGTATCAAACATTCATCCTAATCTGAACCAAAAAATGCAACATCAAAACATATAAAGACATACTATAAAATATCACAGACTGACAGTCTTACGTCATGACAAACACCTACCTTAACATTTATGAACTATGCTACTAAGTATACTTAATAAGGTATACAGTGTGGATAAACTATACGGAACACAAGAACCAACGATATGAACATTAGTTATACAGACACCATCAAATCAATCCAAGTTGACAAAATACGTGAAAGCTACACACCATTTTCTTGTCCGTCAAATTGAGATATTTTAGTTAAAAGTCTTGCATTCCTCATTCTGACAACTTCACTATGTCGCGATTGAAAAAAACGTGCTTAACGAATTTATCGTTGTCCGTCGTTAGTCGTCACAAACTATTAAAAAATTCGTCTCCTCTGAAACCAATGGGCAAAATTTAACTAAACTTAGACACTCATTACTTTGGAATCTTGTTTTAAAATATATCAAAAAATCTTGCTTGTAAACCATCACCGCCAACATGGATAAAAAATAAACATAGAAATAAAATGCAAGTTGTGTTTATTATCCTAAAAACTGCAATTAATGAACAAAAACTGACTAAAGCAGAAATTACATAATATTGAGATATTCCTGCTGTCCAAATCATCAAAACTGTCGGACGACGTATTACAGAAGTTATTGCCCTTAAATAATCAGCATGACAAGATCTTTACTGAAGAGTTATCATAACCCAAGTCGTTGGGTGACCTCTTATTATCGTTATTGAATTTTAAGGACGATACATCCAATTATTTTTTTCATATCTGCAATTTCAGATTTTTTTTATTTTGGAAGTAACTTCGTTATGCTAACAATGACAACTTGTTAGTTTATGTTTTATGAAATTATTTCAACCTGTCATCATCAATTTCTGTGTCTGTTGAATTCTGTCAGATTTTCCATCAACACCGTGTTGTTTATATGAAGGGTTGTGACATTGATTTTGTTTTGAAAGGGAATTTACTCCTTATTAACCCAATATGGTAACTATCCATGTATAAAGATATTTTTAGGACATTCTATATCAAATATACATAGTCACTCCTATGTTAGTTATCTGCCCTTGATCTGTATATCTTTGACATAGAAAAACTCATAGACTGGTTCTCTGTCCTTGATCCGTGTATCTCTGACAGATACGACAACATGGGTAACTCAGATACCTGCATGTTACACGAACTAGAACCAGCCTAGCAAAACTCATAAACTGGTTCTCTGTCCTTGATCTGTGTATCTCTGACAGATATGATAACAAGGGTGACTCAGTTACCTGTATGTTACAAGGAATTGAACCAGCCTAGTAAAACTCAGAGACTGGTACTCTGTCCTTTGTATCATTATCTCTGACAGAAACGAGAACATGGGCGATTCAGTTACCTGTATGTTACAAGGAATAGAAGCAGCCTAGCAAAACTCATAGACTGGTACTCTGTTCTTGAAACACCCATAGCCAGAAATTAGTAGTGGTTTTGCTAATTAATATTCATAATATGTAAATGAGAATTGTACCACGTGATAGTACTTTGAACTGGACTGGCTAATATCATTAAAATCTTTAAAACACGGATATTATAAGTTGCCCGTCACAGAGTCCTTATTTACAATCACTTTGACATTTCCGTAAAGTTGTCAGGCGGTCAAAATCAAAACAATGAACGCGAAATTAGTGAATTTTTCGTGCTTTCGTGAGTTTATGCTCCTTGAAATAGTGACATTTTAACTTTACGTGGGAACCTAGAGTTCAACGACTACACATACAAGGTTTGGACATGCTCATTCTTTGGAAATTCAAGTTTCAAATTTCACCCCGGCAACCTGTTTTTGTAATGACATTGTAAGCCAATTTTCAACACGAAGTTTGCAAATTTGACGTTTCAGCCATTTAAGCCTGTATTTTACACTGCAATGATAAAAGCCTCTCGCTTCGATTTTTAAAATTGCTCAGGAACCTGTATTTTTGCAACAACAGCCACTATGTTTCGTTTAAATGGTGTATATTGTTGTGTATATTCATTTTCTGCCCCGGCAACCTGTCTATCACTTAAATTAAAATTAGAAAATACACATTTTTTAAAAATTCCCTATCATTTTAATGTACTTTCCGTGACCCGTATCCGATTTCTTTAGTATAATATTCAAATAAGCAAAGTGGCATTGATTTCTGGATATGCTGTAACAGATACGACAGCTTGGGTGAATCAGTTACCTGTATGTTACAAGGGATAGAAACAGCCTAGAAAAAACTCATAGACTGGTTCTCTGACATTTAAATTATTATCTCTGACAGATACGACAACATGGGTGACTCAATTACCTGTATGTTACAAGGAATAGAACCAGCCTTGCAAAACTCATAGACTGGTTCCCTGTCCTTTATATCAGTATCTCTGACAGATACGACAGCATGGGTGGCTCATTTACCTGTGTGTTACAAGGAATAGAACCAGCCTGGCAAAACTCATAGACTGGTTCCCTGTCCTTTATATCAGTATCTATGACAGATACGACAAAATGGGCGAGCCTTATACCAGTATGTTGCAAGGGAGATAACCAGTTTAAGTAGATCTTCATAATCATAAATACCATACGAAGTAACCGAACTATATTGTCAATTTATGTTGGCTAAATTTTGTTTGGCATTGGCTCCATTCAAATATTCAATAACAAAGTTTAGCACTGTGGGTTTTAAACCCAAATGTATTTATTTTCAAAACATTGTGGTTTGTTGTTGTTTAGATATATTTGTGGTTTTTAAAGACATTTTACTTATTAAAAGTTGTGTTTTTAGAAGATTGTATTAAAGGAAACAAACACAGGTGATGCAGTGTTTAATACCTTAAAAAGAATTGAAACAAGAAAAGGGAAAAATGGTTGAGTCTCAATATCATTTTAGGAAGTATATATGTAACTAACAAGTGTAGTGCATCATACAAGTAAAATGAATAGAATTTCGAACTCAGAGGTCAGTTCAAAACGGTGAGTCCAAATCAAATGGCAAAATCAAAAGCTTAAACACATCAAACGAATGGATAATAACTGTCATATTCCTTACTTGGTACAGACGTTCTCCTATTGAACAAATGGCGGCTCAAACCTGGTTTGTAGTAAGCTCAACCTCTCACGTGTATGACATTAGCATACAACTATATTATAATTGACATCGATGCGTAAACAAAACAAACAGACATAATAGGTAAAATGTCA
This sequence comes from Mytilus galloprovincialis, assembly GCA_037788925.1. Taxonomy (NCBI): domain Eukaryota; kingdom Metazoa; phylum Mollusca; class Bivalvia; order Mytilida; family Mytilidae; genus Mytilus; species Mytilus galloprovincialis. The sequence continues at coordinate 55,353,817 of CM075341.1, forward strand.
AATAGGGGACAGCAGTCAACATTGTGTCATAATCTGAATTTCTAAAAGAACAGACAAATATGTAACAGAGAAACACAAAAAGGCATAAAGACAAAGCGCACAAACGGAAACGAAAGACAATAAATACATAAATGTACCATAGCACAATGACACTATGACGGGATGTTCAGGTACCGAGCCACGACACATGAATATGTCTGAGTTACAATTGCACGCTCTAGAATACCGAATAAGTTGGTGGAAAAAGTACAATTGTTGTATCGTAAGATTTGCATCGTAACAGAATTATAAATGCAGTAGTGCAGAGGTTGACCAAACACCATTCAAACTTTTAGGGTTTTAAAGACATGCCCAAAATTTTAATTTCCGCCCCTTTTAATGTGGGACACCTTGATTGTAAATATTTTAAGCAGAAGTGTAATTGTTTTGCGGTAAACGTATTGTGTATACATTAATAAAAGTGACATGGTGTTCAGAACGAATCTTTTAGTACGTATTTGTTCCAAGTGCAATGCATGTGTTGAATATTTTCATTTTGTTTTTGTTTTTTAAAAAGTAAAAATGGTATCATCAGCATGTACCGGAAGTGGTTTTCCAGTTGAATGGACAAATGTAACAGACGCTACATATTGGTTTTATTCATCAGCATACAAAAGGCAATTCACGGCTGGATACAAAATTACTGATTATAATACAACGACTGGATTGGCAATAGGTAAGCCCTTTTGGACATCTGCTAGGGTAATTACCATAATAAGTAAAAATGCAATTGTAACACACACTACTCACAGGATAGAATTTGTAAACAAACAGAATTGTAAAATATTGGTTATAAATGTGTGTATCTGTTTAACAATTTCCATATAAATATGAAGACTTATCTATTTCTTTTGCATAGCACATGACCAATTTGTCCCTTTTTTTCTTTTAATTCATGATATTGTTAATTTTTTGTATCGAAAATCAATGAATTTGACGTAAATAAAATAGTTCAAAACTTGCCCTGATGTTCTTCGAGTCATTCCGTAGTATGTTTTTCAGGTGCATCTCCTACTTGTCAAGATGATTTTTATAACTCAACAACAGGGTATTATTACTACAGAATTCGCTATGATGACCGGAATATCTATTCTTTAGACATGATACCTGTTGTTTTATGTCATGGTTATAAGAAGTACGGCAATGTTATCAGGGAATATATCGGTAAGATCATAGTTATACGATATACCTTTATGAATTTATATAAATAGTGGATAGCTGAGTGCGTGTCAGAGCGTATTGTCACTTTGAGAACACATTGTGAATAGAGGTGAAGGCAAGCTTGAAATTTTTTTTTGAAGGGTATCTATCTGGTATATGACAACCTTTGCTATGTGATATTTATTTTAGTACAATGAATGGCATGTCACATTTTTTTTAATTTTTTTTAATTGTTCTTGTTGAAAGTTAATAACAATGACATCATGTAACACTTATCAATCCAAAGTTTTAAAATGTTTTGAAATTTTGGATTTTTGGAATTTTGATCAAAGTTTTAAAATATCAAAATATCAAACTGTGTAAAAGTTTTGAAATTTTGAAATTTTAAACAAATTGATATCGTTTATGAATTTGATAGTTTAGGAATTTGATCAAACTTTTAAAATACTAAACCTAACGTGCAATTTTGATTATTTCACTTTTTGAAAGTTTATTTTTTAAAATTTTTGATTAAAATATCAAAAATAGAAAAGGGGCGGAAAGAGTGGTACCTGTAAACACTGATGTAAACACGGCTCTGATCACAATCATTCTTAGTCATTATAATAGTACGAAATATATCAAATCATTTTTGATAACAAAATAAATAATGAAAAGAAGAAGTCGTTTTTTTATAAAACATATTAGACTGGTTTTTCGAGAGCAACATTGGTGTATGGCAAAAAATGGAAAAATCAATTATCCAGCTGACAGTATGGCTTCTCTTTACACGCCCTATTCTGTTTGGATGTACATGTGTTCTTTTAGTTTGCTCAAAGTCGATTGTCGTACGATAACTTAAAAATGCTCAAATAACAAAATGCAAATACGGAAAAATAATATCCCTTAATACAAAAAAAAATCCCTTTCCTTTTATTTACTATTTAAAAACAGCGGTTGATTTAGGACCCATAATGGAGCTACGTATATGATAACCAGTCCAAACATTGTCTATTTTTTTAATGTACCATTATCGAAGCCCCTCTTGGAAGTATCAAAGTAAAAAAAAGTGACTATTTATATATTGGATTCCCCAAAAGATTACCGTTCATCACTGATATAAATTTTTGAAAAGAATTTTCAATTTTTAAAATGCTGACACCTACAAATTGATAGATGGGCGCTTAATGTTGTACAACGGCAACTATTACATAAATATGAATGCTGAAAATAATGTTTATGGTATACAATTATATATAATATGAATGGTTTCAACTTTTACAAAACCAGAGCTACAAGTTGGATATAAACATTTACTTTATTTGGCCTTTTTAATTCTATTTGACTTTTATTTGCCTTTTTAACTTAATTTGATTCGAGCGTCATTGATAAGTCTTTTATAGACGATACGCGCGTCTGGCTCAAAAACCGACAAAATTTGTATCCTGGTATCCATCTACGATGAGTTTATGTAGATACCTTGTAACAGTATCTTGGGTCCAATCTACTAATATTTGATCTTAGTACTCTTAATTTCAGCGTAAATAAGATATTTATATATATATCAAAAACCTCACACATTGTAGACTACCACAACCTTAATTGGGACAGTATGCATTCAGTATTCCTACCGTACCAAAAAAAATGTTAACTAAAATCATTGATACAAGGCAATCGATAAAAATGAAAACATAACGTTAAAAGTTACGACCGAAGCGCTTTTCTGGATCGACCTTCTTAGGGAACGCTCAAATCTGAATAGTTGGGGCCAGCAACTTACAAAGAACAGATTAAAACGTTAAAGATGGTCGTTCAATGATATATTCTTTAGCAAACATGATTGCAGAAAGTAAGAAGTCGTAGAGCAAAACAGAAAAAATTCAAATCAAAAGAGATGATCGATGCCTTTTTATTGCGTAGAGTTCAGTAGAAAATATAAATACATGCTCAACCTAAACATACTATTTGACCTACTGCGAGTTTTTCAATTTTTACTATGGAACGCCAAAACTGTCTTGTTATGACCATTTATCATTATATGATGTGCATTTACCTTTATATGACGTGCACTTGTCATTATATGATGTGCACTTACCTTTATATGACGTGCACTTGTCATTATATGTTGTGCAAACACCTTTATATGACGTGCAAATATGCTTATATTATGTCCAGGTATCTTTATATGATGTCCAAACATCTTTATATGATGTGCAACTACACTTATATGATATGCAAATGTACTTATATGATGTGCAAATGTACTTATATGACATGCAAATGTACTTATATGATGTGCAAATGTCCTTATATGATGTGCAAATATACTTATATGATGTGTAAATATCCTTATATGATGTGCATTTTCCCTTATATTATGTGCAAACATCTTTATATGATGTGCAAATATCCTTATATGATGTGCATTTTCCCTTATATTATGTGCAAAAATCTTTATATGATTTGCAAATATCCTTATATGATGTGCATTTTCCCTTATATTATGTGCAAACATTTTTATATGATGTGGTTGTGTCATTATATTATGTTCTTGTAATCTTATATCATGTGGTTCGGTTAACTTCATTATATGATGTCGAAACGTCATTATATGATGTGCTTTCATCGTAGCTATGGTCAATGAACATGATTACGATTAAAATGATAACTATCTACGTCATAACTGATTCCGATCTGCTTCTTCAGAACTGATATAAACCCGGATCAAATCTTAAGTTTTTTAAAAAGAGAAAAACCTTGACATGTTTGTTTCTCGATTTAAGATGAAAAAATCACACCAAATATTGATGGAATATTGTCAAATTATGAATTTTAATCGGTGGGTCTACAATAATGAATATACGGGATCTACAATAATGAGCATACAGTTAACTTATTACGTTTTAGAAATAGATCTTTAATCTTTTAAGCGAAAGTGCATTTTTAAGATAAAGTGAGACAGTGCATTTTAACAAAAATTAACGTTTCAAACATTTCGGCGAAAGATTAAGATAAATTAATGCAGGAACTAGTTGAAAAATTTCCCGGCAGCGGCGAAAATATGATGAAACAAATTGTGTGGCTCTTATTTATAGCTTTCTGTTCGGTTTGAGTAAAAGCTCCGTGTTGAAGGCCGTAGTTTGACCTATAATTGTTTACTTTTTAAACATTTTAACTTAGATGTAGAGTTGTCTCATTGGCACTCATATCATATCTTCCTATTTCTATTAATTGCAAAAGTCACCAATGATACTCAAAGTCAATTTTAAAAATATTTTATAACGATAGCTACAAAATTATCCTCTCTTGCATATACATGTATAATTATACCGGTATGGATGATTGGTTGGTTAATTTCTTGATTGATTGCTTTTTAACGCCACTTTCAACACTATCATGTTATTTCGTGGTGGTTTGTTTATAGAGATGGAGGAAGCCGAAGTCCCCGGACAGAACCATCGACATTCGGTACGAAAAACTAATAATTCTATTCAATTGAGATTGGAGTCGCGCTTACCTGCAACGTGTGGGATTCGAACTCACAACCTACATGTAAGTGTTGACAGGCTAGATACTTGAACCACTCGGCCACCGAGCCCCCCCCCCCAAAAAAAAAAGAAATTAAAGGAGATATGGGATGACCTTCAACTCTGTGCATGACATTTGCTTACATCTTTTTATTATGTTTTTATGCATTTATTGCACACTTACATATACATGTATATGAATCTATGCTTGACGTCCAGCGGAAAATTGATATACATAAAAGACTATGTGGTATAATTGCCAATGAAACAACTCTCCACAAGACACCAAATGACACAGAAATTACCAACTATAGGTCACCGTACGACTGTCAACAATGAGCAAAGCCCATACCGCATAATCACCTATAAAAGGCCCGAAATGACAAAACTAACGGCATAATTTTTGTACAAAAAGTAAATGAAGAACAAATACCGTTATGTAACACACCAACAGACGACAACCACTGAATTAAAGGCTCCTGACTTGGGACAGGCGCATATTCGTACGGGAACATATTAATGTGAAATGAATATTAACCCTGTTTTGTAATAGACCGACACCATGAGTCGGATTTTTAACATGCTACTTCGCAGAAATCCATTTCACCTTACGGTGTTACCCGAACAGATTATTCTGATTTCGAGCCGAACAAGTCTTTGATTTTACTCCTTAATTTAGCAGGGAAGCAGCAAATGCCAATTTTAAATTCTTTGGTTTTGAATCGGCCGGAATTCGAACCTACGACCACCAACACTAGAGGCTAACATGCTACCATGAAAGCACCGCCACTAGACAGTTATACCCGTTATATAAAAGGAAAGCCATTCAGATATACAACTCCGTAAACAGGGCTAACACAATGCCCATGTTTTTTTTTGGTGATTGCGGGTGAAAATGGGGGGGGGGGACATGTTTTTTTTTGTAAATGTTTGATTGAAAGATCAAAGTCTTCAAGTTTCTTGAAAGATATTTTATCTTTTTTTCAGGAGGGAATCAAAATAGTTGTTTCCATTGATAATGAGAGAAAAAATAAAACAATAATGAAATTAAAAAAAATAACCATATTATTTTTTAACAAAAGTTTTTACATTAAAGTCGAAAAATATGTGTGTCCTGGATCAAGGAACACGTCCTCCTGCCCACACTTCATGTTTACATCACGATGACCGTGAGGGCATTCCGATAAATTGTCGCAACAGAGATTTGACATTTGTAAGTAATATGTATGCACACGTACAGAACAATTGTGTTAACGGATGCGGAAGAATATCTCAAGAACATCTATGCGGGAAAAATGAATGCCTACATAAATCCAAACTATTAGAAAATCCGAATTATTACAGAAGAGTTTTCACCATGCACTTGCACTGCACTATTATTAGAATAGAAGAATAGAATGCTATTGCATCTGGATCAAAATTATATAATACATGTAACTGTTATGGTATAGAACCACTAATTCAGGCCCGGACGGAAAGAACATACAAGAAAGTAGTACATATTTTAAACAAAGTAGTTGCTACGCATAGCTGTATCTTTGTCAATAGCGGGTATATTTGGTTAATTGTGGTATCAAATAAAATCTTGGGGACTTGGGATCACTGTACAAACCTTGTTGAAAGATTTACTTGAACAATAAAAAAGTATATGAAATTTTGATAGAAGGGCACATTTGACCGGTTGTTCAGATCAGACATTCCTGTTTTTGTACTATCAAACTTCAGGGAATCAGTACGCTCTAATATGCAATTAAAGGTATGTTGATTTTTGCAGCACAAGTCAGGATAAGGTACAGTTTTGACATGAAATAACTGCCACTTTATTTGAACTTAAGACAGAGTAGCCATAAATTAAGAAAATTGCAGAATTTAACATAGAAAACAATGGGGCTATGAATTAGTGGTTTTAATCTTATATACAAATATTAATTCATTATATAACAACAAACCAGAGTATACTGATTTGTATCACTACAATATAATTGTGATAACGGTGAGGTTGCAGTCCCTGTCATTTATTCATCATCCAAGCACGAACTTGTCTCAGAAAAAAATATATCTCTGTAAGTTCACCTCACTTTCAGGTATTGAGATGTGATTTTCTTTTAGACAAGTGCGCATAATCATCCACGAGAACTTGCGGTCATCCGATGTTCAGTACTTCAGTCCTTTGATACTGGTTGTTCTAGTAAATATTACATCAGCCAATGAAATTCAGTTTTCACATTTTTGAAGGTGTATATAAATCCGACAAAATCGAGAATCCCAATGGTCTTAAAACAGAAAACAGAATGGAGCCTTTTCAAATCCGCGTAAGCCATCCGCTCCACAGAGAGTCATATAGTAAACAAGCATATCACAACCACATCAAAGCTTAAGGCTTCTTCTGAACATTTGAAGGTCCCTCCTATGTATTGGCTACCTAAACTACAAAAAAAAAAAACAAAAAACATTTAAATATCGTTTCATCTCGACCTCTAGTAAGTGTTCTACAAATAATCTTTCAGTGCTCTTAACTAGTTCATTAACTACTATTAAAGAGCTTATCATAAACTATTGTAACAAAATATATGAACATAGTGGTATAAACCATTTTTGGAGTGTAAAAAATTCTTTGAATGTTTTAGATAAATTACGTGCTTTTGATTGTCCTTTTGATTCTGTTAATAGTTTTGATTTTTTTTACTCTTTACACTACACTTGCACACTATCTTATTAAACAAAAGTTTTCCTATTTTAATTTGATTTAATTAAATGGTCGTTTGGTAAAGCTGAATGTAGATATATTTGCTGCAACTCATTTAAAGCCTTCTTCTCTCTAATGAGAAAGGTAGATATGCTAGATATACTTACTGGAGGTGTGATGAGATGATTAAAGCTGTTAATGTTCTCCTTGATAATATTTATGTACGTTTCGGCAACAAAGTTTATCGACAGGTTGTAGGTATCCCCATGGGCACTAATTGTGTCCCTTTAATAACAGACTTGTTTTTGTACTGTTACGAATCACAGTTCATGACTAAACTCAGTAAAGACCCGTCGCAATTGCATTTAATTGATAAATTCAACAACACTTACCGTTATCTTGATGATATTTTTTCGTTAAATAATCAAGGATTTTCTCAATATACTGCGAAAATTTACCCTAAGGAACTTACTTTAAATAAATCAAATTTATTCGGTAATAACTGTCCTTTCCTGGATTTAGATATTTCGGTTTTAAACGGGAAACTCCACACTAAAATTTACGACAAAAGAGACGATTTTTCGTTCCCTATTGTTAATTTCCCATTTTTAGATGGTGATGTTCCTTTGGCACCATCTTACGGTGTTTATATTTCACAACTTGTTCGCTATGCCCGTGTCTGTTGTGACGTTTTTGATTATAACGAACGCAACCTATGTATTACTGGTAAATTATTAAACCAGGGATATCGTTACCATAAATTACTTAAAACCTTTACTAAATTTTTCCATAGATATAAAGATTTGGTTTTGAAGTTTGGTTGTACCTGTAGAAAACTTATTTCAAACGGGATAGCACATCCTCATTTTTACGGAAATGTTGTTAACCGTGCCCGGAAATTTAGAAAGGATCCATGTAAACTTGTCGCTCCTTTAAACAAACTTATACTAAAAGGTTACCTAATAGTATTCAACACTGTAATAAGATCATTGAATATTGTTTTTATTGGTATAAATATTGATTTTGTTATCAGTAAATTAAAAGCTAACTAAATATTACTAGTATGTTATATGTATGTACATATTCATGGATCTACAATCTGTCGATACCTGTAACTTGGCATTGCACAAGGTCATGTTTTTCTGTGGCTGTTTATGACGTCTTTACACTGAATCTATTGGATGTTGGATGTTTACGGATTGATAGTTTAGTCTCAGTTGCATGATTTTTTTATTAGTCGTTAGTGGCTTTGAACTAGCTGTCAGATAACTGCGAGTACTCTCAGATCTGTTCATTGTGTCTTTTTGTGTCGGGATGTAAAAGTACCGGGCCACGTCCACTTGTATTTTTGTCCATCTGATGAGTTAAGCCTTTTTCAACTGATTTTTATAGTTCGTTCTTATGTTGTACTGTTATACCACGGTCCCAGGTTAGGGGAGGGTTGGGATCCCGCTAACATGTTTAACCCCGCTGCATTATTTATGTATGTGCCTGTCCCAAGTCAGGAGCCTGTAATTCAGTGGTTGTCGTTTGTCTATGTGTTATATATTTGTTTTTCGTTCATTTTTTTTTTTTTACATAAATAAGGCCGTTAGTTTTCTCGTTTGAATTGTTTTACATTATCTTATCGGGTTCGTTTATAGCTGACTATGCAGTCTGGGCTTTGCTCATTGTAGAAGGCCATACGGTGACCTATAGTTGTTAATGTCTGTGTCATTTTGGTATTTTGTGGATAGTTGTCTCATTGGCAATCATACAACATCTTCTTTTTTATATAGCTTGGACACACAATATCTGTAATTTAATTAGATTTTTGTCTGAATGAACATAAAAACACTGTATTTATCTTTTGTTTACTGAGGCCTGGTGGTCTCTGACAGATAGACAGTTGTGTTTTCAGTTTTTCTAAGTAAAGATTAACGGCGGTGGCTTTAATATTTTGCGTTTATCTTTAAAACTACAATAGATTAAAAAAAAATAATAGTGCAATGTATGTGAATATATTCTAATGTAAATTTTAAGGTCCCATTTTGGGCAATTTTGGCTCTTATGACTTTTGTTGCTTTATTGCCTATTATCTTGATACTTATTTATAAAGAAACCTTTTCTTAGCAAAATAGTTTTCTCGTTTGAATTGTTTTACATTGTCATCATGGGGCCTTTTATACTGACTATGCGGTATGGGCTTGCTCATTGTTGCTAATAAAACCCACCAGAGAACAAGTGTAGAAGTTGTTTGCGACTTGAATTTAATTTGGCTATACCGGTTATGGCCTCATTGATATTTATCACACCTTCATTCAATATTACTAGTTTCAGATGAAACATATTCTACTAGAAGAAAATTAATTATTTGTTAAAAAAAAATAAGGATTTAGATTTTAACAGATGAGGCTAGCGGAGCTAGGCGTAAAATTGACGTATTTCTAGTCAAAACTATTAATTTTTACGGGGAGGGGGGGGGAGAGTACGATGAGGGTCGAACCCTAAACAGTTAGGGCAAGTATGGACATAACCCTTCCAGCTTTATACAGGTCTTAATTTGTATTAATTTATTATTCAATATCTGACACACCATAGGTTTGTGACACATAATAAATGTGGTCTAAGATTTTCAAAAGTTGAAATTGGGCAATTACCTATTATATTGTCCATTATCCGAAATCTTAATATATTGCTAGATTCAACAAATCAAAGAACCCTAAGAATTGCTTGTTTTAAGTGCCGTTGTGGCCCCTTATTTCTAAAAAGTTTTTGTCTGGCAACAAAGCATTCACGGACAACGAACACATCGCATAATCATTATGCTGCGTCAAATCTAAAAATAAAAACAATTGAATATCACCATTTCATTTTAATAAAAATCAAAATTAAAGGCTCCATTAATTCTTCCTATCCTCTCTTTATGGGGGTTGCAAATGACCGGTCCATTATATTAGTCATTACCCTATCAATTGTCCATGTTTGTGTCTTTCTTCAGAAAAGTGATATATAAAGACAAACTTCTACAACTAAAATGATCAGCAAAGCAAACTTTACAAATCAATAAACATACTGGAAATTTATCTATTTACTTCTTTAACAAAAAGCCGCTAACGCTAACGTACAATGAGCATAGAGCATGACGACGATGAAAGCACATCATATAATGACGTTTCGACATCATATAATGAAGTTAACCGAACCACATGATATAAGATTACAAGCACATAATATAATGACACAACCACATCATATAAAGATGTTTGGACATAATATAAGGGAAAATGCACATTATATAAGGATGTTTGCACATCATATAAGGATGTTTGCACATCATATAAGTATATTTGCACATCATATAAATACATTTGCACATAATATAAGTATATGTGCACATAATATAAGGATATTTGCACATCATATAGGAATGTTTGCACATCATATAAGTATGTTTGCACATCATATAAGAACATTTGCCCATCATGTAAGTATTTATGCACATCATATAACTATATTTGAACATCATATAGAGATGTTTGGACATCATATATAGATACTTGCACATAATATAAGCATATTTGCACGTCATATAAAGGTGTTTGCACATCATATAATGACAAGTTTACATCATGTAAAGGTAAATGCACATCATATAATGACAAGTGCACATCATATAAAGGTAAATACACATCATATAATGAAAATGGTCATAACAAGACAGTTTTGGCGTTCCATATTTTACTGTTAGTCCTGTTTCTCCAAAAATATGGGTGCTAGAAAAATTAGCAAATAAAATGGCCAATATCAGAGCCGTCCGTCTTGTTTTGAAATGAATTCTCTTCTTTTGAAAAATATTTATTTTGTCATCCAAGGTACCCCTCTTTTTGCCCCTTTTCTATTTTTCATATTTTAATCAAAAATTTAAAAAATCAAACTTTCAAAAAGTGAAAAATCAAAATTGCTTGTAAGGTTTAGTATTTTTAAAGTTTGATCAAGTTCCTAAACTATCAAATTTGAAAACGATATTTAGAATTTTTAATATCTTAATAATTTGGTTAAAATTTCAAAATTTCAAAACTTTTACACAATTTGATATTTTGATATTTTAAAACTTTGATTAAAATTCCAAAAATCGAAAATTTCAAAACTTTTTAAAACTCTGAATTGATAAGTGGTACACCGACCACATAACATGCATATACAGTTATTGGAAAAACAACCAAATTAAGTCATATCCAACTATAGCAGTCATCACGTAACTTTGACGACGTCACACATCACCCGTAAGCCCAAGTAAAATGTATAGAATGCACAGGGGCTTTCAAGAATCGATAAAATAAAGTACTTTAAGTTCATGATACAAAAAGTGTGGGAATATATAGTAATTCCTCATATATTAAGAAATATATTTAATATGCCTTTTGAAAAAGTTTAAATTTTGGTCTTCTCCCTTCCAAATGCTTTTGAAAATTTGTCTTGTTGCCTCGATAAGTTCACACTGTTAATCATCCAACTCCGATAAATATTGGATTTTCTGTCGTGTTAAACCTAAAATTGCGATTTAAACAAAACAGATGGAATAATTGTGGGAATATGTGCTTATTACTATATTCATAAATATTTGAAATATCGTATATGCAATAGTTTAATTTTTTATTATGTCCCTTCCAAATTGATTTGAAAATCAGTCATTTTCAGAAAATCTGGTATTATTTTTCAATATGGCGACCTCAATGACAGCGTGGGACGACTTGGTAAAAACATATTTTGTAAGATTGTTACATTGAAAATCAAATAACCGTTGGATGCTCGCGTTTTCAGTCATTGTCTTACCTTAAAGCAGCATAGAATCAAACATTGGTTCCTTTTGATAAAGCTGTTACATGCTGTTTATTTCATAAAATTTTTAAAAAAATGGCGACCAAATAATTTTCAAACGTCGACGATATTCGACACTTATTTTGTGCATGCACATAAATCCAATTTAATTTCACTGTTTACATTGCAATTAAACATGACATGTTATAGTCACTATAATGATAGCCAAGGGCATAGCTAGATAAAGAAGATACTAATTAAGTCATAATATCAACGTGATCAAAGATCGAAAATAAACATGGCACCTAATCACGATGTCAATTTTGACAATACCTAAATAATAGATAATAATAATACCAATGTAGATTAATTAGTGTTCTCGATGCAATTTATTACGATATTATTTTATATTTATAAAAAAAACCTCGAATGGATAGTAAATAACCAAGGTGAAATAAATATATTATTTAATTGTCTTTAAATCATTCATCGGGTAACCAGTAAATTTTACATAATCCTAATTAAACCAGTAACATGCAGAGTTATCGAACGTAATTATGACTGGAATAGTTGCATATGGAAGAATGACATTTGATAGTATATGAAAAAAATCAGATACCAAAGCGTGAACATAAGCATTGTTTGCAACCACAATGATGAACGTTGCCTAGAGTGTCCCTTAACTTATCGATACAAACTCCGAAACAGTGGTGACGTTGCTTCGCTAAACTATCATCAACGTAGCGTAGTAAAGAGGACGTAACCGCTGTTTCGGAGTTTGTTATCGATAGTGAAACTGGTATCTTTGAGGGAATGACAATAAATATTTTTTTTCCGAAGAGTTATTTGTCTCCCTCGTGTTAACCAATAGAAAAACATAAATAGTGTTAATATAATAAAATTAATGTTCAGTGCAATTGACATTAAAAAGTCAATACACACACGTAAAGTAAACAAAGCCACTACCAAAAACCAAATGGTGGTTGATAGTACAATCAGTACCTGTGTATTGGTTATTGGTATGTGAGTTGTTTTGTGAAACATGGACGACAAGCTTATATTTTCTTAGCTTTGTATCATTTTAATGAATGCTAAATTCAAAGAATCGTGGGTCTAAACATCACAGAGGCCCCTTGTTGGTGGAGTAGTATACTGATCTGCACTTCAGCCGTTGTCGAATAGTGTTAAAACTTTAGATAACAAATGGTGTCTTCATTAAAAGCAATAAATTATAATATAATAGCAGTGGTGTGGTAGTTAAATATTTTCCGTCTTTCATGCAAGATTGAGCTCAATGAAAGGATAATCAACAGCTAATGAATTAAGTGATCAAGAAGGTAAAATTACTTTGCTAATTTCAAATAACACTAGAACATACCCGTGGACATTTAGCATGTTAAGAGCGAAATTAAAATTATGATAACTATTGTAATAAACATTTGTAAAAGATTTATGACAGGAGTTTTTCAGTAAAGGTATCAAAAGTCATAGATACTTGGAAGTAGGACAATTTATTTAGCTCTTATATTTTTTTGTTTTCTTTTTTCCGTATATCATGAACATATATTTATTGTACATAAGATAGGCCGGTAGTTTATCTCGTTTAAATTGTTTTAAATTGTCAGTTAGGGGCCTTTTAACGCTGACTATGCGGTACGGGCTTTGCTCATTGTTTGAGGCCGTATGGTTACCTATAGTTGTTAATGTCTGTGTCATTTCGGTCTCTTGTGGAGAGTTGTCTCATCGGCAATCATACCACATCTTATATATATATATATGTATACCATAAATACTATAAACGGTCACTAATATATTTTATTTATAATTTTAAAACAGTCATAAACAGAAGTCTTTTATATGACTTAAAATTCATTCCAATGATGAAAACAATATCCGGACGCCTTTTCGATTTCCTCTTAAAATTACTCAAACTTAATAATCCTAAGCGAGGATGATAAATTGGTCTATGCATGGTTCCTATTGGACATAGATGTATGACGATTTATGCATTGTGGAAGGAAGAGAAGCGACACACAAAATGAGGTCTTCTTATTTAGTAGTATGGATCTTTCATAGTATTAAAGCGAAATTTAATTTAACTTTTATATCATTATAGTCTCGTTTGAAACAGTAAAGATACCAGTTAAAACTACCAGAAGATATCGCAAAACCGCAATTTTTAGAAATTGATCAAAAAAAAGATACGGAAGTGACATTTTTACGTAAAATCGAAAAGTTTTGAAGGACAAAGAACACATTGTCTTTCGTATTTCCATTAATATATAAATGTTTGCCGCTTGACTTTGAGCAACCAACAATCAATTAATAAACCGTGTGGTTTTTTTTTATATAAATTACGAACCTAAATTGAAGTATAACATAGCAGAACGAATAGTTATCAATGGTACCAGGATTATAATTCTAACTGTTCGTAACTCTTTTTTTTTTTTGTGTGTTTAAGATTTAAAAAAAAACTTTCTTTATTTCATTTATTTTTCTTAACAAGCTTACACATGTTACAGTAATTGTTGTTTTTTTTGAGAAAAATACGCAATTTTTATACGTGTGCATGTAAAACAAATTTCGTGGTAAAAGGGTCGTCTAAATACAGCACAGACAACATTATCCAAAAGACCAAAAAAGTGAAAAAGTAAATTTTAACAAAACGCATTTGACTAACAGGTCGAACAACTGATCCTGATTTCGACAATTAATGTCTCTTCAGTGACAATGAGTGATGTTAGGGATCGAAACGGTATTTGGAAGGCCATATGATGTATCTCAATTTAGAATAGACTCTTAAATTTTTGTTTTCCTTTTGATGCAAAATGTAATTTGATGCTTTTTGTTTTCAGTCTTAACTGGATCAAATGGAACTGCCATGGATTGCGAGAAAGAAACTTTGTTGGAATATAGTGTTGTTCTTCTAAAATGTATGTATTTTACAAGGTTTAACACAAAACATGTATACTGTAAACCAACTTATTTCCGCAGTTACTTTATTTCGCGTTTTACCCTTGCTAGTCAACCACGTGGCTATCTTATTTTTTGATTTTTTTTAGAAACTTGCAGAATTTAATAAGGAACGATTCAAGTTTTACATATTCGCAACGACGATTTATATTCGCGTTATTTTTATTCTCGCGAAAATAAATCGCTTGAGAAAATAATTTGGTTTACAGTTTATATAAGCAACATATTTATGCTATTTATTTTTTGCATCGCCAGACGTGTGCTTTGTTTACCTTTCTACATACGTCGCACTCTAGAGTTAAACGAGTGAGTTGAACAATTCAAATACACAGTAAAAGGGCATTTAATGTGTTCAAATATTCAAACGTTGTGCGCGATCTATGTAGTAAAACAATCTTAGTGTTTTAATAATTTCAATTTTTTATCAACAATAAATGCAGTTTCAATTATAGTGACAGTGTTCAAGCGAGTAATAAATTAAATCTATTTATATAGATCTCACAAATCAAAACCTTTTAATAATTTTGATAAAAAAGTCAAATAAATTTCTTATGACATTTATGATAAAAATGTAAACAGTTCTTTCATTGATGTATGGATATCAAATAGTTATCTAAGGTACCAGGCTTATAATTTAATATACAAGACACGCGTTTCATCTATGTACGACTCATCAGCTACTCTCAGATCAACACAGTTAGAAAGGCAAACAAGTACAAAATGCCATACAATCGTGTGTTATGTCAAATATTTTTAAAATGGAGACATGGAAAAGAATGATTTACATGAAAAAAGGTAATGTATATCAAAAGCGAAAAAAAAACTTACAAAGTGGATTTACTATTATGGCGGCACATACAGTATAGTGGAAAACATGTACATAAATCAAAAGTAAAAAGGAGGAATACAATATTAAAAGAAACAATACGATTGATTTAAAAAAAATCTTCTACAATGAAAAAGTATGGTGATATAAATACATTTGACTAACGGCCAAATGTCCAGGCTTATGGGTTATCAAATCTACAATAGGCTTTTGCAGCAGATTTTTCTGAACCATTTTACAGAGAAAAAAACCAGTGCAGCTTTGTTATCAAAATATGATTCTGTTCATGTATTGCAAAACCGAGCATTCGATAACACCCTGATTAACGAACACAAGGTTTATAAATTACTTAAGAATATCACCGGTACTGAGTAATTTCTAGCAGCCTATTTGAACTGGAATTTAATTTTTTTAATAACTTCCCAAAATTCTGTTCACTACTTTTCTTTTCAAATTCTGTTCACTACTTTTCTTTTCATAATTTTATTACATATTGTTTTAAAAGTCATAATTGCTAATCGTATACAATCCTTGTTATGTTTTCATGAGTTATAAAAGAGAAAAGCAGACAAACGCCTACGGGTGCGGGAGTTTCTCGCTACATCGAAGACCCATTGGTGGCCTACGGCTGTTGTCTGCTCTATGGTAGGGTTGTTGTCGATTTGACACATTCCCCAGTTCCTTTCTCAATTTTAGATGTTAAAAGTATGAAGAATCTAGAGAAAATCATTTCCCGCCAAATTTTTAATGGCTTATATGTCGAAACCAAGCACACGGACCATTTACTTTTTTTTCTGCGTTTTTAGTCTCTTTATTTATATACAATCAATTTATAACCGTCGTGTTATATCAAAACTGAGTAGCAAACATCTTAACATGTGCATAAATGATAACTAAAAACCAATTGGATTTTTATTGCCATAACATAAAAAAATAAATCACAAAAATAATAAACTCCGAGGAAAATTCAAAACAGAAAGTCTCTATTCAAATGGCAAAAACAAAAGAACAAACACATCAAACGGATGGACAATTGCAATAACTGTCATATTCCTGAGTTGGTATAGGCATTTTCCTATGCAGAAAATGGTGGATTAAACCTGGTTTTATAGCGATTAACCTCTCACTTATATGACAGTCGCATCAAATTTCATTACATTGACAACGATGCGTGGATAAAACAAACAGACATAATAGGTAAAATGTCAAATTAGGGGTAACGCATTCAACAATGTGTTATAATCTTAATCACACCAAAAACAAACAAATATTTAAAAAAGAAGCACAAAAAAGAATATATCACATATAACAACCTCGTTCATTGATATCTTATTTATGTATGTCATTTATGTATGCCAAATCCACCCTAAAAATATCGAACAATTTTAAACAGTTGGACCGAATCGTAATTTAATCATACACTCTGGCGTATAATTGTGTTTTTTACAATCCCCTTCCCTTTCATGAATGTGACCTACCGAATTAGACTATTTACCGGATTTGTTATCACATAAGCAAAACGACGGGTGCCACATGTGAAGCAGAATCTGCTTACCCTTCCGAAGCACCTGAGATCACCCCCAGTTTTTGGTGGGGTTCGTGTTGTTTATTCTTTAGTTTTCTGTGTTGTGTCATGTGTACTATTGTTTGTCTGTTTTTTTTTTTTTTTTTATTTTTAGCCATGGAGTTGTCAGTTTATTTTCGATTTATGAGTTTGACTGTCCCTTTGGTATCTTTCGTCCCTCTCTTACGTCATACAGGTTGAATATATATAAAATAACTTTGTCGTTCAAATTTTTTTTTTAAATTACCTGTATTACAATATTTGATAAATCTTCTAAAATAAAATTGCACAATGAAAAACATATATTTACCAAGTCATGATATGTTAGGCTTATGGGGGTATTTAGTCTGCAATGAAGATTATTTCAGTCCAATTTATCAGGTTTTATGACTGATTTGTTGAAATGACTCTAAAATAGGTCTTTTTATGTATTGGTTTAAGAAATATTCGATAGCAACATTTTTATAAACAAACACATCAGTTAATAAAATGATAAAATACAAAGAATTTCCAACATCCTGTTTTAACTCAAATTTCTTAATGTTCCTATTTCATTGTAATCGTTTTTTTTTGTTTTTTTTTAATATTATAAAATACCTTTATAACATATATTGGATATGGTGAAGTTAATTGAATAATAAATATCAAATGGTTCTAACGATGCAAACTCTTAAGCTTTTAATTTTTAAATAGTTCTATCTCCATACATCAAATACATTTAAATAGCGTATATGTTACAGTAAATAGGTGAAATTAGAAATTACAAGTAATTACTGAACAATTTAGTAAATACATGTAATTCCTAACGAATTTAGTAATTACATGTAATTACTGATTGTTTCCGGTATTACAGATAGTCACTGATCTTTTTTGTAATTTTTACAGCTATTTACTGACTGTTAAATTTAATTCGAGAAATCAAATACGAAAGTAAATGGGCAGGGCTTGTATTGCTTACTTTAGGGTTAATGAATCAAATGTCATTTAATAGTGCATGTTTTTACTTATAGTTTGTGAATTGTAACAAGAGAATGACTGTTTTATAATTTTGGAAACTAGCTGATAATAATATTTAATTTATTTTGAAACATGCAAATTAATGATATAAACCCATGCCATGACAATGTTTTATACACAAATGAAACATACACATTTCATTATTTAACATAGAACATGTAGAACGAATACCTATTTACATAATGAATGTAAGTTACTTGTTATGGCATGACAAACTGTTATGACATCTAGAGTTACATAAAACGTTAGATTTGACACATTTGCAGGTCTTTCTTACACAACCTGTTTTACAGGCACACTTTAGGAATCCCTGCCCATCCCCGATTGACTGTTGGCGCGCTGCTTCCTTTACACTTAACTCTACTAGGGTATTTGTATCTTGCAAAGCCAACGAATGAATTGGTGAAAAAGTAAATTGATTCCTCGAGTAAGATCCATTTAAAATTCCATCCTTTGAGCCGAGTTTGAATTGGTCATTTGTCTGATCATGTTTCAAAACTATGCACAAAAGATTTCGCGGATCTCCACGCCCCCTATCGACACTAGGAATGGGAACAGTAACGTTATCACCAACTTGTACAGGTCGCAAACTTTTATTGCTTCGGGCAACCATCTTTTCGGCTTGCTTTGACAAGTTTGAGCCACTGGCATGACGTTCCCGTTGAATGCATTCCGAACGGATACATATGTCGCAACAGATCTGTAATATTGAATCAGTCTGAAAACATGTAGAGCATTTGTTGCATTCACGTTCATATTGTAAACATTGCACCTCATTCAGAGTTTGATCTTCTACAGAGTTACTTTGAGGTACTAAGATGTCCAGTAGTGCGGCCTCGAAATAAGAGGTCTGTTGACTATCCTGTGTTTCGGAGATTGGTTGCCTATCTGACATGTCAGATATTTCAGAGGTTGGTTGACTATCGGGTAATGAACTATTCACCACGGGTATAGCACTGATTTGGTTAACTGATGTTACAAGCTGATAATCTTGAGCAACCAAATCCTCATTACTGCTTTTAGAAACGAGACCATGATGTCTGGTTGTTATCTCAAAATTTAAATCCTCTTCTTGCTGCAAAGTTTCTAGCAATTCAGTTGGTATTGGAGAAGACGCTAGGCCAACATTTGGTGGACAACCAAACATCGTATGGTGAACGTTTGATTCCAGAGTGATTACGGCGATTTTTCTGAAACTGCACAAATTTAATTCCAGTTGCCTATTTTGTAGTTTCGTTGTCTCTCATCCAACTGACTAGCATGTCATGGACATCACCGTTGGACCTCTCTACACTGCCTTGGGATTGAGGATGACGCGGTTTTCCATGTACTATTACCAATTCAGGCCATAACTGCTTCAGTTGAAGAATGATGTTAGCTGTAATTTCCCTGCCATTGTCGCTCTGCAAAATGTGAGGAGCTCCAAATTAATACAAGAAATACATTTGTAAGAAGTTTATATGCAACTTCAGCAGCTCTTTTTGACGACCGACATTCAATTACACCAAATTTTGTTAAATGATCTTGATAGTTCATAATAAATTTAAAGTCTCCATCAGGCATACTCTGCATATCAATAAGATCAACTTGCCCTCGAGAGTTAACTCTTTTGACAAAATAGGTTTTACTACGACTTTTTTTGCTGGATTTTTCCATCGAAGCTGGCATTCTTCACACATAGATTTGTATAGATTTATGGCACTGAGTGTCACGTTTGCATATTTCTTGTTCAGTTCCTTCTGCATCTTATCTCTCTCAGCATGGTTGAGCGCACTGTGGGATTTCTTGATAACATCAATGTCTCTTCAAGAGAGACGAAGTACAGAATATGATCATCTTCTGTTTTTCTCTTTCTTATGAGTTTTTCCAGACCTCAAATCTTCAGCACTTCATACCTGCAAGAAATTGGAATATAAGAATAAACGTAAGAAGATGTGGGATGATTGCTAATGAAACACCTATGCATCAAAGTTAGAATTAAGTAGATGTAATAATTATGATAAGCAACCGTTATTGCTTTCACCAATGAGGATAAAAAAAAACCACAGCATCAGTCATTTTGCGCCAATTCCTGTTTTTCAGGGGTATTATTTGCGCCAATTTTGTTTTCCAATTGTATCAATTCCGTCAATATTTGGAACTCATTTGCGCCAATTTACCTTACATATCTATTAAAAATATTAATATATATTTATTCTTATTTTTGCTTTGCTGAATATTTAATAAAGATATGCAATAGGAGAAGAAAGTTGAAGGTTTTGCTGATTAATTTTTAGCCACATATGTTGATGACACAGTTCTTTGTTCCCCCCATGCGTGTGGGTTTATTATTTTTAGAAATTATTATGAAATGTTTAATGCCTTTTATGAATTTAATGTTTGTTTTTTTGGACAATAACTGAAGTTACAAGCTACTGTATACATTTAATTGGTGATTTAACAATGATATAAGTTATATCAAAATCTAGCAAGAAAACATACACCCCCCCCTTAAATTAAACAGTCTTTCCCTAAAGGATTTTAGGGGCTAAACAGAAATGTCATGAAAAAAATCACTTACCTTGAGAGCAGATTGTAATCATCTCTTGTCTTTTTTGTTGTTTCAATTTCACACAAAATGTTCAATCTGCTGATTATAATATTCAGTTTCTCAATTGGCGATAAAACTCTATCCCATTTTTCATTGTACTATTTTAATAACTCCTCTGTGAATATTTTTTCTTTCTTATAAGCCATTTTCAACAAATATGTTCAACCTGGGAACAGTCAATATATATGTTTTTGGTTTAACATCAAGATAAATTATAGGATGATCACTTTTTAATAGTACTCACTGACCTTCTATTCAGAATAACCTTAACTTTTGACTAGCTGACCATTTTACTACATTGTTTTAACAGTTAGTAAATAGCTGTAAAAATTCATTTAAACATTAGGAATTACTGGTAATAACTTGGCAGTTTTAGGAATTACTTGTATTTACTAAGTGCATTAGGAATTACATGTAATTCCTAAATTTTAGTAAATACATGTAATTCCTAATTTAACCTATTTACTGTAACATATACATTAAGTTGGGAACCGGAAGTTCAGAGAAAACATATCTTTATAGTGTTGCATTTTAACTTTTTTCTGGTATATTTGCTGAAAATGTTTGCTATAAAAAATATCTTAGTAGAAATAAGCTTGAATTGTTCGTTTGGTTTGAACTCATTCTATGAGCAACTATTATCAACGTAATAAGCATATCTTACATTGGAATATTTTTCTTTTGCAGCCGACAACACGCATACTGACTGTCCGTTCGAATTCACAACATATAACTTTACCTTTAGTGATAGTGGTAATCCTGACTACTGTGCTGGCAAAACATCAGAGGCAATTATTGAGAATGAAGCCATAACTTTAAAAAGTTGCTATGACCCATCAAATGTTACTTCGGGTAAATATTGTATTATAAATTATTCAATATATATCTATTTATTTATTTGAAACAAAAGAGATATGGTATATTTGTCAATGAGACAACTTTTTGAGACAGACAAAATCAGTGAATATAAGAAATTATAGGCCACAGTCAGGCATTTAAGAATGGTTAAATCCTTTCCATATAGTATACCAGATTTTCCTATGGTTGTAGTGAATGGCCAGTTGTCAATTTCTTGCATGGAGAGATATTTCTCGTATTACATTGTGCTGCGGTTGATACGATAAAGGGATTCGAAAACTCTTTTATCTAATTTGCTCAGCCAGCATCATGTGACAATATAAGGACATTCCTATTGGTATTTGTAAGGTCATTGATAAAATTGAGAATGGAAATTGGGAATGTGTCAAAGAGTCAACAACCCGACCAAAGAGCAGGTAAAAACAGAAAGGCCACCGATGGGTTTCCAATGCAGCAAGAAAATCCCGCATCCGGAGGCGTGCATCAGCTGACCCCTAAACAAATATATATATAAAGTCGTATAAAATTATATAATCCTGGTACTTTTGATAACTATATATACTAGTTCAGTGGTCATGGACGTCGTACTAAACTCAGATATATATTAAAAACTCTAAATTTAAAAATCATTCAAGACTAACAAAGGCTATAGCCTCCTCGCTTGGGAGAGGCGCAAAAGAGCGGCGGGGTTACACATGTTTTTGACCATAAAAAGAAAAGGCGATGTACATTTTTTTCCATAGCAACAGACGTATGTGAGTGTGTCATTAATATACATTTTGTACACAACACTTTTACTTTTCACCTTAAGAATCTTTTCAGTTTTGTAAAATTTTAACACATTCTGAAGCGTTAAAAACATTTTAAATATCTGAAATTTGAGCTAGTTGCCGAAACCGGATATATAACATAATACTTCAAGTAGATACAATGAGTGTTCACCATAAGAGAAAAAGACGAAAATATTTACAAGGATTAGATATCGCTAGACATCACCTATGTTAGCTATTAGATATTTAATCATAATAGTAATAATTAATTCACCGAAGGAACGTTTATTTCGTTATTGTAATTTTAATTACTCGAGTTGATATCAAGCGATAACCAAATCGAAGTCATTATGAAACCTAAACTTATTATTATGATTCCTTCTGCTTCAAGCTAGATACACAAGTGATAAAATGTTTCATATAGTTTTATCATAAGGTTCAATAATAAACATCCATTCTGCAATAATTTAATTTTGGATGTAACGCGTTTTCTGATTGGCTGAGGTTATTTTGTTATGAGCCCATAGACATAATTTAGTCATGTGACCGTAACGTCATCAACGTTTTTTCATGGTTTTCTACGGTTTAAAATGGAATTTAGAATTAAATTATAAGAAATGACTGTAATATTTTTTCTGTCTATTCGAAATAACATAAAAAATGTGGTGCACACTGTTAATAACCCGCTACGCGCATAATTCAGTGTGCACCAAATTTTTTATGTTATTTCTTCATAGACAGAAAAAAATATTACAGTCATTCCTTAAATGATAACTTGATGAAGTGACGCGTGTTCCAAGTATTCTGCAACACTTAGTGAAATATATTTCAGTTATTAAAATTACAAGTCTATGTACAAGATTGTTTTGATAGTGTGTGTATAGATCTTCAGGTGGACAGTTGTCTAATTTACAAACATACCACATCTTTACATTCTCATATTATAGTAACTATCATATTGTATATAAAAAAATATAAACAATGATTTCAGAGTTGGTGGTTTATTTATTTAATATTATTATCACTTTTAAGTTGTATAATGTGTGTGTGTGTTTCAGCTACTCCGTATAACGGGAAATTTTCATGCCGAGGCAGCTGGCAGGCTGAAGAAAATGACAATATTACAAAGGGGGATTTCATAGTTATTGAAATGTATGATGATGAACAGTGGCCGTATTGTGGAGTAAGCTTATATTCTTTAGTCATTGAGCATTGAGACTAAATATGCTTGCATTGTCATAAAATAATGATATTATTGACGACATAGACTAGAATGTGTCGCTCACCATAAATTTTTATTTACAATTGATGCATGAAATAATACAACCGTTATACTTTGGCTTCATTTTCAGGGATAAAAGTCAGAAACTGCATTTTCGCCCTATGTTCTTTTTTTAGCCATTGATCCAATGTTGGTTGGCAGGCACATACTCAAACTAAATATCTTAATGCCGATTGTGGCCAAATTTGTTTAAATTTGTCTCAGTTGTTTCAGAAGACTTCTGTAAAAGATAACAAAAAATTACGAAAAATTGTTAAAGGAGTAGGTTCAGTAAGACCCTTTTTTTGCCTCAAAGTATAGTTTTACAAAATTGTTAAAATGTAAACGTTTTAGTTATTTTTTGGAAGGTATAATGCCTCTGCTACATAAATATGGGCTGTTTTTTGGCATTACAATGCACATATATTGGGTACTTGCATCATTAAGTCATGCTAAATTACTGAAATCTTCACAATTTCAGCATTTTAGTTAAATTTTAGACAATTTTCGTTTAAATGAAAGTGGCCGCATTCGTGTTCATTCTTGATATTGAAATGTAAGTTATGTTTAATGATAATACATAACATATTTAAAGGTCGAGGATTAACACGGATGCGGCCACTTTCATTTTTGATATCTGAAAATTGACATTTTTTGGCTTATTTGATAGATGTTTCATATTTAAGCTAAAATTGGAGTGTTTTTAATGAGTGAATCAGTTAAAATCTTTCACAAAAAATAATTGAATCAATTGTAATAGACATTTGAGTGTTTAAAAAGTTTCCAAAATCTTTCGTCAGATGAACTTCAAATTTGAGGCCAAAACCGGCACTTACCGGACCTACTCCTTTACTATAAAGAGCAATAACTCCATATGAGATCAATTGATCATTTTGATAATGTTGACTTATTTGCAGATCTTTCTTTGCTGAACAATATTGCTGTTCACAGTTGATCTTTATCTATAATATTATTCAAGCTTATAGCCAAAAACTGCAAAATTTCCTTAGAATAAATAATTCAGGACAGCAACCCAACAACGGCTCGTCGGAATCGTCTGCGACGTTCAGGATAGATAGATCTAAACATGATGAACATTGCTACCCATTGTCAAATTTGCTCTAAATGCTTTTTTTTTCAGAGATATGAACCGAAAACTTCATTTTACACCTATGTTCTATTTTTTGCCATATCGGTCATCTTGTTGGTAGACAGAATCATCGGACACACTTATTTTAACAAGATACACTAATAATGATTGTGACCAAGTATGGAAAAATTTTGCACAGTAGATGCCCGTCATTATGTTATTCTTCTATTAAATGTCATTATGTTATAGTTCTATTATAAATTAGAAAATACGTTGAGCGATAAACGAGACAAAATCATTTTAATCGAGGAGTGGTATTAATCATGTTTGATTCTTAGACATTCTACAGAACTTCTGCACAATTTTAAATCTTGGTCTATTTCTGAATTTAATTCTAACGTTCTTTTGATTTATTGACCCTGTATGCCAACATTTCCCATGTGAAATTATAAAGTTGTTTTGTTTCAATATTGAACGACAAAAATTTTTCCTTTGTAACGTATGAATTTTCTGACGTAAGACACGGGAAGCGATGCATGTGTTTTTAATTTGATAGAGGCTTGGGTGCTTTTTTGTAAAATTGTTTATTTTAACATTGTAACACAGTGGTGACTGCTGTACCCATATTTTGACTATTTTATTTATTATGTCTGGTTTTTTTTACTCATCGTTGTAAATATAACGGAATTTGGTTAGACTGTTTAAAAGTGAGAGGTTTAGCGCTATAACACAAGGTTCAATCAACCAATATCTACATTTGAAAATTCATGTACCAAGTCAGGAATATGACAGTTGTTGTCCATTCCTTTGATGTGTTTTGTCATTTGATTTTGCCATGTGATTAGGGACTTTCCGATTGAACATCTTGGAGTTCAGTCTTTTTGTGATTTTACTAGTTTCAGAAGAACATATTTTTAAAGATTACAAACAAATGTACAACACAGTGCAATTAATCCCTAAGGTTTGGTCATAATGACTTATTTGTAGATCTTACTTTGCTGAACATTAATGCTCTCTCCTATCTTATTCTTTAAATATTTCTTTTTATGCTTGTGTATTATTCTTAATTTTTTTAGAGATATAAAGTTGATGCAAATGGTACTATTATCTTATCCATATTCCTGTCGATTAATATGGACAACACAATGCCTGTTTTTTGTTTATCGGCATATGATAATGAATTCATGGTCGAAAGCGGACCCGAGAAATTTGTGAGAATGGTTTTTACACCTAAATATTCAAGTAGGGCAATATTTAAAATCAATATATACTATTTAAGTTTTCATATTTTTTAACATCTCATAATTATTACATGTATATATGCAAAGGGCTGACAGGTCTTTTGAAATGAAAAATTAAGTTGCCTCAGTGTTAAATTATTCCAAAAGAAATTTTAAAGAATGTTTCCGTTTTTTGGAATAGAATTGAATGCTTAATTTTGTAGCACGGTTATTGCAGAATTTGAAGATCACTTAATTTTTAGCTAAGAAAAAAAGAGAACAGCCGTTAATTCTTATATTAACGAGCTTTCGGATAAATATATGTTGTGTTATCATAACCAATTAAAAGTATATTCTTCAAGCAAACGAACTGTATCAGAGGGATCGTATATATAACAAGACTATAACAAAGGGATAAAAGAAAGGTATTCGATAGAAGGGAATCTACAAAATATGCAAGTAGAAATTCCATTTGACGACTATACCTATGTATGCGTTATATAGGATGAATGTGTGCACAGAAGTCTAAGTTTATGATATATAAACTCATCATAGATACCAGGACTAAATTTAGTATATACGCCAGACGCAGGTTTCGTCTATGCATGCATTGGTTCTAATTCAAATATACGTTATTTTTCAACAGTCACTCGTTTCATCTGACTTCAAATAATTTCAGGGAGAGGATAAAGAAAATATTTTTATTTAATTGTTTATCGATTTTTAAACCGCTTACATTTGAAAAAAATCAACCCACGGTAGATAAAAAGTCAGGATATCACATACATGTATCCTCTAAAAAGAGCGATGTCAGCTTGGTCGACAATGTAACCGGATCTTGCTATAAATTAAGCAGCCGCTTTGCGAATAGTTTGGCAATTTCCTTTGTTTCATGAAATCGAATTTCCATAAGAATTATAACGCACAGAATCATTGTGGTTTGATAGTACAAAGGTTAATGAAATAACACATACTGTTAAATATTGCCAAACAACGTATTTCTAAAAATAATAACTGTATGATCTGTCAATATATTAAATATTTACAATATAATGACAAATCAATACGTTTTTTGGATTGCAATATTCTGAGTAAAACGGACTATATGTTATATCAAACAGTTGGTACCTGTATTCAACGTAGTAATGAAGTTGGTAGGTAATGAAGTCAGTGAGTCAATATGTTTGTATTGGTTTTTTATCTGACTGTTTCGTTGTATTGAATATAGATTTTGAAATCTGCATTAATTACATTTTCCGTCATTTTTGTAGACACAGTGACACTGAAATCATCGGGGTTTCCGTACTGGTGGATCATTGTTGGTGTGTCAATTCCGCTGGTAGCTTTGCTCATTGGCATTTTAATTAATGCTGCGAAGAAAGGAAAAGCTAAAGTGGATAACCACAACCAGGACGAACAAACATCAGTCAAATAAAAGAGTTATTAACAGAAAGAAAATTACCAAGAACAAAATATATCAACAAAACAACGTGAATGCAAATACGATTAGAATCAAAGCTTTTGTTCTATCCACAGATTGTAATTATCAGGAAAAGTAAACTTGGAAAATGTAATTTTGTATGAATGAAAAATATTCTACCGTTTTGTATAAATACGGTGCTTTTTTATAATTTAGTATTATTTCATATACTGACTATATTTACTTTTATAAGTCTTTTTTCGTGTGTATTTCTTTTTGTACCTACGAGACTATCCGTCCTACCGTTTTCCTTTACGTTTCACACAGGGATATATTTCTCAAACAGACATGTTGCTTTTATAAAATGACTAAAATAATTGTTTGAAACAAGTCAAAATAATTAAGAGACCTCAGGATGTAAGAACATTCCAAGCCTATATCTCCAATAAGTAGCACCATTCTGATGAGTTATAGTTTTGATAAAAGTCATATATTTTGATTTAATAGATACATGAAATAACTTTTAACATTTTGTTCGTCGTTTAAAGTTCGAGATTCACTTCAAAGTTTCAGTTTTAAACTTTAAAAGTAGTATAGATTTCCTGTTTAGTCGTGGCAGTTCAATAATGCATAAATCAAAGTTAAACATATCTTTGCATTTTATATATATAACTTATGCTTATCTTTCTTTTTCATGTTTATGTACATATATACCTATATATAGGCGTAAAAAATAATGTTCACATGTGCAGATATATATATATTCATTAAATAACTCTTCGGGATAACTGAATATATATATAGAGAGAGATATTTCCCGGCATATTTGATCACAAATACTTATACTCAATTTGATTATTTTATATATTAGCAACTTTAAGATATACAATAAAATTGAGAATGGAAATGAGGAATGTGTCAAAGAGACAACAACCCGACCATAGAAGAACAGACAACAGCAGAAGGTCACCAACAGGTCTTCATGCACTCCAAATTGTACACAAGAAACTAAAATTAAAAACAAATACAAGACTAACAAAGGCCAGAGGTTCCTGACTTGGGACAGGCGCAAAAAAAATGCGGCGGGGTTAAAAATGTTTATGAGATCTCAACCCTCCCCCTATACCTCTAGCCAATGTAGAAAAGTAAACGCATAACAATCCGTTATATATTTCAAAATTGAAAATTGAACTTTTAATATATTTTTTCTGTTTAAAAAAGGCAGTTTGTAGTAATAGTATATATAATACATTTTGTAATATATTTTATGCAGTCGGAGTATAAAGATTGAATTTATAAAAGCTTCAGATTGAATTCAATTATTTGTCTTAAACAACACGAAAATAAGAACGACTTGCCACTGATATTGATTTCTGTCAGTATGTGTGTATTCTTATCTCTCATTTTTGACAATGTGCTTTGTTTATATTGCTGTTTGTGCTACTTTGTTACAGATATGTTTGCTTTTATAGTGACTAAAATTATACTGTCATATGAGTGAGAGTATTAGCTATCTATAAAACCAAGTTTAATCCACCACTTTTTACATAAAAATATGACTGTACCAAATCAGGAATATAACAGTTGTTTTCCGTTTGATTATTTGAGCTTTTTATTTACCATTTGATTAGGGACTTTCTGCTTTAAATTTTCCTCGGAGTTCAGTATTTTTGTGATTTTACTTTTTCATACTGATGTAATAGGACAGTTTCAACTGATCATATTCATTTAAAAATACGGACAAAACAAATAACCGAAACTGATCCTTGTTCAATCTGTGTGTATCTAAAACGTAATTTAATGTTAATAGAACAGAATTTGATAAACTGGTTATAAGACCTGATCAGTGAACCAAAACATCAATAAACATTTTTCGTTCATAAGAGACTCAAACTTGATCTGTAATTGTTATTATATAACTAGGTATCAACGTGTATAAATAAGATTTTGATCAAATTTTACATTTTGAAAGAATCACAACTTTATTCCGCTATGAAATATATTTTCTTACGAGTCCTATTTTCTATGAGTCTTTTGCAGACGAAACGTGCGTCTGGCGTATATATAAAATTTAGTCCTGGTATCTATGATGAGTTTATTTCCATAAGGCAGCAATTTGTGAAATGTTTCCATTTTCATATAATGTAACGAAATATTCACGTAGAGCATATTGTTTCTTGGCGAAGATTAAAACGAAGCTTCCGAAATATAATTTACAAAACTGTTCTACATAATTGATGATGTTTTGCCAGAAGTAAGATAGTTTTTGAGTAACCTAACCGCATGTCAAAATAAAACCGTATAAAATCATGACTGATCAATCCATCTGAAGAGGAGACATTATAGACATCGCTACCACATATAAAATTGCGCCCACACTGTATTTATATATAGTACACAGAACATCAATATAAGAAACAATATTTTGATATCGACCACAAGATATATTAATAAATGTGTGCGCACTTTATAATATATTGAGCGTACAAGTTTTATATTAAGCCCACAGAATATATATTTATCCCACAAAATATATATTTATCCCACAAAATATATATTGATCCCACGCAAAATATATATTGATTGCACAGGATATATACTATTGAGCCCACAAACTATATATTGAGCACACACAATGTTATTCAGTCGTTTGATTTATATTTTTTTTTTCTGCATAGATCAGATACTTTCAACTTTCATTTATATCAATGTGAATTAAAATAAAACCGTACCAACCAACAAAAAGAGTGGAAAACAATTGTCTCGTATTTAATTTGATTGAAGGATTTTCCGAAGAAAATGCTGGGTTCTACCTAATTTTTAAGATCGCTTTAACTCAATCGTGTGTTACAATTGTTAATTGTTGCATTATATTTTGACAAAATTAAGTAAGCAAACCAAACTGACATTGAAATTTGATGTTTTAACGGTCAACGTTTTAAACAAACTAATCATAAATAGCATGATTGCAATCTTGCATTTGCGCCAGACGCACGTTTCCTCTTATAAAACTCATCAGTGACGCTCGAATCAAGTACCAAGTTACCACATCTTTTGACTGAAACTCATTACATATGTATTTGAGTTCTCTAACCGGAAATATGTGCCAAACTTATGTTTGAAATAAAGAATCAAATAGTTTCTGCATTTCGACATTAAGACAAAACATCATAGTTTAAGCAGACCATAGATTTATGATATATAATGGACATTAATTGAAATGAAAGATTTTTTTTTGTCATATGGCAAATAATTACAACACTTGTTCAACTATGATTAATTAAAATTTACATAGTTATTGCTGTAAATACAAAGGTCAAATACAATGTATATAGAACGATTGCATTCTTGTCATTGAAAAAATATTTTAAAGGAATGAATTTTCTCCATTTTCATCGAACAAGATGCCCCTCACAGTATGTATTCTTATGACTTTTTAAAAGTAAAGCAATAAGACAGATGAGAAACAAAAAGTGACAATAACATATCAACACAACAAATCTAATAAGTTTACGATAGGGGTTTTGATATCGTGTAAGCGCTTGTCAAACGCTTGACAGTTACAAAAGTGATGAACCGATATGAATAGCGTTTATCCGATCTATATAAAAAGCAATTACTCGATACAAGTAGCGATTTACCGACATATAAATAACGGTTAACGGGTAACAATAGTTTTTTACCGATAAATATGCATTTTGAACGAAATGGTTCACCATACAAAGCTTTAAATTGATTTATTTGATATGCAATGGTAAAAACCATCCATAATAAATTCAGTATAGAAATAAACGTGTTTGTCCTCATACGAAATGTAACATAACGTTTTTAATGTTTAACATCGCTTTTGTAACACTGACGGTATAGGAAATGTCATGATAGGTTACAAATGAGTTTGTTTGTTTTTATTGGTTGCATAAAGGAAAACAATCTATACAATCGGTGTTTTCTCTTCCGAGTTTTCTTAATATTTTCCAAGACAGGGTCTTATTAAGCTTGCTATACAGTATTATGTTTATTTTTTTGTTTTTGTTGAAGTTCGTACAGTGGCCTGTTCCTGTTTTCATTCTATTTCTTTTGTTCCAAGTCGATTTTTGTCTCATTGTCAATCAAAACCTATGTCCTTGATTTAAAGATGTATATGTTCGAATGAATACATATAAACTTTTTGTCATCCACCAGAACCTCATTGACTGCTAACAATTATTTATTCTATGAAATGTGATTAAAAGTAATCCATTCTAAAATAGTGCATTGTCACTCAATGGTTCATAATAATCATTAAAAATAAAACTGCGTTAAATCTAAGAGCTCGTGTGATCTCAAATATTATCTTTTCCATTGGTGTTAATGCCAGATTTCTGATAATCACGAGTGACCTTTTTCTTTTATTTTTCATGTCAGCAAAACTATCGAAATAAGAACATGAGAGAGTGCAACAAAACAAAAAAGAGAAAAACAACGGCCTACTTATTTTTTAAGCTTATGTCATATAAATTAACTAAATCAAGACAGACAACAAATGAATAAATAACATGGACCACAGACCCCAACCCTCCCGAAAGGACAGACTAATGAATATATCACAGGGTTCAATATAAAGTCTCCTATGAAAACAATTCAAATTCTCATTAGAACAAACACTGTAAATAGTTATCAAAGGAAACCAGGATTATAATTTTGTACGCAAGACGCGCGTTTCGTCTACATAAGACTCATCAATGACGCTCATATCAATTTTTTTTATAAAAACATATGATCTTGTTTAATTCATCAAACTTGTACTTAGTACAAATAACAGGTAACAATGAGACAAAAAAGAGTGCCCACAGTTGATTTATATGAATTAATGAGTTATGTTTTCAAAAATAAAAATATAACTGATCAATTTCAACAGATTAAAATATTTTGATTTTTGTTGACAATCGGGTCGATTACTAACTCTACATTTCGTATAAATATTTGTCTATTGTTGAGGAATACATGTTACCTTTTAGTATTCGTATTGTTATGATAGCGTAACTATCATTTCGTTTATCTTGGCCTTATTTGTTTTTTGTGGCCTTACACAATTTTGCTATAACTATGAAGTTTAGAAATCACTGGAATAGTCAAATATAGTTGGGGGAATTTCGAGCTGACATACATAATGCTTCTAGAATGATCATAATCTCTGATGTGTAATTTCAAATTCCATCGTATTCTAGAAGTTTCCGTTCGACAGTTTTCTAGGTGTTTCCCGTCTACGGTCTGCTAGAGGTTGACGTGCCAGCTATATATACTGAAACCAAATTTTGACAGATCAGAAAGTAATAAACTCGGAAGTTCTTTGGAGTTGTTGGATTGACACCATTTACGTTCACTACACTAGATTGCGAACTAATATATTTGATTACAGCAAAAGGAAGATGTCTGGATAAAGAAAAGAGGATTGGAATTATATTTAACATTCAAGTTGATATTGTATTTCTACAATACATTGTATTTCTTGTAAACTTGTGCATAATAAATCTTGTTAAATTCTATTTTCTACATTTGAAAATGCCTGTACCAAGTCAGGAATATGACAGTTCTTGTCTTTTCGTTTTTGATGCGTTTTGTTATTTGATTTTGCCATGTGATTATGGATTTTCCGAATAGATTTTCCTCTAAGTTCAGTATTTTTGTGATTTTACTTTTTATTGATTTGTATTTTATGTTGGCTACAATTTTAAGGTGAATTTTGGTCTTAATGTTGTGAGATTGTTGTTTTTTCTAGTTTTCTATTATAGAATTCCTTTTGCTTACCAAAAATGTTAACTCATTATGTTTGTCTATAGTTTATATTAAACTGATAAGTTAATGTAATTATATACAACTAACATGTAGTTGAAAGCCGTCCATTGACCTATAATAGTTTACCTTCTACAAATATTGCCTTATATGGAGACTTGTCTCACTGACTATCATGCCACATCTTCTTATATCTATCTATTGGCCTACATTACTGATAGTGATCTTTATTGATACAAATTTAATTACTATAATTAGTACTATTTTCAAATTGATCAGAACAATTTAAAAGAAAAAATCATTGTTGAGCAAATGATATTCAACTCAAACTGTTTAAAATCAAAAGAATAACACAATCATGATAATCGTATTGAAAAGATATATTCATTTTATTTAAGAATTGAATGCTTCTTTTTGTAAATTTATTGGGGTGTAAAAGCGTTGACCGAAGTACATTTTGTAAAAATTTTCTAAAAATGTACGCACGGTCAACGCTTTTACAACCCTATAAAGTTACAAAAAGAAGCATTCAATACTTATAATTACATTTTTAGCTATGATCATGAAAACACGAATTTTATATATTTTATTATTTAATTCACCTGTGCACTTTATTGTTGAAGCACGTGTTATCACGAGTGAAAAGTTGTATTGAGCAATGCAACTGCTTACGGAATAACACGTGATGTGCAGTTAGCCAATCAGAATAAAATATTATAATGAAACATACATCTAATGTAATTATTATGATATAAGGATAAATACACAAAACGTCTAACATACAGTTGATGATAATACAAAATAACAAAATAAAAGTTCAGTGTTAAGAATTAAAAAAAAACTGCTGATTTATTAAAATGAATATATAATTGTTCAAATACATTGATATCATTTAGAAAATATTGAATGATGAGTTATTCAAACAAAACAATATGGGAAAATTCCCTTTGTTGAGAGCATTTTTAAAAATGAACTTTCTCCTAACAGCTTCTATAATTATTTACGTTCAAACAAATAGAGTTTTACTCTAATTGAACAAAGATTGTGTTCATATATCTCCTTAAAATTCATTTTCGGTTAAGGTACTATAAGGTGGTTATAGTTCATATTGACATGAATAAGTCAGCTTGGATTAATATTTAAATTCACACTTTGACACTACAAATAACGCAACTAATGTTTGTCGGTGTTTATTCCTTTTTATGAGTTAAACACAACTTTACATACATACTTAACAGATAATCCATTCGTATTATCATTCCAATTCAGCTTTGGCTTGCTTTGTTTATTTTGGGTTTAGATTAAGCTATCGAATAAAATTATAAAACTGATCATTCTTCAAACATATTTTGTTTAGATTTCAAAGGTTCAATTCAGATTTTGTGTTGCAAAATAAAAATAAATATGTTCATGTGTTCTTTATAAATAATCTAGAATGTTAGATTGTATTTCGTATTGCTTTTACCAAACGATGCATTCTGGTCTAGTGCCTACATTACAATATTTTGAATAGTTCACACATACATAACACGACTGACATAAATGAACAAAATTACCATGGCCTTTCAGATAAGTTGCGTAAAGCTCTGAAGTATTTAATTTTGTTGTTCGTTTTTAATCAGTTATAAAAGATAAGGATAAACATTTACTAGTAGCACAATAGAATTCGTGAGCAGATTGAAGTTCATAAACATTTATTTCATCATATAAACTTGGAACCCGTTAATTTGCTTAACCCCTTCGCACGAAATTACAAACTTCTGGTATAATCTACACTGTCCGTCTCCTCTTGAAAAAACAAACACTTTACAACTGACAAGCTTGGAACAAAAGGAGGCACATTGAATTTTGCTTCTTGGTGTCTGGATTTGAGCGGCCGGTGCAGTTAGTATCATGTTATTTGCCACTAACATATACCGTGTTTGGTTTCGTTCATGTTGCTCTAAGGGAACAAGCTCTGAAAAAAATAGTCGAAATAACATCTGAAACATGGATATATTGTGTTATGGGTGTCGTGTTATGTCATTGATAATTCATATTTAAAGACTTAAACACTTAAAACATAGACATGATAGTAATTTGACCTGAATAATTTCACTTTAATGCAGTTTGTTTATGTCATTAATGTGTTTAGATTGTCTATCAAACAACGAATTCTAAATTTAAAGAAAATTAAACGGCCTTTTAATCATAATTTAGTTAGCTGACCAATTGTTTGATTGGCAATTAATAATATTGTATATACAAGACTAGAAAACTAATAATGTAGAGTACAAATATAGATGAATTGAATCGACTATAACCCTTGTTAACTTTTTTGTATCCTTAAATCATGAAACATTCCATCTGGTAGCCTGATATGATTGATAATTTGTCACAGTGATATGATCGATAATTTGTCACAGTGATATGATCGATAATTTGTCACAGTGATATGATCGATAGTTTGTCACAGTGATATGATCGAAAACTTGTCACAATGATAGGATCGATAATTTTTCACAGTGATATGATCGATAATTTGTCATTGTGATATGATCGAAAACTTGTCACAGTGATATGATCGATAATTTGTCACAGTGATATGATTGATAATTTGTCACAGTGATATGATCGATAATTTGTCACAGTAATATCATCGATAATTTGTCACAGTGATATAAAATACACAATCTGATTGAATGTGCTTTACAAGTGAACAAACTAGCAAAGGTTATTATTTTTGGATAGACGAGTTACTGAGAAAATTTAAGTATATTATATTTGCATTTTTGAATGATAAAGTCATCAAACAATAAAATAATTTAATTGTTCAGACAAAAAAGTACGTCAATACGTGAACAATTTGATTTCGTTTCATCGAAAATAAAGTCCCTTTTTGAATTCGTTGATTAACGTACAAATATTTTATCGAAAACCAGAAGCCTTTACCAATACATTGCCTTGCAAGATTTGATTGCACACGATCAGTTAAATATTGCAATGTAGCAATAATTTCCAATTTATCGCTTCCAAAATGAAAATCCTGGCTAAATTTATGTAAAAGAGAGGCCAAAGATACTAAAAGATTGATTGATTGTTGGTTGCTTAACGTCCAGTGCAATAAATACCAAAAGAACATTCAAACTCGTAAATCGTAAATGTAATAAATAAAATGGTTCAAACCAGGTAAATATAGCTGTGAATGATTCTTTTACATTTCCAAGGGCATTACTGACATGGTAGTATATTTAATGTCCAATTACTACCAATATATCATTGCCGGCTTCTTTGTCTTATTTTTCTTATTTCCAGAAGAAAAAAATGTAACATAAAGTTGTTTACGCCGACAGAAGTGCTAACCTCCACTCTACAATACATACATTTTTGATCGGTATGATTTTATGAATTCCTACTTTAGTTTAGTTTGACTATCATTTATTTAATTGTAGAACATTCGAAAATGTAACCAAAAGTCTCTTCCTGTTCTCTAGTTTTATCCACAAATTAAAACTTGCAACAACTTTGCATCAATCAATAATAATATGCATGCACTACCCTGTACGACCATTTGTCGGTATCTGCAACGTATTTCTTAGACTGGTTCCCGTCCTTTAGCTAGTTATGTCTGGCTGATATCTAGGGTGTCTATTGCAGGGGACGGAACCAGCTTAAATATTGATATGACATCTTTTAGTATGAAAATACATCTTTTACCAACACATGAATATTATAGTATTAATACTGCAGTACAACTATTATATCGATAGTCAAAATTTACTGTGTGAAGAGTCTATTACATTGATATTGTTGACCAACATTTAAGCTTATGATTAACAACAGTTAACATACTTGTGTTATACATCGATAACCTCCATTCACCTCCACATATCTGTTCAGAATCGCCATAACACCTTTTATTACAACGATTTTCTGGTCCGTTCTGATAAGCCAGAGGGTCATCACCACAATGACATTCATCTCCGTTCTAGAAAATATACTCCAAATTATACTCCAATATGTACATTGATGTAAAGTGGTCGTGAAAATACTTTCGTCTTTTTACATGTTTTCTGACATTATTTAACAAGGGTTTTTCAGGCATTCCAGTAGTAGATAAGATTGTACATTGAAACCTGTCATAACCGAATATTGTATAAAATCTCCTAAAATCAACCATAGTCATAAGTTTTTTGAATTTTTATGTCAGAGGTACAAGAGATACAAGAGGGACGGTCAAACTCATAAATCGAAAATAAACTGACAACGTCATGGCTAAAAATGAAAAAGACAAACAGAAAAACAATAATAAACATGACACAACATAGAAAACAAAAGAATAAGCAACACGAACCCCACCAAAAACAAGGGGTGATCTCAGGTGCTCCAGAAGGGTAGGTAGATCCTGTTCCACATGTGGCACCCGTCGTGTTGCTCATGTTATAACAAATTCGGTAAATAGTCTGATTCGGTAGGTCAAATTTATGAAAGGGGGTGGAATTGTAGTAACGACGTAAGGAACATATCCGATATTATCTGTGAAACGGTCAACCAACTCGTAATGGCGTCCGTAAAATTTAAACTTCACCATTAGGAACTCTTGGTTTAATAGCTACCCTCTATCAAGTAAATCACGATAGGAAATACAATAAAGCATGGGAATATCGTATCAATTGGGAGATATATACCCCGTAAACAGGCGCTACTGGAATGTTGCTACTTATAAATGAAAAAATCACAATTGGACAGCTGAAATCATCTCTTTTGTCGTAAAGATTTGTTTTCAACCGACACTCATTGTCAATTTCTATAGTGTAAGACAAGATATGAGGCCGACTTAACTGTATCCTGTAACTGTATCTGTTGTATCATTTATCTCTAGTTCGATGGGATAGATGCGTGATATGTAACATGTAACTCATTAAAATAATGAAAAATATTGAAAAGTGAACGCATTTATAATGTTTTCTAATACCGTTAAGGGATAACATACAACGGTTAATACCCGCGTCACACATCAGCGTATAGCTCCGACGTACGACGGACGTGTTAAAAATCATGTACGCTGCCAATACGCTAGTAATTTTGGATACATTCAACATGTCAATTATATCTGTAACGTGTACACAACGAGCTTTAAGCGTGTATTTGGCGTACGAGAAGCGTACGTACGCGTTTATCGGGCGTTCAAGAAACGACTGTTTGTCTAACGTAGATGGAATCCATGCTACGAAAGAAAAACCTGTCTTGAACGTATTTGAGACGCTTCCGGGTCGTGTTTTGGACGTTCTCTTATAGGGTGTTTGTTACAAACACATCCGCATACGTTTTAGTTTAAGTCGAACGATCTTGAAACGTATACAACGTGCCTTAAACGTGTCTCAACCTTATCTGTAGCGCGTTAAACGCGCTTGTACCGTATGTATAACGTGCGTATAACGTACAGGTATACGCTAGACACATGGTTGTGCTGGATCAAAAATGTTATGCTGCATAAAAAAGTTGTAGCGTTCACCTAACGTATACCGATTTTGTCAATTTTCTCTGTACGTTTGGTGCACGCCGGTCTATACGCCAATGTGTGACGCCGACATAAGATAACCATTTGGTATTTTTGATAGTCACTATTGCTATATTCTTTTTCTTTTTTTTAAATCAGTCAAATTACTTTTTTGTTATATCATTGTTGTATCTTTTTGACTATTTTTATTTCATTTTAAATACTGTCAACCATCTTATTTCCGCGGACTATTTTATATACGCTATTTCGAGAGTTGAAAATAACTCGAAAATGAATCGTCACGAAAATGATCAATTCGAATCTATTCTAATGTCAATATACATGTTAGATAAATAATTATTATTTAAAATGTAGAATCGAGAGGCTATAGTCGAGACATATAAATTAGGGACCATCCCAAAAAAGTAAAATTAATAATTGCTTTACATGGTACAAAAATAGCTTTTAACATTGCCACCCAGGAACCAGTCATGTTTAAAAGGGATTCAACACCGGGAACACCAAGAAACGTTCACATAATTGAAAAAAGAAAGAATCGGAAGACAAGGAGGTAGTACCAACTTCCGGACCCCTCCCTCTTTTTAGAATCTGCCAATGCTACCTCATTCGACGATAGTGATTTGTTGTTCAGACAAAAGACTCAAACTAAAAGACTTGATTTCGAACGTCTGTATTACACCTATAGTTTTCGTATATGGCAGCAGGATATATTTACAAAAATAAACGAGTCATATACTAGAATATTTTTTTTAATTTTTATTTTAATCATAACCAGATTCTGATACGATACCAAAACTTTAAAATGGTATGCACTTGCTCCCTTTAGAATCGGTCATATGCAACTGCTGTCCAAGAAATCGCCTTTTGATGGTAATCTTATGGCTTAAAAAATATTCGTGTTACTCGATTTTGTCTTTGTAGTTCGCCACATTGTCACATAAAATGTCTGTACTAAATCAGGAATATGACAGTTGTTAACTATTTGTTTGATGTCTTTGAGCTTTTGATGTTGACTTATGATTAGGGACTTTCCGTTTTGCATTTTCCACGGAGATCAATATTTAGAGATTATACTTTTTGTAAAGTACAGTTCTTGTGTTGGAGATATTTTGCCATTGGATTGACCATCATGAGTGGTTATCCTTGAAAGGCTCATAGACATAACTTGCAAACGCAGTGACGGCAATGGACGGTACATCTCATGCAAATTATCGTCCGCAAAATCAGCCACAGGAACAATGTTTTTAAAACTTATTTGAACTGTAAAAACCAGTTTGAACCCTGAAAACCAAAACCACATACAACTATTACGCTGCGGCACTGCTGAGTCTTATGTAGACGAAATCGACCAAAAAGACAGATTGGACGTGGCCAGTTTCTTGTACATCCCGATAACAAAAAGACCCTCAGTACAGATCTGAGAGTACTTGCAGTTACTGACAGCTAGTTCAAATCCAATATCAACTAATAAAAATAATCATGCATCTAAGACTAAATTATCTATCAGTATCAACTTTACTGAATCAGCTGAGTATTCTGACAATTAATTGATATCTTCAGTCATGTGCGTGGCGAAATCATTTAAAAATAACCATACGATATCAAAAAAAGAAAAAAAAAGAAAAATGAAAACAAAATATAGACAAAACCTTGTCAATATGTCGATAATTTAGTATTAGATGCATGACTTTTTTTATTAGTTGTTAGTGGCTTTGAACTAGCTGTAAGTTAACTGAGAGTACTATCAAATCTGTACCTAGCGTCTTTTTGTTGTTCTTATGTAAAAGTATCTGGCCACATTCATTTGTATTTTGTCCATCTGGTGAATTAAAACTTTTCAACTGATTTTTATAGTTCGTTTTTATGTTGTACTGATATACCACTGTCACAGGTTTGGGGAGGATTGGGATCCACCTAACAAGTTTAACTCCGCAAAATTTTGTATGTATGTGCTTGTCCCAAGTCATGAGCCTGTAATTCAGTGATTGTCATTTAATTATGTGTAACATATTTGTTTTTCTTTCAATTTTTAGTACATAAATAAGGCCGTTAGTTTTCCCGTTTTAATTGTGTGACATTGCCATTTCGGGGCATTTCCTAGCTGTCTATGCGGTATGGACTTTGCCCCTTTTTGAAGACCGTACGGTGACCTATAGTTGTTAATTTCTGTATCATTTTGGTCTCTTGTGGAGAGTTTACTTTTACCACTGACTATTACTATATATTGTACTATTTTATTGTATATTGCTTTTGCTCTGAACCAAAGAAGTGAGTATATATCATGCACAGGGTTTAAAGGAATGTCCATAAAACGAATACCAAAAAAAAAAATGACACCAATAATCGTACCATCTGTGTAACATGCTTGTGTAGAATGTCCCTCTGTGCAATATTGAAATATCCAAATACCGAAAGCTACAAATGTTGAACATGTGTATATAAGATTTATCAAAAGTAAGTTCGCTTTGTTCATTTCTGAAGTTTAATAGTCAAGTACGGTAGGTATACTCAATGAAATAGTGTGTTTATTGGTTTTACGTCAGTTCTTCTTGTTGAGTTGACTTTAGTTAAGTCATTGTAGTAGTGAGGGAAGTGGGGATTCTGTGCCATTTTGTCTAATGTTAACCCTATGGGGTGAAAGGTAGCCTCCCGAGGTGAGGCTTATTTCTATGACGTAATTTTTAGGTATTATGACATTAATTAATTGGTTTCATTGAATAATGTACAGATGTTTATCATTTCTCAGGTTTGTCTGTTTGTGTGTGTGTGTGTGTGTGTGTGTGTGTGTGTTTGTATGTATCGATTCAATGTTTAGCTCATGTTAATATAAGCAAGGAATTATCCACTTTGACTCTCCTTTTGTATGATTGTATTCCAATTTAATTTTGTTTAAGTTTCGGCTTCTAGGTACCACACTAGTTATAATAATAACAATATTAGTATGTACAATATTTAATATCCCCGTCAATTCAGACAAACATGGGTCGGAGGGCCATCCACATGATACCTTTACAATATAACAAAATTATATATAACTATTTTATACATCAAGATAAAATGATTAGAGAATCGTCTTCCACTCAACAGTTTCTCTAACCTCACGAAAGGGCCAACAGTATGCTATCTTTCGTGCAGGGGTATAAACTGTCGAGACTTGAAGTTAGTCTTTCCGGGATAGTTAACTCTCTCAAATATCAGATAAATCGCGAGCTTTAATTCAAGAGTTGAATTTCTTTGGCCAGTGTAACCATTGCACATAATATTGTTTGTTGAGTCCTTTGCCTTTCGTTTTGAGGATGTTTTCAACATTCACTTGCACTTCTGACTGGTAGAAGGTTCCTGAAATTTATTCGTCTTGAAAACCAATAAGTCGATCAACTTGAACCCCACCACGTAATATTCGTTGAGATATTTTAAATATCACTCCACTCCATTTCTGATCGTATTCCCTGGTGAAAGGATTTCTTATGTATGTAATCAGAACTTTGTCATCAATTTTGAAACGGAAATCTTTTCGTACTTTCTTTGTCTTTGGTTGTAATCTTTTCGGCCAATACATTTTCCACCACAGGTTTGTCTCTTTCGATATGGTGTCTGTAGCTGGTGCCATGCCAATCGTTCTATGGAAGGTCCTTTTGTAGCTGTTAGCAAATTCTGTAAGTTATCCACATAGTCATATGACTGCTCACTGGTGATAAATCTCATGATTTTTGATTTAATAGTCTTGATAACTCTGTCAACGTAGTTAGCTTTGATTTCTGTATTTTGGGCAAATAAATGTTAAATATTTCTCTGTTTTAGGAAAGATTCTACTAATCATGATCTGAATTCTTGTCCTTTATCTGTTCGTATTCTGTTTGGTGATCTTCCTTCTGATAAAACATGTTTCAAAACATTCGCCACGGATTCGCCTTTCTTATTCTTTAGATGTCTTAGTCATACACATTTTGAGAATATGTCAATCACCACCAATATGAAATTAAATCCACTGTTAAATTTCGAAAATTTAGACATGTCCATCAAATCGACATCCCACTGGTCGTC
This sequence comes from Mytilus galloprovincialis, assembly GCA_037788925.1. NCBI lineage: Eukaryota > Metazoa > Mollusca > Bivalvia > Mytilida > Mytilidae > Mytilus > Mytilus galloprovincialis. The sequence goes on from CM075341.1 coordinate 55,396,914, forward strand.
TATTCCAATAACGATAACTCTGTTCCGCTTAAACGACCTTTTTAAAGGTATTTGTAAACTGTATGGGTCCTGTTGTTGTAGCCATTTTCGTATTTTATATTTACTGAGAACGAATTTTCCATCTGTTCGAACAAATCTGGACAGTTTATCAGGCCCTGCAAAACTCGCTGGGTTAGCTGGATTGTAATAAATATTCCTCAAGTACTTTTCCCAAGAGGCCATTTTTATACATGGAATGATGACTTTAAAATGATATACAGTTTACAACGTTCTCATATTTATATAGTTGAGCTTTCATCGTCTTCATCCTCCTCCTCTTCTACTTCATCGTCACCAATGTATTTACTGTCAGCACCATCATTATTTGTTTCGTTATCTTAGCTTCATCTAGATAGCTTTCCAACATAGGTTTATATTTCCTGATGGCTACTTATATCATGGCTTTTACATTGTCCATGCCATCATTAACTAATTCTGTTATCATTTGTATGACTTTGCCATGCATTTATCATTTTGTAACTGTAGTAAATACTCAACTAAACTGCTATATCTGGACAAAAACTGGTCCATATCTTCGTCTTTTAATTTGCGATTGGCCTTACTTATGGCATGCATGGTCTTCATTCAGGTCACCATCCATGTATTTATCAACTTTTTCTTCCCAAATATCTGCATTTGCCTCTCTGGCAAGTTCAGCTAATTTTATAAAAGCCATATCTTCTCCACCTTCTATATCAATTTCGTTTACACGAGGCTTCTTAGAGGGTATGCCTTCATCCTTAATTTCCCTTTTTCTTTTTAAATCATTATTTTCTGGGCACAACTTATTCATATGTCTAGCTAAATCATAAACGCTCTCAAAGGCTACACCGCAATCATCACATGAAGGCAGGATTTCTTTCTCGTCTGGTAAATACGTCTGCTCACTTTGAAATGATTCTTCAAACTAAGGAGGTTCTAGTTCATTTCTGCTAATATTCTGTTCCGAAACACCCCCACCAACCATGTTCTTGATTTCAAATATATTTTAGTCTGTCGTCTTCCGGTGTAGTCTGTTTCAGATTAATGAATAGACTCCCATATGGTTGTTGTGTCCCCTCTTTCATGAATTTCTTCGGATTATTAGGATACATCTGACTAGCAAATAAGGCTGGCCCAATTTGATCGCGTGGCTTTTGAATAGGACTATATACTGACTTTTGATGCTCATGGTTCGACTCTCCTTTTCCTTCGAGAATGCATTTTGCATTATACAAGCTACGCTAAGGTTCCTGTGATGACTGCCCTCTACAAATAATTCGCACACATCATTACTATTGGTGGCGTCTCTCATTAAATCGTCTAGAATGATTAAACTTGGATATCTAGAGTCAATAAATGAGTCATCATTCAACATGTTCAAATTTTCAGGTAAACCTTGAACAAACAAAAGGTTTTTAATGGTTTGTTGCATTTCAGTAAATAATGGCTACCATCGTTTATAACACCATATAATCCTCTCAGGTGATGGTTTTATAGTCCGTGCTCGCTTCAATACTGTTTGCATCCAAAACGTCTTACCTGCACCAGTAGGTCCAGCCAACTTTATAGTGAATAGATATGTAGTACCACTAGTGGTGGTAGTGGTGGTGGTGGTGGTGCCGGCGGCGGGTTGGCGGTGGATATGCATCATTGCTCGCGGATATGGTTGACTAATTCTGTGTTTGTTTCTTTGGTGTCGCATTATAGCATCTTTTCTCGAAAATTCTGTACCACAATCTGGACAAGTATTCGACATTGTTAAGAGTACTTAAAACACGTCCACTTCCTTTGAATGACAGACGTAAAGTGATTAAAATATTGACATGTATCGTAATTATATTCTCCAATGTCCATAAGCTAAACTTTGTATCCCATCATCTAGTAAGTATATTTTGTCATCATAAGGGGATAAGCCAAGCTTTTTGATAGATATATTATATAACGTGTGGTCGTATGACCGGATCTGAGCCATGGTAGACATGTGGATCTCTTTATTGAATAAACATTGATTATAATGTTCGTGTCTTGTGTCATGTTTGATCTCATTCTTTTTTATATCCTTTGCTGTCTTCTTTTCGCATAGTGTTTCATTCTCCTCAAATAGCAATGAGTACATCTTTGACTTTAGACCAACGAATTCTTGTATGGAAATACTATGTGGTTCGACCTTCATCTTTCCTAAAACCTTTTTATTTAATGTGCTATAAAGCTGATGTTCAGGGTTATACTCTGACGTATCAAACAAGTGTCCTTCCTCCATCATATCTTGATATATACCATCAGTGTTGATGCTGTAGCATAAAGAGTCGGTGTCCGTAAACAAGAATGTTGCTCTAGATTCATATTTATCCTTCATGTAATTATAATGGAAATCGAATATAAGTGTCTTTGACAAATAGAGTATAGTGAATCAAACGTAGTTATGTCTGTTTAAGTAATATCGTTGTTTCAACATGTGCACAGCCCCCAAGTCGTCGTTGAATATTTTGAAGGCATGAAATGTTGGTTTGCTGATTAATTTCTGGCCTTTGATTGGTCATTCAAAAGTTTTATACATGTATCTGTTCTCGTCCTTAAATTTTCCATCGTCTTTCCAAAGACTGCGTTATTCATGAGTTCAAAGAAATCCTTCTCGGACTCATTGTTTGCAAGCTTTCTCTTCTCTACATTGAAATCAATATATGTTGTTCAAATGTCATGACTCTGTGGATCTTTGTTAGTCTTTTTCCAAGTGATAAGTAGAGTTTTTAAATTTCTGTAGTGTACCAAGTATTTTTCATTTGGATGTAAATTTGGTATCAATTTTTCTGTTGATATTCCTTTTAAGTTTAAATCATCCAATAGCTTTTCTGCATAGGGCGATAACATATCATTTATAACCTTCAATATTTCTGGAGCGAGTGGATATTCGTTGTGGTCGTCGTGTAGTTCCCTAGGATATTCTAAGTCAACTTCTAATATAAAACCATGTTTACTGTCATCTGCAAAGTCAATTAAGTTAAGGTTCTCAATTTCAGAATCGTTGAGCCAACTGAAACCTTCAACTGGAAGTGCCTGTGACATGGCCCATCCGTATAAGTTGTAGGCATCTAGGTACATCACGTGATTAATGGATTGATTTGGATCGTAGTTTGGTACATATTTATTGTTAGCTTTGGCATGGCGATGGGATATCATTGATAAACCACCTCTTAAACCTCTCTCTATAAACAAATGCATTCTACGTCAGTTAGTAATTCCAACTTGACACCTGTCATTTTCAAGGCAATCTGCGAGGCTAAACCGGGTGATGTATATAAATGTGCAGCATCCAGTCCAAAGTAGTTGAGACAGATCTCCCTGAAATTTTCAAAGACGTCGACTAATGCAAGGACATCTGATAGAAGTGTCCAAGATTCTGTATGTTAAACGATTACCATACGTGTTGCGCATGTGCATAGTCCAGTGACGTTATATTTTCTCTCATAGTGTACTGTTAAAATTTTCCATCGGTGGTAGTTGAGATTTTATTCGGTCATTAATTTGTACATGCATTACTTTAGGCCGTTAGGTTTTCGTTTGAATTGTTTTACTTTTGTCAATTTGGGGCCTTCTTTTATCTGTTTATATGGTATTGGTAACTAAAAATTTTGCCTCGGAATCAAAATGCTCGTAAGGTTATACTTGTTTTCGCAGAAATAGGCTTATCTGTTCTTCTCCAAAGTGGCTTATCATGTATCTAAATTTACTCGAACCTTCTTTTGCAAGATTTTCCATGAGGTTTTGTAATGAGGAAGACATAAATTGGAGCGAGTCTATAAAATCCATACATCCCAATGAAAAAGAAATATACTTTCCATATTATTCATGTTATTAGCGATACAATTCAGTTGCTTTCCTTCAACTTTTCCAATAGCTTGCATAATCAAATGACTATCATATCCCCGAAGGTTATGAAATACCACTGGAATTCGACCTGTAAACTTGTAATTAATATTACAGTCGTTATGAGCCGCCCCTCGAAATTTTCCGGTTACGTGATAATGATCTCGAACTCTTATGTCTGATAGTTCTTTTTTACATATGTGACAAAGAGTTGCCTTCTTAAACGATTGCCAATCACTCCCACTCATGATCATGGACTCGCAATGTTTAAATCGCTGTTCTATTTCTTCCATTTCCTTCATCATACACTCCACAATATTTTCGGCAGCATCTGCACCCCGATATACTACTGGTTCATTTGACCTTTCAGGTGTCAGACCAACCAGTTTGTATGCAAAGCCACATGTTATGTGTTTTGTAGTCTTTTTCGTCTTCTGGTCACATTCGTTGCTTTCAACAATTGGTTTTTGAAGACATTCAAAATCTGCATGAATAACGTGTGGAACCTCAAGTTGTTTACGAATGGCTTTATGATGTAACCACTTATTGTCTTCAGTGAGTTCAATTTTTTGGGGTCCGTAGGTCTGGCTGTTTGGTACATAACTGTTTACAAGTTTTTCTTTGGTAAATCCATGTAGGCAGTATGGACAGTGAAAATGTCGTGCGCGATAGCTATGCTGGTTCCCTAATAATCGATTGAGATCCTCAATCCAGCAGAAATGTGACTTCTTGTTGTCCGATATCATGAGAAGATTAACATGTTGTTCAAATCGATGTTTTGAAATATGTATAGGGAATACTTCGCCTTTGTTAAACCCAAACACGTTGATAGATATTTCATTCTGCTTTTCAAATTTTGGTATGTCGGCTAATTTAACAGGAAATATGATCTTATCAAAGTTTCAGCTTGAAGTGTTAATGTGTTCCTTGTATTTCCAAACTCGCCCTCCGTGACATTTCGCTCCCTTGTCTCTGGTATTCAATGAAAGATGTATACATCTTTTTGATAGATTCCTTTAACTGGCATCGATATCCTCCAATTTTAAACTGGTCTGGCATTTTCCCCGGAAATGTGGCTCTGCAGTTTCTATGGCATCTGCTTTTCGTCTGCTCATTTTAACCTTCATGGATAGATACCACTTCAATCCACCTCTTTCTTTAATTTTACTCTTAATGACATCTTTAACATCATCATACTGGCTTTTTAGGAATGACATTGGATCAAATGTATTCAATCCTTTCGCATCGATCGAATGTGTTTCAACGGTTTCATTGAGCGCTTTGAAGTTGCATGGATCCGTCTGTTCATTTGTTTCTGTACTTGTTATAGTAACACCACCACCCTTTTGGACTGATTGTTTATCATGGTTTCGCTTAATACGTTGGAGGTTGTCCGTTCTTGAAAATACCACATCGCAGGTGGCGCAATGCCATTTCGTTCCAGTATGAACCGATCTCTTATGGCGCATTAAACTCTCTTTATGGGAAAACGATTTTCCGCATACACCACATTTGATTGGAGATTTTGCCACCTTTATTTTCAACGCTGGTTCTATCTTTTTTCTGAAAAGTGAAAGTGTGCTCAATATTGTTAAAGCTCTTTATTTTTATTTGTATTATTCATCATAATATGATACGGACAACCAGTTATTATTCATATCAAAGGAGCCTATCGCCACGGGTACTCGCCCACGGGTCGGAAAAACGACTCCTCAGTCTACCGACCGTATGCGTTCCCAGTCTTGATACTGATATGAATAACGATCTGATTGATATTCAAGAATGTTTGACTAAGGCTTTCGCCAAAGTAGTCACCGCCCGTCAACATTTCCATCACTGGAAACAGAGTTGCTCTCGCAGTTAAGCAGGACTGCAAAGCTTTTCGTCTTTTAATACCCAAAAAAGACGTCATATAAATAAGCCTCGCGTCGGGAGGCTACCTTTTCCCCATAGGGTTAACATTAGACAAAATGGCCCAGAACCCCCCCCCCCCCCCCCACTTCCCCCACTACTATAAAGGAATGGTTCAGTAAGACCCCTTTTTGTCCCCAAAATATAGCAGTTTTAAAAAATTGTGGAAATGCTATCTTTAATCTATTTATTGGAAAGTAGAATGCTTCTGCTACATAAATATTGGCTGTTTTTGATAATACAATCAACATATATCGGGTACTAGCATCAATAAGTCAGGCTAAATTACTGAAATCTTCACAATTTTATCATTTAGTTAAATTTTAGACGGTTTCTGTCTTAAATGAAGGTGGTCGCTTTCGTGTTCATTCATAGTATTGAAATGTGAGTTGTATTTGATAATAATACATAATATATATAAAGGTTGGGGATGAACACGGATGCGGCCACTTTCATTTTTGACAAAAACCATCTGCAAAGTGACGTTTTTTGGCATAGTTGAAAGATTTTCATATTTAAGCTCGAATCGGATCGTTTTTGATGACTAAATCAGTTAATATCTTACACACAAACTAATCGAATCAATTGAAATAGACACTGAAGTATTTAAAAAGTGTTTAAAATCTTTTAATTTATGAACTTGAAATTTGAAGCCAAAAAAACGCCCTTACCGGACCTACTACTCCGTGAATGTTTTGTACATTTGTACAATATTACCTGTGTGCCTGCGTACTTGTATCCCAGGTCTTTACAGTAGAGCAGACACCTGTTGTTTTCAATTTCAGGGTGATCTTTCCCATTTAACAAATAATAATGTGGTAACAGTCTGTTCCGTGAATCAGCAAAACATCCAACATAATCATGGCTGTCTACTCAAATAAAATTATAAAAGATATGACTTTCCTAACTCAAATGAGACAACCTTCTATCTTTAATCAGAAAATAACATTTACCGTTTTCTTTTCGTGAAATATTTCGACAATTGCTATTTATTATGGGTGTTTATTAAAAATTCCAGTTTACATGACTATATCTGATCCATCATATTAAATGATTTCTCTGCAAGTCTCTAAAGTTTGTCGAACAAACAATGAACAATAATTATAGATCATCGTTGATAATCTCAAAGAGATTGATTTTCGCGCTTTCATCAAGAGCCGGGACGGCAAAATTGAGAAATGCAATCAGTTAAGATGACCAAAGATAATCTGTTTATCGCTATTTTACCTATAAAGTACACCATAGTATTAAAAACGGAACAAGTTATTGCTAATATAACTTTTAAAAACAAAAACTCACCAAAAACTTGTACTGGACACTGTAAAGAAATGTTTACAATATATAAAATAATATGAACCGTTGTAAATTTTCGGATTCTGGTTCGTGTTGCTTAATCGTTACTTTTCTATGATGTGATTGTACACTTTTGCTAATCTTTTAATTTTTTTTGTTTTTGTCATGACATTTTCAGCTTATTCGTGTAATGACTTAAACCACCATACAATCGACGGAATAACTGAGTTTGATAAAATTAAGAAAGGAAATGCGAAATATGTCAAAGGGTCAACAACCCGACCAGAAAGCAGATAACATCCGAAGGTCACCACTTGGTCTTCAACGCAGCTAAATAATCCTGATTCCGAAGGTGGTTCTCAGTTAGCATCTAAATAAAAAGTGCTTCATGAATTTCAAATAATTTTATATGTTTTGAAGTTACTTCAAAACAAATAAATGAACTTAAATTAAAAAAAATTACTAAACACAAACAAAGACCAGAGGCCCCTGACTGAGGATAGGTGTTAAAACACGACGGGGTTAAACATATTTTGTGCGAACTCAATCCTCCCCCTATTCATGTAACAAATGTAGAATTAAGAGGCACATAGCAATACTAGTACGGCGGCTTTGTGAAAAATTGTGCACATCCTGCTACAAGCATGAAATTTGGCATAGACCTTCCTCAACTATTTCTCTTTCATTTCAGATAGGGAGGCATTTGGAAAAAATGTCTCACTTCCGGTAAATACCAAAATGGCGGACATCATACTTAAATTAGCCCTATATCGAAGGCTAGTATGTGAAAAGGTGTTATTAACATGCTACTATCATAATATTTAGTACAAACCTTTGTTTTGTACTACTTTTGGATATATGATATAGATAAGATGTCGGTAAAATCCAGTATGGCGGATAAGTACTAGAATAAGCTTATTTTTAGGGAGGGTAATTGAAATGTGTTTTAAAGTATTGCTTCTATCATTATATTGTGCAGGAACCTTTCTTTGGTGCTTCTCATGGATACAATGTATAAGACATATGTCTTTGAAACTCTTCCTTCCGGTGATATCAAATATGGCGGACATAGAAATATTGATAATTTTTCATTTTCATTTTTTTTTTTAATCATTGTTCAAAATGTAAATAAAATGGGTTGTTTTAGCTGGTCATTAAACTTTTGGCTTTACGTCATCCTCAAAACCACTAATTCTATTCAGCTATATATGTTTAAATACAAAATTAACACTTCCGGTAAAAAACCAATATGGCGTAAATTACAAAGATGAGTCCTCAATTCATATCTCCGATGTAGAGTTTTGGATAGATTGATTAAAACAAAATAAAATCACTAAAGGTTTTAAACATCTTTAGAATGACTTATTTATGGCCGTAAATACATGTTTATTAAAAATGGGAGAGCTCATTTTCCAAATTTACAAAGATCGTGGTATTGTTTCTTACATTTATAATGTACAAGCTCCTGATAAGATGACGAGGCCTCACAAAGAGTTGTCCAAAAGGGTTCCCATGGATCATATTTTCCCCTTCGCCATTCTAAGCGATGGACTAGTTAGCATAGGAACCAATGTTACTCATTCGTACCCGCCATGGTATATTGCACGTTTTACTTGCTGAAAAAGACTAGATCGAGTCGTGGGAATAGCCTCAATAAGTATTTCCTCTTCCAAAAACACATTTTTTTCTTGCTTCGTTAACCCCATTTGATAAGTTTGTTCGATCTTTAACAAAACCACGTATCGTTCTATCAATGACATTGTCAAATCCATATCTGGTGATGTTGGCTGATCAATCATCGTTCTAAATGATAGAGTCACATCTTTAAACACCATCAATGTCACTAACGCAGTTCCTTTTCCAGCAAACGTGTAATCTCTCAATGCCTAGTGTATTTGGAAGGTCATGGATAGATATATATCTGAAACTTTTCCCCCTTTTAAATGCAAGCCAAAGTTTGTCTGCCCCTATGTCACTGAAAAGCGAAACAGCAATGACAGCAACATCAGTATCGACTGTTCGAGTCATGACACAGTTAAGTCTGCGTTTCACTGCATTAGACACATGCATCTTGATTCAAGTGTCAGCCTCTTCATGTGAACATGATGCTAAGCTTGAAACATCACCATGTGGTGGATAACACAGAACATCCTGAGCAATTGTTGATACAACTACCCTTTCCACAAAATCTATTGAGCAAGCAGTTCCGAATGAAAACTTAAAAGTTCTTTCTTATTGTCGTAATTTTGTTTTGACTCTGGATTCGTCTGTGTATTCCCTTTTCCCCTAAATGTAGCTCTTGCTTCTTATAACACATGCTCAGGATATTATATCTTATCTACCTCGAGATGCATTTCAAGTTTATCACCATGTTCACATTAAGAGGCTGACAATAGAATCATGGTGCATGTGTCTGATGCAATGAAATACGAACTAAAACGAGTCATGATTCGAATAGTCTTACTGTTTCGCTATTCTTTGACAGTGGTAGACGAACTATGGATTGTGTTTGGGATGGCAAAAAGCTTTGGATAGATATATATCAATTACCTTTCAAATTCACCTGGCAATGAGTGATTACACATACTTATTGTGATCCATGTCTTTACCAGTTGTGATATGATCCTCTGATTGCTTGAAAAGGAAAAAAGACTGCCTGGTAGACATTGGTGGCATTTGAAGATGTGATTTTGACATAAAGAATGATGATTGATCAGCCTACATCACCGAGGTTTAACTGTAAGATCACACAAACTTATCAGATGGGGTTAACATGGTTAGCGAATCAAGAAAATAACTATTTGCGCAAAAGGGAAGACTAATTGAGGGTATTCTTTCAACTTGGTCTAGTTTTTTCCAGCATGTAAAGCGTGCAATATACTAAGGCAAGTGTTAAGGGGGACGAGCTAGGAATTGACTCTTATGCTACCCAGATCAGGCTCTAATGGATGGCGAAGGGACAAAGAGGATAACTTTTAAATTACTCTTTCTAAGGCCTCATCATTTTGTCAGAAGCTTTTATATTGTGAATGTACTGGGGAATGCGGTTCAATGCCAAAAAATGTTACATCCTAAGCATCAGAAAAAAAGCAATAAAATCTACAGTTTAAATGGACACATACTACAACAAGTCAAATATAACCCGTACATAGGCCGACAAATTTCGGAAGACCTCAAATGGACCACCCACATATTAAAGTGGCGAAGAAAACAAATTGAACACTAGGCTTTCAGAAGAAACTTGAAATACTGCCCACAAGATTGCAAAAAAAAAAAACAGCTTACATCTCGCTCGTTGGTCAAAGATGGAATATGGATCCATAGTATGTGATCCTACACGGTAACAAACATAAATAAGCTAGAAAGGATACAACGGCAAGCGGCAAGATTTATCACTATAGATTACAAGTCAAGAGAGGACGGGTGTGTCTCCAATATGCTTGCCCAACTGGAACCACCATACCTCCAGACAATTGCAAGACGAACAAGCTAGAAGTTGATATTGATGTACAAAGTGGTTTAGGGGCTGATTCCCGCTATTGAACCAGACGAATTTCTCAAAAAGGACGTCCTATGAGAAACATAACTGCCAAGAAGTTCGAAGAATACCACGCAACAAATATTGTGGAAAAGCAAGTAAAGAATCACTCTAAGTGTTTTGACATTCCACTCAGCAAAACACCACAATACTCAAACTTATTCTTTGTAAAGACAGAAATCGCATCGAATCAGCGAGACGACATTGTAGTGCGTGCATCAAGCGTAGAGAACGTCAAATCTGCTCTAACGCTTCGTCAATCAATCGGCGGCGCTCTCTCAAACCGTTATATTAAAGCCAGAATTGGTATCGACAACGTATGCATACATATACAGATACAGGGGATGTCGCGGTCGTTGTTAATGTGGAAAATTGGGTCTCCCGTGCAATGCTGTGTTTGCATGTGGTGGTGACTGTGAATAAACATATATTTTTAGCCAAATAGTAGTAATTTGAAAAATGTTTTAGTACTTCAGTAATGTCATTTTGTTTTAACCAATCTATCTAAGACTCATTTTTGAAATTTACACCATATTTGGTTCTTTTTTTACCGGAAGTGTGATTTAAAAAATTTACAATAGAATAAAATTAGGGGTTTTAAGGATAACTAAAAACCAATAGTTTAATGACAAGCAAAAAAAAAAAAAAAAAAAAAAAAAAACCATCAAAAACATTTTCTTTACATTTTGTAAAAAGTTGAATGTTAAAATAGAAAATTGATATGTCTATGTCCGCCATTCTGGATATTACCGGAAATGAGGTTTTTAAAGAGATGTCTTATACATTGTATCCATGAGAAGCACAAAAGAAAGGTTCCTGCCCAATGTAATGATAGTAGCAATACATTAAAACACATTTCAATTACCCTCCCTAAAAATAAGCTTATTCTAGTACTATATCCGCCATGTTGGATTTTACCGGAAGTAGGGTTTTCGAAGACATCTTATCTATATTATATATCCAACAGTAGTATATAACAAAGGTTGGTACCAAATATTATGTTAGTAGCATGATAATAACACATTTTCACATACTAGCGTTCGATATAGGGCTGATTTAAGTATGATATCCGCCATTTTGAATTTTACCGGAAGTGAGACATTTTTTTCCAATGCCTCCCTATCTGAAATAAAAGAGTAATAGTTGCAGAAGGTCTATGCCAAATTTCATGCTTGTAACAGGATGTGCACAATTCGTCTGAAATATGCTTGTAGCCGCCGGACTATACGCACAGTAAAACTTAGTTTAAAAGACGTCGCAGTCCGAAATTATGTCACGTAGTAGTCCATCTGTCTACTTTGTCATTAATTATATAAGAATTTTGTTGTTGAAAAGGGCTTTATTGACTGTTGCGCGTTAATTGTTGTTGGACACATATGATGCTTCTGCTTGGATATAACGTTATAAAGAGAGACAACTCATGCACGATAGATTGACGCTACCCAAATTTGTACTAAGTGTAATATTCATGGTAATAAGCATTGTGTAAATGTTTCATAACATTAGGATTGATTGACTGTTGGTTGCTTAACGTCCAGTGGCAAATATTTCATGCATATTCAGGACGAGAACAAGTTCACAATAAATACAATAGGTAGGTTGATACAATAGAGGCCATCTGGGATGATGGTCGGGAAAATTTGGACTGCCACTGGAAAATGAGGTATATTGGATAGGGACAGAAATTTTGCAACAGGCCACCTACGGACCCCTCAAAGAGTTGTTGCAAGGGTTCTTAACGTGCAAAGAGCGTGGCACTCTCCTTACACGAGGCATCGGATTTAACGTCCCCAATTTGACCGGACGTGACTGCGAACTTGATACATCCCGCACAGCCAAACGGACGCCCCACTTCGGCAAGCGTTTTACTGCAGGTCGGAAGAAGACCAAGTGACCATATTTCTATTCCCCAGTCACCTTTGGGGGCCATAACATTAGGTGGAGGCAAACTAAAGTTAGAAAATGGAAACAAAAAATGCAGCATATTTTCCATGTGTAAACATTATAAGAGCATAACTATAGAACGGTAAAAGAAACACCACCGAAATTTAAAACTGGATCTGTTTTAGTGGTGTTAATCATTGTATATGTAATATTCATAACATTTGCAATTGGTTGAGCAAATTAAAATTACAGAATTGAAATTAAAACATCAGCTATTTTTTTCGATTTGTAAAGGGCATAACTATAGAAAAATTAAAAAAGTGACACACCCAAATGGAAACCTTATCTGTCTGTTGTGGTAATCAGTATTGTGTAAAGTTTAATAAAATTTGTTAGAGGCGAATTTAAGTCAGGACGTACAGCCGTGCAGATGTACAGACGTTTGAACGGTTGTACAGACGAATAAAAGTAGAAACTTAATGGACCCTCTTCTATGGCAGGGGCATAAATAACAACGACAAGTTCTTGAGCGAAGTGTGACAGCGATATTTTCCTTTTTTATTTTATTTTGTAACAATTTAAACTTTATCTAAAAGCAAGATACCATTGTTCTCAAAATTGTTAGCCTACACGTTAAGAAGTTAATCCATTTTAATCCCAGCATTGTCTATTTCTAGTTATCGTATATATGTTTTTAATTGTATTATTCGTTTATAGCATTACGTGACAAATTTCATTATTACATGTAGTTATGATTAAGTAAGATTACGTAATACATTTTATATCGTTTATATGCGAATAGTCAGTTGGATACCAGCGGTCAAGCTGTACGGACGCCGTGCATTTACAGTGACATTCATTGTGCTTAGTATAGAACATTTATTGGAATTCCCATTTGTTTTGTCTTTTCGGAATATTTACCGTTGAACTTTTATTGTAATTAATGTATTGCACTATTGAAGAAGTTGTATATAAACCATCGTAAAGCTAAACTTAGTTTTGTTTCATCAGTATCTAGTGACTTTTCCCCCGAATTCTGAATGGTCAGTTGGATACCAGCGGTCAAGCTGTACGGACGCCGTGCATTTACAGTGACATTCATTGTGTTTAGTATAGAACATTTATTGAAATTACCATTTGTTTTGTCTTCGGAATATTTACCGCTGAACTTTTAATGTAATTAATGTATTGCACTATTGAAGAAGGTGTATATAAACCATCGTAAAGCTAAACTTAGTTTTGTTTCATCAGTATCTAGTGACTTTTCCCCCGAATTCTAAATATAACAGGAACGACGAAAACCCCTGTTATAAATTGGTGGAGGACCCGGGCAGTTTGCTTAGTTTCAAACTTATTACACAAACTAAAGATCATACCTACGCTCTACCACTGTACAGTGGATTAAAAATTGAAACAAAAATTTAATAGGTGGTGTCCACCTGATCTTCGGAAGAACTACAATATGAACAATCAGCCATGTTTCGTAGAAAACGGTAATTATCCAATACGCTCGGATTTTGATCGTGTCACCAACTCAAATATCGATAAAACAGTGAGATGTTTCCGCTGTGGACAAGCAGGACATTTTTTTATAAACAATGTACAGAAATAAGAATAAAATCAAAGAAAAAGCTAAACAGAGATTTGGAAAGACTTTCCATATTTATTCAGCGTAAAACGTGTGAAAATTTTCCTTTCTTCCATTTGGACGATGCAAAATTTCGTAAAGCAACACTGGCAAATTCAATACATTTCCAGGTAAATTAACTTCAAACGAGTGAAACCCAAATTTTGAAAGAAAAAGTGAAACTTGAATCAGTTGTTGATTTGATAAAAGAACATTTGAAAGAAAATAGAAAATCGCTCAGACAGGAAATCGATTTTCTTAAGCAAGAAAACAGAACATTAAAATCGAAGCTCCAGAAAACAATTTCAAAAGGCACAGAACTATCGCGAGAAATAGAAATTCGGAATCTTGAAAACGATAAAGTGGAGAGAACAATCAGAACGCTCTACACCAAAATAGCAGGCTTGGACGTATCAGAACTAGCAAACCAAAAGAAGATAAGAGATTTAACCACTAGTTGCCTGAAATTAGAAACGGAAATAAACGCATTAAGACATAACTCTTGTGACTACAAAATTCCAAATCCATCGATGTCAAGGCCGATTCAAAACAAAGGACAAAATGTTAACCACGATCCATCCCGTTGAAGAAGAAGACAGTATTTTTATTAGACTCTGGGACAGAGTCTTATTTCAGTTGGAGGGAATTTGTGACAGCGATATTTTCCTTTTTTATTTTATTTTGTAACAATTCAAACTTTATCTAAAAGCAAGATACCATTGTTCTCAAAATTGTTAGCCTACACGTTAACTTCATCTATTTTAATCCTAGCATTGTCTATTTCTTGTTATCGTATATATGTTTTACTTGTATTATTCGTTTATAGCATTACGTGACAAATTTCATTATTACATGAAGTTATGATTAAGTAAGATTACGTAATACATTTTATATCGTTTCTATGCGAATAGTCAGTTGGATATCAGCGGTCAAGCTGTACGGACGCCGTGCATTTACAGTGACATTCATTGTGCTTAGTATAGAACATTTATTGGAATTACCATTTGTTTTGTCTTTTCGGAATATTTACCGTTGAACTTTTATTGTAATTAATGTATTGCACTATTGAAGAAGTTGTATATAAACCATCGTAAAGCTAAACTTAGTTTTGTTTCATCAGTATCTAGTGACTTTCCCCCCCCGAATTCTAAATATAACAGGAACGACAAAAACCCCTGTTATAGAAGTATTAGTTATTATTGTTCAATATACGTCTACCAAAAAAATCTGACATAACAGTTAAACTTCCTTTTTGATGGTTTCTCCATGTCTGAAGATGCATAACTACAAGGAAAAACGATTCTGCAACATAAGGTGAACATCCAAAAAACAACAAACAAATATATTAGATGCTTTATAATAACTATTTACATTATTTCACCAAATATAAAGGGGTTTCTTGGATACACACATACTTACCTAACCTAATATACTTGTACTTAAAAGTTTATGAAAAAACAAGGACAATGAAGAAATGTTACAAAATATATAAATTTTGTCATTGGTTGTTTCCATGATAACTCGTTCAATGTGAAATTTGTTTTTATTTTTTGATTACCTTGTATGGTTTTTGGTGGGGTTTGTGTTTCTTAGTATTTACTTTTCTATGTTATGTCTTGTGTAATATTAATTATTTGTCTATTTAAGGAAGCTGGCTTGTCATGCTTTGGATTTTTTGTCAGATTTTCGGAATCCTCTAGTTTTATCCATTTGAAGGCCTTGAAAAAATTTGCCCGGTGACCCTCATTTTTCTTTTAGTAAATCTTTTACATGTATAATGATAAGCCATCTGTAAATGTCTTAACATTTTTTAAATACTTTTAAACAGTTTTTGATAACTTCAACATGTCAATGATAAAGCTATGAAAAGTCAAGAGAGAATATTTTTCCGCCAAAATTTCAATGGCTAATATCTCGAAAACAAGCACGGTGACCTATATATTTTTTTTGCTCTTTGGATTTCTTTATTTGTCCCCTATCAATATAAACTAGTGTTTTGAAAAGTTAATTACTTTGAAACTGAAAAGCGAACTCCCTTAAGCCATGACGTTGTCAGTCTATTTTTGATCTATGGTATCATTCGCCCCTCTTTTATACCGAAATCTAGTTTGGACACAACTTTGAATACTAGTACAGTGAAACCTGAT
Source organism: Mytilus galloprovincialis (assembly GCA_037788925.1). Lineage (NCBI taxonomy): Eukaryota > Metazoa > Mollusca > Bivalvia > Mytilida > Mytilidae > Mytilus > Mytilus galloprovincialis. The sequence goes on from CM075341.1 coordinate 55,413,199, forward strand.
TAAACCGAACCCTGAAAAAACCGGAAACCTGTCTAATCCAAACTTGTTCTGAAGACCAATCATATCACATTTTATGCATTGTGAACCTGATGAAACCGAATACCTGCCAAAACCGAACAAAATCTCAAGTCCCGAAAAGGTTCGGTTTAGTCAGGTTTCACTGTACTTAGTTCCTGCGTGTTTCCTTGATTTGTATTTTAAATGTTTTATTAGAAAATGAAGTTATGACCAGTATATGCTATTTTAACATTTTTTGCCTTAATCTGGTAGTAAGTGTTCTTCAAAATGACAAATGTAAAAGAAAATATTACCTTGAGTGCATTGACAGGAAACAACAACATCGACAAGCAAGCGATATGGGTGTACGTCATGGTTTTCTTTTCCACATTTGCAAGGTTATAAACAAAGTCCATGTTTGAATTGGAAAAAAACAGCTTTTTACACGAATTGAAAATAATGTTTAACTTTAAAACACTGTTTTCTCTATGTATATGACAACTGTTTATGATATTCAATGATTAATTATTATTCTTTACAGAATCAATAGCAGAATATCTATCAGGAAGTCATACAGACAAAATGATAAATAATGCAGATTCTAATATGACGTGCTTCTTTCGCTTTGTGAACAGACCCATGCTCTAAATCCAGGAGGATTTGTTTTTGATCTGATATTATTTTTTGTAAATTAAGGGGACATATTATTCCATTTTCTGCACTATTGAAGCAAGATTTTTTATTTCCATTAAATCAAAGGACTGATTATTTATTTTCACAACTATATTTATGATATTCGAAAACATACAATGTTTAGATGATTTGTTTATTATAAATAATACATGTATAGTCGAGTCATTATGTACCATTTAATCAGAATTAATCATCATCCTCTGCCCCGATTGGAGCGAGCCACTGAAGGCCCAAGAAGCTATAGAACAAATGATGCAAAATCATGCTTTCTGGTTGTTCCTAAGACCCTTTCATAATCTGAAAATGCAAGTTTTGTTTTAATAATTTTTGACAATATTTTGGTCTCAAAGCAAAATGTATAAATTCAGTGCAATACTTAAGTTTCTAGGGACAACATCAAAAGACCAATGTGCATGATAGAGCAAAATTGGAATTCACATGGTTAAGTCTGTGGCTGCTGTTTTTTTTTTTAACTCATGACTCATCAAGTTCATAACAAAATTACTAGATTGCAAAAGAAATGCAACACTAACAGAAGGGCATTCAATGAACAAAAGACAAATAAAATAAGAAACATTGATCCCCGCAAAATCAGGGCTACATCTGAGGAAAACAGAACTTGCTTCTTGCAAGGCACTCGCCTTGAACACAATTTGATATGGAGAAAAGTGTTTGGTTTTGAAATTTCCTAAATGAGGCATTTGCCTCAATGTAGTTACGGCCTTGTAAAAATAAAAGTGAGGTAAGGTTTCCTGAGACAATATACCTCAAGCATGAAATGAAACCAATTTTCAGACATTTCAAGTTTATTTAAATAATATTTATGCTTTTATTATTAAAAAATTGGGAAGTGTTTTTCTGGGAAAAAGATAAACTTATGAAGAATTTATATGAAAAAAAGAGAAAAGAAGGACTAGATGGCATTCGTTTGAAAATATGGGACTTTTAGTTAACATGGTTAAGTTATTATAACATTTATGAATAGTTTGAAATTTCATGGCTAAACTTCAGTAAGAAATTTTAAGTATATGCCAGACGAAAAAAATCTTTAATATCTTCTGATGTTCCATTATATATCAAATTAATATCCCTATATATGTTATTTTGAGTGCAAGTCAAAAGATGTATTAGTACGTTGACCGGTTGTGCATCGACTTCGAAAGTCAGTTTGGGTTTATCATCCAATGTTGTCACTACAAGTTAAGAATGTGTGTCCTCAATATAAAAATAGTGTGGTCTTAACCTAATATTGTGTGTGCTAAATATAAATGATTGTTCGCACAAATTCATATGTTTAAATGCTTGTGGTAGTGATGTCTATAACGCCTACAGACAGATTGATTAGTCATAATAGATTTTCATTAGTTTTTATTTTGACATGAGGTAAGATTACAGGAAAACTATCTCACTTTTAGCAAAATACTATCAATTATTTATAGTTTTTTTGAAACGATATTCTGGAAGCTTTGTTCTAATATTTGTTTGAAAACACTGTGCTCCAATCGGCAATCCTCGGTAGAATCCGCTACTCTCCTTCTCTAGATGCCGAGTTGTGACGAATGCACTTTGCTCCACATGTGAATTTCGTAGCATTCATACAAACAAAAACAATTTAATTCTAATAACAAATTGCTGCCTTATTGAAAATATACATTATTGGTGAACTAACATGACAAAGCTGTAATTCTTTGAAAAAGAAAAAGGAATGAAAGTCTTATTTTCTGCACTTTTATACTCAGTTAACGGTATAGCATAAAAGTTACAGGTCAAGTTTAAGTTTCTTATAGACGAAGGATTTTTACTGGTGTTTTGGGTACTTTTTTTATGATTTCTGAATCAATTGACCCAGTCTTTAAAAAGTATATTTAATTAAGTTTTCGTACAGAAAATAGCTCAGACTTTAAAACAGATAGAACAAGGATCGGATTCCATCACCAGTTATAAGTTATTTCTACATCTTTGAATGAATAGCATTGTCAAGAAAATGATGAGATAAAAATTCACTATTACATAAGTATCAACATATTAAGATATAGAAGGAAATGTAACATTTATGCAAACGCAGTACCATCAGAATTTTAATTCATAAAATGTTACAGTATCTTATTATACGACAGACAGGACCCATGTTTAACAAAAATGGCAGAGAAAGAACACGAACAAAATGAATTTTCTCCTTTAAACTAAACATAAAGAATAATCACATATACGTAGGTCAATCTGAAAAAAACTATTGCTTCTTAGTTAAATTTAGATGAAACATTTTTTTTATGGATAAAGATGGTAAAAACACTATGACTCAGCATGATTTGAAGCTGCTATATCATAAATTATTTTCGAAATCATTAGTTTTTCTATTTGAATTGTTTCACACTAGTCATGTTGGTGCCCTTTATATCTTTCTGTTCAGTGTGGTTCCCTGTGGAAGGCCGTACTTTGACTTACAATATTATTGTTTACTTTTTACACATTGTGACTTGGATAAAGAGTTGTCTCAATGGCACTCATAAGAGGGGGGTCTCATAACACATCTCATTTCTATCATGTTTTTTTTTTAAAACTTTTGTTCATTATGATTCCAGGTTTAATGTGATGTATGTACATTTTCACTGAACTGATATACATGTGTGTTTATGTGCCAGCTGAAGCCTCCTCTGGGTAGGGGATATTCTCATTGTGTTGAAGACCCATTGGTGACCTTGATCTGTGTTTTGTTCTCTGGTCAGATTGTTCTCTCTTGGTAGCACATTCTCCAATTCCATTCTGAATTTTATTTCATTGTTATAACTGCTAAATAACAAATAATTATATACTAAAAACAATAATAATGTCTTTGCTTTAGTATGATTAAAACAAGAAGCATGTTATTTTTTTCATTTTTATTCAACACATTACAATGTAATATCACAATAACATACTAGAATTTGTCATTGAAACAAAATACTTTGAAGAGTTTAAACATTAAATATCATCAATTTTTGAGACATGAACTAACCACTAGGAAATTTTTGAGGTGGAAAAACTTAAAACCCTTTGTAGTTTTCACATATTAAGTAACATTCAAGAAAAAAAAGAGCAATACTTGTATTAACTGTATGATAAATAGTTTACAAAATTTGGTGAGTTTATAGATAATATAGAATACAGAAAAAAAATTTAAGGAAAAAAAACCAGTAACATGCATTTGTATATGGATGGTTTTTTTCTGGATTTTCATTTATATTATTGATGGAAGTATGAGCGTTTAATAAATTCTTGGAACAATTTTTAATCACCAATAATTGGTATAGATTTTCACCAAATCAAGAAATTTTAACATCTAACTGAAATTTGCAGTATAAACTACCTTTAAGAAGAAGAAATTAAAGTATTCAAGGGTCATGTGGGCTTTCAGTAATTTATATATTACAATGTTTTATATGATACAAAATATTGTAATTATAGAAATTCAGAAGTTATTTTTTATTTTCCTTGATGGGGAAAACAAACATATACCATCTTAAAAATAAATCATCATCAACAAAACTGATAGTTATCCAACAATTCAAAATTATCGTCCTTCCCTACTCCAATATCACCCTGCTCTGTCGGTCCGTAATTCTCATATCAAGACTTCAAAACGAGACCATGCATTATCAGCGACGTCACAATGTGAGAGGAGAAGTTATCAGCGACGTCACAATGCGAGAGGAGACGTTATCAAGCTTGCCTTTTCATCAAGCGTAAAACTGTCCTAGGAAGAAAGAAAAGACCAGTAATAAAACGATAAAAAGATAATCAGGTTTTCTTCGTATAGATATCGTAAAATATCAACCGCTCGACACAATGTGAAACTTTTTAGCTCGTAAGCTGCGCTCACTCGCCAAAAAGGTTCACATTGTGGCTCGCGGCTGATATTTTACGATATCAATGTGTAGAAAACCCGATAATCTATACTTATCAGCTTTATATCTTTCAGATACCCAGATGAACTTATCATTAAAGTTCCCCTTTGATCGTATTAAAGATGTACTTAGGTGAGGTAGGGTAAAAATTAAGAAATTAAAAAATTAAAATTGATACTATAAGCTGGTAGAGCATCAATTAAGGATAAAGATAAGCTAAAAATATTAATTGGTCATAGAGCTCCTTTTCGAGATATTTGAGATTTAAAATATGGTGGGAAAAGTCTGACTCGGACTTTTACCTTATATTTGCATTGGTATTATTTGGGTCTCAAAACAAAAGAAAGAAAATCAAGAATCATCTAAAATTTTGGTAAATGACCTTTCATGAGCTATTAAGTCTTACCGGTATATGAAAAAATAAATGGGTGTTATGGGGCAAAATATTTTACATTGTATTGTATGGAAAAACACCAAGGAGTCCGAACATTTGACACAAATTCCAAAACCTCACCTAAGTACATCCTTAAAGCATCTAGGTAAAGGAAATGAATAACTATAAACAAAGTTTTAAATTTTGATCCACATATTTCATATTATAAAATGAAAAACACTTTTCCAACTTTTCATCAAAATGAATAATATCAATCGACAAATATTCACTTGATTTTTAAAAGTTGATGTAAATGAGAGTATTAATTAGATGTAAACAAAACTGAACACATACAGAACAGTATACAATTATAAATTACTGTATTCCACAACTGAACATTTTGTAAACTATAGTAACATTTATAGACAAAATGAAAAAATGTAAAAAAAAAAAAAATAGAAATAGAAATGGGTATTGCATGATTGTCAGAAATTCAACAAAAAAATGTTTATGATCAAAGATGTAAAAATAAACCACACAATTGCATAGGTGTCGCTGTACTAAAGAAAACTTGAAGACATTGTTCTGGTGATCTCAGATACCCATGCCTAATTTTTCTCTGAAAACAGGATTCATCCAGAGAATTACAATGCAATAAAATAGATACATTTAAGGCAAGTTTCTACTTTTATCAATACAATCAGTAGTACATTGTACCAGATATAATGATTAAAGTTAAATGAGACAAAAATATATAACAATGATCTAAATAGCATGTGTATCTCAACCTTGGTCTATGTGCATATTCAACAAAGACACTCTTCAACATTGTTGACAATAGAATTCTTGAAAAAAAAAATCTATTTTGATATTGTTGTATAGCTGAACAATTGTTTTGTTTAAATTCTCTCTATTATTTAAGTTTTTTTGCTTAAAATGCAAAAGAGGGTTAAAAAAAAATCCTCATTTAAGGGTAATCCCTCCTATAAAGAGTGACAGTCTACTAACCATATTAGCATAATTTGTAAATTCACTATTTTGTTTTAGAATCCATATGCACTGTTGTACTATTGTCATAGAAAAGTGCAGTCATGAATCATGGTTTGATGTCTGCCAATCAGAATGCTAAATTCTTATAAATTATCTAATGTCATGAAATTGCAAAGGAATATAAATGAGTAGTATAAGTGTATGTTATTTAAGTGGCAGACCAAGGGAGGGGGGTTAGGAGTTTATGGGTTACACAGTTGAAACCCCTTTTATAAACAATCACAGCATTTGAATTAGAACATATTATTTGGACCCCCCCCCCCCCCCCCCCCCCCATTTTAAAAGAAGTGGCATATATCTGATATAAATCATAAGAATGTAACTACACAACAGGCATTGTGTTGTGCTGAAATAAATACATACTAAACATGTACATATAATACATAGGATAAAAAAAACAAAACATAAAGAAATATAAAAATGTAAATATCAACAGAGATTCATGGATTTCTTAATAAATTAATATCACAACACCCACATATAAATATATACTTTATAAGGTCAAATAAAATATATCTGTGGTTCCAGTTATCCTACTTTCTAGTCTCATCAATTTTTATTAAGTACTGTTAAAGTCAGAATGTTGCTCCCATACACTCAAGTGTGAGGGCTTTATATAGTCAGTCAATCAATGTCATTAAAAACTTCCATCATCCATAGACTCAAGAAAAAAACATAAAATTAAAAAATCCCTACCAACCTACCCTAATTTTTTTTACCTGTAACTGCAACCACACATACTATTTTTTGGCCTAATGTAAAAAAAAAATAAAGCTATCAGTTATATCAAAAACCACATTTATCACAATATCCTAGTACAAGTTTGTTCATGGTAACAGTCAACAAGGTCTAACTAAATGACAGAATGAATACAAATTCTATGAACATACTAATTCTACAGTTAAAGCTAAATATTTGTAAACATAGAAAACAAGAGTTTGTCAAGGAAAACAAACAATGGAAATGTAGAATATATATGATGTGTTCAAAATACAGAATTAACATTTTTAAATTATACCCATCTTAATTAAAACATTTATCATTTTATTCCCAATATAAATTACCAAAAATATATGGTAAATGTACCAATTAAGGAATTATTCACAATACCATCCATATACATGCTTATTTCCATGAGATAAAACTCAAATCATGAAATACAAAAAAATAACTTTGAATTTGGTCAGCAGTATCAAACTAAAACAAATACAACAGATATGAAGGTACAACAACATTGAGGCATATTATATGACATGTACAGTAATTTGCCATTTTCAATTACAAATTGAAGAGCTAGTCAAGACTTTCATACAACATTTTTTCTTAAAAAGAATTTAAGGGACACAGGAAAAAGGAGAAGGAAGGTAGCTAAATTCTTCATTTCATATATGTTTGGGCGTGAGTCACATAATATGTATGTTATAAATATGGAATGGTTTGTTTTTGTTTTCATTTTCAATCAGTGTCAGTGCAAATCTTATATAATAATAAATAAATCAATATTGCATCAATTAACAACCATTTCTGATTTAAACTTATGTAAAAAATGTAATGGGTTAAGGTGCTACCCAACATCTTGACTAATATTAATTTGTCTACTTTAATTTTCATAAAATTTTGACAAAATGTTTACATTGACCCTTTGACAAAAATATAAAAATTTCATAAAATTTGACCCAACCGTTTTGTCACAAAAAATTCATTGGTTATATAGCAGTTTGACAAAGACTTACTTATTAAAAAGTATGAATGTCATAACCCAAATATAAAACATGTAAAAGGAGACAATAAATGAGCCTGCATAAGAAGAGATAATTATTCAGTTGACCCTGTTTGACCCTTTCTCTGACGGACACCTGATTCCTCTTCTTCATGTTTATCTTTAATAACTTCTTCTGTATCCTTAACTTCCTCACTGTCTGCTGACATTACTTCCTCTTTCTTGTCCTTATCCTCCATTGTTTCTGTCTGTGTGTCTTCTTTGGTTTCAGATGCTTTTACCGTCTCCACTTTAGAAGAGTTCTTTTCTTTATTCTTATCAACCACTTCATAACTACTGATATCAGGACTAGAATCACTTGAACTGTTACCATTGGCTTTTGCCTGTAAACATAATATATCAATTTTCATAAAATACCTTATCAAAGAACTGAAAGTTCTGAAAACTAGTGAACTTAGTGACAAACACAATAGTTAAAAAATATGTGCAAGCTTTAATTTATTATCTCACTACAGTTATTACACTAGTTGAACCTTTTTTATACTTAAATTTCAATTTGGTTATTTAACAACTTGTGTAAATAAAGAATAAAATGCATCTATTAAGATCTACAAGTTCGATTTTCATTACAGGCAACCTAATTGAATACATCTATTGTTTGTGTGATCTTGTATGAATTGAAAATGAAAAATTTTACAATATACATTGCACATGTTTAAAATCTGTTTTTATCTTGCTGCTATTTCACTGCAACCAGGATAATAATTTATTTTAATGCATAAAGTTAGAATTTACTGTCAGTAACATTAGAAAGTATCAAACAGTACTATCACACAGGGTTGTTTTTCAAATATTCATGAATATGAACAGCTGTTTTTTTTTTTATCAGACTTCCCATGTATTTGCATCTTTGTTTTACAAATGACAGTGGGTGGCTGAGTTGTTTAAGGAGTCAAAATACTGTATCACTAGCCAGACACTACTGATTGATTTGATTTAAGGTGCCTTAAGGTGGTACCTAACACTACAGGGAGATAACTCTGTAAAATCAGCTTAACGTTTTAATTACGTTGTGTTGTTAAGGGAATATTAAGCTTCTCAATGATCAAAATAAGTGTTTGTCAAACTGCTATATAACCAGTGTAATTTTTCTGATAAAACAGTTGGTTCAAATGTTTTGAAATTTTTATATTTTTGTAAAAGGGTCAAAGTAAATACTTTGTCAAAATTTTAAGAAAATTAAATGAGCCAAATTAATTTTAGTCAAAGTGTTGGGTACCACCTTAACGCAACTTTTTGGGCTATTTCATGGCGCCCAGATGGTGAAGGAAGATGGAGTGCCCGCAGAAAACCACAGAACTGCTATAGGACAACTGACAGTCTTAGTCAATTAAGATTGTAGTCAAGTGCACCTGCAGGATCAGGGTTCCAATTCACAACTTCATAGTTGACTGGCTTGTGGTGACAGTAGTAACCACTTAGACCACTCAGCCACCCAGGCCAAAGCCAGTCAAAACTGAGGTGAATTTGAATCCTGCACTTGGCCAGTGCTTTTTACTCCAATCTTCAGTGTCAATTTTCCTTCTAAAGGTCCTGGTTCTCTACGGTTTCCTCCACCAATATAAACTGACCGCCACAAAATACCAAAATATTGTTGAAAGTGGCAATAAAACACCAATCAATCAATCAATCAATCAAAGTGACAATTATCAATTTATAGGGTTGTCTCCCTTATATTTAACAGAGCTCAAAGATGATTGGTCAAAATACCTGTTCTTGAGATTTAACATCATCAGAAGCAACAAACAAAATTTTATTAGGCTAAAGGGTTGTCTCCCTTATATTTAAAAGAACTGAAAGATGATTGGTCAAAATACCTGTTCTTGAGCTTTAACATCATCAGTAGCCACAGTCTCAACTTTGGTAGATACATGCTGCATGGCATTCAAAATCTTAGACATCTGTTTTTCTGTTTCTTCAAGTCTTTTTTGTAATTCTCTCATTTCTTCAGTAGCTAAACATAAAAAAACAGATACATGTATAGTTTAAAAAAAAAAAAAATGAAAATAATATCCAAAATCAATATAGATTGGGGAAACTATTTTTAAATTAATAGTGTTGTATTGTGGTATATTAATTTTCAGTTTACAGCAAATGTTCTAGATTCATAACAATTTGTTTGATAACAATTTTCATGGATGAGGTATAAAGGTAAACCATAAATTTAAAACACATTTTCTAAGGGATTGTATACAGAATTTGGCAAACCAATGAAATCATGTATCTCCCAAAACAATAAATACCCAATCCACAAAAAGAAATTAATCTACAGTGATGACAGTATAAACTTGTGTGTGTTCAAAGAACTATGAATGTTGATAGACCATGAAATCACTGGTATCTTTGTCTGTCACATATTCAAGGCGTAACAATAGTTAACATGATCATCCCTAGTTTTTGATGAGGTTTGTGACTTTGTGTTTATAAGTCTTTAGTTTTTTTCCATGAAATTTTCAGTTTTTTTTTCACTTGTGAGAAAATCATTTAACCTAGCATCATTCAAGAAATATAGCATCGCATTACTATGATGCTCAAAGACCTTGAGGAGAACATTGAGTTCTATTTTGTTGTGTATTATACCCATATTTACCCCAGACATATCTTTCATAAACAAACTTACATATGTTATTATCAACATTTGAAGCTCTGTCCAGTAGGTCTTCTAATCCTTTCAGTTTATTTTCCTGCTCCTCTACCTCCTCTCGCTGAGGTTCTACTGGTCTGTTGTCACTACTCTGTTGTTGGCCATAGGACATACCACGTTTACTATATCCCATGCCATTTTCTTCTTTATCTTTCTTACCAAACACCTGGAAAATATTTATCAAAGTTGAGTAAATAGTTGCTGCTGGTATTAAAAAAAAGAATAAATGGGGATTTGTCAATGGGACATAGATTATGCCACTGATTACAATTAATGTAATAATGGCACATTTCTCAATTACAGTAAAAGTGCTGCCAACCAAGATTTTTGTGGAAATAAGCATTGTATATTAGTTTCATAACATTTGATTGAGGTAAACTTAAGTTTGAAAATAAAAACAAAATAAACAGCTGCGCCATGAGCGCATGATACGCCAGACGTCTGGTGTTGAAGTTTAATGCAAAAATCATAAATAGTTTGCTAGAAAGTTTTTAGCAATAACCATATATTGTTTTTCAAATACGGCGGGACATGTGAAACCCCCCCTCCCCTCTTTTTTTTTTTAACAAAAAAATAAATATCACTTACTAAAATAAAATTTTGAATCAAAACCAAAAAGTATACAGATCTTTAGATTAATATAACAAAGAAGTGTGTAAAGTTTAAAGCAATAATCATAAATTGTTTTTGAGGTACGGCGCGACATGTAAAAAAAAACCGTCCCCCTTTTTTACAAAATACTCAATAACTCAAAAATGAAATTTTGAATCATCACCAAAAAGTATACAGATCTTAAGATTAATATAACTAAAAAGAGGGTAAAGTTTTAAGCAATAATCAAAAATCGTTTTTGAGATACAGTGCGACATGTGAAAAAAACACCCCCCTGTTTTAGTTACAAAGTGCCGTAACTCAAAAAGTTTTAATTTTATTTTCACCAAAAAGTATACAGATCATTTGACCATCATAAGAAACAACTATATTAAGTTTCATGAAATTTGGATAAGTCTTTCTCAAGTTACTGTGCGACATGTTTACGCTGGACAGACGGACAGACAGACAGACAGGTGGACGGCGGACACCGGACATTTGTATACCATAATACGTCCCGTCAAAATTTTGACGGGCGTATAAAAATCAGCATTTTTTTTCATTCATGAATACAGGAACATAACTCAAGAATGATAAAACGACACCACCCAAATGCAAACATGATCTGTGTCTTGTGGTAATAATCATTGTGCATAAAATTTCATAACATTTGGTTGAGGCAAACTCAAGTAAAAGAACGGAAACTAAAAATTTTGCAAAATTTCCATTTATAAAGGGATATTACTCTAGAACGGTCAAAGTGACAGCACCAATATTCAAACTTGTTTGGTGTTTTGTGGTAATAAGCATTGTGCATAGGTTTCATAACATTTGGTTGAGGCAAACTTGAGTTAGAGAATAAAAACTAAAATCTTTGCATTGTTTTCCATTTCCAATTTTAAAGAAAAAGAAATTAGGGTCAGTATTGGTACAGTAACAATGAGTAAGCATACATGGCTTTTTTTTTTGGACATACCTTCACAAGAGTATAGATAAGATATCCAATTATACCAAAGGCATAAACAGGAAGTAGCATTCCCATCATGCCTCCCCTACCAGAGGAGCCTTGTTTATTCTGTTTGTTCATTTCAGCCGCTGCTCGCATTCCAGGATGTGGTCCTGGCTGTAATCATAAATAAAACAAAATGGTGTTATATTGTTATAGATATAAAACTCATTATGCTCATCTCGCTTTTAAAATTTATTAGAAAAAATATCGACAAAAATAACTACCGTACCGGTAAGTCCAATATCAGATTACCCTCTTGGTGCATCTGACATCACTACTTGCTTTTAGTGGGGATCTCATTACTAAGACATACGTTTTTTTATGCAGATATAGTGTTTAGTAGACTTGTTTCTTTTATTCATTGTTTTTCTTTCTGTGTCATGATTTTGTCCATATTTCTATGAGCTATGAGCATGAGTTCTGATCGATTCACCCTTTGGTATCTTACCAGGGCTTCCAAAAAAAATTTGAGCCAGCCTTACATTTTAAATCTGATCCCGATTTTAATCCATTAAGACTTAGTCACAAAAGTCAATTATGGTAATCAGATGGCCATTCCAATGATTGACATTAGATTAAAAAAAAAAGATTTTAAACTTTACTTTGATATGAATTTGATGTTCAGATGTAAACTGTTAAATTGGCAGTGCATCATTCAAAGTGTGCATATCAGCATGCTCATATCTGCCTAAGACTCTTTATTTGTGTAAAATCACATTGACACTGTCAAAACTTTACTTTCGTTTTTAAAATCACACTTTTCTCAAACCGGATGTTGACTTGACAATGGTAAAACATGGACCATAAACGGATACGTAAAATCTGTGTACGTTTACAAAGCTTAACTGAGTGAAGTTAAAAGCTCTTTCCAGATAATCTTACGTCTCTCTTTTATTATTTATTTTTACAATAGATTCTTCAACTGTATAAAGTGTGATATGATTTTTCTAAGCTTGCCATTAAAAAAGGTCATGTTTAATTTTGAGGATAACAATTATAAATTAAGTGGGGTTTACACGGTTTACATGATGATTTTTTAAAAGCTTTTTTGTATTCACATTCACACTTTTGGTTGTCAGTATAATAGAAAGTTTGCACATTTTTTTTATTATAAAGGTTTGGACTATGACTCCTGTTGTAAATCTATTGTTAGTATATATCATGTGATTGTGTTGTGTAAATACAGTTTAATGTTATGAAGACATATGCTGTGTTCAAATATGCTACCAAGCCATTCCTTATAACATGTATAAGTTGAACTAATACAAATGTAATAAAAAGTCATTTAACTTGTTATTTTCATTCCACTGTGATTGATTGTTGGTTGATGAATGTCTGGTGGCAAATATTTCATTCATGTTCAGGTTGAATAAAGCCATGCTAGTTCATTGTACGTACACTGCGGTTATAAATATTGTAAATTTTATTTATGTCAAAACAATTTAAAACACTTACACGCATGTGTCTTTTGATATCATCATGGTGTGGATCTGGTGATCCATGCATGTTTCCATGGCCATGAGGAGAGGGTCTATTGGGTGGATGAGCTGAAAATAAACAGAAAAAATGTAATGAAATGCAAAACAAAATTACAAATCAAAGAGCAGATTATTCTGAGGGATACGATTGCCATTGTTTCATTGACACATGTATGCATGTAGCTGGATAATATTATTTTCAAAACTAATTAAAATGACAAACAGACATGTAAAATAGTTACAAAATAGCCAAACCCGGATAAAAGTGTATGAACAATGTAAATAGGTCTATTGTGTTTTATTTTTGTACTATCAATATACCAAGTTTACTTTCCACAGCAGTCACTGACTGACTCAGAGTGAGAGATGCCAGAGCAGGTATTTTATTTCACTCATTGGTTATTATTTTTTATTAAGTGTCTGTTAGCGATGCGCCGACGTATAGTCATCAATGTGCTGATGGATCGTCGTATGATGTAGATGTAGATTTCAATTCGTATCTTATCACCTTTTTTCCTACGTTAATTCTAGAAAGAACCCCATTCCTAACTCTTTAAATATTTAATTTCCTTTGGGTCAGTCATCATGGCTCCTTTCCGTACACATTTATCGGTTTAAATTGCATTCGTTTTTTTAATATAATACGACGTTTATTGACAGAACGACTAAATTTTATACTCGACGTCTTGTTTATATCAGAATTCACGGAAGTTACTGCCGGAAGGGAGACAACTCGAAACGATAATATGGAAGACTTCATTTCGCCTGAAGGGGTGTTCTACGATGTGGAATATATTTATTTTAATCTAAATGATGCATATGATTTAAAATTATGCAACAACAATAACCCTCATTAGCAGACATACATAGAAAAGATCCCATGAGTTATAAATTAATTAATTGAGTGGGGAATCCAGAGCAACCATTCAATCTAAAACCCCTTAAAGTCAAGAAAACTATACGCATGCGCATAATTTCCAAATCAAACCCTGGGGCAAGATATATTAAATGCTTATTAAACGACCTAGATGGTTCTCAATTTCTTTATGGAAGTACAATCTCAAATATCAGTTTCATAACGGTAACATATAAGAAAAACTCCACTTCAGTTCTTATATGGCAGAAATAGATTTATCGGTATTCAGAGAACTCTCGCATTTTATCAAAACTGGGAATTCCCTCTGACGTGTTTCTAAATTTATAACTACACTAAATATAAATACTGCTTAATTCTGATTTTCCGTGTTGTTAAAAACACGCATCGAAGTCAAGGGAATTATCAAACATGAAGATTATGAAAAGAACATTATAGGAAAGTTGATTAAGTTCAATCCCTTTGTTTGTTTTTACTTTTTAAAGCAAGACAATCATAAGAATCTGAGATGTTCCTTAATGTTTAGAATAAAACGATTGACGTGAGGGAAATTGCTCTGAGCCACCGGTATAAGTCTACAGATTGCTTGTAAGCAATCGTATCCCAAAAAGTCATTTCTTTATACATTTTTTTGTTTTAAATAATCATCATCAGCATGATCAGGTATGGTTATGTGTTCACCATTATAAACATGTACATGTTATATTGATAATTAAGTGTAAATGTGTTGTATCCGTGTTGAAGACTACTTTGACCTTTAATGGTTTACTTTAACAAATTGTGACTTGTCCCATTGTGGAATTGGCACTCATCATGCTCATACCACATCTTCTTGTATCTATTTGCAGAACAGTTTTAATAAATTTGTTCTAACGTCTTTAAAAAGCGACGTTGAATATGTTTTAAATTCTTCAAGTTCTTGAAGTTGTAGAGGTGTTGTTGTTCTAAATATAGAAACCGAAAAACACGCCACAATGTACCCATATGCAGTCGAAACCGACGAAATGTGGTTGATACGAAAACATATGACACCAGGATATATGAAATAGCGACAAGATGTATGAGACCCCTTATGGCCCTTGGGTACCAGAAATGAGTTGAAGGGTGCATTTTCTGATTTATTGATTGCATGTAAGAAAGGTTGGCATGTATGATGTAAAATGCTTGTTTTCACATCTTTTAAGACTCACTTGGCTCAGTCTTTTGTTTTTGTGTAGGCACTCCTAACATTCTCATTACAATAGGATGGAAAAACTTAGGATACAGTGCCGTAAAACATGCTACTATGACGACAACAGTAACAATAAGTCTGACAGAAGACAGTCCTGTAGCAGACTGGTGTGTATGCCCAACTTTTGTGCTTGCAACCTTTTCCATTTCTGACAGCAGAGATGCCAACGAGAAAAGTAAACAAAACGAAATCTCGTTTGAAGATCACGTGATCGATCAATATTAAGCTAATTTGATACGTGGACCTGTCTTTTATGTAGTGGAAACAATCAAATATGATTTATTGAAACGATTTAAACAAAATTTCCGTATTGTAATAACTTATGATTATTTTTGTCGATATGAAATAACGTAATCTCACATTACAAAACAAAATGGCGCTCTCCTTGAAAGAGCTTGCATCTTTGCTCAGGTACTAAGTTACTATATCTGATACTAGAAATACAAAAAAATAAAAAGAACTTGTTAAAAATTACAAACACTATGGTACAACTACTTTACGATGCACGTTACCTCTCATTGATAACTGATAAATATGAAATTATAAAATTTGTGTGGGTAAATTACTAAGGGAGATAATTCTGTTGAGCAAATTCAATGAATGGTATTTGTCTAAATCATTCATTGTCATTAGCTGATTATGTTGACAATTTTTATTGCCACTTATTTTATGGCCCCGCAACGAAGTTGTCGGTGCCATATAGTTTTACCCTTGTCCGAAATTCCGTAATTCAGAAATTCCGTAATTCCGAAATTCTGTCATTCCGCAACAAACCATTATACAGAGTTTTTTTCTAAACACCTTCAGATATTGGGCTGATTTTTGGTATGTGAGTTAACCATGATGAGTTACAGATCAAGTTTAAGATTTGTTCTGCTCCCCTAATTTTTGCCGAAATTACAGGCTTTGGACTTTGATAAATTGTTGAAAATCACAGTTATACAGACTTTTTTTTTTAAATACCTTCAGATATTGGGCTGATTTTTGGTATGTGAGTAAACCATGGTAAGTTACAGATCAAGTTAAAGTTTCCTACCGCTCCACTAATTTTTACCGAAATTACGGGCTTTGGACTTTGATAAATTGTTGAAAATCACAGTTATACAGACTTTTTGACTGAAAGGTCAAGTGAGCTTTTCTCATCACTTGGCGTCAGTCGTCCTGCGTCCGTCGTCCTGCGTCCGTCGTCCGTCGTCCGTAAACTTTTACAAAAATCTTCTCCTCTGAAACTACTGGGCCAAATTCTACCAAACTTGGCCACAATCATCCTTGGGATATCTAGTTTAAAAAATGTGTGGCGTGACCCGTCAAACCAACCAAGATGGCCACCATGGCTAAAAATAGAACATAGGGGTAAAATGCAGTTTTTGGCTTATAACTCAAAAACCAAAGCATTTAGAGCAAATCTGACATGGGGTAAAATTGTTTATCAGGTTAAGATCTATCTGCCCTGAAATTTTCAGACGAATTGGATAACCTGTTGTTGGGTTGCTGCCCCTGAAATGGTTATTTTAAGGAAATTTTGCAGTTTTTGGTTATTATCTTGAATACTATTATAGATAGAGATAAACTGTAAACAGCAATAATGTTCAGCAGAGTAAGACCTACAAATAAGTCAACATGACCAAAATTGCCAGTCGACCCCTTAAGGAGTTATTGCCCTTTATAGTCAATTTTTAACAACTTTTCATCATTTTTTGTAACTTTTCTAAAAATCTTCTTCTCTAAAACTACTTTGCCAAATTTAATCAAACTTGGCGACAATTATCATTGTGGTTTATAGTTTAAAAAATGTGTCCGATGACCCAGCCTACCAAACAAAATGGCCGACATGGCTAAAATTAGAACATAGTGGTAAAATGCAGTTTTTGCTTTATATCTTTGAAACCAAGACATTTAGGGCAAATCTTTCAAGATTTTAATGTCCATCAGAATAAGATATATCCCCTCACAAATTTTCAGTTGAATCGGACAACCTGTTGTTGGGTTGCTGCCCTTAAATTGGTTATTTTAAGAAAATTTTGCAGTTTTTGGTTATTATCTTGAATACTATTATAGATAGAGATAAACTGTAAACAGCAATAATGTTCAGCAAAGTAAGATCTACAAATACGTCAGCATGATCAAAATTGTTAGAGGACCTCCTAAGGAGTTATTGCCCTTTAGAGTCAATATTAAACAACTTTTCCTCATTTTTGTAACTTGTATAAAAATCTTTTCTAAAACTACTTGGCCAAATTTAACCAAACTTGGCCACAATCATAATACTAGGGTATCTATTTTTAAAAAGAGTGTCTAATGACCCCGCCTACCAACAAAGATGGCCGACATCAGTAAACACATTAACAGGTGAGCGACACAGGCTCTTGAGAGCCTCTAGTTTCTATATGCCTCCAGATTTTGAGCTGAATTTTGATATGTGAGACTACCATCATGTTTGTGTCCACATGTGTTATTCAAATTGCAGATTTTTCAACTTTTTGTGATGGGGCCATTCGTGTCGCTTTGACACACCTATTTCTATGTGAAATACCTGAACGTATTAGAAGTCTGCATGTTGAGCTATATTTACGAATGATGTCTTTATACCGATGAAAGAATTTAGTAAATGTTTTGACTAGTTTGTGATATCGAAAACCCTGGTGTAATAATTTTTCAGTAATACATAAATTTCTCTCGTTAAAATCTAAAACATTGTTACATACACGAGCGAATCGTACAAGTTGAGATATATAAACACCGTAAGATGGTGACAAGGGGACGTCACCATTTAAAAACGGATAATTAACGATAGGAAATGAAAAATCATCCCTTTTATCATAAATTTTAGCAATGTTTAGTATTCAGTTAGCAGTAGACACATAATTATTTACAGCCCCATTTTAGTGAGAATTCATGGATGATACTAGTCCAAATAATTATGATGTCTTGGAAGGCTATTTTAAATTTTGGGGTCAGATCTAGACCTATAATCCAACAGTCCGATAGTCTGACAGTCCTTTAATCCGACAGCCCAATAGTCTGACACACGGTCGCTTGTCTCTAAAAAGTATGCCTATATAGACATGGAACGTTTGTAAATTGGTATATTTTTTCACACAGAAAATTAACAAATCAGTCAGTGTGACGTCTTGTACAGGACCGCAATAATTTCATACCAACTGGAAATGAACGGAATCAGGGTCCATTCACCCCAAAACACGTTCGCTCCCATTCAAGTTCGCCCCTTTCACTTTCACACCCTACACGTTCTTACCAAAAGTCCATTTGCACCCTATACGTTTGCTTTTGTTTATTATGAAAACAATGATAAAAATATTTACTATTACTGCCCAATTAATATATACTAACCAAAACTCGATTTTTTTTCATTATTTCATGATAAATTGACATTCTAAAGATATTTTGTTGTGTTGACATGGTTGATGGTTTAGTTCGAGACTTGCAATGACTATATATTTTTTCTATTGTTTCAAAATAAAGAGGCATTCTGGCAACGGTTTTTGTTTTCAATAAATCAAAATCATGTTTTGGTTATTGTATTTGTATTGCTTTAAAAAAAATCATTGTTTCTTAATAAAGTGCCTTTCTTATTTCGTGTTGTCATTTTTAAAACTCCAGCACTGCAGCCATAGGTCTTAACCACTATCTGCTTGGTCTGCTGTGTGTGAATAAGTACTGTCTTCATGTCATTGCCCATCTTCGTTCCAATCTTTTTCACATAATTGGTGTCATGTTGTGATGATTCTATGACTAGGGATGCTCACGGCCGTATAATAATTTACATATAAGTGTTATCCTTTATCAGCAAAGAGTTCAGGTTTTGGCAATCAGTAAACCAAAAAGGACTAGATAGTACAGCGGTTTATATTGCCATACAAGCTAGAGCAATGATAAGGTATTGTAAATAGACGCAATTTAAGTTAAGATTTCGTTCCAAATCATTAACAATGAAACCCTTCTGAAAGTGTTACTTAATCTTGACTTAAATTTGAGATAAAGACACTATTCCTATTTTATTAAAACTAATTGCTCTTTTTAGAAAACAAGAAAAAAGATATAAAAAAAATATTGATTTTGCTATGTTATTCAATCCAACGTAGTTGTTTCATATCTTCGGGGCAAACCCCTCAGATATAAAAGCATACATCTAATACATGTGACATATCGTATTCAACCAGATTATACGTTAAATCTTGGAACAGTATATATCTAACAATATATATATGCTCCTGGTTACATGCATGCGCTTGCGCATGTACAAAATGTATGTACAGTCAAGGGTCTAACTTAAATAAGTTATTAGAGAAAAATAACATACATGTTGTTATTGTGGGCTAAAATATCAAAAAACTGTGATAACATATGTATGTTACATGTTTCAAAGGGAAAATATACAACCTTTATTTTGTTATATTTTTCTCAAGTTCTATTGATATTATAATTTTCTTTAAGACTTAAGTATACTAATCTTTGCAAAGATATAACAGCTCATAGTTTACAAATCATGCATAATACACCTACATGTATGTTATTACAGAAAATATATTCCTGCAATAACAAAAGGGTGTTATTACAGCTTCTCTGTATCTCTTTAAAGGCTTTGCTCTGACATGCATAACAATGTATTTTAATTCATTGTATTTTTTGTAAGAAATGATGATCAGAGCTTGTAATGAGGCACTGCGCAAGATTCCATTCCAAGTGTCTCATTTACTCTCATATCGTAAGTTTCATGCTTGTGATAATCAAGCCTTGTTATAACAGCTTAGTTTGCCCTTAAAAGCCTTGTCTCATTGATTTACCATCATTGACGGGCATGGTTGATCAAAATTGTATTAATGGAATTAGAAAATTAGTTATCAAGGTTATATACTAAGCTACTGCGCAAAGTTTTAAGAATTCCCAAGTGTTCATTAAAGATAAAATATTTATGATATATTTAACTGATAACAAACATTTGTTATTACAGATTAAGGATAAAAGAGTAGACAACTCATGAAAATGTCTGTAATAACACATGCATGTTATTTTTCTCTGATAACTTATTCAAGTTAGACTCTTGACTGATGTAAACAGACATTCTCGTTATCAACATCGACATGATGATATAATGAACATGATGAATCTTATATTAATTGTTCAAACAAGATGGGATTTAATTAATATCCCATTACGATGCATTCCACTTTTTAAATTTTAAACACTGCTCGTGTTTCAGCAGTATGCTAATAAGCTCATCAGGAGACAATCATCCTTTGCAGCAGCACGGCTTCGTGTCGGACCATCGGATTGTTGGATTGTCGGACTACTGGACTGTTGGAATTTCGGGGTGTCGGATTATAGCTACGCTCCCTTAAATTTTTGCTTTGACGTCTGGCGTCAAAGAAAAAAATATAATAGCCTTTCAAGATATATCATAATTATTTGGACTAGAATGATACATGTACCAAATTTGAAACCGCAACCTCACATGTATCTATTTACTATGGTAGTGTCACATGTTTTCTTATCAACCACATTTTGTTGGTTTCAAATGCAAAAGCGTACATTGTGGCGTGTTTTTCATTTTCTATTGTTGGAACAACAACATCACTACAATTGACAAAGGAATGACATATTCAAAGTCGCTTTTAAAGACGTAAGAACTAATTAAATTAAACTTGCCTGTTCAGTCATTATTATTTAATGTCAAAAATACGCATCACTAGAAGAGTTGTTGAGAAAAATTCTGAGGGGTTACATGAAGTATAGCTACATCGTCTGCATGTCAGACACAGGATCTTTAAAACATAAGACTGTCATGTTTTTTTTTGTCATTTTTATTACAAATTTGCAATTAACATTATTATGGTTCTTATATAAAATGTTTGTTCAAAAGCCATTTATTCAATATTCTATTAACAATTCTTTTAATAATAATAAGTGAATATTTTTTTACAATCCCACAAAAATTCTCAAGTTTTGGGATGTAAAAATATGGCTTTAATGATTTTTCCCAGGTTAGCTCATAATTTTTAATTAGAGTTCAATGTTTCATCTCATTAAATCAACAAAGAAACTGATTGCCCAAAGATCTTAAGTATTTATGCAAGGCCTTCAAAAGTTGCTCCTTGGGGGCTTGTAAATGACCAATGTTCTGAAGATAACAGACAAATGGGATTTTCATTGTCCATTATATTACACTTACAAATGATCAGTAAAGATGTCTGCAAAGGGCAGACAATTTAAAATTCTATTAGAACATAGAAATCTGAAGAATTTAAGAAAAGGAAATAGGATGACTTTTTCACTTACACAAGTAAAAAAAAATCTGAATGTCCAAGGGACATAACTAAGCCAATCTTTTATTACCTACATGTACATGTACATGTGTACAAGTAAATAAAATTCACTTGTATAAGTAAGTATCTTACAAATTTACTTATATAAGTATTTATTAATATTACTTTTTCAAGTACATAAAAATTACTTGTACAAGTAGTACACCTGACTAACAGTGATCTTTTGATGATTTTTTATAATTAATTTCATTTCAGTGTACTGTCTGAAGATGCTACACAGACACAAACATTTGAAGGTTTAGCTGCAGGATTTCATCACTATTTCACAAAACAGGACCATTTTAAAGTTGGATCAGCTTTGGTAGGCTTGATATCTTTTTTCATAATAGATTAATCCCTGCACTTCTGGTTCCTCCACCAAGAAGTAGCGTAAACATGTTAAAAGTGGCGTTAAAACACAGAAAATCAAATCATATCAAAACGTAACACATTAAGATGTTGCAATTCATTCATGACATTGAACCAGATATTTTTGTTCAAAGAATCCTGTTGATTCATTATATGTCAGTCAGGGACACTACTTATACATGTGCATGAAGGGTATTTTATGCATCACCTACTATAATAGAGGGGCATTATGTTTTCTGGTCTGTGGGACAGTTCGTTCATTCGTCTAGTCAGTCTGTCCCACTTCAGGTTAAAGTTTTTGGTCACGGTAAATATTAGATGAATTTGAAGTTCAACCAACTTGAAACTTAGTACACATACATGTTCCCTAGATGATATTATCTTTCTTATTTCACGGTCCACTGAACATAGAAAATGATAGTGCGAGTGGGGTATCCATGTACTTGGGACACATTCTTGTTATTTATTGGTAAAGGAAAATTATTTTGGATGGCGGTTTTATCCCTAAGACGTTCAGTTGATTTACTTATTTAATTTTGGAGATAAATGTTAATTTCAACCTGAAAAAAATTGTTAAGGCCTGTTTTGACCTAAAATTTTATGTTTTTTTAAAAACATTACCTAAATAAGTAAACTTTTGGAAAAAAGAGTAAGGGGAGATAATTCCACTTTGAAAAGCAATTATGAAAAAAAGTTCTGTTTTTTCTGCTAGGAAAAGTCATGTTTGTAATTGTGAATCAGAAAACCAAGATTTTGGCTGAAAGAACAGGAATGAAAGATGCCAAAATTTACTTTTTGATATGTTATATAATTAAGACAAAAACATTTAAGAAGGACTTTTCTATACTATTGATAACTAAAATGAACTTCAACTAACAGTCAGGGTTATAACTTATACAAGTAATTTTTATTTACTTGAGGAAGTAAAAATTAATATACACATATATAAGTTAATTTGTAGGATACTTGTACAAGTGAATTTTATTTACTTGTATCATGTGTATTGGTAAAACAAAAATTGGCTTAGTTATGTCCCTGAGACATTCATTTTTTTTCTTGTATAATGTATCTTTGACACATTCCCCATTTCCATTTCCATTTTTAATTTTATTATCCTATCTTCTTTTCTTGGAATTCTTAGGATTTCTTTGCTCTAATAGAATTTTAAATTGTCTGCCCTTTGCAGACGTCTTTACTAATCATTTAAGTGTAATATAATGGACAATGAAAATCCCATTTGTCTGTTATCTTCAGAACATTGGTCATTTACCAGCCCACAAGGAGCAATTTTTGAAGGCCTTGCGCAAATACTTAAGATCTTTGCGCAGTCAGTTTCTTTGTTGAAGTAATGAGATGAAACATTGAACTCTAATAAAAAAAATATGAGCTAACCTGGGAAAAAATCATTCAAGGCATGATTTTACATCTCAAAACTTGAGAATTTTTGTGGGATTGTAAGAAAAATTTAATTAATACTTGTAAGTGAATTTTTGAGAAAATTAAGGGGAGATTATTCAAACATTATAATTAACTTATATGTGTATATTTTTTTTTACTTCTTCAACCAGTAAATAAAAATTACTTGTACAAGTAGTACCCCTGACTGACTTATGTTTCAAGTAGTGAAGATTACCTCAAATTATTCCTTTTTCATCATTGAACATGTTAAAAGCTATAAAACTATTTTCTCTTTACTTTGTAAAAATATCCAAGTAGTATTAAATTTTTGATTTCTGAGAAATTAAAAGAAAGGTTAAAAACACTTATTAATTTGACTGTTATCATGGTTATGAAACTTATGACATGCATTCAAAATATTTATAGCAGACAACTTAATTAATAAACCTTTATATTTATTTACTTGTTCTAGTATGTATGTATGATACTGCACTATACATGCTATAGATGGAAAGCTCTGCTAACATACTGTGGATTCATTATTATTCGTTAGATACCTATATTCCTGAATTTCGTTGGTACAGGTGAACCACAAAAGTAAATGTTCTAAAAATAACAAATTTTTGATAGGCTTGTATGCATACTTCAGCAAAACCACAAAATTAACATATTTACAATTAACACGAACATATAAATTTAACCTCAAATCAGGAAAATTGATACCAACGAAAATAATGAATCCACAGTGAATAAATTTATTAAATAGTAAACTTAATTTTTTTCCAGGTCCTTCTGTTACAGAACCGAGACTTACTACCACACCCCTCACAGAAATTGGCAGCCATCTTTGTTCTATATGAGATGTACAGAACAGATCCCATAGCTGCTAATCCCTTTGCCACAGTATTCGTTCATTTGCTGGTTTGTAAACATTTTCTAACATTCTATCATAGATTAATGTACATTGTATATCCATTCTGACAGATTCTTAAAACGTCTTGCTGTTTTAACATGTTTAAAGCAAAATAGAAATTTGGCAAAAAATGCTTTAAAGAAATTTTTTGATGTTTTGATTTTCTATCTTCATGACTGTTGTTGGAAAATTCAAGCCACACTGATAGGACACACATGTAGGAAAGGATAAATGAGTTGATACAGGAAAATTCTTATATAATCGAACATATATGGATTGATACATGTAGATCTAATTTCTAAAACTTGAGTTTTCTCATTGTTGAAGGCTGTAAGGTAAATTAAAGTATATAGTGAATGGATATTTGATATTAGTATTCCTTCCCACTATGGGAAGCTAACATTGGCCACTCAAATGTAGGCTCAGTCAAATTTTGTAAATTATAAAGAATACCAATGGTCATGATGGTGAAACTTATTCAGAGTTGTATTACATATCAATAATAATGAAATATATTTTTAGAATCCTCCAACAGAGAACCAGGATGCAGGACAGTTTGACCTTCACTGGGCAATACCAGCAATTTCACCATCAGAACGATACTTCTTATCACAGCTTATATCTAGTCCATCAAAAGAGGTACTTTGGATTTTTTTTAATACAAAATCTGGACATATATGGAAAAATACATATGTGTATTTACAACTATGAATTTTACATTACCATGATTACTATCTGGACTATTTACCAGTCTCTTCTAACATTATTTAAAATTAATTTTGGAATCATTTTGAAGGCATTCTGGCACTACATGTACTCAGATTAGCAGAGTAGTTTGTTGTATAAACATACAATAATATATATAAATTACAGAAAAAGCAGTACCTAGAATAGAGAGCAAGTTCGTACTATCCTAAATATTGATACCAATAAACATGTATCTCAAATCACAACAGACAATTCTAAAATACTAAAAAAAGGTTCATTGGTTTAAATACTTCTCCATAAATATATGTTGTACTAACAAACATTCACCTAAGGCATTTAAATGAAATATCCAATTAGAATTTATGCATGGTGGCCATGGGGTCGAATACACGCCCTTCTAAAAAGTCAGGTAAGAAGAGGCTGAACGCAAATTTCATTATTCACACATTAAGTTGGTTTGCAGTAATCTAAATCCGTAATGACATGTTAAAAAAGTTTTCAATTTTTCTTATATTTCGAGTCACATTCATGTTTTATTTAATTTCCTGTTCCTGTCATGTTTGTTGTTGCCATGGTGAACTCTGTAACATTAAAATTGAGAATGGAAATGGGGAATGTGTCAAAGAGACAACAACCCCACCAAATAAAAAACAACAGCAGAGGGTCACCAACAGGTCTTCAATGTAGCGAGAAATTCCCGCACCCGGAGGCGTCCTTCAGCTGGCCCCTAAACAAATATATACTAGTCCAGTGATAATGAACGCCATACTAATTTCCAAATTGTACATTAGAATCTTTTACATGTTTCCATACTTTTTCAGCTTTTCAAAAAGACTCCACCACAAATTATACAGATGGATGTTGGGAATATGCAGGTAAATATAAAAAAAGCAGATGTGGTATGATTGCCAATGAGACAACTCTCCACAAGAGACCAAAATAACACAGAAATTAACAACTATAGGTCACTGGACAGGATTCAGCAATGAACAAAGCCCATATCACAAAGTCAGCTATAAAAGGCCCTGAAATAACAATGTTAAACAATTCAAACAAGAAAACTAAAAGCCTAATTTATATGCAAAAAAATGAATGAAAAAACAAATATGTAACTCATAAACAACCGACAACCACTAAATTACAAGCTCCTGACTTAGGACAGGCACATACATACAGAATGTGGCGGGGTTGAACGTGTACTTGTATATCCCAACAACAAAAAGACACTAATGAATTCATTTATTTTCGTGGGTATCAATTTTCATGGATTGCTGAAAACTTGCATATTCATGGATATTTGATTTCGTGGTTTTGCCAATCTCTGTATACAAAGCCTATTGAAAATATGATATTCGTTGAACATTTGAATTCTTGGTTCGCCTGTACCCACGAAAATTGGTATCCAGAGAATTATAATGAATCCACAGTATGTACAGATCAGTGAGTACCTGCAGTTACTGACAGCTAGTTCAATGCCACTAACAACTAATAAATAAATCATGCACCTTAGCCTTTGGAACCTCTGGAGAAATTTCCTTAGACTAAGCTATAGCTGATCTCTCTTTGCTCTTACTTATTAATACTGAATGCTTAGAAGAGAGTCAGCAAATACCAATTTTACATTATTTGGTTTGATGGGGCCAGTGATCAAAGCCAAGGTGTCCTGCACTTTAGGTGAACACACTTACACGTGACCACTGAGTCAGTCATTAAAGGAAGGGGGATCTTATGTTTGATTTATATAATATCAGTTAAGAGTCAAATTCAGGTTTTAAAAACTTAAATACATACTCGTCACTCTTAAGATAACCATGTTTGAAATTTTTTTACCTATAGAAAGTATAGCTGATCTTTTCTTTTTAGTGTCACTTTGAAATATATTTTGTTTTAGAATTTTGATGTCAGTGGTCTACAGTTAGCATTAGCAGAAAGACAGTCTGAGATGCCAGCTCAGAGTAAATCTGCTATACCTTGTGTTGTTCCTGACCCTGAAAATAAACCCACCAGGTAAAAATTGTTTATATCAAACAAACATGGGTATTTCAATTGAAGCAGAAAGAAATCCTTAAAATACACAAACAAATATATGGTCAGGTAATATTGATTTAGTCCCTTTAAATTTGTAATTTGTATGAGCAATTGCATTGTACTATCTCTAGTGCCGTACACATATTTATTGTCAGATTTTTATGAAATGTTTGTTTATATCAGCATTTACTGAGACAAGTAAAATAGAAGAAATACCCTGAACTTTTGAATTGCTGAATGTATTGACATGTAATTTCTACAATAATACTGAGCCAAAAAACTCACATGTTGCACCTAAAAATCTTCTTTTTATCAAATTTTATTACATTCTGAAGCGGCACAAAAGCCAGAAAACGCCCGGTGTTTATGTTTGATGCTTAAAGCATACCTATGACGTCTCCTATGAAATTTAATTATGAACTTATTTTGCATTAGAATAGAGCTCGAGATAACTGTATTGTATTTAAAGCTTTGTGGACGTCCAGGTAAACTAAATTTGCGACAGTAAAACTACTGATGGACGTCCTTAAAGCTTCAAATACAATACAGTTATCTCTTAATCGTAATATCAAAAAGAAGAAACCAAACCATAACGCTTAAAAATGTACTTCAGAGATATGTTAAAATGCTAACGCTACGTCTTGCACTGACGTCAACCCTATATAGAAACAATAGGTAAAACACGACGTCGTTACTTCCGCGTTATTTTCAAAATCCTCCAATCTCATAGCTGCATTTAAAATTCCGCGAAATATAATGACGCTTGCGGTCAAATAGTTTCACCCAGGTCCAATAGTTGGAAATTTTTTACCGGTCCAATAGTTCAAAGCTTGTAATTTGCAAAATAGTGAAAACATTGTGTACTTATTTATATAGAAAATGATAACTGAGGTATAATAAAATCTGTTATACTGTATTTTACAATAGTTTTGACCAGTTTGGAAAGCCTGGTGTTATAAACCCTGATGTACAGAGACAAACCATAGAGGCTTTGTTAACGGGCAATAAACCTCCTGTAGAGAACTGTATGATGCCAGAATTTATTAGACTTGCACCGCCATTACACATTGCTGAAGATGAGGTAGGAGTCAAAAAGAATTATCAATAGTCAATAAGGTGACTGTCATAGATGAAATATATATGCCCCGTTTCATCTGAATTTATATTGTAGAAAACTCTAAGGTTGTACCTAACACTACAGGGAGATAACTCTGTAATATCAGCTAAACGTTTTAATTACGTTGCGTTGTGAAGGCAATATAAAGCTTCTCAATGATCAAAATTAGTATTTGTCAAACTGCTATATAACCAGTGTAATTTTTCTGACAAAACGGTTGGTTCAAAATTTTTTAAATTTTGATATTTTTGTTAAAGAGTCAAAGTAAATACTTTGACAAAATTTTATGAAAATTAAACGAGCCAAATTAATTTTAGTGAAAGTGTTGGGTACCACCTTAAAGGACACTTTCCTTTTACCTATTAAAGCAATGAGGTTGAAACAATTTCCATATCATAATCTATATATATTGTGTCAATGACTAATTTGTCTTATTATGCAATTGAGAAATTTAAAGAAAAGACACATCACATCAATAATATTGTGGTTTATGTTTATAACAATATAACTCCAATTAATATTCGTAACTTTGTCAAAACAAACTTTTGAAACAAAACAACTTGTATGTGAAAAACATTAAATTTGTATATAGACATGATAAATACTAACGACTGTGATACATTTAGAAATTAATTGACACTTTTATAGATTGGATGTTATTAAATAAAATATTAAATGCTTTACAGCAGAATGCATTGAGTGTGTAGGTAAAGGTAATATCTTTGGTTAGCTTGCTTGCTAGCTGAACCATGAAGTCATAATTAGGTTAGGAAAACTACCCTCCTTTAAGAGTAGATAAGTCCAACAGATAACCAATCTATCTGTCTGTAGGACTAGAATACTCCGAAAGGAGGGTAGTATATCCTAATAAGGACTTCATGGTTCAGGTAAGAAGTATGATAACCAAAGATTCTATCTATACCTGCACACTCAATTGTTTCTTAATTTTGTTTTACAGTTTGCCTGGTTAAATCCTGTAGAAGGTGATTACAATATAGCATGGGATTCTACAATGTGTGTTAGTAGTTCTGCGGGTGTGGAAGTACGTAGACTGATGGCAAAGGCATTTAAAGGGGCTCTGTCACTCCCTCAACAGCAACAGTTAATGGATGAAATTGAAAAAGATCCTAAATTAGTATACCACATAGGTCTTACACCAGCTAAGGTATGGTAATTTTCTGTAGTATGGAGATTGTAATATTCTTTTTCTTGTTATTTTTCTAAGGAAACAGATTGTAACTGTAAAATACATACATGGACTGTATATTTAGACATTTTTGTGATGCTTTTATTTCTGTGAAATTGCGACAGAATAAGGTTTGCTTTCTAAATGAGAAAGCATGATTTGTATACACCATTTCATAGAACATGTAGAAGGGCAATTATTAATGTTGCTTTTTTCTCAATTTTTTTTTTAAATAGTAAACGCAGATTCAGATTTAGGAATTCATACCTGCCAACTGTCACTACTTGCGGGGGATTTCCCCCATGAAAGGTTCTAAATGGAAATTTTGAAAGAGCAATTTTGCTCATATTTTAAACAAAACAGTTAATTATACATGGCTTTGGGCTTTAAAAGGTATGAAGCAGCCAAAAACAACAATAAGATACATTTGAAGGCCCCTTGAAGTTTATGTTGGACTGTAAGAGCCACCTTGCACGTAAAACCCCCATGGGCATTTTGAAAAGTTGGCAGGTATGCGAATTGGAATCGTATTGTATTGGTTCATGGTAACTAAATTAAGATAAAAAAGCAGTAAATTGACAATAACACAGTTTGGTTTTAGACATTTTTCATATAACTTGGATAGTTTGAATTCATATTGAAAT
Source organism: Mytilus galloprovincialis (assembly GCA_037788925.1). Lineage (NCBI taxonomy): Eukaryota > Metazoa > Mollusca > Bivalvia > Mytilida > Mytilidae > Mytilus > Mytilus galloprovincialis. The sequence goes on from CM075341.1 coordinate 55,443,489, forward strand.
CAAGTAAAAAATCATTTGTTTTACAAAATAGCTTTGAATTACAATACAGATGTTTGTTTATCCTGTGTAGTAAATATAATAAATGTATATATAATTTTTTATATAAAGCTAATTTATTCCAGTTACCTGACCTTGTTGAAAATAATCCATTGGTTGCCATAGAAGTGCTACTGAGATTAATGCAATCCAATCAAATTACTGAGTAAGTACATGTAATATTTAATAATTGAATTGTAAGGTAATATAAAAATAAAGAGATGTAGTATGATTGCAAATGAAAACTCTCCACCAGAGACCAAATAATGTAGAAATTATGAATGTTAGCAACTATTGCGCATGGATTGAATTCAATAACTAGAATGTGTACATAAGATATAAAATAGAGTGTGTAATAAAGGCTTAAGTTAAGTCTGATTTATCGTTGAATATAGAATAGTGAAATCTTATACAAATTAACAATTAATGCATAGCAATAGGTAGGTACTGCCATGTGATGGAATGTGATGAAGGGGGATTATTTTGACTACAGCAAAAACATTAATGTTTGTTAAATAGGGGCAGACATTTTGCATAAAAATAAATTGCTTGCGAAATTAATATATTCAAAGTGTGACACTTTCTCTACACAAGGCATCTAATAAAGCATTATTTTGGCTCCTCTTTTAACTAGCTAGAGTTTTACTGCTAGACAGGAAAAGTCCAGGGGAGGACCTTTTCTATACCCCATCCAACAGTGTATGTTAGTACAAGATGGCTGGAAAGGTATTTCAATGTTTTTTTCATACCTTATTTTGTAGATATTTCTCTGTGCTTGTAAATATGGAAATGTCATTACATTCAATGGAAGTCGTCAATAGATTAACTACAGTAAGTTCGATTCTGATTATTTAGTATTTGAAAGGAGTGATGATGAGTTAAAAGAATGGAGAAAGAATCCAATGGATTTAGATATAGATAAGAAAATTTGGTATGAGTGCCAATGGGACAACTCCCCATCCAAGTGGCAATATATAAAAAGATAACAGTTATAGGTCAAATTACTGCTTTCAACACAAAGCCTTGGCTAATAACAAACAGCAAGCTGTAAAGGGCACCAAAATGACTAGTGTAAAACAATTCAAGCAGAAAAAACAAACGTTCTAATTTATGTAAATAATAAGAGAACAACACCGACAAATGACAACCACTGAACAGGTTCCTTACTTAGGACAAGTGCGTAAAAAATAAAAATCCTAGAGGTTATATACAACTGACAATTTTCCATAACAAAATTCAAGATCTAAGTCTGAATAAGTTTATGATGACAGTCTGTGCCAAAAACTTTTTCATCTACTAGTCCAGAAACTAAATATCAAAACTTGTGCCTATATGACTATATAAAATTTTGAAAATTTCCAGTAGTCCGATTCAATATTTACTAGTCTGGGGCATCGGACTAGTGGCTAACGGCACAGACTGTGATGAAATTTCTTTTCTTTGTTTTTATTATTGGGAAAAGTGGGAAATGATTGGTTTTGCATTTTAAGAACCAACATTCTTAATTTGATAAAAATGCTTATAATTACATCTCATTTGTTCTGTTGATTTTGATATATATATATTCTGTTGTCAGGTTAACATTGTAGACTGAATTTTTATGCCCAACCCTAGGGGCATTATGTTTTTAGGTCTACCTACCTACCTATCCTCTTCGTTCCTGGTGGAGCATAAGGTCGCCACAAGATTTCGCCATTCAGTTCTGTCTTTAGCCTTTGTTTCTGCTTCTCCCCAGGTCATGTCAAGCTCCTTTCCGCCAGGTGGTTTTGGGTCTTTTAGGTCTGTGCGTCCTATAATTTGTCAGTCTGTCATGCTTCAAGTTTAAGAATTTGGTCACTGTAGATTTTAATGAAATCAACTTTAAACTGAGTACATATGTTGTTCCCTATGATATGATCTTTCTAATTTAATACCAATTTTTTTTTTTTTTTTCAAATTTTCATAATTAAGAATTTTTAGTTCCGATTATTATTGCATATTTTAAATTACTCACCTGTATATCTTTATTGTACGGCACTTACTAGCAGAATTTGACCATCTGTATAAATTAATATGATTTTGTTTTATATTTATCTTCCTGTTTTCAATTTTTCTACATGTGTTAGTGAATTTATCTTAAAGTGTTTTATATGTATCTTCACTGGTCTGTATTTATCTTCATGTGTTTGTATTGTCTACATGTGTTTGTATTGTCTACATGTGTTTGTATTGTCTACATGTGTTTGCAATTTTATCTTTAAGTGTTTTATATGTATCTTCACTGGTCTGTATTTATCTTCATGTGTTTGTATTGTCTACATGTGTTTGTATTGTCTACATGTGTTTGCAATTTTATCTTAAAGTGTTTTATATGTATCTTCACTGGTCTGTATTTATCTTCATGTGTTTGTATTGTCTACATGTGTTTGTATTGTCTACATGTGTTTGCAATTTTATCTTAAAGTGTTTTATATGTATCTTCACTGGTCTGTATTTATCTTCATGTGTTTGTATTGTCTACATGTGTTTGTATTGTCTACATGTGTTTGCAATTTTATCTTTAAGTGTTTTATATGTATCTTCACTGGTCTGTATTTATCTTCATGTGTTTGTATTGTCTACATGTGTTTGTATTGTCTACATGTGTTCGCAATTTTATCTTAAAGTGTTTTATATGTATCTTCACTGGTCTGTATTTATCTTCATGTGTTTGTATTGTCTACATGTGTTTGTATTGTCTACATGTGTTTGCAATTTTATCTTAAAGTGTTTTATATGTATCTTCACTGGTCTGTATTTATCTTCATGTGTTTGTATTGTCTACATGTGTTTGTATTGTCTACATGTGTTTGCAATTTTATCTTAAAGTGTTTTATATGTATCTTCACTGGTCTGTATTTATCTTCATGTGTTTGTATTGTCTACATGTGTTTGTATTGTCTACATGTGTTTGCAATTTTATCTTAAAGTGTTTTATATGTATCTTCACTGGTCTGTATTTATCTTCATGTGTTTGTATTGTCTACATGTGTTTGTATTGTCTACATGTGTTTGCAATTTTATCTTAAAGTGTTTTATATGTATCTTCACTGGTCTGTATTTATCTTCATGTGTTTGTATTGTCTACATGTGTTTGTATTGTCTACATGTGTTTGCAATTTTATCTTAAAGTGTTTTATATGTATCTTCACTGGTCTGTATTTATCTTCATGTGTTTGTATTGTCTACATGTGTTTGCAATTTTATCTTAAAGTGTTTTATATGTATCTTCACTGGTCTGTATTTATCTTGATGTGTTTGTATTGTCTACATGTGTTTGCAATTTTATCTTAAAGTGTTTTATATGTATCTTCACTGGTCTGTATTTATCTTCATGTGTTTGTATTGTCTACATGTGTTTGCAATTTTATCTTAAAGTGTTTTATATGTATCTTCACTGGTCTGTATTTATCTTCATGTGTTTGTATTGTCTACATGTGTTTGTATTGTCTACATGTGTTTGCAATTTTATCTTAAAGTGTTTTATATGTATCTTCACTGGTCTGTATTTATCTTCATGTGTTTGTATTGTCTACATGTGTTTGCAATTTTATCTTAAAGTGTTTTATATGTATCTTCACTGGTCTGTATTTATCTTCATGTGTTTGTATTGTCTACATGTGTTTGCAATTTTATCTTAAAGTGTTTTATATGTATCTTCACTGGTCTGTATTTATCTTCATGTGTTTGTATTGTCTACATGTGTTTGTATTGTCTACATGTGTTTGCAATTTTATCTTAAAGTGTTTTATATGTATCTTCACTGGTCTGTATTTATCTTCATGTGTTTGTATTGTCTACATGTGTTTGCAATTTTATCTTAAAGTGTTTTATATGTATCTTCACTGGTCTGTATTTATCTTCATGTGTTTGTATTGTCTACATGTGTTTGCAATTTTATCTTAAAGTGTTTTATATGTATCTTCACTGGTCTGTATTTATCTTCATGTGTTTGTATTGTCTACATGTGTTTGTATTGTCTACATGTGTTTGCAATTTTATCTTAAAGTGTTTTATATGTATCTTCACTGGTCTGTATTTATCTTCATGTGTTTGTATTGTCTACATGTGTTTGTATTGTCTACATGTGTTTGCAATTTTATCTTAAAGTGTTTTATATGTATCTTCACTGGTCTGTATTTATCTTCATGTGTTTGTATTGTCTACATGTGTTTGCAATTTTATCTTAAAGTGTTTTATATGTATCTTCACTGGTCTGTATTTATCTTCATGTGTTTGTATTGTCTACATGTGTTTGCAATTTTATCTTAAAGTGTTTTATATGTATCTTCACTGGTCTGTATTTATCTTCATGTGTTTGTATTGTCTACATGTGTTTGCAATTTTATCTTAAAGTGTTTTATATGTATCTTCACTGGTCTGTATTTATCTTCATGTGTTTGTATTGTCTACATGTGTTTGTATTGTCTACATGTGTTTGCAATTTTATCTTAAAGTGTTTTATATGTATCTTCACTGGTCTGTATTTATCTTCATGTGTTTGTATTGTCTACATGTGTTTGCAATTTTATCTTAAAGTGTTTTATATGTATCTTCACTGGTCTGTATTTATCTTGATGTGTTTGTATTGTCTACATGTGTTTGCAATTTTATCTTAAAGTGTTTTATATGTATCTTCACTGGTCTGTATTTATCTTCATGTGTTTGTATTGTCTACATGTGTTTGCAATTTTATCTTAAAGTGTTTTATATGTATCTTCACTGGTCTGTATTTATCTTCATGTGTTTGTATTGTCTACATGTGTTTGCAATTTTATCTTAAAGTGTTTTATATGTATCTTCACTGGTCTGTATTTATCTTCATGTGTTTGTATTGTCTACATGTGTTTGCAATTTTATCTTAAAGTGTTTTATATGTATCTTCACTGGTCTGTATTTATCTTCATGTGTTTGTATTGTCTACATGTGTTTGTATTGTCTACATGTGTTTGCAATTTTATCTTAAAGTGTTTTATATGTATCTTCACTGGTCTGTATTTATCTTCATGTGTTTGTATTGTCTACATGTGTTTGTATTGTCTACATGTGTTTACAATTTTATCTTAAAGTGTTTTATATGTATCTTCACTGGTCTGTATTTATCTTCATGTGTTTGTATTGTCTACATGTGTTTGCAATTTTATCTTAAAGTGTTTTATATGTATCTTCACTGGTCTGTATTTATCTTCATGTGTTTGTATTGTCTACATGTGTTTGCAATTTTATCTTTAAGTGTTTAATATGTACGTATCTTCGTTGGTCTGTGTATTTACCTTCATGTGTTTGTGTATTCTAGGCAGTAGAATTACCGTCCAAGACAATCCACCTATATATATATATCACCTATATATATATTTAATATATATATAATAAACGAGTCTAAATTGAAAACTACGTTCAAACCTATGATTGCATTGGATAAAAACCGCAATTTTTATACGTGTGCATGTAAAACAAATTTCGCTGTAGAAGGGTCTAAAACAGCACCAACAACATTTTCCAAAAGACCAAAAAAGTGAAAAAGTATATTTGAACAAAACGCATTTGACTAATATATATATATGTATAAAATTGTATATTTACACATGTTTGTACATTTCAGGCAGTAGAACTACCATCAGAGTTCATCCACCTGTATATATCTAACTGTATATCTACATGTGAGACAATAAAAGATAGATACCTACAGAACAGATTGGTTAGACTTGTCTGTGTATTTCTGCAATCTCTCATTCGTAATAAAATTATTGATGTAAAGGTAAGATTTATATGCATAACTTTTATGATTTATGATTTAAGGTGGTACCTAACACTACAGGGAGATAACTCTGTAAAGTCAGCTAAGCGCTTTAATTACGTTGTGTTGTAAAGGGAACATTAAGCTTCTCAGTGATCAAAATTGGTGTTTGTCAAACTGCTATATAACCAGTGTAATTTTTCTGATAAAATGGTTGGTTCAAAATTTTTTAATTTTTTATATTTTTGTTAAAGGGTCAAAGTAAATACTTTGTCAAAATTTTATGAAAATTAAACGAGCCAAATTAATTTTAGTGAAAGTGTTGGGTACCACCTTAACAACAGCAGATTTCAATTTTGCCAGCTGCAGAACCCTAGCTTTTAGGTCCATAGATGGTCCACAAATAGTCAAAAAATAACAAGGATCTAAGAGCTACAGTTCCGCAGCTTAGTTTTGCCATGGTGACCAGATGACATTGTAGTCATAAATTGATTTATCTTGTATAAAAAATTCTTGTGAGGAAGATGATTTTCCTGCTACAGCAGACTATCTTGAAAATCATGTATTGATTAATAGCAAGGGAGGCCATTCTGTAATGAACGATTTTAATTAAAATGCGAATAAGGGTAGATACAAGGTATGAAAGACAACAAAATAATAACCATTAAGATCACAGGATTGTTGATTGTTTGTGTCTTAATGTCCAGTGGGAAATAAATAATGAGAGTCCTCGACAATGTCTCCAGTGCTAGTGATGGACAAACACTCGGAACATTTGGCTAGCGAACACCATATGCAATTGACAAAAACATTGTGACACGACTACTTTAAATTGCCTATCAAAGATCTGCCATTCATAAGAGATTCTTTGAAGAAAAAAAATGGGGTAAATGGGAGGCAATAAAATCAGTTAATTGTGAGTGGTTACATTTTCCTTAGAATTTTAAATTAGGAAAAGTTTAAGCAATAATTTGTGATCACCCTCTATAATTACCTCTATTTATGCAATAACTTATGCGACCTTATATAGTTTCATTTAGGCTACAACTTGTTTCTACAAATATACATATTTTTTTAAGAGGTTACATGATTATTTAAGATTAGTGATTTCTTTTAATTTGAAATATTTTTTTCTGTACCAAGTAAACATGGTAAACAACTTTTCCAAATTTTTTTTTAATTTCAGGACATATTTATTGAAGTGCAGGCATTCTGTATTGAATTCAGTCGTATAAGAGAAGCAGCTGGACTTTTTAGACTTTTAAAATCATTAGACAATGTTGAAGGTGTACAACCTAATGCAACGCGGTGAACAACAAAGGGAGATAATTTGTATTCATATTGAAAAGCACAGTTAAAGGATATTTTGATGTTGCTCTAGACATCACAACAGCATTCAGTGATATATGTGGATTGATGCATAATAGAGACAAAAGAATAGTGTATGTGCATATCCTAATGACATAAGCTACAATTAAATAAATGTGAAAAAGCGGAGTTATTTTTTCAGTTCAAGAAATATATGGTGGTATTGCTAAAGATGCTGAAGATATTAAAGGCTTATTCATAATTCAAAAGTTGAATATAAACTGACAGTGCTATGTAAAAAAAAAAATGCTAACAAGTCCCCAAATCTCTATATATAAAATTAGAGATTAAGCAACACTAACCCAAACAAACCTCAGTTTGATATCAGGTGCTCTTGAAGAGAAAACAGATTTAATATAGAAATATATTGGCTTCAGAAAGGCTTATTCTAAAATACCATTTATGAGTAATGCATAAACATATGTAGTGTTTACAGAAGTCATGAAAAAATTATCAATAAAGAAAATACTTAAACAATCCATGACTGCCATGGTTTAGTAATTCCCAAATTATACATGTATGCTAAATTCGCTTTATTTGAAACTTAGTTGTCTCATTGGCAATCATACCTCATCTCCTTATTTTTGTCGAGCCTGCAACTTTTGTTGCAGAAAGCTCGACATAGGGATAGTGATCCGGCGGTGGAGGCTACTGTGGCGGCGTTAGCTAACCTCTTAAAAGCTTTATATTTTAGAAGGTGGAAGACCTGGATGCTTCATACTTTGTATATACAGTACTCGCAAGGACATACTGAGAGACATGACCGACACAGTCTTCGCCCGACATGGGGTTACCGACACAGTGGCCGACACAGTGCCCGACGTGTCAGGTTAATTAATCTACCTAACACCTGCGGTGTTTGACCTCTTCACACAACTATTCAAAGTCATAAACGACACCTGATTTTACGTATGGACAGTGATCAGTTCTTATCAGTTATTTTACCTGTAGCTGCATCTCGATAAGATATTTATAGAAATGTATTCATGGTGTATTTTTGATTTGTATTAATTTATTTTTCAGGTTGAATGACAGATTTTACAATCAGTTTCTTTTTTTGTTGATTACCTTTAAAATTTCGTCATAATTATGAAAAGCCTTCGATTACGCTATTCAAAACTGACGAATTACTCTCGTGAAACCATGTGTCGTGTGATTTAATGGGAATAATTATTTCTTTTCGATTTTAAACTTTTCCCCGAGTACCTTTTTTTCTTTTGAATGAATGAAGATTACGATGTTCTAAAATAAAGCTGACCGATGTTTTTCATTGGTGTTTGTTGTTTTGTTTATTATCATAAAGCAATATTTGGTGTATATCCTTTTGTTTGATTTACTGTTAATCAATATGCATGTACGAAAAGGCAGCAGACGATTTGTGTAGACTGTGTACGACCACGTGTAGTGTGATTTTAAAATAGGAAGTTAATTCTTGTGTATTTATTTGCCACAAAAAAACTGAAGTAGACAGTTCGTTTGTTTATGTGTTACATATTTGTTTTTCGTTCATTTTTTTACATAAATAAGGGCGTTAGTTTTCTCATTTAAATTGTTTTACATTGTCTTATCGGGGCCTTTTATAGCTGAATATGCGGTATGGGCATTGCTCATTGTTGTAAGCCGTATGGTGACCTATACATTTCCGGTACCCTAAAAATCACGCTGACAATAAATTATCACACAATTATGTCATTCAATTTTATTGTTTCTATAGAAAACCAATATTTTTTCTCAATCTTAAATCATTCCGAAAATGCCGAAATTTAAACTAACACATCATGACAATATGAAAATTTATACTCTGTACCAACAAGGATGGCCCGTGCATGCCATATTACGAAAGTTGTCCGCTGATGGTATAGATATTTCTTGGGGAGCTGTTAAAAATGTGATCATTAAGTACCAACATGGTCGTGCTGGATATGAACATTTGTCAAGAAAGAAAATTCCGACATTCAAAACTATTACAGATGCAGATATTGATTTTGTTAAATCTACACTTGATGAAAATCCAACTCAAACATGCAGTGACATTATGCGTCGTTTATCAGACAAGGGCACAATTACAAGTAAATCTACCGTTCGAAAAATGATAGATTCAGCCGGATACACTGCATCAACACCTCGTTATGGACAGATGATTTGTGATGCAAATAAATTAAAGAGAGTTGAGTTTTGTAAGCAACTTATAGCAGTCAATGAACAATTTGACGATATCATATTCACAGATGAGGCAACCGTTCAACTTCACGATAATAAAGTTGTTATATACAGAAGAAAGGATTGCGTTGCTCCTGTACTGCCGAAGCCAAAGCATCCACTTAAAGTCCACGTTTGGGGAGGCATTAGCCGACGTGGTACCACTCAAATTTTGATCTTTGAAGGTATTCTAAAATCTGATTTCTTTGTGAATACTATACTACGACTTGGACTTTTGCCATTTATTAGACACACTTATCCAGATCAGCACAGATTTCAACAAGACAATGACCCAAAACATCGTTCTAATCTTAGTAAGAGGTTTATGTAGGAAAATCAAATTAACTGGTGGGATATTTGGCCTTCTGAAAGCCCAGACTTTAATCCAATTGAAATGGTTTGGAGTATGATGAAGCAGCGGTTAAATAAGAAAAAACTTTCAACTAAGAATGATCTAACCAGTGGAATAAAGGATTTTTGGAAGAATGACTTAACTGTTGAACGATGCAACACTTTTATTGACCACAATTTCAAGGTATTACCAGTGGCTGTGTTTATTGGTGGACGTGCAACAGGGGATTTACCAAAAAAGATTTTCCCAGAGAGATCAAGGTCGAGGTCATTAAGTTATTTTAATGATAAGTTTGATTTAGAAGAGGTGAAAGAGAGACTTGCAGCAGTGAAATACTGATTTAACATAAAAACAGAGTCATAAATAAACAGTCCTTTTAAGGACTACCAAATTATTTAAAAAGAGTCTAAAATGTTGTAGTTTGTATGATGAGTGTCTTCAGATACATATTACTGTAATTAATTCTTGAAGTCCTTCTTCTCTATTCCATAACTTTAATTTATTTGTCTTTTCTTTATATTTGAACACCTCAAAATATTTTTTTGGCTCATGTTTCAATATTCTAAATTTCCCCATCTAAACCTATATTTTAGTTCACCAATATTCTCTATTCTTGTTTTTTGTTTGTTTGCTAGAACGATTTTCTCTATACTTTATTTTTTTTGCCTATTCATGCTATAATTCTATATCCTGAATATGAAATAATTAAATGTAACACCCTTCTTCTGTAAAACAATATAAGGCAAAAAACAAATAAACAAAATAGAAATAAAAAGAAATAAAATTAATAAAACTAAACTAAAAAAGCATATATCATGTTAAAAAGGTCATTTTCTTTATTGAAATAATTGAAACATTTATTTTCTTCATCCCCTTTGGATGATATTATTTAGTACCTGTAAAAGAAGCAAAATTCGAAATTATTAGCTGATAAGATATTTGTAAACAAGGTTTTATAGTTATCATGGTTATGTAATCTAACAGTTTATCAGTCATGCTCCTTGATTCAGGTAACCTTAATTGCTAAACAGCATGAGATCACACCTGGTTTTTGTGTCTGTCCTTAAGACTGTCATGTCAGACACAATTTCTCTCAAAGTTATTAATCTCAGCATGTCCTTAAGAGTACTGTAGATGCCTCATGTTATGAAGTTTCCATCAGTCACATGTCCAATGTCCTTGACCTCATTTTCATGGTTCAGTGTGACTACTTGAAAAAAAAGTTAAAAAGATTTTTTGTAATGTTAAATTCTCTCTTATTATAAGTAATAGGATAACTATTTTTGGTATGTGCATACCTTGCAAAGTCCTCATGCCCGTCAGACAGTTTTCACTTTACCTTGACCTCATTTCATGGATCAGTGAACAAGGTTAAGTTTTGGTGGTCAAGTCCATATCTCAGATACTATAAGCAGTAGGTCTAGTATATTTGGTGTATGGAAGGACTGTACATGTCCAACTGGCAGGTGTCATCTGACCTTGAACTCATTTTCATGGTTCAGTGGTTATTGTTAAGTTTTTATGTTTTGGTCTGTTTTTATTATGTTTTCTGGTCTGTGCATCCGTTCGTCTGTCCGTTTGTTCATCCGTCAGTTCCTTCGTTCGTCCGTCTGTCCCGCTTCAGGTTAAAGTTTTTCGTCAAGGTAGTTTTTGATGAAGTTGAAGTCCAATCAACTTGAAACTTAGTATATATGTGCCCTATGATATGATCTTTCTAATTTTTATGCCAAATTGGAGAATTTATTCCAATTTCACGATCCACTAAACATAGAAAATGATAGTGCGAGTGGGGCATCCGTGTACTGTGGACACATTCTTGTTTTCTTATACTATTGGCAATAGGTCTACTATATTTGGTGTATGGTATGATTGTAAGGTGTACATGTCTAGCTGACAGGTGTCATCTGACCTTGACCTCATTTTCATGGTTCAGTGGTGAAAGTTAAGTTTTTGAGTTTTGGTCTATTTTTCTAATACTATATGCAATAGGTCAACTATATTTGTTGTATGAAAGAATTATTAGCTGTACACGTCTGCCTGGCATGGTTCATCTGACCTTGACCTCATTTTCATGGTTCATTGATCAATGATTAGTTTTCTTGGTTAATGTTGAGTTTATGTGACAGTTGTAATAAAGCTTTATATTTAGGACTATCAACATAGTATCAATGATTAGTAAAGAAGGCGAGACATTTCAGCGTGTGCACTCTTGTTATATAATAGATAAAAACAATGATTATGGTGAACATGATTTATTTGATGAAACATATACCTTAGATATTTCTGTCTTATGTAATATACAGATAATGATGAGATTTTACTCTAGCTATAGATGATCCCTTTTGTACTATTTTCCCAATAATATCACAAAACATTATCACAGGCACCTTTTGCATACATTATTTTTCAATAAAAAAAAATATTAAAAATTCTCTCATTTAGCTTCCATATGGAGTAAACTGACTGTCAGAGGCATTGACAAATATTAAAATATTTATTACAGTGCATTTTCCAAGACAAAGAGAGAGGCTAATATAAAGGGACAATCAAACTCATTAGTCGAAAATTAATTGGCATTGCCATGGCAAAAAAATAAATAATAAATAACTAACATGACCAATGTACACACTCTTAATGTAACATTTTGCTTATTATTTTTTTTTGTAGTACAGTAACAGCAACCAGGAACAAATTCATGTACTCTATCTTTCATGTTAATCAAGCCAAGAATATTTATTCACAGCTATGACAGCTTAAAAAATCTGCAATGAACTTTTTACACTAATCATGCTAATTATTTATTTATTTTTAGGACATACATGTATATAATATTTCAGCAATTTAGGAAGACCTGTTGTCTAAAAATTAAAAATAATAATTTTTATCTAAATTGAACATGCTGATTGAATAACTATTTATTCCTCGTCAAACATTATTTTCTGCGGCAAGTCCAACCATCTTACAGTGCTTTTATTATATAAACACTTCACAGTGCACAATTAGAAGGCAATTGATAAAGCAACAAGAATGTGTCCAAAGTACACGGATGCCCCACTAGCACTATCCTTTTTCATGTTCCATGGACCGTGAAATTGGGTAATAATCTAATTTGGCATTAAAATTAGAAAGATTATACTATAGGGAACATATGTACTAAGTTTCAAGTTGATTGGACTTCAGCTTCATCAAAAACTACCTTAACCAAAAACTTTACCCTGAACGGACCCACAGATGAACGAACGAACGGAGCCACAGACCAGAAAACATGATACCCCTCTACTATCGTAGGTGGGGCATAAAAAATGTCTCTATCAGGTTTTCATTTCAGACAAAAATACATAAACATAACAAATCATACAATACGATCACATTTCATTGTTTTACATTTTTTTGTGGATATTTGATTTTGTAATTTTACCAAAGTATGCATACAAGCTATAGAAAAGTTGTTATTATGTGGAAAATTTGTGGTTCAAGTTTTTCCATAAAATCTATAAACAAGAATGTGTCCCAATTACACGGATGCTCCACTCGCACTATCATTTTACATGTTTAGTGGATCGTGAAATTGGGGTCAACACTTTAATTTGGCATTAAAATTAGAAATATCATATCATAGTTAACATGTGTATCAAGTTGATTGGACTTCATCAAAAACTACCTTGACCAAAAACTTTAACCTGAGCTTCACACTAGCTTTAACCTGAAGCGGGACGAATGGACGCACGGATGAGCTGACGGAGGCACAGACCAGGAAACATAATGCCCCTCTACTATCGTAGGTAGGGCATAAAAATTGTTATTCAACAAATAATAATGTATCAACAATATAACATTGTCAATCATTTAGCACTTTGTAATGAAAACATGGCAGTTCTTAATTAACAATATAAGAAAGAAACCGTTCTTCCTATACAACAAAAGTTAATAATGATATTCTGTGACATATGACATGGTTCTTTTCTCTCTGTGTTCTTCTGTGATTCATAATAGTCTGCTTTCACGGAAAGTCAAATTTACATAATATTCCCACAATTCCAGAGAAAAATTACAACTCCGTCTAGTCCAACTGTGGCACCTCTAGTTGGATTTCAAAACATGAAAACAGCAACCGATGATTCTTAAGCTGAAATAATTCAAAACAATCATTAATATATGAGTATTTATATTAAATAGTTTAACACCATGTATGGCTACACATGTAGATCGTCACAATGTTATTATTCATTCTGTGAGGAGAACAGTCTTCATGTTCGGTCAGTGTCATGAAAATAAAGAATTAGATTTTACACTGTTGAAATTAATTTTACTAAAACCTTAACGATGTTAGCTTATTTTGTTTTTGACTTCTGTCAGATTCTCAGAAACCTCTTGTGATATCCATGTTGTGTTATTAAAATTTCACCTACTGACCTCTACTTTTCTTTTCCTCATTTAGCATGTTTAGTAACATATAGTTTAAAAAAAAACATTTCTTTTATATGAAATCTGTTATTATTCATAGCTTTCAAAAGAATAAAAGTGCCAATATCAAATGTATGACAAATCTAGAGAAAATCTTAACAGGCAAATTATCAATGGCTTATATGATTATCTCAAAAACACAACTCAAGACCTTTTCCTCATGCTTTTTAAGATCCTTTACATAAATATACTATCAATTTATAAGTCTGAAATTGAAAAAGCTTGTTATTTTGGATATACATGTTTGCAAACATTGTTAAATGTACACATATACATGTACTTGTGACTCGATAAAATGCAAAATATTATCAGTGTGTAGTATGATGCATTCATTTTCAAACTTTCGATACTTTTCATTTAACCTTAAAAAAGAAAAATATTCAACCAATGCAAATAAAAGCCCCAAATATGTAGCGCTAAAAGGAAATGACATGCATGTGTCATGTGTGTGTGTGTGTGTGTTAATAAATGGAAATCTATAAATTAATGCAAGGAGATATTAGGTAAGCATAACTGGGGCTATATAAAAAGTTTCAAGTAGAGCTATCTGTTATATTTTCAAACTGTCTACTCTAAGGGAGGGTGGGTGAGGTTTGTACACCCTTGGTTCCTGAGAAAAATAAATATCAAATCCTGAATTCCTTTTAAACTAATGTGTCTGTTCTACATAAATATAATTAAACACTAAATTCCTAACAATTTCACTAAAAATTTCCAAATTCAGGCCAAACAAACATCTCAATTCTGAATTCCCAAAACAGGTCTAGATTATAAAATATTTTTGCCCCTCACACTAAATTTCTGAATCCAATATCAGGTCCATCTGTCCCTCACTCTACTATGTACTATCATTATGAAAATCAAATAAATTTAATAAGAAAAACCAGAAACCCATGCAAAATTTAATAATAAGAAAAACCCATAAACCCATGCAAAACTATGTTAACTTTTCTGACCTTGAACTGCATGCGTGTTGTTAGTACCCAGTCTAGTGACGACCAGTGTATCATTAACTGCCCGCTTTACAATATTTTGCGCATGCTCAACAACTGACTTGACACTTTCTGCAACTAGCATAGAAATTACCCATTAAACTTATTTAACAAAAAAGATAGAAAGGAAATAGATGTCGACTGACATATTTTTGGTGATAGCAAACTAATTATTTTTCCAATATTGAGAAAAATCTTGCCTAATTCATATAAAAATTCAAAATGTGAGTTTAATTTATTGCGATTATAACCCTGTTGCATTTATCCCAATAATTTCTGAATTTACAATATTGAAGGAAGAGTGCCACGCATTCTTCACTTTAAACGAGTCCTTGCAACAACTCTATGAAGTGTCCAAAGAGGTCGGTGATTGCAGTACATGTATTTGTAATAAATCTTGTGTTTTATGTCCATTGTTCAACTAATGCAATACTAAATCCATGTACAAATTTCAGAATTGAAAATGAAATAGATTAGTTTCATATTTTGAACCCAGATTTAATACTTTTTCAATACGTAACCTGTTCTGTGGTAGGACATCCTGGCGCTAGGTAAAGAAAGAGTAACTAAACAAGAATGTGTCCATAGTACACAGATGCCCCACTCGCACTATCATTTTACATGTTCACTGGACCGTGAAATTGGGGTCAATACTTTAATTTGGCATTAAAATTAGAAAGATCATATCATAGTTAACATGTGTACTAAGTTTCAAGTTGATTGGACTTTAACTTTATCAAAAACTACCTTGACCAAAAACTTTAACCTGAGCTTCACACTATCTTCTTCTTTGTTCAGTGGACCATGAAATTGGGGTCAATACTTTAATTTGACATTAAAATTAGAAAGATCATATCATAGGGAACATGTGTACTAAGTTTCAAATTGATTGGACTTCAACTTCATCAAAAACTACCTCGACCAAAAACTTTAACCTGAGTTTCACACTATCTTCTTCTTTGTTCAGTGGACCATGAAATTGGGGTCAATACTTTAATTTGACATTAAAATTAGAAAGATCATATCATAGGGAACATGTGTACTAAGTTTCAAATTGATTGGACTTCAACTTCATCAAAAACTACCTCGACCAAAAACTTTAACCTGAAGCGGGACGAACGAACAGACGAACGAACGGACGAACGGAGGCACAGACCAGAAAACATAATGCCCCTCTACTCTCGTAGGTGGGGCATAAAAAAAGTAAATTCAAACATATAATCGGTGTAATTTGAGGGGAAAGTTAATTGTTTTCCAATAATTTTGTGGTGTAAAGAAATTGTGAAGCAGTTAATTTTTCAGAAAAATTGTACCAATTGATAGCTTGATTTTACTGCTTTACACTTGTTCTTGCATGACTTGGTACCAGTTTGTTTTACCACTGAAAAGGTTAACTGTGAAAAAATTATATAACCTGGAATCAAAAGGTAATATGATAATAATCTATAGCCAATATTTTTTTTATATTTACAATAGCTAATATAGAATTCATGGTTCACCTAATAAACCACAGGCACTCGTCTCGGGGAAAAAAAAATATCCTATATACCTTTATATAACACAAGGTTCTTAACTTGTGATTTAGAAAAATGACAGGCGGTGACGAAATTCCGTTAAATACCGATTTCTCTGCTGTCAACCCCAATAAAACTTGTTATGTCGTAAAACTAAATTGATTTATCTTCACAATGGTGTATAACACATTTACTTGTTGGAATTATCCGTAGCAATCCTACCAAAGTATGTCAATCGTAATTATTTCGTCTACCTACAAAAAAACTGGCAATACACGTCTCGCAGTAAATGATTAATTATAAAAATTGTTTCAGAAAAAAACTGTTTGTTTTCATATGAATAGAACTCATCATCCAGTTAGTAAAATTGGATAGGATACCATGAAAAAAATCTAAGAAATGTTATTTGTGGTATGTCTAATAAGATATAAATTTTCCCATGATGTTATTCAGACTCTCTCTTGACTTTATGTATGAAATGAAACAAGATCAGATAACTCCGAGAATCATTTAGACTTTCCCATAAAATTGACCAATCGTAAACCGAGATATTTAAGAGACGTGACGCATATTATTGCCAATCCATTGTTGGTAGACGAAATAATTACGATTGACATACTTGGATAGGATTTCTACGGATGATTCCGACAACAAATGTAGGTGTGTTATACAATATTGTAAAGATAAATCAATTTAGATTTACGACACAACAAGTTTTAGTGGGGTTGACAGCATTTAACGGAGTTTCGTCTGGCCTGACATTTTTTCGAAATCGCGAGTTAAGTACCTTGTGTTATATAGAGGTATATAGGAAAAAAAATTCTGAGACGAGTGCCTGTGTAATAAACAGGTGAATTTTAATTTATATAAACAAAATACACCATCTATCATTTCATCTATGAGATATATAATAAATTCTAATTACTTTTTGTGGCAGGAATATCATCAAGTTTTGCCTCTGGCTGCTGTACAACTGGTTTACTGTCAAAAACTTCAGATAATTCTACAAAAAAAGAAAGCAGGTTATTCCGGATTTTTTCAATCATGGTTTACTCCAATATAATTCTAATGCAATTTATAAAATTACATGAACTAATTTTGCCTTGTTAATTCAATTATAAATAATTATTCAAGTCTCCAGTAACAGATACAGTTCATAAGTAGCTATGTATAGCTATACTGTAAATGCTTTAATTTTCCAGTCAAATGTCAGTAAATAAAAATCAATCATTAACACATATTTAATAAAATTGAGAATGGAAATGGGGAATGTGTCAAAGCGACAACAACCCAACCATAGAGAAGACAACAGCCGATGGGGCCACCAATGGGGTCTTCAATGTAGCGAGAATTCCTGCACCCGTAGGTGTTCTTCAGCTGGCCCCTAAAATATGTATACTAGTACAGTGATAATGGATGTCATACTAAACTCTGAATTATACACAAGAAACTAAAATTAAAAATCATACAAGACTAACAAAGGCCAGAGGCTCCTGACTTGGGACAGGCGCAAAATTGCGGTAGGGTTAAACATATATATGAGATCTCAACCCTTAAACCTTTATTTGAAACATTTAAAAATATTTTAAAAAATACCAAGTGATACCCAAACCAAATATGCTTTGTTACAAAAACTTTCAACTTGGCTACTTATGTGTAAATTTAGGATGTAAGTGTTCTGTAAACAGGAAGTTGAGTGATGAATGCATAACACGGTACAGCTGTCTTATATAAACCCTGAAACAAAATTTCAGAAATCTTTATGATGTTGATCCTGAAAAAGATGCAACGAAAAATATTCATGGAACGGACGGACAGATGAATGACAGACGTACGGACATAAAGAGGTAAACAGTACACCCACAATTTTTGGGGTATAAAAATTAAAACATTTCACCCTGTAGTTTTAGAGCGGAACTTGTTTGAAAAAGATTGCATTTATGTTTCATATCCTATTGCAACCAACTAATAACTGTTTATATAAAATTCTATGATTTCCATATGAAAAAAAAAATTATAATATAAGTCATGTAAGTGGTCTCTGAAAAGAAGATGAATATGTGAAAGTTTAAATACAATCTTTAATAATTGATGCTTAGTCATGACAAAAGCTTAAGTAAGTGAACTCCCTCAAGGTGCATGATTTTCTCGGTGTGTTGAAGACCTGTTGGTTGCCTTCGGCTGTTTTCTGCTCCTTGGTCGGGTTGTTGTCTCTTTGACACATTCCCCATTTCCAATCTCAATTTTATTACATCTACTTAACATATTTTTACATAAGCGTGGGTGAATGATATTAAAAAAATTTAGCTAACCTTCCACAATTTGATGATACGCAAAATGTAAATAAATAAGAAACAGAAGATGTAAAGCTGCTAAAACACCACACACTAATAATCTCTGTGATTGTCCTTGTGTCCTGGATAAAATTATGGAGATCTACAATATATCAAAAAGTAAAATAATTACTAAATCACCACCAAGACAGCTTATATTGTCATTTTCATTAAGACCTACATTTAGTAGGTAAAAAAAAAGAAAAAAAAAGATTGAAGTATCATAGATAAAGGCAACAGTTTTATACCCCTGTTCAAAGTCATAAATTGATCGAGAGAAAACAAATCTTGGTTACAAAGTTAACCCAGGAACACATACCAACTATAAGAGGAACAACATAACAACAGAAACAGACATGGGGTCAATTACATTTGAAAGTAATTAATTACATTCAATTACAATTACAAAATCTTCAATTAAATTACACATTACATTTGACTTTTTTTACCAATGTAATTAATTACATTCCAATTACTTGGCAAATGTAATTAATTACTTCAATTACATTTGAAATTTAATAAACAAAATATTTTCCAAATTTAAATGTAAGCTATTAGAGGATATAAGATAAATGAAATCTGATTAGAAATGAAAAAGAAGCATTATGAATTTATTAATTTTTAAAATTCTTATATAGTATTACCTTCATATGTGTAACAAAGTTGGATGTAACTTTATAACTTCCACTAATGAGGGTGCCACAATGCATACATTTTCCTTTGAAAGTATTTCCATTTTGGAAGTCATCAGGAACAGTAAAATGTTCCAGTACACTCTTGGAGCTCATTTTTAAATCTGATAAAATGTTTTCTTTCAACATTCATATATATAGTGAACAAATTTTGCAAGTGAGATTTTGTCATATGCATTATCCCTTCAAGAATTTAAACATGTACCTATAGGCCCTAGGGGTATATTTTTTTTCTAATTAGCCTTATATCTGTTTAACATAACTGTTATAAAAACAGTCATTATATAGTTTGTAATAAAACAAATAGCCAGAGGTTATATTTATTGGTTTATTTAAGTCCTTGAATAAAGTTAATTATGTTAAATCAATGTCTTAAAATATCTATCTAAATCTACTAATTAAGGTCAAGACAGTGACTTCCTAGTGGTTTCTTTTAAAATTATGGCATGTGTCTACATTTTTTTTATCATTCAATACAAAATGAAGAATCTACCATGGTTGTGTTAATACAGAAAGTATACTGTGAAGGCTTTTCTTTGTCAGCTTACAACATTTGTTAAGATTATTGCTTTTAATAATTTTTTGAGAAAACACAAGATTTAATCTTTTGATCCAAAATTTCAAATGTAATTGACTTGTAATTGAGAAGTAATTGTCAATTACAGGCAATTTTGGCTATGTAATTAATTACATTCAATTACATGTAATTGAAAAAATGCTCAATTACACATTACATTCAATTACATGATAAATTGTAATTAATTACAGTCAATTACAATTACATATTTCAATTACCCCATGTCTGAACAGAAACACAGAAGAATCATAGAACTATTTTTCTTAGGACCAATTTAAAAGTCCAAATGAGTTACTCATTGTAACCTCTTCATCCTTCTCATCAGTCACAGAGGTCAAGAACATTATGGTCAAATGTTTTTATATCTGACAACAAGATGTCTGGTTATTTCAAAAATCTGAAATTATTTAATATTTTTGGGGGCTATACCCAGTGGAAATAAAAAGAAAACATTACCAGAGCATGAGATACTACATTTCCAACAGACGTTAATGAAATGTATGTTAAAGTTTTACATCAGCAGTTTCTCAGATAAGTTAGAAATTTATCACTGATTTAGTACTTTTTAGAGAGAAACACTAATTTGTGAATAAATCACATCAAAATTAAACCATGTATAAAGTGCTTGCAATCCTTCATTTCTCATAAGATCAATATTTCTGTTATTCATAATCCGTGATATGTTTAAGTATATCAGAGAGGCATAATGTCTTCTATAAAGATACTATTTAGAGTTAACCTTGCTTGGTAAAAAGTAAAATCACAAAAATACTGAACTCAGAGGAAAATCAATTTGGAAAGTCCATAATCACATGGCAAAATCAAATAACAAAACGCATCAAAAACGAATGGACAAGAACTGTCATATTCCTGACTTGGTACAGGCTTTTTCAACTGCTTATGTTCGCCATGCATTTTTTTCATATTCTAACTGAATCAATCTAGACAATCTGATGTTCAGTAGTTGTTGTTTGTTGATGTGGTTCATAAGTGTTTCTTGTTTCTAGTTTTTTAGATAGATTAGACCATTGGTTTCCGTATTTGAACGGTTTTACACGTCATTATTGGACCCTTTATAGATAGGCTCTGTGTTCAAGTAATGATTTACTTTTACAAATTGTGACTTGGATGAGGGAGTTGCCTCATTGGCTCTTATACCACATCTTCTTATATTTATATAATTGAGAACATCACTTTGAAGTTTTGGGTGATTTTGATTAAACTTACCATTCTAAGGGAAGATAATCCTCCAAATATTGCCCACATCGAATAGAAAAATAAATGATCATGTGATGTGTGAATAATTGTGCTGAGAAATAATACAATACAAGGTCCAAACAGTCCATATCCCTGAAAATACAGAAAGATATACTGCAGTGTAAAATGGTTGAGTTAGCTTATATTATATAAAATAATGCAAACAAACTGGAAACATTTTATAAAGAGCTGTTTATCAACCTAAAAAGTAACAATTAAGAAATAATTGATGCAAGCTATACGTTATTGTAATTTTAACATGGGAAGGCATTATCTTCGTGATTATTTTTGCCTGAGCAATAGTGATGTTCTAACTACACTAAAGTATAGCGTGCATCAATCATTTCAATTCTGATTAGGACAATTAAGGCCATTTCTATGTCGGATGTGTATAAGTGTTAAGCCTTAGTGTAGGCTCGTCCATGAACCTCCATTTTATTTTTATTGTAAACAAGCAAACGACCGGCAATGTGATTTTTCAGAGGGTAGAGTTTTGAACAGCCAACATGAACGGTTGTCGTATCTACGTCAAATATGTCAATTTCAAATTGCAACACATGACAGCCATAATAAATGAACTAGTAGCAATATGTGCATCATTTAAGAGTTTCGAAGTTTTTTAAGTTAATAAAATATATTAAATGCATGCCAATTTGATAAAATTCATTATTCTACAGTAGTCAATAAACGCATGTGCAAACAAATTTTATTGGATTTAGAGCATGGGTTTATTCACAAAGCTAAAGAAGCAAGTCATATTAGAATACTGATTATATTATGACATTTGAATTTAACACTGATGTATTGTCTTCAACATTGTATTAAATTTTTAATCAAATTTTTAATGTAGCTCTGTATTATCAGAAAATGGTAAAAAAACAAATTCAATGAATGATTATGATTATAATTTCAAAATATAATTTATTTATTAAATAATTAAACTAGAGGCTCTAAAGAGCCTGTGTCGCTCACCTTGGTCTATGTGAATATTAAACAAAGGACGCAGATGGATTCATGACAAAATTGTGTTTTGGTGATGGTGATGTGTTTGTACATCCTACTTTACTGAACATTCTTGCTGCTTACAATTATCTCTATCTATAATGAACTTGGCCCAGTAGTTTCAGAGGAGAAGATTTTTGTAAAAGATAACTAAGATTTACGAAAAATGGTTAAAAAATTGACTATAAAGGGCAATAACTCCTAAAGGGGTCAACTGACCATTTCTGTCATGTTGACTTATTTGTAGATCTTACTTTGCCGACATTTATTGCTTTTTACAGTTTATCTCTATCTATAATAATATTCAAGATAATAACAAAAAACATCAAAATTTCCTTAAAATTACCAATTCAGGGGCAGCACCCAACAACAGGTTGTCCGATTCATCTGAAAATTTCAGGGTAGATAGATCTTGACCTGATAAACAATTTTACCTCATGTCAGATTTGCTCTAAATGCTTTGGTTTTTGAATTATAAGCCAAAAACTGAATTTTACCCCTATGTTCTATTTTTAGCTGTGGTGGCCATCTTTGTTGGTTGGCCAGGTCACGCCACACATTTTTTAAACTAGATACCCCAATGATGATTGTGGCCAAGTTTGGTTTAATTTGGCCCAGTAGTTTCAGAGGAGAAATTTTTTAAAAAAGATTACTAAGATTTACGAAAAATGCTTTAAAATTGACTATAAAGGGCAATAACTCCTAAAGAGGTCAACTGACCATTTCAGTCATGTTGACTTATTTGTAAATCTTACTTTGCTGAACATTATTGCTGTTTACAGTTTATCTCTATCTATAATAATATTCAAGATAATAACCAAAAACAGCAAAATTTCCTTAAAATTACCAATTCAGGTGCAGCAACCCAACAACAGATTGTCCGATTCATCTGAAAATTTCAGGGCAGATAGATCTTGACCTGATAATCAATTTTACTTCATGTCAGATTTGCTCTAAATACTTTGGTTTAGAGTTATAAGCCAAAATCTACATTTTACCTATATGTTCTATTTATAGCCATGGCGGCCATCTTGGTTCGTTGGCCGGGTCACGCCACACATTTTTTAAAGTAGATACCCCAATGATGATTGTCGCCAAGTTTGGATTAATTTGGCCCAGTAGTTTCAGAGAAGAAGATTTTTGTAAAAGATAACTAAGATTTACGAAAATGCTTAAAAATTGACTATAAAGGGCAATAACTCCTATAGGGGTCAATTGACCATTTCGGTCATGTTGACTTATTTGTAAATCTTACTTTGCTGAACATTATTGCTGTTTACAGTTTATCTCTATCTATAATAATATTCAAGATAATAACCAAAAACAGTAAAATTTCCTTAAAATTACCATTTTAGGGGCAGCAACCCAACAACGGGTTGTCCGATTCATCTGAAAATTTCAGGGCAGATAGATCTTGACCTGATAAACAATTTTACCCTGTCAGATTTGCTCTAAATGCTTTGGTTTTTGAGTTATAAGCCAAAAACTGCATTTTACTCCTATGTTCTATTTTTAGCTGTGGTGGCCATCTTTGTTGGTTGGCCAGGTCACGCCACACATTTTTTAAACTAGATACCCCAATGATGATTGTGGCCAAGTTTGGTTTAATTTGGCCCAGTAGTTTCAGAGGAGAAATTTTTTAAAAAAGATTACTAAGATTTACGAAAAATGCTTTAAAATTGACTATAAAGGGCAATAACTCCTAAAGAGGTCAACTGACCATTTCAGTCATGTTGACTTATTTGTAAATCTTACTTTGCTGAACATTATTGCTGTTTACAGTTTATCTCTATCTATAATAATATTCAAGATAATAACCAAAAACAGCAAAATTTCCTTAAAATTACCAATTCAGGTGCAGCAACCCAACAACAGATTGTCCGATTCATCTGAAAATTTCAGGGCAGATAGATCTTGACCTGATAATCAATTTTACTTCATGTCAGATTTGCTCTAAATACTTTGGTTTAGAGTTATAAGCCAAAATCTACATTTTACCTATATGTTCTATTTATAGCCATGGCGGCCATCTTGGTTCGTTGGCCGGGTCACGCCACACATTTTTTAAAGTAGATACCCCAATGATGATTGTCGCCAAGTTTGGATTAATTTGGCCCAGTAGTTTCAGAGAAGAAGATTTTTGTAAAAGATAACTAAGATTTACGAAAATGCTTAAAAATTGACTATAAAGGGCAATAACTCCTATAGGGGTCAATTGACCATTTCGGTCATGTTGACTTATTTGTAAATCTTACTTTGCTGAACATTATTGCTGTTTACAGTTTATCTCTATCTATAATAATATTCAAGATAATAACCAAAAACAGTAAAATTTCCTTAAAATTACCATTTTAGGGGCAGCAACCCAACAACGGGTTGTCCGATTCATCTGAAAATTTCAGGGCAGATAGATCTTGACCTGATAAACAATTTTACCCTGTCAGATTTGCTCTAAATGCTTTGGTTTTTGAGTTATAAGCCAAAAACTGCATTTTACTCCTATGTTCTATTTTTAGCCGTGGCGGCCATCTTGGTTGGTTGGCCGGGTCACGTCACACATTTTTAAAACTAGATACCCCAATGATGATTGTGGCCACGTTTGGTTTAATTTGGCCCAGTAGTTTCAAAGGAGAAGATTTTTTAAAAAGTTAACGACGACGGACGACGACGGACGCAAAGTGATGGGAAAAGCTCACTTGGCCCTTTGGGCCAGGTGAGCTAATAATTTTGCATAATAGTAAAAGATGCATACTGAAAAAATACCTATGACCCACATTCAATATTTAAACTTCCCTTCCTACCATCCCACATACATTTCAATGGAATAACCCTAATTTCAAAATTGAATGTATATAAACAACATATCTTACCATCATAGACATAATCTGTAGAAGTGCTATATGAACGTTAGATATATAAGACAACACCCAGACAAACACAGCACCACCAATCCAGTAAGTAAAACACACACCAAAAGCTGTACCCATTAATGTTCCTTCCTCCTGTAAAATCAAATCAATAGAATTATCTCCCTTGTAAATAATTTCATATTGTTATTTTTAAAACCATTTTTAATATTAAAGAAATAAATAATATTGGTAAATACTTCAAATTAGCTTAGAAACTATGCCACTAGTTTTGATCGATTTTGTGTATGTCATACTCTGTATTATACTTAATATTGCTCTATATATATTTAAAGAGTGATTTAATGTATTTGAATATAGTTCACATTTTGTTATGTGTCTGTTTATGTGATATGGTGCATGTTTAACTCTATATTATGTCAAACATTGTATAAATTCTACAAGCTGTGCTTGCTTTGGGAATATATCATTATTATAATCAGAGATGGGTCCGATTACTTTCAATGTAATTGATTAAATTACAATTACTTTGTCATTTGTACGATTAAATTAAATTAATGATTACATCATTTCTGAAAGTATCTGATTAAATTAATGATTACATTGACAAAGTAATCATGATTACATCTGATTACAATGAATTTAAAAACAAAACATTTTGAATGATGTGAATGAATAAATGTTCAATATAACTATAGCATTTTTGAGAAAGTATTTCATTTGGTTCAATTATAAAATGATAACTTTAAATTAAATTTCATTTATTTAAATAAACACCAAATTTCACTACATATTTATACATTACACTTTATCACCAATGATCTCTGAATTATTTTGAATTGAATTTAATAAAGATATATCATAATCAAGAGTGTTTTGTTTGTCTTCTGACCGCTCTTTCATAATTTATATGTATTCCAAGTTGCAGTTTATGGAAGTTTAAATATGGATGAAATAAAGTTACCAGTTAAAACTATGTTAAATTTTAATAGAAATGTTAAATCAAATTGTAAACAATATGTAAGTTCTAAAAATCATTGCATTTTACATGTCCAGTCCAAATACAAAAAAAAATTAAACAACATATTTGTCTAACTTTTAATTAATGTGCTAATTAGATAAATTTTCATGTCTGATTTATCTTTTATCATATATATTTCCCTACAGCTATACTCAATTGGTAATTGCAATAAAAACAAACATTAATTAGTCTCCTACCTGTCAATTCAAAGTTGACAAAAATCACAAAAATTAACAAAAGATTATAATTCAGGGTTAAAGAAAAGTATTACTTGAATATATAACAGTTATTATCAAAAATTAATATGAAGATCATTATAAAACGATGAATATACATGTATGTACAATATCTTTTTATGTATGTCTCTGCTTAGGCTTATGATGACTTTTCAGTACTGTAACTTTATTTTTTACTGAAGTAGACATGCTTGAAGTAACCAAACCATTTTAGTATGTTTAAAATTTATCATATATATATGAATAACAAAGAGGTTCATTAAATGACCAAAAACACAATTTTAGATTTTTTTCATTGTAATCAGAATGTAATCAAAAAGTAATCATGATTACAGGGTATTTTGAAAAGTAATTGATTAAATTAAATTACATGTAATCAGATTTTTGGCTGATTAATGATTACACTGATTACTTGAAAAATAGTAATCAATTACAGCTGATTAACGATTACAATTACAATTACCCCAAGTCTGATTATAATATATCAAAAATCAATATGGAGAATCAACTATCACGACACTGACAAATATACTTGCATGCCTCTTTTTTTCCATACTTTGTACTCAACATTTTCTCATTTATATTACTATAAGCCAGAAGGGCAATACATGTAGCTTTATCATAGCCATGAGGGTTTGGATGGGGGGGGGGGGGGGTTCTGTTATTCTGTAAACATTTAATTTTCACCCCTTTTTTCTCTAATCTTCAAAAAATTAGATGCATTTTTCTAATCTTTATTTCTTTTGCTTGTTATTCTCTAATCTTCATTTTTTAAGGGCATTATTCTTTAATCATTTAACCCCATCAAAACCATCAGCCACTGATAGCTAAATTGTAAAATGATACTAAATGGTTTATAAATCTAATATGTCCAAAAGGCTTTTCAGAAAACATGTTTTTTTTTCTTTTACAGTACACATGTCATGGTGTAAGTATCTATTGTCAGTTTACGTGTATTATAAAAATGTTCATGATTTGGCTTACATAAAAATTATAGTTTAAAATGTTTATATTGTGACACCAAGGGAAAAAGAATATCTACTATCAATAAACTATAAGAAAAATTCAACTACAAGCTTTAAATAATTCATCAATAAGATATTCTGCAGTACTCTGTATAATCAGAAATATGTTTTTAATTTGTTATTTGTTTTTGGCTTTGAACTAGCTGTCAGTAACTGCAAGTACTCTCAGATCTGTACTTAGGGTGTCTTTCTGTTGTTGGGATGTACAAGTACCCAGCTGTCACGTTCAAATGTTTTTGTTATATGTATTTCTATTTGTATCCATCTGATGAATTCAGCCTTCTTCAACTGATTTATATTGTTCATTCTTATGTTGTACTGTTACACCACTATCTCAGGTTAGAAGAGGTTTGGGATCCTGCTAACATGTTTAACCCCACAACATTATGAATGTATGTGCTTGTCCCAAGTCCGGAGCCTGTAATTCAGTGGTTGTTGTCTGTTGCTGTGTTACATATCTGTTTTTCGTTCTTTTTTGTTTTACATTAATTAGGCCATTAGTTTTCTTGTTTGAATTGTTTTACATTTGTGATTTCAAGGCCTTTTATTGCTGACTTTGCAGTATGAGCTTGGCTGATTGTTGAAGGCTGTATGTTGACCTATAGCTGTTAATTTCTGTGTCAATTGGTCACCTGTGGAGAGTTGTCTCATGGTAATCATACCACGTCTTTTTTTTATATCTTAAATCAAATGACCTATAAGACAAGCCATGTTTCCTGTTTAAATCCCTGTTATGGCCTTGTTGGCTGTGTGGTGTAGGAAGTTGGACTTGGACATGATACTTACCACTTTATGTTCAGCTGTTTTCATTTGAAACAACAGTAAAGCTATCATTGTAAAAACAACCATTAAAGGACCATATAGCTCTCTAGGAACTCTCTGAAACAAAGCAAGAAAATAAAAAAATTATAAATCACAAATGATATTTGATGACAAAAGCACAGTCATAGCTAGCACTGCAGGCAAATGAATCTGTAATTGATAAAACCCATTACATGTACAAGATAGTTCTAATCATCGTTCAGTGTTTCTCTTACAAAATTAAAATACAAAAACAATTCAGATACTAAACTATATGCATATCAAAATGGGAATAAAACCCTAGTTGCATAATCAACAATGGTCTTGTCAACAATGTAGACAAGAATAGAATTCATAACAGTTGATCTGGTAAAGCTTATCATATTGTCTGTTTAGTTTCTCTCTATCTTCTTAAAACACTCTGGTGGGGGCATAAAAAACTTTAAACATTGAGATGATTTCAAGGTCAAATTATCTATATAGAATTACCTGTTTCTGATCTGAGGGTTTCTGTGGAAGTAAGGAGAATAGTAATCTATAAAAGAAAGTGAATACTTTTAATTTTTAAATGATGATGGCACATCCTTGAAATAAATTATTATTTGCTGAGGCTCAAGTATTAACAAGGTTTTGTACTAAGTGAAAGTCTCTCCGTGTGTGAAAATATTGGAAAATTAGTATACGAGATGACAATAATTCAAAAGCAGTACATTAATGAAGATTTTGATAATATAAAGGATTTTCTTTTACAAGAATTTTACAGTTTACTTACATTTGAGCTGCGTTGGATAGAAATTGACCTTATGCAAATGATTATTAATACATGTATGTTAACTTATTTTGGGTTGACAATAAATTGACAAAATCTCTATGCAAAGTCTGTAACTATTTGAAAATTAAGCTGTTATAAGAACCCTACAAAATAAACCCAACTCATCTTTTATTTTGTATCTTAATGTTTCAAAGGCATACACCAGTACATGTGTTGTGCACTTGCATAAGGTCGATTTCTATTCTAATTCAACGCAGTTCATCTTGTTTTATACTAAATCTTAGACATTAAAGTATATAAAACACACTATTTTTTTTAATTTTTTTTTATCTCCTATCAGCAACCTTATGCAAATTGGTTTATCTTATATCTCTCAATATTTACCTTTGTCTAACTTCATGTGGTTCCACATCAAAGTAAGGTCTGAGAATGTCTATATTACCGTACAGACTCCATGCTTTCTTAGCTTGTGTCTTACCAGAATTCCATAACTGAAAGTTAATCAATATAAGTATCAAAAATCTAGTATACACAATGAAAATGAATGCCATCAATTTTGTGTGGAGTTCCATCTGCACTGGTTTCCCTAGGACTTAAGGTGTAATATATACACCACTGATTTTCCCCTTAGTATGATCAGTCTTCTTTAACCAGCTGTATGTTAACTTCCATGGTGCCTTTTGAAAATTCTGGGAAGAACACTGTAATAAACCTTGGATTATTCTTTAATAGAAAGTCCCTAGCTGACACCCAGCCTTCAAGATAAACCTTGAGTCATCAAGCACAAAGCTCAATTTTTTGAAAATTTTAGTTGATTATGTTTGCTTTTAGAGAAGAATTTTATTAGCCTGTAAGCAATTTTACAAGCCAATGCCGTAGGACTTGCAGTGGCGGATCCAGGGGGGGGGGGGGTTCTGGGGGTTGGAACCCCCCTTTTTTTTGGCCGAGCAATGCATTTGAATGGGAGCCTATAGTTGGAACCCCCCCTTTACTCTGGGTTGGGAACCCCCCTTTTTAAAATGGCTGGGTCCGCCACTGACTTGTGGTTAAGCTTGAACACCATAATACTCACCATTTCTGTGACATTTCCAGTCAGTCTTTGTCTCATGTCATCTCCAAAGCTCTTTTTAGACGTTGGTCCAGGTTCTGAAAATAAGTTATTTTTTTATCTTTGATTTGAAGACGGATGCTGTGGTTTGTTTATATTAAAATGTTCTTAAAATGTGTTATGGTAGACATGCATAATTTAGGGTAGGTAGATATAAGTACAATCATGATATATGGAGCCAGGAAACACAATGCTGTCTTTTGCATCTGACGTCAAAGAAATTATGTGAATCAAAGATTTTTAATTCCACAGATTCACAATACAAAATAGACATGTTCATGATGTTAATTAGCCACCACAAATAATTATGTTATTGATGTATGCATAATTTTAAGAATTTCACAATATGCATGAAAAAAAAGTCATTTGATAGTCAAATGATAGTCATGATAGTAGCTCTTAATTTAGAATTAAAGTTTCAATGTAAGGCAAAGGGCCTATTTCACTATAATCTAAAACAGATACGTAATTTTCATCATGTTCATTACATAATTCGAAACCTGTATAATTTCCAAATGTTCCTGTCTTCACTGTCAAAAGATAAGTTGCAGATACTATACATGTATATAATCAAATATATTTTCACAACAGTTGTTTTACCTGAGCCAACAACTAACATGAACATATAAAATTTGGATATAACCCCTTGTCTCATGTCATCTCCAAAGCTCTTTAAAAAAAACAAAGAAAAAATCATTAAACAGGCTAGGAAGAGCTTCAAATGATACTTAGACATTGAGTATCTTTAAAGAAATAAAATGTCAGTATGGTCATGACAGTCGTGCATGTCGTGTGTAGATAAATATTAGGTGAAGCCTGAAGATACAGTTTAAGATCATTAATCATGTTTACATGTTTAAATGTCATGTATGTTTTGAAATTTAGAATTAGGCCCATTTTCACTGAACTGTTATAGCAGACTATGAGGTATGGGCTGAGCTCATTGTTGAAGTCCAAATGTGACCTTTAGCTGTTAATATCTGTGTCATTTGGTCTCTTGTGAAGAGTTGTCTCATTTGCAAACATTCACATCTTCTTTATTCTAGTACACATTTTTGTTTAGGGGCCGGCTGAAGCTTGTCGCAGGATGTGGGATTTTCTCACTGCGTTGAATACCCATTGGTGACCTTTGGCTGTTTTCTGCTCTATGGTCAGGTTGTTGTCTCTTTGATACATTTTCCATTTTTGTTTAGGGACCAGCTGCAGCCGCCTAAAGGCAGGTCAGGGTAGATTTTCTGACTGTGTTAAAGACCCATTGGTGGCCTTCAGCTGTTTTCTGCTCTATGATTGGGTTGTTGTCTCTTTGACACATTCCATTCCTAATTTATCCCTGACATATTACCTAATGCAGCATCAATGTCTGGTTCATTCTCTAGTTCTCCAAGATCTATCACTGCTGATTTATCAGACATCTGAAAGTTTAAACACACTTTTATAATGATTTGAAACTAGTGAATTTATGATTTAACACAAGTACAAATTATTGAAATCCTTTGAATACTGGAATGTGTCTTACTTATCATGCTTATACAATGACAATGTAGTTTGAAGTTTTGTTTTGCTCAACATAAAGATTCATATTTTGTATGGTGTGTGGTATGTTTCATGCATTCAATTGTGCTATCTTTCTCAGATTTTTGAAACCGTATGTATCTCCAGTATTCTTCTTTACTATACTTTATGTACGAGTAAACGACTTCAAATTATGAGTTAGCTGCGGAACCGTAGCTCTTAGGTCCTTATGCTATTTTTTGACTATTTGCGGTCCGCAAAATCAAAAAAAATTAAAAAAGGACCATAAGAGTTACGGTTCCGCAGCTAATCAGGTCAGGAATAACCACCAATTGGTGGATTATACCTCAATTGACGTATAATCCACCAATTGAGGTATAATGGTATAGACCAATTGGTGTATAATTGTTTGTTTTTCAAAACAAATTATTCTACTAAAATGGAGCATTGTTTTCTTAAAACCATATTATGGTATGAAAACTTGTCAAACATTCCTAGTTTAGTATAGTGACATAACATATTGCATTTAATCAAAAATTGTATTTCCAGTTTCTTCTATTGTTATCTTGTCAATTCTTGATTGGCAAATTTACCTGTAATCACCTTTCAATGGACATCATTACTGTCTGCAGTCATGTGATCATGAGTACAACTCAAACAGGTGAATGGAGCTCTTTGTTAATACTTGACTTTCATGATAAAGAGTCAATCATGGTCAATAGTACAAATGTTTCAACAAAAGAATTGTTGTACTCATGCATTCTCAAGAGATGCAGCAGGCTTTGACTAAACTAAAACTTTTGGAGGACCCAATAAGGGTCATAAAATAGGTTGCAAGTTGCAAAATCATGCTCCTTTCTCACACTAGCATTTTATTACCAAAAAAATGCATTATACGTCAATTGGTCTATACCAATATACCTCAATTGATGGATTATACGTCAATTGAGGTATAATCCACCAATTGGTAGTTATTCCTGACCTGCTAATTATGAGTGTGAAGTGCCAGTGCCAGTGCCAAGAAGTAACAGCCAGGTCTCAATCTGTTACCTCTTCAAATAACTTTTAAGCTACAATGAATAGATAATTATTATAATATAAGTCAATATGTGTGCGTTGCGTAAACTTTAACAAATGCTGCGAGTTACAAACGTTTTGTGAATTCCAAGAACTTGGATCTGCCATGTTGTCAACACTTTGATTTTCTGTTTTTTGCCTTAATCGTTTAGCCTAAGATAGTCATATCCTGAACTGGAAACCAGTTTCCATTATAAACTGTCGATGCAAATCGGACTGGTGATTTCCGGTAATTAAACTTTTTTTATATGCTATTAATGTTTTATGACACGCTTTAGAAAATAAAAATAAAAAATGGTATCACCGAAGTTTTACTAAGAAATTTTACTATATGCTTAAAAGCATTTTGTATAATGCAATATATCAGTTATTTCTCTTTCCACAAATGAAAAGTCTAACCTGGGACTATATATATCACAGTGTGGGAACGGAACTGTACGGTTTTCTAATAATTTGGTCATTGGGAGACTGTCAAGCGTGGCTCCGACATTTGCAAAATATTATAACAAGTTGCTTGATGGAAACTTTGATGAACTCTTATGTTCCTACATAACGTTTCTGCTTCAAGTTTTGATAGCTAAAACATTCTTTATGTAAATATAAACATGATAAACCAATAAAATCATGAATAAGAAAGATGTTTGCGTCAGTCCAAACGTTTTCCTTAGAATGTTCGAGCTCCGTGTAAAACGATTAAAATTGTCACACAACAGCGATCCAAAATGTCAAATAAACATCGAAAAATCAATGTTTGCTACCTGAATTTTCACATGTACCTTTTCTGATATAAAGTCTTATCTGTCTGAAAGTTTCAAAGCCATTGTTCCAGTAGTCCAAATAATTATGACGTCTTGAAAGGCTATTATAATTTTTTTCTTTGACGCCTTACTTCGAATTATGACGTCTTGAAAGGCTATTATAATTTTTTTCTTTGACGCCTTACTCATGTTACTTGTCGAAGTAAGATAATTATTTGGACTATTGTTCCAGTAGAAATCCAAATATATTCATTTTCTCCATGTCGGATATTTTTATGGCACTGGCTACGGTTACATGGAAATGTAACAATAATAAAAATATTATTGTTACATTGGAGACTAAATGCCGGAATGCATGGTTGGGTAAGGACTTGTTTAATTACGAATGTAACAATAATTATTGAGGCTACGGTTACATTGCGTTATTGTTACATGAAAAAAAGCAATGTACGATGGGACTAGTAATATGTTCTTAATAAGAAAAGTTGAGGACATTTATTACATACATTTAACATACAATTTCTACAAATCCAGTAAGTTGTTTTAAAAGTGCGACACATTTTTGATGAACGAAATTACGTCCTCCACGGATACGTACATACATACAGAATTTCTTAGTATTTAAGTTACAGTTAGCAAACTTTGCTTTTGATTATCAATTTGCGTCAAGTTATGTCTTGATATTGTTTCAGTTTCGTTTAAAACGCATCCCAAGTTTTAATTTTTTCACCATAAACAAAATTGGTCCAAAGTATAATGACAGTAATAAGAGTAGGTGTGCAGTTAAATACTTTAAAAAAGTAAAACCATTGAACTATATTTTTCGCCTTTGACAGTCACACTCCTAATCTTGAGTAGTATCTTTAAGAACACCAAAACCATTAATACGTAGTAAAACTATTCAAGTTGTACACCATTTGTTGAATAATAATATTTTATTATTTATCAGTATTAAATTACAAGTATTGTTTAGTACATATTGAAAGAACGAAGCAATACAACTATAGAAGATTTAAGTTTAATCAATCTAGCGTACATTGCTGTTTTCATGTAACAATAACGTAGTGTAACCGTAGCCTCAGTAATTATTGTTACATTTGTAATTAATCGGTTCCTCACCCAACTTTGCATTCCGGCAATTAGTCTCCAATGTAACAATAATATTTTTATTATTGTTACATTTCCATGTAACCGTAGCCAGTGCCTATTTTTATTGACTGTACAATCGCTTGCAAGTTTACTGTAATATCACTCGGAGCCTTCCTGTACAATCGCTTGGAGCTTTTCTTTTCATCGTTTGGCCAACTAGACTACTCCGAAAGGATGATAACCTACTTTACCTTAATTTTGTTATGACTTCACGGTCCAGCTAGCAAGCAAGCTAGTTAAAGGTATTAAGGATGTTTGCTACTCTGTTTAAAAATAACAAGCTTTTTAAAAGACTTTTATGAAATGATAGTATATGAATAAAGAAACTAAAAAAAGCAGAAACAAATGGAGGGTCTGTGTGCTCGTCTTCAAGATATAAGCCGTTGAAAATTTGGCGGGAAATAATTCTCTCTAGATTATTCTTACATTTAACATTGGCACATTTTTTCTTTTAAGAAAAACGAAAAAATAACAAGAATTTTATAAGATTTTGAAATATGGCTTATTAAACTTTATGTAATAAAACTATGAAAAAAAAGTAGGGGTTAGTGGGCAATTTTTTTTAATGGCAATACATGGATAAAACCAGGGGATTTCGAAAAATCTGGCAAAAATTTAAAAAAATAGAGGAGCAAACATCCTTAAGGTCCTAATTTTTTTTTATCTTAACATAAAGGTGCAAATCGAATGACATATTTCGTTGTTTGAACTCATTTTAATTTAAGGTTATAACGTCTTAATCTTCCCAATTAAGCATTTGCAGGTGCAATACTGATATCGGTAACAGGATAGACAAAAAGGTAACAGGATAGACTTTTATATAGTGATATACCAGAAACGTGCGTTCCTGTTACCAATGAAATATAGAGAAAAGTAAACTAACTTATTAGGGATTTACTTGATGTTAGGTTTATTTGAAAGGGTGAAAAATGCCGAACAATATAAATTGCTATCTTAGACTTGCATTACTGGTGGTAATTTTTACAACCTTTGAAAACCAATTTTTAGAGGCATTTTTCAGTACAACCTGGAAAATTGGCAAATAATCTATAATTTTACAAAATGAATATATATAGAAGTTTATTCTCTTGAAAACCATCTAATTGGCTACGTAAAACAAGCTTAACATTTTATCTAAACCTTTTCTAAATAACCCAAAATTTCTTTTGAAAATGGTAACAGGATAGACAAAATATTGTACCACCGATCAAAAAATGTTTCAAGATATTCTTGTATGACATCATTAAGATTGCATCTTTTAATATGTTGTTCTTACAGTACTGTTTGTTTTGATTTGCTTATGTAGAGGGTTGTTTGAATAAGTAACTTTTATTAATTTTTTCAATTTCAATATTCGACATTTCTTGAAAATGACCCATATATAAAAATAAGAACAGGTACCAGCTCTTTTGGACAAGTACATTGCACCCATTTATATCAGATATAAATGTTCAAATCATATACAAAAAAGAAAGCACCCAACAGGTACATCCATCCATCAAGAGCTACAGGGACAGTTGTAATTCCGGCATGCAATCCTTTTTTTGCATTATCTCTGATTTTGTTTAATTAATTATCACACTTAAATGTACAACCAGCAGATAAAAGTATTAGCGAAAAAGAGATGCGAAACACAATTTTTAACATTCAATTTTCAATTAGCTAGCAACTTTCACAATTTAAAACACAAACAAACAGCTAGATAACATCATACTATAGATTTTTACAAGGCATGTGGATGACAAGTTTCCTGGCAAGACATTATTAAGAAAGAAGGATAATTATATTTAGCATTAGAAAAAAAAAATGTAAATTGGTGTCAGTTTTTCTTAATTATAGAATCCAACATAGATCAACATAGGAGTCATCTAGAAAAATGTATATTAATTTATCAATGGAATGTGTTATGAAAGGATTTAGGACACTTTTACAAATAATTAGAAATTGAAATAAAATAGATCTTATTTAAACAAAAATATAGGTTTATAGGTTATTAAGATAGTTCCAAGTAAAGATAATATGAAGGTCAAATGATTCGTTGATATAGGAAAATAAAGTAAGAAGAAAACACATGAAGAAGATAGCGAATAACAAGCATTATCTTAGATGCATGATAAGCAAAAATAGTACAAGTCAAGAACCTCATTAGTTATTTGGCACGCGTTTAGAAGGTTATTAGATCGTCGGACACAGATGTATGTCGAATTGATATTACATCCAAGGTTATAACCATATTCTCAGAATCATGAATATTCAGTAAAACATTAAAGACACACGAGAATGCTATTAATAACCAATCAAAAAGTTTAGATACGAAGATTGACGTACACAAGATATTAATTAAAATTTAACAAATCTTTAATTATCAATTATAATAAAGATCGGAAATTGAAATTCTTCCAAAAATATTATTTTATTTAATTTAAGAAATAAAAGTTCAAATGCTTTTCAAAAACACATAAATACATTTTGCATATTATGAAGCAATAAATGTTTTGGCAACATTTTCCATCGTTTGCAAAAGAGGCTCAATCTTGTCTGGGGAACAGGAATGTCGGGTAATGAGTAGTGACTATAAAAGCAAATATAAGTCTACTGCCCGTACATTACATTACATTACAATCCTTGTTCCAACCAGCAAATTGAGTTGTCTTATTTATTTCATTAAAAAGGTAAGCTTTATAATGTTATTTAAAGTAATTTAATGAAAGAAATTAATTACTAGTTAAATGGGAATATTTCAATAGATATAAACATACATAAATTTTAATAAATGCTTTTCATGAGGTTTTTCATTCCATGTTTAACAAATAAGATGGACGTAGTTCATACGTTAATTTAAGCAATATTTGAAATAGAAATGCATGTGTTATTGTCAATTGATAATGTTATCTATTATTAATCTGTATGATTTATGCACTGTAATATTTTACGATCAAAAAGAAAAGAAACATTACATTACATTACAATCCTTGTTCCAACCAGCAAATTGAGTTGTCTTATTTATTTCATTAAAAAGGGTAAGAAGGCGCGAGTCCCACCCTCGCTGCCAAGCCAGTCCACAACAACGACATGTAGTCCCCAGATGTCCAGACATCTTTCTACCTTCAAGAACCGTAGAAGAACTGAGCAAACGAGAGGAAGCAAATCAACACCATGTTGTTCAATTTAGAAACCACCGAAGACAACCATAATACCATCTTAACAAGTGACCTCCCTGGGAAGTTAACATTACAACAAAAAAACATAAAATCCCCGTCACAACAATTGACGGAGAAATTCCCGTCACAACAACTGTTTCAAGTTTAAGTTTTTAGGTTGTATGCCTTTTGCATTGACCGTAATGATTAAATAGCCTAGTTTTGTTCAATTTTGTTTCAACCAATAACTATTTAACTCCATGTTTTCTCTCTCTAATATCTCGATCACGTATTTAAAACGAGAAGATAGCTAAATGAAGAGTTATGAATTAAGATGCTGGATTACACTTCGACTTAATTACATTTATGGTAAAAATGAACAATAATATGCATCGTTTCAAATAACACGTTGCATTAAACTTACCTTTCAGTTATAATAAAACAGCCTTCGTTATTTTATTGCATGTAGAAAGCTTAATCAGATGAAAGAAATAAAGCCAATTCCCCCTAAATATTAATCACGCCATTCATATACAGCGGCGGATCCAGCCATTTAAAATAAAGGGGAAGGGGTCCCAACCCAGGACAAAGGACATTGATCGTCCAAAACAAAAGTGTGTGTGTAGGGGGGGTGTTCCAACCTCGGAAACCTCCCCCTGGATCCGCCATTGATGTATGCGTTCTTTCAGTTTCTGACATTACCAAAGCTTATTTGTTTATCATAGATCAATTCTGAAGATATATCAAAACCTTTATTTGGTTAAATTGTTGCAGATATTGAGCTTTTGTCCAAAACATTTTTGTATTGTTAATGCAATCGTGTGTATTTCCAAAAATATAAGGTTTTTATTTGGTTTATGTATATGTGTCGGATAAGATCAATTAGATGTCAAATGATTTCAATTCATTCCAATTTAAGTTTTTGGAAATTTTTACATTGACAAAATTGCGTCGTTATATGTTTCGCAAATTACAAATTCTCTTTCTTTATTTTTTCTATCATTATCAGTATAAATCATTTCCTGAAATTGTAACTTCATGTGTAATGATAAATCCAACATTGTTGTCCGTGTTTAACAATATAGAAAAATCTTTATACACGCACACATTTCAGAATTATAGCAGTAGTTATGCTTGACACAAAGCCGATTGTAAATGACCTTTACAAGCATTGAATTATTTAAAGCAACAGTTGTTGCCATTTAAGTTAAATACGCCATATTTATAAACAACTTATCATGCATTGTACATAATAGCATTTGAAATCGACGACATGAAAATAGCTGCGAGGAAATTTGCAATACTCTGTATTTTAACAGGTAAGTCAGGAATGTTTTAAAGATAAAAAAAAAAAGTCAGGAATGTTTCCATCAATTAAGGAAGTTCGCTGCTCAGTTTCAAAATAAAAAGCTTTCCATAACACTAGTATATATTGATAGGGGATAAGTTGAGGATTAAAAAGAGCCAAAAAAATATAGGGGTCAATGTGCTTGTTTTCGAGATATTAGCCATTGGAATTTTGGCGGGAAAATAATCTCTCTTGATTTTCACAGCTTTATCATTGACCAGTTAAAGTTCTCAAAAACTATAAAAAAATAAATAAGATTTTATGACTTTTACAAATGGCTTATAATTATACATGTAAAACATTTATAAAAAGAAAAATGGGAGTCCATGGGCAAATTTTTAAGGCATTCAAATGATCTCAAATGGATAATACCAATCTGAGAGGATTTCGAAAATCTGACAAAAATTAAAAAAACATGACATGCAAACATCCTTTTAAAAATAAATATTTTTTTTAGATGTTTAATAAGTGATATGTGTAGATTTAATAAGTAATTGTATCATTTTAAAATTTAATCAATAACACTTCACTACTAGATTCAATTTTAGTATTTAGCAAACATGCCTTTTTATTTTATAGTGTGTCTTTCTATGCTGTGATTTTACACTATTGTTTCAGGTAAGGGTGAAGGTTGGAACCTATTTAAACGTTTAAAGCCGATGCATTTGTTTGCACCTTATCGAAATAAAGGCAACGGTAGTATATCGCTGTTCGAAAGTCAAAAATCGATTGTGAGAAAACAAATCCGGGTTACAAACTAAAACCGAGGGAAACACATCATGCACCTATAAGAGAAAAACAACAAAACAACAGAAACACTAAAGTGCAACAAAAAAAAAACAAACGACAATGTAACACACACAGACATTAACTATAAGATAACAAATGCCATTTTCCTGCGTACAGGACGTTTTAGAAAAATGGTGGGTTGAACCTGTTTTTGTGGCTAGCCAGGCCTCGTACTTTCATGGCAATGATAAACATAACACAAAAATTACAACATTATATGACAGTACTACAGTACAAATAAATGCAAGAACATTCAGGACAGAGAAATACACAAATTAACAATACAATAATACATTTCGACATGTTAATAGTTATCAAAGGTACCAGGCTTATAATTCATTACGTCAGACGTGCATTTCATCTATACACAAGACTCATCAGTGACGCTCACACCAAAATAGTCAGAAAGCCAAACAAGTATAAATTTAAAGAGCATTGATGACCCAACATTTTTAAAAGTTGTATCACAACACTACTTTAATAATTGTAGAAGCTGCACTTTATATTTATCCGTAGATATGGGATAACTATACGAATGCACGATATTTA
Source organism: Mytilus galloprovincialis (assembly GCA_037788925.1). Taxonomy (NCBI): domain Eukaryota; kingdom Metazoa; phylum Mollusca; class Bivalvia; order Mytilida; family Mytilidae; genus Mytilus; species Mytilus galloprovincialis. Next base: position 55,484,182 of record CM075341.1, read on the forward strand.
TATATATATAAATTATAAATAAGTATACATAATGGATTACTTTCATAAATTGTGACGAGAGTTGTCTCATTGGCACTCATACCAGATCTTCTTATATTTATATTTGTTTCATTTTTGATAATTTAATAGCGCAAAGTGTTTGTTAATAACAAGAAATCATCTCTTCATAGATGTCGCTCTGATATATAGTTCTGATGTTGAGTATAAAGGTATCTGTACATTTCCCTGTGCTTGGCAAGATAGAATATATCAACCTATTCGTGTTGGGTCGTCGTTCGAAAACATTGCTGAAGTAGTAGATCCGAAACATTTTACAATAATCAACAGCTCTGATCCTACCATTTTTACGCTTGAATTTACGGAGCCGAACAAGCCAAACGAAATATGGGAGTGCTATTCAAGAGCTGGCCCCTTTAGGGACGACATCAAAAGATCAATGAAGGATAAAAAACTTAATTCAAATAGTTTGGGGGTGGGGGGTTAAACTTGCTGCAAGTTTTGATTATCCTACATCGATTTTACATCTATCCATATGGGTCAATCAATTTTTCCCAAATTAGGTTAAGAGGGGGGTAGGGGGGTCATTAAAAAAACTATGTGAATTAAGTTTTTTATCCTACACTGAACTTTTGATGTAGTCCCTTACTATTTACCGGTGAGTGAATTATTTCTGCTTTAGAAAGGAATGCACACTTTACATATCCACAAAGATCAAATCACACAAAACACAAAGCCGTTATACTAAACTTATTATATTTTAAGCGTATACACTTCTAAATGTGTGAAGATTTTTTTCCAAATCAAAATAACAAAGCCAAAACTAAAATACATGTTAAAATTTATCAACGTAAAATTAGATTTTCCATTTGAATTTATTGAAGTAATTTGTACATTCCACCAAATAATCATCAAACGAACCAAAACGTTTAGAAGGTAATTTCACTTAAAGAAAACATAACCTTTAAACATTCACTGAACAATGATACAAATATAAGTGAATCGAGCACTCAGGAGTCAACTATTCGTTATTGCTATGGATTTCGGCTATTATTGATGGTCACCTCTGGTTATTTACGTCACGTGTTCAAATAGATATATTCTCTTGACCTTTGATAATTTACGATGAAGACAATTAAATCTAAAAAAAAAAAACCGCGTCGGATGCATACAGTTTATAGAAATTTCAACTAACCTAGAAATATGATTTGCTATGCGCGAGGCTATCCGTCTTCCTTGCGAAAGTCGTCTATTGAGTAAATGAATTTATTTCCTTGTGTTTTTCTTCAGGCGTCAGAATGAAGGTGAATATGAATACAGATGCGAAAAAGATCCATTATTTGACCCAATCAAAAACAATGTGATTATTTTCTTCGGAAACCAATTTAGTAAGTATTTGTCCATGTAGCTGGAATAAGTCCCTAAAAGAGGGACGAAAGATACCGAACGGACAGTCAAACTCATAAATCGAAAATAAACTAACAACACCTTGGCTAAAAATGAAAAAGACAAACAGACAAACAATAGTACACATGACACACCATAGAAATCTAAAGAATCAGCAACACTAACCCATCCAAAAACTAGGGGTGGTCTCAGGTGCTCCGTAAGGGTAAGCAGATCCTGTTCCAGATGTGGCACCCGTCGTGTTGCTTATGTGATAACAAATCTGGTAAATAGTCTAATTCGATAGGTCACATATGCATGATAAGAGGCAAAACTAAAAACGAAAAATGACCAAATAAAAACATTTTTACACAAACAAAACATAGAAAATGAAAGAGTGAACAACAAGATACCAATTTTGTTCTCAATTACTCCATCCCGCTCTACATGTAGCATCCGTTGTTTTGCTCATGTGAGAACAATGCTAGTGACATATTTTTAACTTACTTGACTGGTAACATTTGAGCTTTATAATAGCCACATCATTGATTTCATAATCATTTGTTTATTGGTTACATATTTGTTTTCATTCATTTTTTTAAAAATAAATAATGTGAGTTTTCTCGTTTGAATTGTTTTACATTGTCATTTCGGGGCATTTTATAGCTGACTATGCGGTATGGGCTCATTGTTGAAGGCCGTACGATGACCTATAGTTGTTAATTTCTGTGCCATCTTGGTCTCTTGTAGAGAGTTGTCTCATTGGCAATCATACTACATCTTCTGTTTTATATTCAGAATAGAATTTCTTTTTCTTTTCACAAGCATACACATTTTGAATCGGTTTTTGTTTTCCAGAGAAATTTACTGGAAATCCAAGTACCTGTGACGTATGTATTGGAGTTGATTTTAATTCTGCCGCTGTTGTTCAAGGTAAAAGATAACACGATACCGAATGACGTTACGCCACGAGTTATCGTTCCTGACTTTATCGAATAACGTTCACACATGTATACACCAATGCAGCAGGTTCTGCAATCACAAAGTGATCTATTAAAAAAAAAATCTTTTGGTAACTATGTGACATTTTTAATGGAAACTTTTTCTAGATGCAGAGTGCCGAGAGTTTTGATGCAATACGTAACGGTTAACTTATATGACATAGATTGCTTTACCGTTTTCCTGAAATTTTTCTGCCCATTGTTAACCTTTTAAAAATGTATTACTTTACTTTTTAATATTCTGTTTCTTGAATATTTTTAGCATCTGCACGATTTATCTATAAACGTTCTTATGCATAAAAGATTTGAGTTTTGTCACTTTATTTTATTCTTGGTTTATTGTTGCAATAAATACTTATTCATGATGCACGCAGTATCCCTATGCAATTTTCTTTTGAACGTAGAAATCTATCCTATAGAAACTTAGAACGATGCGTATAAAAACAGGAATTGTATAACTATAAATTCGTGTAAAAATGGTCGTCAAAAACACTTTTCGGGCAAAATTGAAAAAGGTTATCATCTGTGTGAGAATTCGAATAGAATTTGGCGAAAAAGAACAATACATTACAATCAGACTTTGAAACCCATACAGAAAATAGTTTGTTAGTATGGAATGTAAAAAAGGGGTTTAACTTTGTTATTTTATCGAAAAAACTTGTTAGTGGCTTTGAACTAGCTGTCAAATAACTGCGAATACTCTTAGATCTGTTCATTGTGTCTTTTTATGTCGGGATGTATAAGTACCCTCCCACTTCCACTTGTATTTTTTGTCTATCTGATGAGTTAAGCCTTTTTCAACTGATTTTTATAGTTCGTTCTTATGTTGTACTGTTATACCACTGTCCCAGGTTAGGGGGAGGGTTGGGATCCCGCTAACATGTTTAACCCCGCCACATTATTTATGTATGTGCCTGTCCCAAGTCAGGAGCCTGTAATTCAGTGGTTGTCGTTTGTTTATGTGTTACATATTTGTTTTTCGTTCATTTTTTACATAAATGAGGCCGTTAGTTTTCTCGTTTGAATTGTTTTACATTGTCTTATCGGGGCCTTTTATAGCTGACTATGCGGTATGGGCTTTGCTCATTGTTGAAGGCCGTACGGTGACCTATAGTTGTTAATGTTTGTGTCATTTTGGTCTTTTGTGGATAGTTGTCTCATTGGCAATCATACCATATCTTCTGTTTTATATTTTCCTCTGTTCCAAGTATAAACAGTCTTTGAAATTCATTGTTCTGTAGAGAGTGAATCCGATATAGTTTCTGAAATATTTATAAAATGAAGTGCTAGTTTGTAATCCTATAGACGAAATCTACACGGGACAGACAGCAAATTCGGAATGAGACCTGAGAAAGTTAACGTAGACTGAGAAATACACGAGAACTTGATTCGGCAAAAATAAAATTAAAAACAATTCAGATCCAGTTAAAGTCTGATTAAAGACAGTCCCATGTATCCACTTGTGTCCATAAACGAAAATTGATAGTCAGGACTGGCTCTAGTCAGACTGGTTCCGTTACAATTTTTTTCTCTCGAAATTTACAATCAAACGACTGACTAACTTTTTTATTCAAACGACAGAAAGAGACTTGTTTCGTAGTGAGTACAAACACATTCTATATTTCTAACAATTTACATAACTTTTACATTTTGTTTTTTTTTATTCTACGAATTACGCCCCAAGGGTGACCAGGGAATAGCAATGGTCACTTGGGTCTTCTTCCGACTGGCAGTAAAATGCTTCCACAGTGAGACGTCCATTTGACTGTGCGGGATCCAGTTTGCAGCCACATCCGGTCAGAATGGGGACATTAATTCCGATGCCTCGAATTAAGAGAGTGCTATGCTCTTTGAAAATCAAAAACCTTTGCAACAACTCTTTGAGGGGTCCGTAGGTAGCCTGTTGCAAGATAAAAATTTCTGTCCCTATCCAATATACCCTCATTTTCCAGTGGCAGTACAAATTTCCACGACCATCATCCCAGATGGCCTCTATTATTTCAAGACCTACCTATAGTATTTATTGTGAACTTGTTCTCGTCCTGAATATGCATGAAATATTTGCCACTGGACGGTAAGCAACCAACAATCAATCAATCGGAACGCATCAATTATATAACCTACCAATTGTATTTATTGTTAACTTGTTCTCGCCCTGAACATGCATGATCTATTTGCCACGGGACGTAAAGCAAACAGCAATCAATCCGACAATTAACAACCGTCACTTGAAACTTCAAATCATTGCCTCTATTTTTTCTAAGAAATCGGCAAAGTAAACGAACATTTACGCAAAAAGAAATATCTACGTTACCGCTTGCTCATTATGGAAGTGGGGTAACATGAGACTAGTCAAAGTACAAGTACAAATAAAGCAAACAATTAGAATGAAATTCAAAACAGTGTGGCTGTGGCCATTGATTGACACATTAAATTCATCCATTGACTGGGACAATTTACGTGAACGTTTGTCTGTAAAGACCACGATAGACATTTAAACTGCGGGGTCACCAAAGGTTTCTTAACGCCTTTAATTATAAAATAATTCGAAAAATTAATCAGGAATAACCTTTATGTTTTGATTTATACAATTGATATAAATCAAAACATCGTGTTATTTCTGATTAATTTTTCGAATTACTTTATTAAGGTGTTGAGAACCTTTGGTAACCCTGTCGGAAAATACGCGAAGTACAAACATTACGTTATGGTAAGGTTGTTACCATACCGCTTTACTCTGTGACGTTATATATATGCATTAGCTATCACGACGATTAAATGTATAGAAAAACACAACGCATGATTTATTAAGATTCTTCAACATTTAATGGTGCCGTAACCTTTGGATATATATGGATTCAAAGCTGAAGTCAGTTCGTGCTGGACACAAAGGAGCCGTCACGAAGCTACTGGTGAAATTCGACGAGTTAAAGTAAAAAACAGACACAGAAGTTGACGAAGTGAAAGCCCTTGATGATGCCGTCACGCAGAAACAGAAAACATTGATTGACCTGAATAACAGACTTTTGGAACAGACATCGGAGGAAAATCTGGAGCAGGAAATCACCGACTCAGATGAGTATATGTACGAACTTGATTGTAAAATTAGACAAATTCGGAAATTTATTAAGTCCTTTGAACATGTTGAAACAAATACTATAATTTCGCATGATACTGTTGGTCCTTCAACGAGCAGACTTAACCCAGACGCATATCATTTCACACCCGAAGCTAGAGTTGATATGAACAGATGTGCAATAGATTCTATGAACCAGCAGTATTCAATTAACGCCCCTGCAGTGCATACCCGTCCGTCAGAGAATGTCATGTTTCAAGTCCCGTCAGAACCGAGATCTTCAAAAACTAATTACCATAGGCTTCCAAAGTTAGACACCCTATTCTAATGGAGATACTCTCAAGTGGCAAACATTTTGGGATTGTTTCGAGTCATCTATACACTACAACGACACATTAACGCCAATCCAAAAGTTTAATTATCTTAAAGGCCAACTAGAGGGAAGCGCCGCGCAAACAGTAGAGGGATTCGCTTTGACTAATGGTAACTACGAAACCGCAGTCAACCTTCTCAGAGATCGGTTCGGACAACCTAGCAAACTTATACATGCTTACATGAAAGCACTCATGAATTTACCCGCACCGACAAATGATGCTTTTAGTTTGAGGTCTTACGGAGACATATTAGAATCATACGTACGAGGATTAGAGTCACTTGGTCAAACACCAGAGATGTATGGTTCGCTTTTGGTACCTTTAGTTTTGGACAAGTTACCAATTGACATAAGAAAGAATATTGCACGAGAACACGGAAGAGATAATTTGATATTGGATAATCTACGCAAATCTATAACTAAAGAGATTGAAATACTTGAGGCAGGACAGGGAGTCATGGAATCGGACAGATTGTACGCCACTGCATTTTTTATGGGTACGCAATCACATTCATACAAGAGCAAATTCACAGACACACATATGAAGAAAAATACATGTATTTTCTGTTCAGGTGAGCACTATCCGACGGAGTGCTCTGAAGTAACAGACGAAAATGCTAGAAATCAAATCGTAAAACAGAAACAGTTATGCTTTAACTGTTTAGGGTTACACCGAGTGGCCGTATGTAAGTCTACAAAACGATGCAAAAAATGTGACGGAATGCATCATACGAGCATATGTAAAGGTAAAGAGGTCATTCCAGGTACGACACCGGAGCCTACAATACAACAGTCAGCAATAAACGAAGTTGAAACACCAAACGAGACTAGAGTAATGTATTCATCACAACAGAGTCACAACATTCTCCTGAAAACTGCAACTGCACCAGTTGTATATAACGACCAAAAAGTAGAATGTAACATCTTATTTGACGAGGGAGCACATTAAGGAAGTAACTTGGTACCTAGACCGCCTGAACAAACACACCCTCAACTTTTGGAGTCAACAAGCCACATAGATACAGGACAGTAACTTATAACGCGTAAGAAAATTACCGCTGCGTGAAGTTACCGTGTGTGCTAGAAGAAACATCCACGAATGGACTAAAAGATAAACTGTAATTGTGTTCAGTCAAGGTTAAGGAATTTGATTATTTCATTTGAGATGGACATTAATTTTAAATTTATTTATCTATATTGTGAATTTACATTTTTTAATTTTCGTTACATATTGCACTTTTGTCGGCCCCCAGAATGTCGGAAAATACGCGAAGTACAAACATTACGCATACCGCTTTACTCTTTAACGTTATATATATGCATTAGCTATCACGACGATTAAACGTATAGAAAAACACAACGCATGATTTATTAAGATTCTTCAACAGACCCTATAGTTTAAGTGTCTTTAAAAAGTACATAATGAGCAGTGGTCGTTACATACAAACGTTCACCTAAATTATCCCAGTCAATGGATGAATTTAATGTGTCAATCAATGGCCACAGCCACACTGTTTTGAATTTCATTCTATATGGAACATTTTATTTGTACTACAGTTGGCTGCTATAATGATAAATGGAGATATGGGATATGCAATTTATAAGAAAGCAACATCTGGAGACAAGGCTCCGTGTTGAAGGCCGTACATTGACCTATAATGGTTTACTTTTTTATATTATTATTTCGATGGAGATTTGTCTAATTGGCACTCACACCACATCTTCCTATATCTACTTAACGACATCAAAACCAAAGAAATCAAGCAAAATGTGACTGAAGCTAATATCTTTTTATTTCTAATTGGTAGTTTTAGTAAACGTTGGTCCCCTAGATTGGAAAGTTTTGATAATATTTGTAGTATAATTATCACAGTAACATTTCAGTCTCTTGGTACATATTTGTTTAAGTCTTAAAACTTTTATTCTTCGGTAGAAAATTCAAACCATAATGAAATAAGGTGGTGATTTTACCAATTAATCGACTTTCCACCAAAGACAAAATGACGGAAAGATAGTTTGCTTACATTGCTTCTTCATTTTAGATCTCCAAATAACTATTCCATTATATGAACTGGATATTCAAAAATATGTTTTGTCACTTAAATCCTAATAGGCACGTATCATCATATTGTGTCACTTGTGCCCGTTCAACCTTCAATCCCGCATCAGGGTGTATACGGCTTGTATTTAAAACTACAGTCGTTTTGCTTCAGGTTTAAATTATGAACATGGTGTTAAAACGTACATTAAAGCTGCACATATCGTCTTTTTTGTTCATGACAGGTTGCTAGATTAGGCATTTTGATAAAATATAAAAGGCACGCAGAGTACAGACTCCGGCTGGAACCTTTATATTTCGCAGTTTGCATATCTGATCTCAAGATTTGTTTTGTAAATAAATGTGCACGACGATATATTTCATATTGCATTACTAGAAAATTTACGACACCCGACAGGGTAAATGAAAATAAAATAAACACCATTCAGATTCCGACATATATGAATAACGTTACAATCTGTATTCAATAACGTCACACGTTTTCGGCCAAATTCTAAGGATATCAATCAATTTTGAAGGCTTTTATCTCAAAAACAAGGATGGTGACATATAAATTTCTATACGTGTATGGATTCAGAATGCAATCCTGAATATTATGTTAGTTTTTTGTTTTTCTCCGTATATAAGAATATAGCCATCCAGTGGAAAATCTAAAAAAGCTATCCGAAAAATAGGCATTTCCCCTATATACCTAAGTAAATTTGTCGCCAAAATTGACGTTTTCTTTTGAAAATACCAAGAAAACAAAAATGATTCAAAGAACACGTGTGCCAAAAAGTTTGGAAATCGGGAGATATGCCATTCGGTATCGTGTCACCTTTTAACTGTCCTTTACATTACTATTTATAACGTTATGGAAAATGACAAATTGATTCATATGGGATTACCTTATTTTTATACTTTTACCGAGACAAGTTGTACTAATTTGGCTACATTCTCTCTGTTTATGAATTCCTTTCAGCATTTAGAACTTGTTGGACTGAATTTGAATTTTTCAAACGTTAATATATGATTTGCATCTATACTTACACAAATACAATATGATATTAAAGTTTCTGGGTATTGAAATATTTAACTTATAGTTGACAATCTGAATTTCAGACATCTATGCATGTAAGTTTGTCCATGTTATCAAAACGGTGTTGGTGAACATAATAACGAGTTACTTTCATGCAAAAACATTGTACTAAATGAAAATTATATATTTCTCACGTTATTCATTTTTTATTTCTCAAATATATATGTCTCCAGTGGTGGTGTGTAGTTTAAAGATTGTATATTTCTTCCTTCTCGATCAATTTCACATTATATGATTGTTTTTTCTTTTGTCTTCGTAAACAGATCATTTAAAATTATTGATAGTACAATCCGTAACTTTCTATTCTTAAAATTGTAAATTCTAAGTCTGGTACCTTTGATAAAAAATTGCACATTTTTGGTACATGTAGTCGACATGTATATGCATATGCATTTGTTCTCAGATAATGTCTTTGCTTGATTGGTTTTTGGATGCTTTACATCCAGTAGCAAGTATTTCATGCATATTCAAGACAAGACCAAATACAACAGAAAGGTCCTATATTATAGGCCGTCCGGGATGGAGGTCAGCGATATTTAGAACGCCAGTAGAAAATGAGGGTAAATAGCTAGGAACAAAAAAAAAATGGTTTGCAGGGTTAATATAAATAAAGAAACTTAAAAAGCAGTAAAAAATCTACATGTATTATAATTATATTAAAAGGGTATTGCGGGCAATTTAGATGAAACTAGAGACTTTCAAATATGTGACAAAAAGTCAAAAACAAGAGTAGCAATTATCCTTAACAAATAATATTTGTTATGTATTTTCCTGCTTTCATTCATTAGTAGGAAGACCTGGCGGTAAGTACTCATAATAATTTTATCATGTGCTTTAACGACGTCAACTGAATACAACTTATTATTGTATATTTGTTTACTCCCGTTTATTGTCGATTTTTTTGTAAGTGTCGTTAAGTTCCCTGCAAAACGATACATATAATTGCAGCAACTTTTTTGCATAATATTGCAGGATTTATTATTTTTGTTGCAGTTAAAAATATTGCGTGCAAAACAAGCCAGTCTGATATTTTTATATTATCGCCCTTTGCGAAATGATAACTGTATTTGTTGTAAGAAATACTTAGAGCAACTAAAACATTAAAAGCAAACTAACAATCATTCCAATTGGAGAAAAAAGTGAACTGTTTTCCGATGATTTTGTTGTGTATATGTTCCCAACCGTATGAGTATTTGGACCATATGGGTATATACGCGTATGTTACAAATACTCATATGGTCCGGGACAAATACAAAACATAAACTAGTTAAGGTCGTCCACGATTTTCAACGGCGTTAAGAAAGATTCTATTTCGTTTCGTTGGTTTTTCTTGACCGAGTACAATTATTTAGCCTGCCAAAAATTTATATGCAGCCAAAAGTTTAATTTGAAAAAAAGTCTATTGGATGACAATAGATATTTGCTATCATAAATGTTGATAAATTGTGCACCTTTGAAAACGTCTGTTATCAATTATTTAAGTTAAATAATGCACATCTATTATCGTATAGATGCAGGACTTTAACATCTATGTATTTCAATGAATAACAATGATGATAAATATAAATGAGAAGATGTTTTTCTTTTTCTTTTGTAGAACAAATACCAGGTAAAGTACTATTTTTACTTGAATAATTTCAAGACATAACTTTGTAATAGTATATCACATGCATTAGAATTGTAATACTCATGGGTTAAAAATGTTCATCATATTTTCTTCTACATATCATGCATATTGTCTATTTTAAAAAAAAATCCTGTTTACAAAAATTTTTCGACAAACTAAGGATTTTCTTATTGCAGGCATAGATTACCTTAACCGTATTTGGCACTACTGTTTGGAGATTGGGATCCACAATGCTCTGCTACTTTATACTTGTTTGGCTTTATGAATATTTTGATATAAGCGTCACTGATGAGTCTTATGTAGAGAATACACGCGTCTGGCGTACTAAATTATAATCCTGGTACCTTTGTTAACTATATAATTAGAACCAGTGCTATTAAAGATGTATAGGGAATCTGCCTCATGTTTTTTATACATTAATTATTGACCTGACGAGATTTCAGAGTTTTATGAAAAATATTTTATAAAGACCAAAGGATTTGATCGTAAAGTCAACATAAATATGTGTATTTCAAATGAAACATTAATATTTATTTTCTGTTTCCCAAAATATTTTCTTTTTTTATAGAAAATGAAGAAATAGGATGCAATTTGCCTTACATGTGTCCTGTCACCAAACCTGGACAAATCAGATGTGGACTGTGCGAACCAAGTCTCCCATATGATGGCGATTGTTGCAAAGCAAATCCATTTTATTTGTAACAAGGGTTGACAAATTGTCTGAACATCTTGTATTAATTAACTAGATACACCATGTACTGCTTTGTCAATTGTTAAACTTTATTTTGACAAAAGTATGAGAAAAACAATCACCGTCGATGATTCATAAGAACTATTGGTTATTATTTTGTTATTATAATAAAATTAAAATAATGATGCATTTGCCGAATAACTGCTTATTAAACTATTACCAAGTCGTTCCACCGTTCTTGGGGGCACATTCTATTTGACAAGAGAGCGACGAACGAAATATGACTAAAATTAAATTAAAATTGTTAACATTTTTATGAAAATTAATGCATGTTGAATCATCTATTATTTTATACATTAATATACGTTTTTATGTTAAATACTTTTAGTTTTCTAATTTAAAACAAGTACTTTGACAAAAAGACATACGGGTTTTATATTATAATATGTTGATTCTCGCTACATTAAAGACCTGTTGGTGACCCTCTGCTGTTGTTTTTTAATTTGGTCGGGTTGTTGTCTCTTTGACACATTCCCCATTTCCATTCTCAATTTTATACTATATATAATGTATTTTAAATCCAGGAATAATTTCGCATGAATTGGAGATGCGAACGAAACAAAATCCGTTAATAATCACACTTGAAAATAAACCCAACAGGTTATAAGTAATTTTCATCTACACCAAAAATGCTACAAATCCTACACATGTGAATTTATCAAGAGTCTAGAAAAGCTTTTGCATGAATGATTCAGGTTTACAAAATGGATACTCAAATTTCCGTTGAGTTTTAAGTTTTCTTTTTACCAATCCAGATAATGATTCGGTATATACATATATATATGTATATATATCATAGCCTTTTATGCCTTGTTGACAGAAGCGAGAACGTATGTGTAGTGAACAGCTTATAAGCAAACAGTATATTTACGCTTCTTAAATAAATCAGAAGCGTTGTGCTCATAACACATCGTTTTATTTTGAATACACATCTACGGATTTAAAATTCTCAATTCATTCCAATACAGACTGATTTTTTTACTTATTTCTCCGACCATTTACTTAGTTTGTGGCACAGTTGCATCTTCTGGAAATCTTATGTTGTCTCCTGTCAACGGGCTAAGATATATTTTCTTGAAGGCTTTTGAGTAACAACCTGCTGAGTTGTTCTTTGTATCTAAGATTTTAAATATTGTTCAAAGGGGAATAATCCTTACATATGTATTGATTGTGCCCCATACTAATGTTTCTTCCATGTGTATGCTAGGTTCAGGTTACAAGGAAGTAATTGTTTTCATAGCCTGTTTGGTCCTGCGTTTTCACTTCCAAAGATTCATTGAAAAAAAATGTCGATTCTGAATTATCAACATCTTTGGGTGTAATTGAAACTGCAAAACACATATGGTGCCGCAGTTTTTGATATATAAATGGCATTTTTTAAGACTTCTCAACGGTTCCGGAATTTTTGAAATAGTATAAATGAAGAACATCACTTGCTTAATTTGTAAACGAAATTGTTGTTTTTTTATGAGCATGATACAGTTATCAAGGGGTATTTGTTGCTGCTATTTTTATTGGCAAATATTGCTTCTTAGCAAACTCTTCTGAAAAAAAATTGCCACTTTAAATCATCAATGAAATGAGTATTACATATAAATAACAGTACATTCAACAATAATAATTAAAGTTGAAATTAGTTATGTGCTTCAAGAAAACAGTTGTAGCGTGTTCTATTCCACAATGTCACGCTTGTGTTATTGATATCGTAATTAATCTAGCAATAACATATTTATGATATGACCGATTTATCTACAGTAGAGAATAATATGAATAAAAGGTCATAACTACTTTACTTAAATCTGTTTCAAAGTTTTATTGATTGAAACGGAACATTGGCTAGGTTTTTAATACCTCTTTATTTCAAGTTCTATGAGATTAAATATTTACGGAGAATTTCTTGTACATGGAAAATGCAGGACCGTTTTTGTCTGTAATTGTTTCAATCTCAGGGCTACATTATGAAGTCGTTGACATGACAGGAATAAGAGTAGGTCAGTCCAAAAAAATGTTAACAGATTTGTTCAAAATATAAAACATTCCACATTTGTAACAAGGAGTGAGTTAAAGGTTGATTTCTTTATATATTATTTGAAGAAAGTACCTTATCATATATATGCATATTAAATGTATTATCATCTTTTGTATTAGAATACTTAGACATGTTAGAGCAAATAATTGAGTAAACGAACTCGTCATAGATACCATGATAAAATTTTGTATATACGTCTGGGTGTTTCGTCTGCAAAAGTCTTATCGGTGACGCTCGATTCCAAAAACGTTAAAAGGTCAAATAAAGTACGAATGTTGACGTAAACATAAACGTCTCTTCTTAAATTATTAGTCATGTTTACATGGTATTTTGAACAACGGTATACTGTTGTTGCCATTATTCATGATAACGTATTGAAATAATCTGTCGTATATTTAAACAAAGGAAAACTTTGAAACACGGATATATTGGTTTTTTTTTATTTACAGTGTCTTTGTATACTATAAATGTTATAAGTTTAAAGTTTAAACAAAGATGCTTAACAATTATTACCTTTTTAAACAAATTTGGAGAGGAAGGCAAACATTTGTTATTTTGTTGGCAAACAGTGTTTGAACTGAGAGAACAATATGAAAAAAATTCCCAAGCGAAAACTGATACTAGTAAATATTGGTTTGAATATCATATTTTGGTTTTGAGTAGCTTCCGGTAACATTTGATCTGGTCACATGATGTTGTCGTAAACCAGGAAGGTATGATTGAACTGCAATGATAACAAAAGTAAAAAAACAAAATTAATGGAAAGCAAATACTAATATATATTAGTTTGAAGATGATATTATGTTGTGTGAAACTTCTAGTAATGTTTGATCACGTGACATGATGTAGTCGTAAACCAGGAAGTTGTGATCATATCAATATTGAAGAAATATCAAGCATATTGGGTTTCATGTAAAAAAAGTTTAAAGTAAAAAATATTTTTAAAACCACTAATGAAATGACTAAATTATTTTAGATAAGCTGTTGGCAGTTTTGATAATATATCTGAGCATTTCTTTTCAAAGATTTGCAGAATAGTATACTTTGATCTGTATTTGTATTTCAAACACCTTGCCATGGATAATGTCTAATTGATATAATAATAAAATAAAAAAAAAATAGCTATATTTTTCCAGCAAAAAAATTTATAAACAAATTGCGTTGATATAGAAAAAAAAAACCACTTCTTGCTTTGTTTATAATTTGGAAAACCATATTTAGCTTCTATAACTGTAATCAGGTTGACAAATACTATTTCGTTTACATTTCATTGCAATGGTATCACAATTGTGTCTCACCATATTATTTTAGGTCTGAATAAGGTATGGTTATCTACAGACATATAACTTAACTTCATTAAAGAAAATTCCATTTAATTTTCAATAAATTGACAACAAGGTTTTTATTTAAGTAATTGCGTCTATTGCAACAGAGTATTTGATATTTTTTTTATACTAGATTAATTGCAATCAATCTCAATCTCTGACATGGTATTTCCTGAATGTATGATATATAGATAAAGCACTTTATTTATTTTTACACGATGATTAATACAAATGATTTATGCCTTCATGGACGTAGCTCTAATGAAATATGATAAGCATCAGAACATCAACATTACTATGAACATTAGGACATTACAGATACATTTTATAGTATACATTTTATAATATACAATTTTGTTTTACTTACTTTCGCACTTTAACATATCTGGCTATAATTAAATAAGATATGCAAAATACATGACATTAAGGCATAAGTTCAACACGACGGATGCCACATGTGGAGCAGGATCTGCTCACCCTTCTGAAGCACTTGATGTTACATTAAGTTTTTGCAGGAGTTTATTTTGCTTAATCTTCAGTTTCCATGTTGTGACTTGTGTACTTTTATTTATCTTTTTTCTTTTCCTTTTTTACATGGCGTTGTCAGTATATTTTCCATCTATGAGTTTGGATGTCCCTCTGGTATCGTTCGCCCCTCTTTTCAAACAGTTTCATTAAAACACAAAACTATGAATTGATTGTAAGTCAGATCAGGAACTCTCTTACCAAAAATGACAATGAACAACGCACACATGTGTTTGTCAAATTAAGGGATGTTTGATCTTTGACAAAGATTGCTAAACATTAAATACAATGGAAATGCATTCCCACCATATAAATATATTATGTCTGAAAAACAAGGAAAAGGACTTTGAATTTTGTTTCTATTTTTTTTTAGCTCCGTCTTATCTATACTATCAATTAACAACAGTCTTTTGAAACAAAGTGCCGAACATTCTAGAGAGTTAAAATTGTATTAATTTCGTTTTTTAAATGAGCATAGTGTGATAATGATGTTTTTCCCCGAAATGTTGAAAAGGCACGAGCATCATCAATTTTATCTTTTACAATTTCATGTAGTGGTGGCTAGCAAACATTATCATGCAATTAGACAGGGATTTGACATATCTGATAAAATTAATGGTACCAATTTTCTTGCACCAGATGCGCATTTCGACAATAGATGTCTCTTCAGTGATGCTCGTGGCCAAAATATTTGAAATCCAAAGCTTATATAAAAGATGAAGAGCTATAATCCCAAAGGTCCAAAAAGTATAGCCAAATCCGTGAAAGGCATCAGAGCTTTGCATGAGGAAGATACATTCCTTAATTTATAATAATTTCTATCATTTCGTAACAGCAAATTTTGATAACACAAAAAATCCGTATATTTCATGCCAGTACCGAAGTACTGGCTACTGGGCTGGTAAATTAGTCTCCAGTTATTGATTACAGTCATTATAAGTAATGCAAATTGTATTCCAAATGTTAGAATCATTGTTAAAGTATACATTTTTATACATACAAAAACGAAGATGTGGTATGATTGCCAATTAGACAAATCTTCACAAGGGACCAAAGGAGTTAAACGTTGTTACCATTCAAAGTTGATTCTTTGCATCCTTCAGTTTTTTGGCAGAAATATTAACAACAGAGAGAATTATATGTAGAATGTTAAGATCTACGAATAAGTTTGAATAGTCTAGATCATTGATCGAGTAGTGAGATCCAATACTACTCTTAAAAGATTAATTTTACCTTTTTGTGCTTTTTTTACAGAAACTATAAAAGAATCAACTGTACATATATACCTTAAGCGTTCACCAAAGCATATTTATTAAGTGTTTATACATGGTTTGAATATTCAAAAGACGGCTTATATGAGTTATTGCCTTTGTAAGAAGATATCTACCATTTTTAGCTCATTTTGTCTATACCATAAGAAAGGTGAACATTTTTTCTTGAAAAGATGCCCACCTCTATAAGATCTTCATATCATGTATCATGTATGAACATGTGAACTCCTTTAATAAAATGATTTTCCATGAGAATGATAATGTTGAATAAATTTTGCACTTTCATTAAATCTAAAGTAGACAGATAAAAGCGAAAAAGATCAGCAAAAAAAGGATAAAGTCTTTAAGAATGTAGGTGAGGTTGAGGAATTTGTGTCAGATGTTCGGATTCCTTCTTGTTTTTTTCTATGATACAGGGTAATATATTTAGCCCCATAACACCTATTTTCTTTTAAAATATTTAGACTTCAATAACCCATAAAAGGTAATTGATGAAACTTAAGCAGATATTATATTTCTTTTCTTTCGATTAGAGGTCCAAGTAATAACTATGCAAATATAAGGTAAAAGTCCGAGGTCAGCCTTTTCCCGTCATTTTTCAAAACTGAAATATCTCGAAAAGGAGATCCATATATTTGATATTTTAGCTTATGTTATTTATTCCTAAAATAATGCTCATTCAACTTATAGTATCAATTTTAGGCTCTTGAGTTTTTAAATTTCAATTAATTACATCCTTTATTAAGTAAGTCAACATGACCAAAATCACAAGATCTGCGTACCCTTCAAGGCTGTCATTATTAGTCCTCATTTTTTTTTGGGATTAGTTTTGCTCAGTCTTTAATTTTCTATCTTCTATGTTATTTATTGTGGAGCACCTTTTTGGTGTCTTTAGTATGTTGTCATTGCGTTGTTAATTTCCCTTCAATTTATGAGCCTTTTTTTACGGATTTGTTTTTCCTTCTTTTGGTAATGTCTTTTTTAAAATTAAAAAATTGTTTTTGAAACTGAAATGTCAGTTGCAATTGTGTAAAGTTCATGCATGTAATGTATTTTTAGCTCAACTGGTCAAAGACACTCCATAAATTTGTAACGTCTAAAGTACTCTACTAGATGGAAGTGCATATTCAAATTCAAACATTTGAAAACAACGGATGTATAAAGACTTCAATACTGAAGGCTATTAAATGACAAAGCTGTCAGATTAGTATTAACTACAACAATATTTGGAAAGCAAGATAAATTTCGAAATTGAGCTTTGAAAATTCATGTGTCGAAATGCTTCTTGTTTTGTGAAATTTACCGCACATACATTTTTAATCACATTTTATGTCAGAAGATAGGCGGTATCATAAATTGATTACAACATCCTATAATGCTCGTTAGTTGGTCATGTTGTGTTTTATATACTATTGCTTTTCTGTTGGGCTTTTGTTTAGCCATGGTTTTGTCATTTATTATTTTGACTTTTGAGTTAACATGCTCCTTTGTATGTTTCGCCTCCCATTCATGACATATAAGTCTCCTATTTGTTAATATTGTCTCTATTGACAACCTTATGTCATTTAAACATAATTCGTAAGGTATTGTTCATACCCACATAATTGTTTTCTGAATACAGCTTTCAAAACTCCATTATATGTACAAAAGAGGGACGAGGGATACCAGAGGGACAGTCAAACTCATAAATCGAAAATAAACTGACAACGCCAAAACTAAAAATGAAAAAAGACAAACAGACAAACAGTATAACACATGACACAACATAGAAAACTAAAGAATGAGCAACACGAACCCAACCAAAACTAGGGGTGGTCTCATGTGCTCCGGACGGGTAAGCAGATTCTGCTCCACATGTGGCACCTGTCGTCTGGCGTATGTGATAACAAATCCGGTAAATAGTCTAATTCGGTAGGTCACATTCATGAAAGGGAAGGGGATTGTAGATACAACGTAAAGAACATATCCGATATCATTTGTGAAACGGTTATTCCATAACGGTCAACCAACTCGTCCGTAAAATTTACGAAGAGATGATTTCAACTTCACCATTTGGAACTCTTGGTTTAATAGCTTCCTTGTGCTTGGATACCACATATATCATTGTCATATTGCATACTTTGCTTTTTTACCTATAATGATATTAGACTCAAACCCCCTTTAGACTTTGTTTTATTGTTCATTTTGCTTAATGATTGTTAACTGACCATTGGATAGACGTATACGGAGAAGGTTGAAATCACATAAAACATGCATAACTTGCCGCATTGTTCCGTAGATCCCAAGTCAGGAGTCACTTGCCTTGTTAGTCTTTTATTTTTTTAATTTTAATTCATTTACATGTTTTGGAATTTGCTGTGACGTCTATTTGCATTCAACTAGTACACATTTTGAATCGAGACACCAGTGAAAGCCCACTACTGAGTGCGGGATTTTCTCACTGTGTTAAAGACATATTGGTGGATCTCGGCTGATTTCTGCTATTTGGTCGGGTTGTTGTCTCTTTGACACATTTCGCATTCTCAAATTCAATTTTATCAAAGTCATCCAAACATATCAGTACCATTTAACAGTCTTATTAAACCAACTAGCTTTGGAAACGAGAACAACCGGAGAAAAATATATTTTCTAAAGCTTTATACTTTGCCAGCCAATGTTACGTTGCTATTTACTTAGTCAATATCATTCATTATACAAAAGGTCAATAAACAATACCTCCATACTTGAACAATCAACTTGTACCTATTTATAGTATATATTTAATCAACACTAAACAATTTGCAATGAATATACCGATTATTCGTATATAATCTGTTGTCATTTTGCTATTACTGGGAACCTCAACATTGTCGATACTAGTAACATGTCGAAATGCATTATAATTAATTATCGTGAGACTAAATTCTTCAACTAAAAATACAACTTTGAAAATACTGATTAATTAGATCGAGGATAATGCCAGGTAGTTTGGCTCAATACAAAAAACAAGATGTTAGTAAATAAGTAAAGGAAGTGAGGTCATTGATGCAAATTACATTAATGCAGAACTAAATGGGTCTATGAATTCCTCCTCGATCTTTAAAGACCCAAATGTTTTGTACATTTGTCCATGTTATCCCCACAAATAAAGCAACACATTGCGTCAACAAAATTTTATTTCGTCAAATTATACTCAACAGGCAAAATTGAAATATGGTGTATTTAGCATTTTCAGTATGATCAATAATCATAGGCAAAGGAGACATGAGCAACGTACAATATAAAACAACAAATATAAGTGATCTTAATCAATATATAGATTTAGATAGATAACATTATCAACATCAACAAATAACAAAAGGCAAGGATAATCAAATAACATTCATTTAAGTTCAATAAGTTGTTACTACTCTGCCGTCCTCTTTCCCTACAATAAGACCTACTGAAATATATCAAAACCGAGTTTAAACTTGCACATGAGAAACAACGGATGTTATGTTGATTATGATGTGACTACCCTGAAGAAGCACATGAGATAACCCCACCCATTGTTTTTGATGAGTTTTGCGATGCTCAGACTTTATAGTGTTTTATTAACTGTGGTTTGTCATGTTTGTCTTGATGTCATGCGTTTTATGCCATAGTATCGACAGTAATTTTCCTATTAAGGATTTGAAGTTAACTTTGGCATATTTGAGATCGCATTGTCTATGTATTCTTGACCATCAAAAAAAATTAAAGCTAATTAAAACTTAAATGCAGAAATTTTGAACACCATAAATAAAAATAAAAATAAAAAAAGATGACTATGAGTCGATATGAAGTTTAACACGACTTTCCTGTTATTATAATCTACCATTCGTATATATTACTATTAACCTTTGATACGAACATACAGTATATACATGACCCTCCTGGACCTTTTGGAAATATACAAATTCAAGAACAACATGTGAGAGAATTACGTAAATAAGCAATGAGCTATCTAATCAGAAAATATACCTTTTTTTATAACGACTATCAATACACAAAAAATATATTAGAATAAACCCATTAAGATGTACAACATGTGAAATATTGGACGAGCAATACGTCTACAGCTAACTTGAGTTGATACATTCTAAACATAATTATAGAAATATATAAATTCACACTGATAAAAACAGTCCATTTGTCTCAACTCGGCCGATTCAGAGTAACGGATTCTGCCGTGGATTGCCGAATTGAAAACAATCTTTGGTAACTGACTCTTATACAAATAGTACAGCCTGAAAAAGAACTTGAAACCTTATACCTAATAAAACAAATAATCAAATAACAGTTGTTGGCTCCATTAGTACGATTCAGTCGTGTCTACATAGTCTACGTATCATTTTCAAGACAATATTATAGAGTATAATCAGTTTTGTTAGTTCACGTCAAAAAAAGATAATATCGATTGTTTTCTCTTATACTGGAAACATTAACAACAACTGTATTCTCATTAAAATCTACATGCAAACCCTCCTAAAATTTATGAACTTAGTAAAATGAATATTGTGTTTATTGATATTGTTCCTAACATGGTAAACATTTTCATTGTATAATATGTTTATGATAGACATGATAGAATATAATAGTAAAACAAACCAATCATTCAGATTTTCCCAGTTACTTGTCAGATAAAACATTGGAAATAAATATTTAACACCCTTACAATGTTTAGTTTAAAATATCAACGGTACTCATTTGACTAGACATGAAACGCATTTCGACTTATATGTCTCTTCAGTCATACTCAAGGCAAAAAACACTTGAAAATCAAAGACGTATCAAATATTGAACAGCAGATAAACCAAAAAAGGACAAAAGTATAGCCAAAGCCGGACAATGAATCGGATATTTGCATGAAGGAGATATACTCCTTAATTTAAAATATACTCCAACATTTTTTAAAATAAAACGACAATCACACGTTCTTTGAATGATCATGCCAGAACCATAGTACTTGTTACAGGCCTGGTGATACTGTCGGGAATTACAATCCACAAACAGAGGTATCGATTAATATTTTCATTTTTTCAATCCTATTCATCATTCATTTAAAGGTAGCATATATTCTTTTTCATCGACAACTTTATTGCATAGGATATTACAACCAGTAACTTTATACGCTAACATATGTCGCACGTTATGATTAAACGACAGGTAAAATCAATTTATCAAAGATACCAGAGTTATATTACGCCAGAAAATCGTGTCGTCTTATAAGGGATAAAACAACTAAATCTAAGCTATTTATGACTATTATGACCTAAATTAAAATAAATTTATTGAAAAAAATCGGTACTTTTAATCTCTGAAACAGTGCAATTATGCCGCCTATTCTAATTTCATATTTTTTTCATGGATCGACTTTTAAAAAGGCTTCTATAGCAAACCTAAGCCATTACCTGACAATATTACATGATATTCATACTAATTAACACAGTAACTTCAATGCGTTTGCACTATTTCTTTTAAAAATGTACCTTTTCATGTGTTTCCAAAGAGCTTTTTTGATAAAGGATATTATAACAGTTTTGTTCAACTTGCCATCCCAGACGTCTTCGATTTGGTTATACCCAGTGATATTCATTACCAAAATATAACTTATCATGAGAAATATGACTGGTGCAGTTAGTATAGCAGGATCCGCTAAATCTTGTGTAACACATGAGAGATCAGCACAGCTTTTAGTGGGGTTGGTATTGGTTTTGTTATGAACTACTTTTAAGTTATTTGACTTTTTTCCGACATTCATTTTTTGCTATTAATATTTTATATCGACTTATGAGTTGTCTTTATCATACCAAATTGTTTTTTTTTGTATGTTTTTGGCAAAATGATCATTTCTGTTACAAGTTACTGTACTTGAATATCATTTCAGAATGTTATTTAAAATGCTATGGTCATAGAGGCAATGCTCTACAACTTTATACTTGTTTGGCTTTCTAACTATTTTGATATGAGCTTCACGGATGAGTCTTATGGAAACGAAACACGAGTCTAGTGTATCAAATTATAAGCCTGGTACCTTTGATAACTAATTATATAAATACTTTTCATGTAAAGATATAATTTGGAGCATGCTTACTTTTTCACATACGAATTTCTTTAGACCGTAACAGGAAGTATCATCAAACTTCCCGGCCCATATCTGAACACATCCTTCTCCTTTCGGCTCTTCAGGGGCCCACAGTGTATCATTTAACATCAACCTTTGGCCGGAAGTAGTCCACTGCCAATTACCGTTATCGTGTTTGCATCCAAGAAACACATCATCTGCAATATACTCTGAGTGTCAGTTCGTGTTATATGCAAATTGTTTGGTTTTTAACTCTAAAAAGGGGTTTCACTGTAAATAAGTTGTAGCTGTCTTACGTTACTCTAAATGAAAGAAATGATGTAGGTCATTGACCTACTACGTCACTGGAAGTTTAACACTAACAGTCTATTCTGTTAGATACCTTTTTAAAATGAAATTAGCACTTTGTTTGCAGCTTTGATTTTTTATTACATTTAACCAGGAACAGTCGACGCAAACAATGCCTGCATACCAGATAAGGTATAAAAAAGGGATTCTTAAAATCTAGCCAAATCTTTCTTATGTTAATTTTGACTGATGTTTCGAACTAATTTTTCTTAATATGAATTAATTTCCATCTACTGGGGATTCATTATTTTTCGTGGGATACCAAGTTCGAAGTTTTCGTGGGTACAGGTGAACCACGAATTTAAATGTTTAACATACCACAAATTTGTCCTTAAGTGGTATACAGACTTTGACCAAACCATGAAATCAAATATCAACGAAAATTCAAGATTTCCTTAATCCACAAATATTTTTTACACAAGAAAATAAATAAATCCACAGTACTCTAGTTTCAAAATGATTAAGGATTGGTTGATCCCTATAAAATGAATACTTTAATGTTTGAAAACTGACACTTAGATACATTGCAATCTGCACTGTAATAGTACTAGATTTCCGGTAAAAGTTGTTTTATATTTAGAGACATTAAAGGAAACTAAATAGAATAATTCTGTTCATTTCATTTATAAATTAAATACAATATTTTGATATAGTTAATTCAAATTAAAACAAACCGTTTATCATTGAATTAACCAGCTGTAATTCTATCTCATCTGTCACTTCTGCTAGATATCCTCCATGAGATATACAATATGTCTACAATAATAAATCAGATTATATATCCAATTAAAGACTTCTTTAGAAAGTGATTTTATATTCAATATCACAACGCATAATGCCAGGGACAAAAATCTCTGTATAAAAGACATTTGCATTTTATAGAACTACATGTCAAAAACAAGATTACGATTTGTTATTACAATGGAGATAATAATATTGTATTCCATGTCAAATTATATATTATACTTCTCGCGCAGATGTTGTATCACATGTAGGTTTAATAATTTACCAATGATGATATACAAAGCGTCGAAATTAAAAAAAAAAGCAATAACTAAATATCTAGTATAACATGTTAATAAATTACATAACACATACATTTTTGTAGCTGAGAGGGCAAACGGATATCTCATCAGGTTCGAATTAACCTCTCATCTATGCGTTATTTATATAATGCCCAACAGAAAATTATAAACATATGAACAACAGTCACCAAGACAGTATTTCAATTTCAAATTGAATGTTCTCATTTCATTTAGTATTTGTAGAAAAAAAACTATATCTAGCGAAATTAACCAAGTTATGTCCGTAAATTATGTTATCTCATTCGAAAATTGTATCGCCAAAAAATAAAAGAATTTTATCGAAACGAACATTTAGCACGAAAATGGGAAGTACAGGAGCCTGTAATTCAGTGGTTGTCGTTTGTTTATGTGTTACATATTTGTTTTTCGTTCATTTTTTGTACATAAACAAAGCCGTTATTCTTTTCGTTTGAATTGTTTTACATTGTCATTTCTGGGCCTTTTATGGCTGACTTTGCGGTATGGGCTGACATTGTTGAAGGCCGTATGGTGACCTATAGTTGTTAATCAGTCTGTTTCATTTTGGTCTCTTGTGGAGAGTTGTCTCATTGGCAATCATATCACATCTTCATTTTTTTTTTATATATATATAAGTACATATTAGGTCAGTAGAAATTGGATAATATCCGAGGTCTAAAAGTGATATCATATTCATATACATGATTCAGACTTACTAGGATTATTTTGCGTGAATAAATGCCGAATCTAAATTTAAAAAAGCCTAAGTTCTGATATTATTTGATTTTTTTCTTGGTTATACCAAACAGCTGACGAAAATTTGATAAAAAGTCCATTTATGTTTTTAAGATGTAAACTAATATAATTACTTTTGCATCATCCCAAGACTTTTTTGTTGTGTTCTGATAATAATAACAACTGTTTCCAAACTTCTCCCAGTCAATATGGCAATCTGAAAAAAATAGTAGAAATTGAAAAATCAAAAACGTCTGTTTATATAAGTAAACTTGCATATTGAAAGTTGTGAATTATAGAATTCATTAACCAGTTCAAGCTTTGAACGACACATCTGAACTTGCTATGATTCTTTAATTGTATAAAAACAGTTATAAATGTTATATACCAAATCAAATACGTAAGGACAAAACAAAAACTGTTTTGTTTGTGGACATCATCAATGTTGGATATGTTTATCTGTTAATACTTAAAAGAATATGTCATAACAAACAAATAACTGACCTTCATTAGAAGCAATTGATGTATACTTCACGCTTTATATTTAACGTGGATTAATGTTTAAATTACATATTGATAAATATGCCAATTAGAGTCCTATTTAATCAAAGAACGAATTTTGGATTTAAAAAAATTAAGGTTATAGCCCAGAACGGGTGCGTATTTCATATGGCTCTACTATTTTTTCACGTGTCCTGATCCAAGTAAAATTCAGAGTATTTAACATTTGTTTCATAGTAAAAGAGGGACGAAGGACACAGAGGGATAGTCAAACTCATAGATTGAAAATAAACTGACAACGACATGGATAAAATAAAAAGACGAACAGACAAAAAATTTATAGAAGACAAAACATAGAAAACTTAAGACTAAGCATCACGAACCCCACCAAAAACTGGGGGCGATCTCAGGTGCTTCGGAAGGGTAAGCAGATCCTACTGCACATCTGGCACAATAAGGAAGATATGTCATCAATAAAAGCTTAAACTTAATTCATCAATTTGGGTTAATATGATTATACATATACCATATATCAAAAACAGGTAACTATAATCTACACTGATAAGTATGAAGTCAATTTATAATTCTCTAGTAAACAAATTTGAAAACAACTACAGAAATAATGTTTTGCTAATATCAATACATTTCTTCCCCCGAAAAGTATGTCATATCAAAGAATATCAAGCTAATTTTAGCCTTTTATACATATGGTATAACTTAATACCTAGCATGCATTTTACAAAAAAAAACAATGTTGTGTATTCTTACCTGCTTCTTTGGTTAAAGTCATTCCTTCATTTTTCCCATTCAAATCACAGTTTAAGGTACCAATCAACTGATAAAGACGACACAGCTTAGTTAAAGAGGGACAAAAGGTACCAGAGGGACAGTCATCGTAGACAAACACAGTGCAATTAGCGAATGCTGTGCACATATGTGCACAATCTGCAACTGACATACATTCCAAATTGAGGAACGGAGTTTTGCTAACTGACGTTGTTCCTAATTGAACACATTTAGTATATGTTTCTGCAGTCCATGCCAGAACTACAGAAACGGTAACGTCGAAAATTGCAATCCAGCATGCAATGAAACGCATTTTAGCTTTAATCTACACTTCAATTGAACAGCTTTATAAGGGACTGCTGCATTACACAAATATTTCAAGATTTTTATGGAGGAACTCAATATATTTATTCAAAGTGATAGGTTAATTTGTATTTACCTTTTAGGTTTATTTCATTTTTAAATTCATTGATCTAGATATTTTACCAATAATCAAGACCGTTAATGCATATATATATATAGTCAAATGCGGTTTGTTTAAATATACTTTTTCTGTTTTTTTGGTCTTTTGGAAAATGTTGTTTGTGCTGTATTTAGACCCTTCTACAACGAAATTTGTTTTACATGCACACGTATAAAAATTGCGGTTTTTATCCAACGCAATCATAGGTTTGAACGTAGTTTTCAATTTAGACTTGTTTATATATATATATATATATACATTCAAAATACATTATTTTAAAAAGTAAAACTGACTCATTATCAGTCGTGAAGAACATACATAAAAGACTTTGCTGTTGTTGTTTTTGATTTCATTTTCATGGCAAACGGATGAATTACACACTTTAAAGAGTCGTGACTACAGTTGGACATTGCTTTCAAATCTACCTATAGAATATCTAAAGTAGCAAAAAGCAAGTAGTCATATGAAATGCAAAAGTCACGGACAAAAATGCAATGTATGCCATGCTTGTATTGTACGCGTTGTAGATTTGGTATGTAAGCGTGGCTAAGTATTATACATACTTAAAGAATATAACCCTTTACCTTATATTTACTCTTACGGAGTACTGTAATAACGCATGCGCATCGATTCTTTTATTTTATCAACAGAATGCATGTCACTTGTTTCAGTGTATTGTTAAGAATATTTCCGATACTATATATGATATAACACACGACACACAACGTTTATTAAACATTGTTAAACTTTGGTTAGAAAGAAATGCACTCTTGATCTCTTGATAGATAAATTTAAAGTTCTATACAGTTTCAGAAAAGGTTTCACTTCAGGGGATGGAAATTCTACTTTTGGTCAAATTTTGGTATTTTAGGTGACATCTTTGCCCGCTTTTGCAATATTTTTTAGCCAAAACACGCCGGTTGTTGTAATACCGCAAAATGTAAAAAAATGAATATATTTAACCATTCAACTACTGGATTTCAAATCTATGAAAAATACTGATTACATACTTATTCACAAAAATGACAAATAATACACTTAATTTGTAAGAAAGCAAGAAAATGGGGATGGTAAAGTTTATGTATATATCAATTGCTATCTAACATAAGTACTAATCCAGTGACAAATCTCATTTTGTGGTGTCATTTCCAAAAAAGAGCAATGAAACTACTATTACATATCAGTGTCCACTATAAGAATTGGGTCCTCTTTATTGAGTAAGTGCAAATATCTCCAACTTCCCACACTGTGGTCGTCGTGTCAGTCACTGCCTAACCTAAATTTCTCGGCGCCCGCATCTGTCTGCAATGCACCCTTCAAGCTCCGTCACAGCTATAAACCTGTCTCTCTGAGCTCTTACCACCTTGCCCACAAATCAATTGCTTTATTTCTATGTAGATATTTTAAATGTGTGATTTTACTCGGACCTTCTACTGAATATAACCAAATAAACGGAGAATGTGTCCAAACTGTGTTGTGCAAGAATCTATAAAATATATTGGGATGCTATAAATAACAAAGAAGCTAAATTCATTCAAGTATGAACATCACAATATGGCAACTAATTACATAACAATTAATTATGTAATAATTATGTCATTATGAAATTATCACACTTTGAAAGATTAATCCTTCTTCTTTCTTTTGGTACCTCATTTGTAAAATTTAAAGAAAGATGAGTAGAATTACATCAGTTTAAAGATGTCTGATTGGGGATGAAAAATCTTTGTATTGTGCTACCTTAAGTAGCAATACCATCATACTAGTTCATTTAACCAAGACATGATAAGCTGAAAATAAAGAAACGAGGACTTGATTGTGGGTAAGACAATGGAAGATAACCATGGTCAGCTGTAATATTGAACATTTTTGTACGACAAAGTACCCTGTCTTATAGTGAGATATTGCAATCAAATTCCGTATTGTTTATCTATAGTCTGAAAATAAAAAGTCACCATTAGACACACTACAGTTTTTAGATATAAATCCTTTTGTGAGTTTCATGGCAATATAAAACGTGAATAAAGTATGATTCTACCACAGGAAATTCAAGTTACTACCCGTTAAACATATATACATGTACATCGTCTTGCTTGGTTCTTGGATGCATTCACTAAACTTAATGTCAACGATTATAAACACGGACCAGTGGATCGAAGAAACTAAACGATAAAAAAATACAGTCATTGTGACAAGACATACAATTTCTGATTAATATTTTTAACTGGAAGTATGTTGAGATAGAACCAAAGATATAACATGTATACGAAATGAATACAAACGCTTTGAAAATATGGTCAGTAGGTGCATTTGGTGAATTTCTATTAAGGATCAAAATAACTTTACAAGCACTTTGTATTACACACCTTCATCACTTATATTATAGAGAATAGAAAATGTCTACTTTTTTGCTTATTAAACAACATAATTTAAAAAAATACGCATTTGAGAAAAATAACTTTTAGAAGCTTTGTACGCAATATTTTTGAATGCAATATTTTCACATCTTATCTGCTAATGGAACATGCGGATATGATTTTATTTAGTCGGTTAAAGAGCTCACCAGAGCTCATGTTTTGTCTGTTATGGTGTATATATATATATGCCGACTCTAAATTAAATTTACTTATTTTTGTTTAACTTTTCAACATTATATATAGACCTATATATAAAAACGCAGTTCACGTTTCATCTTAATATGTGTTATGTCTATCAATAAGGAATGTGGAAATAAATCTAAAATGCAAATAGGATAACTGAATTGATCAAGTTCGTTTGCAATGAATTATTTTTTTTTGTCTTCTCCAACAGTTTCCAAATGTAAAGCGATAGAATAGTATTAACAGAAACAAACGTCGTCACATATGGTAGGCATTACGAATGTTCGCGTTTCTGTTTCAAGATAGCAAGCTTTTTAAAAGACTGTTATATATTGAAAGTATTTAAATAACAGAACTTTAAATGCAGAAAACAATTGTTGGTCCGTGTCCGTGTCCTTGTTGTTGACATATATTCAATTGAACATTTTGTGGATTTTACATACATGAATAAAGTTCAAAAAATAAGAAAGCAATGAATAAGGTTGTTTCAGTTCATATATGCCTTTTTGTGCTTCTTTGTTAAATATATAGTTGTTTGTTTTATTGGTATTTAGTTACTTATACATGTTGTGTTACTTGTACACATTCTTTCATTATTGTTTATGATATTCTCGTATTCTTGTCTTTCATTTCGCGAATGTGTTTTGTCTATATGCCTATTGTGTGTTGCTTCGAAAACTTGTTTGTTTCTGGTCTTTCTTTTTTTGCTATGAGATTTTGCAATGTGTGATATATGCCTTTTCATCTTTCCTCGTTACATATATAACGTGGCTTTGCATTTGAAAATGCCTGTACCAAGTCAGGAATATGAAAGTTATTGTTCATTCGTTTTTGATTCGTTTTGTTATTTGATTTTGCCATGTGATTATAAACTTTCCGAATTGATTTTCCTCTGAGTTCAGTATTTTTGTGATTTTACTTTTTTCTGTACTTATACGTCCTGTCATTGTGTTATTGTACTATGGTAAATTTGTGCATGTTTGTCTTTAATTTTTACTTATATGCTTGGTCTTTATGCCATCTTGGGCTACTTTGTTATATGTTTGTTTTGTTTTTTAGTGATTATGATTATAGCACAATTTTGACTGCTGTATTATTGACTCTTTACCTATAAATAGTCTGTTTGTTTTGTTCACACATCGATGTCAATATAATGGAATTTGATACGACTGTCATACACGTGAGAGGGTTAGCCAGCTTTCAAATCAGGTTCAATCCGCCATTTTCTACATAGAAAATGCCTGTACCAAGTCAGGAATATGACAGTTGATATCTATTCGATCGATGTGTTTGAGTTTTTGATTTAGCAATTTGATTTGGACTTAAATCTTGAAATTGACTATCAGTGACGGTTGAAAACGAAACTTTACATCAAAAGACATGATTTCAGCTTCCCAATTGTTACCTTTCAATTTTAATCCAAGAGTTTCAAATGGTGAAGTTGAAATCATCACTTCGTAATTTTACCGACTCCATCACGAGTTGGTTGACCGTTATGGAATATCCGCTTCACAGGTGATATCGAATATGTTCCTTATGTCGTAACTATAATCCCGTTCCCTTTTCATGAATGTGACCTATAGAATAAGACTATTCACCGGCTTTGATATTTTTACCTATTGTGTCTTTCTTGTTCACTCATCGTTGTCAATATAATGGAATTTAATGTGGTTGTCAAACAAGTGAGAGGTTTAACTAGCTTTTAAACCGGGTATAATCCACCTTCTCCAACATGAGAAAATGCCTGTACCAAGTCAGGATTATGACAGTGGTTATCTATTCGTTTGATGTTTTTGTGCTTTTGATTTTGTCATTTGATTAGGAACTTTCCGTTTTGAAATTTTCTCGAAGTTCAGTTTTTTTGTGATTTTACTTTTCACACCACCAACAGCTTTTTGAAAATATTTTGATGTTTCTGGCTCATATGAATTCGACATTGTTACGCCATATGTCGTATTATATTTATTGTATAAAAAACAAATTGAAGTTGGTACAATTCGGTGTCATCAGACTTCTATACTTTGTGTCTGTACTCGTAGGGACGTTTGTAGATTCAAGATGTATATATTTTTATGGTTGGTTCGTTGTCATATGTAAGTTTAACATGTTTCTTCCATAATTGAAATTAAGTTTCTGCATTAAGACAAATGATAACTAAACGATGGACGCTGCTTATTTTTTTTATTGATTTTAATGCATGACATGCAGGCGTGAACAGACATTCATCATTGTGGCAATTAATCATCTTCTTGTGGATCATTAACGTGACGCTCGTCGATATCATCCATAACATCCTCATTATTCATATCGACAAATCGTTCATCTAAATGTTCGTCTGCTGAGTCCTCATTCACGATGTCTTCATCTGAAATAGTATTGTAAATGATTTGAAAAAAAAAAAAAAAAAAAAAAAAAAACAGAAAAAATATCATGATACATGCACAACTGTTAAAATTGACACTTGTGTGTAATGGTGTTTCTCTCTAAAGATAATAGGAAGACATTTAACGTTTCTACCAAAATTCTTCAAGCTATTATGCAAACATTCCTTTATCATGTGCAAATGAGTAATAGTCACAACCTGAGCAGATATTCATGCCTAAAAATTATTATATCATGAATAGATCTAGAGTAACATCTAAATATGTATTATGTACCCCTTTGACATGAACTTAATAGGGAATATATAGAGTTAATCAAAACTGTCTCATATTTCAATTTCAATGAAATTAATCAAATCCCTTCCGGACACCTCTGCATTCATTTAATAAACTATACATACCTTGAACATCATCATTCAGCATCTCTCGTTTGTCCTCAGTATTGAGTGTAGAAGATTTTGAACGCTCCTGTATTGTAACTCCTCGTCCCCAATATCGACGTCCTTGTCGCCAATATCGATATCTTCGCCTTCTTCCTCCTTCGCACTCATTGATCATATAAAGAGCGACTAAAATAGTCAGCAATATCAAAACAATCCCTTTCATTTTGTAACTAAAAATGAAACAAAAAATATATAAACGGTATGTTTATGACATCAGATCGATGATAGTACTTGGTATCTTCACATATTTTCTTCTGACAAATTAATGTTAAGGGTAAAAGTGTGAACGAGGTGATATATTAAGATAATTCAATCAAAATTAAAACATGATACAAAAAAAGATTATGTAAACAGACGTTCACAAGACTGCATTGTCACACAAAATTATCTATTTTACATATTTAACATATTTTTTGCATGATAATACAAATAATAAGGGATATTTTCAACTTAAGGAAAGGAACAATTTTAATGGTATACCAATAAAATAATTCGTTCAGTAAATAAATCAGAATAACCAAAAATAATTTGAAATGTACAACTATTATTGTATTTAATGTAATCTCACCTATAAGGCTATAATATCTTTGTATGTATTTTAAAGATTTTAACAGCATATAGTAACACCACCTAGTCATCTATTTCAAACATAATACCTACATCAAGGTATCAGATGTTAAACAAAAATCGTATCAGTTGGGACAAAAAATCAACAAAATACGTATTTTCTGGATTAAAGCCAGTTTTTAACAAACATATAGTCATTACTAGAAATTCTCTTAAACTTATAGATAGTAATACCTTGCAACTTTGCGTAAATTGTTATTTCGACCCCTGATTTTGGAATAAGTGATATATAAATGGACACGTGAACTGTTATTTGTCAGTGGCGTATCAGAAATTTTCTTAAAGGGAGGGGGAGGTACTGACTGCCTCAGTGGAGGCCAGTTACAAGCATGCTTCAGTGATATTCTATATAATTAACCAGATTTTCCCAACAAAAGTTAAGTTAGAACCCCCTTCCTCTTGGCCTCCTCATAATCCACCTATGGTTGTTGAGACCTACTTTATTTTGATTCGATGTAGTTTGTCAATCGAAATTCTAGGTCAAAGTTATTGAGTTTTAAATTTAACCTGTGTTCATTTCGCGTTCTGTCAGAAATCGTAATAACATGACACTATATTTAAACAGACTTTTGTAGTATTATGCCGTAACTGATAAATCTTACTCGAAATGTTACCTTTGTCTTTTATAAATAGCTTTTCTCCCTGGAAAATTAAAAATTGATCAAACGGTGATATCTTATTTATTATACATAGTAGATACCTAGGGTACATTGATTTGAGATTCTTCAATTATTGATTTGGAATCGAGGTCATGGTCAAACGGTATTTTGACGTCCCAGCTATTAAATTTTTTTGACCATTTTACATCTACACATGCTAAAGCATTGGGTCTTATGCTGTATTAAATCAGGAATATGACAGTATTAACAAATCTTTTTATGCGTTTGAGCTTAAGATGTTGCCATTTATTCCGAAACTTTCAGTTTAAAAATTTTCATGGAGTTTTTTTTTGTTTTTGTTATTTCACTTAATAATCACTTTGGAAAAAAACCTCGGCGATGATAATGTTGCTTCATAAAAAAGTGCTTAGAACTGCTTTTTCTTTAATCTGCATATATAAACTACCATTTCAGACTTTGTGTGATCAGGAAGTACCGAATTACCGGTCTTATTAAATACAAAATTATTAAGAAGCCCTTTTTTGTGGCATCTCTATGAATAATAGCCATAAATTCAGAGCAAAGCAACAAACTCCTAAACAGGAAAAAGCTAATTTTCACTTTCATTTCAGGCAAAAGATATAGAAAAAATATATTTTTGGAATCAGCATAACGCAATCAATTATTTGACGACTATAGTAAATGTTAATAAACCAAAAGTTATTTTTTTTATCAATGAACGTCAATGGTGCAAATGCCTTTGCTTATATTTACACCTTGTTGATGTCAGCATGTTTTACATCTCCACAAAATTTATTAAACGTTGTGTGTATTTTATGTGTAGCCTTATACATGTGTTTTTCTGTTCAGTTTGTGTGATTTCTCCACAGTCATGTTTAATTTCTCTTGTTTCTTTTTTAAATAACTTTCTGTTACACTTTTGAAACACCATTTGTGTACATTAATGACTAAAAGAAAGATTTGCTAAATTTTGTTTTTTTGTTTTTATGCATTTGAAGGCGTAATGAGACATTCATCATTTTCTTATTCAGTCACCCTATTCTAGATCATTCACGTAACGCTCATCGATATCATTCATAACATCCTCATCATTCATATCGACATATCGTTCATCTAAATGTCCGTCTTCTGAGTCCACATTGGCAGTGTCTTCATTTGAAATATAATTTTAAACAATCAGGATTTTTTCTTAAAACACAGAACAACAAAAACAAATTATCACACTGGTAAATACATGGATACGTGTACAGCCCCGACAAGAAAGCTTGGTCTCCTTATTTTGTTTATTCTTTGAAATAGATAAAGTTAACTCTTAACAATACAAAAACCTATGTACCTATTTGATAAGCAGTCTACATGGATAAAATACTTTTTATCACTAACATCTGATATAATATAATTTTTTCATCGCAAATAATAAAATATTTTATGTAGTATTTTACAAAAAATGGACATACCTTCAACATCATCATTCAGTTCCTCTCTTTTGCGATGCGTATTGATTGTGAGATATCTTGGTATTCTTATGCTTCGTATAACTGTTCTTGGCCATCTTCAACTACGTCCTTCACATTCATTAATCATATACAGTGCGACTAAAATAGCCAATAGCATCAAAACAAACCCTTTCATTTTCTAACTAAAAAAGATAAACAAATAATAGATTGTTAATTATTTTGTTTGAAATTTGATAGATGCTATTACAGCTGACTAGCGTTTAACTTTTAACATGTTTTTAACTGACAAGTTAATGTTAAAGGATAAAGTTTGAATAAGTTTCTTTATATAGACAGTTCAATTTTAAATTCAAACGTAATACAAAATGTTTCTGAAGACAGATGTCCACAAGACCATGCTTTGTCAAAATCAATATTATTTATATTTTCTTGCATATATGTACAAGTATTTTGGAATATATCTTAATTTAATACCATAAGTTGGTAGGCCATCGTAAGATACAATGCTAGTCTGTATTGTTCTTCGTGTGATAATGAAAGTTCTTTTATGTAATAATACATTAACGAAATGTAATTTAACGTGATATTAAACTGGAAGCACGGAATTAGTTCAAACAGTTATCATGATAATAAGTGTATTAAATGTTATTTTAAATAAGTGCTATGACGAGGTCAAAATTATTTGGATTTGGCTACACTGTGGTTTATTTTTTACGGTAATATAACCCTCTATCATTAATCTCAATATTGACGACTTCAGGTCTAAACCTTCTGATTGCACTTGTGGTAGTTCCCAATTCACATTTAATCCGGCTGTCCACGTTATTACCGGTGACTTCTACATTATTAATAACACTTCCCTACGAAACGTGTTATGGAACGGTCCGAAATATCGTGACCCTAAATCCATCAATTGGAAATGACTTTAAAATTTTGATGGATTCAGTCGAGGATTATGCCAGGCACGAGAAGGAAGAAGTAGACACTCTTTCCGAATGAATTAAGGCAGTGAGGTAGTTGATACAAATCAGAATTAAGAAACTGAATGGGTTAATCAATGCCCTTGCTACGTCAATCTTTAAAGACCCAAATGATGCAAAACACTTATCCTACATTCATGACAAATATGTTGTTGTCCCCGCAGATAAAGCCCCAAATAACATCGTTTTTGTGTGTAAAACTCATTACATTAACTGATTGATAAACGAATTAGGTATTGATCATTCGCTTTGAAACTCAATATATACCCTCACGACACTTACCAAAGATGAAATCCTGGATTATCATAAGTCTGTTCTATGTTTCTTTGGAATTTCAACCGAAAATGAAGAACTGGATCTTTCATCACTGTATTGGATACCTAAACTACATAAGTGTACTTACAAACAACGGTATATTGCTGGGTCTTCCAAGTGCTCCACGAAATCTCTTTCTAAATTATTAACATCTATTTTATCAGCAATTAAAGACGGGCTTCAAAGTTATTGTGAAACTGCCTATTCTAGAGGTGGTGTGAATCAGATGTGGATACTTGAAATTTCCAAAGATCTTTTAGAGTTCATACAATCTAACTCTCTTTCATCTTGTAATAGTATTGAAACATTTGACTTTTCTACACTTTACACAAGTATACCACATCCCAAACTAAAAGACAAATTGAAAGAGTTGGTACTGTTTTGTTTCATAAAAAAGAATGGTCAACGTAGATACAAGTATCTTGTCTTAGGGAGGGATACATCCTACTTTGTAAAGGATCACTGATTAAAACAAAAAAAAAACAACCAAAAAAATATCTGAAAGTGACATTATCAAGATGCTTGATTTCTCGATTGACAACATATTTGTTACGTTCGGAGGACGAGTTTTTCGACAGACTGTCGGCATTCCAATGGGAACAAATTGTCCCCCTCTTCTTGCCGACTTGTTTCTTTATTATTATGAGGCTGACGTCATACAGGAACTTCGCAGGAAGAAAGATAAGAAGTTAGCAATATCCTTTAACTCTACTATATACATGATATAGATGATGTTCTTTCACTTAATAATACAACCTTTGGTGACTATGTTGAACGCATCTATCCCATCGAACTAGAGATACAGAATACAACAGATACAGTTAAGTCGGCTCATATCTTGTTTTACATTTAGAAATTGACAATGAGGGTAGTTGAAAACAAAACTTTACGACAAAAGAGATGATTTCAGCTTTCCAATTGTGAACTTTCCATTTCTAAGTAGCAACATTTCAGCAGCACCTGCATACGGTGTATATATCTCCCAATAATATACGATATTTCCGTGCTTGCATTTCCTATCATGATTTTTCTTGATATATGATTGCTGCTCACAAGGAAGCTACTAAACCAAAAGTTCCAAATGGTGAAGTTGAAATCATCACTCCGTAAATTTTACGGACGCCATCACGAGTTGGTTGACCGTTATGGAATAACCGTCTCACAAATGATATCGGAAATGTTGCTTACGTCTTAACTACAATCCCCTTCCCTTTCATGAATTTGACCTACCGAATTAGATTATTTACCGGATTTGTTATCGCACAACACGACGGGTGCCACATGTGGAGCAGGATCTGCTTACCCTTGTGGAGCACCGGAGATCATCCCTAGTTTTTGATGGGGTTCGTGTTGTTTAATCTTAAGTTTTCTATGTTGTATCATGTGTACTATTGTTTGTCCGGTTGTCATTTTCATTTTTAGCCTTGGCGTTGTCAGCTTATTTTCGATTTATGACTTTGACTGTCTTTCTTGTATCTTTCGTCCCTCTTTACTTTAAATAATCTAATCAACTGTTGATATGACGTTTTGGAGATCCGTTTACAAATTATTTTTGGCTTTTTTGCGAACAATTTTGCTGTACTTTATCAGTGCCAATACTTAATAAGCATACACTTACTGTTGTACTTTTGTATTGTTATACTAATTATTTGTTGATTTATTACATGTAACTTCTAAAATGTGTAAGACTTGTAAGTAATTCTATCATTGTCCATATATTTGCCGACAAAAATCTTCAAAATCTATGTTTTAAATTTATATATTTTTTCCTCGATGTATATTAATATATGATATTTACGAACCCTGACTATTAATTTCATACATTTTGGTCAATGATTAAAAATAGATTTCCCAATAGGTATCTTTGTTAATTTTATTTTTGAAAGGATGATTACCTGATGGATAAGTTTTTTTTTATTAAAGATAAAAACACATGAAATGATTAGTCAGACTTTGTATAATAAATTAAAATGAATCAAAGATAAAAAAAAAGTCAAATAGGCATTACAAATTTAATTGTATTTGATATACTAAGTTAAGTAGTGCCTCGTAAATCTACATTTTTTTTACTATATCCTTTAATATAACTAAAAAAGAAAAAAAAAGCTATCATTTGAAATTAATACATTGTATTTATTGACTAAATAGTAAGTAACTTCCACTTACTGGGAAATTTACAAAGCATAATTTCAAACATATACTAGTATCACACAATGTAACAGCTGTCACCAATATGGTATTATTCATACTTTGATTTTCGGGAAAAACAGACCGATGAACCCTAAATTATTGATACTTTTACTTGTGAAACATATTAAATTATATAATGACAATATGTTAGCACGCAAGCAAGAAACATAGTACTTTTGTCAATAGAACATTTAGGAACAACTACAAGACCGGTCTTTTTTGAAAAATTATCATTTGATATCTCTGGATATTTAAATGCATACACAATGAGTCTAATATAACCAACACTGTTTTTTTGAAAATTGAATTATATGGATTTATATCCTGAAAGGAAATGCAAAATCTAGCCTTTACCATTGCACTGTTGTAGGCTTTTTGTCAATTTGGACACATTTGAAAGTTGAAATTCAAAAATCAATACATTCTTCTCTGCCTCTTTTTTTGATTATTTGTATATCCTGAGTATTCATCAAACTACACGTTAATGAAACATTGTTATATCGTGTTTATTTATCAAAACGACAGAAATAAATATTTGTTCCCTGCGTAATTCCCAAATTACCTTAATTAAGTTTGGTAGTGGTAGTGTTTGTGCAGCTTAACTTGTAAAACAAAAGAAATATTAACAAAAGCCCCAAAAGAAGCACCAAATGTCAATAATTCATAAGAATGTGGTAACGCTTATTATCATAGGCATGTTTATACTTCTATATACTTTCTTAAGTGTTAGTTCAGTTGGTTTGCAGACATATTGAGGTTTGCATTGTAGCTTTTTTCAATTGCATGAGATCGCTGTGTACTAAAAATAATTAATAAGTGCTATATGATGTTGCAACATTTATCTAATCGACATTTAAATTGCATGAAGACTTCGGTGTTTAAATCAGTCATCATTTTGTGAATCATCAACGTAACTTTCATCGTTATTATTCACGTCACGTTCATCGATGTCATTCACATCACGCTCGTCGATATCATTCATGAAGCTTTCGCCGATATCATTCGTAACATCATCATTCATATTGACATTCCGTTCATCTATATGTCCGTCTTCAAGGTTCACAATCTCGTTGTCTTCAACTGAAATATAATTTGACATGATTCAAATATTGACAATAAACACAAACCAAAAACAACACATACAATAAAGATACTACTGATGTAATTCATTATTTCAAAGACATTAACGTTTTATAATTATTTGAGAAATGATCCAGAGCAGCTACTATAAACAATGCAACCATTTAAAAATAGGACGATATGGTAGGATTTCTAATGAACAAACCATCTACAACAGATTAAAAGACATAGCACTCAACAACTTTAGGTAATTATTGACGGGCAACATACATAACGCATACCAATATCAACAAAAAAATGTTGACAAATAAAATTCCAGAAAAAACATTTAAACAATTATAATTATCTTTGCCATTTATACTTCTTTCATGTATTTTACCGGGGATTGAATGGCATTGTACGGTATTGGATATATTTTATTCAAATATCCTGCTTTTCTTTGTATTGTGTTTCATCTTACACATTATTTTGCTTTTTGAAGGTGTTACAGTAGATTGCAATACGAACAATCTCCAGAAAAGAAGCATGGCTAATACTATGTTTCAATGTTGTCTTTTATCTTAATGCAAGAAAAAATGGTAGTATGTTATATATACTCATTAAGACGATAGTAAAAATGTAATACGTATTTAATTTATCTGAAAAAAAAATACAACAATGTAGACACTAAAAATAATGGATAAGTACCACCAAAAATTGATGTTATTGTGTAACCTTTAGACAATTTTCTTATTGTGATATGCTCATGAGAAAAAAAGAAAATGCATCATGCTTCATATGTTGTCTGTGCGACTTTATAAAATAAGCAACTCGTGCTGATTAAACCAGACTTAACCAACCATTTTCTTCGGAAAATGTCTGTATACAATTTAGTAATAGGGAGTAGTTGGAACTTTTTCCTTTGATTGTGAGCGTTTTATTTCAGTTTAATTTCTAGTGGTATGTAATCTTGTTTTTTTATGTATATGCGAGTTAAGAGAAAATTACTTATCGTGAACTTTAACACAATCAAAAATATTTCGATATGTAAACGTCTTTTTCAAGACTATTGAAATTAGTAATTATATGATAACGTCAATGCTATTATTATCTTTTTACAATTACCTTAGATAACTTCATACAGCTCAGGGAATTTATATTAGCACTTCACTCATACAGTGATCCATAATTGAGAAAGTTAAAAAAATATTACAAAAAAACATAGTATATCACTAATAAACTATATAGTTTAACATTAAATTTATTCCAAGACCCTTACAATGCAAGTTATGCAGCATTTGAATTATGCACCTTGAATTTCATTATCCAACGTGGCTCGTTTTCGTCCTGCATATATGATGGGATGTCTTGGCCATCTTGGATATCTTGGGTACCTTGGATATCTCGGTTTTCTGGGTATCCGTGGCATTCTTGGCCAACTATATCCGTCACAGCAATCAATTAGACAAAGCGATGATATAATCACCAACAACAGCAACACGTTTCTCTTCATTTTAAAACTGGAAGGCAATATACAGAATAAAGTATCAAATGTTTCACTGGTTGTAAGAAAAATTGCATTTAATAATTTCGGAACTACGAACTAATATTCAGAGAAATTACTGCACGTCTATGTGAAAACAAACATTGATATACTCTGAGTCCTTATTTTAAATGACCATCATTACAGACACTTAGGCAAAGATGTAAATATCATTCAAAAACACACGCCAAACCTTCTTATTTTATAAATCACAATTAATCATGTCAGCTTTGTATTGTTCAATACAAAAGAATATATAATATAGAAAATTAAAACAAACCTTTGTGTCCTGAATGGTCTACTATTTTAACCAGCTTAAAGTGGTAGATCACACGTAACTCAATTAGATAACAATTGTTTATACATTTATTGTATCATGGTAACAGATGTTAGCACAAATTGTATCAAATGCAAGTTTCATCATTTTTCCAAGAATCAACAACATTTTGACTAATTCATTACATCATGTACATTTCAAACAAAAAGCATTAATTCCGATATATAGCTTAGGCATTTAGAAAAAAACCACAGTAATTGTTATGCATGTAAAAGCAATGAGTCATATCAATGGAATTATGCTGATTTTGCCAAATGAACAATAATTATTGATTTTTAATTTCAATAGACGCGTTGACTAAAACGCCTTTTTTATATTGCATGTCGAATTACTTTTTCGTGAGTCAAACACTATGAATAGATTTTTATAGATATATTAGGAGTTTTAATTTCAAAGCTCTCAACATGCTCAACTCAGTTTAAATTTCGCCATTTGAATGATTTGAATCGAACGTCACTGTTGAGCTTTGTGGTCCTCGCTTCTGGAGTTCAAAATAATAAATCTTTATCGAAGATTTTTTTTAAACCGTAAACATCTGTCATATTCTGATGCGTTTATTATTATAAACGTATGCATTGTATTGCTAACAGATAATTGCGTGTGATTTGGTTACCTCACGCATTATAAAAATCAACAATTTGAAAATGTACCTGATGATATTAAGAAACAACAACAGCAACACGCAATTAGTTTCTACATCAAAATAAAAAGAATCCTGGACATAGACTCCGTCATAGTTGGTTCCATTATTTTATTCTAAGCGTCCAGGGGCATATATT
This sequence comes from Mytilus galloprovincialis, assembly GCA_037788925.1. Taxonomy (NCBI): domain Eukaryota; kingdom Metazoa; phylum Mollusca; class Bivalvia; order Mytilida; family Mytilidae; genus Mytilus; species Mytilus galloprovincialis. Next base: position 55,525,972 of record CM075341.1, read on the forward strand.
CCATGCATGTTTTGGCCGAGAAAAAAAAACTCACAAAAAAATACAATAGGTTTGTCTTATAAAAGGTTTGACTTAAATGACTGGCAATTTAATTCGGCATAATTTCTCCTATTCCTATAAACAATAAATTCATGGTTATTTCATTATTGTTTAGACTTAATACATAGTGTATATGTATAGCTTATGCATTTAGTGAAAGAAAAACATAGTAGTAGTTTTACAAGTAAGGGTTAGGAATCAGTGTGAGAGAACCATGCTAAAATGATGATAGGGACAAAATATATCGATTTTTCAATCTTATTGTATTAAAAGTCCATCCACAGTTCCAGGTCAAATTTAATAACTTTACGAAAAAGAATAGATTATTTCAGATGTATTTGACAAACCTTTTTGGAATTTAAGGTTCTCAATGTCCTTAAATAAAGGCAACAGTAGTATACCGCTGTTCAAAACTCATAAATCCATGGACAAAAAACAAAATCGGGGTAACAAACTAAAACCGAGGGAAACGCATTAAATATAAGAGAACAACGACATAACACCGAAACGTAACACACACAGAAACAGACCAAGCATCAGACAAAACACCACGAGAATAACAAATATAACATGAAAACCAAATACATGAATTTGGGATAGACAAGTACCGTGCCACGTCTTATCTCAATTTCTCAAAAATAAGAGAAAACACAAACGACTCAACGTTAAAATGCAACACACACAGAAATTTCGAATTTGATGTTGCCTTTTGGCAAGTTGAATTTCGCATCACTTCTGGTTCGTTTTCAAAAGAGGCGATTCGGATATTCATATGTAATACGTGTAACATAATAAATGATTACTACTATTGGATAAATTATGTAAGTTAAGTGTTTTTATTTTTGGTCCATATCAGCCCTGGTCTCTTTCAAAGGCTCCACCCATCGTTTCTACGCATTTTCATCAATTTTTAAATGGTTCTGAATGAATTATAGTCAAACTCAGCAGCTGTGGGAGATTATATTACCTCAATTTTAAAAAAAACAACATAGGATTTACCTGATGTTATTGCAATGATGAAAAAAAATGTACCGTTACAAGTGAATACAGTAATTACCTATCGACACAATACACTTTAAATCTCTATATTCAAATAAAAACACTTTTGAAAGTAAATATTTATTGAGTTTTGATTACAAAACGTCCAGTGGTAAATATATAGCATGTGTGTTCCGCACGTGACTAAAAATAACAAAAAAAAAAACCAAACTCCACAAAGTCGGCTTGAAATGAGATTTGATCGAGAGTACAAACGAGAAATTTATATCGTCACTGGAAAATGAGATAGGACAGAAGCAGAGACTTTGTCATCAATAGCAAATGTAAAATATAAGAAATAAGAAATAAACACAATTCAAAATAAAAAAGTACGCAATCAACAAAGAATTGCTTAATCATTAAAAGATACTTCTTTCTGTAAAAAAAAAACAATTAAAAGACTTGATTGTTTAATTATAATCACACAATGGATGAGATGATTTATAGATTACAAATCTGCATTTGACAATAAAAATGATATCACATGATTTAACAATTTTCGTTACTAGCTTTAGTATCAATTACGTGTAATATTGTTTAGACTTTAAAAATAAATCAATTGCACGATTTTAATAATTGATCGCATATTGAACCAGCTGTTATCAGATAATAGTGTATATTTTTTATTCTTAACCCTGAAACCCACAATAAGCTGTTTATTGAGTATCAATTACACTAGTACATATTTTATTTCAAGTGAACTATAACAATGTCTTTGCACGCAACCGAAAAATATCGTAAAACTTTAAATTCGTGTTCTTGAAAATCGATCATGTATGGATACATAAGGTAAATGTACGTTTATTTTTAGAATCGTACGTCAAACCCTTCAATTTCACATCCCCCGGTTGACAATCTACTTCCTAATCAGACGTTTTCGTATTTCAATACTGATATTCCTCAATAAAAATACTACAATTACGATATATAAACATTAAAAAAATGCAAAGATGGAAAACAAAAACAATCAGCAACAACTTCATAATTGATTTTCTTGTCTTTCGTAATAACAACACATTTATTCTTCGGAATTGCAGCTTCCTGTGACTTCAAACACGTAAGACGTCCCACAAATATAATTATAGTCAACAATGGGATCTAAGGTGTCGACAGCACAATCTGCAATTATCATAATTATGTTTCATTTAGAGATATACAACAGTAAGAACGGAAAACGAAAAAAAAAAAACAACCTGTGACGACAGTAAAAAAACATGCTACTCAGATTGACTAAAGGTAAAGCAACAGTAAACAGAGCTCACCAATCAAAACTTACCAGTCTCGATGATAAACTTATCTCCACATGGCTTACAAAATACGAAAGTTAAAATTAGAAAAAGTAAGCTTAAAGCGGGCGTCATGTCCACGTTCATTTATGTTCAAATTAGAATTTGAAGTAAACTTTAATTTGATTAGAAAGTAAAATCACAAAAAAATTGAACTCCGAGGAAAATTAAAAAAGAAAGTCCCCAATCAAAAGGCACAATCAAAAGTTCAAACACATCAAACGAATGGATAACAACTGTCATATTCCTGACTTGGCACAGGCATTTTCTTATTTAGATTGAACCTGGTTTTATAGCAGATTTCAGTGGCAGCCTCGTCAAAAGAAAACCGTTCACTAGCACCAGTCAAAAAAATTGGGTATCAAATAAACTCGTCTCCACATATCCGGGCTTGTCTATATTAGTTAACTTTAATAAATTGTGACTTGGATGGAGAGTTGTCTCAATTTGAACTAATATCAAATCTTCCTACATCTATTATCTGTATCATGCCAAAATCATAACTGTGTAACTAGTATGATGTACGGATGGATTGTTGTAAGTCACTTCAAAGTAGCATGTGCATACACAGAACGAAGATGATTTAGTGATATGACTTAAAAAAAAAAGACTACTTATATTCTAGATAGTATTGACACACTGAAGTGTATTTTTGAATTGTTAGTGAAGAAACTTAAATTAAAAAACACCCTATCCTTAGAATATGTCTTTGTAACTAATGCTGACCTATCTAATGCATATATATACTACCTGTTGAAAGAAGAAATGCGAACAATAAATTTTAGATGTCATTATTTTGAAAAAAGACGAAGATTGAACCCATGATCCTCGAGCTACTAGCTCAGTTGTGTTATTGTAATTTTTGTATTGTAGTCTTTCGTTTTTGCTTATGGTGATAATACTATGCTAGTTTTGTTCACAAATTATTGTCAATATAATGGAATTGTAAGAGACTGACATGCCAGCCAGAAGTTAACTTAGCTTTAGAATAGGATTCATTCCAGCATTTTCCAATTTAGAATTAAGGAACATGATAACTGTTATCAATTTGTTTATACGTTGATTTTGTTATTTGTTTAAGGACTTTCCGTTTCTGTCTAAAGAATTTGATGTAACATAAAGTAAACTCTACTACTTCTATAGTAACACTATCCATTGTGTCAAATTCCAATTACTAAAAGTCTAATGTACTATTGTTTCGGTAACTAGTGCAGAACAGGTCTGGAATAATTTGACTAGTTAATTGTGCCACTAAAAATATATTAGGAAACCTAAACAAATAGTGCATTTGACTTGAAGTTAATGGAATTTAACACAATAGATAGTGTTACTGTAGAAACATTTAAACAATTTCAATCAAAATATGAAAATTTGCAATGCAAAAATCCTCATGGCTCATATGAAAATAAGAAGAGGTCGCAAAAAATGTACACAGTTCGTTCTCATAGGAAAAGTTATACCTCCAAATTCAAAACGATTGTTGTCAATAGAAACTCCAGTATATTGATGACTTATTCCATTGTTTATATATAAAAGAAGATGAGGCATGATTGCCAATGGGACAACTCTCGAAAAGAGACCAAAATGACACATCAATTAACAACAATAGGTTACCGTACGGCCTTCAACAATGAGCCAGGCCAATACCGCATAATCAGCTTTATCATGCCTTACACTTATAACAAAATGTGTTGTACAGTTTCCTAAGGTAATAAATGAATGGCGTATGGTACCATTTCTTTCTTGAAAAATCATATTGGATTATTTACCTTAGTTGATTTTTCAATTTTTAAAGAAAGAACGTAGTACACAGGTTTGAAATAAACAAAGACTACTAATATATAACGCACAATGCTAAGGATTTTCAGCTTTTGCAAAAAAAAAAAAGTATTTTACACTATATCAAGTGTTCAACGTAAATTACTCCTGGAACTCAGAGACTACTGATTGACATCTTTTCTCTAATTCTATGGAAATTTATCCCTTTCCGAACCCATTGTATACAAAAATTTAGTCAACATGTGGTTGCCGATGATCCCCAACGATCATTGGATGATTTTAAGGGTCATAACCTTTTTAGTTAACTGGATGAATCAAAATATGTTAACAGGTATTAATGAAATTGACATCTTCGTGGAATGTGAAAGGCACTCGAAGGAGATTTTCGTTTAACAAAAAAAAGAAAATTCATTTTTAATCATTAGGGAAACAGATTCGTACATAGTTACTGGTAGATTATTGAATTTATCCAATCTCAAGAGTTAAATTAAAAATCTTAAAGTCCTCGCCGTTGCTCAGACTTTGAAATTGATAATTTAACTATCTCGATTGGATAAATCCGATAATCCACTGGTATCAATGTACGAATCTATATTTCTTGCCTTACAAAATATTTCAAAAGTATTTAACAAAAAACTATAACTGAATATTACGGATTACAAATGTGTCGAGGTTTATAATTGGATAACAACATAGAGATTTTAATATATATTCAAAAAAACTGCCGGGGTAAATACGACGTTTTATCCCCAATTGGAACCTTAAAACGTCATCATAACACCGGTTACTTTGCGACGTAGTCAAAAGCTATACAGAACACTAAGGAATGTCAGAGGCTCGCACAGGGAAAATAATGACGTGCTTCAGTCAATAATACATTTTAAATACAAAATCACGCAATTTACACTTTTAATACTTAAATTTAATGTTAAAAGTGTTATTATAAATGGTTACATACACAATGAAATTATGTTCACAGCAAATTAGAAAATCCTTCAAGTATGCCGAACATATCAGGTCGGGTGTTTCAATTATAGGTGTTGTAAAAAACAAAGCCACACACACATACAAACACAAAATATGATATCTAAAACTTATCAAAACTATTTTTTAACGGAAAAAATTGTCAAGATGAAAAAGATGCATTTAAATGGATTACTCAAAATATTAAAGAGACACTAAACATGTAATAAATATACATGCTGCATTGTTAATGTTCAACAAATACCTGCACTGGAAATGACATTAAGTCAGGGGTAATCCGTGATATATGTGTAATTCAGGTCTCAGACAGGGTATATATATACTGTGACATTCCCGGCTTAGGGCTTATATAAACTCTAAGCTGGGAATGTCACAGAATATATCCTCTCCGAGACCTGAATAACATATATTATTGTGGTTCCAGTTCTGGTCAAATATATCATACAATAATAAGACAGAACTCTCGTGGACTCAACAAACGTCTCTATGACAGAAACTTGATACAATCTCAACAGTATGTTTGTGAACAAAAACAAAACAGCGGTACAGTTTTTACTTGTTTGCTCGTACCATGTTTATATGCTTACAATAGATCAAAATTAAATTATATTCGAAGTAATGCAGAACTTTATAGTTAGTAGCAATCTATTTACATCTACAATATAATAAATATAATAATTGTATTTATTCATTCCTTTATTCCTTCCCTGTCTGTTACAAAAATACATTTTTTCTAATAACATCATAATCCCTTCTTTTCCACTTAGATATATTTGTATGTAACAACTAAAAGTGTACTTTCTATCTATCATTTATTTCAGTGACTGTATGTGTTACATATCAATTCGTATGCTATGCATAATTTCATCTATATATCAATTTAGGGAAACGAATTTATTTTAGAGCAGTGGTCGTGCTTCCTAATCTTATTATTTGGTATTTTTTTCATATTTCGTACTTATGTATTTCCTTTGAAGACATCTATATGATAAATTCTTTGATAAAATATGTTTGTGATAAATGTAAATATATTTTGATTTTCTTACATGATTTAAATTTTGTGTCTTTCGCCTTGAAACACGAATCTGTTAATTTTGCGATACATACATTGATTTGTTTTATTCTAAGCTGTGATACGGTACAAAGGAAAAACAGTATCTTGATCTTGAACCTTGAATTGTATTTTTTATTGAAATAAGGAATAAATGAGACAACTCTTCAGTCCACTGTTTTTGTGAAATCCAGACGCAAAATGTGTCTATGGGTAGTCCGCCGTCGTGAGTCAACGTTTTAAGTTTGTATATGATGAATTCCAATAACTTTATATCACCAAACTAGTGTTTTTTTTTCATTTTCAATACACTATATTATGACTGAGTTTAACTTGTAAAGATTTTTATATGTAGTTAATATAGGTGATAAATAATGATTGAATTTGAGACAAACAACAACGAAAGACCAGCAGTGTATACAACCATATGCAACAGTGTTGTCTTCAACACTGATCAAATATTTAGAGTGTGATAAACTATAAAAATTCCAGACATGCCATAAATCTGATACAACAGAAATGACGACAAGCCAATTGTCTATACAGTGCTGAATTAAGAATATGAAAAATCTTGCATAGATTACATATCTAACATTGTCAGATTCTGCAGGTTCGAGTAGGGTAGATGAGCTATCAGCTTCGCTTCCTGCATTTGAGCTGGACGACTTACATTCACATTTTTTTGTCACGTAAACGATAATATAAATACAAAAATGACGGTGAATTAAGAAACCCCAAATTACAACAACAAATGCATATGGTAAAAGCCATTCATGGTTTGAACATGCTCCCCCGATTTTTATGTGAATTAAAACTGGATCATCGCTATACCAAAGCTATAGCAAATCCCCATTTTCCGCATAAAAAATGTAATAACTTGCAAAGAATTTCCCCCCATAATGTATTTTTTCTTGCAATTTATAAACAACATGTAACACAGAAAAGAAAAAACATATTGTCGATTATTCCTAACAATATATAAGGCAACTTTGATAGTCCAAAGGGTAATCCGTGAGTCCTTATTTCAATAACAGTATATATTATTGCAAACAGTAAGCGATAAACAATGAATAACGTAACATAACCACTATATTCAGCCGTAATAACTGCAATCAGGATAATAGTGGTACAATCTCGCCAATACGGGATATCCATTGAACAAATTGGTGTCTTCTTGGTTTTCATTTTCCTTTCTATTTTGATGACTGAAAGCTGTCAAAGATCAAGCAAGTACAAGGGACGATCCAACTATATTCAAGTAACGAATAAAACCTTTCACAAAAAGTTGAATTTAGAATTTAAAGGATGACATAAAATAAAGTTTTAAAACAAACCGTACATGTATCATGTGATAGCAGAAATCTAAAGATAATCAAACGCTTAAAAATATTAGACAAACAATACAGTCGAATTCGGTTGTGTCGAAAACTCGGATGAGTCGAAGTAATTTTTCGGTCCCGGTAAAATTCCCATTTGATCAATGCATAATTACCTCTGATGAGTCGAACTCTGTTGATTCGAATACCCGATTAAGTCGAGTAAATTTTATAATCCCGTCGAAGTTAAATTAATCTGAAATAGAACATTTTCATGGAAATTTGTAATTTTTTTAGCAGGAAAAAACGTACATGACCCTATTTTGGTTATTGATATTCTGTTATCATTTCCTAAAAGCTATCTTCTCTTATTTTATTTTGCAAATCTTTAATTTAGTTTATATTCTTTTTACATAATGCTGTTTTTTCCTGTATAATCCATATAAAATGTGTTTTATTGTCACAACCAGTAGATTGCGTAAAAGCTCGGTGACCCATCATTTTGATTATATTTTTGGACAAATCACAATACATTGTACATGTACCAATTCATTTCGAAAGATAACCTTAGCAATTCCTATGAAGCAATATTTGTATAAACGATACATTTTCAGAAAATCAATTTCAAAAGTGCCGAATACTGTACTTGTGATAGCTTTGTGGACAAGATGTTATTTCCAAACAGTTAAAAGAAGAGGTTTCCCCTAAATTCAAGCACGAGGGCAACAAAATACAATACAAATTTAACGAGGAAACTATTACCGAGTTGAACAAGATTACCCGTTCCGAGACCAAGGTTTCACGTATTATAATAGACCTCATAGATAACATGGGTAATTTTGAGGACAGAAACAAACTGATAATTTCCTTTCTCAATTTTCTGATACGCATAGCAGATACTTCAGCCGGTGGTTGGGCTACTGTCAAAGAGTATACAGCAAATGTTATCGCTTCAGACTCTGAAGATGAAAAAAAAATCCACCAGGTAGAGTCTAGAGCCATGCGTTCGACTAAAGACAAATCCTGTCGCCCACATCCCTACAAGTCAACTTCTAGACCAGCTCCTGTTGAAACTGCTCCTAATCCTTATTATTCGAATCAGTATCAGCGTCAGAACCTGCCGCCCTTTCGATCTGGCAGCGGGGGCGTGAGCTGTCCCAGCACGATATGTGCCATGTTTGTAAACAATTTGGCACTGGAGGAAGAACTGCCCACTTTTCAAATGCCACCAGTTCAACTTCAGCAATGCACAAAAGAACAATTAACAACGAACAGTTAGTTAATGATTAGTATTTATATTTATTTTCTGATTTTGATAGCGATTATTGTTTAAATCATGATATTGAGATTTTGCTAACACAAGTAAGATTTTTTGAAAATTTCAAGTCTTTTTTCTCTGGTGTAAAGGGAATGTTAGCAAACGTATTCAGTACTGGGAGCATATTGGTGCTAATGCTTTTATTTAAGACACATTGAAAAATGGTTATCTTATTCCATTTATTGATAGGCCTTCGATCATGATTGTTCTTTCAGGTTGCGTCATTGAAGTCCCTTTTCAACCTTACATTGCCAATTTGCGCAGTGTAGCTACTCAAAAGTCTGAGAAAAGGCGTCTTAATTTAGATTTGAGCACTTTGAATTTATCGGTGAAAAAGGAAAAGATTAAATTTGAATATTGGAAAATAGCTGTGCAATACTTTCATGAAAATGATTATCTGTATAAATTTGATTTGAAATTTGGCTATTTTCATTTGGATATATGTCCACAGCAGAACACGTATCTAGGGTTTTCGTTGGAAGATAAATTTTATTGCTTCACTGTTTTAACATTTGGTCTTTCAACGGGTCCTTACATATTTACAAAGTGTCTCAGACCATTGGTCAAGTATTGGAGAAAAAATGGTATAAAAATAGTTTTATATCTTGATGATGGATTTGGTATGAATGACGAAAATAATGAATGTATCAAAGATGCAGAATTTGTGAAACAATCACTTTTGAGTGGGGATTTTCTGCTTAACGAAGAAAAATCAGTTTTTACTCAGGTACAGAAGTTGGAGTGGTTGGGAATCATTTGGGATCATGTAATTTCCCTGTATGCGTTCCTAAAAGGAGAATTGACGAATAATTACAATCTATTCATAAGGTTTTCAGAGAAATTCCATATATTTTTGCCAGCAATTTAGCCCAGGTAACGGGTAGAATTATACGTATGTCTCCTGTGATTGGAAATATTACTAGAATCTTGACTAGATATTGCTATATGTCTATTGAAAGTAGAATGTCTTGGGATAGTTATTTAGTTTTAGATAGTAAAAGTTTTCTGATATCAGAATTAAAGTTCTTGCATGATAACATTGCAAATGTAAATTTTAAAACATCAAATCAGTATAGTCGGTCGCATGTAATGGTATATGCTGATGCTAGCAGCATAGATGCCGGAGCATGTACAGTAGAGTTTGAAAGTAAAAATTTTCACACTATGTGGAAATCCACTGAAATGTTAGAGAGTTCCACGTGGAGGGAACTGAAGGCCATATAATTGGCGTTGATGTCTTATCAACATGCATTTGCTGGAAAATCCTAAAAATGGCTAACTGATAATCAAAATTGTGTCAGATTGTTCAAGCAGGAAGCAAGAAAGAAAAACTGCAAGATATAACAATTTCTATTTTTTCTGGAATGCAAATACAGAAGATGTAGACTGTTTTACTAAGAATTGGTCTGGTGAAACAATTGGATTGTACCAACTGTTTACTTAGTGTTGAGAGCTATAAAACCTGTAATGGATATCTGCGATCTATTGGCCTTTCATTTTTGATAAAAATATGAATTACAGAGATTACATATCTGATGCTATTGAATTTAAAAATACAAGTGGTATTTTTGTCAGTGGTTCTAATAGAAAATCCATTTTTGTCTTTTATTGCTCCAGTATTTTGAATTGTGTGTTTGTTCCCAGAAAGGAATCTCGACAATGGTTTTATTTTTTTATCTGCATGAGGGGGATTGCTCGCTTTTTTTAATGTGGAATATTGGGGTAAAAATGGTGATTTTGGATACCGGGGATTAAAATGTGGATGCGGTTTGAAGGGCATACAAAAAGAGTGATGGGGATACAAACAGGTTAGATTTAGTATTTGCTCATCCCGTCACGGTGTTGATCCAACTTCCCTTTTGTTATTTTGTGATTTGAAGAATGTGGAGCTGATTGCAGATCACTAATCTTTTCTACTATGTTTTTACATGACTTTCTATAAAAAGATATAAAAGGATGTGGTATGAGTGCCAATGAGACAACACTCCATCCAAGTCACAATTTGTAAAAGTAAACCATTATAGACCAAAGTACGGTCTTCAACATGGAGCCTTGCCAAACACCGAACAGCAAGCTATAAAGGGCCCCGAAATGACTAGTGTAAAACTATTCAAACCTAAAAAACAAACGGTCTATTCTATATTAAAAACGAGAAACGATTTAACATTGGTTAAAATCAAATTTAAGACGTCACGCTGCCTTGCTCTCGTCTGAATTTCCTATTGTCATGAAAAGAAAATACCATGCATGATGAAGTCACGAAGAAGGCATATATCATTTTGTAGACCATAAAAATTAACAAAACACAATACGATTTCTGGTGTATGTTGTATTTCACATGTTTCATGAGGAGACAGCTAACGTAAGACTTAGTAATGATTTAATGCAATGTTGGTAAACGCTTATATTTATCATGTTCTTGTTTCCATAAATTTAAAGCCATTGTACAGACTAAACATGTAAGCAGCTATAAAAATACAGAACAAACTTAATATATTGTGTATCCTGCTTAACCACGAAGACGCTTGATGATCATTAATAATGAAAGGATACGGCGATCCTTTCTATCTGGAAACGACGTCAAAAAGGCGTGCAAAATTGACGAATTTTTGCGTGGGAGACATAGCTTGAAAGTTGTACTATTGTAAACATGTTGGCAGCTATAAAGATATTGAATTTCGGAATTGTTACTGTGTTGTTGTTATTTCATGGTTGCTCTATATACCTGTCAATTATTTCTAAGGAATTAAAGAAGAATCATTTCCTGGTATTAGCAATGTGGCTTAGTCTCAGCGATATGACATTGGGACTGGAAGTTATTTATCATAATATTCTACATTTTATGAATTCACAAAGCGTGGCAAATCAATACCAGTGTATGATGATCACACACCTTGTTTTGGAACAATAATGTCGGCTTTTATTCATGTTTTATTGATAAGCGTAGAGCGACTGAATGCCACATTTGTAACAAAGAAAAGAATATTGACACATTTAACCAGTTACAAATCTGTTATACTTTGTTTCATACTTAGTCACTTCATTGCTTTGTTTAGATTTGGTATGGAAACAATTGATGGACCAAAATCGTGCGTCTCTACAAACACTGCTAGTCCAGAAATGTTGTTTTCACATGACATTCCTTGTCTCGTTATTGTTGTTTTGATAATCACGTGTTACGGGATAACGGTATACCGGATGATCAATTCAAATACAATTGTTCCACTGAATGCCACTCTATCTGCAAAGAGAATGGCCGATGCAATACGCATGCGTAAAAACATAGTAACTCTTGGTTTAATAATGGCACTTGCTTTAGTAGTCGTTTTGATGCGATGTATTGCAGTTACATTGTTACATTTGAACAAAGGCAATGGATATTATATAAATGATACTGTATTTAAGATTTTCAACAATGTATCTCTTCTGCTAAATCCTCTACTGGATCCAGTTATTTATGTCTTGAGAATCAAAAAGTACCGTGACCATCTTCGATGTAAATGCCTTAAAGGAAACTCTGATGTGACCAGTATAGTTGTAAATTCTTAAAATGTTGTTTACTGATGAAATCATTTGGAAGATTTCTCAACAATGGTTGTTTTTGCATGAGGATATTACCTTCATAAATGGTACAATCGAAACATTTTAAACACGATAAGAAAGTACTTGTGACGTATATAATTCAATATTGACTCAAAGTAGGATCATATCTGTTATAGTTTTTTATGTAGCGCTTATGAAATGAAAGTCTGGCAAATCTCTAATCGTATTGAATTTAAAAGACCTCTGTTGTCCTCCTCTTTATTGTATTTAACCAGAAATTATGAGTTACGTACATTAAAACAGTAGAAATCAAAAGGAATTTTAGATAAAATTAATCAATCAAAGCAAGTAAGCAAATAATATATACATACACTCTTAGTAATATTTTGGGTAAACGTCTTCACTAACATAAATAAGTCAGCACAAAAATGTATCATTCAATTGTAAAATGTTTCTGGTATTCAATTATTATTAATTTTCTAAATTTTTGATGCAGATAAAAACCATTTTACCTCTTGAATATGCAAATTTTATATCTAACAAATACACTGAATATAGATACCAGGAATAAAATTGTGTACGCCAAATTGGGTGACTTTTTCGACTAGATCGGCTGTTACAAAAAACAACAAACAAAACTTTCCCACAAATGACATATGATTATTATAGGATTAAACACATTTTTTCTAGAGGTTACTGATGTGTCCGGGGGACTTTCATGTCAAGTTTGTGAGTAAGAAACCCGGTTTACACATCAATAACCTCTAGACAAAATGTGTTTAATCCTTATAATTCTTCAGCCAAACATACGCGATTGTTAATGTACATTATTTGTTGGCTACTTTATTTACCATCAAAAGCACAATGGCATGTCAATCGTAACTAAGGAGTACGCAGCCATCTTGACTTTCTAAAAACCATAAATGTCCGATAAATGCAACAGAATTTAAAACGAAATAGTACCTACCTCAACATCTTCATTTTGATTAGATATTATTCGAATTTGAAACGTACACGTAACGAAATAATCTTTCCCTTGAACATTTTCATTCGTATGACGTCGTGTTTTGCCTTGACGTAAATTCGCCAAATCATTCATGAAATTTTGCGGAATTTTATTTAAATTTTATTTTCATACATTTTCGAAGCTTTAGGGCATTTATTTTATCTTTGTTTTTGTCATATATGCATTAGAATAGAAACAACTGTTATGCAATTGTTGTATAATCTCAATTTAATGAATATCTCAGTATCCCTGCAAGAATGTGTATCGCGCATGAATAGATTACGAAAGTAGTTTCGGAAACATGGTTTATCGAAGTGTAAACCAAGAGAAAAATTCTAGTTAACCAATCCAATTCAAGTATTTATAGATAAACAAATGATATAAGAATGATATGTATTCAAAACATTTGAATGAAAAATCTTAAACAAATAAGGTCATGAATATCTCAAAATCTATAAATGATACAAACTTAGACTTTATTTATCAATTTTTTTAATAGAACAACCGAAAATCCATCGGTACGGTAAGTACTTGGTTGTACGAATTTATCCGGATCGACTTTATAAAACTTTACCAGTACCTACCATTACGTTTCAGCGACAGTCATACCGATCTTTTCAGACAGCCAATTGAAACTATTTTTTAAGCCACTGCAACTTTACCGCAACTAAAAGTTGGGGGAATAGTGTTTAAATTATGGAAATTTACTTGCATTAGTAGGGCGTTTCCAGATAACTTCTCCTACAGTTTGAATGCGAGGTATTTATCACTCTGCTGGCTGTGTGTACATGTATTGAAGGTGTGCATGTCGTCAGGGTTTTTTTCTTTTTATCATTTTTCCTCTATTGGGAGAGAAGTTGAACTTTGTCCTTTTTTGGGGTATAAGCGGTTAAATGAGTGCGGGGGCATCACTTTGTCTAGTTTACATTTTTTTTTCGTGTTGTGCTGTTACACAACTGTTACAGTCCGATGTTAAGCCTCGGTCACACCTTACCGGATAGCACGAACGGACGATTAACGGATGAAAATAAAAGTTGTCCGTGGACAAAATTGTTATCCAATGGGAGTCTGTTGATATACTGACCGAATAAAACGGACGTGTAACGGATGCATAATGGACATACACCGGATATGCAACGTACGAGAAACGGACACGTACCGGACAGAACGGATGTCGAGCATACATCCAACGGACGAGTACCGCATAAAACAGACACCTAACGGAAGCGTACCGGATAAAACGGATGAACAAGATATACGGAAAAATCAAAGGCGACAATAATAATACATGTAAATCGCATAAATATTCAAAATGTTTCTGTGTAACTGGTTTTCGTTTATTCTTCAAAATTCCGCCAAAGGGCAGTGTCTGGCCTGAATAAGAACTGTTTGATTGTGAAGATGTGCCTATACTCTAAGATCGATTATGAATAATAAGAATTCATGAACCTTAAGAAATCTGGACTCGGACAAGTACCGTACAAAACGGACGTCTAACGGACGTTCAAAGTTTTGAACATGCTCAAAATTTTCCACCGGACAGACCAGACGTCGACGGATAAAACGTACGCTTAACGGACATGCAACGGATATGGACGGACGTCTAACGGATAAGAACGGATGTCTAATGGATATGAACTGATTAAAAAAAAGTTATCCGATAGGCGTCTGTTCGAGCTATCCGGTAATGTGTGACTGAGGCTTTAGGTTAGGATTTATCGCTCACATACATGTTAAACTCCGCCACGTGCATTTTCTTTATGTACCTGTCCTAAGTCAGGAGCATGAAGCTCAATTGTTGTCTTTGTAAACATATGTGTCATATTTGTTTTTTTTGTAAATTAGACCGTTAGTTTTTTCGTTTGATTTTTTTTCACATAGTGCATGGTGGCCTTTTGTTGCTGACTATACAGAGTGTTGAAGGCCGAACGGTTGCCTATATATGATTTCTTACATCCACTGCATTTAAACTCTGGTGGATAGTTGTCTCATTGACAATCACACCACATCTAACTTTATTTCAACTCCTATGTTGCGTGTGTATACTGTAACATTGTTTGTTTAGTACGCATACCCCGGAGTTCTCTTTTCGGCAGCCCGAGCAAAAGTCCTTGTTCCGCGATAGGAAATTTAATTTCGAACTCAAAAAGACATATAAAATAGCTCGAATTTCAATTCGAAATCTTAATGAATCTAAATGAGCTTGATAAATTCGAATCTTACTCAAACTCTACCTCAAGAAGTGACTCAAATTCAAAGTTGTAACTAGAACTCTGCCTTTAAATGTGACTCAAACTCGAAGTCCAACTTGAAACTCAATGCTAACTAGAACTTTAATTCTAAGCACGACTTAAATTCGAAAACTTACTCAAAGTTTAACTCAAACAGTAACCCGAACCTTAATTTGAACAGTAATTCGATGGATGGCCACACTCATTCAAGAGGGGGGGAGCAAGGGGTTAAACTGTTATGCTGTTTTGGGGTAATTTAATTCCTTGTTAGTTGTTATAGGACTATTATATTTATTGTTGTCTTTGTAAACATATGTGTCATATTTGTTTTTTTTGTAAATTAGACCGTTAGTTTTTTCGTTTGATTTTTTTTCACATAGTGCATGGTGGCCTTTTGTTGCTGACTATACAGAGTGTTGAAGGCCGAACGGTTGCCTATATATGATTTCTTACATCCACTGCATTTAAACTCTGGTGGATAGTTGTCTCATTGACAATCACACCACATCTAACTTTATTTCAACTCCTATGTTGCGTGTGTATACTGTAACATTGTTTGTTTAGTACGCATACCCCGGAGTTCTCTTTTCGGCAGCCCGAGCAAAAGTCCTTGTTCCGCGATAGGAAATTTAATTTCGAACTCAAAAAGACATATAAAATAGCTCGAATTTCAATTCGAAATCTTAATGAATCTAAATGAGCTTGATAAATTCGAATCTTACTCAAACTCTACCTCAAGAAGTGACTCAAATTCAAAGTTGTAACTAGAACTCTGCCTTTAAATGTGACTCAAACTCGAAGTCCAACTTGAAACTCAATGCTAACTAGAACTTTAATTCTAAGCACGACTTAAATTCGAAAACTTACTCAAAGTTTAACTCAAACAGTAACCCGAACCTTAATTTGAACAGTAATTCGATGGATGGCCACACTCATTCAAGAGGGGGGGAGCAAGGGGTTAAACTGTTATGCTGTTTTGGGGTAATTTAATTCCTTGTTAGTTGTTATAGGACTATTATATTTATTGTTATCTGTTATTGTGAGATTGTATTGCTGTTATATGTTATTGAAAATTGGAATGTTAGCGTTTTGACAGCCAATCTAAAGTAGAAATTGAAGAAAATTGAACATTGTGATTTGGTTGGAGAGTTGTCTCTTTGGCACTCATACCACATCTCCTTTTGATATTTGATTTTGCCATGTGATTATGGACTTTCCGAATTGATTTTCCTCTGAGTTCAGTTTTTTTGTGATTTTACTTTTTATTATTATTATTTGTATTAAATTCCATTGTCTGTGAACATGTTTTATGTCCAACCTACGATAGTAGAGGGACATTATGTTTCCTGGTCTGTGCGTCCGTCGTCCGTCTATTCGTTCGTCTGTTCGTTCGTCTGTCCGTCCATCCGTTCGTCCCGCTTCAGGTTAAAGGTTTTGGTCAAGGCAGTTTTTGATGAACATGATGAAGTGGAAGTCCAATCAACTTGAAACTTAGTACACATGTTCCCTATGATATGATCTTTCTAATTTAATGCCAAATTATAGTTTTTACCCCAATTTCAGAGTCCACTAAACATAAAAAATGATAGTGTGAGTGGGTCATCCGTGTACATTCTTGTTAGATGTATAATTTTGTACAATTATAATTAATTTTGTACAAAAAATAGGTACAAATTATAGTATTTACATGAAAGAGAACCCTGACTATCTATGTTTCAAAAACTTTTTAACTGGTTCACATAATGAAAAGTGAAGCTCAGAAACTGTTGCTGCAAAAAAAAATGTGTCTTTAACTTCAAAAAATTAATTTCTCGACAAAATATCCTTTAAATAAGTGAATATATATGTTTCTGTTAAGGCCTAGCCACATCTATACAACCAGTTATATAATGAGATCTACTGACAGTACTGATTTTAAGATTTCATGTACTATTATCTGTCATTGTCCCCTTTCAATTCCTTGTTATATGTTTTAAGCCAAATCAATTTACTGTTTTGATGTTTTTGGAACTCCCCGTGCCCCTCCCCCCTCATTCAAGGCACATATACCATGGAAATCTATCTAAAAATAGAACAGATTTTTCCGAATTGGTTACGTGATTTTACCTCATCAAGTAATGGGATAACCACATCAAAGAATGACAAGACCACATCAAATAATGAAACAAACACATCAAGTAGTGTAAAATCGTCAAATTTTGAAACATCATTACCTAATGTTAAAACCATATAAAGAATAGACAAATCATCATTACGAAATAACAAAACCACATCATGTAATGAGACAACTACATTACGTTAAGTCTCATACACATCAAGTAATGTAAATACCACATTGACTAATGACAAAACATTATTAAATAATGGTGAAACCACATCGAGTAATGACAAAACCATATTGAGTAATGACAAAACTATATCAAGTCAATACGAAACCATATCATGTAATATCGAAATATCATAATGTAATGACTATTCCATATTGAGTTATATCAAAAAAGCATTGCGTAACGTCAACACCATATTAAGCAAAGACAAAATATCATTATGTAATAATAAAACAACATAAAGTCATATCAGAGTTCCACATAAGACAGCTGTGGCGTTCCATAATTTATCCTTGTTAAACTAATGATCGATATCACAATTTCTAGGGTTGAGATAAAAAAAAAAAAAAAAAAATAAAAAATGATTTAACTTGGTCACGTATTTGTGGACATGTTCTTAGATAGGACCCTCGCCAATGGTTTTCTTTTGTCACATCTGTATGTGGGTTATGGCTCGCTATTTTTGTGATGTTTGATATAAGGATACAAAAATTGTTGATTTGGCTTACAGGGGATAAAAAAGTGGAGATGCGGTTTGATGGCGATAAAAAAGAAGATGGCAAATACAAACAGGTCTTTTCTACTATGCTTTTATATGACATCATTCGTCATTATGGCACCCTCAACGGAGTTGGGGTGACATATTGTCATTCTACGTTTCTTTTTTTTCTTATTCTTCTTCCACACATTTTGTCCGTCGTGTTTCTTGGAATCCTATGCACCAATGTTGATGGAACTTTATTCTAATCAGGACCCTCATGTAAAGTTGTGCACCTTGGTATGGAATGGTAAAAGATCGCCGCCGTTTCCATGAAACAGCAAAAATGCGAAAAAAATCAACGTGTTCCAAACTGGAAGATACTCCACAGGAATGGTAACTGACATGTGCTGATATGCAGTTCCACTTTGGAATTTTCAAAATGGCTGCCGTTACCATAGAAACAGCAAAAATATATAGAAAATTCTAACTTTTTTGTTATAAGACCCAAACTGGATGAAAATTTATGAAAATGTTACCCAGTATGCTAAGATGTCAAGACAATATTTGGAAAGTCCAAAATGGCTGCCGTTGTCATGGAAACTGGGACAAGTTTTACATTGACGCTATGGGAAATGCATAAAATCAACAGTTTCTTAACGAGTATTTCACCAAAGTTAATGAAACTGTACTGATATATAACATGACATGTGGCAATGAGATGTCTGCTTTTAGATTTTTTTAATAATCCACTGTAACCATGGAAATAGTAAAAATGTCAAAAATGTCCAAAAAAATCAAAGTGCTGCAAACTGGATGAAACTTTACAGAAATGGTAACTGGCATGAGCAGAGTTGCATTTTGGAGTTGGAATTTTCAAAATAGCCGCCGTAACCATGGAAACCGCAAAAATGTAAAAAATTTCACAATGCTCTGAACTCAATGAAACTTTACAAAAATGATAATTTGCATGTGTAGATGCACTCTTTGACTTTGGAAGTTTCAAAATGCTGTTGCTCGCCTGGCAATGGAGGAACGAGGGTGCCATCCGTTATTGTTAGCAATTACAAAATCTAGTTCTAAATCCTTTTGTCTTTATATTGTGATGAAACTATATTATATGATGTGTACTTTACATGTGTACTTATCTTTATGTGATGTCAAAATGATATTATATAATGGGCAAATAACTTTATATGATGTGAAGATTCATAAATGTTATCTGCACTCTGCAATATAATATGTGACAATTGCATTATACATGTTATATTATGCGCGTTTTCCCTTACTATGATGTGATCTTGTCATTGTACAATGTGTTTGTACCATTCGTGTAACTCATTTTCTTTTCAGGTCAAAACGTCAGAAAATTAGACCGTTAGTTTTCCGGTTTGAATTGTTTTACACTAGTAATTTTTGATCCGTTTATAGTTTGCTGTTCGGTGTGAGCACATTTTTCGTGTTGAAGGCCGTACTTTGACCTATACTTGTTAACTTTCTATACATTGTGACTTGGATGGAGAGTTGTCTTATTGGCAATCATACCACATCTTCCTATTCATATAATGTTTGGCTATAATAAGCTAAAAATAGCACAAATTCAAGTTTAGAGGTGAAACTGTTTTAAATGTTTAGATGGGAGTTCCAATTATGACGTCAATATGCCTTGCGTTCGTCTGAACTTCTTTTCGTATTTTGTAAATACCATGCTTAGTTAAGTCACAAAAAAGGGATAGATCTTTTTGTAGACCATTAGAAAAGAAGGATGAGTTTATCTACATTTCGTAAAAAAAAATATGGAGAAACAATTTTCCACCACCGTACAACACGTAATGGATACGATTCCACTTTCAGCAGTTATAATTTAATATTTAAAACTTGTTACTTTCCCAATAAGATATTGTCCCACGGGATAATGGTTGCAATAATTGAAACGAATAAGTTCTAGTTCCAAAACAAATATTTTATACGGGATCTGTTTTCCTCATTTCCTATTTTGTTTTGTAATGATCATGTAATTTATCAAATTTGAAGTTCAAGATTCAATACAAGATTCATAAAATTAATGCTATTTTTGTACGGATAGAGGAAAATTTATACTACAACCCATATTGCGGAAAATGTCTAATGTGTATATAAATTGTATAGTTACTGTTTTTAAATGAATGTTGAAAAAAAAAAACATTGGTCAATAAATATGAACTGTTTTCTGTGTTGCTTTTGATAGTATTAGAAATACTAAAGTTTTGATGTTCTTTTAATTACATTCTGCCTTGTATTGAAGTTTTTGAGTATATACCCTGAAAACATAAAAAGGCGTTTCAGAGTTTTTTTTATGAATTCATACAAATGAAACAAAAACAAAAAACATCAATTATGTTTCATTTGACTAAAACTGTGTTTTAATTGCTTGTAAGTTCAAAAATTGTCAATGACAAAGATATTTTCGAAACATGTACGTTGCTACTTAAAATTTTTGATATCATTTGAATTTAAAAAAACAAAATATAATTTTGTCTTTTTCTTATTTCATAGAATAGCTATCAACAACATTCAATCCAATTTGAAATAACATCCAAATAAATAGGTTTTATCTGGGCATTTTTTCAATTTTTTCATTTGTGCAATACATATGCAGGATTATTGCTACTGTGCTTTTAGTGTTGGTTTCATATTTTTAGTTTTACAATATTTGGTTTTGATACCATTGAAGAAATAATAATTTGCGCATAATGTGAATCAAATCAATTTCGTTATCATAAAGTTATGTATTAAATACATTTTTAGTAAAAACGAGCTACAAATCTTATTAAAAACATCAGTGAACTTTCGTGCTTTAAAAATGATAATTCATTTTGCTTAATTAGCAATACCATCATAGTGATTCATTAAACCAAGTCCTGATAGGCTAAAAATAATGCAAAGTGGACTTGATTGCGGGTAAGATAATGGACAATTACCATGGTCAGCTGTTATATTAAAGAGTTTTGTACAGTAAATTACCATGTTTGATAATGAGATATTACAATTAAATTCTGTATTGTTTATCTACAGTCTCAAATAAAAAGTCACCATTACACAACACTAGTCTAGGGCATATTTACAGTTTATAGTTAAATCCTTTTGTGAGTTTCTTGGCAATACAAAACGAAAACAAAGTATTATTCTACCACAGTAACTTTTAGTTACTACCAGTAAAACATATATAAAATTGAGAATGAAAATGGGGAATGTGTCAAAGAGACAACAACCCGACTATAGAATA
Source organism: Mytilus galloprovincialis (assembly GCA_037788925.1). Classification (NCBI taxonomy): domain Eukaryota; kingdom Metazoa; phylum Mollusca; class Bivalvia; order Mytilida; family Mytilidae; genus Mytilus; species Mytilus galloprovincialis. The sequence goes on from CM075341.1 coordinate 55,547,633, forward strand.
GACAACAGCAGAAGGTTACCAATAGGTCTTCAATGTAGCGAGAAACTCCCCCATCCAGAGGCGTCCTTCAGCTGACCCCTAAACAAATATATAACTAGGTCAGTGATAATGGATTAATGCATTCATAAACATGTGGACCTTCTTGCTTGGTTCTTGGATGCGTTCAATCAACTTTGTCAACTATATACGCGGGTCGATGGATTTTATAAACTCAAAGGACAAAAAAATTATTGATTGTGACAAGGAATATAATTTCCAATTAACTCATATTTTAAATTGGAAGCATGTTGAGATCGATCCTGAGATATAACATATATACGCAATGAATACAAACGCTATGAAAATATGTTCAGTAAGAGCATTTCTCTAAACATGCTAAAGGATCAAAATAAATTTACAATCTACTTGTATTAAACACCTTCATTACTAATATTATATATAATAAAAAATGTCTACTGTTTTGCTTTTAAACAACACCATTTAACAAATACTCATTTGAGAAAAATAACTTTAAAAAGCTTTGGACGCAACATTTTTGAATGCAAAATTTCCACATCTTATCTGCTAATGGAACATGCTGATATTAATTTATTTTTGTTTAACCTTTCAACATTATAAATAAACCTATATATTTAGGTCCGCAATTCACGTTTCATCTTAATCATGGTTAATATGTGCTATGTTTATAAATGAGCCAACAGTTTCCAAATCCTTTTGCTGCAATAGAATATTATTAACAGAAACAAACGTCGTCATATACGGTAGACATTACGGATGTACGCTTCTCTGTTTCAAAATAACAAGCTTCTTAAAAGACTGTTATAGATTGATAGAATATAAGACCAGAACTTAAAAAGCATTAAAAAAGGTCCGTGTCCGTGTCCTTGTTTTTTGAGATATAATCAATTGAAAATTTGGCGGGAAATGATTTTCTTTAGATTTTTCATAAAATTAACATTGGCAACTTTTTTCCCTCCAACACTTCGACAAATAACAAGGATTTTATAAGTTTTAAAATATGGCTTTTAAAACTATATGTTATAAAATTGTGATAAGAAAAGTAGGGGTTAGCGGGTGTAATTTTTAATTGCACTACATGGATAAAACTAGAGGATTCCGAATATCTGAAAAAAAGTCAAAAGCAAGAGTAGCGAACATCCTTAATAATGCTTACTTGATACAAACTTTAGTAATTAATGTCCAGTTACATTAAAAGTATCACTGTAATTACCTGAAGCAAGTCACAAATGAATTGTTTCGGTGCATGAAAAAATTGTCACTTGATATGTATTGCATTATATCAATTTAAAAAAAAAAACAACGTTGCTATATTCATATATTGACTGTCTAGTTTCTCATCTGTAACAAAATAAATGAAGGAGTTCAATAACATTATTAATTTATTTTAATTCGTCCGAGCAATTCACCAGCCTACCATGATTTCATTACTTGTGCATTTAATGCTTATATATCAACTTCCAATTATAAGTATTAGTTAATCACAATTTGCGTTTCTTGGTACAAGGATTATATTGGGTTTTTTTGTTTGTCACATGTGATTTGATATGTCTTTTCACCTGCTATTTTGGCAATGGAATAAATTATGAATAGATGAACATTGCATCCAATTCAATCAAATATAAGCAACGTCATTACTACACTCTGCTTATATTTTAACATACATACATATGTACACAAAGGTAAGTTTCAGATTTGCTAAATATGTTATTTTTTATTTTATCGTTTTTAGATTTGCATATTTTAAGCTATGTTATTGAACGAGAAAAGTAGTTTATGTAAAGCGTAACGTACATCTTCGTTAATTTATCTTCGCTCTATCGGCCCATGTATGTTGGAGTTGAATGAACAGACTATTTGGGTGTACCCAGCAAGACGGACATGTATGTATATACGTTTTTACGTGTAGTAACCTGAAGTTTCTTTGCTATAGGCATATTTTTACACGTTTTGTATTGCAAACAAACATACGAAAGGACTACAATCGATTAACTGTAAATATTTCATGGAGTGGTGTTGTCTAAAAGTGACTTTTCATTCAGCATGTTTAGAGAAGATTGTTCTAATTAATATGATAATTTATTGTAATATCCCACTTTTAAATTGGGTGACTTATAGTACAGATATGTTAAACTTTATTAGAACAGATGGCCATGGTTATGTTCCAATTTCGTACGTTTATAGTCTATCATGTCTATTTTCAATGAACTACTATGCTTGTACTGTTAATTAAAAAAGAACTAGTTATTGTTTTGAAGCATCAAAGTTCACCAACAATCTTAATTCATTCAGGACTAGTTTTTTTTATCAATATTTAAATCTTTTAGATTTTTAAATTAAAGTAGTCGAAGTGGTTTTATGATGATTCCCCCTTTAATGTAGTACATAACACTAAAGGGAGATAACTCGGTAAAAATCGGGTGAACATTTTAATCACGTTTTATTATTAAAGAAATATCAAGCTTCTCAATGAACAAAATTAGAGTTATACATACAATGAAATTTTCGGATAAAGTGTGTGGTTCAAGTTTTTTGAAATTTTATTATTTTTTCAAAGGGTGAAAGTAAATATTTAGTCCATTTTTTTTTAAATTAAACAAGCCGAATTAATTTTAGACAAGATGTTTGGTACCACCTAAACATTAATCTGCTCAGAATTTGTCAAATTCGAAACGAAGAGATAATTTAGTTGTATAACACATACTAGGCTGTTGGGTGTTTATATTATAAAACTGTATCCAGGCTAACACACACTTTTCTTTCAATGTTTCAGAATTGTATTATAAATACGTTTTGATATTTGTCCAATCACCTTTCAACATCAATAATTCGATATTTGTTCCAATATTTTGATTTATGTTTAAAAAAAACGAGAAAATGTCGATAAATATTTGTGATCGTTCTTCCTGCCATAATGAACAATTGTAAACAAATATAATAAGTAAATTGAGAATGGAAATGGGGAATATGTCAAAGAGACAACAACCCAATCAAAGAGCAGACAACAGCCGAAGGACACCAATGGGTCTTCAACGCAGCGAGAAAATCCCGCAACCGGAGGTGGTCCTCAGCTGGCCCCTAAATAAAATTATGTATTAGTTCAGTGAAAATGGACGTCATACTAAACTTTAAAATTAAAAAACATACAAGACTAACAAAGGCCAGAGGCTCCAGACTTGGGACAAGCGCAAAAATGCGGCGGGATTTAACATGTTGTATGAGATCTCAACCCTCCCCTATACCTCTATCCAAAGTAGAACAAAGAAACACATAGCAATACGCACAGTAAAACTCAGTTCAAAAGAAGTCCGAGTCCGATGTCAGAGTAGGTAACAAAATAAACTAAGCAAAATTACAATGATACATAAATGAACAAAGGACTACTAGCAGTTACTGACCTGCCAGCTCCAGACCTCAATTAAACTGATTGAAAGATTATGTCGTCATCATATGAAAGTACAATCCCTCCCGTAAGAGGTTAAGTATCATACCATGATAAATAAAGGCAACAGTAATATACCGCTGTTCAAAACTCATAAATCCATGGACAAAAAACAAAATCCGGGTAACAAATTAAAACTAAGGGAAAATATATGAGAAGAACATAACCCGTATCATGCCAATAACTTGTTTAAGAATAAATGTGTTTATTTCCGATGCAAAGACCCTATAAGTGAATCAATATTAATACCAAAATATGCAATCCTTAATGACTTGATAACCGTATCGTAGCTGGGGCAATATCTGTTTTTACATAGGCGGTAATGGTAACGATTTTTCCTGTAGCTCAGTCCATATCGCGAACTTGGATATGTATTTTAGCTCGTTTCGAAGCTGTGACATTTTCACATACGTTGTTAAATTTTCGAGGTACGAACTGAGATTTCTTTTCCCGTAAATTAGCATACCCCGAACATCTTTTCGTGATGCAGCTCCTTTTAACACAATAAGTTCTTTGACAATTTAATACTTTGAACACATTTAATAGCTCCATAGTTTTTACACATTTATTCTATGTTCGTCTACTTTCCTAATCACCACAAATGGTTAAGCTCAGTCATTTGTTAAAAAAATAGAAACATGTTTAATATCACTACACAGAGATTTTTTGTTTACACGTGACTTTTGAGTTCCTCATTTCGAGGCGCACTAGGGATATTGTCCCAACTATATCCTTTCCGAATAAGTCTGTTTAAAGGTTTGGTTAGCTTTTGATGTGAATGCCGACATTTTTGTGCTTTGTAAAGAATAATATTACTCGGACTTCTCTTGAACTGAATGTGCGTATTGTTATGCGTTTACTTTTCTACATTGGCTAGAGGCATAGGGGAGAGTTGAGATCTCATAAACATGTTTAACCCCGCCGCAATTTTGCGCCTGTCCCAAGTCAGGAGCCTCTGGCCTTTGTTAGTCTTGTATAATTTTTAATTTTGGTTTCTTGTGTATAATTCGGAGTTTAGTATGACGTCCATTATCACTGTACTAGTATACATACTTTTTGAGGGGCCAGCTGAAGAACGCCTACGGGTGCGGGAGTTTCTCGCTACATTGAAGACCCATTGGTGGCCTTCGGCTGTTTTCCTCTCTATGGTCGAGTTGTTGTCGCTTTGACACATTCCCCATTTCCTTTCTCAATTTTACCATAGAATATTGGATGTGAAATACCCGAACGTATAAGTTGTATGCATGTTGATTTATATTTACGAATAGTGTCCTTGTACCCATGATAAAATTTAGTAAATGTTTTGACTTGTTTCTGATATTGAAAACACTGGTGTAATAATTTTTCAATAATATAGAGATTTCTATCGTTGAAATACGTTGTTACATACACGAACGAATCGAATTAGTTGAGAAATATAAACACCATAAGATGGTGACAAAGGAACGTCACCATCTAAAAATGGATAATTAACAATAGGAAAGGAAAAAAAAACCCATCTCTTTTATCATATTTTTTGGTATTAAGCTACCCGTAAAAGATATAGATATCAAGATCCAGGAACAGGCAGTGTTCATTGTTAGTATAAGCTTTATTTAAAGTCAGTTCGGTAGAATACATCTCTTTAGGGTACATTCTGAAGTCGTCATTATTTAGAGCCAATATATCATCTAAATATCTAAAAGTGTTTTTTTTTAATCAGATGTTGTGTCTTTGGGTCTTTGCTGATTTTAGTCATAAATTGTAACTCATAACAATACAGAAACAGGTCCTCAATAAGTGGTACACGGTTAGTCCCCATTGAAATTCCGATGACCTGACGATATACGGTATAGCGAACAAAAATGTTATCTAGTAAAAATTCAAATGCAGTTATAGTATCAAAGCAGGTTCAATTGACATAGTTATTTTGTTTGTTGTTACTAAAAAATGACCTAAAAGAGTTTGAACATATATACTCGCATTCCGACTTTTTAAATGCACATTTAATCAGGTGTGTGAATTTTTCTTAATAAGATTATGAGGCAAAGTGGTATATAGGGTAAAAAAAAAATAAAAACTTTGAACAGATTCGAAATCACCAATATAAGCATGCAATTTATCAAGTACTTCCAACGACTTTTTGACACTCCAAAAGTAATTAATTCCACTATTTTCAAAGGCCTTATTTGAAAAATTTATTACCAGGTTTTTGATTGTACCAAGTGTACGAGTAAGTATAATAAATAGTTGAGAAGTGGAACAATGGCTTGAAGACGATAAGATCTATATTTGTAAGGAGTTTTATGCAGCTTCGAAAGACAGTACATAGTTGGAACTTTCATTGTATTTGGTTCTACTTGTAAAGAGGTAGCGTAAAGTTTATGTTGGTTACAGATGTCATTTTCCGAAAATGGAGTCAGTTGGAATGTTGGTAAATTCGTGATTTCCTTTTGTAGAACTTCAATGTAAAATTTACGTCAAACAATAATGATATTGTTAGCAGCCTTATTAGCCGGGACAACACATATTCCTTGGTGAGTTCTTTTAGCTTATGTTTGATACGAGAAATTGGGCTATTATGGTTATTGTTAGGAGTAAAATGATTTTTAAAATGTTGAATACGTATATCAACTATGTTCATTACCAAATTAAAAAAAGAATCTAATGATTTCTTGTCAGCTTTTTCTCGTTTTATCAATTTAGAACAGTAAGTACGGAGTGAGTCCTGGATGATGTTACGACACTCATTCCAATTAATAATTGACTGGGGTTTAAAAGCGGGAGGTTTGGCTAGCAACAAAACCAGTTTCAACCCACCATTTTATTCTTAAAATGTCCTGTACCATGTCAGGAAAAGGCCATTGTTATATTATAGTTCGTTTCTGTGTGTTGCATTTTCGTGTTGTGTTTCTGTTGTGTCGTTGTTCACCTCTTATATTTGATGTGTTTCCCTCAGTTTTAGTGTGTAACCCGGATTTGGTTTTTTCTCAATCGATATATGAATTTCGAATAGCGGTATACTACTGTTGACTTTATTTATTCAACTGTCGGTCACGAACAATGTTAAGGTTTCATGAGGTAGGTCTATTGTTACTGATATTAACATCTATACACACTTCGCTGTAATTAAACACATATTTCCGTGTAGATTTTTTTGTAAACATAACAAAAAAGAGTGAGTTCAGTATTATCAAAATAGTCAGGAATTCGTTCTTTAACAGAATGATCATCAAAAATACCGGCAATATTTACAAAATCAAAACCTTTATTGACATATTTAATTTTAATAAAATGTTTTTTTTGTGATCTTCAGGGCGATGAATTTTGGGCAACAATTTAGAATAACAATATGCAATTATAATTTTTTACAATTTCATACTTAGGACTGCAATATCATGAATAAGGAATTGTGGTGCATTTCTCCAAAATTTGATGTTATTTATTAACAGGCAAAGAACAGAGCTTGGTTAATAGATAATGTCTACCGTTTTTTTTTTGAAATATAAATTAGGTCCGAAATATTTGTATTGTTATTTCGAAATTTTCTTTGATTGCGATGTATTCTACGCACATGAGAACGATTTTTACGAACTGTTTAAGAAACTATATCCTTATTTGAAACAATCCAAAAGAGAAAAAAAAAAACGGCTTGGTCGATATAAAAAAATACATCGATAACAAATAAGACAGGGAACAACCAACGACAGCCACTGCATACAGGCTCGTTTGTTGATATGGTTCATAAGTGTTTTCATTTCTAGTTTTTTTTTATAGATTAGACCGTCAGTTTTTGTGTTTAAATGGATTTACAATAGTCATTTTTGGGGCCCTTTATAGCTTGCTCTTCGGTGTGAGCCAATGCTCCGCGTTGAAGGCCGTACTTTGTCCCATAATGGTTTACTTTTACATATTGTGACTTGGCTGGAGAGTTGTCTGAATGGCACTCATGCCACATCTTCTTATAGTGTTTCATTGAATTCATGTCAGTTCTGATACAGGTGCAGACATTTTGCTTTTATTTTCAGTATTTCGTATTAAGTGTACTAACATCGAAGACAATTGCAAAGAAATGAATAATGATAAAAATAAAGGTAAAGTTTCTCCTTTTGTGAGTGTCCTGTTGGTAGTGCTAATTGTGCAGTTGTATGTGTCATGTTCTTCAGGATGTTATTTTATGTTTCCTCTAGACATATATGTCAAAAGAGAGGCGAAAGATACGGGAGGGACATTCTGTAATTTGTATTCCACTTTGTATACCCGTTTACGTTCTCTTCCATGGATTTTCCATACTATCAGTAACAATTTGGCTCCTGGGTGCAGAAGAATGGAAGAGGAATTCCAATCATGAACTGTACAGAAAATTGATCACTGTATTGGTATCTCATAACTCATCAGTACTTCGTAATTGCATGGCAAAGCCTTAATCAAAGTACCAAATTGGTTGCACCGTTTGTCAGTCCCCGCATATTGGTACAAAATATTGTTAGATATGTCTATTCCAAAACATAAATTGCGTTTCTTTGACCTTTCTCTTTATCCACTGATTTGGATAAGGGTGACAGGTCCTTTACATCATTATCTGCTAAATATTTTGAAAACTTTTCGTATCTCGACCATTTCATAATATATACATGTATGGTCTTCTTAATGGTCATAGCAAGACACGTACAGTACACCATATGTTTGGTACCGGCCAAAAACTTTACATAAACTGCTAAAATGAAGAAAAAAAATAAATCATGTAATCTGAACTGCCTTGCGATCAGCCTTTCAAGAATACTATAGGTTTGATTTCTATGGTAATACCCTGTTCTTTCTTATTGTTTATATATGTATACAACTATTTAAATCTTCATCAATAGAACACGTACATTCCAAAATTGCTGAACTAGATCATTTTATTGCACCTTATACATGCCTCACACTTTGATATTATCAGGTTTTGTTTGTATTTGCCATGAAAATAACCTTACAGTACTAGTATGTGTGTTTGTTGAGCCTGTTCTGTACAGAAGTGACTTCTACACATGTTTAATTTCACTTAAACACATGTTAACTTTTGCAATATGGTTATAACATGTATAACGAAAAACAATTCAAATTATGTAGTAATTCGGTACTGGCATGAACATACGGATTTTGTGTAATTGAAATTTCCTGTTACAAAATTTTTGAAGTTATTTAAAATTAGGTAATGCATCTCCCTCATGCAAAGCTCTGATTCCTTGTCCTGCTTTGGCTATACTGGTTTGTCCTTTTTGGTTTATAGCTCTTCATCTTCTTAATAAGCTTTGGATTTTCCAATATTTTGGCCTAGATCATCACCGAAGAGACATTGATTGTCGGAATGCGCATCTGGTGCAGAAAAATTGGTACCGTTTATGTTATAAACGAATGTGTTTTTCTACAAACAGTGACCGACTCGAATAATTGTCCATCTTTTATGTTTTTGATATGAAAGTAAGCATTTCATTGCTAGATTTAAAAACAATACAAGTCCTGGCAATCGAAATTATTAATCTTTGTCGTAGATATCAGACGACATCCCATATACTGGACGATAGGACATATATTTCATTTTGATTATTCCTTGATGTATGTTTCTGGTTAACGTGACAAACACCATGTTTAAGCCATGTTCAATCGTTTAGTATAAATGCATGAACCTAGTAAGGTATGCCATTTTTATGGGACGTCTCTGCAGATAAAACAATACTTGTATGACTCGTGACAATAGATAATTACTCTGGAATGAAGGTATTTTTCTTTTTTCTGTAAACTGGTTGACTATTCTGTCACATTTTCGGAGTGATGGCTTGAAACTTTTTTGAAATTTAATAATCAAAAATGTGTGCATTAATATATACAGGTGCAATTAAAACACGTCATTAAAATTTGATGACGGAGTTAAGCCTTGAAAGATTCAGGACTCGGGGCAGTGACAGTACAGTTGGGCAAAATGTTCCACGCCCTGATTGTTCTAGGATAGGACGACTCCTTCCGTACAGTTGTTTTACATGATCGAATTCTGAATGTCTTTTCGTTGTTATTTCTGGATGGGCTTCATTTGGTATAAGTTTACTGGATGTATCAATCTTGACATAGTTGTTCTCCAGCTTATACATCATTATTAGGCGGCTGTGTTTCCTTTGTTCTTGTAGGGGATTCCATTCAAGATGTTCAAGCATGTTACTAACAGACGATGTGTTGTGATATCTGTTAGTAACATACCTTGCTGCAATTCGTTGAACCATATTCAATCTTTGGATGTCATGTTGTTGGTATGGATCCCATATTGCACTAGCATATTCTTATGTAGGTCTGACGAGGGACATGCATCCTTTTTCTTTAATTGACTTTTTGGAGATGTTTACATTCTTTTTTAAGAAGCTGATGGTTTTATTAACTTTGGAGCAGCTACTACTTATGGGTTTGCCCCATTTGAGATATGACAAAGAGTTGACTACCGATATCTAGCAGAGCTCATGATAAGCTGCGTATTTGCTGGATTACGTAAAAAAATAAAAAAAAACCAAATAAAAACCTAATCAATTTGAAAATTTCAACGTTCAAAAACCCAAATTTATGCAATGGGAAAACCAATTACATTGTCGATGTCTAAACTCTGACAATATGTATTCACTGCGGCTGTTGACAGGCTATTCATCATATACTCACGGATACTGTTGACAGGTGGCCAATTCTGTAATAAGTTATTCTGTTGACTGATAAACCATCATGTGATCACTGGCACAGTTGGACCAACCAGTTTTCATTGACAATTGGCAGATGAATCAACCAATATCAAAGTATCTTTGTCACCCTATCTTCTATTTGCCAATTACAGATTTGAATATGTTAGTTCACTATTTTACCAAAGGTTGTTTCCCTTTGTCCATTGTAGATTAGGTTCTGTAACGTACAAAATGAGCTGCTGCTAATAGTGATACATGTTAGGAATTTAAATCATTTTTGTATAAATAAAATAACATTGATAACAAAAGTTTTAGTTTAATAAATTATTATATATTATGAATATATGTGTAATACTTTTTTTTACATATTTCAAACAGATAAATTTGGTATTTCCACCAGTTCTTCACAGTCAAAGACAATTTATATCCTTCCAAGGGAAGCAAATCAAATATGGATCTCAAATATCAAATTCATTTCAGGACTATTTGACAATTGTTTTACTTGACTACTCGTTGTATTGTTTACTAGAGCTCAGTAAGGTTGCAATTCTGTAAATATAGACAATGCAATTTCCCATCGGACCTCCCTTTGCGTCTAAAACTGTGCCACTTTTACTATGAAGTTTCTTGAAAAATTATATCCCAGAACGGAAAGTTGATATGCACTACTTTTTTATTCAAAGGCCAAAATATAGGGCTGTCTGGCATATTTTCAACATTTATATGCCCTGAACTTCTAAGAGTTCTAACTCAAATTAAAATGCTATACTACCCCTACCTCCACTTTTGGACCTCCTAAGAAATAAATTTTAGGCGCTACCATGTTTTTCTATACTCAGTCTGGTAACATTCCCAAGTTATGTCTCTTTGAGAAATTGACACAGAGATCATATCTGGGAACCAGAACGTTAACAAATTAATACATATCTCCCCAAAATAGGCGTTGTTTGTGAAACAGCTGAATTTACAAAGTGTAACCTATACATGCTATAGGCGATAATTACATTTATTATTTGTAGTGTGAATCTTCAAATCCATCACGTCAGACTTAAACATATACAATCATAAATCAATGATAATTAGAAATTATGATAGTTGTTCCATTATCTTCTCTGTGGTAGGCATTGATTTCTGTCTTGTATTCATGATATAGAAATAAGGAGGTGGGTTGCGATTTACTTTGAGAAAATTATTCAACAAAGATCAAAACAACACGATTTCTAAAGTGTGTTGTTTTCATGTCGAGACAGCTAACGTTAGACATATAAATGATTAAACGCAATTTTGGTATACGCTAATATATTAAGTTTCTTGTTTCCATAATTCCAAAGCCATTTTACGGACTAAACATGTTGGCAGCTATAAAGATATTAAATTTTGGAATTGTTACTGTGATGCTGTTATTTCATGGTTGCTCCATATACGTGTCAATTATTTCAAAGGAAATTAAGAAGAATAATTTCCTGGTATTAGTAATGTGGCTTAGTCTAAGCGATATGGCTTTAGGACTGGAACTTATTTATCACAATATTCTACGTTTGATGCATTCACAAAACGTGGCAATTCAATACCAGTGTATGATGATCACACATCTTGTTGGTGGAACGATAATGTCGACATTTATTCATGTTTTATTGATAAGCTTAGAGCGACTGAATGCCACGTTTGTAACAAAGAAAGGAATATTGACACATTTAACCAGTTACAAATCTGTTATACTGTGTTTTATACTCAGTCACTTCATTGCTTTGTTGAGATTCAGTTTACATACAATTGATGGACCAATACCATGCGGATCTAAACACACTGCTAGCCCAGAATTTCTGATTTCAAATGACATTCCTTGCATCGTTATTGTTGCTTTGATAATTACGTGTTACGGGGTAACGCTATACCGGATGAGCAATTCAAATAAAATTGTTCCACTGAATGTCACTCTGTCTGCAAAGAGAAAGGCCGATGCAATACGAATGCGTAAAAACATAGTAACTCTTGGTTTAATAATGGCACTGGCTTTAGTGGTCATTCTGATGCGATGTGTTGCTGTTATATTGTTATATTTGAACAAAGGCAACGAATCGGTATTTAAGATCTTCAACAATGTATTTCTTCTGTTAAGTCCTCTACTGGATCCAGTTATTTATGTTTTGAGAATCAAGAAGTACCGTGACCACCTTCGATGTAGATGCCTTAAAGGAAACTCTGATGTGACCAGTATAGCTCAAATCACTTAGGATATGTTCATTGATGAAACCATTTGGAAGACTTCTCAACAATGGCTGTTTTTGCATGAGGATATTACTTTCATAAATGGTACAATCGAAACATTTTAAACACGATAAGAAAGTACTTGTGACGTATATATTCAATATTGACCCATAGTAGGATCATATCAGTTATAGTTTTTTATGTAGCGCTTATGAAAAGAAAGTCTGGCAAATATCTAATCGTATTGAATAAAAAGACCTTCTTTGTCCTATTCTTTATTATATTTAACCAGAAATGATGAGTTACGTTTATTGGAAACATTATAAACCAAGAGAAATTTATATAAAATTAATTAAACAAAGCAGGTAAGCAAATAATACATACATACACTCCTAGTCATATTTTTGGGAAACGTCTTCACTAACATAAATAAGTCTGCACAAAACAGCATCATTCAATTGTAAAATGTTTCTGGAATTCAATTGTTATTAATTTTCTAAATTTTTGATGCAGATAAAAACCATCTTACCTCTTGAATATCCAAATTTTATATCTACCAAATACACTAATCATAGATACCAGGAATAAAATTGTGTTCGCCAAATTGGGTGACTTTTTCGACTAGATCGGCTGTTACAAAAACAACAAACAAAACAGTCCCACAAATGAAAAATTATTATACATTTTTTAAACATTTGAATGAAAAATCTTAAACAAATAAGGTCATGAATATCCCAAAATCTATAAACATGATAAATAATACCAACTTAAACTTTATTTATAAATTTTTTTAATAAAACAACCGAAAATCCATCGGTACGGTAAAAACCTGGTGGTACAAATTTATCCGGATCGACTTGATAAAGCTTTACTAGTACCTAGATTTACGTTTCAGCGACAACTTTGAATAGTGCTCGCTCGCTTTTATATAAAAAAAATCGAGTTTAAATAATTAAAAATAAACTCGCAAATTATTAGATATATCTTTTGAATTGACAATGTTAAATTTTAAAAACAATGCCTCCATAAAAATATTTGCTTTAAAAAATCAAAACGAACAGAAGATGCAATATACAATCTTAATGTGATAGAAAGATATGAAATTCATGTTACACCAAATTAGGGATTGGACATACCAATACAAGCAAAACCAAATTCTCGGAAAGCATGAAAAGAGCGAATCTTTCAATATATAAGTGATTTTTTTTTTATATGTGTTCGCCCTATTATTATCTGTAGAAGCGATTCAGCCTCCTGATACAGTGAATGATAGTAGAATGCTGTTATACCGTAGCTTAATGAAATCATCTTTGAAATATAGTAACTGATATTAGACAAATGTTAGAGTTTGGACGGCTTGATTTCTTATCAGCAGATTAATGATTTCGAACTTGCTTTCAGTAACTTACTACATTATTATATACGGTATAATTATATTGTTTATAATTTATGTTTTACCTATAGTTTTTGGTATGTATATGAAGTTTAGTGCTTTTCTTACACTTTTCTTATTTTAATATCCACCATTTACCCTTGTTAGACCAATGATGGATATAACATTTTGGAGGGTTGAGATACAAAATTAAATAAAAAATCATTTAACTTGGTCACGTATTTATGGGCGTGTTCCTAGCCAGGACACTCGTCAATGGTTTTCTTTTGTCACATCTGTATGTGGGGTATGGGTCGCTTTTTTTGAGATGTGGGATATTAGGGTAAACAAGTGGGGATTAGGCATACAGGGAATAAAAAAGTGGAGATGCGGTTTAAAGGGGATAAAAAGAGGGATGGGGGAAACAAACAGGTGGGATTTAGGATTTGAGCACCCCGTCACGGTGTTGACCCCTCTTTCTTTTTGTGTTTTTGTTATTCAAAAAATTGGGAGTTGATGGCAGATCACTGATCTTTTTTACTATGTTTTTATATGACTTAATCCTGTATTCTATATAATTTTGTCTTTATATTGTGTGGTAACGACATTATCTGTACTTTATATCATATGATGTGCAAGCATCTTGCTTTCGTCTGAATTTCCTATTGTAACGTCATGAAAAGAAAATACCATGCATGATGAAGTCACAAAAAAGGCATAGATATTTTTGTAGATCATTAAAAAAGAAGGATAAGTTAATCTCTATTTCGTCAAAAAAAATAAAGAGACAGTTTCCACCACCGTAATACACAAAAAACGTGTAATAGGATATTCCCCCACTTTCTTCAGTTACAGTTTAAATATTTAAAATTTCTTAATTTCGCAAGAAGACACAAGATTATGGTCGCAATAGTTGGAGCGAATCATTGCTAATTATAAAACAAATATTATATAAGAGATCTGTTTTCCTCATTTCCTTTTGTTTTAGTATTGATCATGTAATTTATCCAATTTGAAGTTCCAGTTTCAATACAGATTCATTAATGCTAATTTTGTAAATATAGAGGAAAATTAATACTACAGCCCATACTGCGGCCAAATTGTAATTTGTATATAAAGTTGTACATTGACTGTTTTTAAATGAATGTTGTAAAATACTATGGTCAATAAATATGAATTGCATTCTGTGTTTGTTTTGGCCAGTATTGCAGAACATTTACTTTTTAAAAATTAAATTATGCCTTTTATTGAAGTTTTTGAGTATATACCCTGAAAATACCTAAAAAGGCTTTTTAAGCAGTTTCATACCAAAAAAAAAAAAAAAAACACCAAAAAAACAAAAAAACAACAATTATGTTTCATTTTACTAAATCTGTGTTTTGATTACCTGTAAAGTTAACAAAAATGTCAATGGCAAACACTCTGCAAAATATCCTGTTAACCCAACATCAGAATGGTTTCTTCGCCAAAACTGGACAGCCAAAACTGATGAAGAAAAATGTGCCGAATATGAAAAAAACCTTGCATTTGAAAGATTACAGTAAAATCTAAAATATTTAAAAGCAATACAATTGAGAATGGGAATGGGAAATGTGTCAAAGAGACAACAACCCGACAGAGTTGGAGAACAGTCGAAGGCCACTAATGGGTATTCAACACAGCGAGAAAATCCCGCACCCGGAGGCGAGCTTCAACTGGCCCCGAAACAAAAATGTGTACTAGTTCAGTGAAAATGGACGTCATACTAAACACCAAAACATAAAATGAACTATAATTAAAATCATACAAGACTAACAAAGGCCAGATGCTCCTGACTTGGGACAGGCGCAAAAATGCGGCGGGGTTAAACATGTTTAGTGAGATCTCAACCATCCCCTATACCTCTAGCAAATGTAGAAAAAACAAACACACAGCAATACGAACAGTAAAACTCAGTTTAAAAGACGTCCGAGTCCGATGTCAGAATAGGTAACGAAAGAAAATATCAGAATGACTATGATACATAAATTAACAAAGGATTACTATCGGTTACTGGCATGTCAGCTCCAGATCTCAATTAAACTGATTCAAAGATTATGTCTTCCTCATATGAAAATCAAGCAAATCCCTTTCGTCAGGGTTTTAGTTTCATATAATCACTAAATGTATGAGAAGAAGAAGATGCGTGTTTAACAAAGCAATCCAAATACAAACATTTCAACACTAGTTTCATAGATGAAGGGTATCTAATCCTAAAAAGTTGTCCAGTATGTTTTTTAATTTAAGAAACGCAATGAATTGTGTTAAAAAGAAAATGAATATCTTCATACGGTCAGATTATTTGAGTGTAAACATACTTAAAAAGTGCTTATTTACAAATTGATCTGCAACTAAACGTGGGGAACATTGCTAAAAAAAACTATGTCAAAGGGAGGTAATTCTGATTTTCCATATGATATTACACATTATTATATGAAATATGTGTAACATGTGATGTGAAATGGGGAGAATGTGTATGCCTTTCATTAATTTTATAACTATAAAGTGTAATTGCTAATGTTTCTTTAAATCTGGACACAAAAATGATTTATCCCAGATATCAAGCATACCACATGCTTCCTCGCACAGTATACTCAATGCATCCTTGCCAGCCGCAGTTAAACATATAATTTTTAATGGAAAACAAATTTAACTGGTTCAAAACGCTTCCATTACATTAAGATTTACAGGAAATGATAATTGTGAGTATTGTGTGGCCTTGACAAAGTACAGCGACAGAGTGCATATTTTTCTATACGGGTAAATTCAGTAAATATTTCCCATTGACTTTAATTCAAATCTATGTCTTGAATTAAATGCATATTTGATTTACCTTTAGACATCAGAAGCTTTCATACATCTTTCATTACAGTACAAATGTAGCCCCATCTTTTGCCAAAAAAACAACATAGCGTTATGCGGCATTTTTGGGCATTCGCATGGCCTTGTTTAGAAACACTGTAGATTCGCACGTAATTCATATACTGTCCTTAAGTATCGAAAAAATCTGTGCATTCAGCATTCATTATTTTATTTTTTTTAACTCTATCAAACAAAATTATTACAAACATTTTCTACGAATCAGAAGAGCACATGACTTCAGGGTTAAACAGAAAGCTTTCCCCCAAATGTGCGGTCCCTGATGCCGTATTTTTATTTACTGAATTTACCCCTATAATATTCAACAAAGTCTTGATGACGACCGTACAATTTTCGATGGAGGTGAATTCAATTTCACCAAAAGGAACCCTTATGGCATTTCCTAGATTGTTTTAATGAAATATTAGAAGGCTGTAAAAGCACCGTATAAATAAAATTTATCTTCTTCAATTTTGTTTTTAGAAATTAGAATGTATTAAAAGCGTATAACGCCAAAAAATAACAATGCATATGTGCTAGATCTGTTCGAGACTCTGGAATGTAAGAAAGCAATAATCAGTTAAAAAACAAAACAGGCAATCTCCAATTTTTCACTTGAAGATGCGATGATGAAAACCTCTATAGCTATACATACTTTTTTATATATCAAATATATAAATGGGTTGTAATTTACCAAGATAAAATATCAGTTGGTCTGAGATTTTTATATTTCGATTAGATGTATGTATGTATGCTGATTTGTCCTTTTAAATGAAAATAAGATGTCAAAATTTGTTTCTGTGATGATTACTGTGAAACATTAATGAATGGTATTTGATTTTGCCATGACAAACATTTTATGGAAAGTGGTCTCACAAGACCTCAACATTTGAAAGGGGATGTTTTTTGTAATCCAATTTTTATAACTGTCCCCAAAATCCCTTCATGTGGTTTCCCCTTCTTAACTCCTCTCCCTATACATGCTATACCTTGGATGTCTGAAATTAAATGTTTTCATTGAATATTTTACAAAAAGTCGTAGGATTGAAGGAAGATAGCAAAACGTATACTGACGATTAGATTTCTAACATGACTGAAGTTTCCTATGTAAAAGACAAGTTTCTGGAATAAAACTCATCAGGTACAAATTTGACGTTCGGAATGTCATACAAGCATATGTGTTCAGACAAAATTTAATGAATCGTACGTACAGATCATTTGTTGACGTGTGAAAGAAAGATACCAAAAAAATGGTATCGGATATTTTGAACATTCATAATTCTAACATGTCCATTTAATCTTACGCTTGAAAATAAAGATTTATTATATGTGAATTGTTGAATAGAAGAACAAATGACCTTTGAGCTGCATTCGTCACAACTCGGCCGATTGCGTTCCTTGAGAAGATTAGCTGATTCTCCCGAGGATTTCCGACTGCTTTGAACTGTAGTAAACAATACAGCCTAGCGGGGTAGTATATTCAATCGACAATTTGTTTTATTGAACTGTAAGTTATTATAAATCACAGAACTTAAAAAGCAGATATGAAATATAATCAATTAAAAACTTGGCGGGAAATGATTACATGTATCTCTAGATTTTTCATAAATCTAACATTGGAACCTTTTTTTTCTTCAAACACTTCAAACACATAACAAGGATTTTATAAATTTTAAAATATGGCTTTTAAAACTATATGTAATAAAATTATGAAAAGAAAAGTAGGGGTTAGCGGGCGAAATTTTTATTTGCACTACATCGATAAAACTAGAGGATTCCGAATGATATGTTACATATTTTAGAATTTTTGTAATTCCGGAAATTTGGTCTTTTCCGTAATCAGACTGTTACTTACTGTATCATAACACATTTTTACATTTGGCAAGGAGCTTAGTGCTATCATATTATTTTGTATTTTGAAACTTCGGAACACAATGGAGTAAGTTAACTTTATTATTCTATGTTAGTTTGTAAGGAAATAAGATTTTGCATTGTTTTCTTTATGATTATTATGTGTATTTTTGATACAACACACATTCTTGTCGTCCGACAACGGAACCATGTATTTTTTGTGTCGGCGAACTTATTTTTGGCTTTTTGATGTATGAATGTTTACTAAATAATTGTTGCCTCATTGCATAAAGTCACAGGATCGCGATAAACCCTTGATTGTTCATTTGTGTATTTTGGTAGACTTGTTTATTTTGTAACTACAGTACCGCTTAAATACAACATTTCAAAATTGGTGCGCATCGTTGGTGTATAAACTACAGTACTACACATGTGTAACCTATTGTGTGATCTTTGTTCATGTAACTATTATAAATAAAGGCAACAGTAGTATACCGCTGTTCAAAACGCATAAATCCATGGACAAAAAACTAAATCGGGGTAACAAACCAAAACCGAGCGAAACGCATTAAATATAAGAGAAGAACAACGACACAACACCGAAACGCAACACACACAGAAACGGACCAAGCATCAGACAAAACACTACGAGAATAACAAATATAACATGAAAACCAAATACATGAATTTGGGATAGACAAGTACCGTGCCACGTCTTATCTCAATATCTCAAAAATAAGAGAAAACACAAACGACTCAACGCTAAAATGCAACACACAGAGAAACGAACAATAATATAACAATGACCATCTTGCTGACTTGGTACAGGACACTTTTGAAGGGAATAAAAGTGGTGGGTTGAACCTGGTTTTATGGCATGCCAAACCTCGCACTTTAATGGCAAAGTTAAATATAACATTGAAATGACAACATAATATTACAGGACTACAATACAAATAAATAGGAGAACATATTAGACAAAGAAAAACATGATTAATAGATAACAAAAAGCATCAGGTTTAAAATTCAATACGCCAAAAACGCGCCTTGTCCACACAAGACTCACCAGTGACGCCCAGATATAAAAGGTCGAAAGTGAAAAAAGTACAAAGTTGTACAGCACTGAAGATCAAAAGTTGAAAAGGTTTCGCCAAATACGGCTTTGTTTTTATTCCCGGGATAAGAACATTCTTATTATATAGAACAATTCATGCTATTGCAAACAGTAAATTTTATCAAATGAGTATGAAAGAGATATACACAAAGAAACTGAAGTATTAACTAATTACAGAAAACTAAACCTGAATACATAACGCCTAGATATAAAAGATCGAACGTGAAAAAGGTACAAAGTTGTACAGCACTGAAGATCAAAAGTTGAAAAGGTTTTGACAAATACGGCATTGTTTTTATGCATGGGATAAGAACATCCGTATTATACAAATGAATATGAAAGAGATATACATAATGAAACTGAAGTATTAACTAATTACAAAAAACTAAACCCGAGTTTATCACAAAATAGACACACATCCGAATCAGTCCAGGCGTCAACGTAATTAAAAAAAATGTGACGTCACATACGATGGCGAAAAGGCAGAAACGTTATGCCACATTTGAATTTATAAAATTTAGAAACAGCATGACGTCACATATGAAAAACTATCATTCAAAAATGAGATAGAATTAGGATTGATTTTGAACTAAATACTGATAATTCATTTAAACAAAATGCATATTGCAATACTTATTAATAGCAATTAACTGTAATATATATATATGTCCAGTTTGTTATGAATCCAACTTCAAACGTAAATAATCGTACAAAATTTAATATAACTTCCTCGTATTAACAATGTGGCTTAGTCTCAGCGATATAGCGTTAGGACTGGAACTTATTTATCACAATATTCTACGTTTGATGAATTCACAAAACGTGTCAATTCAATACCAGTGTATGATTATCACACATCTTGTTGGTGGAACGATAATGTCGACCTTTATTCATGTTTTATTGATAAGCTTAGATCGACTGAATGCCACGTTTGTAATAAAAAAAAAGGAATATTGACACATTTAACCAGTTACAAATCTGTTATACTGTGTTTTATACTTAGTCACTTCATTGCTTTGTTGAGATTCGGTATACATACAATTGATGGACCAATACCATGCGGATCTAAACACACTGCTAGTCCAGAATTTCTGATTTCAAATGACATTCCTTGCCTCGTTATTGTTGCTTTGATAATCACGTGTTACGGGGTAACGCTATACCGGATGAGCAAGTCAAATAAAATTGTTCCACTGAATGTCACTCTGTCTGCAAAGAGAAAGGCCGATGTAATACGAATGCGTAAAAACATAGTAACTCTTGGTTTAATAATGGCACTGGCTTTAGTGGTCGTTCTGATGCGATGTGTTGCTGTTATATTGTTATATTTGAACAAAGGCAACGAATCTGTATTTAAGATCTTCAACAATGTATTTCTTCTGTTAAGTCCTCTACTGGATCCAGTTATTTATGTTTTGAGAATCAAGAAGTACCGAGACCACCTTCGATGTAGATGCCTTAAAGAAAACTCTGATGTGACCAGTATAACTCAAATCACTTAAGATATGTTTACTGATGACAATGGCTGTTTTTGCATGAGGATATTACTTTCATAAATGGTACAATCGAAACATTTTAAACACGATAAGAAAGTAATTGTGACGTATATAATTCAATATTGACCCAAAGTAGGATCATATCAGTTATAGTTTTTTTATGTAGCGCTTATGAAATGAAAGTCTGATAAATATCTCATCGTATTGAATAAAAAGACCTTCTGTGTCTCTTTTTTTATTATATTTAACCAGAAATGATGAGTTACGTTTATTGGAAACATTATAAACCAAGAGAAATTTATATCAAGTTAATTAAACAAAGCAGGTAAGCAAATGATACATACATACACTCCTAGTCATATTTTGGGGAAACGTCTTCACTAACATAAATAATTCTGCACAAAAAAGCATCATTCAATTGTAAAATGTTTCTGGTATTTAATTGTTATTTATTTTCAAACTTTTTGATGCAGATAAAAAACATCTCACCTCTTGAATACGTAAATTTTGAATCTGCTAAATACACTGATCATAGATACCAGGAATTAAGTTGTGTACGCCAAATTGGGTGACTTTTTCGACTAGATAGGCTGTTACAAAAACAACAAACAAAACATTCCCACAAATGACAAATGATTATTTATTTTTAAAACATTTGAATGAAAAATCTTAAACAAATAAGGTCATGAATATCCCAAAATCTATAAACATGATAAATAATACCAACTTCAACTTTATTTATCAAAGTTTTTTAATAGAACAACCGAAAATCCATCGGTACGGTAATTACCTGATGGTACAAATTTATCCGGATCGACTTTATAAAGTTTTACCAGTACCTTCCATTACGTTTCAGCGACAGCTTTGAATGGTGCTCGCTCGCTCTAATATCTGAATATGAAATAAAATCGAGTCCGACGTCGGAAATTGGACATACTGCTTACCATTTATGAAAAATAAACTCACAAATT
Organism: Mytilus galloprovincialis; assembly: GCA_037788925.1. Classification (NCBI taxonomy): domain Eukaryota; kingdom Metazoa; phylum Mollusca; class Bivalvia; order Mytilida; family Mytilidae; genus Mytilus; species Mytilus galloprovincialis. The sequence continues at coordinate 55,569,659 of CM075341.1, forward strand.
AATAGAGATAACTTTTGAATTGATAATGTTTTATTTTAATAACAATGCCTCCATAAAAACATTCGCTTTAAAAAAATCAATACGAATAGAAGATGCAATATACAATCTTAATGTGATAGAAAGATATTAATAAAATTTATATTACACAAAATTAGGGACTGATCATACCGATAAACTCAAAAGAAAATTCTCGAAAAGCATGAAAAGCGCGAATTTTTCAATATATATGTGTTCGCCCTATTACTTGCTCAGGAAACGATTGATCCTCCTGGCACAGTGAATGATAGTCCATTGATGCTATGCATTATTATATAAGGTGTAACTATATTGTTTATCATTTTTGTTTTACCTAGAATTTTTGGTATGTATATCAAGATTAGTGCTTTTCTTACACTTATCTTATTCTAATATCCACCATTTACCCTTGTTAGACTAATGATCGATATCACAATTTCGAGGGTTGAGATAAAAAAAAATCAAATAAAAATTATTTAACTTGGTCACGTATTTGTGAACGTGTTCTTAGCTAGGACTCTCGTCAATGGTTTTCCTTTGACACATCTGTATGGCTCGCTTTTTTGGGATGTTTGAAAAAAGGGGATAAAAAAGTGGAGATGCGGTTTGATGGCGATAAAAAAGAAGATACAAACAGGTTGGTTTTTTAATTGAACACTCCGTCACGGTGTTGACACCTCTTTTGTTCATTAAATTAGGAATTTGGAGTTGATGGCAAATCACTGGTCTTTTCTACTATGCTTTTATATGACATTATTCGTTATTCTAAATCCTTTTGTATTAATATTGTATGTAAACGATATTATCTGATGTGTAGTTTAAATCATAAGATGTGTAATCATTCTAATGTGATGTCCAAATGACATTATATAATGGGCAAAAAACTTTATATGATGTGAAGATTCATAAATGTTATTTGCACTCTGCAATATGATAAGTGACAATTACATTATACATGTTATATTATGTGCAATTTACCTTATTATGGCGTGATCTTGTCATTGTACAATGTGTTGTACCATTCGTTTTACTCAATTTTCTTTTCAGGTCAAACAGTTTGAAGGTTAGACCGTTAGCTTTCCTATTTGAATTGTTAAATTACACTAGTAATTTTTGATCCCTTTATAGTTTGCTGTGAGTACATTTTCCGTGTTGAAGATCGTACTTTGACCTATACTTGTTAACTTTCTATACATCATGTACATTGTGACTTGGGTGGAGAGTTGTCTTATTAGCAAACATACCAAATCTTCATATTTATATAATATTTGGCTATAATAAGCGAAAAATAGCACAAATTCGGGTTTAGGGGTGAAACTGTTTTAAATATTTAGATGGAAGTTCCAATTATGACGTCAATATGCCTTGCGTTAGTCAGAATTTCTTTTTGTAACGTCATGAAAAAAAAATACCATGCATAGTTAAGTCACAAATAAGAGCTAGATCTTTTTGTAGATCATTAAAAAAGAAGGATAAATGTAAATACATTTCGTAAAAAAAATGGAGAAACAATTTTCCACCACCGTACTACACGTAATGGATATGCCTCTACTTTCAGCAGTGACAATATAAATATGTTTAAAAACTTCTTACATGTCTTACATTTGCAAGAAGACACGGGATAATGGTTGCAATAATTGATTAGTTCTTATTCTAAAACAAATATTTTATACGGGATCTGTTTTCCTCATTTCCTATTTATTTGTTATGATCATGTAATTTATCAAATTTGAAGTTCAAGTTTCAATACAAGGTTCATAAGTGCTAATTTTGTACGGAAAGAGATATTTATACTACAGCCCATACTGTGTCCAATGTGTAAAGTGTATAAAAATTGTATCGTAACTGTTTTTAAATGAATGTTGCAAACAAAAATTTAAATAAATTGGTCAATAAATATGAATTGTTTTCTGTGTTTGCTTTTGATAGTATTGGAAGTACATTTATAAACTAAAGTATTGATGTTCTTTGAGTTACATTCTGTCTTGTATTTTTTTGTTTTTTGAGTATATACCCTGAAAAAACAAAAAAAAAGCGTTTCAGAGTTTATTTATCAGTTTCATACAAATAAAACAAAATTAAAAAAACAACAATTATGTTTCACTTTAAAAACAAATCTTTTATTTTTACACCATCAACAACTTTTTCAAAATACTTTGAAGTTTCTGGCTCATATGAATTCGACATTATACATAAAAAAAATAAAAAAAATAAGAAAGAAATGAATGAGGTTGTTTCATTGGATATATGCCTTTTTTGTGCATCTATGTTAAATATATAGTTTGTTTTTATTTGTATTTAGTTACTTGTCCCTTTAGTATCTTTGGTATCTTTCGCCTCTCTTGTGGTACTTGTGGTTCATTATTGTTTCTGATATTCTCGTATTCTTGTCTTTTATTTTTCTAATGTGCTTTGTGTATATGTCTATTGGTGCTATTTCGAAAACTTGTTTGTTGCTGGTCTTTTGTTTTTACTTTGTCTATATGCCTATTCATGTTTCCACGTTACATATATGACTTGGCTCTGTACTTATACATCCCGTCATTGTGCTATAGTACTATGGTAAATTTGCGTATTCTTGTATTTTAATTTCTCTAATATGCTTGGTCTGCATACTTTTTTCGGTTTCTTTGTTACGTGTTTATATGTTTATTTAGTGATTATGATTATTGCACAATGTTGACTGCTGTAATATTGACGCTTAATCTATAAATAGTAGGTTTGTTTTGTTCACGCATTTCTATTCGATTGATGTATTAGAGCTTTTGATTTTGCTATTGGATCACGACTTGTATCTTGAAATTGATTACGAGTGACGGTTGAAAAGAAAACTTGATGGTTTAAGCTTTCCAATTGTTACCTTTTAATTTTAAACAAAGATTTCCAATTGGTGAAGTGGAAATTATCCCTTCGTAATTTTACCGACTCCATCACGATTTGGTTGACCGTTATGGAATATCCGCTTCACAGTTGATATCTAATATGGTCCTTCTGTCGTAATTACAATCCCGTTCCATTTTCATGAATGTGAACTACCGAATGAGACTATTCACCGGCTGTGATATTTTTACCTATTGTTTTTTTTTTGTTCACGCATCGTTGTTAATATAATAGAATTTGATGTGGTTGTCATACAAGAGAGAGGTAACAAGCTTTAAACCGGGCATAATTCAACTTTTTTCAACACGAAAAAATGCCTACACTAAGGGAGGTATCTTTTAGTTTGATGAGTTTGCGCTTTTGATTTTGTCATTTTATAATGGACTTCCGTTCTGAATATTTCCTCGGAATTTAGATTTTTTAGTGATTTTAATTTTTACACAATCAACAACTTTTTGAAAATATTTTGATGTTTCTGGGTCATATGAATTTGACATTGTTGCGCCACACGGTGTATTATGTTTATTGTATTAACAACTAATTGCAGACGGCACAATTCAGACTTCAAAACTTTAATGGGTTTTTTTCACGTATTTGGTTCCAATTATGACGTCAATATTTGGTCGTATACAAATGTAACATATTCTTCTTAAATTTACGTTACGTTGCTGCATTCAGTTCAATGATAAATAAAAGATAGGCGTTGCTAATATTTTTTAATTCATATTTTTTAAATTCATGTTAATGCATTCACATGCAGACGTGAGAAGAAATTCATCAGTGTGTCAATTAGTCATCGTCTTGTAGATCGTTTACGTCACGCTCGTCGATATCGTCCATAACATCCTCATCATTCATATCAACATATCTTTCATCTAAATTTTCGTCATCTGAATCCACCTTAACCTTGTCTTCATCTGAAAGTGTATCATAAATAATTTGAAAAACAACATTTCAGAAATAAAACAACAAAAAAAAAAAAAAAAAAAAAAAGCCACAAACAACAAAAATCATACTTAAGACAAACACTGGTAGCAACGACACCGTGATTTCTTTTTATATATGTATTGGGTAGACACTAAATGACTCATCCAGCTATGATGAGAACATTCCTTTTTTTTTGTAAAAAATAGATAGTAATTAGAAACTTAACAGATGTTTATGCATAGCGTTTGGTTTTCTTTTTTTGTTAGTTATAGGAGACAGACAAAATTCACTCTTTCAAATCAAAACATACATGTACAAATTTAATATGAAATAAATATGGAACATATATTGTTTATTATAAACAATCTAATATCACATTTCAATTTGAAAGGATTTATTTAAATCTTTCCGGACTGACAGACGTACAATTGCATTAACAGTATACACACCTTGAATATCATGCAGCGTCTCACGTTTGTCCCCAGTAATAGTTGTAGAAGAGCGTCCCTGTATTGTAAGTCCTCGTCGCCAATATCGATACCTCCTTCGTCTTCTTCCTCCTTCACACTCATTAATCATATAAAGTGCGACTAAAATAGTCAGCAATATCAAAACAATCCCTTTCATTTTGAAACTGAAAATGTTATAAAAAAAATAAAAACGGTATGTTTATGATATTAGATCGATAATAGTACTTGGTATCTTCACATATTTTCTTCTGACAAATTGATGTTCATGGAAAAAGTGTGAACACGGTAACATATTAAGATAATTCAGTCAAAGTTAAAACGTGATACAAAGAGATTATGTAAACAGACGTTCAGAAAACTTTGCTTTGTCATATACCATTATTTCTTTAACAAATTTAACATACTAATTTGCATTTAATAATAATCATGACGATAAAAGTAATAAGGAATATTTTAAACTTGAGGAAAGAAACAAATTCAATGGTATAGACTTAAAATAATTATCGTTTAGTAAAGAAATCAGAATTGGCAAAAAAATAATTAAAATGTACTACAACTGTATTTAATGTATTCTCACCTGTATGGCTATATCTTTGTTTGTATTTTGTTTGTAATTTTAACAGAATATAGTAACCACACCTAGTCATCTATTTCAAACATAATACATACATCAAGGTAACAGATGTGAAATAAAAATCGTATCAGTTGGGACAAAAAATCAACAAAATCAGTATTTTCTGGATTCAAGCCAGTTTTTATCAAACATATAGTCATTATAAGATATTCACTCAAAATAATCTATAATGATACCTTACACCTATGCATATCTTGTAAATTCCACTTCTGATTTTGGAATAAGTCATATAAACACGAACTGAAGTGTTTATTGTGGAGTCCTATCTTATATTTTGATTTGATGTCATTGGTTAAACGAACAATTTCAGGGTTAAATCATGTAATTTTCCTTTCGATTATGTTGGCGATTCCTCAGAAACCCGTTATAACTTATGACAAATGTTTAACCAGACTTTTTGTAAGGATTTGTCCTATCTGATCAATTTATGTTGAAAGGTGACCGTGCCTTGTAAAAAATTTCCCCTTGGAAATTAAAAATGAAAATTGGGTTGTAACTCATTAACCATATATAGTAGGTACTTAAAGTACGTTGATCTAAGATCCTTCTATTATGGCTTTGTAATCGAGGTAATTCTCAAATGGTAACTGGACATTTGAGATTTTGACGTTTTGTAATCAGGAAAAATATCACTGGTATGGAATCTGTGAAAATAAAGCCATCACATAAGACCGGAAATGACATCTTTTATCTAAAAGTAGCAAATTGTCACTTTCATTTCAAAGGTATATTGAAACAACATTTTTTAGGAACCAGTGTGATAAAAGCAATCCTTTGAGAGCGGGAGTGACATTTTTGTAACAGGAAGTAACAAATAGCTTCCCGTTTTAAGGCAAAAGTACATAGAAACCATATAATTATGGAACCAGTATAAAGAAACTGATGATTTGCCGACAGTAGCAAATTAAAGTTAACTAGAAGTGGCTTCTCATCAGTAAAATAGAAGTTTTATGTTTGAAATATCACTGTTGATGGCAGTACTTTTAAGATCTGGAAAACAAATCAAGATGTCGCATGTCATTTACGAGAGATGTGTGAAGGCTTCTTTGTTTTTTTTAAGTTTAGTTTGTGTGATATCAAAACAGCCAAGTTTCAGATTCTCTAGTTTCTTCTTTATATTATTTTATATTACATTTTTCAATAACGTACATTAAAAACTAAAATATAGATTTGCTTATTCCTTTTATTTATTTTAAATGCATTTACATGTAGGCGTGAAAAGACTTGCATAAGTGTGTCGTTTAGTTATCTTCCTGTTGATCGTTTAAGTAACGCTCGTCGATATCATCAATAACGTCCCCATCATCATTCATATTGACATATCGTTCACCTAAATGTCTTTCTTTTGAGTCCACACTCTCCATATCTTCATCTGAAATTAAAAAAACCCAAACCAATCAGACGTTTCTTTTAAAAAAAAAACCTAAAAATAACAAAAAAGCACATGGTCATACTGGTAAATACATGGACATGTGTGTGTACTGCCCCGACAGATTTTTGTACAATCCCAGGTTTGTACAGCTTATAATATAACAAAACATTAATATTTATCTCACCGCCTATATTTGTTTCTAGGAAGATGATTGGTTGAAAGCGTCCACGTGGAGACCGTGTATATTCCATATGGAATTAAGTGACCCCGTTTATATCGTATAAGGTCAGTTACACACTATATAACTTATAGTATTGTAATTTTAATCACTAATCATAACGGTCATAAAGATTTTGTATAACTGTCAGGGACAAACAAAACTGTAAATAATTGCAACACAGTTAGATAGCGAGCTGTCTCATTGGAACTCATAGCACATCGTCTTATCTATGCATATGTATCATGGTAATTTTTCAATAGATGTAAGGCAGACAGCTTATGTTTCTTCGAAAAATCAAATCAAAATGCAAAAATTCCTTACTATTTATAACTATCAACATGATCAATGATCGAAAAATCAGCAGAAGTTTTGTATAATACTTGGTTTCCCTATTTTGTTTATTATATGAAATATATAAAGTTCACTTTTAAACATCAAAATATATAAGTACCAATTTGCTAATAGAAAGTAATTAATATCGACCAGATAATGTTTATTCAAAACATCCTATATTACATATTTGTCAATGGATTTAATCAATTTCATTCCTTACTGACAAAAGTGGCAGTATTTTTAAAATGTACATACCTTGACTATAGTCGTTCAGCATCTCTCTTTTGCGATCACTATTGAGTGTGGCAAATTTTGGCAATCTGTGGCTTATTCCTCTGCGAATTCTTCGCCATCTTCGCCTACGTCCTTCACATTCGTTAATCATATATAGTGCGACTAAGAGAGTCAGTAGCATCAAAACAACCCCTTTTATTTTCTAATTAAAAATAAATAAATAAATAATACACTGTTAACATTTTTTTGGGAAAAAAGGGGAGCATTATATATTTCTAACTGCCTAATACTTATTAAAAGAAGAAAGTTAAAAAAGTTACTTTATATAGACAATTCAATAGAAAATTCAAACTCAATATTAAATGTTTTTGAAGACTGAAGTTTACAAGACTATAAAAGCAAGAGTAGTATGTCGCTGTTCAAAAGTCATAAATCGATTGGGAGAAAACAAATCCGGGTTACAAACTAAAACTGAGGGAAACACATAAAAATTTAAGAGGAAAACAACGAAACAATAGAAACACTAAAGGGCAACAAAAACACCAACCAAAACAAATCACAATGCAACACACACAGAAACGAACTATAAGATAACAATTGCCATTTTCCTAAATTGGTACAGGACAAGTCAAATATCAATATTTCTATTTCATATTATTTTATTTTTCGTGCATATAAATAGAAGTATTTTGGATGTATTTTAATTCAATATCATAACTTTATTGTCAATAATCAGATAAAATGCAGGTCGGTATTTTAGTTTGTCTAATGATTAAACATGTTAAAGTCCTTTCATTTAACGATACATCAACGAGATGTAGATTTATTGATATATAAAACGAGATGCATGGACGTATCTGATATACAAAATATATGTGATAGGTAAAACTCTTTAAATAATTATCGTACAATAAAGGAATAAAAGGTCCTAAGATAATTTAAAAATGTACTACTTTTGTACAAAATCACATACTTAGATAAAATATAATCTCACCTATGTGGCTAAATCTATGTTTGTATGTTGAAATTCAAACAAGTATATAGAAAAAACTGCTAGTCACTCTATAATATAATACTAAAATCAAATCAAAGTAACAGATGTAAGCAAATAACGCAACAATTTGTGACGAAAAATCTATAAAATCCTTTTTTTCCAGGAATTCAACATGTTACTAAAACAAAAATGAAGTCACTATAACACATTTTCAAAAACTCATAGCAAACGATAATGTTACCCCATACATATGCATTGGACTACTTTTTCCTTTTGGTTAAGGGCCATATGGGATTTACATAGATCACTTTTATAGATCACTATTATATAACGGCTGTTTATCAAATGATATTATATACTATGTAAAACCATCTATTGACTATTATCTCAATGATCTGCTAAACTATTACCAGTAGGGTCAATTAAACAGAAATGCCCGATGCTCAAAATGTTGCTTAAGAACAAGACAAATAAATCATGAATTCTAAACCAGACGTTCTGAGTGGTAAAGTTGAAATTATAAATTAGACTTTCATGTACAATTATCCTTATCAGCGGGTTTGTAATAACATTAGCTTCACTACGGATGGCACGTGTTTAACTGTATCTGCTAACTTTTCCAGAGCATCTGACCTAACCCCTTGATTTGTACCATAGGGTTGTCATTACATGTTCGATTTTTGAGTCTGAATGTCCATTTTAATTATCTACCTCAAGTTTTAGTAGTGAAGAAACTAAATTAAAAATATTTCCTTTTCAATAGTATATAAATAAGTATATATGAAATTCTTATTTATCAATATGTATTATTTAGCTTGTTTGGAAAGAAAAACGTTCCGGCAATAGTTCACACTCGCCGTTATCCATTCACTATTATTGTATTGATATCGCTTCCTGGTTTGGTAATTCCAGTTTAAATATACTAGTAGTGACTTAAATATGAATGATAAAAGCTATTCACAGGTACATGTATGTTTGACTAAAAATTTTCATATATTTAATTTGTTCCGATTCTGAAATGAATTAGTATGTAAGTACTTTCTTCTTTTTTTAACGATAAAAATCTGAGAATAACTACCGTTATCCATCATGCTTATCGGGTGATAGGTAAAGTCATTTTTCTAATCAGTTCCAGATCTATAATTTTTATATTTGATTTACCTTTTCCTTTTTCTTTTTTGATAGATTATACATTTTCCCACAGGGGATTTATTGCAACAATTTGACAACTTTATCAAGTAGACATTTATTCTTAGTATGTTTACCAGTTGCTTGTATTTTGAAGCTGTACATGAATTCTGCTTTATATAAAGAATATACATCTAAAGTATTGTTTTCTGCTCAGACATTTATTTTGTCTTATATATACAAAACATTATAATTGTAATCAAATAATTAGTTTCATAGTATTGCTCATCATTTACTTTAAACCCCATACTCAATTCTTCAATGTTAGTATATTTTTATTAATATTCAGTTTTTCTAGGAGTTTTTTAATATACTCCAGAAATTATCAAGAAAGTGGCATCTAAGAAACATGTGGTCATAATCCTCTGTGGTGCTGCAATAATGACAATTTGAAACATCGCAGATCTTCCACTTTTTCAAAAAAACTTAACAAGGTAAAATAAAGTGTAGCAATTTTCAACAGAACACTTTGTACTTATTATCTGTTAAAAAATGATGAACAAAATTTAACGTATTACATAAAAGACTCTTTATTTATTCAAGGTTAAGCATTGTCTTCCATTTGTAATATATTATATTTTTTTCTGGTATCTACATTTTCTATATTTTCTTTTTTTGTCACAATTAATATTAATATATTTACATAGGATGTTTTTACTTTAATTTGCTTAAAATTGTCCTGATTTGAAATATTTAACCATTCTCTCGGAAAGGCTTTATTTAATTGGTAAAATTCTGACATCTAGTTACTTTTTATTTCAAGCTTTTGTAAAATAAATTTTTCTTAAATGTTATGACATGTACACGTATAAATAAAGGCAACAGTAGTATACCGCTGTTCAAAACTCATAAATCCATGGACAAAAAACAAAACCGGTGTAACAAACTAAAACCGAGGGAAACGCATTAAATACAAGAGGAGAACAACGACACAACACCGAAACGCAACACACACAGAAACGGACCAAGCATCAGACAAAATACCACGAGAATAACAAATATAACATCGAAACCAAATACATGAATTTGGGATAGACAAGTACCGTACCACGTCTTATCTTAAAACGGTTATGATTAGTCAATATGTTTTTTTTTATTAAGTGCTTCATTGATCATTTTGATAAATAGTGTTACATAGTGTTATTCTTGCTCTGTTTTTCAGTAACGAAATTAATGTTCAATGCACATTAAAACCAGAAAGCTGGTTAAATATAACCTATGCCGATCAGTTTATCTGAGATATTTTTGTGACGAATTTCCCTTATCATTGGTATACAATAATTTTTGTTACGGCTTTAGATTATTATCGGGATAGTATATATAAATTGTATATCTGTATTATTTCTTAAATGTGTATGTCTCGTTAGTAACACTATTGCCACTTTCAATACGATTGATATAATACGCTAAGTAGTGCACGGAAAATTAAATGTTTTATCTGAATGGTTTTGATTTGACTCAGTGGGACAAATCATTTGAAAAAGATACATTGTAGTTATCGACTAAGCAGGTAGTAACGTCCACTGGGAATTTCAAAAATGTCTTTATAACCATAAATCACACAATGTACCAGCTGTCACCAATAAGGTATTACTCATACTTTGCTTTTCGGGAATAACAGCCTGATGAACTTTAAATTATTGATTATTTCATTTGTGAAAACATGAAAGTATTATATGACATTGTTTTAGCACGCAAGTACGAAACCTAGTACTTTAGTCAATAAAACATTCTGGTACGACTACAGGATCGGTTCAGTTGGGAAATATAATCATGTAATAGTTCTGGATATTCAAAAACAAAAACAATAATCCCAGTATTATCAACATTTTTTTCTATCTGAAGGTATATAACATGCAATTTCTAGCCTAAATGGATATTAAAACCTTCACGTTTGCCATGGTTTTACCAGGTTGCTATCGACGGATGCATTTTAATATACTGTTGATGTCTTCCACCGTTCTTTTTCTGGTTTCTGCTCGGACAAATTTAAAGTACTAATAAGTTTCATAAAATAAATTTCTTAGAAGGGGTCATGAACTAACTGCGTTGGTTTTGGCGGATTTGAGGATACAAGTTGAAATAAAAATCAAAGAGCAGATTGCTCTGAGGGACACGATTGCCATTGTTTTCATTGACACATGTATACATGTAGCTAGATAACATTAATTTTCAAAACTAATTCAACTGCACATGTAAAATGTAATTTACGTAATCTGAATAGTTACAAAATAGCCAATCCCGGATACAAATGTATGAACAATGAACTTAGGCCTATTGTGTTTTAGTTTTGTACTATCAATTCCAAGTTTACTTTCAAAAACAGTCACTGAGACTCAGAGTGAGAGAAGATATTTCACTTCGTATCTTATCACCTATAATTTTTCCTACGTTAATTCTAGGAGGAACCCCATTCCCAACTCTTTAATTATTTAATTTCCTTTGGGTCAGTGGTCATGACCCCTCTCCGTACACATTTCGCGGTTTAAATTGCGATCGTTTTAATATAATACGACGTTCATCGACAGAACGAGTTAATTTTTCTCGACGTATTTTGATTCATATTGACGGAAGTTACTTCTGGAAGGGTGACAACTCGAAACAAATATGGAAGACTCTATTTCGCCTGAAGGGGTGTTGTAGTTTATTTTAATTTAAATGATGCATAAGATTTATAATTATGCAACAACAATAACCCTCAATAGCAGACATACATAGAAAGGATCCCACGAGTTTTATATTAATCAATTGAGTGGGGAATCAAGAGCAACCATTCAATCTAATACCCCTTGAAGTCAAGAACACTATACGCATGCGCATGATTACCTAAACAATCCCTGGAACAAGAACGTATATTAAATGTTAATTGAACGACCAAGATGGTTCTTTATTTCTTTATGGAAATACAATATCAAATATCAGTTTCATAACGGTGACATATAAGAAAAACTCCACTTCAGTTCTTATATGACAGAAAAAGATTGATCGAAATTCAGGGAACTCTTGCATTTTTATCAAAACTGGGGAATTCCCTCTGACGTGTTTCTAAATTTATAAAAACACTAAATATAAATACTGCTTAATTCTGATTTCCCGTGTTGTTAAAAACACACATTTGATTATGAAAAGAATATTATAGGAAAGTTCAACTCCTTTGTCTGTTTTTACCTTTTGAAGCAAGACAATCATAAGAATCTGAGATGTTCCTTAATGGTTAGAATAAAACGGTTGACGTGAGGGCATGGCCCTGAGCCAATGGTATAAGTCTACAGATTGCTTAAAAGTAATCGTATCCAAAAAAAACCTTGACCTTCTTCCAAGTCAATTTTATATTTTGTTTTATCCGGAATATTTATCAACCAGTTTGTTAAGGAAATAGCTTTCTATCGTGTATATCTATACCACAAGAAAGTAAAATGATACATATCGAACGATGCGTGATTGGCAAAAGTAGTGTTTGAGTCGTTTACCGTGTGAAAGTATATAATCTAAAGGGCATATATAGAATCAACAAATGTCGATCAAAGCATATCTCGCAAGCAACGTTCATAAAACTGTTTTGTAATTGACCATAATTCAAAAAGGACAGATATACAATATGTGTTCTTTAATCATTTAGTGGTCAGTAACTGTCTACGATCTTAGTACACCATATACGAAATAATATAGATAAAAGATATATTTGTGTAAATCTTCTAGAACATGAAGAAGTAAATATATATGTCATGATTTCAATGAAACATCTTGTATTTAAATTATCAAATGAATAGAGTTGATAAATAGTAGATAAGCTTTAATAATGCTAACGATGACGCCAATTTTAATAAGGTCAATGAAATATTCTAAATGCATGCATACGTTTAAGGGTAGTAGATGTTTTGATATAAGGTTTAATGTATGTCTTATTTTCATTATCATTTGGTTTTTGTTTTAAGAAATTAAGTTGATAATTAGCATTAAATGATGCAAATAAAATTTTGATCTGTCTTTTATTTTGCATTAAACATCAGTGTCTAAATCAGTCATCCTCTTGTGGATCATCGACGTAACGCTCGTCCATATGATTAATGTTATTTTCATCGAAATCATTCACGTTACGTTCATCTGTATCAATCCCGTCTCGCTCATCGATATTATCTGCGTCACGATCGTCGACGTCATTCATCACATTATCATCTTCATCCATATCGACATATCGTTCAACTATATTTTTGTCGTCATAGTCCCCATTGTCGATGTCTTCGTCTGAAATATAATTTAAAGCAACGACGAAAGACATTAATATATTCAAACAAATATGATTGATTTATATTAAAGGAAAATGTTAAAACATATACTACTTCGAAAATAATTGAACAAATCCTGTGTGTCGTCACTCAATTATAGTCAAGTTAAATGTGTTAGAACATTTTAGAAAAGTAAACAAATAGGAAATGCGTTCTTACCATAACATGTTTTATTTTGTACTTACCAAGTTTATTCAATTCTATTTTTTTTTATTTATGTTTTAAGTAAATGTTTGTGTTTCTTCATACTCATTTGAAAGTTATCAAAGTAAACAGGTACTGTTTATTATATTTTAGGTGCGATTGTCAATAATAGAATAATGTCGAATTTGCCAGCTACGAACCAAACTATTGGATATGTACTCACATATCAATTATAAATGGATCCAACATACAGGGGATGAGAACGTAGCATTTTAACAATAAATCATCACAGATACCAGAATTTAATGTGTATTCACTTCACATACGCTCTTTCCATCTATAAAAAGACCCATCTGTGACGCTTGAATCCAAAGGAGTAGGTCCAGTAAGAGCCCTTTTTGGCCTCAAAATATAGCAGTTTTACAAAATTGATAAAATGTAAACTTTTATTGATGTATTGAACAGTAAAGTGCTTCTGCTACATAAATATGGGCTATTTTTGACCAAACAATAAACATATATCGGCACCTTAAAGTCATCCTAATTTACTGAACTCTTCACATTTCTAGCATATTAGTTAAATTTTAGACGGTTTTCGTGTAAAACGAAAGTGGCCGCATTCGTGTTCATCCTTAATATTGAAATGGAAGTTGTATTTTATGATAATACATAACATATATAAAGGTTGAGGATGAACACGGATGCGGCCACTTTCATTTTTGACCAAAACCATCCGAAAAGTGACATTTTTCGGCTTATTTGGTTGATTTTTCATATTTGAGCTTGAATCGGATCGTTTTTAAAGATCTTTTGTCAGATGAACATAAAATTTGAGGCCAAAATCGGTCCTTACCGGACCTACTCTTTTTCCGACGTCAGATTAAGCTAAGATTTTTCGAACACATTTATTGCAAAGCTCATTCAATGCAAGTTATGCAGTATATAAAATAACTCACCTTCAATGTAGGTATCAAAAGTAGCTCGTTTTCGTCCTCTTGACCATCTTGATCCCCTTGAACGTGTTGGATATCGCGGATAACTTGGTGTCGGTGTCCATCTCAAACTTTCACATTCATCAATTATGCAAATAAAAGATACAAAAGTAAACAACAGCAAGGCAGTTGTCCTCATTTTCAAACTGAAAGAAAAAACTATAGATTCTTCATTTAAGCAAATGTAAAGAATTATCATGATTATTACACTAGTTAATTTTGTTCCTTCTAAAATACGATATTATTTGGTCTGATGATTGGTCGATTACCTGTGCTGTCGCTTTTTTAGAAGCTGTATAGCTAGTCCCCTTGTAGTAATATTATACACATATCATGCATACAAGACATGCAAGGGGTATTATGGTTTATTTCCACTTATTGGTTTTTGTATCCATCTCAACGTAAAGTATTGAGGTCTTCGTACGTCACGTTATTGTTAGACTAGGTATTTCAATCCTCCATGGTACCCCGGCACAATGAATTCCCTAATGACAAAGAAAACGGCAAAGATAAGAAAATATCAAATATCGGAAGATTGTTTAATTGTTGTAACAACATTTACAGCTGCATCTTTTTTCCCCATTGAATGTGACTTTTCATGTGTATTCACATACTTATCATGATAGGTATAACTTTTTGATGAAGTTAGCTGTTGATTCTCTATATGTCTAATGATTTTTGTCTTTTTTTTTGCAATGGCTTTGTCTGTTTAATTCGACGTATGATTTTGAATGTCCCTTTGGTATGTGTTGCCTTATTTTATAAATCATGTTAACAATTTTTCAATATAATGTTAACGTTATTTTGTTTACCCACCAAGAAAGAATATGCGATAGCAAAACTAACCTTTTAGATTCTAGAAATCACTAATATCTGCCTATATTGATTTAATAAATGGGTTTAACTGAACAATTGGTCATATATTTATAAGAACAATGTAACAGGTGAAGGCATGCATTGTAACATATGGTACGTTTTCATCATTTTTCGAAGAAAAATATTTTCTGCTAAATTCGTTTTAATTCATACGAACATCATCAATTTATAACTATACAATTTGTATTATATAGATGTTAGATGGTAAAACCTTTCAAATCCACTTCTTTGGTCTCGTGTAGATTAAACTTTCAATTACTTAAAGAAAGCCATGAATGATTCTGCTAGGTCATAAATAAAACAAAACAGCATCATAATGTTATTGTATTGAGAAAAAAAAATGGGCAACACAAATGTAACAAAAGTATAAAACGACAACATACAACTAATGTCTACAATATATATAATCTAAAAATATATACTCAGTCAACACTTGATTTGTAGTTATTTGCTTAGTACCCAAGTCAATACAAGTGTAAACATATAAAGCAGGATCAGGACGAGAAAATACTAGCAATCAAAACCAAAGGTTGATCCAGTTTTTTAAAATTTGCCTGAGAAGAATCGAAGATATACGGACTAGCATTCGAAATTTGGGTTTATAGAAAAGGAATAAATCATTAACCTTGCTACAGAACAACCTCAGAAATTATAAGATGTTGATAAAAGGGGTCTTAGCGTCTCACTTAATAAACACGATGCATTTAATTATTTAATTGAAGCCATACATCGGTGCGAAAAACCAACGTTCTTATCTAAATGAAAAACAAGAACACAACTAATAAACATAGCATATTAACACTTCGGTATCTCGAAAATTTTGCCTTATTAGTAACATAATAAAAAGATTTTGTTTTAGCATAACAGTTTATGTAGCTGTTAGAATCTTAACTACCACGATTTAATTTTTTATGATTCTTCATTTTCAATAAATATCTTAAACTGACTTTTCTGATATATTGAGAGTCTTGTACAATAAAGTTCCGCTGTACATAATGATCATGTTTTTGGAATTAAAATTTAATATCATTAATATAGTAAAACGTAAAATATAAAGAATATACATATGTAACCGTGAAAAAAAACAAGAAGTAGGATAGCTAGGAAATCAATAACAGTTATCAGTCATAACATCGAATCGTTAGTCACGGAATGAGTATCGTGGTCGATTTTTTTTAAATGGAATATAACCTAACACTGTATCAATAATATATATTTCTGTATAATATTGATGATCTTCTAAAAAATAAAACAAAACTAAATACTTAAGTGCTATACAGTTGTGAACTCTTATTTTTGTTTGTATGTTTACAAGTTCTTCTCATTTTGATAAGAGACGTCATTTCTAAATTTATTTAATGATGTGTTGTAATGTCGCATACCATTCACAATAATGCAACACCTTCATAATTAGTTGGGGGCCTTTTCCAAGATTGTTGGGATGCTGATGGAAATATGTTTTACATTCAATTTTTCGCATTTCGAATAATATCATTAATATAGTAAATCAAACATCAAATTCGATCTACAGTAGTTGTCGTTTGTTTATGTAATGTTTACGTGTTTCTCGTTTATGTTGTTTTTTTATACAGATAAGACCGTTTGATTTCCCGTTTGAATGTTTTTTCACTAGTAATTTTGGAACCCTTCATAGCTTATTGTTCGGTGTGATCCAAGACTCCGTATTGAAGGCCGTATATTGACCTACAATGGTTTACTTTTATAAATTTTTATTTGGATGGAGAGTTGCCTCATTGACACTCACACCACATCTTCCCATATGTATCAAATTAATAAAAATTACAATACAATTGTTATTAATGTCAACGCGAAAGTGCTGACTACTGAACTGGTGAAACCTTCAGGGGCGAAACGTCCACCAGCAGTGGCATCGAACCAGTGGTGTAAGTCGTTGTCAAATAGTCGCTACTTTTATCATACAGTTAGATATAAAATATGTCAAAAAATATCAATTTTCTGATGAGGCTTTGAAAAGCAACACACTAGAGATAAAGGATACTACAGAAACAGTTAAGTAGGCTTCATATCTTGACTTACATCTAGAAATTGACAATGAGGGTCGGTTGAAAACAAAACTTTACGACAAAAAAGATGATTTCAGTTTTCCAATTGTTGACTTTCCATTTCTAAGTAGCAACATTCCAGCAGCACCTGCATACGGGGTATATATCTCCCAATTGATACGATATTCCCGTGCTTGCATTTACTATCCTGATTTTCTTGGTAGAGGGTTGCTGCTCACAAGGAAGCTATTAAACCAAGAGTTCCAAATGGTGAAGTTGAAATAAATCCCTTCGTAAATTTTACGGACGCCATCACGAGTTGGTTGACCGTTATGGAATAACCGTTTCACAAATGATATCGGATATGTTCCTTACGTCGTAACCACAATCCCCTTCCCTTGCATAAAGCATAAGCAACACGACGGGTGCCACATGTGGAGCAGGATCTGCTTACCCTTCCGGAGCACCTGAGATCACCCCTACTTTTTGGTGGGGTTCGTGTTGTTTATTCTTTAGGTTTCTATGTTGTGTCATGTGTACTATTGATATTCTGTTTGTCTTTTTAATTTTTAGCCATGGCGTTGTCAGTTTGTATTATATTTATGAGTTTGACTGTCCCTTTGGTATCTTTCGTCCCTCTCTTTTTTATCAATGTATCTAGTTTTCTGTTTTCAAACTTTCGGTAATAGGCGTTCTCAAATATTCTAATTAATACAAAATCATTTCTTCTGCAGGGCAATTGTTCTATTTTGAACATAAAATATTCGTCAGTGTTTGAATTATCTGAAGTTGAGTTGTGTTCTTTATATCAGAAGGTTGGTGGATAGATGATCCATACTAGTGGTTTAGTTTCTATGTGTTTATTTTATGGTTCTTACGTTTTAGGTATTATGTAAACTGATGAAAGATAGGACTGGAAACCATTTGATATTATTTAGCAATATTATGCTTTTGATTCTTTGATGAAATGGAAACTTCTACTCATGTTTTTGTTTGTGTCCCGCAGCATAAATAATCGAAACTTCCTGTGAGTGTAATGTCATGTTTCTTTTTTAAATTTAGATGCTGCGCTCAATCGCATTTGCATAAATAAAGAAAACAAACAAATGAAATACTTGAAGCAAAAAGGTTTCAGCTTTGGGTCAAAAGCAAAAATAGAAGATTTTTAAAAGTATGATAATTTATAATTGTGAAAAAAACCATTACGTAGAACTATGGTTGTCCGTAATCATTCGAAAAAAATGTTGATTACATCTAACACGGATTGTCAACATTTCGTACTGTTTTAATGTCCTTCTTTCTATATAATTTCTGTTAATTGTCAACATATTCTGAAGATAATATATTTAGGGGACTGAATCGCCAACTAAAGATTCGAAGATCTGTTATCCAACTTAAGAAAATAATTATGTATCATGAGTAATCTATACAATCTTATGATATTTCATTATAGTATTCAGATGTAAACAACAACACAAAAAACAACACAAAAACACTACGTTTTGCCCCAAGGAGGACAATAGTTGAATTTTCAAAAGCCTCCCACGTGCAATAATACATTTATAGTAATTTTGTTTCTCTCTACGACATGTTTCTAATGCGTCGACGAGAATATAAAGCACATTCTTTTTCCAAGGCAAGGTATTCGAAAAACCACGGCTAAACCATTAATATGAAATCAAATAGTAATCAATATAATAACGAAATGTTCTAGTATTCGTAGCTAGACTAAGAATTAAAGCTTGGGTTCGTTTAAAATCTAAATACTGTACCATGGAACTAAATAATTTATTTTTACATGTGTACTGCGGTGTTTTGAAATTTTGTCTGATTGTGTCTTTTTTGAATGTACGGATTTCAATATTGTATTCACAATTGATACAGTTCGTGAATCCTTAACCTTATGCCATTTCATTAGGATGTATACAGGTGCATTGAAATTAGAATTACATTCTCATTTGTGTGAGTGTTTTGCAAATTTGTCATCAAGGGAGGAAGAGTAATACAAAAAGATCAGTTGAATTTAACATCCACATTGAATCCAAACTACCGTTACAACACCCAACATTCATAAAAAAAATAAATGGTCATGATTTTGTAATTTATATGTGGCGAATCAAAGTTTTGTTGTATTTTTAGTGATAAACACACTGTTTTTATGACATTGTGTAAATTCTAAAATTTGAATCTGATGGAAAAACTTTAAATGTTTTAGGTTAATTTTTCTTAAATAAAGGCAACAGTAGTATACCGCTGTTCAAAACTCGTAAATCCATGGACAAAAAACAAAATCGAGGTAACAAACCAAAACCGAGGGAAACGCATTAAATATAAGAGGAGAACAACGACACAACACCGAAACGCAACACACACGGAAACGGACCAAGCATCAGACAAAACACCACGAGACTAACAAATATAACATGAAAACCAAATACATGAATTTGGGATAGACAAATTCTACTCACCAAACCCACTAACAAAGAAGACATTCTTTTTGTAATAACTATATTACCGAACCGTATTTATTTACCAAAAGGCCAATAAATTCCCAACATTACGCCAAGGACTTCATTTCATATGCTTTGTACATTTAACACTGTTTAATCTTTTGGAAACGTACTACACATTCGTTTTTTTTTTTGGTTGTTGACAGAACGTTTCAATACTTGTTTGCTAAATTATGATAATGGTGTTGCGTTATTTGTATTAACTTCTTTTTCCTTTGTCCGTTATGAATATTCAGATTCATTTCCCTATCCCCTGAATGCATAACTATTGACTCAACTGTTTCTGATATTATCAATTCAAATGTGATTTATGCTATTTATGTATATTTTTCCTATTCTATTTTTTTTAGCTATTCGAAATCTTTGCATAATAACAAAAGAAAATCAATTTATTGACCTGTGTTTGTGCGTTTTATATAGTTATAGAGGACGATATAATATTCGACCTGCTTATTCTTTCTGAGTATTTTCGTAAGTTAGACATTATAGTTCCCTCTTGTCTTGTTGCAGTCATGATATGTTTTCTTTTATACACTATTGTCGAAAAGGAGACCTTTAATTTTCCTCTCAATGTATACTAATAAAGAATAATGAATCTTTTGATTCAAAACAAAATCTCTGCAATGTCTAATATTACAGAATACAACTTTTGTAATTAATAAACAAACAAGGATCACACTGATCTTTATTTAAATTTCTGACTCAGATTAATCATTCAAATCTGAATTTGCGAATGATTCTTCCACCTCCTATTTCAAGCGTTGGTCTACCATTGTATGTACTCCATGGTCTTGCCTTAACTTGATATTTCCCAACCTGTCCAACGTACATGTTTCCCTATAAAATAAAAGTGAAAATAACATGGTAATCTTTCTGTTGCGTTCTCTTTTATGATCATAGATAAGGCAGTATATCTGTTGATACCAATATGGTTATTATCTAAAATAACCATCTTTTATAACTATCTGTACGGACAAATACTTACTATAATAATTAGCTTTTCAATACCGGACATGTAGCGTGTTCAATAATATGTATTGTGTTCTAAAGCAGGGGTAAGGATTGTTGTTCCCGTTTCTTTATCAATAAATATAAGTCGAATACAAAATCCGCATTGACATATACCTTTAAGCATCTATCACTTGGTTCAAACACTTTTTCATAGAAATATAATGGAGAAAAAAGTGTTTGGTATGCACTTAGTTTAAGTAAAGATTTTAAATAATTTTAAAATGAATATTCATTTGAAGTGAAATAACTTTAAAATAAAACTTCAAACATACATGCTTGGTTGTATAAGTTCGTATATTTGTTGGCTTAAGTTTTTTGAAGTGTCTTAGAGTTGTAAACATGTTTCCTTTCTTGATATAATGTGCAGTAATACGTCCACCACTTTTGGTAAGGTATCTTTTAGCAACATGTTTGAACAAATATCTTCCGCCGATCCACAAAGGACGTCCACCAATCACGACAGCAGGCAACACTCTCTTCTTATCGGAATTACTATAAGAAAGTAAAGTTTGTTTCCCTGTATAAATATCTGAAAATACAAAATGATATCATCGTTTTTATAAAACAAAGGCGTTTAAGTAAAACTATATAAACAATCTTGTCATTTTAATTGAAATTGATAAATCTTTGTCAGTTTAGATAATATACGAAACAAATTAATCTTATTGTTCTTTTTAAACAGTTATTCAAAGCATTTAAAAAAAATATTCATATTGAATCATCGTACACTGAATTTTAAGAAAGATATTGATTTCCAATATCATATCATAAAAAAAAAATTACCAAGTATCCCAACGAACTTTTCATCAACAGCATCTACGAGGCCAGTCAGCTGCTCGTCTGAAAGTTGATCCACATTCACTCCTTCTATAGTTACACCATTTGCCAGCTGGAAAACAATGCTGATTACTAATAAAAACTGAAAAACGTGTTTGAACATCATGGACTTCATTGTAAAAGTAGTGAGACTTATTTTGCCAACCTTATATTATATTAACAATGAGTTATTTCTGTGAATTCATATCAATCACCTAGGAATTATTTGAAACTTGATACGATACAATCTGTGTTCAACTACTAAATTGTTTCGATCCTGTTTCCATGAAGTTCATTATAGGTCAATTTTTTGACATATAAAAAATTAACATCGAAAGAAATACGTGTAAACTACAAATTATGACTAGTTTTTTCTCACATTTTGTTTAAGTGGTAATGTTTTTTATTTGCTATATTGCCGTTTTCTAATAATTCAAACATAGGAGTTTGAATGTCCATTTTATTTAAGATTTAAGATTCCATACTGTATATGTTACCTCAAGTTCGATGGGATAGATGCGTTAATAGTTATCAAAGGTACCAAGATAATGATTTAATACGCCAGACGCACGTTTTATCAGTGACGCTCAGATCAAAATAGTTTTAAAGCCAAACAAGTTCAAAGTTGAAGAGTATTGACGACCCAAATTTTCATAAAGTTGTGTCAAAAATGGCTAAGGTAATATATTCCTGGAAAGAAAATTCTTAGTAAGGAAGTTTAGTAAACAGGAAATTTATGAAAATGACCATACATTTGATATTCATGTCAACACCAAAGTGCTGACTTCTGTGCTGGTGTTACCCAAATTTGAATTTATTTAGATTAGCTAGAAAACATCATTTGTAAAGCGGAAAGTTAAGTTAAAAAATAATGCAAACATGTTTAAATTTTTCTCTTGTATGGAGTCAGACTCATTTGATTGAAAGAACAAAATAGTTCACCACCATAATAAACAATCGGTTGCTTTAATATCCGGTCTTATCTATACAAGCAATTCAAAGTTAGATCAATCGACATCAAAAGTGATATAACTAGATAAAACAGAGCCGGCAATATTACATGTAAACGTTGTCCAGACAAGATCAAAAGTTAAATCAAGAAGAGGTTTGAGTGAATCAGGTCGATAGCGTCAAGATTGATTCATGATTTAGTCTTATCTGTGTGTCACATATTGTTTGATTATCTACCGAATTTATCCCGCAACTGTAAAAGTCAGACTAAATATACTTCAAACGCATCAAAAGTGCATTTCTACCGCGATAACAGTATAAAAATTAAAAGAAAGACAAGACCGAGCTCAAAAGCTTTATTTTTAAACTTTTTATTGAGGAAAAAATATATATATATTAATATTGAGAATCTGGTTTACAATACAGTACACATGCATTGGCTACTTGAATCAGATAAAACTAGCATATAAAAGCGTAAAATATTTGGATGATAGCATTACTTTCCTAGTCATTGGACAAAAGTGAGTTCCCAGTAAAAAGATTCCTACATTTCAACTAAAATCGATATTTTTCTAAAAATTATTACGAAGTAACTGAATGAGCAATTATCATAATATAAATACCAAAATATAAAGAAATGTCTGGAGTTTCATTATTTATTTTGTTTTGATATTATTCATGATCATTTTTATTTTCTGACGAGATTACAACAAAGAAATATATTAAATATATGAAGGACACCTACGGGTGCGGGAATTCTCGCTACACTGAAGACCCATTGGTTGCCTTCGGCTGTTGTTTGCTCTATGGTCGGGTGGTTGTTGCTTTGACATATTCACCATTTCCTTTCTCAATTTTAAAATTTGCTATTATTCTAACCAAATCTAAATCGTAAAATTTGCATTTGTGTTTAACTCATCAGATAATGAAAACGAAACTCAAGAAAATTATAACCAAATAAGCAATAAAACTTCACCCGTTTCTACATCTTTTGGTATCTATTTTTATAAAAATCGCTCATACAGATACTTGGTAATATTTTTTTGAAAAATATCGATTTTAGTTGAAATGATAGGACATTTTTTGAGTGAGAACTCAAATTGGTCCCATGACTGTACACGTCGCACAAATTAGAATGTAATAAAACACTGATTTAGTAATATTATCTATACATATCGGCACTGACATAGATTTGGCTACACAATATAAAACCTAAATATACATACATTGTTATATAGCTGTGAAGACGTATGATACGGTGCTTTTTGTCCGCGATTTGCTTTTTGTCCGCTTTTGCTTTTTGTCCGATTATTTTGCTTTTTGTCCGATACTTTTGCTTTTTGTCCGTTGCTTTTTGTCCGTTTTGCTTTTTGTCCGATAATTTTGCTTTTTGTCCGATACTTTTGCTTTTTGTCCGTTGCTTTTTGTCCGTTTTGCTTTTTGTCCGATAATTTTGCTTTTTGTCCGACACTTTTGCTTTTTGTCCGTTGCTTTTTGTCCGTTTTGCTTTTTAGCTCACCTGGACCATAGGACTAAGTGAGCTTTTCTCATTTTCTCATTATTCGTCGTCGTCGTTAATTTTTACAAAAATCTTCTCTTCTGAAACTACTGGCAAAATTAAAGCAAACATGGCCAAAATCATCCTTAGGGTATTTAGTTTCAAAAAAGTATCCGATGACCCCGCCCAATTATTAAGATGGCCGCAATGTCTAAAAGAAGAGCATCGCATAAAATGTAGATTTTGGCTTATATATCTGAAACAAAACCATAGAGACAATCTAACAAGGGATAAGAACATTCCGCCTCATAAAATAATGTGGACCAGTCAGAACTTTTCATGTGGGACAATATGAGCTCTTAATTTAAAAAAAGTGGGACAATCAGGAATAAGCCCTACAGACTTGAGCAATTCTAAAATAAACACTGTTGATGTATCTCTTTTCAATTTTCTATTAAAAAGTGTTTTACATTTACGAATGCACTATATTGTATCTGTATCTAAAATATTAAACGCATTTATTTCGTGATAGAAATTAAGTAAATGCTTAAGTAACCATTTTATTACTTTTCCCCCTCTTTTCGAGTTTGTCAAACAAAAATAAACTACTTTGTTGAAAATGCTGTTGTGTTAACCAAAGTTTTCTTAATCTTATTACTTGAATAACCTCGAACTTCCTCGTCATTTGGATATAGTTGCTAAAATTTCAAAACTATTCTAAAGTTTCGAGCATATAAAAAAGAAGATATGGTATGATTGCCAATGAGACAACTATCCACAAAAGACCAAAATGACACAAACATTAACAACTATAGGTCACCGTACGACCTTCAACAATGAGCAAAGCCCATACCGCATAGTCAGCTATAAAGGCCCCGATAAGACAATGTAAAACAATTCAAACGAGAAAACTAACGGCCTTATTTAAGTAAAAAAATGAACGAAAAACAAATATGTAACACATAAACAAACGACAACCACTGAATTACAGGCTCCTGACTTGGGACAGGCACAGATTTAAATAATGTGCCGGAGTTAAACATATAAGCGGGATCCCAACCCTCCCCCTAACCTGGGACAGTGGTATAACAGTACAACATAAGAACGACCTATAAAAATCAGTTGAAAAAGGCTTAACTCATCAGATAGACACAAATACAAGTGGACGTGGCCGGGTACTTATACATCCCGACACAAAAAGTCAAAATGAACAGATCTGAGAGTACTCGCAGTTATCTGACAGCTATTTCAAAGCCACTAACAACTAATAAAAAGTCATGACTCTGAGACTTAACGTTCGTTTAAGTCTTTGAATATCCCATGTATTCTACAAATTGGTGTACGTACACCATTGCTCACACGTTTGAGGATGACAGACTAACTTACGACCAGAATGAATAAGAATTAGTCTATATAACAAGATCTAAAATATTTCTAGTGTAAAAGACTTTAACCTCGCCACATTATTTATGTATGTGCCTGTACCAAGTCAGGAGCCTGTATATTCAGTGGTTGTCGTTTGTTTATGTGTTACATATTTGTTTTTTCATTTATTTTTTTGACATAAATAAGGCCGTTAGTTTTCTCGTTTGAATTGTTTTACATTGTCTTATCGGGGCCTTTTATAGCTGACTATGCTGTATGGGCTTTCCTCATTGTTGAAGGCCGTACGGTGACCTAATGCTGTTAATGTCTGTGTCATTTTGGTCTTTTGTGGATAGTTGTCTCATTTGCAATAATACCACATCTTCTTTTTTATAAGAATGCCAACTCCTCACACGTACAATTATTACTTCATTTTCTTTTTTTCACTCATCTAATTATTATATCTATTTTAATTCAATATTGTATCCATATAAATGTATATGAACGCTTACATATATATAATTATTGCGATATCATATATAAGAGAGAGGCAAAGTGTACCAAAGGATAATCACACTAAAAAGGGTTGAAACAAACCAACAAAGCCGCAGCTGAATGAAAAACAACAAGATACACAACAGTCCACAAAACAAATGGTCCGAGAACACAATTAATTCGTAGTGCATTTCTTTTAGAACATAAATGAAAATTAAAAAAATCCCACCTGCGCTTTCTCAATGAAACTTTTACAGTGTGTTCTACTAATTTTGGGACAAATTATATCAAAATTATAGAAAACTTCATCGCGTCTAACTCAAAATATGGACAATTTTGTGTTTAGGGTGTCTTGAAATCTTTTGACAGCTTCCGAAGTGCTAATTTTTAACCTTTTTCAGCTGGACCAAATCACTACTTTCCTGTAAAATTCTGGACCCAAATTTTTTTACAGTGTAATTTCACCCCCCCCCCCTTTACTTACAATGTGAGGCATTAAACAAGGAGAAATAAATTTGGAAGGGGTATAAAAATTATTGGCAAGTAACCCACTGTTATCACTAGGGACTAATAACGAAAATCAAGGGACGACAATTGTGGTCTCGGACGAAATCATTGAAATTTAAAATCTGAGCAACAAGAACCAATGCAACTGTGATGATGTATGGTTAACTGGAAGAGTAAGATAATCCTGCTCCGTCCATTAAGTTTTAAAAGGTCATGTATTAAACTCAAACTCTCGAACACGTTGTCTTGGAAGATCTTTATTCCAAGGGGGTCCTTAATAGTTGCTTTTTGATAATCCTATAAGGAGTTTATAATTTAACTCCTTGCGAACACTTTCATAAGGAACGAAAATTACCATCTGCATCTTTTTGAAAAGATTGCAAATATTGTTTAAATTAAATAGGGTATCCCATTTTAAACCCAGCGTCTCGGAAAATCTCATTTTAGGACACTAGACAATGATTAAATGTAGTAATTCGATAATAATACATGGATTTCTCGCGAAAACATCGTTAAGGCGAAATTTAAAGTTTGTCTTGGCTGATTGAAGAAATTTCACAATAAAAACTGAAACGCAAAAACGCAAAAACGCATAAAGATGTTTATTCAGGACAATAACTTATATAAAACAACAGCAGAAATACATATAATGTATCACCAATGGAGGTTGTAAAATACTGTAGGTGATACTTAAACGTAATGTTCTATTTATTTTTTTTGTCGTTAAGGGGACTGGAGGGTATTAATCCATTATTTTTTAAATATACATGTAGGATTTTGCTTGTTTTTCTATAGATGAACTTTTATCATATACTAAATAGAAAAATCAAATAAAAACATGGGGTTATCGTTCACTTAAGCTCACAATCTGCCCTCGAAAGAAGCAACCATTTTTGTTAAGGTACTTTTTTTTAAGTTGAACTAATAGGAGAAATAGAGAGATATATATATCGAAATAAAAAAAGAACTAAATTACAGAAATCGATTTAATTTTACAACTGTTTAGTTTACGTAAAGCATATTTGAAAAATATCTATAGGTCACCGATGAGTTGAAAAAGACATTTTAATTCTAATGCCAAAACAAAATGTCATTATTGCACTAAAGGGAGACAATTTGGAGCTTTTACAGTGATATAAACATTTGAAAAATAAATCTGAGGCCAAAATCATTCGATTTTTTGGGTTGATTTTTGAGCCAATTCATAAAGTTATAACTAATAGTGTAATAAATAAAATTTGTAATGAAAACAAAAATGATAAAATTTTTGCTGAAATTACCCTCGAGCCTCCGAAAGAGCAAGTATTGCACAAAAAAAAAAAAGGAATCATCCTTTAACGGAAACAACTCTTGAAATCATCGGCTATTCGTCGATGACTAAAGGCTATTTATTTCTGAAATCTAAATTTTGTTTTGCTGTTCTGAGTGTTCAAGATGTTACATGCAGCTAAAATATTGGTAAAACATTTGAAAAAATACTGATCTGTATAAAATTTACACAAAAGTAAACGAATGAAAGCCACTGGATTGCAGTCCAGGACTCGGATAAATAAGCACATTTAAACAAGAGTGCACACACTGAAATGTCTCGCCTTTTTTACTCATTATTAATATTATGTTGATAGCCCTAAGTATAAAGATTTATTACAACTGCCACATAAACTTAACATTAACCAAGATAGCTAAACAAAGACCAAATGAATTATGAAAATGAGGTAAAGGTCAGACGAACCATACCAGGCAGACATGAACAGCTAACAATTCTTCGATACAACAAATATACTTGACCTATTACTTATAGTTTAAGAAAAACAGACCAAAACACAAAAACTTAACACTGTGCAATGAACCGTGAAATTGAGGTCATTGTCAAATAAAACCTGGGAGACTTATATATAGATCATAAGATATTTTCATGCACCAAATATAGTGACCTTTGGCATATAATATTAGATAAAAAGACCAAAACTCAAAAACTGAACTTTGACCACTGAACCATGAAAATGAGGTCAAGGTCAGATGATATCTTCCCGCTAGACATGTACACCTTACAATCATTCCATACAACAAATATTGTAGACTCATTGCATAAAGTATGAGAAAAACAGACCAAGACAGAAAAATTTAACTATAACCACTGAACCGTGAAAATGAGGCCAAGGTCAGATGACACCTGCCAGTTGGACATGTACACCTTACAGTCCTTCCATACACCAAATACTAGCCCTGTTGCTTATAGTATCTGAGATGTGGACTTGACCACCAAAACTTATTCTAACCTTTGTTCACTGATCCACGAAATGAAGTCGAGGTCAAGTGAAAACTGTCTGACGGGCATGAGTACCTTGCAAGGTACGCACATACCAAATATAGTTATCCTATTACTTATAATAAGAGAGAATTCAACATTACAAAAATTCTGAACTTTTTTTTCAAGTGATCACTGAACCATGAAAATGAGGTCAAGGACATTGGACATGTGACTGACAGAAACTTCGTAACATGAGGCATCTATATACAGAGTATGAAGCATCCAATTCTTCCACCTTCTAAAATATTAAGCTTTTCAGAAGTTAACTTACGCCGCCGCCGCCGCCGCCGCCGCCGCCGCCGGATCACTATTCATATGTCGAGCTTTCTGCAACAAAAGTTACAGGCTCGACTAAAATGACAGGTTATATGAACTGAGTGGCAATAAAAGCACAAGTCTAACACTTGCTTTTTAAAAAAAAAAAAATCTTTATTTAAAATGGTCATCTTTAAACAAACAAAAATTGAATATGAAAATTTACAATTCCAACAATAGATCGATATTAAACAGAAATGTTTCATTATCATTTTTCGGCTACAATTGGTATATGAACCATCCAAATGTCAAAATATCAACATAGAGTATTTACAAAGAATGTTTCTGTTATGTTGTGCAACTAAATCTCTACAGCAAATGGTAGTGACAACACCAGATGTTAATTAGGATCCAGCGAAAAGCCAGGCTTTTGTCCACGAAGGTAGCAAATTGTCGGTGTGACTATCGCTGACGGCTTTTGGTAACACACGATATGGTTGTTGGTCATGTTGTTATCACCAAGGGAAGGTCATCGTGCTCTTAATTTCCACACAAACTGATATAGCTCCAAAGGTTTAACAATGAACACCAATGGACACTCATGTCAATTGGAAGGACACGCGGAATCAATATCGGAGATGTTAAAGACAAATGCATCGGTCATGCTGGGCTTTTGTTGCTTAATGTCTAAATGGACATGGCCTATAATTAAAAGATCCTTTTGCGGAATTTGTGGATTATTTGGTCAACTGTATACAGTCTACGAGCAATTGCATCCTGGGAAAAGCCTCATTAGATAAACCCCAATTTGTTTGTAATTGGTTGTCAGAAAGACCTGGCATATAGTCTTATATTTATTGAACTTACTTACCTACAATAAGGGATAAGCCAGCGAGTAAGTCAGCAAAGGGTTAGGGAAGTACCTTGGTATATAAAAAAGTCGAAATAAACAATTGCCGGCTGGCCAAGAGATTCTCCACGTGGGGTATGATGCCAGAGGTAGAAGTAGGCATTGCCTTAAAAAGGGCACAGATCACTTAGGCCCAAGACCCGTACGAGTTTGACAACAATGAATTAAAAGGGTAAGGTGGTACCTCTGTTTGCAACGAAGTCGAAATACACTTTAATAATTGCCGGCTGGCCAAACTAAAAGATTCTCCACGTAGGCCATTTTACCAGAGATAGAGGAGGGCATTGCCATACAAATTTCTTATAGCACTTATGCCCTAGACCCGTACGAGTTTGACAATAATGAATCAAAAGGGGGAGATGGTACCTCTGTTTACAACAAAGTCGAAATAAAGTATTGCCGGCTGGCCAAACTAAGAGGTTCTCCACGTAGGCCATTTTACCAGAGATAGATATGGTAATTGCCTTTAAAATGGCATATAACACTAATTCCAAAGACCTGTACGATTTTGCCTGCAAGGGGTAAAAAATATAAGGTGTTACCTTTGTTTACAACGAAGTCGAAATAAACCTCTACCTCTGGTATAATGATCCACGTAGAGAATCCCGGAGTTTGGCCTACCGGCTACAGTTATTTTGACTTTAATGTGAACAGAGGTACCACCTCCTCATTTTAGCTCTTTACTGACAAACTCGTACGGGTATATGCCATATAAGTGCTATAGGCTATTTTAAAGGCAATGACCACCTATACCTCTGGTAGCATGGCCCATGTGGTGAATCTCGTAGTTTGAACAGCCGGCAATATTTCATAACGACTTTGCCATATACTAGAATACCCTCCTTTCCTTTTGCTGGCATAAGTGCTATAAACCATTTTAAAGGCAAGGCCCACCTCTACCTCTGGTATCATGATAAACGTGGATCACCTTTTATTTTTGGCCATCCGGCAATAGTTTATTTCGACTTTGTTATATACCAGGGTACCCTCCTTACCCTTTGCTGACAAACTCGTACAGATCAATGGAATAAGAAGTATGGGCCATTTTAGATGCAATGTCCACCACTACCTTTGTTATAATGGCCTATGTGGAGAATTTCTTTGTTTGGCCAGCCGGCAATAATTCATTTCGACTTCGTTGTAAACATAGATACCACCTCCCCCTTTTAACACTTTGCTGAAGCACTGGTACGGGTCTACGGCATAAGTGGCCATTTTTGAGGCTATGGCCACTTCTACCTCTGGTATCATGGCCCATGTGGAGAATCTCTTCGTTTAGCCAGCCAGCAATAGTTTATTTCGACTTTGTGATATACTTAGGTACCCCCCTTACCCTTTGCTGATTAACTTACACGGGTCTGGGACATACGTGTTATGGCTATGTTAGAGGTAATGCCTACCTCATCCTCTGATATAATACCCCGCGTATAGAATCTCTTAGTTAGGCCAGTCGGCTTAATTTATATTTTCGTTGTAAAAAGAGGCATCGCATCCCCCCTTTAACCTTTTGCTGACAAACTCGTACAGGTCTAGGGCGTTAGTTTTATCAGCCATTTAAAAGGCAATGCACACATTTAACCTATGATTAATGGCCAACTTGGAGAATCTCGTACTTATATAAGCAAGCCGGCAATAATTTATTTCGACTTCTTTGTAAACAGAGGTTCCAACTCCCTTTTAAACCCTTTGATGATACCGCGTACTTCTCTAGGGAATAAGTGATTTAGGCCATTTTAGAGGCAATGACAACCTCTACCTCTGGTATCATGGCCCACGCGGAGAATCTCTTAGCCATCCAGCAATAGTTTAGTTCGACTTTATTATATACTAGGGTACCAACCTTACACTTTGCTGACTAACTCGTACGGGTCTAGGTCATACGTGCTCATGGTCATTGTATAGAGGCAATCCCTTCCTCTACCTCTCATATTATGGCCCGCGTGGATAATTTCTTAGTTTAGCCAGCGGCAACAGTTTATTTCAACTTCGTTATATACCGGGCTAATTCATCCCCCTTTTAACTCATTGTTGACAAACTCGTTCGGGTCTATAGCATAAGTGCTATGAGCCATTTTTAAGAGAATGACTACTCCAACATCTAGTATAAGGGCGCACCTAAAAATGTCTTAGTTTGGGCAGCCGTCACTATTTTTGGTGGACTGTGTGATATACTAGAGTATTCCCCTTACCCTCTTCTGACCAACTCGTACGGGTCGAGGACATAAGTGCCATGGCCCATGGACCATTTAAGAGGCACTGCCTACCTATACCTCTGGTATAATGGCCAACGTGGAGAATCTCTTAGTTTGAAGAGCTGGCAATAATGAGGTTTATTTTTACTTCGTGATATACCGGCGAAACTCATGCCCCTTTTAATTCGTTGCTGATAAACTTGTGTAGATCCAGGACATAAGTGCTATAAGCCATTTATAAGGGTTTGACTACCTCTTCTTCTGGTATAATGGCCTACCTGGAGTATGTCTTAGTTTAGCCAGCTTTCAATAGTTGTTTTTTAGACTTAGGGATATACAAGAGTATTCCCCTTGCCCTCTGTTGACCAACACCTACGGGTCTAGGATATTAGTGCTTCGAGCCATTTTAGAGGTAATGCGATATATTGTAAAAGACATGAAATTTCATGTACAAATCATTTATAATGTGAGTATGGTCTGTATTTAACTCCTAAAAGGACATGGTATTTTGAAGTTCAAAATGAAACCTGCCAAAAATATACACATTTTATATCGGACATAAAGCAAAATTATCGGACAAAAAGCAAAACGGACAAAAAGCAACGGACAAAAAGCAAAAGTTTCGGACAAAAAGCAAAATAATCGGACAAAAGGCAAAACGGATAAAAAGCAAAAGTTTCGGACAAAGAGCAAAATAATCGGACAAAAGGCAAAACGGACAAAAAGCAACGGACAAAAAGCAAAAGTTTCGGACAAAAAGCAAAATTATCGGACAAAAAGCAAAAGCGGACAAAAAGCGAATTGCGGACAAAAAGCACCGTATCAGACGTATTTCTGTTATTACATTTCATGTCGATCTGATAGGTCAAATTATTATACCTCAGTATGTTTTTTCTATATAAAAAAGTAATGAAATAGATGTGCTATTTCATTCCACAGAACCATTTGCCAGTCAATAGTTTCAAAGACTATTGCCCCGGTAAATAGTTTCATAATCATCTTTCCCGTACCTTTTCATGCTTAAATTTCATTGGACGATAATGATGTCATTGACTACTCTGCTTGGCTACGTATGCTTTGCAACGTCAAACTCACTCTTAAGTTGTAAACAGTGGAATCTGTGTGTGTTGATTGTAATTTCACTTACAAGAAACAATTATAAAAAAGAAAAAAAATCTTCAAGGGAATTTTTTAAAGATCTAAAATATAGTACCTTATTCGTAATATGGGTTCGCACTCCGTATATTAAAAGTGAATTTGTGTTTGGTGTACTTTAGCTAGAATTTATTATAAGAACGGAAATTTTAACACTTGTTCAGTATAATAACACACCTAATGACTGGTTGTGCGGGTAATATCAAGTTTGTTGTCCCTTCGCATACCAACTATTGCCCTCGGCTTTGCCTCGAACAATAGTTGGTACCTCAGGGACAACAAACTTGCTATTATCCTCATACCAAGTCAATAGGTGTATACTATTTTCAACATTATAGGTGATCGTCATATGAACCAAAGAAACACAAAAAGTCGCACATACAGAACACACCATCAAAAATGGTAGATAATACAAACACATTGACGGATGTATAAATACCGAGTCACGTCAAAAGGATATCACAGAAAACAGACCAAACAGTAAAATCAATCATAATTGGGGACGAAGTCCCCTATTACTGTAGGAAAATCAATCGGGAAAATACGAAATTTTCATTGTACTTATGAACTCAAAATCGTTAAAAAAAAATTGTGTCGTTTTTTTTAATTCCTTCATTTGCGCAGAATGCAGAAATCTACTTTCTTCTTGTGGTCTTGTTTTCGTGATAATCTGAGTAGTCTAGTAAAAAAAGAGACTCGAGAAAAACAATACCAATATTAAATTTTTAATAATTATTTTGTCTTTGATATGAACTGACATTACCTGATGTATTGCGTTTCTTTGTTTATATTGAAAATGACGCCATAACTTAAATAACGTCACAAGTAAAATCCCTATCAACATAATCAAAATCAGAAACGTTACCGTATTTCCGTTTCTTTTTTTAACACATATTTAATTTACAAAAATTAATTCATACAGACTTCGTCCCCATTTAGAGGTAATGCCTGCCTCATATTAATAAAACAAAGACAACTAAAAGAACAATATAACATGTTGTTAAGATGGTAAATAACCCCAGAACGCATAATCTATTTAGCAATACCATCATGTATTATTTGTGAAGTTGAAACGGAATATGAATAAACAAGGTCTTGTTACCTTCCGATAAACTTCTTTTTTTATTTTAGAAAAAAGGACGATACGTTCTTCGACAAACTCGAATAATAATATATTTTTGAAATTCAATATTGAACCGATTATTTGTCTAATAAATTCATTCATTAAAAATATGGTTATCTATGGTTCTACGGAAGAGTAAGTATATCGCAACATTTGGCATCCGTCGTGTTGGTCATGTTAATACAAACCCGGTATTAATTTAAGTTAGAAGGTTACGTTCGGACAATCAATGACGGGATTGTATTTACGACATTTGGAGCATATCCACTTTCATTTTTGACATATATATTCCATAACGTTCAACCATGCCGGGATTTCGTCCGTACAATTTACGATTCTAACCAGCGTAGTGTCACGTATATGTTTTAATGAAAAAGAGTGTATAATTTCTTCACGTATATCTTAACAGTACATTTAAATTATAACTTATAAAAACAGAACTGTCAAGATTAAATCATATGTTAATTTTAAATGTTGAAAAGACTTATTAAGATTTAAGAACACGTATTGTGCAATCAAGTCAATCTTTTTGAAGTTGAATTTATAGTTAATTATATGTGCATGATGTGTACGCACATTACTGTCGATTATCGATGGTGCAGAAACATAGAGTAATCTCCCTAATTTATCCAGATATTACTAAAATAGTTAGACGACATATAGTTAATAAAACGTAAAAAATCCAGATTAAAGTGACAAAAATTAAAAGAAACACTACAACAAAAATCAATATACATGATACGAAACAAAACAAAGAAAATTAAAGACCAAGCATCATGAACCCGACATTCATCTCTGAAATAAGGCGTGATTTGGTTAACTGTAACACTTTTAAACTTTCAAAACTAAATTTTCACAAAGATAAAGCATATTTGTTGAGGGCACTTCTGATCGATGATCGTGGAAAGAATTTTAAAAAATAAAGTCGATTATCTTCTTAGAACTTATAGCGCCTCTTTTGGGAATTATTTGAAAAAAAACTTCTTTTGCAGTTAAAACTAACATAAAAACTGTTGGACGAATTTGTTCGCTCCTTATTATTTGTTTTTTTTTATTTTATCAAACAAATGAACAACCACTGTCATATTCCTGACTTGGTACAGGCATTTTATTAATCATCCTGTTTGTAGTCATAAGTTTTGTGATAAAAGTTTTGTTTTTCAACTTTTTTAAAACATGTTAAACATAATAATATTAAGCTTATGTCCAATACAGTATACTAGTATATGTACATGGTATTGGCTAAATGATTCTCTATTTTTTACGTTCAATGTTTGATTATACCATATATTTTCTTGAAAACTAACATTTGGCGAGAGCATAACAAATACTTTGAATCATTAGTATTTATTTCGAATTGTTCGAACACGGAATATATACACATGGCACAATTATGGTCTAATACCAATTTAAAATGTAATATAACACTGATCATGCTAATATAGTTAAATGATATATATCGGTAATAACATTGATTTTGATAAACTAAATTGATGTGCATTGCTACACAGTTGTGAACACGTATTTTTGTGAGTGTATTTTGAGTTTAGTGCCAAACTGATGAGTAAAGCCGTGTCCAACGTAATATCCATTCTGCCCTATAACTGCGATTGAGAGCTTTATGCCCTGTTTGTAATACACGTCTCTGTTTGTTTTGAGCCGTTATTTTTGTTTTCTTTCAAGATTTTTTAATTTTGGTCGTTTCATACATCACAGTACATAATCTATTCTTTATATTTGAGAAGACATTGTAGTGGCTTGTAGATGTACTAATCTTTATATATCTAAATGCACAGCATATATTCTTGATTGTTTATGGTCCATAAAACTCAGATATTAAAACATACACAACGATGAGTTCATCCGTTTGAATAAAACCTCAAATGTCATACTTGACAGTGAACTCGATAATTTAAAAAACTAATTTTCATTAGCACTATTTCGTCATAAGTGTACTGAAAGGGATGACAATTGCAAAAAAACCATTACTGATTTAAACAGAGGTGTATAATTTCTCAAACTATAATATAAAAAAGAAGATGAGGTATGATTGCCAATGAGACAGCTATCCACAAAAGATCAAAATGACACAAACATTAACAACTATAGGTCACCGTACGGTCTTCAAAAATTAGCAAAGCCCATACCGCATAGTTTGCTATAAAAGGCCCCGCTAAGACAATGTAAAACAATTCAAGCGAGAAAACTAACGGTCTTATTAATGTAAAAAAAGGCACATACATAAATAATGTGGTAGTTAAAAATTAAAGATACATTCATTTGAGGATACTCAATGGAATCAGGCATTTTTCAATCATAATTTCAATGATGAATTGCGTCTCAAAATATCTCATTTTTTTACAGACGCGTAGTTTTACGGAGGCCAAACTTTAAATACAACACAGTTATCTCAATTCAAGTGCAGCATAACAAAATCAATACCGTTAAATAAATATTTTGGCGAGAAATGACATATATGAAAAAGTCCGGTACCTCGAATGACCGAATAACACTGTTATTATCCGAAAAACACATGTAATGACCGAATAACATTTCACATTTTAATATTAACACATGTTGGTAACTTTTAAACATTGATTATTAAATAATATTATATTATAAATGTATTTTATAACTTAAAAAATATTTACAGAAAGCAGGTAAGTTTATAAAGATTATTATAAAAATTGGTGTGGACATTCAACATGGCGACCATTGAGGGAGACTCAATGGGAAGAATAAAAGAAAGATTGCATATTCGAATGCAAAGGGAAATGTTATGAAAATAAACTAGTATTAAACAATTTACTGTTTAGACAGAGAATTGTTCAATAATTGTTTTTAGAAAGGTTTTGAAAAGTTAACAAATATATCAAAGCAATGCAATCACTCCAATCACCAATTCGTTTTCTTAACGATTTACTCAATATTGAATGCAAACGTAATTGAGAATTTTGATAAATTATATTTATTCTAGTGAGCTTCCTCCAGGCATGATTGGAAAATGTTAGTAAAAATTTACAAATTTTATGAAAATTGTTAAAAATTGACTATAAAGGATAATAACTCCTTAGGGGGTCGAATGACAATTTTAGTGATTTGACTTATTTGTAAATCTTACTTTTCTGAACATTATTGCTGTTTACAGTTTATGTCTATCTATAATAATATTCAAGATAATAACCAAAAACAGCATAATTTCCTTAAACTTACCAATTTAGGGGCAGCAACAAAACAACGGGTTGTCCGATTCATCTGAAAATTTAGATGCAGATAGATCTTGATATGACAAACAATTTTATCCCGTCAGATTTGCTCTAAATGCTTTGGATCTTAAGTTATAAGCCAAAAACTGCATTTTACCCCTATGTTCTATTTTTAGCCATCTTGGTTGGTTGACCGGGTCACCGGACACATTTGTTAAACTAGATACCACAATGATGATTATGGCCAAGTTTGGATTAATTTGGCCCAGTAGTTTCAGAGGAGAAGATTTTTGTAAAAGATTACTAAGATTTACGAAAAATGGTTAAAAATTGACTATAAAGGGCAATAACTCCTAAAGGGGTTAACTGACCATTTTGATCATGTTGACTTATTCGTAAATCTTACTTTGCTGAACATTATTGCTGTTTACAGTTTATCTCTATCTATAATAATATTCAAGATAATAAACTAAAACAGTAAAATTTCCATCAAATTACCAATTCAGGGGCAGCAACCCATCAACGGGTTGTCCGATTCATCTGAAAATTTCAGGGCAGATTAATCTTGACCTGATGAACAATTGAACCCCCATGTCAGAGCTGCTTCAAATGCTTTGGTTTTTGAGTAATAAGCCAAAAACCGCATTTTACCCCTATGTTCTATTTTTAGCCATTGTGGCCATCTTGGTTGGTTGACCGGGTCACCGGACACATTTTTAAACTAGACCCCCAATGATGATTGTGGCCAAGATTGGAAATAGTTGGCCTGGAAGTTTCAGAGGAGAACATTTTTGTAAAAGTTAACGACGATATATTGTTAATTAGGTTGTTGTTTACTGACAAGTGCCCATTACATAATTAATCATTAAATGATAATGAAATAATTTTAGGATATGGCATTTAACAAGCTTGTGACTGTCTTGGTATACCAAGGCTGCATTACAAAACAATTATAATTAATAATTATAAAGAAAGAACACACATAGATATTTACAATTATATACACATGTGAACATCCTTAGTAAATTTTCTGTAAAGGGTAATAAGCTCCATTGTTTCACAAAAAAATTCGTATTACATAAAATAAAATTATTTAAAACAATGTGACGTCATATGTATACTAACAATGTCAAACATGAAAACCAGACGTATTTATACCTTTCGCATGCTCCGGAATGGTATCATCGTTGACAAAAAGGAGATTTTGAGGCTCAAAATGTAACTTTCTTGTTTATTGTGTGAGAAATTAAATACAAAAAAATAAATCAAAATCCAAAATGGTTGCATTCTGAATAACGGACTGGTAGAACGTGGAATTTACCCCTTCAAAATATTTGTCAACGTCTAATGAAAAATATCGTTACAAACGATTTGCATCAGAATGTGTTCGTATCTAGTTCGGTAATATCAAGAGCATGTCAATTTGTATCGACTTCGCGTATTTATTTAGTATGTTTGGTGTGGACGTGTGCTGACCTTTTGAGTGTAATTAATTTGTTGTCATATACAACCCATCATGTGCTTTGCTTGACATTGTAAGTTCTTGTTGTTAGAATCAACAATAATAAACTAAAACACAAAAAAATACACTCCAACATTTTCTAAATCAGTCATCCTCCTCTTGATCATTCACGTCACGCTCATCGATATCATCCATAACATCCTCATCATTCATATCGACATATCTTTCATATAAATGTCCGTCTTCTGAGTCCACATTAGCGATGTCTTCATTTGAAATATAATTTTAAACAATCACTCATTGGTTTTAGTTTTAAACGTATGCATATTTTGTTGAATAAAACTGACGAAACAGCAGTTGTCTAAATGCGCATCTGGTGCAGTAAAGTATTATTGAATGTCATCTCAAATATGTTTTTACATTCATGTATCAAAAATGTTTTTGTTTCATTGATCACACTGATAAGTTTTGTTAAATATTGTCATTCTTGCTCTTTTTTCATAAAACGAACGAGATATATATATATACTTAGTATTAACTCAATACTGACGACTTCAAGTCGAAACCTCCTGATTGCACTTGTGCTAGTTCCCAATTCACATATAAACCGGCTGGCCACGTTATTACCGGTGACCTCAACATTATTAATAACACTTCCCTACGAAATGTTTTATCGAAATGTACGAAATATCGTGACCCTAATCCATCAATTGGAAATGACTTTAAAATTTTGATGGATTCAGTCGAGGATTATTCCAGGCAATTGGCTAAGGGCGAGAAGGAAGACGTAGACACTCTTCCCAAATTAATTAAGACAGTGAGGTCGTTGATACAAATCATAATTAAGAAAATGAATGGGTCTATCAATGCTCTTGCTACGTAAATCTTTAAAGACCAAAATGTTGCAAAACACTTCGCCTACATTCATGACAAATATGTCCCCGCAGATAAAGCCACACACAACATAGTTGTTGTTTGTAAAACTCATTACATTAACTGATTGATAAACGAATTATGTATTGACAATTCGCTTGGAAAGTCAACATATACCCTCACGACACTTACCAAAGAGGAAATCCTGGATAATCATAGGTCTGTTCTATGTTCCTTTAGAATTTCAACCGAAGATGAAGAACTGGATTGTTCATCACGGTATTGGATACCTAAACTGCATAAATGTCCTTACAAACAACGGTATATTGCTGGGTCTTCCAAGTGCTCCACGAAACCTCTTTCTAAAATAATAACGTCTATTTTATCAGCCGTTAAAGACGGGCTTCAAAATTAGTTTGAAACTGCCTATTCTAGAGTTGGTGTGAATCAGATGTAAATACTTAAAATTTCCAAAGATCTTTTAAAGTACATGCAATCTAACTCTCTTTCATCTTGTAAGTATTAAAACATTTTACTTTTCTACACTTTACACAAGTATATTTCACATTCCAAACTAAAAAACAAATTGAAAGGGTTGGTATCTTGTCTTAGGGAGGGATCACTCTGATTCAAACAAAAACAAATTATCTGAAAGTGACATTATCAAGATGCTTGATTTCTTGATTGACAACATATTTGTTACGTTCAGAGGACGAGTTTTTCAACAGACTGTCGGCATTTCAATTTGAACAAATTGTGACCCTTTTCTTGCCGAATTGTTTCTTTATTATTATGAGGCTGGCTTCATACAGAAACTTTGCAGGAAGAACGATAAGAAGTTAGCAATATCCTTTAACTCTACTTTCCGCTATATAGATGATGTTCTTTCACTAAATAATAAAAAAAATTGTGACTATGTTGAACGCATCTATACCATCGAACTAGAGATAAAAAATACAACAGATACAGTTAAGTCGGCCTCATATCTTGACTTACATCTAGAAATTGACAATGAGGGTCGGTTGAAAACAAAACTTTACCACACAAGATGATTTCAGCTTTCCAGTTTTCTAAGTAGCAACATTCCAACAGCACCTGCAAACGGTGTATACATCTCCATATAAAATACGATATATCCGTGCTTGTATTTCCTATCATAATTTTTCTTGATAGAGGGTTGCTGCTCACAAGGAAGCTGTTAAACCAATAGTTCCAAATGGTGAAGTTGAAATCATCACCCCGTAAATTTTACTGACGCCATCACGATTTGGTTGACCGTTATGGAATAATTGTTTGACAAATGATATCGGAAATGTTCCTTACGTCGTAACTACAATCCCCTTCCCTTTCATGAATGTGACTTACCGAATTTGACTATTTACCTGATTTTTTATCGCATAAGCAACACGACGGGTGCCACATGTGGAGCAGGATCTGCTTACCCTTGTTGAGCAACGGAGATCACCCCTAGTTTTTGGTGGGGTTTGTGTTGTTTATTCTTTAGTTTTCTATGTCTTGTCATGTGTACTATTGTTTGTCTGTTTGTCTTTTTCATTTTTAGCCATGGCGTTGTCAGTTTATTTTCGATTTATGACTTTGACTGTCTCTATTGATTCTTTCGTCCCTCTTTTACTTTAAATAATCTTATCAACTGTTGATATGACGTTTTGGAGATCCGCTAACAAATTATTTCTGGCTTTTTTGCGAACATTTTGGCTGTACTTTATCAGTGCCATTACTTTATAAGCATAAACTAACTTTTGTACTTTTGTATTGTTATACTAGTTATTTGTTGATTAATATACATGTAACTTCTAAAATGTGTTTGACTTGTAAGTAATTCTATCATTGTCCATTTGATTCTATATATTTGCCGAAAAAAATCTTAAAACTTCATGTTTTGGATTTATATTTTTTTCCTTGATGTATGTTAGTATATAATATTTACGAACCCTGAATATTAATTTCACACATTTTAGTCAATAATTAAAAAAAAAAATTCCCAATAGGTATCTTTTTTATAATTTTTTTGAAAGGATGATTACCTGATGGATAAGTTTTTTTATTAAAGAAAAAGAATATGAAATTATTAGTCAGACTGTGTTTACTAGTATATTAAATGGAATCAAAGATAAAAAAGTCAAATAGGCATTATCAATTTTAATTGTATTTGATATACTAAGTATACTAGTATCACACAATGTACCAGCTGTCACCAATATGGTATTATTCATACTTTGATTTCCGAGAAAGCAGACTGATGAACCCGAAATTATTGATACTTTTTCTTGTGAAACATGTTAAATTATACAATTGCAATATGTTAGCACGCAAGTAAGAAACCTAGTACTTTTGTCAATAGAACATTTTGGAACAACTACAAGACCGGTCTTTTGTGAAATGTTATCATTTGATATCTCTGGATATTTAAATTAATACACAATAAGGCCACTTTACCCAACATTGATATCTTTTTTGAAGATTCAATTATATTGATTTATATCATTGAGGGATAATTAAACCTAGGCTTTTACGAAAGCATTGCTTCATTTGAAGTTGAAATTATATATATATATAAAAATCATTTTATTCTTTACTACCGCTCATTTAAGATTATTTGTATACTCTAAAAAGTCATTAATGAAATATCGTTCTATCGTGTTTATATATCTAAACGACAGAAATATGTAATCGCACAATGCAAAATATTCGTGATTTCCAAAATAACATTTATTACGTTAGGTATGGTTTGAGTAGGTAAATGTGGTCAAGCATTAAAACAAAATGTCATAAATAGATGGACTAAAGGTCGACAATAGATAAACTCAGAATCATCGTTCTTGAAACTCTTGTGTATATTTCATCATTATTGACTCAAAGTTTTTACTTTTAACATTACTTCGTGCATCATAAAAATTCGAATGAATTTATGATTGCCATAATTTATTTACCTCAATGGTTTATGAATTAGAAATCCAACAATAAAATTATACTGAAAAAATATGAAGACACACGACTCTAATAAGGCAAAATATTATTCATATTGAAATGTAAATACTAAAAAATGTTCGACACAATGTGTATATATATATAAAAGGCCCAAACTATGCTCCCCATATGCCTAACATAACACTATGACAGAACACTAAAATAACACCAATTGCCTGACAGTATAACATTCAGTCTGGCGTACTAAATTATAATCCTGGTACCTTTGATAACCATTCACATTACTGATAATAATATACTACCTGGTTATACCTTCATGTCAGAGTTGTCATCCCCTGTCGAAAGTCTTACAGCTTTTTAATTTTGTATAGACACAAGAAAGTATATAAAATCCGGATAACCTACTTATCGACGTGCTAACATTATAACTAAATAATTTATTATAGCTTAACCAGAGTTATCTATCGTTAACTAGCAAAATATATCTGGGAATTGGAATGATTAAAATGTATGATATGTCCCATCATTGACTACAAATGCATTACTTAGGATGAATGTGTCATGTGAACGACAAATATTGTCGATCAAAACTGTCTGATAAAACCAATGAAGTTTTAGTTATGGAGATATCAAGCAACCTATAAGACAAAGAGGCCGGACTAAACAAAGGTGCAAAACATTTTTGCCTTTAAAAAATCATGGAATTTGATATTCTAATCAAATAGGTGAAGTTGGTTAAAGTTATTCAATGTTTGGATTAAGTCTGTGATTATCAGAGCTTGTACGAATGTGGTAACGCTTATTATTATAGGCATGTATATTCTTCTATATACTTTCTGAAGTGTTAGTTCAGTTGGTTTGCAGACATATTGAGGTTTGCCTTGTAGCTTCTTTCAATTGCATGAGATCGCTGTGTACTAAAAATAATTAATAAGTGCTATATGATGTTG
The DNA here is from genome assembly GCA_037788925.1 of Mytilus galloprovincialis. Classification (NCBI taxonomy): domain Eukaryota; kingdom Metazoa; phylum Mollusca; class Bivalvia; order Mytilida; family Mytilidae; genus Mytilus; species Mytilus galloprovincialis. The sequence continues at coordinate 55,613,787 of CM075341.1, forward strand.
CAACATTTATTTAAACGACATTTAAATTGTATGAAGACTTCGGTGTTTAAATCAGTCATCATTTTGTGAATCATCAACATAACTTTCATCGATATCATTCACGTCACGTTCATCGATGTCATTCACATCACGCTCGTCGATATAATTCATGAAAGTCTCGTCGATATTATTCGTAACATCATCATTCATATTGACATTCCGTTCATCTACATGTCCGCCTTCAAGATTCACAATCTCGTTGTCTTCATCTGAAATATAATTTGACATGATTCAAATATTAACAATAAACACAAATCAAAACAACACATACAATAAAGATAATACTGATACAATTCACTATTTCAAAGACATTAACGTTTTATTATTAAATGATCCAGAGCAGCTACTATAAACAATACAACCATTTAAAAATAGCACGATATGGTATGATTTCTAATGAACAAACCATCTACAACAGACTAAAAGACATAGAACTTAACAACTTAAGGTAATTATTGACGAGCAACATACATACCGCATACCAATATCAACAAAATATGTTGACAAATAAAATTCCAGAAAAACATTTAAACAATAACAATTATCTTTGCAATATATACTTCTTTCATGTATTTTACCGGGGATTGAATGGCATTTAACAGTATTGGAGATATGTTATTTACATATCCTGCTTTTCTTTGTATTGTGTTTCATCTTACACATTCTTTTGCCTTTTGAAGGTGTTATAGTAGATTGCAATACGAACAGAGATGTACTATGTATCAATGTTGTCTTTTATCGTAATGCAAGAAACAAATGCTAGTATGTTTTACATACTCATTAAGACGATAGTGAAAATGTAATACGTATTTAATTTATCTGAAAACAAATACAACAATGTAAACACTAAAAACAATGGATAAGTACCACAAAAAATTGATGTAATGGTGTAACCTTTAGACACTTTTCTAATTGTGATATGCTCATGAGAACGAATGAAATACATCATGCTTCACATGTTGTTTGTGCAACTTTATAAAATAAGCAACTCGCGTTGATTAAATTAGACTTAAAGGGGCACTAGCTACGAGATATATAGAAATACTAAAGTAAGATTTTTTTTTGTGCAATCAATAATGAAAGTGAAATAGTGAAATAATAATTCGCTTTTAGCAGCCAAAATTGTTCAATTTTGTCAAATTAAGCGAAGAAACATTGATAATTACTCATTCACTTGCAAGTGAATTAGTCGACCTCATTAAATCCGTATTCATGTGAACTTCAATTTAACCCCTTGCTAGAGATTGACAACGCATGCATTGTACGTGTACTGGTTATTTAAAGAAAAAGAATGTCAACAATGAAAGTGAAACTACGGTAAATCATTTGTTTACTGATTCGATCCATATAAAATCATTCTTATACTGTTAAAACAATGAGAAACATATAGTTTTAATCTATAAAATAAACTCAAACAGACCAATAAAAATCCAATAGCACGTGTTGGTTTAATCTATTCATATCTTCATTCATGTTTACATCGCTTATATGGTCATCTGAGGTCAAATCGATAGTTAATTAGATGGCGTCTGGACTAAAATACACACGAAACGAACCTACTTATTATCTACCCCATGCTCTGTAAACTGTTTATTTTAGACTTTTGGTAGTTTGGATAAATGTTTTACACTGTTATAAATCAAATATGAGAATTTGAGTCAAATCGGTGACCACGAATTTGACAGCTAGTGCCCCTTTAACCAACTATTTTCTTCGGAAAATGTCTGTATACAGTTTAGTAATAGGAAGTAGTTGGGACTTTTTCCTTTGATTGTTAGCGTTTTATTTCAGTTTAATTTCTAGTGGTATTAATTCTTGTTTTTTTTTATGTATATGCGAGTTAAGAAAAAAAATACTTCTCGTAACTTTAACGCAATCAAATATATCTCGATATTTAAACGTCCTTTTCAAGACTATTGAAATAAGAATTATATGATAACGTCAATAAAGGCAACAGTAGTATACCCTGTTCAAAACTCATAAATCCATGGACAAAAAACAAAATCGGGGTAACAAACCAAAACCGAGCGAAACGCATTAAATATATGTTATTAATATCCCTTTACAATTACCTTAGATTACTTCATACAGCTGAGGGGATTTATATTTGCACTTCACTCATACAGTGATCCAAAATTGAGAAAGTTAAAAAAATATTACAAAAATACATAGTATATCACTAACAAACTATATATTTAACATTTAATTTATTCCAAGACCCTAACAATGCAAGTTATGCAGCATTTGAATTATGAACCTTGAATTTCATTATCTAACGTGGCTCGTTTTCGTCCTGCATATATGGTGGGATGTCTTGGCCATCTTGGATATCTTGGATATCTTGGATACCTTGGATATCTCGGTAATCTTGGTATCCGTGGCATTCTTGGCCAACTATATCCGTCACAGTAATCAATTATACAAAGCGATGATGTAATAACCAACAACAGCAAGATGTTTCTCTTCATTTTCAAACTGGAAGACAATATACAGAAAACACAAAATCAAATAGTTCACTGGTTGTAAGAAAACTTGCACTTAATACATTCGGTACCACTAACTACTGTTTATCCTAATTAGGTTTGTAGAAATTACTACACGTTTATATTAAAACAAACAAGTACTACTCTTAAATGACCAGCACTACAAGCACTAAGACAAAGATGAAAATATCATAAACAACACGTCAGACAATTTTCTATCATTAATAACTGAACATGTCAGCTTTCCATTGTTTAATACAAAATAGTAATATATATATATATAGAAAAAATAAAACAAACCTTTGTTCTGAATAGTCTACAATTTTAACCAGGTTGAAGTGGTCAAATCACATTTAACTGAATTAGGGAACAGTTGATTATATATTTAGGTATAAAGGTAACAGATGGTAGCAGACATCGTATCAAATGCATAGTTTTATCATTTTTCCTAGAAACAACACATTTCTGACTAATCCATTACAAATCACACAAACAACCGCAATTTAAATATATAACTAAAGTATTTAGAAAAATAAAAACACAGTAGCTGGTTTGCAATTAAGGGCAATGCATCATAGCAATGGAATTATGCTAATATGGCCACATGTACAATATTTATTAATTTCTCATCTCAATGAACTGTTTGATAAACGCCCAGTGGCAAATGTTTCATTCATGTTCTTGCTGAAATTACACTAACAAAAATACAAAAGGTTTGTCCTGTAATGGGATCGACTTGGATTAATGGAGAAAACATTCGGTGTGGCATAATTTTGTTCTGGTTCACTAATTATCATTTAGACCTCATTGTATATGTAAAGCGTATGCATTTCGAGAAAAAAAAATATTATCTCAACTATACATATATTTGGCAAAACCTTTCGAATTATGTATTCTCAATAAACTCCGAAATCTATTTGGAACTTTTAGTTGTTTAATTCGTTTGTCTCTTGTGAATGTTTAGAAGAAGAAACGTCAAACTTATAGTTTGGTCTCTTTATCAGTTTTAAAAGCATCTCTGTTTTTGTTAATTTTGAAATCATTTTGTATGAATCGTATTCAAACTTATTAATGCTTATTAATAACAGATGTGTGAGATTTTATTACCTCACATGTTAAAAAAACCAAGTACTTGATGTTATAGTTTGATCAATACTTTAAAAGGCCATACTAAATGTAAATACAATATAGTTAATATCATCACTTTTATTCATAGAAGTAAATTTATCAAATTTAAAAAAGAAACAGATTTAAATAAACAACAATTACTGAAGGCATTTTAATTAAATGAAAGAACACATTTTTTCAATATTTTTTAAAGGCAAAATTACAAAAAAAATAGAATTAAATGAAGACGCAAGTAAACAGTCTTTTAACAATAGTGCGGAACGGAGTAAAATATTGCACACACTGTTAAAAGGCCTGACTGTTAACAATTGATATTTCGCTTGGCATTTCAACGAATTTTTCCCATTCTATCCATGCAGGTCTGTGAAATATAGCTGATGCTTTTTTTAAGTATCCAGATAAAAAGTATTTAAAATATGACTTATTAAAACAGAGCTGCCAATACCACAAGTAAATTTAAAAGGTAAATCAGACAAGATCAAAAGTGAAATTTAGAATAGATCCGGTTAGTTAACTTATCGATCTTGTTGAAGTTGTATTCAAAATATAGTACTATATCTGTGTCATGTATTATTCGATTATCTCCCAAATTTATCCTCTAACGGAAAATGTCAGATGAAATATATTTAAGGGACATTCAAACGCATTAATCAAAAGTAAACTGATAACGACACGTCAGAAAGTAAAAACATTTAAAGATAAGCAACAGTATGCAAAATACAACAAAGACAATCAAAGACAAAGCGACTAAAAGTTTTATTTTTCAATATTTTTGGAAGATATTTTTACTTAATATTCATGATATTGAAAAGCTCATTTACAACGCAGTACACATGTTTTGGCTACATGAATCAGATGAATTTAGCATTTAAAAGCTTTCAACAATTTGATGATTCCTTGAAAAAAAAACATTTGGCAGTGAATATGACACATATATCCATACTATAAATAACCAGTATTTACTTCGAATTGTTCACCACGGAATATAAATAGTTATCAAAGGTATCAGGATTATAATTTAGTACGCCAGACGCGCGTTTCGTCTACATAAGACTCATCAGTGACGCTCATATCAAAATATTTATAAAGCCAAATAATTACAAAGTTGAACAGCATTGAGGATCCAAAATTCCAAAAAGTTGAGCCAAATACGGCTAAGAAAATCCTTAGTTTTTCGAAAAATTTAAACTTTTGTTAACGGGAAATTTATAAAACATGACCACATTATTGATATTCATGTCAACACCGAAGTGTTGACTACTGGGCTGGTGATACCCTCGGGGACGAAACGTCCACCAGCAGTGGCATCGACCCAGTGGTGTAAACAGTTATAAAAGGTACCAGGATTATAATTTAGTACGCCAGACGCGCGTTTCGTCTACATAAATACGTCGCACAAATTAGAATGTTTTATTATACATGTTATACCTCAGTATGTTTTTTCTATATACAAAATAATGAAATTGCTGTGCTATTTCATTCCACAGAACCATTTGCCAGTCAATAGTTTCAAAGACTATTGCCCCGGTTAATAGTTTCATAATAATTTTATTATTTTTTCTGTACTTTATCATGCTTATTTTTCATTGGACCATAATGATGGCATTGACTACTCTGCTTGGTTACGTATGCTTTGCAACGTAAAACTCTAATATTGTAAACGATGGAATCTGTTTGTGTGTGTCGATTGTAATTTCACTTACAAGAAGCAATTATAAAAGATAAAGAAAATCTTCACAGGATTTTTTTAAAGATCTAAAATATAGTACCGTATTCATAATATGGGTTCGCTCTTCGTATATTAAATGTGAATTTGAGTTTGGTGTACTTTAGCTAGAATTTATTTTAAGAACGGAAAGTTTAACACGGGTATTTCTAGCCTTGATTAAAATTAATGAAATATTTATAAATATAAAACGAATTATGAAAAAAAGTATAGTTCATATGATGTGCATGTAAAGTTATGTGGCATTTTTCTTTTCTTTCAGATGATATATATATACACTTTTAGAAAATTAATTATTTTGTATATAAAAACACCTTATGGCTGTGTTGTTCAGTATAATTAAACACCTAATGACTGGTTGTGCGGGTAATAGCAAGTTTGTTGTCCTTTAGCATATTAACTATTGCTCTCGACTTTGCCTCGAGCAATAGTTGGTATATCAGGGACAACAAACTTGCTATTACCCTAACACCCAGTCAATAGGTGTATAATTTTACACTAATGTGAAAATATAATCTAAATATGTATCGGTATTAAGTAAACAAAGATTTTGTTACACAAAGTAAAACCTAAATAGATTATACATTTAATTTTGCGATTTATTCCTCCACCTTTAATATCGAGTGTCGGTATACCGCTGTATGTACTTCACGGTCTTGCGGTAACATTATATTTTCCAACATCTCCAACGTACACTTTTCCCTGTAAAATAATAATGCAAATATTAATGATATTCTCTTTTTGTTTTTTAATAGTACAGTATTACCATTCAGAGAGTACGAACATAACTATTGTTTTAAATTGTAAAAACATTGTTAGATAGCTTTGCAACTGACAAACGCCATGACTAAAAATGAAAGAAAGACAAACAGACAATTAATAGTACGAATTAAATTACAAAGAAAACTAAAGACTAAGCAACACGAACCCCACCAGAAACTGGGAGTTATCTCAGGTGCTCTGTGTTTCTTAAGCATACATTCTTAATACTAGATTTTGTTCGAAACCCTTTTTATTGTATGACTATACATTTTCTGTTTTCAAATTGGCATCAAGCATAGCAAAACCTTTTTGATAAAACGTTATATTCACCACGGCAAATATTACAAGAGGTAAACATAAGATTTGGAACAACGTCCAAGTACCGAAAAAACAGATTTCTCAAGGCAACGTCAATGACGTAGGTTTTTGACGTCAAGTAAATTACGGTTTTTCAAAAAAATTAACACGTACATGTCTAGTTTGATATCTTCGTATATTTGTTGGTTTAAGTTTATTACAGTTTCTCAGAGTTGTAGACATATTTCCTTTCTTAATATAATGGGCAGTAATACGTCCACCATTTTTAGTAAGGTTTTTTTAAGCAACATGTTTGAACAAATATCTTCCGCCGGTCCACAACAAACGTCCACCAACAGCTATAGTGGCAGCTGGCAAAACTCTCTTCCTATTGCTATCACTGTCAGCAACTAAATCTTGTTTCCCAGTATAAATATCTTCAAATACATATATATTTGTACAATCTTAAAATAACATTATCCAATATCGTTCAAGTCAAACTGTATGACAATAGTAAAGTTTGAATTAGAATTTGCAAATCCATGTCAGTATTAAATATCCCAAATTATCAACAAATAAAAGGACACTTGAATGTATTAATTTCTTTTATATGTTTAATGATAGTTTTGGATTACATTCTGAAACGAATTTTTATACCCCTCGACTGAATTTCCACCATCATGTTACCACCGCGATAAAGCTTTCTTTGTGCAGATACGGCAAATAGCAATCACCAAATAATCATTTTAAACTGACCGAGTGTTCCAACAAACTTCTCATCAATAGCATCTACGAAGCCTGTCAGCTGTTTGTCTGAAAGTTTCTCTACGTCAACCCCTTCGATAATAAACCACAGGCATGCTGAAAAACGACTGTAATTACCAACATGCACTGAAAAACACATCTGCACATCATTTACTTTGTCATATAGTTATGACTATTTGACAACCCTATTTATAAGTTTTGAAAACTATATTTCTGTGAACTAACTTTTATTGGTAAGGAAGTAAGTGATACTTGATACAAACACAAATTGTGTCGATCCAACTATTGTCCATTAAAATAATGTTATGGTAATTTGTTGATACGTTTCAGATTATTAACGAAAAGCCTCTATGTATCGAACAAAACTTTAATATATTTTTCCCTGAATTAGGTTTTTAATGTTATATGCTTTCCAAATTCATATGTCGAAAATTTCAAAAAATTTACACGAAATAGTTGAATTGAAAATTAAAAGGATTATAATATTTTTGATTATATATTCAATCATATTACTGAAGGCAATTTGTTTAATGTCTAAAAGAAAATCGACTAACCCAACAATAATTTACAAATGCACATATCTTAAAATATTGACGACTTATTAAAACATCTTATAAAAAGGCTAATTTATTGAGACATGGATCAACAATGAACAGTAAAATAACAATATTTATTAACAACGTAAAACGTGTTGATATATTGCACCAAGTGCTGCAAGACATCTGTTCATTAACTATTTATTGATAGACATTTTAAATCTGACTCTCTCTACAAATGAGACGACAGATACTAAAGGGACATTCAAATTCATAAGTCGAAAAAAAACTGACTTCATTAGAAGGTCACATTTGTTGTGACATTTGAAGCATATACTGTATCATATGTGAAATAGATATCCCATAACGTCAACCAAGTCGTGATGGCGTTCGTATAATGACAATGACAATCAAAACCAAGGGGTAAACAACATAAACAAAGACTCACAAAACCAAAAGACATCTACATCAGCGGTTATAAATAATTTATATGGAATAACTCGAACGCCACTAAAACCATGGAGTAAAATTATGTGCTCCGGAAGGGTAAGCATTTCCTGTACCGTATACGGCATCCTTCGTTTTATTTCCTTTTCCAGTTCGGTAATGATTGAAGGTTATTATGAATTAGAAAGAATATCAGATATGATTTCTTACACACTTTTGTCATAATGGTCAATCAGCTCATGATGGCGACCGAAATAAATCTTGAGTGATGACCTTTATTTGATTGATTCATAGCCCTGTCTTATCAACGTAATTTACAATTTACGAATCTAACCAGCAAAATATCACCTTTATGTTGTATAATAAAAAGAGAGTTTTCTTTATGTATCTTGAAAAAGTATAATCAATGAAAACAGAACTGTAAAAATCAAAAGAGGATTATAAATATTGAGAAGATTAATTAAAATGTTTGAAAATGTATGGCTCAATCAGGTCATTTTTGTTGAAGTTCAAATAATGAATGCACGACCTGTATGCACATTAATTTCGATTATTTATGGTGCAAAACATGAGTTATCTTCAATATTTAACGTTGTATAATTAAACAAAAGTACGACGACAAATAATTCAGGGACACACAAACTCATAAAACTAAATTAAACTGACAACGCTGTGGTATAAAACGAAACATGCAAAAAGACCTTAAACAAAGAACAATATACATGATATACATGATGTACAAAACACAAAAAAAGACTAAGCGACATGAACTTTACTTTGCAGATAAGCTTAACAATAGAACTGTTGGACACATGTGTTATTATTTTTTGTCAGTACATGCTGAAAAGGTAAAATCACTAAAACAAACTGAACACCGATAAAAATTCGAAACTGAAATCAAATGCCAAATCAAAAGTTATAAGTTTTTTTTTTCAACTTTTTTTAAAACATGTTAAACATAATGATATAACGCTTATGTCCAATACAGTATGTATGTACATGGTATTGGCTAAATGATTCTCTCTTTTTTTACGTTCAATGTTTGATTATAACATATATTTCCTTGAAAACTAACTTTTGGCGACAGCATAAAAAATACTTTGAATCACCAGTATTTACTTCGAATTGTTTGAACACGGAATATATACACGTGGCACAATTGTGGTCGACTATCAATTAACAATGTAATATAACACTGACCATGCTGATGTAGTTATATGATGGATATCGGTACTATTATTGATTTTGATAAACAAAATGAAACCTTACTTGATGTACATTGCTATACAGTTGTGAACACGTATTTTTGTGAGTGTATTTTAAGTTTAGTGCCCTACTGATGAACCAAGTCGTGTCCAACGTAATATTCGGTCTGCAAGATAACTGCGATTGAGAGCTTTATAACCTGTTTGTAATACATGTCTCTGTTTATTTTGAGCCGTTGTTTTTGTTTTCTATCGAGATTTTTTGATTTTTGCTCGTGTAATACATCACATTACAGAATTATTTTTTTTAATTGGAGAAGATATTGTAGTGACTGATAGATGAACTTATCTGTATATATCCATATACACAGCGTATATTCTTGATTGTTTACGGTCAACAAAACTGACAAATCAAAACATACCTAACGAGGAGTTCATTCGTTTGAATAAAACCTCAAATTACATACTGGACATTGAACTCGATAATTAAAAGACAAAACGTTTCATTGAATCAATATCAGATCTTTCTATTTCTAATACAGTTACAGAAATGCCCCTTTCATTTGCAATATTTCGTAATGAGTGTACTGAAAGGGATGACAATTGCAATAAAACGAATACTGATTACTACAGAGGTGTATAATTTCTCTTCTTGTTTGAGTCTGGTGTTTGTAGGGCACATATGTGAATATTACTAAAAGATACATTCCTTAGAACATATTCAATGGAAAACAGACAGACGTAAAGACACTTTGCATAATTTCAATGATGAATTGTGTCTCTTAATATCTCATTTTTTTTGGAGACGCGTAGCTTTACAAAGGCCAAGCTTTAAAATCTCCATACAAATGTAAAATATCAAAATCAATACCAGAAAAACTCTGTGAAACTGTTGCATTGTCTGTAGAAACTAATTAATGAGGCGTCATATGTATATACACGATGTCAAACATGAAAACTAGACGTATTTATACCTTTCGCACGCTCCGGAATGGTATCCATGGTATCATCGTTGACAAAAAGACGATTTTGAGGCTCAAAATGTGATTTTCATGTTATTTTGTGAGAAATTAAATACCAAAAATAAATCAAAATTCAAAATGATGGCTATCTTAGTAACGGATTGGTAGAACGTGGAATTTACCCCCTTTAAAATATTTGTTAACGTCCAATGAAAATTATCGTTACAAACGAATTGCATTAGAATGTGTTTGTATCTAGTAATGTACTATTAAGAGCATGTCAATTTGTATCGACTTCGGATATCCATTCAGCATATTAAGTGTGGACGTGTGTTGATCTTTTGATGTTTTTGTCAAGTCAGGAATATGACAATTGTTGTCCAATCGTTTGATGTGTTTTGTCATTTGATTTGACCATGTTATTAAGGACTTTCCGATTGAATTGTCCGCGGAGTTCAGTATTTTTGTGATTTTACTTTTTTTTGCAGAGTAATTAGTTTGTTGTCATATACAACCTATCATGTTCTTTGATTAACATTGAAAGTTCTTGTTGTAAGAATCAACACGAATAAGCTAAAACACTAAAGACCCTAAAAACGTTAAACCAATGTACATTGTTTAAAATTATTTTATTACTTTAAGATTTTTGAAGACATCATTTTCTAAGTCAGTCATCTTCCTCAGGATCATTCACGTAACGCTCGTCGATATCATCCATAACGTCCTCATCATTCATTTCGACATATCGTTTATCTAAATGCCCGTCTTGTAAGTCCTCATTCGCGATGTCTTTATCTAAAATGTAATTATAGATACATTACCAAAAGTATTTAAGAAAATAAAAAAAGAACAAAATTTGACAGGGAAATAAACATTGGGTTTGTTCTATGATTTTTTTTTGTAAACGTTAAAGTTGAAATGTCAAATAATAAAATATAAAAAGTTTTAAAAAAATTCATGTTAAAACAAGGGACATAACATATACACATAACAAATTAAAACTGATAAAACGTATGAGTCAACTTGAACATCTCACAATCGCAACATGAAAATTTGTTAGAATACACAGGAGAACTATATTGTTTTTTACTATTCTAGTAAGTATTTAAACTTTATAGATAGATTCAATACATTTGTATTTTTTTTTATCAGATATGATTTGACAACTACAAATCATAGATCAACTTTTCGAATTCTCATACGAAAATATAAATAGACCTTGAATGAAAATACCGTGTGATTACCTTATCAGTAAAGAAAACCGGAATACAATTTTGGAGATTATTATTTTTTAATGAATGCTATTTTTGACAGTCTAATTGTTTAGTTCTGCAGTCATTTGAAGCATTTTTGTTTCATTGATTATATAAATTGATTATAGGTTGAATTCCGATTCAAACATCCTTTAGTCCTTACAATATGGAAAGGTCATGCATTTCGTAGATGTTTGCCGATAAAATTTGCTTCCATCTTTTTTATAGTACGAACTTAGTACAGATACATTTTGAATAATTAACAATATACAACGCTTAACAATGAAAACAATATTGAAACAAACTCTCCGATATACAATGGCGTTTAATTGATTCGATTAATTACCTTATTGAATGACAAAGGCTGTAAATGTTGTATTAAATATGCATGTACCTTGAATATCGTCGTTCAATATCGCTCGTTTTTTATCTATATTTATTGTTGCAGATCGTGGCCATTTCGGTCGTGGCCAAGTTCATGGTGGCCATGAACGTATCCGTGGAGGCGACGGTATTCAAACCCGCCATCTTCGCCCCCATCCCTCACATCCACCCATCATACAAAGTGCAAAGAAAATAGTAATTTTCAGCAAAATAACTCCCTTCATTTTTAATCTGAAAGATATACAAATATATCAAAATGCTATTCGAATATTTCATTGTATTTCTTCATGCAGATGTTACATAAGAGGATGTTTTGTCATACGTCACTTTTAATAGTCCTTATGCTTCATTTTGTCTTGCATTATAGAAAAAATATATTTTTATTTTACATTTCAATTGATCACAATTAATTGGTTGTCCATAATCAGATCCTGGACTGGTCGGTATTTCGTTCCTTGATTAAGTCCGTTGACATACCATCAACTGGAAGAAGGGATTAATCTGACGAATGAAATTAAAAGTTTAGACAGTGCATTCATTTAGAATAAAAAAAGTCAATTAAATAATAAATTATGTTCAATAAAAGAATGAAGATGCCAAGATATTACAGACAAGTTCTATTTGAGTCAATTACAAGTAGTAAATAAAATCTCACCTATATGGCTATATCTGTGTTTGTATGTTGAAAGTTTATCAGCATATAGTAATCACAACATTTCATCTATTAACTATATAATACCCCAAAAGTGTATTATGTTCTATTACCAAAGCAGCAGATGTGAGCAAATATCGTAGCAGTTGTGAGGGAAAATAGAAAAATCAATATCGAAGAACTAAGCTAAAAATTGCTAACTAGCCACTTTTATGCATGTACATTTTCGTAAATTGACACTAACATAACTAGCACCTTCAGTCTATACATTTGACTGCATGTTATCTTTTGATTCGGGGCTATCTGAAGGTTCAGGAAGATCACATATAGTTACAATAATTTTTTACCATGTTGGTATATTACATGCTATTTTTTCTTATTTTATATGAAATATGTATACAGTGTAATGCTTTGTTAAATGGCAAGCTTTTGGATTGTTGAAAGGAAAGGAGAACAAAGAAAGTAAAGACATGTCATTGAGTACAACTTACGTCGAGTATAAACAAAATCTGCTTATAGTCACTCATTATTGCTAATTGGTGGGTTAACAATGACCCGAACGCTATTTTATTGAACTATCCTGAAATAGAGCTGCATAAAACTATTGACATGTTCATATCGTCCTTTGTACGGCAGACACGTGTTTCGTCTTCCAAAGACTCATCAGTTCAAAAGGTCATATAAAGTCATAAAGTATTCTTTTTATAAATGAAACACTGCAATTCATATTCAACCTGATCAAGGCAGTTATAATTCGTGGTTTGCAAATATCAAGCGTAATTATTTTATTTTTTATAGAGTAACAATTTCAAGAATTTAAATCGAAAAAAAAAATTATTATGCGCATCAGCTTTATCATTTTCTTAGACACGAGTTGAATATTTACGTACTTGGATAATCTTTTATTTTGTAAAACAGTGCACAAGGCATTTTTAATGCAAATGAAGTACAAAGGAACTACATTGTTTATGCATGATCAATTGTATTGATAAAACGTTATCGAAAACGACTAGGAAACATCCATTGTTGTATGATGCCAGAGAATTGAAATTATCAGAATCAATATAAAAAAGAAGAATTGGTATGATTGCCAATTAGACACCTTACCAAGAGAGACCAAATATTACAGAAATCAACAAGAAAAGGTCACCTTACGGCCTTTAACAATGAGCAAAGCCAATACCGCATAGTCTGATATAAAAGGCCCCTAAAGGACAAACGTAAAACTATTCAAACGAGAACACTAACGGACTAATATGTGAACAAAAGAATGAAGGAAAAACAAATATGTTACACATCAACAAACGAAAACCACTGATTTACAGGCTCCTGACTTGGATCAGGCACATCCATACTGAATGTGGCAGGGTTAAATATGTTAGAAGGATCCCAACCCTCCCCTAAACTGGGACAGTGGTGTAACAGTACAAGATAAGATCGAATTATACAAATCAGTTGAAAAAGGCTTAAATCAATTGACGTATATAAATAAAAATACATCTAACAAAACACCATCGTCGAAGTGGCCGGGTACATATATAATAAAACAACAAAAAGACACAGAGTACAGATCTGAGAGTACTCGAAGTTACTGACATCTAGGTCAAAGCTTCTAATAACTAATAAAAAAATCATGCATAGAAGACTTAGTTATCATCCGTACACGTCCAACATCCAATGGATTTAGTGTAAAGACGACGTAAAACATTACCTTCTGCAATGTCAAAATACAGGTATAGACATATTGTAGATTCATGAATGTGTATATGTATATAACAATGGTATTTAGTTTGCTTTTTATTTAGTGATGACAAAAACATATTAATACCAATTAAACATTACTCAACGATATAATTACAGTGTTTGTTAAGGATTGTTAACCTTCTAGAATAAGTTTATTTAAAGAATTGATAAGTTTACCAATATCGTTTTTCAATTTCCGGGCACGGTAAACAGCATCTTCGTAAAATGAGGATGTGCTATCCCGTTTGAAACAACCAAATTTCAAAACCATTTTTTTAGATTTATTGAAGAGTTTATCAAAGGTTTTAAGTAAATTGTGCTAACGAAATCCCTGACTTGAAAATTTACCAGTTATACATATATTACGTTATTCAAAATCAAAAACGTCACAAAAGACCCGGGAATAGCGAACGGGTTGTAAAATATAAACACCGGGAGATAGTTTTTAAATGAACATCAGCATCCAAAAGGAAAAAAGTAACAATTGGGAACGAAAAATCTTCCCTTTTGTCGTAAATATTAGTGTAGAGTCACCCGTGTACAACCGAAATATATAAATTTAGGAAAAAACAGTTACGACCGTTTAATATTTGATTTTTTAAAGTTAGTTTCTTTGGGTAAGTTTCGGCAGTATATTTAGAAAATTCTTGATTTTTTAACGAAAAAATATCATCAAGATAGCGGTTAGTGTTGTTAAATTTATCGATTAAATGCAACTTAGACAGGTCATAAACTGTGAGTTATAATAGTACAAAAAAAAGTCTGCTTTTAAAGGGGCAAACATAAGAGAACATTCGAATACGTCAAGGAGGAAATAACAGCTTCAATCATCTCATTAAACATTCAGTAAGTATATATCGCACATTTTGCTTCCTCATTAGACAAGAAGACTTTAAATGAGTTGCAGTAAATATATTTGTATTCAGATTGAACAAAAAACTATGAGTTTAATCTAGTTTCAATGCTTTCCAAGTTACACAGTTACCACTTGCATTTTATGTGAATTGTTAGGTTAGTTGTGCATTCTAAATCTTGATTTATAAGTATATTCTTTTAAATAACGCAGTAGGACAAATATTCTATAATTTATATATTGACAATAACCATCAAATTTTGAAAACTGACTCGTCGTTTACCGATCAGTCAAAATAACCATGTGTCACACCATATATAAGCTGTCATCAATCTGTAGTGATATTTATACTTTGTATTTGACAAATGTAAAGCATATAATGACTCATTTATTGATATTTTCATTGTGAACAATATGAAAGTATAATCTTACAAAATGGTGACACGTAAGCGAGAAACCAAGTACAAGTCTCAATAGAACATATGGGGAAATCTACAAGACCGGTTTTATTGTGAAAAAGTAAAATCACAAATTAAAGTACTGAAATCCAAGGAAATTTCCTCATTTAATGACATTTGATTAGTTATAAATTTGTTCACAATATGCAGATTATTCCCTACATAGTATTCGTTTTTTATAATGACATTGTCAGTTCGTTTTTGAACTTTCACTTTGAATATACTTTTGGTGTCCCCACCTTACACTCGATAGAAAAAAAAGGTTTAATCGAGTTCAAATGCAACGCTTTTTAATTTTATGGGTATTTTTCATATACCTTTACTCTAAATTTTGACTATCTACACTACAACGTGTGCAATGAGCATTAAACATTATCGTTTATAAATCTAAACTCATTCATGATTCTTAATTAGAAAATACATTAAATTGTAATATCTGAATTAAATGTAATGTGTAAGCTTTGCATGGGGAAACATATACAGATATGTACACATGTACATGTACCATATATTGTATATTTGTTTGAGCTTTTGATTTAGTACTTTACTTTTTGAATATTCAGTATTTTTGTGATTTTACTTTGTTCATACAATTCGAAATTTCACAATATAATTCTTTGAAGCGACAACAAAGATAAAACACCTTTACTAAAGCAATTTATTGTATAGCAATAAAATATTTTCCACAGAAAGTAACCAAAATTTAGCAGCGTGCAATAAATTCCAATATTGCACTAGTGCAATAAATCTTCAAAATTCATGACGTCATCAACGACAAAATTGTAGTTTAAAACAATGTTTACCTTCAAATATTATATTGCTATACAATAAAAGGGTTATTGCATGAATATTGGGGAATATTGCATTGCCCTCGTAGAACACATATTGCACTCGCAAGCTCGTGCAATATAAAATTCTACTTGGGACAATATTCCCCAATATTCATGCAATAACCCTATAATATCATACATTCTTTAGCCAAAATACAAAAAAAGTAAGACAGAAAGTATGGATATTAATTTTTTTAGAATATGCAAAGAATGTGAATAATATAACGGTAATACGTCAGGACAATTGTGTAAGTTTAAGAGTAAGTTGCACTTGTCAAAATACTTCATGTATTTTTGTTATGTTTGTACAATTGTGAAGATGATAGAAGCCGTTCATCTTTAGAATCAGTGTAAGAATAGTATAGGCTTAGGAAACGACAATTTCTAAACGGAAACGAATTCAAATTATATATTCCGGAAATCTGTTTAAAATGAGTTATCCGCTGGCAACTTGTTGTGGACGGATGTTACTCGTCGCATACGTCGATCTCTGAACAATTTGTGTTTGATATGTATTATTATTTGTCGAGAAAATTTGAAGACAACACAAGACAAAAAAAAATCTCCCTTATGAAGGAATCAGAAGAAAAAAAAACTGGCATGATTTCCGTGATGGTTTTTGTCTCTGTATATCTCATGTCATAAATTTTGTGGAGTGTACTCACCATTATCAAATTTTGCCATAATATGATTATTGACTTTACATAGAATAGAATTTAATGTAGTCTGCTAAATGATTTTAAACCTAGATTGGTATTATATTAATCTTGTCAAACTATATGGATTTCGCGGGTACATTAGTAGGGATGTATGTTGTCTTTTTGATGTTGTTGTTTCACTGTTATTGATTTTCTGTCATATTCAACCCTTCTTCTTCTGAAATTAACAGTAAGTTGATGTTGGTAGAATCGACATTTATAAAATCAACCAATGCAAAAATACATGTTGCAAATCATCATTATATTCTCACGATGTTTGAAGATATCATTTCGTCAATCAGTCATCTTCCTCTGGATCATTCACGTCACGCTCATCGATATCATCCATAACATCCTCATCATTCATATCGACATATCGGTCATCTAAATGTTCGTCTGCAGGTTCGCATTCGCGATGTCTTCATCTAAAGTGGAATTTAAGAAAATTAGGTAAAAAAAAATAGAAGAAAAAAATACAGACCTTACATGCTAAACACGACAAATTATCACTTTAGAATAAATATGGGCATCTTTTTGTACTGCTCAAACAAAAATATGTTTTAAAGAAGACTTATGTGTTTTCTTGTGGAAAACGTTATACTTGATTTGGCAAACACAAATAAAAGAACGTATATGTTTAAACGTTTGAAATCATTCAATTTATTATAATAGATATACATTTGATTTAAAATATCATATACCATGTATACGTAAAACTTTTCGAAACTGTTGAAACGAGTCTCCTGGAAAATCTTGCCTTTACAAAATGAGAGTATGTTAGATTCAAAACATAACAATAGAAATGTGCGGATAGTGACATATCTGAAGCATCACATTTGTAATCCCATAAACTATAGTTTTCATTTGAATTGATTAAATACCTCAATGAACAACAACGATTGTGAATGATGTATGATCATACATATGTGGCTATGTCTATGTTTTTAATAACGTATAGTAAACACAACAATTTATTTAGCTATGCATTACATAAACCAACATACTATAAACAGATGTAAGTACATATTGTATCAGTTTTGACATAAAACGATGAATATGATTTTCCAAAAAAAAAAAAAAATTAAATGATTCCTACAAATGTATAGACCTGGATTTTTGAAAACTAATCGATACAGACACCTTCCAACTTTGTCTAGGACGACAGGTAACCTTTCGATTAGGGGCTATCCAGAAGTTTACAAATATATTAATAATATATAGATAAAACAGCCTTATATAATGGTGGTTTTATATAAGTTTTATATATAAACTATTTTATGATTTTCTTGATATGAGTATTGCTCACAAGGAAGCTATTAAATCAAGAGTTCCAAATGGTGAAATTGAAATCATCTCTTCGTAAATTTTACGGACGCCATCACGAGTTGGTTGACCGTTATGGAATAACCGTTTCACAAATGATATCGGATAGTCCCCTACCCTTTCAGAAATGTGACCTACCGAATTAGACTATTTACCGGATTTGTTATCTCATAAGCAACACGACGGGTGCCACATGTTGAGCAGGATTTGCTTACCCTTCCAGAGCACCTGAGATCACCCCTAGTTTTTTGTGGGGTTCGTATTATTTGTTCTTTAGTTTTCTATGTTGTGTTATGTGTACAATTGTTTGTCTGTTTGTCCTTTTCATTTTTAGCCAGGACGTTGTCAGTTTATTGTCGATTTATGAGTTTGACTGTCCCTCTGGTATCTTTTGTCCCTCTTTTAAACATTGATTTATTTTAATAATGTGTTCCATTATTACATTCCTGCTCAGTTAAAGTAGAATTGTTCGATGGTTAAAAGCTTGAAGGATATTCTGAAATTTAGGTTGAATTTTTTTTTGACATATCATGTTCGGAAATAGGACTTACTATAGATTATGAAATACTTTTATTATGAAAAAAACTGACGTGGAAGAAGATCAAAAGCAAAATATCTCTATATTCCAAATCGTTCTTTCTTAAATACATTTTCAAAAGGAGAAATATTCAAATAAAAATCAGCATTCAAATTTATTTCATAAACAAATGAAAAAAATGTAAGCTTGACATTTTCCCTCAAATAAATATAATCATTGCACTGTTTTGATACACACACATACTACCCCCCCCCCTTCCCAAAAAAAAAAAAAAAATAAAAAAAAACACCGACAAAAAAACGACACATCTTTGAAATATAAATAATGTGAATTGACATGAACGAGGATCGACAGATTTTCTAAAATGCTATAATTTCCTAAAGCGAATCGACCATTTTTTTAATTCTGAGACAAAGGTATCAGTATCAACCCCAAAAATGACAATACATAAGAAAGATTACTAATGTTGATGTTAGCTTAGTAAAGTTCAAATGTAGAGAGACAATACAAAAAAATTAAAACTAACCTTTGTGTCTTGAATAATCTAAATTTTTCAAACTAAAGTTGTCCAAATGCCACGTTAATGAATTAGAGAAAACTTGATCATACATTTATAATGTCAACGTAACAGGTGTAAGCAAAAATCGTATCAAATTCCACTTGTTCATTTTTCCAAGAAACAATACGCTTTTGGTTAATTCATTGTTATTCTTATGAAAAGCATCAATTTACATTTACAGCTAATGTAATTGACACTTTTTTCTGTTTCCAGTTTTTGCTGGCACATATTTCTTTTTCACTTTCAAACTGTAAATTTATTTGTTATTTAATTAACTTATATGATTTTTTGTTTATCTGTTATTCTCTTGAATTTATTTTTATGGATCTACAAGATTCAAATTATACCTTTGTCTCTTAAAATTTCATAAATGTTAAAATGCTAGCAGTTGGCTTAACGTGGCAAATATTTCATTGATATTAAGGAATCAAACAAATGAATAAATAATTCAATACATTAGTCCTGTTATAAGGGATGAAAGGCGTGAAATAAGGACTAGCATTTGAAAATGAGTTTTTTTTTATAAGGAATAACATTTTGCTTTGAAATAGGTCACCTTAAGTCTATTTAAAAAATGGTGTTACAAAAGGTTTAAGCGTTGCACTCACTAAGCACCAGATATTGCTATGCATTCATACATATCGAACAGACAAATGGACGCCCCTAGATGGCAAGCGTTTTAATTAAGGTCAGACGAACACCAAAAGTGACTATATGTTAAGTCTCTAATATTCCTTAGTGTCTCTGGTTGTCCTTACAATGATGTTCAAAATAAAGTTTAACTTCATTTTTTTATTTGAAAGTAAATATCAGGACATGACACTAGAAATTGCATATATCATGTGTATTGCGTATTTATTGACTTCAGTTTTCATCTCTTAGACTTTGAAGGTAATACAGCATATTGAACAATTTTATCAATATATCAAATAGCAGTATGTATCGTAGTTTAACCGTCAAACCGATGATTAATGTTTTATTGATTGCAAGTTACATTAACGCAAGTTCAATGTTATCAATATGACTGCAATTTTATTGGGACCGGTTAACATGTATAAAGGTATGGGACTGATGCGAATTAGCACGGGACAAGTTTTGACGAAAATTAAAGAGTTATCTTGATTTCATCAATTTAGATGTGCATCTATGAGATAATTTAAAAGCAACCGATTTTTATTCGTACTTTGTGCTGTTAGACCACTGTTCTAGTTTATGGGAGTGTGAAGCGTTTTAAAATATGTCTGACCTCACAACAATTATCATGTGCCTGCTCAAAGTATCGAGTCTGTAGTTTAAAACATTAAAATCTTTCAAGAAAAACAGGAACCAATAAAATAGAACTACATAACTTTCAACTGCATGTGTTATCGGTTCAATTTCGAAGGAATAATCTTATGAATAATTTTTGAAAAGTATTTTTGAAAATAGCAGAAATTTAAAAAAAACTATAAATAACATGTGTTTAAACTCATACGATGACTAACTGTTTATTGATTGTCAATTAAACTTATGAAAATTGTATGTAACAAAGAGGACTCCACTGGCACTTGTTTAAACAATATAAAAATCGTTGAATTTTCAGAATCGAACTATCTTATGCCTGACGTTTTCCTACTTAGAAAATAAGTATTCAATTTTATTTTCAAAGATCTTTTGGTTAGACAAGGACTATTGTTGAACCCATGCAATTGTTAGACCTCTCGCCTTCTAGACTTACAACCTGCAGGTCTACTAAAAACAGTTATAGTAGTTGAAAAAAACATAATAATCATATGTATTGTTGTCAAATTTTGATTTATTTGAGCGAAACGTTATTTAGATATGTTCTAAATGTTTAACTGTTTACCAGTAAATCAAAGGTACCAGGATTATAATTTAGTACGCCAGACGCGCGTTTCGTCTACATAAGTGACGCTCATATCGAAATAGTTATAAAGCCAAATAAGTAAAAAGTTGAACAGCATTGAGGATCAAAATTCCAAAAAGTTGTGCCAAATACGGTAAGGTAATCTATGCCTGGGATAAGAAAATCCTTACTTTTTCGAATAATTTTATGTTTTGTAAACAGGAAATTTTTTAAATTGACCACATAATTGATATTCATGTCAACACCGAAGTGCTGACTAAAAATCTTCAATACATACACAATTTCCGAAATTGCACTTTCGTTATTAGCCGCAACCTTTCTACAAAAACACTAATACACAAAACGGGGATAAAGAATCGATAAGTAAAATATACAAATACTGCAAGCTCTAAATTTAGCCTGTTGTAAAAAATACGTAAACGACTGTTAAAGGTTTTAAAAAAATATATGCAAAGGCAAATACAGACAATGATTCGAAAATAACATATGAGGGGGATTAACTAGTTAAGGTATCTCAACCCCTGTTTGTCTCGATTAGTTTTATGAATATATACTATAATGGCGTACACTGTTTAATGCACACAAATAATACAAACATCTTTGGAGTATTCGTAGTATTTTGTGCAGCATTTTCGAAGGCTGGTTAAAAGTATCTGTGTTTGGCTAAGCGTTGATTCTACTCTTTGTATAACTATTCCATTGTAATAGTAAAAAATAAAAGATAAAAAACAAAAAAGACACACAGCATATTCACTTTTTGTATGTTGTTTTTTTAAAGTTGCACACTTCAAATAATATTTTTGTTGTCCTGAAATATTTATCAATATTATTAAAAAGTGTTAAGCGCGCAAAATCGACATTAGTTGACGTACAATGTATTATATTATTTAGTGATACCGACAATCAATGAATAGATATACATATTTGTAACATACCTTTATTTACTTATCATTTTCAGTGTGTTTTGTATACCTAAGTTGTATTTGAGAAATATCGGGTCCTCTATTATCTTCAACTTTGTGCTTTATTTTGCCTTTTACATTTTTATCAGAGCGTTATTGTTGTTAAAACATTTGCAATGCTACTGCTGTTCCTTGTTAAATCTATATATCCCCTTTATGTCATATGTAGATGTAACTTTTATGTAGGTATTACATAAAACAGCGCAAAAGATTTTCCTTTTCACTGTTAGTTATAAGTTGTATTTGAGAAATATCGGGTCCTCTATTATCTTCAACTTTGTGCTTTATTTTGCCTTTTACATTTTTATCAGAGCGTTATTGTTGTTAAAACATTTGCAATGCTACTGCTGTTCCTGGTTAAATCTATATATCCCCTTTATGTCCTATGTAGATGTAACTTTTATGTAGGTATTACATAAAACAGCGCAAAAGATTTTCCTTTTCACTGTTAGTTATAAGTTTTATTGATAATTGTTAAACAGGTAAATTCAGTAAATTAATATAAGTCATCAGGAACCGCCCATTTGGGGGGAGCTTTCTGTATAAAACTGAAGTCATGTGCTCTTCTGATTGGTAGATAATGTTTGCAATTATATTTTTTGGTAGATTGATCAAAATTTAAAATTAAAAAAAAAATGCTGAATGTACTATTTTTTTCCTACAGGGTTAAAAAGTAATTTGGGTCAGTTTAGGAATTCAATGCTAACCTACATTGTGTGTAAACAAGGCCATGTGAATGCCCAAAAATGCCGCATGACCTTATGGTTTTATTGTTGCAAAAGATAGGGCTACATTTGTACTTTCATGAACTTGTTCTCTTAAATGCCTTTAAAATGATATTCATAAGTTGATTTCAATCATGTGTCTCAATACTATTCTTACCAACTGTGGATCTAGTATTATTAATCTGATTTTTTTTATCTTATTCGGAGTTGCTTTGCTTTAATTATGTTTATGTTTAATAGTTATTATGAAATTACTCAAATTATGACTTCATCGTACCAATTATCAGCGCCAGAAAACTTTCACTTATTTTGATTTTTCTTTCATCAATTTTTAATGTTTAATCAATTTCAATCATACAATTTAATCCTTTCATGCATATAAATGACAATAATGATTTTTGAATAACAGTTTGCAACGGCTCTTTGACAAATTTATATGACGGTTTTAAAAATACGTTAGAGCTGATCTAATTAAGCTTTATTTTCGGACTGAGTATGATTGGAGATATGAGCCTATCACATTTCTTTTAATGAATCAACTACCTCACGTGGAAATGGTTTCACTGTTGATACACGCATATTCCCACTTCTTATATTTTGATTTACTCTTGACATGGTTTTGTATTTAGTACTCAACTTCGAAAGAACCGCTGTTAATACATGGATATATTTACATGTTTATTTATATTGTCCTTTTATAAAAAAGCTCCTGACAAAATATCAATGGGTTAAGACCTGTTCTCACAGGTAAACATTATTAAGAAGATATGAAGACTATTAAAGACATAAACTATACCGATTGTCATAATCAATAGAAAAAAAAGATGTGATATGATTGCCAATGAGACAACTGTCCAGAAGAGACCATTAATCATGATAACAGAATAAGAAGACAGCTCTCTCACAAGCAAAAACACCCTCAATAATTGTGTTCACATAATTCCTACCACCGATAGACGACATTTCAAATACAAATAATCGAAGGCACAATCAAACATACATAAATACAATAAAGACAGAATAGAAACAAATCAATAAGCGACGTTGACGGTAAATGTTACCCGGGAGAGTTTGAAACTCAAGTATTTACATTGTTTGTACGAACTATGTAAAATAACAAACATACACAACTCCAAGAAAAATGCAAAACAGAAATTCCCTTATCAAATGGCAAACTGAAAACCTCACATACATTAAACGAATGAATAACAACTGCATATTCCTGACTTGGTACATGCATTTCCTGATATAGAAAATGCTGTTTCAAACCTGGTTCTATAGCTAGCTAAAACTCTCAATTGTTTGAATTGTCCTTAATTTTGACACCATACTTGATGTTTTTATAAATCAAACATTGTGAAAATGATAATGGACACGGGTACTATCAATACAGAATAAAAAAAAAATGTAATAGAAACAGGCGAGTATTTGTTTTTAATATTATGGTAAAAAAGTGTAAATTGTGTTACTTAAATTTCCGTCTACCTGCTCCAACAAATTATGATACTGAATGACTCAAATCGACACTTCGTATGTTAGAAGGTAACCGGCACAAATTAATTGCCCAATACTATATTTCAGTGTCGGTCAGTTATGGGTAACAAATGTTGAAGGCAGTACTATAACTTACTAATGTTTACATATTAGTCCTGTCGTTATAAATAGTTATCTCGTATGCATTTGTAAAACATTGTTAATGTTTTTATAAATACATTATGATTTCGAAGAGCATTTTGATTTGTGTCTTTATACCAAACGTCAATGAGTTTATACTGCAAAAACAAATAACACTACAAGAAAACCTTCAGACTTGGTAACACCGACCCAAAGTAATACAATGGTTGAACCGAGAACTCAAGAAGGATAGGCAAATCCTGGTTCGAACCCGTTGTGTTAATTGTTCATGGTAATTACTTATTTGGTGATAACTCTCGTCCGTTGATATCACAATCTAGAGAAAAAAACGGTATATTTTCTATGACAATGAGATCATAATTATCCGAAATTAAACGTAAGATTTACTCGAAATTTGTTTATCCGATTACAGAAAATTATGATTGATTCCTTCAATGATTGCCAGTATCAAACTGAGGGAGCCAGAGTTAACGAAGAGAATAAATGATCTTCGGCAAAAAAGTCTTGCCATCCTAGTCAACGTATTTATGATTGGGTTAGAATGCCCCTAACCTGAACGAGATTCGCACAAATTTAACAAAGTATTAATCACTGTAGATGAACATATTGGAAAGTATGTTTTCACGCTCGAGACAAGAATTCCACTTTCTTACTGAGCACATATCAAGTCGTTGGTTCATGTTGCTTATTCTTTAGTTTTCTATGTTGTGTCATGTGTACTATAGTTTTTTAGTCAGTTTATTTTCGATTTATGAGTTTGACTGTTCCTCTGGCTTGTTGGTCTCTCTTTTACGTCACTGTATCACGGACACATGTTCAGCCTTATATTTATACATAAGAGACATTGAAATACTGTCAAATAAAATTGAGAATGGAAATTTGGAATGTGTCAAAGAGACATTAACTCGACCATAGACCAGACAACAACAGAAGGTC
Source organism: Mytilus galloprovincialis (assembly GCA_037788925.1). Lineage (NCBI taxonomy): Eukaryota > Metazoa > Mollusca > Bivalvia > Mytilida > Mytilidae > Mytilus > Mytilus galloprovincialis. The sequence continues at coordinate 55,639,553 of CM075341.1, forward strand.
ACCAACAGGCCGTTAGTTTTCTCGTTTGAATTGTTTTACATTTTCTTATAGGGGCCTTTTATAGCTGACTATGCGGTATTGGCTTTGCTCATTGTTGAAGGCCGTACGGTGACCTATAGTTGTTAATGTTTGTGTCATTTTGGTCTTTTGTGGATAGTTGTCTCATTGACATTCATACCACATCTTCTTTTTTATGTATTCAAAAAGTGAAATCACAAAAATACTGAACTTAGAGGAAAATCCATTCGGAAAGTCCATAATCACATGGCAAATCAAATAACAAAACGCATCAAAAACAAATGGACAAGAACTGTCATATTTCTGACAATGCACCTAGAATTCATGCACCCGGAGGCGTCATTCAGCTATCCCCTAAACAAATATACATACTAGTTCAGTGATAAAGAACGCCATACTAAACTCCAAATTGTACACAAGAAACTAAAATTCAAAATATACAAGACTAACAAAGGCTAGAGGCTCCTGACTTAATAAAGGAGCTAAACTGCGGCGGGGTTAAACATGTTTATGAGATCTCAACCCTCCCCTATACATCTAGTCAATGTAGAAAAGTAAACGCATAACAAAACGCACATTAAAATTCAGTTTAAGAGAAGTCCGAGTCTGATGTCAGAAGAGGTAACCAAAGAAAATAAACAAAATGACAATAATACATAAGAACCAACAGACTACATGTACTAGCAGTTAACTGACATGCCAGCTCCAGTCTGCAATTAAACTGATTGAAAGGTTATGTCTTCATCATATGAATATCAGACACGATCCTTCCCGTTAGGGTTTTAGTATCAAACTATCATGAAATATATGAGAAGAACATAACCCGTGTCATGCCAACAACGGGTTTTTCAATAAATGTCTTGAGCTCCGATGCAAAGACCCTATAACATGTATAAGTAAATCAATATTAACGCCAAAATATGCAATCTTGAATGACCTGACAACAGTATCGTAACTATATTCCTTCTTAATAAGTCTATTTAAAGGTTTTGTTAGCTTCAGAGGTGTATACTGACATTTTTGTGCTTTATAAAGAATGTTTCAATAAAAAATTGAATTTGAAATACCTGAATTTAAGAAGTCTGCATGTTGAGCTATATTTACGAATGATGATATACTTTTGTAAATGTTTTGACTAGTTTGTGATTACGAAAACCCTGGTGTAATATTTTTTCAGTATTCATAAATTTTTATGTAGATAACAATTTGTACAGCGAATACGATGGTTCAGTAATCAAATACCTATATTGACATGATTGAGAAGAAAAGAAATAAGAGCGTTATTTGAAAATTTTGAATATTTTGTTTATAATTACGTGTTATTTAATTAGTTCAATCATCTAATGCATACACTTTCAGTTCAGCAACATGGAGGTATTCTATCCCCTTGATCGTTAATCTCACGTAACGTGCATATTTGGTATTATGGTTACATTCGAATACAAGATGTTCTCCTTTTCGACTCGGTCCTTTGTAATGAGCACATAAGTACATCTGATTGTGAGAAGGTCCAAATGTTATGTCCAAGTCGTGAAGTCGTGGTGCTGTAATAGTTGAAAAACACAAATGCAGTTAGGCTTTACATCTGGTACGTAGTTCGTGAATTCAGAAATAGAGCTCGACAAACAAAAACAAAAAACACAAGAATGCGCCATTGGAATATTAATATCGAGTTGAGCAAACGGGGAGTTTTTATTTTAATTTGAATAAGAAAAAAATCGAGATGAACATAAATTTATATTTTCAATTGACTGACGTTTTGTTGGTAAAAAAGAATCATATTCAAGACGACGAATAGGATATAAATTAACTAATCGTAACATGTATAAGGGGGTCTCTAGTACTTGAATTCTTGTAACTTAAAACGTGAGATTCAAAATTGTTTTGTAACCTAGCTGACGTGATGATTACTTAACACAATCACTTTTTATTCATGGATGTGAAATACCTTAACGTATAAGAAGTCTGCATGTTGAGCTTTATTTACGAATGATGTCCTTATACCAGTTATATAATTTAGTAAATGTTTTGACTAGTTTGTGATATCGAAAACCCTGGTGTAATAATTTTTCAGTAATACATAAATTGTTATGTAGATAACAATTTGTACAGCGAATACGTTAGTTTAGTAATCAAATACCTATATTGAGAAGAAAAGAAATAAGACAGTTTTGTAACCTTGCTGACGTGATGATTACTTACCACAATCACCTTTTATATTGAAAATGTCTATCCTTTTTATTTGAAATTCATTTCCTAAATCAACCTCCAAGTAAGGTGACTCGTCAAGTTTTGTATGACCATTTGTGTCTAAATTTCCATCGACACTGGCACCGGCGTTAATGTTGTTATAATCTGAACTTTGCTTTGTTTGTTTTCCATATGCAATTTCTCTCATTTCCCCCAATTGAGCAATATTCTGATCTGTTGGAAAACAATGTTAACACCATTAAATCAATATAAAGCATGCTTTGGACAATTCATAGGAATATTTTACTTGTTTTTTTGTAATTGCTCGATTTGACTAAAGGCGTATGTGTCGCTCACCTTGTATTTTTGATTACAATTGCTGCATGAAATAATGAAAACATTTTATGCTTGTTTTAGTGTCCGAAATTTAAGCCAACAAAATCTATGTTTTACCCCTTGTTCTATTGTTATCCATGTTGGCCATGTTGGTTGGCAGGCGGGGTCATCCGACACATTTTTTTCAACTAGATACCTTTATGATGATTGTGTCATTTGTCTCAGTAGTTTCAGAGGAGAAGTCATTTGAAAAAGATAACAAAAATGTACGACAAATTGTTAAAAATTTACTTTTAAGGGTCATAACTTAGTTTCAGTAATACATGCAATATAAACCAACATCTGCGTTTTACCCCTATGTTCTATTTGTAGCCATGGGCGGCCATGTTAAATTACAGGTGGAGTCATCAGACACATTTGTTTTTATAGATACCCTAGTGATGATTGTGGCTAAGCTTTGTGGAATATGTCTATGTAGTTTCAGAGTAGAAGATTTTTGTTAACGTTAATGGACGACGAACGATGACGACGACGGGCGACAATGACTACGACGACGACAACGGGCGACGGCCGCCAACTGATGAGAAAACCTCACATGGCCCTTTGAGCAAGGTGACCTAAAAACAGCAAACGATTTTAGCATGGAATAAATACTTCGTTTCCTTTTTTTGTTTAAAAATACAAAGCACACATTTAGCTATTATCGTGAATAAAAAAGTATGAAACAGTACAACTTGTCACCAGTAATAGAAATTAAGTGATTGGTCAGTGAAAGGTTCTACAACGTCGTCCAGTAACATTTAAATATAAAATGACTACTGTATGAAAGCGGATGATCGGGTGCAATATATTGAGTTATGGTATCACTTAGCAAAACTAATACATTGAGAGACCCTAAAACTTATACCCAGGACTAACTAATTTATATTTATGAAGACCCCGATCCATCTGATTAATTATTGACCAGCCAATGTATAAACTAGTTGCGATCAAGTACAGCGTATCAGGAAAATAAATCATACCGGTTAACAAATTCCAGTTAAGGAAAATGTAAATGATAACGTTTTGGTCTCAGTCTTTTCAATATTTGCCAGCTGCAGTTCATGAATTTTAGAGGTCCAAATTTGTTTTGATTTATTCCTGAAATCCTTTTAACAAAAATCTTATCAATTAAAATGTCAAACACATGTACATTTGGAAAAGATAGCTAAAATGTGTTCTGTCCTATAGATACATAACTGAAAATATGTTGTTTTATACTCAAGCATGGAAAGTTTGTAATATGAAATTATACGAATCAATGCGTTTATCATAAATCACATAATTAGTGTTGGATTTATAAGGAGATCTGGTATCAACACCAAATGATTATTCAACTAAGAGATGCAGAAGGCAACTTATAAATATCTTCCATATTTCGTCACGAGGACTATTACTGTATGTACTAAGAATAAAAATAACATTTAATCAATTTTGTGCGGCGTTAGCGCTTTTCTACGTTGAAACCCTAATATGTGAAAGTCAATAATGTATGAAACTTATAGATATATTTTATCCAAAGTATGAAATGTTACTAAACACATTTTTACATGCTACCTCTCCGGACAGCTTTAAGGATGTCTTGTAACATATCGCTGTGACTGTTCAGAATTGCTGAGGTGATGTTCCCTGTAAAATCAAAATTAGAATGTATAAATACACTCATCGTAGATACCAGGATTAAATTTTGTACGACAACCACGCGTTTTGTCAAAGATTTATCAGTGACACCAAATATAGTACGAAGATGAAGACCACTAAGGACCACAAATTTCGAAAGTTGTGTCCAAGTAAAGCTAAGGTTATGTATTCAGTATTATGTCAATTTCTTTTTAAATACAATTCCATATTCTTAATTTAGAGACCAAGCAAGTCGGTATATGCCATTTAATCTGCACAGCACGAGATGACCCAATAACCCGAACGACGTAGGAGTTCGGGTTATTTGGTCATCTCGTGCTGTTCAGATTAAATTACATATAGCGATTTGATTGGCCAGTAACTGTTTTAACCCATGACGCAATCAATTTACGTGAACGTTTTAGAAATGTGGACGTTATTCCGCAATCCACTGATCATAGGAAAGTTTCTTGTAGGAGAAATACGACTTTGGTAAGTTTTAAATTAGTATTTTTTTTATATTGAGACTCATTCTAAAATTGCGATTTAATGGTATATTTATTTTTATCGTTTCCGTTAAATCTATTCCTAACTTTTATTTAATTGGTGACGATTAATACTTTGACAAATTGTGTACTTTCAAATTGGTGTATGAAAAGAAAAACAACTACAAGGATTATTGAGTTTAAATTAGATTAATTGCTTTTGAATTTCTTTCCCTCAATAATATGATATGCTTAGAGAGAAAAAAGAACCAAGGAAGATGTTATATTACCTAAATTTTAAATGTTAAATAAACAGAAAATACGTTTCTCTTTTAAAACCTTTAACACCCCCCCCCCATTTCCTTTGTATCTACTGTATAACTTTTAAAGACACGTCCATCTAAATGAAGTCTGATTGATCTCCAGCTAACCAGCTTATCCCCGTTTTGAAACTTACTTAAAATATGATCCGCATTAAATTCGATCCAAAAATAGTCCTTTTATAGGAATAGCTATCCAAAAAGTCGTTATAATTCCATTGAGTCCGAAACTAATCCAAATCAGATTTCTTTTATTCGGATATTCTTAAATACAATTCTTTTATGGCAGAAATTACCAAAAATTGTTTTAACTATCTTTCTAACTTTAAAACACTGATTTAAATTTACGTTGTACACAAAATATAATAAAATAGTTTATGTCCCAGCTTAGATAAAAAAAAAAAGAATGAGAAACCTTTCGTTTTCCTATTTTGAAACTACGATGTTTGTACAAAGTTCAAATTTGTCGTAATTTCTAGGCAGATGGCGGATTCGGAGTTGGGGGCGAACAGGTCTTTAACTCTTGGATTGGACAAAGTATCGTGTTTAAGCTTAAAACCGTCCATTTTGTCTTAAGTCACGCTTCACTCGGTGATATTTTTTTTAATTTGATAGAATAACGCCCCTTTTAAAATCCAGGAACCGCCCCTTAAGATAAAAATAGATTTGAACTGTGCAGTATATCTGAGGTAGTTAATGCACAACTTTGCTGTGCATTATCCAGATTATAACACAGTAAGAACAAAGAGATTTTACTCTTGCCATGTGTTAACATTTAATAATGCTGCGCCAATATGCCTTTTTGTCGAACAAAGAGTGGGAGGTTCAGGTTCAAAGTTTAAATTTCTCAGAGGACTAAACTGGTGAATCTGAATAGTTACACACAATGCATAAGATAACAAAACTACAAAGAAATGAAGTAAACATATAATCATTCGTTATCATATATACTTGTACAAAATGTTATAGCTTTCAATAAAGATAGCAAAATAAAAAATTTATATAGTATGCGTTTTTAACAATAGTCGATACTTTACGTCATATGTATATATATATATTCAGATGATGTCATCTCACTTAATAATTACAAATTTAGTGACTATGTTGAACGCATCTATCCCATCAATGACTTACATCTAGAAATGACAATGAAAGTCGATTCAAAACAAAGCTTTACGACCATAGAGATAGTTTCACCTTCCAAATTGTGAACACTCCAGCACGACTGCATACAGAGTTTTATCTCCCAGTTCATAGTTGGCTTTTATGTCCCATCATTATTGCCTGATAAGCTTTCCAACAAAAGAGATGATATCAGCTTTCCAATTGTGAACTTTCCATTTATATGTAGCAACATCGAAGCAGCGCATGCATACGGAGTATATACTGAACGACTTTAGAAACGCAACACTCATTTTGTTGATTTTTTTAACCAAATCTTTTTTGATTCTCTTACAACTACTGTTCATGCTTATCATGCTTCTTTCTCCTTACAAAAAATCAAAATCTGACTTACCTGTGGTTATTGAACATACCGAATTTTTGAAGTCGCACGAATTTCTTAAAGCGAAATTTTGGTCCCATGAAGGATTGCTTTAGTTCTTTCAATCCTGTGCCTTACTTACTTTTTTTAAATGTTGCATCTCCATTTTGCCAAGTCTGAGGAATCAAAAAGAACAAAGAACTGAATAAGCCTTTAACAATACTGCAAACATGAAAACATAAATGTATGACTTCAGAAACTCGTTCTACTGTCCTTCCGACAACGATACAAGTAGACACGATTTGTTGCTGGCCATCAATGAACAGAATAACGTGTAGTGACAATGAAACATCAACCTAATTTGATTATGGAACGTCATTTGCCAATCATGTTTACGACCGCAACGTCAACTACTAACCAAATACCCGAGTGCCATTGAGTACAGATTCATGCCATGAATATTTCCCATGAACTGCATTGCCGGAGAATTGACTGATGGAAAACCTGTAAAGCCATCAAGTTCCAACCGCATAATTGCCAAAACCAATTAATGGGTTGAACAAATGCAAAATCAGAAGGTGTAAAACAGAACCTAAAAAATGTCAGACAGAATTTGTTGACCTTTCTGACAATCATTTTGGCGTTAGTTGTAGGCAGTCATCGCTTTTGACGTTGACACATTCATTCAAAAATAACACAAAAATAATCCAGTTTTGCGTTTTTTAAGTCGTTCAGTATATATCTCCCATTTGATACAAAATTCCCGGGCTTGTATTTACTATCATGATATCATTAAGAATATTGTAGAGGGTTGCTGGTCACAAGAAAACAAATTATGCAAAGTGGTGAAGTAAGAATCATCCGTGCGTGAATTTTACGGACGCCATCTCGAATTGGTTGACAGTTGTGGAATATCCGTTACTCTACCCAATCATGTGGGTTGTGGTAGGGGTTCATGTTGCTAAGTCTTGAGTTTTCTATAATGTGTATTTTTTTTCATTGCTAGACATGCATGGTGCTGTAAGTTTACCTTAGACGTATTGGTTCGAACGTCTGTGTGGTATCATTTGCCTGTCTTTTAAGCAATGTACATAGTTGAATAGTTTTTAGTTTTTTTTATTATTAAATGACCACACAGGAGTATTTGAAGAGTTAAAAATCAATTAAAATTGAAAATATAAAAAAGTAACATAGACATGCAGCTAACATAAACTCATTCCTTATCATAAAAACTTGTACACGTAGTAAGTAATTTTTATGAAGACAGCCAATTAAAAATTTGCATAGTATAATTCTTTAACAATGGTCGTACAATTTTTCAAAACTTATCTATCTTTAAAATTACATCGGAAAAACGATTACAAGGTCAGTAAAGTATTTTTGTGTTACTGAATGTGGATTGCAATCCCGAATATGCAAACTTTACATTCAGTCTTTGATGTGTACTCAATTATCAGAATTATGTTTCTGTTAAATACATCAAAAAGGTGTACATACTACTTTTAGACTAAATATGCATATTACGGATAGGGATAGAATAATCGAATACAAGTAAGTAAGTAAGTAAGAAGTTAGTAGGTATATTGTTAATTGTAGTGACATGTGTATATTTACAAGGATTTTAGAGCGATAAATATAAGAACTCCAGGTCGATTAGAACTGAATGTCACTTCAGTGAAATAGCACAAGCAAATGATCATAAAGTTAAACAGTTACGTGCTATTGTAAAGGAATTTTTTGCGTCTTGAAAAAGATTTGCACAAATATATTACAGATTGTCTATGAAAATATTAAATCGATTGAGTTAACTGTTAACATTTAGATAGATTACAAAGATATTGTAATCCCAGTATGTTTGGATAAAGTTACCTTCTCAGTTATGTAAAGTAATCTTATTCGATTATGAAATGCCCTTCATCTTCGATCTTTTTGTTGTTACATACTCGACACTAACTATCGTGTATCTGTTCACAAACGTAATACTTAACAAATACATTACTATTTAGTATATTGCCTGATACAAAGTCTACTTATTTAAATGCCTCGACCTTAACACAGAAGAAGAGCACACTCTCGTGCGCTTATTTATAAAAAATCATATTGTGAGGGGTATTTTGAAACGCAATGGTTACTATTGTGACATTGGTCATCTTCACGCAAACGGCCCCTTAAAGATGCATTATACTTACACTTAAATTGACGAGGTGTTGTTTTCAGTCTTTGATATTTTTTTTCTACATGCATTTTAAACTGTACTCTCCCCACTGAAAGCACAATCAAGTTGTGGTTCAAGTCAGTACGCACTTCAAATCAAGGACTTGAGTGGCTACGAAGCAATCTAGACGCCAAGATTGGTCAGCTTGATAATATATCTCTCTATATATGGTTAGGAACCTGTTATTTAACAACATATGCCGGAAAATAAGTAGCTTTAAGGTCCGAAGAACAAGACACAATCAAAACATTTACCGATAACTATCAACATATAATTGAACTATTTGGGAACTATCCGGGTTGTAAACTTACCTTCTCACAACTTCCACCATATATATATATATATATATATTTTATACATGCGTGGAATAAATATAAACAACATCCTGAGTTAAACAATTTATAGAACAAGACATCAAACTTTTGATCCATATACAGAAATTAACGAGCATATTAGCAACCTCAACAGAACACTTGGATTCATTTCACCAAATTTTGCCTCCGATATCTATCATAAAGTAAACAAGAAAAAATCCGACAACAAACGTAAATCATCTCATCGATATAACTTTAACTTGTACCGTGACGGAATACATGCAGATACGACCCTAGCAAGAGTGTGGCTGCGTAAGTTAGTTATATTTGACTTTTGGTAACTTGCCCTCTAAGTACTAGCGCTCAAGATGGGAATCTCCACAGGTATCGCTGGTCTTATAGACAATTTTAATACTTGAAAATTTTATACTACAAGATAGTTTTAGTTTAAAAACCGAATTTAAAGCATTCAATGAGTAACAGCAAGCTCTATATTGGATAAACTTATGAGAGCAGATATGTGTTAAATACTGAAAATCTGTAAAGAAAAATATGACTACACAAAGGTCTGAGATTGAATATTCATTTACAGGCGGGGGTATAAATGCTAAACTAGATACAATTTCCTTTGAGTTATTCATATTCGCATGTGAAACATACTTTGAAACATGTAATAAAACAACTGACAAGGACAAAACTCGCAACAAGGTACAATATACCTTTCAAATCACTGACTCGACACACTTGAGCTTCACAATCAATGCCTACTTAACAAAATGTACATTACTAATAAATGGGAAAGATGCTCATCAATTCATACATCAACATGCTCAAGAAATTCACAAAATTATGAGTAACACACAGATAAATGGAGCAAAAATCAATATAGAAATGTTGAATTAAAATTTGGTAATAAAACTTAAAGAAGCACTAAACTCTTTACAATAGCATAAAGTCAGTGAGAAAAATCGAGATAAAAAGAGCGAAGCAAAATGAGCTCCAGCAGAATGAAAAATGTTTTAAATGTAGACGTCATTGTCGAACAAGATCTGTCGTGTGTAAAACAATAACTGGGTCCATAATAAATGTGGCAAACTAGATAGAAAAGAAATTGAAGTAATAGAACAAAGTGACCATAATTATGTGTGTAAAACTTGTACAAATGAAGAGTTTGATTCAAGAAACAACTTTGAACAATTGTCAATTTTAAATAATAACTGTGCTATTAATAATCCAGAATTGTCAATAGCTAACATGATGTTACAAGAGGAAATTCAATGTTTTGCCTGCAACAACTTTGCGCAAAGTGTTGAAAACAGATGTTTAATATGTGATATGCCATTTCATGACAATTGTCTAGATAATGACACTCAAAAATTCTATTCATGCATAAGGTTATCTGAACGAAAAAATCGCTAACCTTTATACATTCAAATGTTTTTATTCTTTATCAAAATAAATATTCAGATAACATAATAAATATAATGAAACTAAACGTAACTTCAAATGTCTCGGACCATTACCCTATATTATTGTTTGTTTTACAACATAAAAAAAATGTTTCAACAAAAACATTTACCAAAAGAATTAAATGGGATAAAATTAATACAGGAAAATATGCAAATATCATCTCTACATAAATTATAACGACAAGATGCAAAATACAAAACCGTGAAGACATTATGAGTGATTTTAACACTTTGAATAACATCATAATTAAAACTACAAAAGGTTTTGCTCATTAATCAAATAAAGGAAAACAGAAGCTAAAATTACAAGTGATGAATGAGGTAATCCGTAAAGCTATCAATAACAAGAAAGTTGCGTTCTATAACTGAAAAAAAACGGTAGCATTAATGATCAGCACAACTACTATCTGAAGCAAAAGAAACTAACAACTTAATAACGTAGGAAGCAATGTCGTTTAGAGATAGCACTTAGAAGAATAAATGAGAGGCAGAAACTAATTGAATCTAAAGTTTCCGATATACTAAAACTTTTTTTTAGAATGATCAGAAATCAGAGAGGAAAAATGTCCACGCATATGTTGATGGTCAAATTTCGAACAGCGACAATCAAATCATTAACGGCTGGCATATACATTTTGGAGAACTAGCTAAAAAGTCTGTCAATACAAAGTTTGATCATAAACATTTGGAAGATGTCGAAAAAGAAGTGAAAGTTATATCTGATATTTGCCAAGAAAGATATATCCATATGCAAGTGAATGATGAGGAAGTAGAAAACGCAATATGAGTTTTAACAAAAATAAAGCACCAGATATTTATGGAATCACAGCAGAAAATATTATATATGGTGGTGAAGATCTGAGACCTTATATACGTGAACTCATAAATATGTCATTTATATACTGCTATGTTCCAGATCTACTAAAAATAGGCACATTATATGTAATATTTAAAAACAACGGAAATATTAAGGATGCTATTAACTATCGTGGAATAACTGTTACTCCAAACTTATCGCAAATAGTAGAAAAGATTTTGAAACTAGGAGAAAATGTAAAAATTATAGAATCTCAAAACCCATTACATAGTGGATTCACAGAGGATGCCAACCCATTAATGTGTGAACTCATCATAAAGGAATTTGAGGGAGAAAATAAAGATTTAAAACGACCAACTTACTAAGCTATGCTTGATGGGAAATCGGCCTTTTGATGTTGTAGTACATGCAAATCTCAATAAAAGACTTAATCAAATTGGAATATCCGACCAATCTCAACCGATGATACAAAATCTTTACCAAAATGCTACTACATGTATTTCATTGAATCTTCACCTTTCGGAACCTTTTCTAGTAGAACAAGGAGTACGTCAAGGTGAACCTAAATCTGCTGACTTGTATAAGGTATATGTTAACCCTTTTTTGAACCTCTTGTGTGAAACAGGACTAGGCGGAAAAATTGGTAACATAAACTGTTGTGCACCTTCCTGCGCTGATGATGTCGCTTTTCATGCTATTATAGCAACTAATCCACTTGAGATACAGTCTTTGGTCGATATTGCAGTTGACTCCAGTAGAAGAGAAGGATATCTGTTACAACCAACTAAAATTGGCATACTGCCAGTAAGAACAACCACAAAAACAATAGAAACTGAAGAAGGATTTTTGAATATGGATGATACGCCAATGCCAGTAGCTAAAACAGCAACAAACATTGGAATACATATATCAGAAACAAAACTCAGTCCTTTTAGAGTTGAAGAAAACATCAAAAAAGCAAGGCGCACTTTATATAGCTTAAGGGGATCAGGTCTACACGGAACCAACGGATTAGACCCAAAACAATACTCACACTAGTTAAAACTTATGTACTACCAATTCGAACTTATGGACCAGAAATTTTGATCCCAAAAAGAAAATCCCTTACAACTTTAAATCTATACTACAAGAAATTATCAAAACAGCTATTATCATTATCTACAAGACCCACCCATTTATATACTCTCTGGCATGTTACAAATTGAAGCTGAGTTACATATCAAAATTTTGACATTATATGGAACCATCTCTAGATCAGCAAAAAACTTCAAATGAGTGGCGAATAGCAGAAAGACAATTTAAATTGAAATCCTTGAATAGTAACATTTGGTTCATTGATATAAAAAAAATCTGCTTGTTATATGATATTGAAAATATAGAGAAGTATCTGAACAATCCACTTACAAAAACAAAATGGAAATCAGTTACAGACAATAAGTGCAAAGCTACTGGATTTACAAAATTCTTGATGACTCAAAGATGTACTCAACTTTTCAGTATATGAACTATCAATATACTATCGGGAAAATACACCCACTGATTACTACAAAAACAGCAAAAACAAAGTCACTCCAACATGTATACTTTGAAATAAGAGTCCCGAAACCATGTCACATTTTCTATTGACATGCGAGTCACTTGAAATGGTAAGAAAAAGATTGGTGGAGATAATAATTGATATGGGTAGTGAACTTTTAGCAAAATCTTACTATGCAGAGGAAGTAGACTTAGTTCAACTAAAAGTTAATCCCTTCAACTATACTGTGGATAAATGTAACAATGAAATTGTTCAAAATATTGCTGGACAACTACAAAGAGTGTGTAGACAGCTTATTAACAATCTGCATATGAAACGATATGATCTTCTAACTAAACATCAAAAATGTGAAAAGAAAACAGTCTTCATGAGGAGTGAATGTTAAGCAACATGTGACATTATGCTGATGAACAGGGTGGGAATCTCCACAGGTATCATCAGTTGTGATGAAAACAAATAGACGGTTAAATAAACCTTAATAAATTTTGGTTATTATATGGGTGCATACAGATCAAATTTAAAGATAAATTTTATCTTTTTTATTTTCAAATTAAATATTAAATGCACATAACGGTGGCATTATAGAAGTAACTTTTAATCGATATATTACAGTGTATTCATAATTGGATTATGCATTCATTATGTAATATAACATCGTGTGATGGGGGGGGGGGGGGGGGTACAAATTCAACTCCTTTGAAGTGTGCCTACATTGGCAGAATTTATATGGATACAAGATACAAGATTGGTGAATCTATTTTGGATTTATAATGGATTTCCAATAAACAGAAATCTAATTAGTTTAAATGTCATACCCTTGGAAGAGGAAAACTAGTTTATCTTTTCCCAGTGACAGTGATACAAAAATGCTATCATGTTGTTTCTCTACTCAAGATTAGGAAGTTTGCAATATGAAACAATAATTATTGTAAATCCCATGCTAGTATCAACGCAGATTTCCTTTTCGATAAAGATAGACCAAAGGCTATTAATGCAGATTTTACATATTTTTACACAGACAAGTGATATTGATACAAGAACTAATTGTTTTTTTTATATAAGACATAACAAAACACTTAATCAAATGTGTGAGCAGTTAAATATTTGATGAGTTCACCGGCTTCTGGAACGTTTCAATCTTAACACTTAAAAGCCAATGATATATGAGAATTGTAATACCTGATAAGCTATATGATCATAAAGTACACTAAACAGATTATGTAAACTTTACAGATGGACTGGTTGCGATGTTAACTTATGTTAACTTATGACAGGACTGGTTTGAAGTTAACATATATCAATAGCGGACCTGTTTCCAAGTTAACTTTTTGGCAAACATAGAAACAATCCTAGGACCAAGTCCGCTTTTCAAGTTAACAAGATTTTGGTCCTAGGACTGGTCAGAGCAGTCCTAAATCTGCTCAAAGGTTAACTTTGACCAGTCCAAATGACTGGTTATCAAGTTAACTTGCTGTACAGGTTAGGACTGCACACATCTGTAGCCCATTTCACATTTGGTCACTTTGCCTGATTGAGAAGAAACCTGATTTTTTTTTGATATTTTGTAATTTATCAACGCAGAATTTTTAAAAAGGTGGGATATTAATCATGGCAGTACATAAGCTCAGACTATTGAGCTGATGATACCTCGGTGCCAGCAGTCAACAAGCAGTGATTCAGTCCTACACAAAGATAATGACACATAATACATGTAAATGTATTGCGTTCGGAGCGTTTTTCTCCTTTCTTCGCACACCAAAAGGCCGTACACAAACGAATGTATGAATTAAGTGGACGTAGGGACTTCTTTCCCTCTGTATGTTTGGTATTTTCTTTCGCTTTGGACATTTCTTTGATATGATTCAATAAGAAAGCAAGGGGAAAGTTCTGTCATGTAAGACTATTACATGTACACATCTTATCGATGTTTCATTGTGTTAGAAGTTCAATGAGAGTTCAATATTTCAAAGGTTATGTAATAAAACTAAGCACATTTTGACATATTACCTCTCTGCTCAGCTTCTAGAATGGCTTGTAAAATACCACCATGACGGTTAAGAATAGCAGAGGTTTCGTTTAACTTTGATTCTATTCTCTCCAACGCCAACGACTTTGGGCCAATATCAGATTTTATGCTACTCTCTGCAAAATCAAAGTTATTTCTGAATATATAAATTTATATTTTAAATTTATATTTGGCACTTATAAGTCAATATACCATTTACAAAAGGAAACTTCACTTTTTGAATCAATAGAAAAAAGAAGAAAATTGAGCGGTTTACATATCTGGTTCTTATTTATCAAGGACCACACAGGGGTATTTAAATAGTAAAACAAATTGAAATTCAGAATATAACAAATTCTAATATGGCGACCTATTATAGTCAACCAGTATAATCACAATATATCTACCTTTAGCGCAAACGCAGTAAAACAGCTGTTCCGTGTTATGACCAAACATATTTATACTGCCAGATATTCTCGATTTTAACATTAAAATCCTCAGTTTACGAAGGCCAAGATTCAGATACAAGATATTTATCTCTATTCTACAGCAAAATAAACTAACGCTCAGGGTAAAATAATCTAATATAAATGCCCAACCCCTAGTTAAATGAAAACAAATCTACGGCTGCCGTGAATTATGTCTTAAATAACTTACTAATAAATCAATCCTTATCATATATACTTGTATAAGAAGAATTAATTTTAATGAACACAGCCAAAATCTACATAATATGCATTTTTAAAAGTAGTCCGAAATAACTGATATTACAATTTTCGACACTTTGCAATCTCAAATATCGTATTGTAGGAATCAGAATTAAGCAAGTCTTTCAATTGTCAGTATATTTGGTTAGTAGTATATAATTACAAGGTCAGTATTTTGTTTTGTTTTGCTACTGTATATTTATATGCATTGACACCTCCGAGCATGCAAAGTTTACATCTTGTCGTTCATTTATATTCAATTATCATAATTATCTCTCTGTCTAATACATAGAAAATGTGAATGTTAGTGTAAATACTACTCCCAGGCGAAATATGCATATCACCAAAGAACTTAATATAATCATATACATATCAATTAAGTATAAACCAGAAACATTTCCAAACGCACATCCTGATACTTCAATACCTGTATGTTCATTTAAATTATCCATAACAAGCACACTATTACCTCCTGCTTTTTACGATTTAAAGGTGGCAAAGTGTATAAAACTAGGTTTTCCTCTGTAAATAAATGGTATACTGGCTCAAAATTGCCAAACATAAATTAAAATTATCACAACATTTTAAACAAGCTTTTATCCACTGAAACACAAAATATAATAATAGTTACAAAGTAGGTAAATTCCAAGAGTGTTTGATTAGCTTGGATAATGTGGATGGCGCACATCTAAAACGTGTCTAAAACTTTAATATAATTTCATCTTTTCCCCCCTTACATCATAATTTTTATTTTGAACTGTAGCTATCACATAATTTTTACAGTTTTTTTAACGAATTATATGTAAAGCTTTTTCTTTTGCACAAAACGTTGCTTTAACGAGTCTCATCAAACGCAAAATTATAGAGCTTGTTTCATTTGTTTGGGATCCCCTTCTCACTAATTCAGCTTGGTTTAAAGTTACATCAACAGCCTTACAAGTGGGTACTTGTACGGAGAAGAAATACTCCCCATGCTCATATGATACACCTGCTGTAAAGTTTCAAATAAACTCATCATAGATACCAGGATTGAAAGTTTATATTTACGCAAGACGCGCGTTTTGTTATCAAAGGACTCATCAATGAAGCTCGAATAAAAAAATGTTAAAAAGTAATTCTAGTAAGTCACACAATAGATTATCAACTTAAATGTCCAAGGACGCTACATCAAACTTGTTGCAAACTTTATTGTTATAATTCGCTAATTTCCTCATATGGCCGTTTTGGGGTTGCATTTAAATCCAGTTTTTAACGGTATCCAATTACGATAATTGACCATTGCACATCTCATCATGAACATAAGTTCAGAACAGCGATGTTGCTAACTTGGTCGATGTCAATGACTCCAATACTCCATATCCTAGAGTTTCTTGTAAGGTGAAATATATCCCGATTCAGAACATATGTCAATCAATTCCAATAACACACTCACATGAAATCATTTGTAAAAACATAATTAAATTTCAGGGGCATCTCTAAACGCGAGGTGTGTTTCACAGCCACACAATAAATGCTGGCAAAGTGACTCAATATACTATGTAGTTATCATTATGTTCCATATGCAGCCTATAAAAGTCTAATCATTTGGTAGTATTAATAGATGTTTTCTTGAACTAGTATTTTAAATGTTTAAATTTGTTTTTATTCATTAGGTTTAAATGAAACGCAAATGGTGGCTCCGTGTAAATACAACTCTTTCATAAATAAATGGCAGCTAATTCAATTTCTAAATATAATTGCTTGTAAAATATATTACCACAAGAGTTTTGCAAAATATGAACTTGGTAATAACAAATTGTTTTCATATGATATGAAAACAGGTACCGCTGTGTTTTCACACTTTGGAACCTTTCTTTATCAACTGTAATCCATATCATATCACATTAACCAGTATAATGTTTTGTATTCGAAACATAGTATGAGTGGAATTTACAGCATTTACATTTATCATTTTTATCGCTGGAAAAAGGGGATATTATATTATATGATTTTGTATTGCCATTGACGGTCAAATTAGGAGATAACTGTATTGTATTTTAAGCTTGGCCTTCGTAAAACGTAGATTTTACTGTCGCAAATTGAGTTTACCTAGCGACGCGGAGCGGAGATAGGTAAACGGATATTTGCGACAGTAAAATCAAGTTTTACGAAGGCCAAGCTTAAAATACAATACAGTTATCTCCATTCTAATGCCACATATTAAAATAAATGACATTTAATAAATATTTTGGCTTAAAAATGGCATAAATGAAAAAGTCCGCGAAACTGTTGCATTGTCTTAAGCATCTAAACAATGTGACGTCATGTGTTTACTCTGGATGTCAAACATGAATACTAAACATATTTTTACTTTTCGTACGCTTTAGAATGGTTTCATTATAGACTAAATGAAGATTTTGAGGCTCAAAATGTGAATATCTTGTTTATTTTTTGAGAAATTACATATCCCAGAATTCAAAATGGTGGCTTTCTTAGTTACGGTTTGGTAGAACGTGGAATCTAACCCCTCAAAATATTTGTCAACGCCCAATGAAAATCATCGTTACAAACTAATTGCATTAGAATTCCGAATTGTCATACTTTCACAGCACTTGTTGGTTTATAAAGGTCTTTGAGTACGGACATACATTTGTCACATGGACTATTTATGGAAAGAATAATGTTTAAAGTCAATGAAATTTTATAAATACATACAGGTACTTCACGATAATGCATGTTTTCCTTATAAACAAGGAAGTCTAAACAATAAGTAAATAATACATTTATAGATTTCGTGTCATGTGTTCTCTAATTGTTTACCTTGCTTTACCTGTTTGATTATGCTTGGCTGCTATTTCCTCCATTCTTCTTTCGTTCTGATACACGTAAATGGCCATCAGTGCTACAACAATAGCATTAATGAATACGGATATGTAGTTAATGTCTTTAACAAAACACATTGTTATTAGGGTTCAGACATAAACCAGATAGTCGTATTTTTGTGTAAATTTTGAGCTATGCACAACATAGAACAAAGAGAGATAATTCAAAAAGCTCTCAGGTAAGACGATCAACAATGACTATACATTTAAACCTAGCGTGTATCAATGGGGTATATTTAAAAGTGTACAACGTTAATGAATCAATTGAAAATCCTTGATCCATTCGAAAATTTAAATAACCGTGTTGTAGTATTAATATGTGTACATCTGCCACTAATACATGGGTAAATTCATTGAAGTTTGATCGATGTTGTGTTATTTTCTATTGAACGGTTATCTATGCAACGTATAAGAGGTTTCTTAAGAAGACATTATTGTTTAATAAAACTGAATGTAATCTTTGTCCTTTGTAATACAGGTTATTTCAAGCATTCCTGTAAAATTTTGTCATTATCAGTTCAATAGTTTAAGAAAAATCTAGTATAATGAAAGACGACATCTACAGCGATTCGAGCGAAATTTCTTCGACAAATCCAAACCAAGCCGCATCAAGATAAAATACAGTTAGGACCAACAAATAATCAAATATGTATCTCATCTGCCTACAAATAGTTAAATATGATACACAAGATGTTTTAGGAAGATAAATACCACTATATAATGGACTTCTTTGTCTTCTTCTGGTCAGTTTAAACCTCTCATGTCCTCAAAATTTCAACTTTTCAGGCAAATAAATAAAAATAATGGGGTATCTGTCACTCATTTATCATAGAAATGTTATAAAAAATAAATAACTGAAGTATTCAAGCAGAATGAACAATCCATATCAAGTTTACTGTCTCTAAGAGGTTTCAATAAGTCCTTACGCGAAGATTAAACTTACGTTGCGTTCCAGAGAGGGACATAAAAGGCTTCTCTTTAAATGAATAATTTGTTGTTATAGCACTACAAATGATTTTATTTACTTATAACTATATATTTTCTAAAGTATTTCCTAGACAAATTTCTACCCTTATTTAAACTGTCTAAAAGCTTTTGTTACCATGTAACCTCATTTTACAAAATATTCTATAGAAATCACAAATAAAAAAAAATAATGGTGCATTGAAATACCCAATGAATCTGTTTATGAAACAGAAATGTTTTACTCAATAAAATGGGATTAATTTCCTTTAAATGTCAAATTCAAGGGAATATTTTTTTTCACCTATTTTGGTATACAACCCGCCATGATTTAGTGGCATTGCACAGCAACATATTACAAACGGACGAAAATATCCTTAACTTGACGTTACTTGCAGTACACAATGTATCAGATGTGCATTTCCTTTCATTAAGATATGCATGCGTGCAAGGTTCTTTTAAACCATTTTGGGTTGTGGAGATACTATTATATTGAATGTGAGTTCTCTCTGATGTGATCGTAGTGACTTAGTGTCCCTTTTTGTTGATATTGGAGGGGCAATGAATATTTTTGAAATTTACATGTATCTAGGCTTAGATCAAAGGTAAAAAGTCTTGCGCAATAAACGAGGTAAATTGAATCTAGGAGTTAACGACACTGGACTCCGGTGTATAATTTTGAGAAAAAAAATCCTTTGGTCCGAGATAACTTTGTTGCCTCAAAGCTCTAAAATCGAGTGTTGGTCGAAGGTCGACAAAGTCGCTCGGAAGGACAGTTTTCCCAGAGCGCATAAATAAAAAAACATAGAATGAGTCACTTATTTTCCTGTCATCACTTGTATCCAGAATCTCCTGCTTCCGTACTGGCTTTACAGTTTGGCGATTTTTTTAAAATACCCGTTTGAATTACAGGGCTCCATTTATTTGGGATAGATTAGATACAACTTATTTTTCTACTCATTATTAAACAGCTATTCGTTTGGGAAGTGTAGTTTCTGTTGCAACTGCCCTACCGTTGTCAAATTTGAAATATAATACCAACTTGGATCGGTTAGGGCTTTTTTGTCTTTTTTATTTGAGGACTGCCCTCCATGCAGTCATAACATATTTAACATCTCAACTGTCACAACCTTTGGAAATTTGAAGTTGTGCTAGTTCACAACGCAAATAACTATTTTTATTTTGGCATATCTTTTTAATCTTTGCGCCGTGTTTGGAAATTTTAAAATTGTACCAGCGTCTGTGGTGTCCGCTTAAATTGTATAAACTTTCAGAATTTTGATCTCTCAATTTGAATATATTGACATGATTCATTTGACATCGTGCTATTACCGCAGAAAGATATCTGTTATCCGAAATATCTAATATTTGTTCATTTTATAGTTATTTAATGGTGATGTTGTACCCTTTTAGACTAGTAATATATTTTATTTTGTAGTGTACAGAATCTTATTACATGATCCAAGGTCCTGTAAGATTAATCGTTGACTATTTATTCTGTAATTTTATAAATATATATATAATAGTAGTCAGCAATTTCCCCAAAGAGGGCGCTGGATCGTTACGAGTAACGATACATGTACACAATAAATAAATTATATAAACGCCAAAAAAAGTGTACACAACAACTCCAAATACAGAAAAAGGTAACTATAAATGTAAATATTTATAAATATTTCGGATAGCAGATATCCTTCCTCAGTGAGATGCTGATGTTAAATGAATCATCTTCTAGTCTTCTTAGATTAAAATGTTACAATATTGATAATTATACAATAAAAAGTCAAACCGAACATCAGTTAAAACGCTTGAACCATTCTAAAAATTTTATTAAACATGACATAGGTTGGATGACTTATTACAACAGAGGGTTCAAATATGTGCTTTAATACAAATAATAATGTGAGATATGAACTAGCACAATTCTAAAACTTTAACAGGAACAACAATTATGATGGTACAAGAATGATTACGTCAATAAAATTACCAAATACTAGTAGACAGCACTAAACGATCTAAATTGATAACAGCTACAACAGACTCTGAGTATTTACACATCGCGAACAAACAGACGTTGAAATGTAATGATAAGTTTTGAATAGGTTTAACTAGACGAACGTGGCTTGGTACTTCCCTAAAACAATTAAGCAATTTAAATTGGTATCTTCAACAAAGGAGTAGGTCCGGTAAGGACCGATTTCGGCCTCAAATTTCAAGTTCATCTGACAAAAGATTTTGACCACTTTTTAAACACTTACGTGTCTATTTCATTTGAATCAATTAGTTTATGTGAAAGATTTGAACTGATTAGTCATTAAAAACGGTCCGATTCAAGCTCAAATATGAAAAATCAACCAAATATGCAGAAAAATGTCACTTTTCGGATGGTTTTTGTCAAAAATGAAAGTGGCCGCATCCGTGTTCATCCTCAAACTTTATATATGTTATGTAATATCACAAAATGCAACTTCCATTTCAATAATAAGGATAAACACGAATGCGGCTACTTTCGTTTGACACGAAAACCGTCTAGAATTTAACTAAAATGCTAGAATTTTGAAGAATTCAGTAATTTAGCATGACTTTAAGGTACCAGTACCGGATATATATTCATTGTATAGTCAAAAATAGCCCATATTTATGTAGCAGAAGCACTCTACTATTCAATAAATAACTAAAAGTTTACATTTTATCAATTTTGTAAAACTGCTATATTTTGAGGCCAAAAAATGGCTCTTACCTGACCTACTCCTTTATTTAATAAATGAGAAAGGTTAAGAAATAGAAATAGAAATAGAAACTGTAATATAACCTAAATGTGAAGCACCACACGGAGTCGAACTACATCTTTTCATTTATCCCATTTGGTGCCAAATTTGTTAATTTTCTTATCCAGAGCGAGTCTATTCTCCTACCAAGCAGAGTTATCGTCAATGATTCCAATGGTCAGTCGATTGGGATCTGCCTTAGTGAGGCCAGGGGATCGCAAACATCGACTAAGAGGGAGGTCTGGCCTGCATTGGTAGTTGCTACGATGGCTGTTAACTCGTTTGTTAAACGGCTGTTTTGACTCGCTAACATACTGTTTACCACATTTACACTGTAAGAGATACACAACATTTGAGTCTTGCAATTAACATTGCAAAATATGGTGTATTCTGTACCAGTGGAGTGACTGTTAAAAGTCTGGGTATTTGTTTGCAAGTCAAACATCGTTTGTTTCAGCAACCCTTGCCAGAGCCCCCAGATAAAGAGCCTGCTTGAGAGGATAAGTCAGCTCTCAACAGCAAGTCGTTAGGGCTTTTGGGCCTGCGGAAAGCCATTACAGGGTGCTCGGGAACGATCTTGGATAGTTTAGGATGTTTTTCGATCGTCAAATGTTGGATGATAAGTCAACACAGAAGGCACCGCTTGTTGACTTTTTTGTCTTTATATTGTAAAAGCTCATCTCGGCTGATGCTGTTAGCACGATAAATACCTTTATCATTGTCTTCTCTTCAATGCCATCGTCATTAGTTTATACTGACATCTCCCATGATAACATCCCCCATGACGATATATATAGAAGGAGGTAACATCAAGCGAGACAAGGATCGTTTCAGGAGGAAGAGGGTTCATAGATTCAATTTTCTTAAGATAGTGTGTTGTGTCTTGTATATAGGATGGTAAATTTTCTACATGTGATCTCAGATGAAAGTCAATAAATTCTGAAATTTTC
Source organism: Mytilus galloprovincialis (assembly GCA_037788925.1). NCBI lineage: Eukaryota > Metazoa > Mollusca > Bivalvia > Mytilida > Mytilidae > Mytilus > Mytilus galloprovincialis. The sequence continues at coordinate 55,662,650 of CM075341.1, forward strand.
TCTGTAGGATGGTCATTGGCAGAAACAATTGGTCTACCTGGATTATTGACTTATGTATTTTGGGCAGAACATAGAAACGCCCAGGCTTTGATTTTTCAGGTTTTATATGTTTAAATGTGTTTTCATCAATATGTCCCTGTTCACACATGCTTTATTCAGGTTTGTGGTGATCTCTTTGATGAACTGAGGGGTGGGGTCATAGTCTATTTTTTTTATAAAATCTCTAATCAGAGAATTGACGTTCTGCCTCTTTATTGTAGTCACATTTGTCCATGACAACAACATCGCTACCTTTATCAGCTGGTTTTATTATAATGTCGTCTCTGTTCTAAAGTTTCCACACAGCTTCTTTTTCTTCAGACGATAACTTGTTGAATGTTTATGAAGTGGCAGTGGACAGATCTGTTACGTCGGACTTCATTTTGTCAATTATTTGTTCCAACGTTGCATATTTACTGGGTTTAGGAATCCATGAATCCATGAATCCATGAATCAATGAATATATGTATATTGACCAATATATTTTAACTATAAAAATTTTATACAGTAGACAACGCATGTTAGATCTTTCTCAGTCATTTTCATTCGGTTAATGTTTCAAACCACCACAAACAGGTTTACAGGGAACACATAAGGTGCTCTAACTATCAACACTTCCTCCAGGAAGTGATCCCATCGATTCATTCAACAGTGCTTATTTCATTTTCACAAGAGTTTAATAAAACATGAATTAGAAGAGGTTATATTTTAATAAAGGTTGGGTACAATAGATTCAAAAATGTAAAATAATTATTTCACGACTTGTATAGAACACTGCATTTTTTATTACAGCTGATATAACAGACATTTTTTTTCTGTGTGAAATTTTCGCCATATTTATATGAATGCATTTTCTCTAGATATACACTCCAAGTAATGCAAATATTCAAATTGTCATTTAATGTTTGGTACAAGAAACACAGCCATAATTCATATGAACTGTATAGACCTTGACATACATAAAAACACAACGGAAATATTACTCTAAAACAAAAAACTGCCGGACGAAACAAAACAAAACAATTACATCTCAATTGAAAAGCTTGTGCAAAAACAAATGGCAAAGAACTGAAACAAAATTAAACAACAAAAGCATTCTGATATAACTTTTTAACCCCGTCCCTATCGAACTTTACTCCGATATATTTTCAATTCGACTTTTTTATTTGTGCGTCACTGTTGAGTATGATGCAGACGAAACGCATGTCTGGAATACATGGACTACTAACATATAAAGCTTGTATTCTTACCACCACTTTGTCGGTATAACTGCTGGTTGATGTCTTGTCAGGTAGAGGAACTCCTGCCCATATCGGTATTCAGCGCTTCTGTGCTGACATGAAATGTCTTTGATACATCATTTTCTGTATCTCTAATACAAGTCTTTACAATTTAAAATAATAAGGTTTTTATATTCCAGACATAGACATACTTAGCCAGTTCTTGAACCTTTTTATTTTAGGTTTGGAATGCTTATCATTAATCATATAACTTGGACCTTGCAACGGTTATGCTTCAAGCGTGTATAGTTCGTTTAAAAAAAAAGAATTGATCGTTAAACCCAAATGGATTATAAAGTGATGATTGTATGTACCTCTCATTAACTAAGTTTAAGTTGGTTGTGAATTTTCTTTATATTTCAAAGCGTACCGTTGTCTATGAAATCATAAAAAGGTACATAACCTGGTACATCGTATTAGCCTGTATACGTACACGCCACCGAAAGGGCGCAAATCGTATTTACAACCCACGAATGAAGATATGACAGTAAGAAACCACTGGGTTTGTCACGAGTCGATTAAACATCGTCAATTTCTTAAAAAGAAAAGGGAATCACTCGCTGTTTAATCTGAATTATTTTTTATATTTATTTAACAGTACAGAGTTATTGTCTAGATCAGAAACATAATTAATAGTATAACTAATCGTTTGCTTCTGTATAAAAAAAAATAATGCGACCAAATGCCGTTAAATGCTCGTGGTCATAATTAAAGACATCACCAGAAACGAAAATTATGTAGCCAGTCGATTAGGTCAGTTATTCTACAGGTTGGCCTTTTATATGCATTACTTATAAGCACATGTTACACAAGACCGTGAAGACCCCACTACGATCTATAAAAACATAAGATCGTGAATGGTCGGCTTAAATATTCAACATGTTCAATAGCTCTTAGTTTTCACGTTCATACCACGACCCTGCTATGATCCTGCTATGTTTCGTTACGATAGAAACACGTTCTAGGTACGATCTTGTCACGCATTTGCTACTTTTATTAAGACTATACAACGATTTACACTATATCTGTACTCTTCTACGAAGACATTCACGATCGCGTTAGGATCCAAATACGAGTCTACGATCGAATTACATATGTACGACTTCACTATGGTGTCACTGTGCTCTAAGATACCAAAGAAAATAAGTTCTCAGCCCAAATGCATTGCGTGTCACCCAAGATGAAGGATGACATGCTCAGGTCGTCATTAGGTACGGAATCTGAGTCTGGAAATCCAATATTTTTATCTTCCAAACTCTCTTGTTATTCCCTCGCGTAGTAAAACAAACATGTCAACAATGAAAAACAAACGGCATATAGACAAAGCACATAAGCTAAAATGAAAGAAAAGAAAACAAAAATTTACCATAGTACAATAACACAATGACGGGATTTTTTTAAGTACCGAGCCACGCCAAAGGAATGTTACCAAAATTGACTAAATAGTAAAGGGAATAATTTCAAAAGGCAAACAAAAGAACACCATCAAGTATTTTTTGTGAGGTTGATACGGAATATTTATCAACAAGGTCTTGGTATCCTCCGATACTATTGTTTTTTAAAAGACGAGACGTTCTTTGACATAACCTCATCAACTCTCTGCTCAGACACTGGTGACGTTTAAAAAAGTCTGAGTATCAGCTACAAGCTCTTTGAAACCGAAAGAGTTGGGCATTGTATATTCCATGTACAGGAGAAGTTGGTATGTAACTCATTAGGAGGCAGAAGTTGATAAATTTGATATCAAAATCGTCTCGTTTTTTCATAATCAAAATTGTCTCGTTTGTCATAGAGTCTGGTAATTTCATGACCGCGAATGTCAAATTCGAGGTATTAGTACAAAAAGTATACCGGAGGTAGCCGTGTCTGTTTTTTCTAGTTCTGGAGGTTTTATTAATGCAACCCAAATAGAAAAAAATTGGATTGTTAATGGAAAGAAAATCATCAATATATCTTAATGTGAATTACATGATCAGGCTACTTTGATGTTTTTTTATATATGAGCGTGTGACGGAACTCCGACTCATATGAAACTTATAAAAGGTCTGCAAGGAGAGGCACACAGTTCGTATCAATAAGAATGCCGGCAATTTATTGAAAAATTATACCTCGAAATTCAACAAATATGTTGTCAATTAGAAACTCAAGTATACTGAAAACTTGTTCCTCTGTAAAGTATGTTTTACCTTTTTGTTCACTATTAGGCCGTATGGTATCCCAAAGTCATATATTTAAAGCGTATGCTACCATTTTTATATTGTATATTTTTTTTTAGACGATTTTTAAATTTAACATGGGGAATTGTAGTATACAGGGTTGAAAATTAAGACTTTGAATAGAAATTATTTCAGAGAAAGATAAAGATTTAAAATAATTCAGAAGTCCTTTAGATGTTTTTCTAGAATCCACATATGGTTAATACCAAAATGTTTGTTATAAGTTTCATGGTATTTCTGAAGCTCTCTTTCACTGTGGGCAGTTGTTTTTATTATTTTAATGGACAATTCCATCGAAGAACATGCGGATGCATGCATCAATGTACCTAGGTTGTACAGAAACTTAGATATCTAATACATAGAAAGGTAAGTCCTCATATTTGCTGTTTAATGCAATCCTTGTCAAATGATAGGTTTTTGTATGTGGGATAAAGTAAGTGCTTACATATTCCTAGTTCTTTAACAAGACTCACATGGTAGCGCAATTTACATGCAAAATATCATTTGAAGCTTTGTCCACAGGAACAACAACATATTTTTTGTGAAGAGATGAGAGACGTTTCACATCTTCTTTTTCTTTGAAAACGTGTTTTGGTCGATCATTCACATAGTTTTTCAACTTATGAATTCGACGTATTTTCAGTGATCTGATTGTTTTGACCCATTCTGACAAAGTGTCCAGTTCAACCTTTTCCCGTTTAGCCCATAGAGTAGTACTCAATATTATCCATAATTATTTAAAAGTAGTGGTTCCAATTGATGTGTTTGGGCTCTATAAACTTAGGACCATGAGCTATCACCTTTCGGAGATGTTCATGTTGAATTATGCTTAAATCCCCAGTAATAAAATGGCCAGAAGGGCTGTTAATATTAGACAAGTGGGGTTTGTTGTACTTATCTAAATCAAGGTCCTGCAATGCTTGCATATAGTTGAATACTTTAGGTGCAATGGTTTTAGTGTAACTATGGAATACAACAAGAACAGACTGATTTTGAAAATAAAATGGAATTTTAGATGTTACCTCCTTGTTATTAAGAACGTTACTAACGTTGATTGCATCATTTCCTTTATTTGAAAACTGAACTGAATATATTATTGCAAAAAAGAAAATAATATTAAATGGTTATGACATATCAATAGAAACATGGCGCGCGTTTTCGAAATATTTGTAAAATTTTGCTGGGATTGGGAATGAAACGTCTATATAACAACGAACTATTGTTAGAACATCTATACTATTAAACGAGGAGACCTCATTTTGTGTGTCGCTTCTCTTCTTTCCACAATAAATTAATCAACACGCCTCTGTGTCTTATAGGTACAGTGCATAGTGCCATTTGTCATCCATTCATATGATTATTCAGATTGAGTTATTTTTGGAGAAAAACGAGAAAAAAGGCATCCGGATATTGTCCCGTCATTGGACGAAATTTTAAGTCAGATAAGACTTCCGGTTCGCGTTTTTCTGTATACTTTGAACATACATATACAAAAAAAATAAGTGTATTTTCAGAATTCATTTTCAAGTTTACTATCCACGGCAGTCACAGAGTTTATTAAATAGAGAGGGTCTGTATACTATATCAATGACCACTAATGGATCGATTAGTAAACTTAGAATTCAAAGTAAATACACTATATTTATATAGTAATGAATGTTCATAATAAGCGCTAAAATATTCATGTGAACTTTTGATACCTTTTTTGAAATTCTCCAGTCATTAAATCTTTTACAAAATTCATTGATTACAAAAAAAAGAAGATGTATTATGATTGCCATGTTGAGACAACTCTCCACAAGAGACCAGTTTACTATCCACGGCAGTCACTCACAGAGTTTATTAAATAGAGAGGGTCTGTATACTATATAAATGACCACTATGGATCGATTAGTAAACTTAGAATTCAAAGTAAATACACTATATTTATATAGTAATGAATGTTCATAATATACAGATAAACGCTAAAAATATTCATGTGAACTTTTGATACCTTTTCTGAAATTCTCCAGTCATTAAATCTTTTACAAAATTCATTGATTACAAAAAAAAAGAAGATGTGGTATGATTGCCATGATGAGACAACTCTCCACAAGAGACCAATATGACACAGATATTAACAACTGTAGGTTACGGTACGGCCTTCAACAACGAGCAAAGCCCATACCACGTACTCAGCTTTAAAAGGCCCCGAACTGACAATGTAAAACAATTCAAACCAGAAAACTAGCGGCTTTATTTATGTGCTAAAAAGTTAACAAAAAACAAATATGTAACACATAAACAAACAACAACCACTGAATTACAGGTTCCTTACTTGAATGTTCATAACATACTTAATGTATGTTCATATTGAAATTGAAAGAAAACCAAAAAATGGGAATATTGGAAATAAAGGAGGAGGGATAAAAAAAAAAAAAAAGGATTTTCCTGTCCCCAATAACCTATGATTTATGATACTTTTGCTGAAATTCTCCAGTCATTAAAATTCTTCCAACAACACTTTACATACTTTAAACTACACTCTGAATGCCAGCGATTTCGCGGGTGTCGCTTCTCTTCTTTCCACAATAAATTAATCATCATGCCTCTGTGTTCTATGGGTACAGTGCATAATCGCATTTGTCATCCATTCATATGATTATTCAGATTGAGTTATTTTGGGTGAAAAACGAGAAAAAAGACGTTCGGATATGTTTCCGTCATTGGGCGAAATTTTAAGTCAGATTAGACTTCCGGTTTGCGTTTTCTGTATACTTTGAACATACATTAATACTACTAATACAGTGTATTTTCTGTCTTATATCCGTCATTGGACGAAATTTAAGTCAGATTAGACCTCCGGTTTGCGTTTTTCTTTTTACGTTGAAACAAATACATATACTACGAATAAAGTGTATTTTCTGTCTGATATCATTTTCAAGTTTACTATCCACGACAGTAACTGAGTTTATTTAATAGAGAGTGTCTGAGTAATATATCAATGACCGCTGTGGATCAATTGTTAAACTGAGAATTGACTGTAAAAAGAAAATACACTTTCGGGACGTCTGGAACTGGTGTTTTAAAGATCGAAATTTCAGGATTGACCATTTCATGAACCGAGATTTCTTTTTTCGAATTTCGGGATGTCGAGATATTTAATTTGTATAATAAATTCAGAACCTCGGGATTTCATGTTTTTAAGCCCGGGATATTGGGATCAGGGCCCCTCCGCAGTGGCGGATCCAGACATTTTCATACGCAGGGGCCCATTGACTGCCTTAGAGGGGGCCGCTCCGATCATGCTTCAGTGATTCCCTATATAAGCAACCAATTATTTTCCAGAAAAGGGGGTCGGGCCTTCTAAATCCGCCTCTGCCCCGACCCCCACCCCCCTTTAATGAATGTTCATAATATACAGATAAGCGCTAAAATTATTCATGTGTCATTAAAATTAATAGAGAACAAACATAAAAAAAAAGGATTTTTTTGTGGAAAAAGGAGGAGCCGGGCTAGAAAAACAATTATCCTGTCCCAAATTACCTATGACTTTTGATACCTTTTCTGAAATTCTCAAGTCACTAAATGTTTTACAATAAAGGAGATGTGGTATGAATGCCAATGAGACAGCTCTCCACAAGAGACCAAAATGACACCGAAATTAACATTTAAAGGTCACCTAAGGGCCTTCAACAATAAGCAAAAGCCGATACTGCATAGTCTGATATAAAAGGCCCTGAAATGACAATGTAAAAAAATTCAAATGAGAAAACTAACAGCCTTATTTATGTACAAAAAATTAACGAAAAACAAAGATCACTGAACCACAGAATTACAGGCTCCTGACTGGAATGTTCATAATACATGTACACTAAATGTATGTTCATAATGAAATTAATAGAAAACAAAAAATGGGAATTTTGGAAATAAAGGAGGAGGGTTAAAAAAAAACATTTTTCTGTCTCCAAGTACCTTTAACTTTTGATACTTTTCCTGAAAATTCTCAAATCATTAAATCTTTTACAAAATTCTTCCTACAACACTTTACATCTCTGAATGCCCGCGATTTCGCGGGTGTGTTCTAGTGTTTTTTACAATAAGAAGATAAATGAAATAATACGATTTGGTCCCTAAGAAAAAATTAAACAAGACTGTTAAAATTCAAACACAAAACACAAAAAACACTAGTCATTAATAAAAAAACCAATATGGAGTGACTTTGTTGTTTAAAAGTTTAACATATTGAAAATGTTGAATGTTAAATTGTTGTACGTATACATGTATTTAAAAGACAAGTACAAGTACTCAAGAACGAAGTTTTTAATTATGACGCAGTACGCATCCATGATGTATTGCAACTTACAAACATAACAGACTATGCATGGCTATTTAAAGAATCCATTAAATGATTTATCAAGTAAAGACTTTTGTAAACATAGAAATACATGAACAACTTTATCTAGTTGAAAGAAAAGTACTCCATTCTCGGTGAAATTGTATTTTCAACTTCCTAATCATTGTTCTTGAGAATAACACAACCATTATCTCTACGACAAAAGTAAGCGAATTATAATGGTTCATATTCAATAAACTACTAAGTAGTTATTTAAATTATGGAAACTAGAACCAAAACGTGCGCTTGAAATTTGTACAAACACACGGAAACTACTTTGTATTGTATAAAACATATTTTTCTCTTCCGTATATTTGATCTGATATTGACATCAGCATTTGTTTGTTCGACAAATTTAGATATTTTAATGCTGATTGATGAATATCATCGTTTAAATTCAGTTGATTGAAAAATAATTGAGCTATGGTATCACATGTTATCTGATATAAGAACGCAGTTGTATATACTAACCAACCTATATTAGGAACACCTATTTAACAAAAAAACATCATTTTGGAAATCTTTTATTTTAAGACGACAACAGTCTGTCTACCTTCGTCATAGTAATTCTGAAACATATGATTTATTATGAAATTACGCTGTTTTCCTTATTGTGCAGTTTTTTATTTTATTGCAACATGTACGTTTACCGTTATAAATGGAATTGATGAAGATGTTATATCAGAAACTTTTAAAACAAAGGGTAGCACTAGAATTGTTCAGACCGAAAATACCACCGATGTGTATTGTAGGTTCATATGTGCATGTGCAGGTATGTGCCTATCAGATCCACGATGTTGTGTGGCGAGTTATTCCAAAGAAGTATCCACATGTCGTATTGATACATCTGAGCGATGTTGCGTCGAAACTGAAACCTTAGACGAATGGAGGTTTATTCAACGAAACTCATACCGTAAGTTAAAATGACACATATTTTACAGTATGAATTATTGGTTTATTCCTTGTCAAGCAATAATTGTTTTAACAAAAAATGATCTCATCAGCAGTTTTAATAAAAAGAAAATATCAACGATTAATGTGTTCTTTGAACATGTGTGTATAATTAAAAAATCAAACACTTAACATTGCAAACGATGGATAAAATTGATAATAGGGTTTTAAATTGTTCAATTTATTGTTGTTGGGATAAGAACCCAATTGAGTCTCAACAGTTCGTTTTGGGTAGGTAAAAATATATATTTTAATAGGTCTGGTATATTTATAACATTGGGTTTTTTTTGGGTTTTTTTTTAAATACAGAAACCACTTCCCATACAATTTTGACCTGAAGCAAGTATGGTCATTATTCAATATGAATTCATTTTTAATTCACCATTACACTGTAGTGGTACTGTCATAAACTATTGCATAATAAACCACATAATTATGTACTTATATACCTAGCATTATTGTTGTTGTCTTTGGATCATGCTATATGTATATCCTTCTTCTACATTACACTACAAACAAGTGAAACTGCGAGCTACTGCTCACTGATGATACCCCCGCCGCAAGTGGATAATATTAATAGTGTAAAAATATGCAAGTGTTCGGTAAACAGGAAGTTGTTGAGTGATGAATCTGAAAACGCATCACACGGTATAGCTGACTTATATAAATCCTGAAACCAAATTTCAGATATCCTTGTATTGTAGTTCCTGAGAAAAATGTGACAAAAATTATCAACTTGGCTATCATGTGTAAAATCATACAAGTGTTCGGTAAACAGGAAGTTGTCGAGTGATGAATCTGAAAACGCATCACACGGTCTAGCTAACTTATATAAATCCTGAAACCAAATTTCAGAAATCCTTGTATTGTAGTTCCTGAGAAAAATGTGACGAAAATTTTCAACTTGGCTATCATGTGTAAAATCATACAAGTGTTCGGTAAACAGGAAGTTGTCAAGTGATGAATCTGAAAACGCATCACACGGTATAGCTGACTTATATAAATGTTGATACCAAATTACAGAAAGAGTGGATGTGTAGTTCCTGAGAAAAATGTGACGAAAGTTTCGTGGGACGGACTGACTGACGGACTGATGGATGGACGGACTGATGGACTGACGGACGGACTGACAGACAGAGGTAAAACAGTATACCCCCCTTTTTTTAAAGCGGGGGTATAACTATCCAGAGTCTAAAAAAATCTTATTTTGCTTGACAGGACTTGACATAATCACGACAGTTCTTAACTGTACTTAACTCTTGTCGTCTTCGGTCTCGACTTTACTTAAAAGTCTTTTTGATTACTAGACAATTTTGGTATAGTCTGAATATTGGTTCGAAAAATGCCCGACCAGTCTCGACTCGATCCTGACCAGTGTCAACCTGTCTCAACCAGTACCGACCTGTCTCGTCTCAGTCTTGAACTTCAAATGAAGTCTCGACTGGTCCAAATTAGCCCATCTAATTCAACTGTATATTCATCTTACAAAATTCCAGGTTATTTAGTATTTGGATTTATTGCTGTCAAATTAAAGGATGTAATAAATAGGTAAAAAAAAAGCTTGAATTTTCAGTTCTGTTTAAATACAGATAGTCACCTTTTATTATTTCTATAATTTTTAAAAGCAACTTGGATCGTCATAATCCTTTACAGCTATCCTATATATTGATCTTAATACAGCCATCCCAATAATATATTGATTTCACACAATATCAGGTTATGTGGTAGTTTGGTTTATTGCTGTCGAATTAGAGGATAAAATTTTAAATGTCTAAACAGCTCGAATTTTCAGTTAGAACTTAATTAAGAGAGTCTACTTAAATTTGTTTTTATAACTTTTCCAAATCAACTTGGAGGTTCCTAAAACTAAACAGCTATCTAAACTATATGTTGATCTTATCGAATGCCAGGTTGTTTGGTAAATTGGTTAGCTACTGTCAAATTTAAGGGTTTGATTAATTTGGGAAAAGCTAGAAATTTCAGTTAGGACTAATTCAGATAGTCACCTTCAATTTTTTTTTTATAACTTTTACAAATTAACTCGGATTCTCAGAAAACTATGCAACTATTTCAATGATATGTTACCTTACAGAATGCCTGGTCGTTTGGTATTTTGACTCATTTCTGTCAAATTCAAGAAATAAAATTCATTTTTTGTACGAAAAAAACCTTAAATTTCCAGTACAGACTTAATTCAAATAGTCTTCTAAATTAATTTCTATAACTGTTTTAAATCAACTTTGATTTTCATCTTCAGCTATCTCAATTTTATATTGATCTTACACAATACCAGGGTATTTGGTAATTTGGTTTATTGTTGTCAAACCTGAAGATTAGATTTATAGGTACTTATCTGAATTTAGTCGAAACTGAAAATATTATATTTTTGCAGCTGTTAATTAAAACCTTACATTAAGATCAATATATATTCCAGAAAGCTGTAGAGTTTTATGAATATCCAAGTTAATTTGAAAAAAGTTAACGAAACTTTTATAAAGTTGACTATAGGAATTAGTGAGAACTGAACTAGCTTTTTTACCTATTTATTAAATCCGTTAATTTGTCAGCAATAAATCAAACTACCAAACAACCTGGCATTTTGTAAGATCAACACGAATGTAGATAGCTGTAGAGATTTATAAAAAAATCAAAGTTGATTTGAAAAAAGTTTTAGAAACTTTAAAAGGTGACTATCTGTATTTAGTGAAAACTGACAACACATTAATTTTTGCCTATTTATTAATTCCTTTTAATTTTGTTTACACATTATTGTCAATATATTATAATTGTATGCGACTGCATATAAGTGAGAGGTTTAGCTACAATGAAGATATAAAACCAGATTTAGATCATCATTTTCTAAATAAGAAAATGCCGGCACCAAGTCAGAAATATGATATAAAATATGTATGAATTTGAAGAATGTCAGTTTGAATTCCACTCAAGGTGCATACATATTTGACACAATGATATCAATAAGTCAAAAACATGTAATAATTTCACCTTAACGTTTTATTAAATGATGTGCATTTGTTTTTATAAACTTATCATTTATCATGTTTAAGGAACAATAAACACAGAAAAGTGAACAATTCCGAGAAAATCTTAACTACGCGTCTGTATCATTTTCGATTAAAGTCAATAACCTGCTTCTGACAAAACTAAGGCGTTTCTTCGATACAAAAACATCTTAATTTGAGCGTACCAAATTATAATCTAATTAAAAACATCGTTTAAATATATCGTCTATTAATCATGTTATTTGCATGACACCTAGTTTTCAATCAAAGTAATTAGGACAGAATACATAATAGATATAAACATAATTTATGCAGATCCTTAAATTTAAATCAGGCTTTTAGAGCTACTGCCGTGAATCACCTGTCCGTAACGTTTATCAAATCATAGTGACACTCACTTTTTTTTGTTTAAAATGCCCAAATTTTCATAACTTCGAATTTTTATTTTTCCTGAAAAAAATGGGGGAAATTTTCAGAACATAGATTTAAAATAAGTGTTTTAAACCAAAACTTAAATTTCCAAATGTGTTTGATTGGAAATGAAATAACAAGTAAAATGATATGTGTGAAAACAACTTGTGAAATTCAAAATGTTTCCAATTTGATATATATTTTTACAAAATATTCATACTCACGTTGATCTGCTAAATGTAGAATTAATCCAAGGCTGAAACAGATTAAAAACGAGACCATTTCGTTTATTTCGTACCCTTCTCCTGAAAACCTGACATACAATTTCGCTTCAGTTTCGTAAAGACCTACTCAATGGGTTTCAAATGTTTTTGAATTAAGAAATATATATGTTTTGTGAATATTTGATTTCCTTACTTAACAAGAGTTTGTACACAATTCTATTGAAAAATTTTACTTCGTTTAATATTTATATTCGTGGTTCACCTTTACCAGAGAAATCAGCAAAAATAGTGATCCCACGAATAATAATGAATTCGCAGTATGCATAGCAGAGCCAATTAACATCTTAATATATCACGCCTTAACATTTATCTTACATTTACATACTGTGTACGTTGAAGACGATCAGTTTGAGTTACTAATACTAGTGACAAATTGTACGTCTGTTCTGCACATTCCGTACTTAATAATAATTATATATCTGGGTTTTATTTCGAAAATTAAAAACAACGAAAAAGGAGATATTGTCTGCGATCAATAAAAAGTAAAATCACAAAAATACTGAACTCCGAGGAAAATTCAAAATAGAAAGTCCCTAATCAAATGGCAAAATCAAAAGATAAACGCATAAAACAAATGGACAACAACTGTCATATTTCTGACTTAGTACATGCATTTTCGTATGAAGAAAATGGTGGATTGAACATGTTTTTTTTAGCGCTAAACCTCTCACTTGTATGACAGTCGCTTCAAATTCCATAATTTTTACGATGCATGAACAAAACAGACATACTAGGTAAAATTGTCACAATAGGGGCACAGCAATCATTACCGAGTCACAATCTGAATTAAAACAAAAACAATAACAAACAAATAGTTATCAAAGAAGCACAATAAAGCATATATCAATCTTAAAAATCACGTTCATTGCTTACTTATTTTTGTATACTATTTATGTATGTTAAATCAACCCATAAAAGATTGAAATAGTTCAAGTCTTGGACCGAATGGCTGGAATAATATCCACTCTGGTAAAACGTCCGACAGGTAGAGTCATTATCACTGAACTGGTATATATTTGTTTAGGGGCCAGCTGTAGGACGCCTCCAGGTGCGGAAATTTCTCGCTACATTGAAGACCTGCTGGTGACCTTCTGCTGTTGTTTTTTTTATTTGGTCGGGTTGGTGTCTCTTTGACACATTCCCCATTTCCATTCTCAATTTTATTAGAGATGACTCTCAGTACAAAAACTGTTCTTCTATACTAAATTAAGCGATTTATTTCATTTTCAGATAACTGTAATATCAACTTAAAGGAAGTTGCTTACAACAAACCAGCCGAACAAAGTTCAGTTTACAGCAACGCAACTTCTGCATCAAGAGCTGTTGATGGAAATATGAACTCAATGATGCACACAAACAAAGAGCAATCGCCTTATTGGATTGTCGACTTGGGCAAAATTTATCAAATAAAGCGAATTGAAATACTCAACAGAATTACCGGATCAATATCAACAGGTCGGTCAAATTACATGCACATTTGTTTTCTACCTGGTGACATAATAATCAGATAGTTCCGATAACTTAAACCTTTTTCAGATATTTTATTTTTCATTCATTTGTGTCAGTTCTGTTGCTTTTATGAAATAAAAATGAAAATATGTGGTTTGATTACTAGTGTGACAACTTTCCATCGAAGTTTTAATGAAGCGGATGCAAGGAATTATTGGCATCTACATGGACTTCAACAATGAAAAAACACACAGTAGTGTTGGCTTAAATGAGCCTCGACATGAAAAAAATGTATCAATTCACCATTATGAAAAATGACGGCCTTATTCTATAAAAACACAATTTATGAAAAACAAACATGACAGACAAGAACCAACGACAATCACTGGACACGACTTGATTGAAGGCGCCATCTTTCCCATAACCTTGAAAAATGGTGCAATGGCACAATGTATGTTTTTTTTTATCTGTTTGCGTTGATCCTCCACGGTGTTCTCATGGTAGTTTGTTGACCTTGGGTTAAGGATGTCTTGTTAAATTAAGTGTGTGCTGCTTCTGCTCCAAGGATTCATGTGTACGTGCAAAGACTTTTGGCTCTGAGTAGGAATAATGTGTCCAGATAGCGTGAAATATCTTTCTGCGGACTGTTATCTAGTGCAACTGAACTTTCAAATCCAGGTTGTTTATGCCCATCTAGTGCAAGTGTAAAGCAGGATACATTTTCTTATTACATTGCCGTGTTTTTCTCGTCATGAATATCCGTTTAATTTGCCACTTTACGTCTAGTAGACGTCAAGTACCATCATTTGTTTTGATTTGTGTACTAGTATTTGATAATGGATGTTTTTAATGAAAAGCGATTTTTTTTATAATGGGCTGCTCCCTATGCAAAGCATGATAAGTTGAAAGTGGGTTTTTACCTTTGTTTATCGGAAAACAACTATTCAAATTAAATTAAAAAGCTGAAGAAAATATCATTAAATGTGTTTTAAAGATTTTAAACCATGCAGGTCACTTACATTACGCACACGGATATTAGCTCTATTATAATGTTAGTCGTGCATTTTTCCCCACAAAAATCTTATCCAAAAGTGACAGAACCTAGTCAGACAGTATGAAGAAGAAGTTTCCCCAAAATGGACACTGCATTGAAATCCATTTCAAATATATTACTTAATTCATGCTATAATAGAATATACCTATAAAGAGTTATTTTCTTTCAGAACCATAGGTCATTCTTTCTCAGAATCAACCCGGACGATACCATGTTTCAATAAAATATACTCAAAATCATATTAGTTTTTTGTTGCCAATTTGGGATTATTTTTTTTTAAGTTCAATCATTACAAATAGAAAAAAAAACATACCTCTCCCCCTTTTCTATTAACTAAGTTGGTACAATAAATTACTAAAATGTGTCATGTATTTGTCATACATCGTTATCGGATGGTAACAATTCATGTGTGTCTTTCTCCATGCAGTTACAGTAATGTTTTTATTGTGTATGGATAATAATTTTTTTAACAGGGTATATCTATAAATCAATTAGTGAGTTTTATTTAACAACCAAAATGAGCCGTAGGGCTTATTAAAAACCGGAACGCATTAGAAAGGAATAACCCACGTTAATGTGGTCAGTAAAATAGGATACTAAATTTTTCAAATCTTTATAAAAATGATATTTGTGTGATGGTATATAAATAAGCTCATCATAGATACCAGGACTAAATTTTTTATACACGGAAGACGCGCGTTTCGTCTACAAAAGACTCATCAGTGACGCTCGGATCCAAAAAAGTTAAAGAGGCCAAATGAAGTACGAATTTGAAGAGCATTGAGGACCAAAATTCCTAAAAGTTTCGCAAATCCAGTTAAGGTAATCTATGCTTGAGGTAGAAAAACCTTAGTATTGCGGAAATTCTAAATTTTGTAAACATATAATTTATAAATATAACCATATTAATGATAATTCATGTCAGGACAAAAGTGCTGACTACTGGGCTTGTGAAACCCTCGGGAAAATAAATCTCCACCAGCAGTGGCATGAGTTAGTAATGCATATTTTAAGGTTTGTCTTTTCGTAGAACATACCTCCCTACGGGTCTTTCATTTGATCAATCCTGACACACCTCGGTGTATTCTACGACAAGAAAAAACTTAGAATATGCATTACAGGTATATATAACCTTTAACACTGTTACCTTGTGAACCTGCATGGTAAAAATAAGGCTGTAGGTGGCAGTCTAGTATAAAGCAGGATAAATATTGTTATTGCATTGCCATGTTCTCGAGCTAAATATGCATTTAATTTGCCACTAGACGTCTAGCAGAGATGTCATGCACTACCATCAGATGTTTTGATGTGTGTATTTGTTTATTGTTGTTTTTAATAAAATGTGAGTTTAGTTATACAAACCGGTCGAATATATTACTCAATTTCGGATAAAATATCATAATAAACAGTGAAAGCAATAATTTGTTTTTCAGGATAACATTTTTAAGATTTGATGTTGGTTTTGTTTTAGGAGAACGTCTTCGTGATTTGGACATTGTGATTGGTTCATCACATTATGAAATGCAGATATGTGCCCATTATGCTGGACCGGCACAACTTGGCGATCGTCTTGTATTTACATGTGGACATGTCGAATGTGCACGATATGTAAAACTGAGATTGACAGGAACAGACTACTTGCATGTTGCAGAGGTCAAAGTTTATGCAATGAATGACAGTTGTAACTGAAATCAAGAAATCTAAGGAACAGAGAAGCTGCTGGCTGGAAAAATCAGTTTTTAGATTGGAATATTAATTTATAGTAGCTTTGCATTTGTTATTTCAATATTCAAGTGAGAATTGGTTAGTTAGATCCGAGATGTGAAATTGGTCTACAATCTAAACCAGTTAAGTTAATTTACACTTTGGTTTGGTTATTTTCCTAGAAAAGTTGTTTGTAAAGTAAATATTATATATTCTACGTGTTAGCATGTAGCTTATTGTGTCTCTTTCTGATATAGTTTGTCGAAAGGGTGTTAAAAATTATTTATTTAAGTTCCAATATAGCAAAAATATGCTTAATACATTGCTTTTGAAATAAATGCACTTTTATTTCCTTATCAAAATAAGCGATTATATATTTATAACTGCAGAGTGCATGATGTTAAACATGTTTGTTTCATTTTGACAACACATTGTTTGGATAATTAACAGTGTGAGGTTTTTGCACACGTTAAATTGTGTTCTCCACACCACACTTTTTCAGTACAAACTTCAACTAAAAAAAAACAAATTGATTGTTAGTAGCCTAAGTTGTTATGCCAGTTATTTTTTTCAAATATGCGGCATAAATAAATCATCTAGTATTTATACTGTTCATTACTTTTGGCGATGCTATTCATTCTTTACATTTAATAGAATATTTTGATAGGCATAGAAGAAAAACTGCTCATTTTTAAATCAAATAACATTTACCAGAGCAAAAAGATAGATCAAATTTAATTTCATAAGTTATTATAGCATGGAATAAAGGTTCACATGGAAGGGTTGCTACAGACGTTGCATATAAACATAAATAAGAGTAGACTATATTTAAATAAAGGCCGAATATATTGAAAATAAATATTTCACGACTTATATTAAACACTGCATTTCTTATTAAAGCTGGTATAACAGACAATTTGCCTGTTTGAAATTTTTGCTATGTTTATATGAATGCATTTTATCCAGATATGAACTCAAAGTAATTCAAATATTTTAATTGTCATTTTAATGATTGTTACAAAAAGCAAAGTCGCAACTTATCTGAACTGTGTAGACCTTAAAACACATAATAAAAACGACGAAAATATAACTCTTAAACAAAATCCGCAGGGTGAACAAACACGAGCAATAACATCTCACTGAAAAAGCCTGTAGAAACGTTTGGCAAAGAACAGAAACAAAATTAAACAACAAATGCATTCTGAAATACCTATTTAACACCTTCTCTTAAATTGAATTTGATAGATTTTCAATTAGAATTCATGGTTTGTTCATCCATATTTTTTTATTTGTGCGCCACTGTTGAATATGATGCAGATAAATGGTATGTCTGGAGTCTATGGATCCCTTAAAAATACAATTGGTATTGTTACCACCACTTTGTCGGTTTAGCTACTGATTGGTGTATTGTCATTTAGAGTATATCCTTACCATATCGATATTCAACTCTTATGTGCTGGCATGAAATTTCTTTGATACATCATTTTCTGTATCTATTAAAAATTTATTTACAATATAAACTACTTCTAAAATTGTTTTTTCACTCTGAACTTTGAAAACTTTAATCATATTACTCGGGCATTGAAACTGTTTTTCTTTGAGCGACCCGAGTCTTATGTTCACAAATCTAGCGTTCTGCCTAATGTGTTTTTAGCCGTGTTCGTTTAAAAACAATAGATCGTTAAAACCAAATAAATAATAAAGTGATGATTAAGTGAACCTTTCCGTTGAAGGCCGTACTTTAACCTATAATGGTTTAATTTTTAAATTGTTATTTGGATGGAGAGTTGTCTCATTGGCACTCACACCACATCTTCCTATATCTACTTTCATTCATTCTGTTAGCGGTGAATTTCTTTATATCTCAAAGCGTCTCTTTGTCTGTGAAATCATGAAAAGAACATAACCTGGTACATTGTATTAACATAAAGGTTGCAAGTCATTTCCTACCTTCAGCATTTTGTACCTCTGCCAATTGGTACCCATATTTGCCATTTCGCACCCAACATTTACCATTTCGTACCCACGATAAAATCCATTTTGTACCCTATAGGCAAATTGCATATACCATTTCGTACCTCGTGGACTTAATACGTGTTAGTTATTTCGTATCATGTAAAGTTTTGCAATGTCTTTTTAAAATATAACATATTAAATAGAATTATTACTTTGTCCGGAGATGATTTTACATAAAATTATTGCATGCGACCAAATGTCGTTAAAATTCGAGTTCATGATTGAAAATATCCCCAAATACGTTACTAATGTAGCCAGTCGATCAGTTCAGTTGTTCTACAGATTGGTCTCTTATTTACATTTCTGATCAATACCTTGTTACATTAGACCAATGAAATCCCACTACGATCGATAAAAACATGAGATCGCAGTAATATCGTGTTAAGGTCGGATTGCAATTTCAACATGATCAACAGCTAAGTTTTCACGACCATACTACGACCTTATTATGAACCTGCTATGATTTGGCTTAGATAGAAACACTTTCTAGGAACGATCTTATCATGCTCTTTCTACGGATAATACGAATTAAATTAAGAATGGAAATGGGGAATGTGTCATAGAGACAACAACCAGACCATAGAACAGACAACAGCAGAAGGTCACCACACCATGATTTACGTTTCTAAGACATTCCCGATCGCGTAAGGACACCATACGAGTCTACTATGATCGACCCACGAATCCACTACTTTGTCACTGTGCTCTCGAATATGACTTCATCTAATGAATTATCAGCCCGAATGCATCGTCAACCAATATGAAATACTTCATGCTCAGATCGTCATTAGGTACGGAATTTGATTCTGGATATATACTTATCTTTCAAAATCTCCTTCAATTCTCTGGCGTTGTAATATATATTTCAATTCAGAAAAACAAAAGGGCATATAGACAAAACACATTTGCAAACATTAGTGCAAACAATACACATTTACTATAGTACAATACCACAATGACGGGATGTATAAGTACCTAGCAACGCCAAAGGGATTTTTACCAAAATGGACTAAACAGTTAAGTTAATAATCTCAAAAGAACACTGTAAAGTGCAACTAGGATGATAAACAATGTCAGTACCTAGAATCTATACCCAAACACCATAAGGTATCATTTATGAAGTTGATACAGAATATTAATCAACAAGTATAGAAAAGAAGATGTGGTATTATTGACAATGAGATAACTATCCACAAAAGACAAAAATGACAGAAACATAAACAACTATAGGTAACCGTGCGGCCTTCAACAATGAGCAAAGCCCATACCGCATAGTCAGCTATCAAAAACCCGATAAGACAATGTAAAACAATTCAAACGAAAAAACTAACGGCCCTGTTTATGTAAAAAAAAATGAACAAAAACAAATATGTAACACATAAACAAACGACAACCACTGAATTACAGGCTCATGACTTGGGAAAGGCACATACATAAATAATGTGGCGGGGTTAAACATGTTAGCAGTATCCCAACCCTCCCCCTAACCTGGGACAGTGGTATAACAGTACAACATAAGAACGAACTATAGAAATCAGTTGAAAAAGGCTTAACTCATCAGATAGAAGGTCTTGGTATCCTCCAATATAAGTTTTTTAAATGACAAGACGTTCTTTGAGATAGCCTTGGTTCATCATCTCTTTGCCCAGACACTGGTGACGCTTGGGTATCAAAAGCATTGAAAGGTAAGTCTTCATATTTGCTGTTTAATGTAATGTTTATTGAATATCTTATCCTTGTCAAATGATAGGTTTAAGAATGTGGGTTAAAGTAAATGCTCATTTATATCTGCATGACATACATATAATAGTACAATTAACATACACAATATTATTTAAAACTTCGTCTGCAGGAACAATAACATATTTATCATGAAGAAATGATAGTCATTCCACATCTTCTTTGTCTGTGAAAACGGATTTTAGTTGATCATTGACACATATTTTTCAATTTATTGAATTTGACGTTTTTTTTATATGTTCAGGTTGAATTTTGATTAAATCCCCAACATTGATTTGTAAGGTTTTTCTTGTTGTACCAATTGTTTAAGTGTAACTGTTGGATACAGTAAGAACAGACTTATTTTTTGAAAATAAAATTTTAGATGTAACCTTCTTGTTATATGAAGAACGTTGTTGATGTTGATTGCGTAAATTCCTTAATAAGAAAATTGAAATGTTAATAGTTATCAAATCTACAGGGATTATAATAGCATACGTCAGGCGCGCATTTCGTCTACATATAAATCACTAGTGACGCTCAGATAAAAATAGTTATAAAGGCAAACCAATACAAAGTTGAACAGTGAATAGGTTCCCTTTTTTGTCATGTTTGTAACTGATCCCCATTAATATTTGTTTCGTTTTGTGAAATATGAAGTGTGTCCCAATGACGTATAGACTTGTACGTATGTGTATGGGAAAAAAATTAGGCAGCACAATATTACAGTTTTACAAAATTGTTCGAATGTAAAATGTAAGCTATATATAAGTTGGATGGAGAGTTGTCTCATTGGCACTCACACCACATCTTCCTATATCTAAGTAAGAGTACATATTGGCTGTTTTTTTTATAAAATACAATGCACATTTAGCGGAGTATCATTAAGTTATACTAAATAACTGACATTGTTCAATTTAGCATTTGAGCTAAATTAAATACGGTTTTCGGGGCGGATCCAGCCATTTTTAAAAGAGGGTGGTCCTAACCCAGAACAAAAGATTGGGGGTTCCAACTATATGTCCCCATTTATATGCATTGACCGTCCAAAAAGGGGATTCAACGGTTGAACTTCAACCCCCGGAACCTTCCACCTGGATCTGCCATTGTTTGGTGTTTATATATGTGCATGTTTTCCTAATAAACTTTTGCAGAATATATTAAAACTTGAATTTGCATTTCTTTGTGATACAAGTGACCTGCATATAATATTGATTGATAAGTTTAAATCCTGGTTTACTGCTAGTCGATATGTTTGATTTTTTAAATTTCTTCATCACGATTATACAAGTAAAATGTATCGTTCGCAGAGTCCACATCATAATATGATTATTTAAGGTAACATTTTGTATTTCCAAGCAGGGGGTTATGCGCACACAAGTGTGGCGTAAGAATAAACTATTAGTTGCTGATTAATGTTTTATTAATAATATAGATGTTAAAACAATACAGTCCACATTGATACTGATTTAAAGTTCTAATTGTTTTGTTCGGCCTACGTTTTCAAGGGAGATAATTTCTCTATTAAAAAACTTGCTAAAATAAGTATCACAAATTTTTGATAATAAATATGAAGTTAAACTGAATTGAATTATTAATATTCCATAAAGAAAAATATCAATCACAGAATGTCAGTCAATAAAATAATATCGCGTCCTTCGCGACAACAAGTTAGATAATGCTATCGGTTTCAATAATATATTCATCTATGTATCTTTATACCATTCTGGTTATACATTAAATTTACTTGTGCCGTTTAAACCTAATCTATTTAATATTTGGCCAGGAGCTTTCCTGTAGTAAGTTGCACATTTGATATATATATGAACAACAATGATACCATGCTGAAGTATAAAAAGTAAATCCAATACCAACATGACCAAATACATGATGGGTGTATCAAAAACTTGTACATTTTCTCTTTTATTTATCTTAATAATATGTTCAAGATCATGAACAAGGCTTGATACTCGAAAATGTAAGGCAATTTAAGCATAAATGACGTCGTGTATCAGTGCAACAACGTCACGTGTTAATATGTCCATCCGCGTCAATTTGTCAATAAAATTCACATGACTTTATTCATACAACCGAACACCTTTTACAACGGTTTGTACGAGTGAAAATAATTTTATTTGATTCCATATTATCAACCGAAAACATATAGTAAAGCCAAATTGCAAATAGAAAGAAAGTGCTCATAAATCACTGTTCAAGCCATTCTCACGTCGGTTAATTAATTCACATACAAGAAAAGTGATTTTGATATATTGTCGATCATAGCAGCATGCATAGGAAGCCAAACACATTTTAAATCAGCTCTAACCAATTTTCAAAACTGTATGATTGATCAACCATAAAGTGTTTTTAACTGTTATTGAACTTGTGAAATTATAAATTAAATTAGTTAAAGTTATCTACCTTAGTACCGTTAATGTTATCAATCTAATATTAATAACTACTATATATTACATAATAAAATTAACAAAATCGAAGTAATGTAAAAATAAGACCGATAAAAGCCATGAATATTACTGTATATACTCAGTTTCTATTAGATTAAAGGCATTTAGTTACAATAAAACAAACCAAAATTGTTAAGGGAGTTCCTAACATTTATAATAAAGTATAATAAAGACTGCAAGCATTTTTCTGTAACAGCAATGTTAACTAAACGATACAATGTTGAAAGATATCAATATAGCATTTATAAATAGCAGTTGAATATATTTATTTTTTTCAAATAGAGTTAAAAAAAAAACACAACATGCTGTGCAAATAAAACCTGACCAGTTGTAAAATAACAAAGTTGAAAAATATTTCAAGACCATATAGATGATAAGTGATTGTAAATTTATACGTTCAATGGGCGATGGACCATAACAAATACTATATCATGGAGTGATCAAATTAACTTCAAAATATTGATGCCAACGTTAAATTTTGCAGTCCAGTTTATGCCGTTTGTTATACATGATCATATATATTATGAATATTCATACACAGTTTGAATCACTAGAAGATGGGAAAATCGCTAAAAGAAATATAGGACCCAAGCCTTTTCTAAATATTACAAGCGTTAGAAATGATGTGTTAACTTGACGTGTTAACTTATTAACAATTGTACAGTGATCACGCATTGTATATATAGTGATGCAAATACTCTTATTTAGTCGAAAAATACTGGACAGGTGGTTGTAATTTCAATCATGCCAATAATGACATGGAAAAGTTTAGTAAACCAAACGAAGTTATGCAATTTAGTAACATGTAACCGTTACAATCTAAATGACCCTACGACCCAGCCATGAATGATGATTTGGAAAGCTTTGAATTTTGGTTGGGATAATCATCACTGTTACACCCAACTTTCATACGTTCCACATTATTTGACCAAATAATAACAGAATTTTTAATCAGTATTTTAACAATGACAGAAGTGGTTTGCATGCTATTTATGTGAAAAATTGAATATAAAATTGAGAATGAAAATGAGTATTGTGTCAAAAAGACAACAATCCGACAATATAACAGACAACAGCAGTAGGTCGCCAATAGGTCTTCAATGCAGCGAGAAATTTCCGCACCCGGAAGTATGTTTTAAAAATTTCATTTACTGTGTACTATTGTAAGCAGTTTAGTATGTAATACATTTTCTCTTTACATTTTCATCATCCTGATCTTTATTTAAAAGCGCCTGTCTTGCAAAATGTATTTCTTTTTAAGCAGTTTAGTACTTGTAATTATCTTTTCAATACATGCAAGGCATTTGTACGTACAACAGTCTTCTGTGCAAGATGTTAAACTTAAAAAAGATGCACTCCCTACTGTTGCTTTTTAGATCACCTGGCCCAGAGGGCCAAACGAGCTTTTCCAATCACTTGGCGTCCGGCGTCCGTCCTCGTCGTCCTGCGTCCGTCGTCGTCAAATTTTAGAAAAATCTTCTATTCTGAAAGTACCATGCCAGATTTTACCAATTTGGCCAAAATCTTCATTGGGGTTTCCAATTTAAAAGATGTGTCCGGTGACCGGTCAGCCAACCAAGATGGCCGCGATGGCTAAAAATAGAACATAGCGGTAAAATGCAGTTTTTGGCTTATAACTCAAAAACAATAGCATTTAGAGCAAATCTGACAAGGTTAAATTATTCACCAGGTCAACATCTATTTGCAAATTAATTTTCAGATGAATCGGACTACCCGTTGTTGGGTTGCTGCCCCTGACTTGTTAATTAGGTCTTTCCGTTTTTCTGTGGAAAGACCTATTGTTTTTCTTCTGATTATTTTTTTTTTCTTCCACCTAATTTTGTTCTTGCGATAAACATTTGTTTCGCAATATGTCGCTTAGATATTTTGTATATGATATCGAACAGTTTATGCGCTTTTGAAATTTACCCTGCGTAAACGAATACTTTTCTTTGTAGGAGTTATCTCCCCAAACACTGTTTTCCTTGTTAGCGCAACTCCTTCGCAACCGTAAAAGATTATGACTAATTTATTTTACAAAATTGCTCGTTATATCCTTCGCATGATTTGTCCTATTTTGACCGAAGCGATATGACCGCTCCATATGAGAGTTATTTCCCCTTATGCATCTGATATAAGTGATATGAATTTCTATCTTATAAACCATAAGTGCTAGAGACCTAGGATCTTTTGATTTGAGGTCCTTGGTCCCAAAAAATGAAAATTAGGTCAAGGTCAAAGGTCAAGGTCATATTCTAATATTTGAATTCGGCTTATTTTCACTTATATCCAAAGACTGTATAAGATATCAACAAATTATTTTTACTAAATTGTTAGTTGCGACATGTCGTAAAATGTAAATTTTGATTGCAAGCGTACGTTGAATGTAAAAGGGAGTTTTCTCCCCTCTTGTATTTAAAAATACGCGTTTGGTGATATAACTCATTAACTAAATATAATTAAGACCTATGGTCTTTTGATTTGAGGTCCTTGGTTTATGACCTTGAAATTGATCTCAAGGTCATAGCTTAATTTGACGTTCTAGATTTTGACCTTTGCTTTTATTCTATATGTATACATGATAAAGCTATAAAACTTTTAGAAAAAGGTATCAAACCATTTAACCTTTAAAAAAACAACCGGAAGTGACCTTTTGTAAACCGGAAGTAGCTATTTTTTGTACTTAATATAAAGGTATATAGAACCAGATATTTTTGGAATCAGTGTCAAGTAAATATTCAAATATAATCGTAAGTAACATTTTTCAAACCGGAAGTAACAAATTATCTCCCTTATTTAAAAAAAATGTATGGAAACAATATATTTTTGGAATCAGCTTACTAGGAGCTATCATTTGACGATTGAAATGACATTTTAAACTTAGTTTCACAACTTTTCATATCAAAATACATTGTTTTGATGGAAAGACCTTCAATTGTTCTCTGAACAATTGGTTTTTAATTTTATGTAAATGTTACTGTTTTGGTTTATTATCTTGAATATGTTTATAGATAGAGATAAACTGTAAAAAGCAATAATGTTCAGCAACATAAGATTTACAAATAAGTCAAATAACCGAAATGGTCAGTTGACCCCTTTAGGAGTTATTGCCCTTGATAGTTAATTTTTAACCATTTTTCATAAATCTTAGTAATCTTTTACAAAAATCTTCTCCTCTGAAACTACAACGTCAAAGTTTTCCAAACTTGTCCACAATCATCATTGGAGTATCTAGTTTAAAAAATGTGTCCAGTGACCCGGTCAACTAACCAAGATGGCCGTCATGAATATAAATATATCATAGTGGTAAAATGCAGTTTTTGGCTAATAATTCAAAACCAAAAACATTAATGGCAAACCTGACTTTTGTAAAATTGTTTATATGTCAAGATATATCTGCCCTTAAATTTTCAGATGAATCAGACAACCCGTTGTTGGGTTGCTGCCTCTAAATTAATAATTTTAAGGAAATTGTGCGGTTTTTGGTTATTATCTTGAATACTATTAAAGATAGAGATAACCTGTAGACAGCAATAATATTCAGAAAATTAAGATTTAAAAATAGGTCAAAATGACTGAAATGGTCAATTAACTACCTAAGGAGTTATTGTCCTTTATAGTCATTTTTTAACAATTTTCATAAAATTTGTAAATTTGTACTAACATTTTTCACTGAAACTTCTGGGCCAAGTTCATTATAGATAGAGATAATTGTAAGCAGCAAGAATGGTCGTAAAGTAAGATGTACAAACACATCACCATCACCAAAACACAATTTTGTCAAGAATCTATCTGCTTCTTTTGTTTAATATTCAGATATACCAAGGTGAGCGACACAGGCTCTTTAGAGCCTCTAGTTTTATTTATGACTCGTGTTTTTTTTGGTTTTTTTTTGTGATTGAATTTTATCAGTTTTATTGTATATGTTATTGGTTATGAGGGAACAAATCGTATCATTTCAACCATTTTATATTGTATCAAAAAGTTGTCCTTACAATAGTTTGCTGTTATATATATAGACGTGTTTAATCCAAGCAAATGTTACAAATTTTTCGAAAACGCTCACCATGTTTCTAATCATACGTCCTAAATACAATGAAATATTAAAAATCATTTTCTATTTTGCAATTATATTTGTCAGTTGCTTCCCCTAGCTATTTTTTTCGGATCTCACTTAAGGTAAAAACTGTCATCCGTACAAGTACTCAAGGACGAAGTTTTCAATTATGACAAAGTACGCATCCATTACGTATTTTAGCTTATAACAATTAAATACTATGCACAGCTGTTTAATGAACCCATCAGATGATTTATATCAAAACGTTTTTAGTGGTTGATGTGCAAATATTTACTGAGTGAAGTCCTTTTTAACATAGAAATACGTGAAGAACTTCGTCTAGATTTTTCCCAATGAAAGAAAAATAATCCATTCTGAGTACAATGATATTAAAATTCCTTTTCATTGTTCTTGTTAATGACATAGCCATTTTCTTCTCAACAAAAGTAAGTTTTAGTAAGTGAATTATAATCGTTTTTAAACAATAACCTAGTTTTCAAAACTAGGGAAATCAAACTTGAGCTTTATATTTTAAAAAACACATGGGAAACTACTTTAAATTTGTGTGAAACCTAGGTTTCACTTCCGTTTATTTGTTCTGATATTGACATCAGCATTTCTTTGTTCTACAAAATGAAGTGTTTTTTTAATATTGGTTTATGAGTGGTATTGTTTATATTCAATCGATTGATAAATGAATTTAATATGTTATTAAAAGTTATCTGATATAGGAATACAGTTATATATGTTGACTAACCTATATAAGCAACACCTTTGGAAATTTAATTTTTAAGTCAAGAACAGTCAGTCTATCTTCGTAAAAGAATTTTTGAAACATTGAATTAATATGAAATTTGTCTGTCTTCCTTATTGTGTACTATTGTGTTTTATTACAACATGTACGTTCAATGCAATTGATGAAGAAACATTTAAGACAAAGGGTAGCACTAGAATTGGTCAGACCGAAAATACTACCGATGTTTACTGCAGGTCCTTAATTGGATGTGCAGATATGTGCCTATCAGATCAACAATGCTGTTTTGCGAGTTATTCCAAAGGAGCATCAACTTGTCGTATTGATACATCTGAGCGATGTTTCGTTGAAACTGAAACATTAGTCGAATGGAGGCTTATTCACCATAACTCATATCGTAAGTACAAATGAGACATATTTTGTAATGAATTTTTGGTTTTATTACCTTTTCAAACAATTATTTTTTAAACAAAAGTGAGCTCATCAGCAGTTTGAACAAAAATAACGACCAATATGTTTCAAACATGTATTCAAAGATACAGATATTTGGATGATATTTTGGCTCTCAATAATGACGACTTCAGGATGTATGTAACACTCATAAACGTGTCCTCCCCCCCTCAAAAGTGTCCGATTCCCCCAAACGTGTCCACATTGACTTCACTGAACTGCAAAACATTTCTAGTTAAAAACATCGCCAAAGCGTGGTGTGATTGTATAAACACCAAACGTCCATTTCTCAACTAACCCACAAACGTGTTCATTCCCAAAAACGTGTCCATATCAAGCGTTATATGGTTATTGCTATTTCATTAACGTATACTAATTTTACCATTTCATTAAAGATATAGATAAGATACATAAGTTCTTTTTTTAAACCGTCCGAAAAAAACTGGGTTAAAGTGGGGGCGTCATTTCGGCTATGTCGTATGTAATTGTAAGCAAACATGTTTAGTTAAACTGTATAGTTAACGGGTCAAAGTATCCCTTTATCTGCACATTGAAATTTGAAATTTGTATGTTGTTTCTAAATATCGTGAACACATTACAAATTTAAAAAAATAAAAACTTGTAACCTATGTTCTCTCTAAATTTGCATGAAATACTGGCAACTGGACAATACGCAATCAACAGTCTAAAGTTAATTAAAACAGTATAGAGCAGTAAAATCATTAAAACATGTATGTTCTCTAAAAATATGCATGAAATACTTGCAACTGGAATTATGCCATCAATAGTCTAAAGTTAATTTGTGCAGCAAATGTAAATCCATTTCGCTCTAAATATGCATAGAGTTCTTGCAACTGGACAATACGCTATCAACAGTCTAGAAAACGAATTAATACTGTATATAACAGTACAAATTAAATGTGCAATTACGGTAATCACTAATAACCGGCGTTGATCACATAACATGCATATTTATAAAAAGAATCTATAAAACCAATGCATGAACTATTTGGCACTTGGGTTATGTCTCTTGATCGTGTGTTTTGAGTGATGCTGGAAACCTAAAATTTATGAAAAAACTGGATAACCATTTTATGATTTGATGAGTTTTTGAAATACACACAAATTCAGATGGAGAAATATTAACAAAAGTGAGAATAAAAATGCTGATTAACGCCAGCCATGCAATATTCGGATAAATATGAAAAGCATTATCAGAGTTTTATAAATACAAAATAATTTACAAAGTTACTGATTAATTCTACTCTATAATTATTTGTAGGTTCGTCTAAATGAGTATGAAATACTTGCAACTGAACAATCAGCAATTTCAGCCAAAATTTGATTAACAATTACAGATTCAATTTGGAATTATGATATTCATTAAAAACCTACATTTAATTAACTTTAAAATCTAATAAAAGAAGATTTGTCACCTGTGTTCCCATCATAGAACAGCCGTAAACGTTATGAGCGATTTTATTAAGAAAAAACATGTTCTAACGCTAATAGACGTGAGACGTTCTGGCGTTAAATATTTGACACGTTTTGGAGAATAACAATTATCGGACACGGGGTTTTGAAATCAGACACGTTTGGGGAATATTGTACATTTCGTACATGTTTAGGCAGAAAAGACACGTTTGGGGGAATCAGACACGTTTGGGAGCGCTACATGTATACTAAAGAAATGTATCCTGTTGAACTTACTTTTAATAAAGCTAATACTAACAATGACAACTGCTCTTTCCTCGATCTTGATATCTATATCACTAACGGAAAGGCTCATACAATATTAGGTCAATGTCAGAATACTTTTGGGTATACGAGGCCGAGACACTGGGTAAGATCTAGGTCTTACTGAGCCGTTTTTTCAGTTTTGTGTCGAATACAATAAGGTTACATTTAATGATATTGACCTAATATTGTTTTTATACTGCTACTTCAATTGATATATTTAAGCTATTTAAATTGTAATACAAATTTCAAAATTATTTTCATTCTTTAATGATTGTGGAAAAAGAATTCCATGATGAAATTGACTTTGTAAAAAATATATCTGTGTTACTATATTTAGGAAATAAACACAACATGTTGCAGTATGAACTATATTATGAGCGAAAAGAAGGTAAATAGAACAGCCATGATAACAGTTTCATAAAAATTATCCTAAGGAAAATGCATCCGCTTATTCGTATCATATCTTTTACAATTTCAATGAAACAAATTTGGCGGAAAACAGACATTTTAACAATTCTGTTTAGTTTTTCCCATTGAATATATGCAAGTTCAGGCCTATCAAATCTAAATCTGATATAACGAAAAATATATATTCATACCAGACCGACAAGTTAAACCGGAAGTTTTAGTTATCAACTCACATGGAAACAGTCAGAGTCTACCAATCATTGATATAACCCCTAGTAGACAAAACTTAAAAGAACCGGACTGACTAAAAATTACGGAAATACTTTGGAAGAAGCAACAACAATATTAAGGCATTTCTGTCATCAAACAAAAAATACGAAATACAACCCAGAACTTATACGAGAGAACCCCTATTTTTAAACAGTTATTTCTTTCTGCTTGCATCTGTTTACAGCAGTATAAAGTTCAATAAGGCATGCACAACAAAGTGTAACATAATAACATTTTTATTTTTTATATACCACACTGCCTATGGCACATGTAGGTATCATCATTAGTCTAGAAACGTATAACTATCAAATGTATTTAAGAATTTGGAGAAATGATATCGATATTGCACAAATAAAATTAAAACTTTTAACAATTAAAATGTTTTACCTATAAACAGTGACATGCAATTAGACATAGTTATGTAGCATGTCTATCATCGCTATATTATTGCTTTGAAGGTTTTCTTATTACATCTATATTTAATATCGGTGTTGTTTTGAATTCTAAAAAAGTATTTAATTTCCCTGGTGTGGCCATTCAGTTGGTTCATACACCAAATATTAAAAGAATTATATTTAATAAGGTCGGTAAATTAAAGCAATAAATGTGTATGCCTATGTTATGGTGGTTGCTCTAAAGGTTTACTTATTGCATGCTATATCTAATATCGGTGTTGACGTACTAAATTATAATCCTTGTACCTTTGATAACTATTGTATTGAAGTTTGAAAAAAAGAATTTAATTTCATTTGTGTTGCCATTCAGTTGATTCATACACCAAATATTAAAAGAATAATGTTTAATTAGATTTTCAAGATTCCAAGTGGTAAATTTGAAAATCTCAATTATACATTCTTATAGGGCAATTATCGATGGTACTACTGACAATAAAAGGAAACATTATGAAAAACTGACATTAAAAATCGTTTAATAGTTTAGAATGCCATTAAATGTTTGCCAATAACATTTTGTAATACAAGCATTTAGTCAAACCTGCTCGATATGAATATGATTAGCACTTAAAGAGGATGATATGTTTCTCGAAAACCAACCTGTATATTCCTTGAATAAAAGGGCGAGTCACTGCTTTCGAAGTTTGATTTACACAAATACTGATAAACTCCTCCAAGACACTTTGCGATGGTTTCTTAACACTACATTCTTTGATCGAAGCATTATTTTAATACGAGACAATATAAATATTATATATTAATGTATACTACATTCTGTACGAGAACAGAAATAAAGTGACTTCAACCCTTTAATAGTGGTCGAAAAAAGGTCTACATTGTTTCTTTACAACGTTTTCTTGGTGTAAGATCCTATTCGAAACAAATCACGCACTTGAAGAGTTCTGTTACATTGCGATACAAACATGAATAAGATAACTTAAAATTTTTTGATGAGCACTTTGTTGAAAACTATGAATTTAAGTATTCATTCCCGGATGTAACTTTTTTTTATTCAAATTGCCAAAAAAAAAAAATCAGCCTTCCGTATTCTCG
Source organism: Mytilus galloprovincialis (assembly GCA_037788925.1). Taxonomy (NCBI): domain Eukaryota; kingdom Metazoa; phylum Mollusca; class Bivalvia; order Mytilida; family Mytilidae; genus Mytilus; species Mytilus galloprovincialis. Next base: position 55,694,817 of record CM075341.1, read on the forward strand.
TTTGCCTATTTGAAATCATTAGTTTGATGTATAAGAACATTTGTGTAGATAAACTTGGTGAAATCATGCTTCTTAATTTGACAGCAGAGGATGTAGCTATAGACTTCCAAAAATACTGCTTTATACAATAGAATATCCAAGTCATAATACAAAATGTATCACAACAACAATTCTCAAACACCATGATTTAATCCTTTTGCATTTCAGAATTTTCTTTTGTTTTTGCTTTAATTGTTGTGTTTCATCCAGAAATAATTTAATGGAAAAAAAATCTTTGTTTATATCTTTATTCTGTCAAACCTTTGCAATTACAATGGTATACAGGCACTACATGACATCAATAATACAGACATAAATACATGATTACACAGAGCAAAATATGTACACTATTTACAATCATACTGATAGAATTTAGACAGGAGGGCACACATGGGAATTTATAAATCAAATGAAAGTACACAGCTTTCTCAATTTAGATTCATAATTTTACTAAACATAATTATATTTGGACGATTTACATATTTTTTATAAATACATTCGTTTCTTTTTGTTGACATCTCTGTACACATCATAATATAATGATACTCATCTCCAAGATCTTTAGAGTTACATAATTTACAATTTCGTCTATCTCTCTGACTATTTTTCCATCTCCCTATTTCAATCGGTAATTTATGGTTGATAGTTCTAAATTTGCATAAAGTATAAATATCACGAAATTCTAAAATATCAAAATAGTTCTCGAACCCAAAAGTATCCTCGATAATTTAATGTCTTTGAACATGCTAGCACATTTGAAAACCATGTGTGTTGCAACTGATCTTGGAGTGATGTTCTGATTGTTTTCTTTAGCCAAATGTCACTAATACATGTTTGAGATAACCTAACAAAAGATAATCCAGTTTCATTAAAAATAGATTCAACATGGTTTAACCATCTAAACTTTACATCATTTTCATTTGACAGCTTATACAGTAGTTTATAAATGGTCGCTAATAATTTAGTCGGTTTACCACATACTAATTTCACCCAAAATGATACCATACGGACTTTAATATCTAAATTGATGGGATATCGTCCAAGTTCACCATATATTACGCAATTTGGGGTAGAAGACTTTAGGTGCAGAAGAAGCTTACAGACTCTCTCTAAAATGTCGTTATTCCCAAACCCTTAAATTTCACAACCGTACAATAAGACCGGTTTCACTAATTTGTCAAATAAATCTAATTGACAACTAATAGATAACCCATGATTTTTTCCCCTTTTTGATTACCTCATACATTACCTTTGTAGCTTTTTCTGCTAAGGGTTTTCTACAGTGTTTAAATGTCCCATTTCGTGAAAAATAGATCCCAAGATAGTTGAATTCTTGAACGATATCTATAACAGAGTTATCATATGTAAAACTGAGATTTTTTGGTTGTCTCCCATTACTAAAAATTACAATTTTTGTTTTATCTACATTAACTTACATTTTCCAGATATCACAATATGAGTGGAATTTATCTAGCAATAATTGAAGATTTTTGGCCGATTCCGCCATTAGCACTCTGCATAGATTTATGAGTTTGACTGTCCCTTTGGTATCGTTCGTCCCTTTTTGACAGCTAGCTGAATATTACCTTGATAAATAAATATTATTATTTTTTCATTACAAATTTTATTTATTACTGTATTAGTTGTTACTTTTTTGGATGGTACAAACCCATTCAAGAAATTAATTCGTTTTGGCATCAGACGACTTTTTAAATGCATGTATCAGTGAAAAACTTCAAATGATCTCCCTTTGGTGCAAAAATGCCATTTTTGGCATTGAAATTGAAATATCTTTCGCGCATTTTTCAGTGTGCACCAAATTGTTTATGTTATTTCTACATAGACAGAAACAAATATTACAGTCATTCCTTAAAAAAGCTGTACGTTAACTAAACTATCGTAAAATTTTAGCGATTTCTGTAAAAAAAAAATCGATATAACTTTGTTTCCCTATTAGTTCAACAGAAAAAAGCACTTTTACAAAAATGTGTGTTTCTTTCGAAGGCCGATTTTAAGCGTAAACGAACGGTGACCCCAGTTTGTTATTCAATTTTTCTTTAAGTAAAAAATAGAGTTCATTTGTAGAAAAATATAGCGAAATTCTTTATTAAGAAAAAAAATCATTTACAATGTAGACCCGCGAGCCCTCTTAAGACACAGTCCTTTTCGTTGTCATATAAATAACCTAACATAAGCAGTCAGTAAGTCATTTTAACAATTTGTAGATGACTGCTTTCTTGACAGATTATTAAAGACATAGATCAAAAACATTTTGATATCCTTTAAGAATATCTCAATAACCTAGAAGTACAGACAAATGACTGAGGAATAAGATTTAACAGAAAGAAATACTTCATTCTTAGCATAAAAAGCAAATATAAATAATTCTGCAGTTTGAACGGACATATTAAAAGCCATGTAAGTACGACCATAAAAAACTTAAAAGTCCTGAAATAGACTACCCATATTTCCAACGTAGCGAATAAGGTTAACGCACACTGGACTTGCTGATAAGGAATTTGATAAATATATTTCCAATAAAAATACAATAAAACAGCATATATTTCGCCTCACACGTCAACAATAGAGAATGGAGCAATAGTATGGGACCCCAACACTTCTACAAATATCAACAAGTGTAAAAGGATAAATCGACAAGCAACGAGCTTTTTTTTTATAACGGGAGAAGATGGTTTAGTCTCAAAAATGGTCGCCAAAAAGTAAAATATTGAACTCCAAGGGAAGTAAATAAAGGCAACAGTAGTATACCGCTATTCAAAACTCGTAAATCCATGGACAAAAAACAAAATCGGGGTAACAAACTAAAACCGCGCGAAACGCATTAAATATAAGAGGAGAACAACGACACAACACCGAAACGCAACACACACAGAAACGGAACAAGAATCAAACAAAATCCCACGAGAACAACAAACATAACATCTAAACCAAATACATGAATTTGGGATAAACAAGTACCGAGCCACGTCTTATCTTAATATCTCAAAAAAAAAGAGAAAACTACGAGATATACTGACAAGAAGCTCAAACAATAAGCTTATATTTCTGTAAGTGATTTAGGATCTGGATTCTGCTTAAGAACTAGAACTTTTTTTTTTTAATGTCCCAAAAGAAAAATTACTGACTAGAAATTTTACAACAACCAGACAACAAACATTGTGGGAAAACAATGTGTTTTGAGATTCTATATAGCAATTCACCACAATATGTCAACGCATTTTTCGTGAAAACAGTCAACCACTTTAAGATACTGTACACCGAACATTGCAAGCTTAAGACCTGCTCTTCGCACCATCAATAAATCGACACAAACAGATTCAAATTAGAAAAATGATTGCCCTTCACCTTTGGGTTTTCCATTTTTGTATTTGTATATTATTTGGAATAGATAGACAGAAACTTTAAATATCAATCATAATCATCAAGTCAAGATTTTTAAAAATAATTTTACCTGATGGACTTTTTTTTTTGCGAATTTTGCTGATAATATCGCAAACTGATTTAAAGGTAAAAAACTTTAAAAAGCAAAATATCTTCAACAAGACAAAATCAACAAAGAAGTTGGCATGACCTTAATCGTAAATCGACGCCGTATTGAGGTCGTTGCCATTTATTGACGATTTTCGTCGAGCCTACACAATTTGTTTTGCGAACGCGAAATAAAGCGAACCCAGATTCCGACGACGGAATCATCATTTAGGTTCAGTTTGTGGTTTATTTTTTTTCTTAGATTTCAGTGTTTAACACAGTTTAGAGATGCCCGAAAGACAGTATCAAGGGCAAACTGTTCAAAATATGCATCACCATTTTTCCGTATTCTACTGATAAATGACTAAGTTTGGTTTTGGTTATATTTAACAAATGAATACAGTCTGGTTTAAGAGTTTGAATAGAAAAGATAGCAATGCAAACTTCCAGCTCCAATAACATAATATCAGGTACACCAATCCAATCAACTTTGAAATAGTAACACTGTTCTACTGTTTTTATAAAAACATAATAGTCCGCTCCAATCATTCTAAAATTCAGCAGCACTAGCTTTAAGGGACACTTGAGTGTAAAAAAGGTTTTTTCAAATTAATCATTTTCGGTCTAAAATTTACTATACCATCTTTATTTTTGTCTCATTTTAGAAGAAAGACCTGTTGACTGTAATGACATTCCTAACAAATTCCAAAGTGGAGTATATAAGGTGTTTCCAAATCAAACAGATGAGCTTGATGTTTATTGTGAAATGAATATAGACGAAGGGCACTGGACGGTATGTTAGATCAAAAACTAATTAAAAAAAAGACAGATCTTTTTATTGGTTTCTTAGAATTACTTTAATAAATAAGATTGTTCCGCTAATTTACTTTCCCATTCCCTCATTTAAAACAAATATCAACGGTACTAGGCTGAAAATTAAATACATAATACGTGAGTTTCGTCTTCATGAGATTCTTCAATGACGCTCAGATCAATAAAGTTGGAACGCCAAACAAGTACAAAGATGACGAGCAACCATAAGGACCTGAAATTCCAAAAAGTTTTCCAAAATACGGCTACGATAATTTATGCCAGGGATTAGAAAATCTTTATTTTTCGAATAATTCATACTTTTGAAAATAGCGGATTTACAAAAATGACCATAATATAATTGAGATGCATGTCAACTTCAAAGTGCTAACTACTGCCCTGGTTATTCCCTCGCTTAAAAAACATTCATTCAACTTTTCACACAAACGCATACATCATTTAAAGAGTTAACTCCCTGAACCGAAGACTACCACCTTAAGTTAGAAAAATCATGAATAACTATTACACTTCCGGAAAGATGTGTCATGCTTGATTTACCATAATTTGTCAAAAGGAACTAAAAGAACAGTAAAAAAAACCTCACAAGTCGACGAAAAACAGATACTTCACGGGTCGAATACACAAAAATTATACACCCTCAAAAGTCTAGCAACATTAATATTGAAACATTCCGAATGAGTTTGAGTTAGTTTGCTGTTGTTGCTACATTTTCAGGAACAAGACGTATTTTGATATTGACTGGATCGTTTCAAATGTTTCTAATTTAAAATCCTCAGATTTTGATTACCGAACCTTTTCCTGCACTGTGAAATGCATCACTCATAATAGATTGACATATTTCTTCTGACAGGTTTTTCAAAGAAGAGAAAACGGTTATGTTGACTTTTACCGCGGATGGAATGAGTGCAAGGCAGGATTTGGAAACCCGGATCATGAGTTTTGGCTAGGTTAGTTTGCAAATGATTAAAAGCATTTCTTTACGTTGGTTCAATTATAAACCTAGTCCTTTCAAACTGTAGTTAGTAATATCCCTTACAATATATTAACAGGTAACCCTACTCTGAAGAAGGGCACTCTGATAAAGTAAAGGCAATGTAAAGAACAAAAATCGAGCTGTATCGGTTAATATATGGGAAAAAAACCTTTAATCACATTTTTTGTTCGTCGGCAGACAGGATTGTTTTTTCTCAAATTCAACTGATTACATGTTAAATTTACTATTTTTATCTTTCTATCAACGACAAAACGTACGTAAACTAATGACTAACTATCTTTTTGAAATTTGTTGCATTAATAGGACAATTTCAGAACACGTGACGTCTCAATGTGCTCATCCGTCATTGCGAGAGGTGTGAGTTTTATTTCCGGGAAAGTGAAACCAATTCCTGCATCCCCTATGTTCGATGCATCAGAGAATTGTGATATTAAAATTATAACAATAATAATTGGTACCGATTCAGAAATCAGAATAGTATGTGTCAATGTAGGGTGTGGAATGTCTTTCTGGGGATTGCAACGTTGTGAACAAACGCATTAATCATGGTTTAGTACAAAGCTCCCACATTTTCTGACATTGGGATATTCATGTCATGTTTTCCACTGAAGTTTAACACCAATCCATCCATACATTTGTAAAATGGTTGGCGCCATCATATAGGGATATTTCATAACATTTCAATAGAATATTCCATACAACCAAAGGTCAAAGTTTACGACAATTGTGGCATGGTTAGAATATGGACATGCACGTCAATATGCTATTAGCCAATTTCCGTCGATTGACCCTGTTATAAGATATCCATTTTTAGTTGTCTCACTTATAAGGGACATTAATTTTTATTTGCAATGGGGAGCTAACAGAAAGAGCAAATTTAACTGTGCGTAATGTGAGGAATTTTTCAGGTTTTCAAATCTTTTAATTGCATTAATTTGTTGTTAAGCTAACTACTTTTGTCATCAGAAGTTGGTTTTTGTGAGAGAAAAAAAATAGTTGAACCAACGATACTACTTTCAATTTGCCATATTTTGCATTGGCAAAAGCCAATTTTGTCCGGTATGGAACCAGTCTACGATTCACAAAGGGAAGTACTTCATTAAAAAAGTGTGTTATAACAGAATCAAATCGGTTATTGGCAAATGGTATATTGCACTGACGATTTTAGAAAGCTTTTATGAAGAAAACGTAACTACGTTTTGAAATTTGTGTTTGATCCATTTGTCGTTTTGAACAATATAACACAATGCCGATATATTAAAACTAATCATACCAAACATTTTGTTCAATTTTAGGCAATGAAAATGTGTACTCTCTAACGTCACAAAACAGCTATGAAATGAGGATCGAATTAATCGATTTCGACGGAAACACTGCATTTGCAAAATATAAAGAGTTTGCAATTGGGGATGAAAGTTCAAAGTTCAAACTAACCGCTAATGAATACCATGGCACTGCAGGTACGTATACATTTCTGTTAAGGTGTGTTTTTGCGATGTGTCTTGTCAATATGTCTTTTGATGTTTCTTTGCTACATATATGACGAGGCTCTGTACTTATACATCCTTTCATTGTGTTTTAAGACATTGTAAATTTGTGTATTCTTCTCTTTAAATTTTGTTAATATGCTTTGTCTTTATGCCATTTTTTTCTCCGTTGTCACATATTTTGATGGATTGTTTTGGCGATTAAGATTATAACACAATGTTGACTGCGGTATGTTTGACATTTTTACCTATTTAGTCTGTTTGTTTTGTTAATGCATCTTTTCAATATAATTGAATTTGATACGACTGCCATACAAGTGAGAGTTTTAGCTTGCCATTAACCAGGCTCAATACACAATTATTTCATAAGAAAATAAATGTACCAAGTCAGGAATATGACAGTTGTTATCCATTCGTTTGATGTGATTTTGCCACTTAATCAAGAACTTTCAATTTTGAATTTTCTTTGGAATTCATTATTTTTGTGATTTTACTTTTTATTTGTAAGGTTACAATGAAATTTAACACGATTTGATGAATTCGAAACATGAATCACTTGAATGATTTATAATTAAAGTAAAACAATAGACTATAATAAAAAAAAAGTCGCAACATTCAATTATAAAACGGGGATGAGACTGGCATATCTTCTTTTTGGATTGTATATCTTATCTTCCGCAAGGAACTTATATCTGATCTTCCTTAATAATGTTATATCTTATCTTCCTTAAGGAACTTATATCTTATCTTCCTTAAGGAACTTATATCTTATCTTCCTTAAGGAACATATATCTTAACTTACTGTTTTTATAGGAAATACAGAATATCAATATCAAACTTGAGCAAAGCGATCCCTAACAAAACGGGAATGGCTCACGATGTACAAACTATTTTACATTAAAACACATCCAGCCAATTAAATGTTCTTCAAAAAATAAGAGCAAATAAAAATCAGTAGTGTTAAATTTTTTATTGAGTATTTGTTATTTCAGGTAACAGCTTGGTACATCACAACGGCCATCGTTTCTCAACGAAGGATAGCGATAACGATAACCACCCTAGTAACTGTGCTACAATGTTTCTCGGAGCCTGGTGGTTTAATTACTGTGTAACATCTGATCTGAATGGTCAGTATTTTCTGATGACACCAGACGCCGCCCATCGAGGCGTTTATTGGCGTGATTGGAAAGGAATAAACTATTCTTTGAAAGGATCATTGATGATGATGCGTAGAGTGTCAAACTAGACATTATATTTTTTTTTTGAAAAATTAAAAGTATTTCAACTAGTAGTTTTCAGTTTGTAAATGCATCGGTCCAGTTTACATCGGACTAGACATTAATTCGGCAGGTAATCGACACAGATTACATGTACACATCAATACTCTCTAGAACAAATGTGATTCATCCTATCATATCATACCTTTACGACTATAACTCCTATTCGATATTAAAGAACATAATATCTGTACAACTACGAAGCTTTTTTGTGTGTTTATAATTGACAATGCTTTTCAAGGAGACATCTTTATAGTTTAATCACGTTCCCTGATAAAAGATCAAGATTTAAGAAGGAATGTCAAAATATTGGAAACGACAACTTTAATTTTTTGCGATAGTATTATTTATCAATCTATAAATTTTTATTTTTTTTTACTGTAAATTATTCATTGTTTTCCTTAACATGCTTAATGAACAATTAGAAATATTTGTAATTACACTTTTAATTTTTTATTATTGTGTATGTTGAAAAATATATTGAAAGAACATTAACTCGCTGATTGTAGCAAGACAATAAGTTGGCGTCTTTTATTTCTATATTGAATTCTATATATGACTGTGTTGAGGCCATTACACAATGTACCTTTTATGTCACTGCTGTATCAAATGTACAACTACTAATTGAGTATTTGATGATATCATTATATAGCCATAGTTATCATATATAGATAATGTTGTTGTAACTGAATAATGAATAGTACACTTTTTCTTACCTTGTACATCTATTTGAAACAAATGAAGTAAATGATAGAACTCGCAAAGTTAAGAATGCTTCATATCTTGACATCAATCTAAAAGTTACCGAGGACCGTTCGGTAAAAAACTTAACTGATGACGCAAAAGAGATTATTTTTTTTTTTCATACAAATCTTGCCGTTTCTTGGCAGAACAATGTAGCTGCACCTGCATATAGAGTATACATCTCTGACTTCATACGATACTTCAGGATGTGCGTTTCCACTCATAGTTCATTTGTAATTGGTTGCAGTTTAAAAGGAAATTGTTGTATTGTTATTCCCGTTAACATATCTGAAAGGAAATCCTCAAAACTAATTTTATTGTTATTAATGTAAAAAGCCACAATTGAAATTTACACAGTATCCGATGTCTCCTGATCTTATAAATGTCTGCCCTCTTATTTTATTTTTTCATTTATTCCTATTCGTTTTTATTATTTCATTAGTCAAATCTATTTACATTAAGGGAAACATTTATGTTCAGATAGTTTGTATGGCTTTATCTACATTAATTGTGTTTCTCTTATAAAGTCAATTGTTCGGTTTTCCATTAGCATGAATAATGTGTATTCTGATTTTTCATTTTTAATACTGCTAAATAAAAAGCAATCCTTATAAATGTGTTTTTGTTGTTTATTTCACGAAGTTTATAAAATTCTTTTACATTGTTTTGATTGCATGCTAATGTTTTGTGTTTTCAAGCGTTAATAATTCATGTAATTGTAGTAAGGTTTAAGAAAAATATCATTTTCGTCCACATGGAGACTTTTTTCTCTGTACATGCTAATGAAATGGAGGTTGACTTAAGTCTTGCTTATCCCTAGAACATGTTTACAAAATAATTATTAGATATTATACATCAATTGAACCACAACATATAATCAAATGCACTCATCATATGAATATAGACAAGTTCAATATAATCATATAACCACAACAATGAAACAAAGAACCACATCATATGACAACAGAACAATAACATACAATGATGAAACCACAACTTATAGCTCAAAACCCCAAACGAAATGACAATATTCAGAAACTGTCTGGATATTTTTGATTTGAAATCCAATGATTACAAGATATTCTTAATAAAACTTCCTTATCACTGATATTGTTGATTGCTAGACGTTAAATTACTAACACAAAAAAAAAATTGTTATTTAAATAAGTTTGGGGGAATCCGGGATATAGCTTTCAGTTCAACATATTTTTTTTTCGAACGACATTAAACACAATATGATTAAAGTTATATCCAAATAGTTTCGATAACAATATTGTTTTTGTATTATTCTTTCTCCCTGTCAAAAAAGGAAATTATTGCTATTCAATTAGTTAAAACAATATGTTACTATGGTATGCGTTTCGAGGCTTTGGTCTATCGTATCCAATGTTTGAGGAAGTCATTATTGACCAAAAAAGTGGCTAACTATTTAGTGGAAACAAAGGAGTTTCGAAATAATTATGACACACAAGTAAAGATTTTCATCATATAAATGTTAATTTAAACTACTACAATCCAATGCACACATTTTGGTTTAAATCCCAATTACACATTCGAAAGTTTGAAAAAAATATAAAGCTTATCATAAATTCCCCTCGTTTTCCGCATTACCCTGGCAGAATATTAAACAAATAATTCCTTAATGACCACCATTCACGAATCAAAACATACACACACAAATATAAAAAAAACAAGAAAAAATAGAATGTGTGTCTGTGAGACACAGTATGCTTAGATCGTTCATCATACATGTCATATTAATTTTAAATCAAAATCTATCAAAAGTCATTTAAGTGTAAAATATAGATTAGAGTGTGACCTTATTAACAGTGGTAAATATTCAATACTTCCCAAGACCTGTTCACTGACCAAATATCAATGCCTAACCATGTGTAGTATATGGGAAATGGACCTGGCTGCAAAACTTAATCAAAGTCATTCATGCGTGAAATGTAGATCAAAGTGACCAAATGATAAGTGAACTCTGTATATTTCCAAAAACCCATCCACTGACAAGTATCAATGCTATACCATTTCTGGTGTTCGAGAAAATCAAAACTTAACCATATATATTCATGCGTAAAATGTAAGTCAAAGTGACCAAATGATTAGTGAACCATCTAGTACTTCAAAAGACCCATCCACTGACCAATTAGCAATGCTACACCATGTCTAGTATCTGAAAAAAACAGACCTTCCCGCAAAACTTAGCCAAGAACAGAATGTACGAAAAGACGTGCGTACTGACGGACGGACGGACAAAGGTGAAATTATTTGACCCTTTCACATACGTAATCGGGCATAAAAAAATGCAGTCTATTTTTTATCCTTATCAAGTTTAACCTCTATTTATCTAATGATTTTTTTTACAGAATGAGATGGGATTTTTTAGGATAAAACGAAATGACCTACACATCTACCTAATATCAAACTTTTATTGACAAAAAAAAAAGTTTATTGTAGATATTTTATAGTTTGTATTGTTGGTGTTATTTTTTCCAGGTTTAGTTCATGTCAGTCAACTTTCGATTGTGTCTAACATTATAAAATCACCTTGTAACTCTTCTTACAGTAGATGAACGCTTATAAACCCTAATTGTAAAAGCAAGTAACATTGATCTATCATAATATTTACTTGTGACGATTCGTCGCTGTGATTTTCTTGTTTGACACTTGTTTATTTTAAATTTTCTTTCTTTGGTGTATCATAATGTTTCTACTCCTGGTGGGAATGGTACATTGACTATCTGTTGACAGCTGTGATTGTTACGGTTCTGTTCTAGTATATGCCTGTAAAATGTCATTGAAAATTATTTGTAAATTCTAAGATACTTTCTTATCATGATACCTTCCAGAAAAATTCTTATCAATATTATCAATTGTATTTACATAATGTATTATTCAACGTCTCATCAGTACGACTTAAGAATCAGGATATAGGTTACAATGTGATGGTTCTTTTTGCCAGATTTCATTAGGGTTTTTATTGATTATACAATTTTAACACCATGATCGACGTACGAATTATAAAATCAAATCCCCACACTCGTTCATTTTTTTATACTTGTTCGCTGGTCCCACGCAGCGACCAAGCATAATAAAAATGAGTGAGTGCGGAGATTTGGTTTAATTAAACTGATTTTATATATAATTATCAAGTATCTTTAAATCATGTTATTTGAAAACTGGTAAATTTCCTTTTCGGAAATCTTGTTTTCCGATGACGTTGTAAACGTAATCAACCCATTTCCGAATCTGCTTATAAATACATTGTGTAACGGAAAGGCTCTCATATGAATGTACATTGTACAAATAATTTAATCTCTGTGCAAAATGGTCCAGATAAAAATAAGATCTATATGTGTCTACCTTGTTTCGTTATTGGTTAATGAAACTACTCAAGAACCTGGTAAGTAATTGTTAATTAAGGGGGCTACCGTTTGATTTTTATTGAGGATGGGTCGGGAAGGCTTACCCTATCTATGTAACAAAATTCAGACTGAGGATAAATAAAAAAATACAAGATCGATTAGAATGGATATAAAACGGCAATTCAAAGATAACAATTAAAATGAATGCAGGACAACATTTTTCATCCTCGTCCCCCTAAAGAAAATAAAATGGTAGCTGACTAATATATATACGTTATAGACATATTCTCGGGAAATGATGATTTCCAAATCAGAACGTGTTTCAACTTTAAGTGAAGCAGGGTTGGTGCTAGACGAGAAAAAAAAAAAAACATTCAACCGTCAAATAGTGGTTGTATTGTTACATGTAGATAGCGAGACAAACTTGTTCGTTATATGCATGACCTCGTGAGACATTACTAAAAACCTTTATTATGATATACTTAGTCGTACTTAATTAAAATACATTGTATGCGTAATACGATCAACGGTAATCGTTCTGTACATTTATTGATGATATCAATATCAGTCACAGTTACAAACTTTACGGCTTTATCAAACCTTTAACATATAGTAGTATGAAGTTCCGTCATCGATGTCAATCACGTGTTTGTGGACGAAACGTGTGTCTGCCGTAATACAAAATTTAAATCTGATATCTATGATGAGTAAAATCTTCCTATTTAAAACCTTGTTTCACTCAATTCTTGCTTGAGTTTACCTATTTTTTCTCTATTCTTTGTTATTCTAGCATACACACCATTTATTCCTTCATATTTTATATCTAGGTAAATGTAGATATAGATGAACTGAAAATTTCTATTTTTAGGGATATGTTTTTATGGAGAAGAAGCATGGACACAGGCAAAAGATTATTTTACACAACCATCAACTTGCCATGGTAATACTTTTCATAAACTATGGCTCACAAGGAGTGTTCCCCTTAACGGTCTATTTGAATTTCTAACAGTGGGATTTTTTTTTTTTAAATGGTATCTTCATTTATTGTTTATCTTTTAACTGATATAACAAATAGACAGTGCACAAAACAGTGCACCAATTAACGCTAGTTACATATATTGTGCAATTTGTTTTGCCTTTAAAATGGGTTAAGAATTCTAACAGGGTTTGAAGTATTAATGAAGAACGCGTCTCGTCAAAACATAGCAATCCCGGGGGGTTACTGACTATCCTTTCGAGTATAACTGTGCCAACAGCACATGCCAAAATATACCCTGTTATAAACAAAAATAAAATTTAAAAAACATACCCTGTTCTATACATGCACAGAAAGTATATACCCTGTTCTAGACCGTATAAAAAGGATGAAAATTGAGACCCAGGTTCTAGACTGTATCGTAAACAACTACAACTAAAATATAGGAAATACCCCCCCCCCCCCCCCCCCCCCCTTCTACCTCCTGGGATGGCAATATTGAAATTTAATTGAAAATTTAAATGTTTTGCACGATATATGTTATTTTTTTTACTAATATTTTTCTGAACAATGCTAGAGATGATTTCATATTAATCTAATCAAAACAAGTTTTATTGATGTACAAATGTAATGCGTAAAAGTAGCACTGCAAACGTTATGCAAAATGTAAGGCAGATCAATCCCATCAACTTCTGAATACTGTGGGTTTTAATATCAATTTTCTTGTGTTCCATGGGTACAGTTGAACCATGAATTCAAATGTTTTAAGAATTTCAAATTTTCTTAAGGCTTTGTATGCAGAGTGGCAAGATTTCCCCAATCCACAAAAAATAATACCCACAAATATAAATGAATCCACAGTAGCATATGCATTCTTCTGTTTATAGGATAAAAACTAATAGTCCGTTAAATTATCCCAGAAATCTGCATCACCATTTCTAAGAGCCACTTGATGGTGAAAGACATTTTTATAATAAGATGAAGTAAAAGGTATTTCAGAATTTACTATATCATTTTTGTTTGTCTCACAGAAGGAAGGCCTATTGACTGTAATGATATTCCTGATAAATGCAATAGTGGAGTTTATAAGGTGTTTCCAAATCAAACTCAAGAATTTGATGTTTATTGTAAAATGGATTTAGACGAAGGACACTGGACGGTGAGTTAACAAAATTGATAGAACAAAACTTTTAATGGTATAATAGAATATAACTTAATCATGTTAATTGGATTTGAAAGTTCAGAATATTTAGTTTTCTCATTCCCCTATTTAAAGAAGACCTTTTTGTTCAATAAACTGAATGTGACTTTTTCCCTTTGTAAAACTGGTCATTTCAAGCATTTCTGTCAAGTTTTGTCATAATCAGTTCAATAGTTTGAGAAAAATCTAGTAAAGTGAAAGACAACATCTACAGCGATTCGAGCAAAATTTCTTCGACAAATCTAAATCATGCCGTATCAAGATAGAATAGAGTGTGGACCAATAAATGATCAAATATCTATCTTATCTGCCTACAAACAGTTGAAAATGATACACAAGATGATTTTGGGAAGATAAAATATCACTAATAAACCTCTTTGTCTTCTTTATAAGGTCTCTTTAAGTCAATTTATACCTCTCATTTCCTCAAAATTTCAACTTTTCAGGCCAATAAATAAAATTATTGGGGTAACTTTCACTCATTTATGGTAGAAATGTTATAAGAAATGAGTAATTCAAGCATTTTAGAAGAATGAACAATCCATATAAAAGTTTACTGTCTCCAAGGAGGTTTCAATAACTCCTTACGTAAAAATTTAATTTACGCCGCGTTCCAAAGAGGGACATAAAAGGCTTCTCTTTTAGTGAATAACTTGTCGTTACAACATTAAAAATAATTTCATCTACTTATAACTATATATTTATTTAAGTATTACCTAGGAAAATGTTATATCATAGCCAAATATAAGAAATAAGGAGAAAAACCCCACCCCCTCCAAAAAAATAAATATATGCACTTAGTATGGCTTGTTCTGTCAACTGAATATTCATGGTACAGTCCTATTTCAAGACAATTTTCTCATAAAATGTGTTTTGGAGACTCAATCCACTCAAAATATTTTATTTTTTGTATTATTTCACTTAAATAGCAAAAAATTTTAACACATGAGATTACTCACAAGGCCATAGGTGCATGTACAGCTTCCCATATTAAATAGGTGTAACACCACCATTGATTTCCCCCTATTAGTTTTTATTAAATTTGCACTTTTCAAAAAATTGTGCAGAATTTATCTTTGTTTCAAATAAAGAAATACTTGGCATGAGTTAAGTTTTATCCTGTCCAGTTCTATAGAAAAAGTTTCACATAACATTCCTTTGCATATAAGAAAATAACCATCATTGGAAGTTAACCAATCAAATTTCTCTCCTTATTCTATATGTGTACAAAGTTTAGTCACCATGTAACCTCAATTTTACAAAATTTTCTATAGAAGTCACAGATAAAAAATAATGGTGTTTTGAAATACCCAAGACATATGTTTATGACACAGAAATAGTTTTACTGCAATAAAATGTAGGATTAATTACCTACAACGGTCAAATTCAAGGGAATATTTATTTAGACCTACTTTCGTATGCAACCGGATATGACGTACCATGATTTGGTGGTATTACACATAAAGACATGTATAGCGTTTTAAACATTAGGCCTTTTAGTTGATAGTGCACATATCATAATAATAAGCGTAAATTCATGTATATATATGATGTCATAAATCTGAAATCCTCACTTTTAAGTTGTATCTGTTTGTCTTTGTCCTTTTTGTTTTTTATACAACAAATATAAATCCATGAAAAGATGTGCAGATCTTGATTGACCATAATTTTGCAAATAAATTAAACCAACCAAAAGCATAAACAAAATTAAATGAGCAGTAAAAACAAGCACAAGTCGACGAAAAACAGGTAATTCTAAGGCTGAAAAAAAAAAAAAAATAAACACCTTCAACATTACACAGCAATATTAATATTAATACGGTTCGCATGCGTTTTTTATTGTTGTTTTGTGCACGTATTCTGACTGAAAATGATTAATTGTTGATATAAACCGAACCTTTTCGGAAATTGTATAATGAAATACTAATATTAAATTGACATATTTCTTTTGATAGGTTTTTCAAAGAAGAGAAAACGGATATGTTGATTTTTATCGACGATGGAATGACAACAAATCAGGATTTGGGAACCCCAAGCATGAGTTTTGGCGCGGTTAGTTTGCACATGATGATAAATGTATTGTATCATTATCATAACCATCGGTAAAATGTTAAATCAACTGTTTTTTTTTTCTTTCTCTAGTCAGGTTAATTTTAAGTTTATGAACATTGATTAAATAAAATACATTTTAATTTTACTAAACTACAAAAGAAATTAGAAATTTTGATATTCTATAACTCTTTATTAATAGTTAAAATAACAAAAAATCCTTTTTTTTTGTAAAACAACAAATTCACAAATCAAAACAACTGATGATGATGGATACCTGCTAGAGGTGTCACACCACCAATTACTCCCTCCAATTTAGTCCTACTTTGACACAAAATAGTGCTTTTGATGTCATTGTTTTCTTAAACTAACCAACAAATTTGCAAAAATGAAACTTTTGGTGAATGGGAAATATATTTAGACCATTTTGAGCCGGGATTCAGGATTAATGCGCTACATAGTACACTAATTTAATATTTCCAGAAAACCGGGAGTTATTTTGGTAGTCTTTTCAAAATCAAAAATTTGTTACAAGACTTTAAACATTGGTTGAAAATTGGCATGTAGGTAAGTGATACATGTACAATTCAGGATATACCTAGTTTCCTTGCAGTTAAACTTAAGGTAAAATATTTAGAAAGCTGTGAAAATTGCAAAATTTGGTTGAACAGATAGGGATTTTGAATTGGTGGTCTGACAGCTAAACGTCTAGTGGCGAATTAAATGCATATTCAGGACAAGAACATGTCGATGTAATAAGAAAATGTCCCCTGCTTTACACTAAACTGTCACGCACAGCCCGACTTTGAATGTTCAGTTTCAAAAGGTAACAGTCTACAGAAAGACATGTCACCTTACGTGGACACATTATTTCTACTCAGAGTCGACACGTCTTTGCACTTACATCTACATGCTTAAAGAAGAAGCAGCATTTACTAAATCTAAAGTCTTTAATTAGACTTCTAAGGGGTTCAAACCCACGACATTCGTAACCCAAGACCACCGTGGAGGATCAACACAAACAGAAAAAAAAACATAAATTGTGCCATTGCACCATTGTCTCGTGTAAGGGAAAAGATGACGCGTTTAATCAAGTCGACTCTTGAAACAATAATATGTATGTGCCTGTCTCAAGTCATGTTCAGTGGTTGTCGTTGGGTTTTGTCTGTCATGTTTGTTTACGTAATTTGTGTTTTTATAAATAAGACCGTCAGTTTTCAAAATTGCGAATTGATATTCACTTTTAATGTCGACACTTTTATAGCCGACAATACTGTGTACGTTTTTTAATTGTTCAGGTCCATGTGGTTGCCAATAATTCCTTGTATCCGCTTCCTCGAGAATTACATAAATTAGCAATTTAACAACATCTTTTTAATTTTTTTTCATACAACCAAACAGAAACGACACAAATGAATGAACAAAAAAATATAAAAATCATAAAGTTATTGGAGGTATCTGTATATCATGTCACAAGGTAGGAAAAAACATGTATTTGTACCGATGGCGTTTTGACGACCCAGCATTATATCGTTGTTTGTTAGCACACTTATGTATTTTTGATACCTTGGCTTTGGACGATCCATTTCTTTATAGTTCTTCATAGTTGAAATTCCGATGGAACATACAAAAAACAGCCCTTTGATAAATTAAGATGTCCATTGTGGTAAATGTCGTCAGGATATACGTCAAGTGTCCAAACGATCCACCAGTTGTACAAATTATATGGTAACTTGTTACCGCATTACAATAAAAAAAAACACAAAGTTATAAGTATTCCTGACCTATTAAAAAGTGTTTTGTACTTTCCCATAAAGAACTGTTGAGACTTAAGGTCAAGTTACAGTAAATGGGTTATGTCACTGATTTCAGAAAAATTTGGCATACACCTCTCGAAATATTATACCTCTCTACGCGTGACATGTTGAGCGCTGGTCCATCCCATGTCAAACATAAGTAACTCAAGTATATTAATACCTACTCTTCCATTTATACCTGCATGTTGAGCGCTAGCCCAGCCCATGCTTAGAGGGTATGGGCTCACTTTGCAACCTGAGACGGATAACCTCGAGTGAAAAAACCATTTGCACACTAAAACATGTATCCAACAGAACTGGTAAATGGACAAACAAATGATCCGTTCACCCGACGAGAGGGCTGCCTAGTTACCCGTTTTTATTCAGGGCTGCCTGAGAACTCAGGTAATAACTTTGTGACAAGTAAAGAATAGCTAAAATCCATTATTACATTGCCCAAACGAAATGTGTTACACATACATGCTGCCCTTGTAACGCATTGAGTATCCCCAAAATTATTACGAGATAGTAATTGTGCTAAAATAGATATGTAAACAGTAAAAAACATTCGTTGTAAAAATAATTAGAGCTCGATAATAAACATAGCAAAAAATATTATATAAGAAAATACTTGACATAGAAATTAATTATAAATAGCCATCTACTAATTCAATAAAGAAGTAATAGACCCAATTATGAATATGATTTCGTAATATTCAACAGATCTTGATGCCTTTTATCTTCCAATAATAATTTAACGGGTGTTCCGTCAGATAACAGACGCACCCAAATTTGAATATGCGTTTGGAAACCATTGATAGTATCTTTGAATTAAACATAAATGGTGCTTTATGTAAAGCTCAATGCTGCTGTAACCAATGAATCACTTAGTTATACAACTGATCTTATAGATAAATATGATTAATATTACGTTGATGAATAATTACTCTTGGATAAAAAAAAATGGCAGTAAGATAAAACAATGTAAAATTATAACTTTGACAGTCAATTAGTTTTGTCTGTATATTCGGAATAAAGCAGGTATCCGAAAACATCTTTTTATAACTGTAGTTCATTGTAATATAAATGCGGATCAAAAATCCTCTCTGTGAAAGTAAATTCATATATCGTAGCACACTTGAGTTGGTTAACACATGTCATACTATTTTGTTAGATGAATAAGCAGATCTCACTAGGAAATAATGCATGTCATACTGTGATAGAGGTTATAAAAAACAATGTACAACTTTTTATGATACCAATTTCTTGAAGAAACAACCTTTCAATATTGTCGTGTTGTGTAAACAAACTTTGATGTATGAACGTATTATCAGGAAAGATGTTGATTTCAAGCGATCTTATTCCGTTTATATTAACTCTGTGTCTAGACTAAACATGTTCAATTGGTCTTAGTTCTCGGTTTCAAGTAAATTCGTCATTAGTAACGCAGATCTTGTAAGTTATGTGAGCACCAAACTTTTTTCTCCTTAGTCGAAATATGAAATAAATAAAATACTGTTCAAAACAATGTATAAATAACAAGCAAAAACGACCCTTATGGAAAAAATTATGAATTATCAGATTTTTAATTAATTAAACAGAAAATACTTATGCCAACACAATGTAAAAAATTTGAAAACGATCGGTGAAAAATTAGTTTAGAAATTTCAATTTTAATAACACATGAAATGTATTCTAATGTAAAATTCAACGTTGAAATTATACACTTTGACGTCGATTTAAGTTTGGTGCAATTTACTAGTACTTTACTCTTCTCCTGGTGCTTCACAAAATGTAACCTGATATCCCTTCCTAGCATATGGACGATTTCTTTAATACATGTATAGATGTTCCTACCTAACACGTGCAGTTCTGGCTGCATGAATATCTACAGGACGAGCCAACTTATCGAACTATTATCAAGGACGATGCAGAGTATCTATTTCTTTTATTTTGTGCATTTTTATTTTGCAAAATTAATTTCTGATTTATCGTTGAGCATCGATGAAATAATGGTACTTTCTGATATCATAGAATAGGTCTAATCTAAACAGATAAAATTGGTTTCTAATCTATCCATTTTCTAAGTAGTTTCATCGTTTTCTTGCTTACAATGTTAACCGACTTTAACCTATTGATGATGATTTTTGGAAGAATTCTGTCACATGCGATAGAGTATCACAGTTTGATCGTCAATATTTTTTTTAGCTTGACAAAATCTACCAAAGGTTAAGTATGACCAAAGGCTTATTTTTTCTAATATTGTCCAGTTACTTGTAGCACACACAAAGCAAGATAGTCAGTCATATACCGATTTTTTCTCCTACAATAACAGAACAATAACAGAACAATAAAGACTTTCATTTGTTGGATTTCAAATATAAAATAATTCTTTTTTTTTTGGTAGAAATTTCAGTGTTGTCTAAAATGTAATAAAAAAAACAACAACACTGAAGTGTGAACTCCTGATTCTTACAGGGCACTATCTGTTTTTCATGGGGTTCGTGTTGCTCAAACCTTAAATTTCTGTGTTATTTTTGTATCACTCGTTTGATTTTAAGACATGGTCATCTGAGTTTTCTGTTTATGATTTATGATTGCACGAGTGGTGTTTGTTTATATCAAGGATTTGTTCTAACTATACAAATCCTTGTTTATATTTATTTGATATTAAGGATCAACTTGACTCATTTTTACTCTTATTTAAACTTTCTCAGGTTCAGATTGAATCAATTCATATTGCCAGTTAAAACACTTTGGCCATTCAAAATCAAATTGACAATAAATTAGAAATGAAATATAGATTAAAGGAGCTCAATGTGGAAGGTCAGTGTTTTGAACATTTAATATAAAGGAATGGAATGTATTTTGCAAATAGGGCGTTTAATACTGGTATTCATTTACAGCCGATTCTATTCAGTGTGAAGGCAAAGGTAATATCTTTGGTTAGCTTGATTCGCGAATAGCTTAACCGTGCATGAAGTAATTTTTAGTTCAGGTGAACTACACTCCTTTAAATGTAAACTCATTCGACAGATAACCAATCTATCTGTCTGTTATAAAACCAGGCTACTCCGAAAGAATTGTCGTATACCTTAGCTAACCAAAGTTATTACCCTTGCCTACACACTCAATGGAATCGGCTGTAATTAAATTAATTGTTTCAGATTTTTCATATCGGGGTCTTTTAAAGCCGACAAATTCGGACAATACGGTATGTTTTATCTCAATGTTGAAGGCATATACGTACGACATGGGACTATTATACTAGTATAAGAGTTCCACCTACGACATAAGAATATATAGATGCAAATATTATGTGCGGACAGCAAGGCGACCAGACATTTGTCCAATCTGTTCAGTGGACATATCTTGTCAATAAATGCTCCGTGTTGAAGACCGTACTTTGACCTATAAGGGTTTACCTTTTTAAATTATGACATGAATGGTGAGTTGTTTCATTGACACTCATACTCATCTTCTTATATCTACATCCAGTTCCATTTGTCTGAAATGCTGGTACACAAGTGTCAAAAACCGACTGTTTTGATTCAAAAGAAGATAACACAATCTGAGGTTCAGAGTCATGTCTGTTATGAGGTAAACCATGCAGACTAGCCTATTTTTTCAAATATTGTACCATATTTGAAAATTCCCTCAAACGTCTATTAAAATTTTGATATCATAGTTTCTTTGTATTTCTATTACTGTTGATGTGTTTAATCAAAGATTTTAAATGGAACTCTCGAATACTATAGGTAACAGCAATACATCTCGACAAACTTACCTGTTATCAAAAGTTTATGTAAAATTTTGTTCGCTTTCGCTCTCCGTATCTAGAACGGGATTTACGCCTTTTTATTTTAATTTACCCAATACGTATCTTTGCCTTCCTTGGATAGTTCATTTCTACATGTATTATCTTCAATGTTATCGTTAAATGAGAACTGCAGCTGCGTGTGCAATTTCGTCCGTTTCAGATATATTTATTGCAACAAATATATACGCATGTAAATGTTTACAAAACAAACTATAACGCACGTTAAACTAAAAGTGATTTAAACGAAAAATAACATTTAAAAACTTAAATATATCTCGAGTGCGAAATTTCAATCTGTCCGTCTTCGTAATAAATATTAACTATTCTTATGTATTACTATAATTATAATAAGTTTCGCTGGATATCGATTCGGAGTGAACTTGAAAATTTCTATATTATGCAAAAGTAAAATAGATCGTTTTTTAACATCTAAAGTATGACATTTCAAGATTTTGAAAAAATATGTCCAGCATCATCTTTTTTGTTAATTAATGCAACATTGCAAAATTGCATTTGTTTCTGTTTCTGTTTCTGATTTTTACATGGCGTTTAAAAATTCCACTGAAAGTTTATTATCGGATTGTTAACCTTATCTATCCGTGAATTCTACACGACGGGTGATACAGTCAGTGACTTCTGATCATTAAGTCAAAAACATCAATTTAAAAATAGTCTTCTCGTCGTTGTATAACCTTTCGTACTGGAGTTGCATATTTATTTCAACAAAGTTAACAACTCAATTTAAGTCAAACAATATCCCGCATCTCGTTTTTTTCACAATCAAAGAAAATTAAGACACATGAAATTGAACTGCGACCATTAAATAATATACATATATTTGACAACAGTGTAACAATGATTAACCAGCTTTTAAGCAATCTCGTGTATGCATTCAACATTGTTAATCATTTTTCGAATAAGCTCAAGCCTCTAGCATCTTTTATTTTCGTTGTTTTTCTTCCTTTCTTTGTTGTTTTGTTTCTTCATGGCCTATCACACAGACCATTCGGGAATAAAAGATTAAAAGATTTTTTTTTAATGGAAGCAGGGCACCTATATTTTGTCCACTTTTAGAAAATGTAAAACAATTATTACGATAAAACTGAATAAAATTGAGAAAGGAAAATTAATGCGTAATCTGTCAAAAAGACAACATCCTAGTCAAAGAATCGAATTGTACGTTTATTATAGTGTTTGTGCCATATGAGCCGAGCTAATTCCATCCCCCTTTCACTTAGAAGATGAGTGGCTGGGACCTCTAAAGCCGATTTTGGCGATTCTAGTAGGAGATTTAAGTAAACTTTAAAGCATTTAAAACAAGTGAAACTTTTGAGTTACTGCTTACGGATGATACCCCCGCCGAGAGATTTCGGTAAACAGGAAGTTGCTGGGTGATGAATCTGAAAACGCATCGCACGATATAACTGAATTATATAAACCCTGAAACCAAATTATAGAAATATTCATGGGACAAACGGACGGACTGAAGGAGGAATTGACTAAAGGACAGACAGAGGTAAAACAGTATACCCCCACTTTTTTTTTTAAAGTGAGTGATATAATTATGAACTGATATTTGTTTCATACTTACAGTTTAAACGCATTGCAATTTTTTTATGCCTCACCTACAATAGTAGAGGGTCATTATGTTGTCTGGTCTGTGAGTCCGTCGTTCGTTTCGTTCGTCGTACCGTTCGTTCGTCCCAGTTCAGGTTAAAGTTTTTGGTCAAGGTAGGTTTTGATGAAGTTGGAAGTCCTGTCAACTTGAAACTTAGTACACAGTCATGTTCCCTATGATATGATCTTTCTAATTTCAATGCCAAATTAGAGTTTTTAGCCCATTTTCACGGTCAACTGAACATCGAAAATTATTGTGCGAGTGGGGCATCCGTGTTACCTTGGGACACATTCTTGTTTGGTATATTTTCTGATAAAATACTCATAGAATGTTTTCATTTGAACAAATAGTTTATTGTTTTATGTACAGTAGTTAATATTGCGGATTAAAGCGTGGCAAAATAAAAGACGAAAAATTTCAGACAGATTTCTTCTCTGTCGTACTAAATTTCTTGTAAGCATACTCTCTCGTGTGATTAACCAAATACGGTTTTCCGCATTTGGCATGCATAATGATGTTGTGCCAAATATTAGATTATTTTCTTGGGTTCTTCATACAATAACTTGCCGTATTAAAAGTATGAAAGAAATCTAGCTGCGGAAAAAAAACGTTTAGTGTTTTTTAGAAAATATTTAAGTGGATTTTTTTTCAGACAACATTGATATTGTTTATATATTGTAGAAGGTTAATACGTAAATCATATATCGTGGTACTATGTCATAATGAGACTTTCTGATGTGTGGGATTTTATCATATTGTTTATAAATCATTCCTCTCAAGACAGTAAGACTATACAGCGTGTCAAAACAAGCATTTATCACAAAATTAAATTTCATATCGTAAATACGGCATTATTTTACAGAAGTATTTAAATGTATTAATATAAGAATAGACTGTTCAGTTCACATGGATAACGCTATGTTTAGAAAAAATATCCCAATTTCAACGTGCAATTTATCGGTTTGTTCTACGTTACATTCTAGCGTTGATTACCGATAACGACGTCAAATGCGATAAGGGTGTTTTTTGCTTGACGGGCGTCATATATATATCAATAAACTATAAAACATTATCATAGTTAACCAAGCTACATAAATATAAATATCTATATATATGTTACAGTGAATTTGTATAATCAGTGATTATGTAGAATCCCTGAAATTTTCAGGGATTATGTAGAATCACTGGTTAGTGTAGGGATTATATATAATCACTGAAAATGTCAAGGATTATGTATAATCACTAGAAAAAATGTCAGGGATTATGCATAATAACTGAAATGAAGAATTAGTTTCATTTATAAAGAAAATAAATAAAATTAAATAATTTATTCTATAGAATCATATTAAAACATAATTATTCACATACATTTTAAAATGTTTAGCACAATATGTTAAAAAATCATATTAAAATGTTAGGCACAATGTAATAAAATGTCAAACACAATGTAATAAAATGATCAGCACAATATAGTAATATATTAAAATGTTAGGCACGTCTATAAACAATATTTTAAAATGTCAGGCACAATATTTAAAAACAATCATTTATTTTTACAAACTAAATTTGGATGGCACCGACTATTGCACTCTTGTCCTGCTTTTCTACATGCACATCTGTTGGTTTCACATCTGTTTTTACCGCAACATCCACATTTTAAAAAACCCTGTCCTTCACATATTGAATCAGATTTTACAGCACGTCTTAAGGAAATAAAATTTTCAGTACACACATCTGAAGGTACCAAAAAAAGGGAATCAGCAACCTCGAACTGGGTTCTTGTATAAGATCCGAGCAGGATACCATGTTTTGTGGCCAAGCGATATCCTTTTTCAGTCTTTTGATGAACGATGGCCATGATGTTTTTTGTGTCTCCCTTTCCTCTGTCAACATGCGGGATTGGTATCAAAACATTACAACCAATGTCAGCCTCCTCTAAAACTTTGTTCGATCTGTTGATCATTCGTTCTGCCTGTTTTTCTGTACACATAGTTGCATTAGTTCTCTCGGTTTGTATTTCTTGTTCATTTGTACACAAAAAGCACAAAACAGATGTCCCATAACCTTCTTCGCCATTTGCTTTACCACAAATAACATGCACTGTTGATGTACAATTTGAACATGAATGTGCATTTGACGCTGGTTTTTGACAAACAATACATGTGATGTCGTCGCTATCAATTGGAATATTTATATCATTGATGTCCATGCCTTCTTCGTTATCACGAAATCCTGTATTGGTAATATCTTTCAGATCATCCTCTGTATTTAAGAGCGAAATTATTTCATCTGGCAAGGAGGATGTTGTTAGGCCAACCTTTGCCTCTACTCCAAACATTGCTTTATACGGTGTGCGTTTAATGCCAGAGTGGTAGCTTTGATTTTTTTGAAATTGGACAAATTTAATTCCAACAGGCCAATCTTTAACACCATTATCCCGCATCCATGTAATTGTCATATCTTTGATATCAGCATTTGCACGTTCGACACTTCCTTGACTTTGAGGGTGTCTTGGCTTCCCATGAACGATTTTACACTCTGGCCATAAGTCTTTTAATTGAGAAATAATACTCGCAGTAAATTCAGCACCATTGTCACTTTGTAAAATGTTAGGGGCACCAAAAAGAAGAAATATATCAAGAATCTGCATTGCAACCTCTGCTGCCCGTTTTGATTTCAGAGGCCGAAGAACCACAAATTTAGTCATATGATCTTGGTAAACCATAATGTACTTAAAATCGTCAAAACTTAATGATTGCATATCAACTAAATCCATTTGTCCACGTGAATTGAATTCTTTGCTAACTATAGGTTTAACAACAAGTCCCTTACTTGCAATTTTACGCTTCTTTAATTGACATTCTTCACACAACTCCTTAAAAAGTTCAACAGCCTCTGTTGAAACATTGGCATATTTTCTATTTGCTTCCTTGATCATCTTATCACGCCCGCCATGCCCTGTTGCAATGTGAATTTTGTAAACAATGTTATACATATCCTCCAGACAAGCGTAGTATCTAATATCATCATCAGAGGAACTGCGTTTTCTGATAATTTTCTGTATGTCTCCACATTGAAGGATTTCATACCTAAAATAGTCAAAAATATATTTTGAATCCTTTGGTATTATCAACAATTTAAATAAAACGATTCAAGATAACTACAGGAGAACAAGCTTTACTGTACCTGTCATTTGTGTTATTTGTTTTTCAATCTAAATCCCCCCCAAAAAAACAACAACAACCCGAACCAACCATGCATTTGGTATCCCTTTTATGAGGGGGTACATTTGAAGTGCACATATTTTTTATTTGTAGAAACTTGAACCTGAGCAAAAGAACCGTATTTATCTGCAGAAAGCTAAAAAAAATCTTTGTTCAGATATTTGTTATTACATGTATTTGTTTTTTGTAATTATGTAAAGAGTGTGATCTGTATAAAAAAAATCAAAGTTGAAATGACCCTTTTAACTATTTGAACAATTAAAAAAAAACTTACTTTGTCAGCAGATAGTAATAAGCAGGAGTTTTGTCTTCTCTACTTGGTTCTTTAGTCATCAAATTAACAATATCATTGTATTTATTCCTTGTCCATATCTTGCATTTGGTTTTTTCCTCAGCAATTTGCAGTAACTTTTGAGCATACGTTTGCTCTAACCCAAGCAACATCTGTGCCTGTGCCATACTTGAGTGTTTGTGAAATAATGAGGTTCAACAATTGAATTAAATATCACTTGAAAAACTGTTCACTTAAGATTAACCTAGTACATGTAGTAGAAGATCAGGAATAAAAACTATTCACTAAAAACTTTCAAGGAATAACAAATAAAATTGTAATAATTTGTCTATATTTATTTTTTATCAAACAAAGGATCTTTAGATTATTGATAATCCCTGAAACTATATTAAAGAATTGTAGAATAATCATTAAAATATTTATTTTTGTTATCAAACAAAGGATCTTCAGATTATTGATAATCCCTGAAATCATGTTAGGGAATTTGTAGAATAATCATCAAAATTTTCAGTGATTATGTAAAATCACTGGTCATTTTCAGGGATTATATATAATCACTAATGAGTTTAGTTATTCTACATAATCCCTGAAAAATCAGGGATTCTACATAATCACTGATTATACAAATTCACTGTAACATATATATATTGCATGACTGGGACGATTATTATCAGTTTCCATCCACACAAATTCTTTTCTTTATACTCATTGTTGTAATTGCAAAAAACACAGAGAGACAACACAGATGATATCCATTTTGATGATTTTGCCATGTGATTATGGACTTTCCGAATTGATTTTCCTCTGAGTTCAGTATTTTTGTGATTTTACTTTTTTCCATAAGCTAGAAATATCAATATTTGTTTACCGAATTTTATCGTCGTAAATCTGTACTCATTAACCTTTCCCCATCTGTAATGCTATATTTAATTGTCCAAGACAAAATTAAATGGATAAGGTCAATGCATGTGTTGAGAAAAAATGATGCTGTAGCTTTGTTTGTTTTTTATCACTCCTCATTACATACTTACATGTCTACTATACCTTTCTATAAAGTGGTGATAAATGAGGTGAAAAATGTTGTGTGTGACATCGGAGAGAAAGTATAAAACATTTGTGAATAGTCATGCGTATATGATAAAGCAAATATATATAACATGAGCTGTACATAATAAAAATGCATACGTGAAAATGATTTAACTTGTAGCCAAGATCCGATCATATGCTGTGAAGTTTTATTCCAAGCCATAGAATATATGATAAGAACTTAATAACGTTAAAGGTAAATGCATACAAATAGTGTATGACTACAGGATAAACTTCTCATATGGTATGTTGGGCTCTGAGAAGCAGGAAACAAAAAAAAATTATACAACATGATGCAACACTCTGTTTCACAGTTCGTTATCTACATCGAATACAAAATCCAGATAATGTTTTTTTTTTTTTTTTTTTTTTTTAAATGTTATAATATTTTATTTGAATTTTACATTTGTTAGAGATACATGAAGTACCGGTACCTTATCCCGGCCTCGTTAACGTTGGTATATAGCATTTTATTGATAAGTTAGTACTTGTTAGTGCACAATATGTATATATAGTAATAATGACATGTATCTAACTGAATAGAAATATGATAACGTGATGTATAATAAATTCTAATTTATGAAATTAATTTAATTTTTGCTGCAACCAGATTATGGAATTTTTCATATTTGCCTTCTTTATTTATCAATATTTCATGATATTGAAGAAATTCTTTTTTGAAAATTTTAAACATATTAATTTGTTTTGTTTTTTTGTTCGGAAATATAGTATCCTTTGTATACAGTAAAAAGAATAATTGTAATTAAATCATTAATACTGTAGTAACTTGTATCGTTTAGTTTGCATCCGTACAAAAATGATTTAATTGATATGATGTGATGTCCTATTTTAAGTTTATCAAGTAAAAGTTTTATTTGATCCCAAAATGATTTCAGAAATTTGCATGTTAAAAAGTAGTGCTCATAATCTTCGATGACATCACAAATATTACATAGCGGAGTTTTAGTTATTTTCCAAGAGAAAAGTAATTGTTTGGTTGGTAAATTGTAGTGCAGAAATTTCCATCTTAACATTTTGAATTTATTATCTTGTATATAATAAAAGATAAATCCAGATAATGTATGTCACTTCTAGGCCATGTCAATGTGTATGTATGATATATTTAGATGAAATACTAAACATGTAATCAATAATGATGAGTGTTGCCTCTTATTCAAATAGTAGATACATGTATTTGTACGTCCGTAACAATAAAGGGTACCAAAATAATAAATTTATTATGATAAATTAAATCCAAAGTAAATCATTTTAAGGTGCATACTAACGATAATATAACGAGAGAAAATACATTCATATTTTTTTGTCGAATATGATAATCCAAATATGTTACACTCATCAAGTGCACTGAAACTTTTTAAGCTGATTCTTGTAAACAATAAACTGCCCTGCCTTGCAAAACATAAACTTATACCAGTTTAATCATAGAGCTGTTCAAAACTTTTGTATGCCTCCATCCATATCTTCAAGACTGTATCCACCTATTTTTCAGCAATATTTGATGAGTCGACCAATAAATCGACTATGACCGAAGATCGATTCCTTACTATCCATATAACTTGTTTAATGACGAGCGATTCTCGTATGTTACATATACAAGTACACATTGTTTATTTGTTAAATGAAAACATTGTAAACGATGGTTATTTCACTAAAGATATGAATAAAAACACACACACTATCCATTCCACTTTACAAAGTATAAAAAAAAAACGTTAGAGGCATGTTCAGCTGTGAATATTTGAGAATGTAAACGTCAAGCATATCCACAATTTATTCCGCGATCTAACAGCGAACAGAAATTGTAATATAAACTTAATCAGTATTGTTGTGCAGTTCGTGCAAATCTGCAAAGGTTCCAGTTAAAATGTTGTATATAGAAATAAACCTTTGAAATAAGCGTGAAAGATCAACAAGTGTTCGTGTAACTAAGTCCATTTCTAAATGATGGTACTTGTAATATTCAATAAATACAAATAAACTTGTTACAAAAAAACATGTATACCTATCCTATACAAAATTTCAACTGCTACAGTACTAGTATAACAAAATTTCTGATAGCTTTAGACGATGTTGGGAAGGAGTGACCTCTAGTTTGACGCGTCTGATTTATCAGATAACATGACAAAGTAGAATTCCAAAACACTGCGGTTAAACAATTTGCAGACATCATAAATAAGCCAAGAATAAGAGATAAAGATACAAATGGCAGCTGCAAGGAAATAAACACTTACATAAACTATAATTAATGAACATTAATACACATTAAATAAACGGCACCATTCTTTTCTGCACCAGATTCACATAGATACACTGTAGTTGATTATCAAGTTTGTATATGATACGATAAGAGGTTTAGCTATACAACAAGATTTACTATACCTAAGCTGTTATCCATTCGTTTGGTGTGTTTAAGCTTTTAATTTTTCAAATTGATAATGGACTTTCCGTTTTGAATTTTCCTCCGAGTTCAGTCTTTCTGTGATTTTACTTGTAAACATAGTACTAGTATGTCATAATACGTTGCATATGTAACGGTTCAATAGAGAAAAAAAACACAACATCGCCAAAACGTTCGTGAGTTGACCTATGTATTAGTGGCGGAAGTAAACATATAAATACGACAACACGGTTATTTAAAATTTTAAATAGATCAATGATTTTCAATTGAAATCATTAACGTTGTACAATGTTGGATATTTTTAATGTTCTATTGATTCAATATACACTTAGTTTAAATGTATAACCATTGTTGATCGTCTTACCTGAATGCTTATTGAAGCATTATGAATTATCTCCCTTTTATATGTTATGCATAGCTAAAGATTGCAACATACATAACACTATCTTGGTTACACATACACTCCACTAACTATGTGTTGAAGAAATTTTCTAAAAGACATGGGCTACACATCAGTTTTCATTAATGCTATAGTTGTAGTACTGATGGCCATTTACGTATACCAGAATGAAAAAAGAATGGAGGAAATAGCAGCCAAGCATAATCAAACAGGTAAAGAAATTTAAACAATTCGAGTACACACGAAATATGCACATGCATTATGCACTTGTTGTTTATACTTCCTTGTTTATATGAAAAACATACTTTAAACGATCGTGAGGTACCTGTATGTATTTACACATTTTTATTGACTCTAAGGTTGATGTGGACCCTTGAGCTAAAATTGCTACGTTTTCACCTCGAGATTTTGTCTGAGTTCAGACTAACCTGTGCATCTGAAAAAGTTTTAAGGCATAGCATGCCCTAGATAAGTTAAATTCAAGTGCATTTTATATTTTAGAATATGAATAACTTAACTGATTTTGCTGCACACTTTTTTTGGTCCCTACAGATGATTAAATAAACAAACAGTCAAGTTTCACTTGATCATGTTGATATGGTCCACTCAGGTACACAATTAAAGTCGCTTAATATTGTCATATATCTATTGTCCTTCTATTGTACATGTCAATCATTACAGTTAATTCTAATTATGACGGTTAATGAAGTTCTCAAACCTCATTCCTAACGTAGTTTATTTTCGCACCTTCTGCATGAATGGTAAAAAGTTTACTGCAAAATTCAGGTAAGTTTTTTAATTTTCTAGTAGAGAAAATGCATTTGAATTTTATTTATCTTTGGCATGCTATGCATTACAATTTATTCAGATACTCTGGTGTGTATGTACTCAGAGTACAATTTAAAGTGTAAATGCTGTAACAATACTCCTTCCATAAATAGTCCATGTCACAAATGAATGTCCGTACTCAAAGACATTAATAAACAAACAAATGCTGTGTAATTATAACAATCATGATTTTGTCCGTCACTGGCAACACAAAATCATAAAATATCATTATTCCCCTTTTGCCTGCGATATAAACATGAGAACTGTAATTGCTGTAAAATAAACTCATACTTTGATTCCAATATCAAATATTAGAATTTTGATTAATGTAATATTAAATGGATTAAAGAAAGATTGCAATGTGTGAAATCACTGCGGGCCTTTGTTTCATATCATACGAAAATAATTTGTTATTACCATATCGTTTATGTCGTAGGGGCTTTTATCATAGATGTTTTGGGGATGGAAATATATGAGCCCAAAACATATGATATATAAGCGAATAAAGTCATTGTCGTTGTCGTGAATATATCCAGCATACAAATTTGATTCGATATTTTTAACACGTCATATATATCCCTAATGTCTGGTTTAAAATCAAATATAATATTTCCAATTGTTCCCTTATTGCTTGTTTTTAATGTTCAATTACTTTAGGTATACATTACTTTGCTTCAGTTGTATTTTTTTGTTAAAGAACAGTTTAGTCTAAATAAAAGTAATAGCGGCAAACATTTCAAAATGATACATTACATCATATTTTGCAGAATTTTTGTGGTTATAATTTAATGTCTTTTATTTATATTTGAAAGTTTGTTTTGGACATATGTAAGGGGTAACAGCAGCAACGTGTCTTTTTGTTTTTCTCAAATATTTCCGTGTAGTTATTTCTTATTTCTTATTATATATTTATTTATATCGAAGAAAAAGATCAAATTAACTAGTCACATTTTGAATCACGACAACAGGGTCCGCTTATCTTTTATCTGTATTTAAATTTGTATATAAACTAAGAACTGAAACATTGGATCATTTTTTTGTATTATTTTGATGTCTTGGTTATATGAAACCTAAATGCTGTACAGCAGCTAATTGTAAATTGCAATAAGAGTAAGCATGCTATCTCTCAGCTCAAAACGCACTTCAAATAAGTTGATCTAAGGTATTTTTAGTTGAATATTTTATCCCAATATTTAAAACAGCAAACACGATATATATCTGCCCTTAACGGAGGAGATCAGAGGAGAAGGTAAATAAGTTATTTGCTTTTTTTTTGGCCCCTGAATTTGCAAAATAAGTATAATTCTTCATGTCTTTCAAAATTACAAGCATGTTGAATTAGTAAAGGATTATTTTTTTATATAATCTGGACACTTTTTAAGTGCAGCCATATCAGTTGTGATTTGATAATGACGTGATAAAATATATATATGATCTACAACAAATGTTCTTTTACGCATAGTGTTTAACTAAATGAAATAATATATATGAGAGAAGGCCTTACTTCCCAAAAACTTAATATATATTAAAATCATTGATAAAGACATTTTAGGCGCTTGCTATACATTCTGTATCTTGGGCCACACTTAAAAATATTTTGATAGTCCAAATCCTTACCAACAGTAGCGAGAGTGGCCTTAGTATTATTGATAAGATCTCAAAATGAACTTATATTGCAGTTTTGCGGTATATACCAGAAGTTTTAATGAGAGAACAACAATCCTGCAATGGAAACTATCTCTATTTTTAACGTTTTCTCAAGTGTTGATGCATACATTTTTTTCTACCATAAGTACGTTGCACGATGCAGTATAATATTTCAACCTTGAAGACATATTTACTGGTACAACGTAGTACATTCATTGTAGGACTAATTTTCCTTTTCATAGAATTATTCGACTTTTTAACTATTCAAATACCCCTTTTGTGGTCAACTTTCTTTTTTTTTCACTGATTCAAAATACGGTTCCTTTTTTTAAAGGGTATATTGGCTCAAAATTTCAAAATATAAATTTACAAATCTATGAACTTGTATATTCAGAAAAAAAAACATTTAATAAACAGTGAATAGCATAATATATGATCGTGAACCAAACACATCGGCTTTGGGGGGAATGGGATCAAAGTTAAGCGAAACAACTTCTATTTTGAACCTTTTGTTACCTTTGAAATATGAAAAACGTACATAGAAAGCTTACAAAATAATGAAACAGCTTTTAGATTCTTATTTTATAGTCTTTCACTACACACTTTTCCCTAGCTTTCATGTTGAAATATATAAGAGAAAATGATCCGAGCGAAACAAAAATAAAAAAACATAACACATACAGAAAGAGAAAAAAAACCTTTCTTCTTTCAAACATTCATGTGAACACGGCCTTTTGTTGTGCGTTCCAACTGCAGTATTTATATATTCTGTTACATGAAATAATGAATCATTTAAAGGAAGAAAGTGCTTCGACCGAAAAACATGTTTTATATGTCAGTTTTTTCTTTCTTTCTAGTACTTGGTCACTGCTGATGAACTGCTTGAACTGAGGTAGCACTAGCTCAATAGTCAGTACTTCGGTACCACCATGAAAAAATCATAGATAACTTAAATTGCAACTCAATCAGGCAAAGGGACCGTTCGTAAAATTTGCTATTTTTTTGTATTCTTTTGTCATATGCTTGTGGCTTATCAAGTATTCAATTTTTCACAAACCATTACCGTTTTAAAAATATTATAGTTCAAACGCTCCAAAAGATGGTACGCTCAGAAAAGTGGTTAAGACGCTCAACATGCTTAAGGCGATTAAGTGTTTTTTTTCTTATTTTTCTTTTATATGCAAAATAAATTACAAGTACTTATGCATGCCATTTGTCTCTGTTTAAAAATTGAAATATATGTATTGTCATTAGAAATTTTCCGTCTACCTTAGTCAGATACCAAAGGAGTATGTCCAGTAAGACCCCTTTTTGGCCCAAAAATGTGACAGTTTTACAAATTTGTTAAAAAGTAAACTTTAAAACAACAATTTGAACGTAGAGTAACATACTTATGGGCTGTTTTTTCAATGCAATGAACATGTATCGGATACAAGCAGCATTAAGTTATGATTAATTACTAAAACCTTCACAATTTTAGCATTTGAGTTAATTTTAGACGATTTCCGTCTGAAATGGAAGTGGCCGCATGTGTTTATTTTTAATATTCAAATGCAAGTTGTGTTTGATGACGTTATATATCATATATAAAGGTGTTGGATGCATACTGATACAAAATGTAGGGCCACTTTCATTTTTGACAAAAAATATCCGAAAAGTGACATATTATGGCATAATTTCAACTATTAGATTATATTTATAATTATTGAATAATTGATAAATTTTTAATATCTAAACTTGAATTTGAGCGTCTTTTATGACTAAACGTGTCAAAATAAAATCGACCCTTACTGGACCTACTCATTTACGTTTATACCAGATCTCTTCTCATATTCACCACTAGATCTCTGGGATTTACAACACACACATTGATTAATTTAAATAAGTATTGAAACTTGCCATTATTCAGTAGAGAAGCAGCATAATGGCGACTTCGTATCACTGTCACAGCATTACCGTGTTACTAAGCGTATGACATTTAATAAAAATAGATTTTTGCGAATTTAGATAACAAATCAAGATGGTTTTAACATGTTAAAGTCTGAAACCAACACTTCGTCGTTTTTTAATACATTTTAATAAAACAAATCTTTTAGGAGGTAAGGCGTTTGTTTTACATTGTGTATCAATGCTAATGATGAAATACAAGCAATGGTAGTATAACGCTGTTTAAAAGTCATAACTCGGTAAAGAGAAAACAAATCCGAGCTACAAACTAAAACTGAGAAAAACACGTCAATTATAAGGGGATACCAACGGAATTACAGATACACTGAACAGCAACACAAACAAACGTCAACACGCAAACATGTTAAACATTTTTTGTTTCAAAATTACAAAATAATTAAAGCAGACATACGACAACCTTAATCAAGAAGACCTGTAGTTTACTCATTTGTAATGATTTCACATTTTCGAATTCAAGGGTTCAAAGAAACAGTGTAGAAATAATTTCTTTTTTGCTATGTTATACATGTTATACATGTTATAAGCAATACGTTATTTATCCCAATGCAACAAAGGTATATAGAAAAACGTCCAAATAACGAGAGGTTAAAAATTATGAAAATTGCCTGTTGTGCTTGTTTGTCACATAATTATTTGTTTGTTTATGAGTGATTAAGATTATTAAACAATGTTGACTGATGTACCCCTATTTTTGACATTTTTACCTATCATGTCTGTTTTTATATTCAAAAAACGTTGTCAATCAAATGTAATGTTATCCGACTGTCTTTGAAGCTGTAAAACTAAAGAAAAATACCAGACTGAGTGCAGTTTGAATTCATTCGTTTAATGTGTTTCAGCTTTTGACTTTGGCATTTGATGATTTGGCTAATGATCGTCAACTAAATATGTAATGTTTTATTTATTACTATGTACGCGGGCCTCAAAAGTAAAAAAACCGAAAACCTTATTTATTTATTTTAAATCAAAAACTATGTACAAAATAAATTGCAGGATGGAGCCAATAAGTGTTAAGTGCCTTTAAATGCCGGCAGTATTTGATATCCGCTTAAAAAGGGAGTAATAGCTCGCTTAAGCTCGCATTACACCTGCATTTTACCCTCGTAAAAATACAGCTGATATTTAAAAGAAATCAGTTATTGTCTATATAGTATTCGTAAATCTATTATTTATCTGGATGTTTTTCAAAGAACTTAAACCAAATGGTACGAAATTAAAAAGAAATTAGTTTTAATTCTGGCATTCACAAATATATTAAAGTACGCAAATTGGTAGATTTCAGCTATACACGTCGTTACATTTCACATATGTTTAAAAAAAAAAAAAAAGGATCAAAACCAATTATCAAAACAAATATAAAGCACAGAAAGAACACCAGTGACGAAACAAGTCCATTTTAGCTTACTAATTGCTGAACAGTCATAGACTGCATTAATGGACACATAGAGTGAGTGAAAAACATTTCAGCATTATTTTTAGGCTGTATTTAGAATTGTAATGAACATTTATTTGAACTTTCCACACCTCCTTATTGTTGTATGTAAACGTGAGAGAGGATAATGTTTTGTATTTAATGAACGTCACAATAATAAACATAGCATATAGAAATTCCCCTGAAGAAAAAAAATTTAATGTTTTATAAATGCGCGCACGCGAGTGTACTTTTGGTTTTCTTTCTGCGTTAATGTTGAAGTATGTAAAGAGTAGTAATTGAATAAGGATAATACGTTTAAATCAGTAAAGCTTGTCCATAACAATAATAATCAGTTGCATAATTTGGTTTGATAAAATTCTAGTGCAAAAGATATATAAGTATCTGTGATACACAGCCAAAATATATTCATGAAAAGTGATGACACAAGCATTCCAGTCAATTTCTAGTGTTATGTCGTTTCCGCTTAGATCTTCTTCTTTGTTGATTTGCATATGCTTTCAATCTATTTTTCACCTTAAAATGTATTTCTGGTCATGGATTGACGTAGTACAAAATGTGCTCTCAATAAAAAGAAATGTCAAGATAAAATAATGATACTGTAATTTAACGTCATGAATATTTGGATGGAGAGTTGTCTCATTGGCACTCATACCACATCTTCCTATATCTATAGGTATAATTCTAATTAAATGTCACTTGATATCGTTAAAAAGTTGAAAAGAATGTCGTTAAAGACTGACCATTTAAGGAAAATAACGAATCGTTCAATGAAGTTTGCAACAATTTTTTTGTTACGATAAACATTTATTGGAATAAGACGAATCCGATATAACAACAATTTGAGTCACGTAACTTTTACTACAGGCCGTCAATGTGCGTTCAAATAGCATGGTAATCAAGAACTCTATGGCACCATGATTGAGAAAATATACTTGATTTTTAGACTTAAGGCCTACTCTATTGATCATTTTACCCAGTACAGCATTTGAGAAAATATTAGAATCGTCGGTAAAAAAATGAGGATTTGTTGTCCTTACCAGAAATCACTTGTCATACAATGTTCCTTTCCATCAACAAAGCTTATGTAGAAATTTGTCACCGTGTTGGTAAGAACAACGGACGCAAGATCATTTTGCATCCAACGATAGGTTTAAAAGCAAAAGTGTTTGCAAACAAAAACTGTTCAAAATGTCCATGTATTCGAGAAAAAAAAAACATGATTAGATACACAACAGAGACTAGATATAAAGTTTGCCTGCTCGGGGTTTTCACTCCATATACAAAAACAAAAACTAACCAATACTGCAATATGTAAAGTTGAAATAAAACTTTGTATATTCAAATCATTTTAATTTGATTTTACAGAGAACAGCAACTATCATGGACCAAATTCATTGGCAATTGAGAAAATAGAATCAAAGTTAAACGAGACAACTACTATTCTGAACCGTTATGACGGTATTTTGCAAGAAATTCTTAAAGCTGTGCAAAGAGGTAACATGTAAAAATTTTGCATTTTCCAGTAATTCCTGATACATAAATCAAATTTCAAAACTAGTATTTTTCCTGTACTATTTTTGTTGAGCCTGCGATTTACTTGCAGAAAGCTTGACAAAGGGATAGTGATCCGACGGCGGCGGCGTTATCTTACTTCTTGAAAGCTTTATATTTCAGAAGGTAGAAGACTTGGATGCTTCAGACTTTGTATATGCAATGTATATATGTCTTATGTTTCGAATTTCCGTCTATCAAACGTCCATTGTCCTTGACGTCATATTCATGGTTCAGTGACTACTGTGGGTTCATTTATTTCCGTGGATATTAATTTTCGTGGATGGGTGAAAAGTGGCAAATTCGTGGGTATTTGATTTCGTGGTTTAAGGAATGACTGTATATGTCAAGTACATTTTATTATTTTGTACAGGTTATTAGTTGTACAAACATTTTATACAAGTAATTACTTGTATGAAGCCATCATACAGGTTATTACTTGTACAAATACAATTGTACTAGTAATTAGTACAATGTTTACTGAAAAAATATTATAACTTGTACAACTCACTTGTTTTGTCTTTTATCTTTTTCTCCACAAAAATTGCACAGGTAATTACCTGTACAATTATATGTGTACAGGTAATTACCTGTATGGTGGCTTCATACAAGTAATTACTTGTATAAAATGTTTGTACAAGTAATAACATGTACACAATAATAAAATGTACACGGCATATACAAAGCCTATTAAAAAAAAAGCTATTCGTTGGACATTTGAATTCGCGGTTCACCAGTACCCACGACACCCCCCGAAAATTGATATCAGACGAGTATTAATGTATTCATAGTACTTGAAAAAAAATTAAGATTTTTTTGTAATATTAGATTTCTTTCTTATTATAAATAAAATGATAACTATATTTGGTATGTGCGTAACATACAAAGTCCTCATGCCCCTGGTACAGTTTTCACTTGACCTCTACCTCATTTTATGGATCAGTGACACAAGGTAAAATTTTCTTGGTTAAATCAATATCTCAGATACTATATTCAAAAGGTCTTGTAAACTTTGTTACGGAAGTATTGTAAGGTGTACATGTCCAGCTTGCAAGTGTCATCTGTCCGTGACCTCATTTTCATGGTTCAGTTGTCAAAGTACAGTTTTTAGGTTTTTTTTTCTAGTACTATATTTAGTGTATGGAAATATTTCATGATGCCCATGTCTCATTTTCGCGGTTCATTGCTCAGTGTACAGTTTTTGTGTTTTATTCTGTTTTTCTCAAATATAAGCTCACTAGTGTTAAACTGATAATCGTAACTATGATTACGACAATCCCAATATGGTGACAGAAGAAATAAGTATAATCTTTTTAGTCATTTTTCTCTAACATAGCCTGTTGTTGTCAAGAGTTACTCAGCTTGAAGGTATTTCAATACTGTTACATCATATTTAAATCATAACGGTGCACTATAGCCATGATAATTGTCTAAGAGCTTAGAAAATTGCTGTCGAAAAGTTCGGGATGAGAATCGTAATTCTATGGCATTTTTTTGTTTGATAATCGTAATATCTTTCTCAGATAATAGTTACTGAAAATGAGGAATGTGTCTTTCCAACTTTTCAATGGTATTTAATTTATATGTAAAACGGCAATGATCAGTTAAACGATGACATTAACATGATTAATGCAAAAAATAAAATAAAACAACTTACAGCTTAATATCTAGGACAAACGTACTTATATATCTGATTAATTACTAAACACAATATGCATACCCTTTTAATATATACATGTATCTGTTAAAAATATAGAAAATGAGGCAGCTGTCGAGTAAGTTATTGTGGTAACGAGATATCAAAGTTTCAATGTTGCGTGCGCGTTAAGTTATTTGTTGGTTTTTTTTTTTTTTTTTGGGGGGGGGGGGGGGGGGGGTATATCAAAGAGCAATCCTTACAATTCATTGTGAACTTCACAGTTGTAATTCATGTTAAGCAGAATTTCTTATTTGCTCAATGACAATAAAGGTGTCGAAATTTTGGAAATATAAAGGACCGGAAAGAGGTCGTAAAATAAAAACTTATCTCTGTTATATAGCGCATGCAGTATCCCACTTCATCTTTCAATATTAAAACTAAAACAACAGGTTATAAATTGTATGCGTCCGAAACGCTTTTCTGTAATAACATCCATCAGGAACGTTCGAACCTGAATATTTGATAGCCAGGGACCGAAACAATTAAAGACCTATATAATCAAAAGGGCGTAAATATACAGCCAAAAGTAAAATCACAAAAAATACTGAACTCCTAGGAAAATTCAGAAAGAAAAGTATGTAGTCAAGTAGCTAGCTAAACCTGTCAATAGTCAATGACAGTCACATATAATTCCATTACATTGACAACGATGTGTGAACAAAGTAACCAGGCTTATAATTTGATACCTCAGACACGCGTTACGACTACATGAGAATCACCAGTGACGTTCAGATCAAAGAAGTATGAAAGCAAAATAAGAACAAAGTTGAAGATCATTGATTAATGAAAATTCAAAACAGATGTGTCATAAATGGCTACGGTTATCTATTCCTTGAATTAAAGGGAGATAGTTTACAATATCCCATAACACAGCGAGAGACAATTTTTTGAATGTCACCCTCTCGTGTAGACCAATCAAAAATCAATCATTTGAAAGGACAATGAATGCAATTTACATCAATAATTCTAAAGACAATATGAAGTTCTACGTTTTTGTCTCAAAACTCATAAAATAAATTTACACATAGCTGAGAGGGTGATAAAGCAGATTGTTACCTGAGAAAACATTTTAACCACGGCGAAACCAAGGTGGACAATGCTCTTTCGAGCGGTACCAATTTGTTCTTTTCATAATTGTCTCTTAAAGATGAATTTTATTTAAAAGTATTTTCTATGATGTCACGTACATAACAACGTAACGGGTAATAGAAAAAATCATCAAAATTGAGATGAGCTGTTTTATTACTTTTATTGTGACAGTCAAATAATGAAATGTGAGCCAAAAAGAAGAACTTACGCATTGTTTTTAATTACATGATGTAGAATATTTTCATTGTCCTTTAAATTATCGATTTTGATTGGTCTGGACAAGAGGGTGACATTAAAAAAAAATGTATTCCGCTCAGCCATTGGATAGAGTAAATTATCTCCTTTGTATTAGCCAATCCATCAGGCATGTTAACGTGAAGTATACTTATATCGACTGTCATAATAAAAATTAACTTTGCTTCATTTGTATTGTTTGTTTCTAATACTTTTAACGTCGTTGTGTTAATGACGTCATAGTAAAATACTTTCAATTTATAAGACACTAATGACAACATTCAGTTTATTTAATTAAATAACAAATAGATAAGAGGGTGATAGAGAATGATTGTTTTCCTTGAATAACCACTGTCAACTTAAGCTACGACTGGGTTGATAACGTTTCTTGGGATAACAGTCTGCTCTTTTGCATTCTCAGCTATGTTTTATTATCAAGTGCGGGATTTTCTCGCTGTATTGAAGACCAATTAGTGGCCTTCGGTTGTTATCTACTCTTTGGTCGGGTTGTTGTATCATTCCTCATTTCCATTCTCAATGTTGTGCATAATAAAAATTTCGAAATTCAATAAAGGTAATCTTTCGACTTAAGCAGATTTGGTATCTGACATTAGAAAAACATTGAAATTTGAAAACATTCGTTCACATTCAATATGTATATTGTGTAGGCTATTTGTCTTGATCTTTTTTATCCATTATTCTCTAATAATTATATTCATATAATTAGGTTCATAACGTAGGTATAGGTAACCTAGAATAAAGATGATTTTAATGTTGGTTTTCATTTTTTTTATTTTATAGGAATTTCTGAAAAAGATTATATCAAACGGCCGTCAAAATGTCAAGGTAATAGTTTTATTAACTATAAATCACAAACATGATTCCGACGCAATGCCTGTTTTTATCTTTAAACAATGTTCCACTATTAACAAATAGAATTTTAACTTTTAAATAGCATTTGATTATTTTACGCCAATTGAACACATAAATAGTATATTATCTATTATAGCCAGATATGTATGTGCATTTGTCGGCATTTAAATTGAGGTTCGGAATCGAACATTTATAATATAGATCGTGGTTTACAGTATATATCATTTCAAAAGTACACAATATTTAAGATTGATCTGATATATTTAACAGCAATTTAAAGTTGATAACAAAGATTATATAGTGCAATTAAAATTACTAAAATACAGGGAGTACAATAAGTTTCAATACAATTTGTAGTACACAATTTTGCTATAATTCTATTTGTTCTTGATCTTTTAATATAGATGAATACAGTGCGTTAACAAATCATAAATAAATCAGCTTCACTAGTTTTAAATTTATTTAAGAAGGAATACCTATAGACTGTAAAGATATTCCTGACAAATGTCCAAGTGGAGTATATAAAGTATTTCCAAATGTTAGACAAGGAATTGATGTGTATTGTGAAATGAATTTAGACGAAGGACACTGGACGGTGAGTAAGATTAAGAAATAAAATGTTAAAACAAAATTAATTTCACAACAGACCCTTTTTTGAAGAATTTGATAGCGTCAAATATTTAGGTTTCCAATTCCCCTCACCTAAAAAATATATATAGTTATCAATGGTACGTGGCTTATGATTTAATACGCAATACACTCATTTTGACTCCAGAAGACTATTCAATGACGCTCAGATCAATGATTTAGAAAGCAAAGCAGGTACAAAAGTGAAGAGTATTGAGGATCCAAAATTCCAAAACGTTATCTAAACACGGCTAAGGTAATCTATGCCAGGTATAGATACCTTCTTAGTGCTTCCATATGACATGTCCATATAATTAATATGCATGTAAACACCGGAGTGCTAACTACTGAGCTAGTAATACCCTGAAGGAATAAACGTCCATCAGTAGTGGCATCAACCCGGTGGTGTTATTAATTCTCCAAGTTACTAGGCTAATAATTCAATACTACAATCGCGTGTTTCGTATGGATAATACTTAGTAGTTACACTCAGATTAATATAGATATAAAGCCAAATAATAACTAAGTTGAAGAGCATTAAGGACCTTAAATTCTACAAAGTTGTTCCAAATACGGCTAAGGAAATATATGGCAAGGATAAGCATGTTAAAAGTGGGGTTTTTTTCTAGCTTAAGTTTATTATGAACAGATCATAATCTTCATGGTCTCGTAAATCTGTTGTCTTCACTTTTAAGCTATATCGTTTTGTCTTTTGTACTTTATATTAAGGAGGTAGACATACTAGCACTACAAATAAGTAGAAGTCTGAAGTGGCCTATATCTGTTCTCGACTGTACTGATTTTTACTCGACCAGTCTGAAATTGTCTGAAATTTACTCGATAATAGTGTGTAATCAGAACCATACTTAATAGTCTGAACTTGTACTCGACCGATTACTTAACTACTTTATACTTGCTAAACCATGCTCGACTTAGTCTGAACCATGCTCGACTTCGTCTGAATCATGCTCGAACAAGTCTGAACCATACTCAACAAAACACAACAAAAATAAAAACACCCTCAGAAGTACACTTTAGTCTAGCAATATTAATATTGAAGCGTTTAGCATAAGTTTTTTTTCTGTTGTCATATTAAAGGATAAGACGTTTTCCGATATTGACCGGATAGAAGTTTCACATGAACTTTCTTTAAAATCCTAAGATTTTGATTGCCAAATTTCTTTCAAAATTGTGTAATACACCACTCAAATTTAATTGACATGTTTTTTCTTACAGGTTTTTCAAAGAAGAGAAAATGGATACGTTGACTTTTACCGCGGATGGGATGAGTACAAATCAGGGTTTGGGAACCCGAGTCATGAGTTTTGGCTCGGTTAGTTTGCATTGATTGAAAGCGTTTAACCATTATCATAAACATCATTTCAACAGATAACTTTATTTTCTATTTTTTCAAATCAGTTTTTTTTTTAGTTTCTGTACTTTGATTGAATGATATACATAATCTTTTCAAAACTGTAGTTTGCAATTTTTTCTAAAAATATTACCTACTATTGACTCAGTTGTTTATATCTTTTGGCAGGTTACTTACTTCGTAAAAGGTCATTTTGGTCAAGAAGGAGCAATAAAAAAAATCTTAATCGCTAAATTCTTAACATGTTATTGGAAAATTAGCTTCATAACTCGTTGGAAGAGAAATATTTTCCTTCAAATTGAACATATTATATGTTTGATTTTACTTCTTTTTTTTGGCTTTGACTTGACCGAGTA
This sequence comes from Mytilus galloprovincialis, assembly GCA_037788925.1. Classification (NCBI taxonomy): domain Eukaryota; kingdom Metazoa; phylum Mollusca; class Bivalvia; order Mytilida; family Mytilidae; genus Mytilus; species Mytilus galloprovincialis. The sequence continues at coordinate 55,739,609 of CM075341.1, forward strand.
CCAGAATTTTTATCACAGAAGTTGTAACCTGTTTAAAATTTATATAGTCTGGTGTCAAAAGTCTGTAATACGAATAGTCTTCTGAAAATGTACATCTGCTTAAACTCTCTACTTGACGGTAGCAGCTTAATATAAATAATCTGAAAAAATCTTCAACAATCAAAACAGGTTTAGAAAATGCAGTTTATTGGTGTCAATTAGTATAAAATAAGTACATTACCAGTGATGTAACAGGTTTTTTTATTTATGGTTTCTAAAGAAAAAAAATTTACACACGAATAAAAATACATTTAGAAATAAATAATAGTTCTTTGTAGTACATAAGGGCAATAGTTCATTGTTCAATTTGAATAAATTTGAACAATGTTGCATTAAAGGACATTTTTTCATGATATTTATGTTATGTTTTCCGCAAGAGGTTTAACACTTATCTACCTGTCATTTGAAAGGGTTGGCGTCATCATATAAGGAATTTTTATAACTTCGATATGATATATATCAAAAGAACATTCCATGCAACCGAAGGTCAAACTTGACGAGAATTACCACAAGTTTGAACTACATGTATATATAGAAATGCATGTCAATTATTCGGATATTTTCGGAGCACTTTTTGTTAGAAGACATTACTTAGTTACATACCTGTGTCTGATTCATTTGTCATTTTAAACGATACTATACCGATGTATTTAAACTAATAATTTCATATCTTTTTATATTTTATATTTTGTTATTTTTAGGGAACGAAAATTTGCATTCTCTAACATCCCAACACAACTATGAATTGAGGGTCGATTTATTCGATTTCGATGGAAACACGGCATTTGCAAAATATAAAGTTTTTGCAATTGGAGATGAAAGTTCGAAGTTCAAACTAACCGCTAATGGTTATCATGGTACTGCAGGTAAATATTTGATCATGTTTCATATTTTGGGTGGTTTGATATTCATATTTTATTGTTTAGTTGTTTGAGTTCATTGATATAGACACAATGGATAGGCGAAGATTCTTGAACAAAAAGGAATTGCTTCATCGTAAATAAGATTTTTAATCAGTTTTCAACCTAAGCAACCATTTAAGTTGAGCCAATATAAGAAAGATGTACTGCCATATGTGGTCTATAAACACATTCACCTCAAATGGAACTTTCGTTAGTAGAAGTCATATTGATTATGTTTACCAGGGAGGAAATATAAAAGCATGAAAAATATAGAATGTATGTCAATACACATAGTTACTTAACAGCACCTGGTGATGTTTCATATCCTGACCGGTTTTGGTCCAAAAGGACCTTATGGAATTTAATGACCCAAAATATCTCGTATTAGGTCACTAGCACACCATGTAACTAATAGTACAACTAACTGATATTAATTGATAAAGGCGATGAATGAAACCGTTATATTGTTGTTCGGTTATTACTTTAATCAAAGTAATAGACCTACCTAATAAATTAGTATGTATTAAGTAACTGTAAAGGCTGATGATCCAGAAACTAACAAGAAATAGGATAAACATTAACGAAAACCGGCTACTAAGCATTGCAATTTAACGGAGTTTATATGAAATATTATTACATTTATTGTTCATCTAGCTATTCAAATGTTCTTAAAAAAAAAGCAAAAATAGTAACCGTATTTACAAAACGATTTGCAGAAAATTTCCTGTCTGCATTTTTTTCTCTTTGTTTTGTTACTGTTGTTTACGGAACATCCGCACTCTATGTAAGATGGCAAACATATATGCTTCTTGAAGACAGAAAGATGTAAAGTTCAGTAAATGGTTGTAGCATGAGAACAATAAACTTGATAACGTTACGCATGATTACGTGGTAAATTTATAAGGTCCAATTTGTCATGGAATATTTTGAAATATTTTATTTTCAGGTAACAGCATGGAATATCATAACGGCCATCGTTTCTCAACGAAGGATAGCGATAACGATAACAACCCTAGTAACTGTGCTACATTGTATCCCGGAGCATGGTGGTTTAATACCTGTGTAAATGCTGATCTAAATGGTCAGTATTTTCTGAAGACACCAGACTCCGCCCATCGAGGTGTTTCTTGGCGTGCTTGGAAAGGATCAAACTATTCTTTGAAAGGCTCATTGATGATGATGCGTAGAAATTAGAATTCACACATTATAAGAATTTTGAATAAATAATAAGTAAAACTATGTTATTTAGTAGTATTTGGGTATTTTCCAAGGAGTGACTCAAGTGGGAAAATGCTTGAAATATATATATTTTTTATTTCCAGTGTCATTTTAGGAAACAGTAAGAGAGTGGTTCGTATGCCTGTTTGTGCCCTATGGTATCAACAGGCAAGTGGCTAGATGCGTGGCACGAAAACGCAGATAGTTTTTGTTATGCCTCCGCATCTCAAAGCTGATGGCGTATTGTTTCACCCCTGTCTGTCTGTCCTTTCGTCCATTCGTCCCTCTTTTATGCCCATTTGTTCTGGTATGTCGTTCGGAGAACCGTAGATCGATCTGCTTCCTTGGTCAACTTTGTATTTTTTAGAATAACACTCTGCATTCGCGAGGCATCATTTATTTTCTCCAACACATACTTATATCACAAAAACAGTCTGTGCATTGACTTTGTTATCAAACAGTTACTACGGAGTGGGGTGCAGGGGCATTTCTTTGTCTAGATTTAATTTGCCATTATGAAATATCAAAGTAATTTAAAAAATTTAATGTATCTCCTAGATACATGTTTCTGATTCCCTGTCCGGGTTGTGGTATCCTTTTGTCCTAGTCTTATCAATACCTTGACGTTTGTAATAAAATCTACTCACCCATTCTCGTCCAATTGAAAACTAGAATTCCACTATTATTTTTCAAAGTACATGGTTTTAAATGCATTGCAATAAGCTTTTCATGAACGAAATTTCATTGTAGATCCATTCTAAAAATGATCTCCCAAAGAGTGTACTAACGATGTGTATAATACCCCAATGTAATTTCTAACATGTCAAAAGAAAACAGTAAAAGAAAGAAATCATGAGCAATGTTGTTTGTATATTCATTATCAAAATAGAACTATAAATGCATTTCAATTGCTGATTAATCCATTTTAATGTTATCGAATGGTTCATATAATGTATAGACCTTCCTAAAAAGAATTGAAAAATGGACAAACATGACAAAGGTGTTAAGAAAAACATGAAGTATTTTTTATTTTTTTTTTAAATATTAAAATCAATGTTTTTTTTAAAATACAAAGTATACTGATAAAAAATCAATTCAGTTTAAAAAAAAAAAACAACACAACAATGCATTCATCTATAAAAAAAAACATTGCAAGCATCTGATGTTGAAACAATTTTTCAAAATAATGTATCCTGTTCTGTTCTCACAAAACTATCTCAGTGCTCTGTATTATACTAATATGGTTAACATCCTTTTTACTAACCATGTTTTATTGGTAACTTTGGATCATATATCAACACATGTATCCTAAAACTGGTTGTTGGCGTAAAAGGGTTATGTTCTACTCATATATTTTATGATTGTATGATACTAAACCCTTAGCGGAAGGGATTGTGCTCCACTTTACTATGATGATAACGTAACCTTTAATTCAGTTTAAGTGAGGTCTGGAGGGCACATGTTCTGTTCTTTGGTCGGGTTGTTATCCCTTTCACAAAGCCCAAATTTCCATTCTCAAATTTTTACATTCAAAACTATTGCAACAAGATACTTATGTCATTCCAATATGTGTTTTTGTTCTAAATAGACTAGACTTCACTTGGTTATGTTTTTTGAAAATTCAAAACACTATGTTACGCCTCTGACTTTGAGTATTCATAAAACATGACCAAGTTTATCTAATCTATTAGTAGATATTTTGGGCGCCTCAAGCTGCACAGTCTGAAGATAGCTTAATTGTCTTGAAGTGCATCCGGTACAATAAAATATATTCCGACAGAACTGACAAAGTCAAGACAATAAATCTAAAAGGCATAAATGTTTTGTAACCGTTTTCAAAATTTATCAGGTATTTAATCTAGTGTATTATCAAAATTTGATATTAATGATCAATTCAAGTCAAACTTTGTTCGAAGGGGGCATAGGTTTATCGTCGATTAAAAAACAGTTTATAACTTTTTCTATCTTCGTAGAATAAATGCTTTTCGTCCAATCTTGAAATTGATTGGACAAATTTTAGCTTTAAGTTTAGGTTTTGAACTACAAAGATTGACAAGACTACGTTCAAATGTAAATGCATTAAATCTAGAAGTTGATGTCGACTGGACTAGCCATCAGTAAATGTGTTACGTGTACACAGGATAATTAAAAGCGTGTCTATTTCTATTTTAAATTTGGTTCGTTACCAATTTGATACTGGATCTAAATTGATGTATTTACAGGATATGTAAACAAGCATAAACAACTAAACTGAAAGTGACATCAACGAGCCAAAATGTGTACACTGCTCTTCATGTAATTTACTTTATTTGGAAAAGTAGTGCTTGAAGACTGACACTAATCTCTTAATCTTTTTTTTCGAATTTGACGCAACGTTAAAATTGCGGACTTTACCCTCCGTAAAAGTGAAAACAACGGTCATTTCTGAGGATACACTTTCCAGCAGATCTATGAGTGGCCGTTAGTGTCATTGGTGGTTCGAACATACCGTAAGGAATCTTCAACACGTTGGTTTTCACTTTCAACGCGTTGGTTTTTTTTTTATTATCAACGCGTTGGTTTCACTTTCAACGCGTTAGTTTTCACTATCAAATCGTTAGTCTTCCTTTTCAATGCGTAGGTTCGTAATTCATACTTTATGAAAAACCAACGCGTTAGTTTTCAAATCGATACCGTAAGTTTGTCACTAATGTCTACCAATCAATATCTGTGTAACTAAGTACAATCTTATCAACCGTTCAGACGGACTCCAGATTGTTATTAAGTATGGCGGGGAAAATATTCTCCATTGTTCAAGATACCTACTGACTTGCTACATGAATACATGTAGAGGAGACCGAGAGCGATTTTTAGATCGATTCAAGGAAATGGTGATTTATTGCAGGAGGATTAGACCTTCGGATACAATGGACGATGATACATCAAAAAATGTTCGAGGAAGGTACACATGTTGGATGTATGTTGATGATTAACTAAAACTACATGATATCAAGTCCAAATATATTTCTTGATAGTTTGTGTTCTTTTCAGAGCATACATTCAGGCAGTACCCACTACAAAGATATTTAAATTGGTGGAAAACTTCTTCAAAACTTTTTCCGTAAAAGCAATAACAAATGTGTTTTAGAAACATTTCTTGAACATTTTTCCCAAAACCTACAGTTCATAGTATTATATATTGGGATAAGGTTACGAAACGTCTTAGTTACGAAACGACCTATTTGTAGCGAATCGTCTTTCTACGAAACGACCAGATTCCGAAACGAACTGCACCCATGAAAGTTATAACAATTGCGTTTTAAAGGAATAACGTTCAGATAGGTTGCTACCAGATTTTCGTTTAAAAAATATATATCTAATTTATATAGAGTAATGTAAAGTTATTACACTAAATGCGATATTACTAACTGGTTATGCATGTTTTTGGAAACCTGCCGGGAATGAAGGATGAAAATCGAGGGCTAGAGCAGAGGGAATTAGTGGCATGAACTTGGAGAAAGATGACTAAAAATATGATTAATTCATACTTGACAAATAAAATGAAATAACAGAGGAACGGAATTCTTGAAATTGAATGTTTGGGAAGGGAAGTTAGAATTCAGAGGAAAAGGAATCTATGACCCCCCCCCCCTCCACCCCACCCCCCTCATTATCTGCTACTATAGCCAAAACCTGTTATATTTAGAAACACAAGAGGATTCACGAAATTTCTTGAACTCTATTGATTTGAAATAATAATGAAATCACTAAAGTTAATATGAAACAAAATACCTACGACGGTGCAGTTTGAATTTCAACTTGTTATACAAAAATATTTTGCAGATTACAGTTGTTGCGTCGAGATATTGAAAGAGCCAGTGGTTGCCTGATAACCAACGAAGAATGTGCCGATTGTATTCCATTACTAGATAACATGGAAAAAGAAGTTTCAGCTAGGTTTGCAGCTTGTAAATCTTGTATATATTAGTTGAGTTGGATAGTTAGATAAATGGGTTGAACACACTTTAATTTAAGAATATACACTACGAAACAAAAATGAATTTTAATATATAAGCTCATAAAATTTAGCACTGGTGGAAGTGCATAAAAAGAAACATTCATGCTAGTGTGTTTTAAGTCTAACACAAGACTTTATAAAATCAATGACTTCAGTTTTGATTTTTCATGTATTTTCTAGCCATAAATATTTTAAATCATTTAAGGGGGCTCGCGGGTCTAAATCATTTTTTTTTTATTTAATATAGGATTTCTCTATATTTTTCTATAAAAATTGATATAAATAATGAAATAAAAATAAATGGGGTCACCGTTCATTTACGCTCACAATCTTCCTTCGAAAGAAGCATACATTTTTGTTAATTTATGTCCTTTTTCTGTTGAACTAATAGGAGAAATAGCGGTAATATCGAAATAAAAAAAGAACTAAATTACTTACAGAAATCGCTTAAATTTTACAATTATTTAGTTTATGTACAGCTTATTCGAAAGCAATAATAAAAAAATATAGGTCACCGATAACTTAAAAGGGATATTTCAAGTTTAATAAAGCTTCTTTGGAATAACTCTCCAAACAGCACTGTGGACCAGATAGGCACATATCTGCACATGCAAATATGGACCTACAATACACATCGGTGGTCTGAACAATTCTAGTGCTACCTTTTGTTTTAAATGTTTCAGATCTCACATCTTCACCAATTGCATTTACTACAGTAAACGTAAGTTTTGTAATAAAACAAAAAAACTGCACAATAAGGAAAACAGCAAAATTTCATAATAGTTCATATGTTTCAGAATTACTATTACGAAGGTAGACAGACTCTTGTCTACTCAAAAATAAGATTTCCCAAATGATGTTTCTTGTTAAATAGATGTTCCCAAAGTTGGTTGGTTAACATATAAAAGTGCATTCTAATATCACAAAATATGTGATACTATAGATCAAATGCATTTATCAATCAATTGAATTTAAACAATATTATTCATATATCAACATTAAAAATACTGGACTTTTGTCAAACAAACAAATTCTTATGTCAATATCAGAACAAATATATGGAAATGAGACCTTTGTCTCATACAAATTTAAAGTAGTTTCAATGTGTTTGTAAAAATCAAAGTTCTCGTTTTGGTTCTAGTTTCCATATTTTGAATAACTAGCCCATTGAATAAAAACGATTATAATTCACTTACAAAAACTGACGTTTGTCGTAGAGATAATGGTTAGGTCATTATAAAGAACAATGAGAAGGAAGTTTACCACACAATTGCACAGAACATGGAGTACTTTTCTTTCAATTGGAAACAACTAGATAAAGTTCCTCAAGTATTTCTATGTTTACAAAAGTCTTCACTTGAAAGCTTTTAGCATAAAACTACTATAACCCTTTGATAAATCGTGCAATGAATTTTTTAAATAGCCATGCATAGTCTTTCATTGTGTTTAATGGTTGTTAGTTGAAATACATCACGGATGCGTACTGCGTCATAATTGAAAACGTCGTCATTGAGTACTTTTTCTTATCATTACAATGCATGAGTACGCACAACAATATAACGTTCAATGTGTTAAACTTTTGAAAAACAAAGTTACTCCATATTGTTTGTTTTTTTTATTTATAACGCGTGCATTTTACATTTTTTTGGTTATAAGAGAACAAATTGTATTATTTTATCTATCTTCTTATTGTAATAAAAAATGTTCTTACAATAGTTTGTTGTAATATAGACGTGTACAAGAAACATTTCACAAATATTTCGAAACCTCGCTCTATGTTTCTATTTACATGTCATAAATATAAAATATTGTTTTCTTTTTTGCCATAATATTTTCTTTTCAGATTACTTATAAAAGAATTGATGTAACCAAAGTCAACAACGTTCTTTATTACAAGGAGGTAAAATCGAAAAGTCTGTTCTCATTGTATCTCTTAGTTACACTAAAATCATTGCACGTAAAATACTCAACTATAAGCAAGCATTGCATGACCTTGATTTAGAACAGTACAACACAACCTACTTGTCTCATATTAACAGTCCCTATGGTAATTGTATTACTGGGGATTTAAACATGATTCTACATGAACAATGATGACTATCTCCGAAATAGGTGACATCTCTTGGTCCTAAGTTTATAGTGTCCCAACGCATCAATTGGAACCACAACTTCTAAAATAGTTATGGTTTACATTGAGAACTATGCTATAGGCTAAACGAGAAGAAATTGAATGTACACTTTGTCAGAATGAATCATAACAAGCATGCAGATATCTGAAAATACGTCAAATACATAAGTTATAAAACTGTGTGAATAATCAACCAAAATAAGTTTTCAGAGACAAATATGCTGTGAAATGTCTATCATCTCTTCACGGTAAATATGTTGTTGTTCCTGCGGAAAAAGCTTCACATAATATTAGTTTGTAAATCGCACTACTATTTTTGTCATGTTAACGAACTAGGTACTTTATCCCATATACAAAAACCTATCATATGACAAGGATGAGATGTTCAAAGGACATTGCATTGAACAGCTTATCTGATGACCTACCTTTCTGTGTATTGTATACCCAATTTTTTAAACCTTCCGTACAACCTTGTTACATTGATGGCTCATCTGCATGTTGTACGATGAAATTGTCCCTTAAATTAATAAAAAGTACTGTCCACAGAGCAAGAGAGCGTCGGAAATACCGTAAAACTGTTTACTAAAGTAGTGGTATTAACCATATGTGGATTCTATAAAGAAAAGAAAACTATAAAGGATTTTTAACAATTTTAAATGATGATCTTTCTCTGAAAATAATTCTATCCAACCTCTTGATTTTAATCCCTGTGTACAACTATTTCCCATGTGAAATTGAAAAATCGCCTGAAAGAAATAATCTACAATATGAAAATGGTAGCATACGTTGTAAATCTATAACTTTGGGATACCATAAAGCCTTGTTGTGCAGTAAAAGGTAAAACAAGCTACACAGAGGAACATTTTTTCAGTATGCTGGAGTTTCCTATTGACAACATATTTTAAATTCGAGGTATAATTTTCCAAAAAATTACCGACATTTCTATGGTTCTGAACTGTGCGCCTCTCCTTGACGACCTTTTTATTAGTTACATAGAATTCGGAGTTCCGTCAGACGATTGTCAAAAAAAGATAAAGAAGCCAGATCATATAATTCACATTAAGATACATTGATAATTTTATTTCCATTAACAATCCAAACTTTTCGGATTGGGTTCCATTATTATATCCTCCAGAAATATAAATTAAAAAAAAAAACAATAGACATCCTTCGCTTCATTTTTAGACTGATACCTCGAATTGACATGTGCGGTCATCTCAGAACAATAATGTATGATAAACGAGACGATATTGATATTGAAATCATCAACTTCTGCAACCTTATTAGCAACATACCAAATTCTGCTGTACGTGGGATATACATTTCCCAACTCTTTATGTATCCATAACCTTGCAGCTGCTACTCAGAATGTTGAAACCGTCACCAGAGAGTTGATGAACCAAAGATTTTGTCGATAAATATTCAATATCAACTTTACAAATAATACCATATAGGAATGAACTATTCTAGGTAATGACGTTGTTTATCATCTTAATTGCGCTGTATTTTTTTTTTTGTATTTGTCCTTTGAAATTATTCCCTTTACTGTTCAGTCAATTTTGGTAACCGTGGCTTGTGGATTATACATCCCGTCATTGTGTTATTGTACTATGGTAAAATTTAAATTCTTTTTCTTTTTTGCTTATGTGCTTTGTCTATATGCCATTTTGTTTTTCGTTCTTGACATATTTGTTTAACAACGCGAAGTAATCAAATGAGTTTTTGGAAGAAGAAACTACCAGAGCCAGATTCCTTACCTTTCAGACGACCTGAGCATGTCATATTATATCTTGGGTGACGATGCATTTGAGCTGAGGACTTATGTGATATTCTAGAGCACAGTGACAATGTAGTGGAGTCGTGGTTCAATCGTAGTAGACTCGTATTTCGGTAAACCTAAAACTTCAGTTCAGAAATATAGAAAAATCAAAAATTATAAAAGTACTCAATTATGCAATACCTAATAAAACAAATATGTTGCCAAATAGATACCTCACGCGATCGGGAATATCATCGTAGAGGCGTATAGAGAAAGTGTAAATTGTAGCAAGATCGTAACAAGAACGTGTTTCTATCGAAATGAAAGAATAGCAGGATCATAGCAAGGTCGTGGTATAAACATGATAACTAAGAGCTATTGAATATTCAAGCCGACAATACCGCGATCTTGTGTTTTTATAGATCGTAGTGGGATCTGCATGGTCTTGGTCTGGTGTAACAGGGGCTTAATCAGAAATGTATACTTCTGTAGTAAAAAAGGCCAACCTGTAGAATAACTGACCTAATCGACTGGCTACATAAGTACCATTTCTGATGATATGTTCAATTATGACCATGAGTATTTAACGGCATACTGTTGCATTGTATTTTTTTTTATACAGAAACAAACGATTAGTTATACTATAAATTCTGTATGATCTAAACAACAGCTCGGTACTGTAAATAACAGATAAAAATTAATTCAGATATAAAACGAGTAAATTGATTTTCTTTTGACGATGATTTGGCGACTTGTGACTATGTTCTGTGACAACCCCAGTGGTTTCTTACTGTCATGTATTTATTAGCGAGTTGTTAGATACGAAATTATTCCCCTGTATGTTCTTTCTTTTTTGGCGTGAACGTATATAGGTTAATACAATGTACTAGGTCATGTTCATGTTATGATTTCACAGACAACGATACACGTTGAAATATAAAGAAAATACATAAAAAACATCACTGAAAAACCTATTCGGTTTTAACGATTGTTTGTTTTCAAATGAACTATACACAGCTCATTATACAAAGAGCAGAACGCTCGAGTTGTGACCATGAGACTCAGGGCGCTCGAAGCATAAGAGTTGCAATGTCTAAGTGATATGATTAAAGTTTTCCAAGCCGGAAATAAAAAAAGTTCAAGAAGTTGGTTAGGCTGTCTATGTTCTGAGTTCAGTATTTTTGTGATTTTGCTTTTTTTTATAACATCCTTAGTATTTTCAAATTGTAAAAAAAATGTATAAGAGATATAGAAAATGGTGTATCAAAGACATTTCATGATAACACGGAAGCGCTGAATAACGGTATGCATGGGCAGGATATAGTCTAGATGACAAACATGAACTAGCAGTTATACCGACAAAGTGATGATCAGAATACCAACTGATTTTTTTTTAACGATAACAAATATTTTATTTAATTATTTCCTGATATATAAATACTTTGGTAGCCCAGGCCGCATACTTAGAGACCCCTGTATTTTAACAGCCTCACTTGACCAGGGAATATATCAAATGAGTTTATACAATAGTTTTACAAACATAATTATATTAAGATAACCAATACAATTGATTTTTCACCTAATAAGCGACACTGTATCAAATCACTACAGTATATTCGTTTCACTGAACAAACATATGTTGATTTAAACTGGAAAAACTATTATTTGATTGGGAAAAATAAGTTATAGTTTGAATTGGAAATTATTGAATAATAATGTAATTTGACAAAAGCTGAAAATATTCTGTAATATACATATGGATTATAAAAAAAATAAAGCACATGTGGTGAGTACTAATATATTACGAATCATGATATATATGGTAACTTACTATAATGTACCTAATATGCATAGACAAAGATTCAAATATTTATTACAATCAAAATATTGGTTTTCTGTCTGTAAAAAAAACATATTGTTCACTACTTTATTCACAAGATATACAATAATATTGATATATATGGAATCGAAAAGACTTTTTTTAGAGCTGTAGAACTAAGTTCATCTCGTCAATATGTCTGTATTGGCTTCCATTTTTAGTGATTTGTTTTGTGTAGGCGACTTTTTGTATTTCTATTGATCTTATAACCTGACTCTGTACTTTAAAAGATCCCGTCAGTATGACATTGTTCTATTATATGTCATTATGATACATGTCTATTATGAATTACTATATACGTTGAACCACAAACGTCAAAATCATTCAATCGCGTAGGGGAATCAACTATTTTGGGATTCTTATAAATTCTATATAAAACTTTTGGACTAGATTAAATCTCGGTCTATTTCTGAAATTTATTCTTACATATATATTTATGATTTTTTAACCCTATATGCTAACATTGCCTACGTAAATTTTTTGTATACACACTGAAGGACAAATTTATGTGACGTATAAAAAAATTCTGACGTCAGACACTCAAATCAATCAATGTATTCGTAGATAGTATATGTTTTTTGTTCTGTTAAATTGTTCCTTTAAAAATTGGTATACGATGATGACTGATGTACCCATATTTTGACTATTTTATTGTTTATTTAACGTATCAATGTAAATATAACGGAATTCGATGAGACTGGCATTAACGTGAGAGGGTTAGCGCTATAGAATCAGGATTACATTTGAAAATGCCTGTACCAATTCAGGAATATGACAGTTCTTGTCCATTCGTTTTTGATGCGTTTTGTTATTTGATTTTGCCATGTGATTATGGACTTTCCGAATTGATTTCCTTTAAGTTCAGTATTTTTGTGATTTTACTTTTTTCTGTATGTTTTTAATATAGAGTTTTATTTCTGTTCTACATAGAGTGGGTCGCCTGAGTGGGTCGCCTATATTCGATGGGGACACAATTTGGCCGATTTTGATGTGTGAAGATGGAAGAAATGTGCCGGTAAATTATATTGTTATAACAGATATGATTATTTTTTAAACTGGGACAAAATTGTGGCACTTACTACAGAGGACAATAAAACGGACAACGATTTTCGGCCAATTTCCTGAATGAAGTATTTCTTAGTCATTCTTTAACTGATTGCCCTAAATTTCAGTTCTGTACACCTTTGAAATGTCTGCTTCTAATCTATTATGAAATTGACTTGATAAATATTGTTTACAGATGCAGTTATCTGGTTTCAAGTAGATGTGTAAAAACGACGAATATTTGTCCCTCTTTGACAAAACATCTAGAATTTAAATAGCTCTCAATCTAATTTTTCAAAAGATTTTTTTTTTCAAAGAAACACGTTTTTAAGCTACATGTAAGAATATTTTGCTTTTGATGTTATCTTCATATTGAAATATCAATATACTTCAAAACATAAAGACCTGAACATAAACTCCAGAAAACATGGAAAATTGTAGCGAAAATTAGTACCTCACTCTATATACACTTTATATCCGAGCGTAGCAAGAGTAGTTTTAATTCGTTTTTCATGCGCGGTTTTAGCACAGCCTGTTTAGACTGCCTATTCAGTTCAATTTAATCGAATTTGCATTTATAACGTATTTTCCAAAGAGCCCATTTAAAATATAGTATTATTGCATTAACAATGATAAGAATGCCAATTTTATATTTAAGTAGTTCATGTATTCCAGACATGCGTTTCGTCTACATCATACTTAAATATGGCGCACAAATCAAAACAAATGGATGACCAAACTATTCGAATTCGAATTGAAAATTATCGGATTAAAGTTCGGGGACGGGGTTAAATATGTATTTCAGAATGCATTTGATGTTAAATTTCGTTTCAATGCTTTGTCATTTGTTATTTAACAGGCTTTTAAATTGAGATGTCATCGTTTTGCTTTGTTTCGTCCGGCAGACTTTGTTTTCGGGTAATATTTCTGTCGTTTTTTTGTTATATAAAAATAGAAGTTGTGGTATGATTGCCAATGATACAAATGTCCACAAGAGACCAAAATGACACAGACATTAACACCTATAGATCCACGTACGGCCTTCAACAATGAGCAAAGCCCATACTGCATAGTCAGCTATAAAAGGTCCTGAAATGACAATGTGAAACAATCCAAACGAGTAAGCTAACGGCCTTATTTGCATAAAAAATGACTGAAAAACAAATATGTATCACATAAGCAAACGACAACCACTGAATTACAGGCTGTATGTTAAGGTCTACACAATTCAGATAAAATGTGATTGTGTTTCTTGTACCAAACATTAAAATGACAATTCAAATATTCGCATTACTTGTAGTTTATATATCGATAACATGCATTCATATAAACAAAGCGAAAAATCACACAAACAAATTGTCTGCGATCTTCTATACAAATCGTAAAATACTAGTTTCACTTTTTCCAATATATTTTGCTCAGACTTTTCTTATTCATGTTATTATGAAACTATTGTAGAAACCAGTCCCTGTGAACCTTTTATTCATGCTTGAATATTTTTTTTAATTTAATTTTATCTTTTTCAGAAACAGAAGAACACAAGCTATCTTTGCTCTGGCAAATGTTATTTGATAAAAAAAAACCTTCTATAGTCTGCCTGTCCACATATTCTATTCAATGTAAAGAATGAAAGGTATCGCCAAAAGTAATGGACCGTGTAAACATAGATAAATTATGTATGTCGCATATTTAAAAAAAAAAATAACTGACATAAATACTTAGGCTACTAACAATTGATATGTTCTTTGTAGTTGAAGTTTGTACTGACAAAAGTGTGGCGGGAAGAAAACACTTTAACGTGTGTAAAAGTATTAAAAAATTATCAATCATCTAAAAATATGCACTCTGCAGTTATGAATGAATAATCACTTACTTGAATAAAGAAATAAAAGAAATAAAAGTGCACTTATTTCAAAAGGAAAGTATTAAGCATATTTTTGCTATATTGCAACTTAACTGAACAATTCTCAACACCCTATCAACAAACTATATCAGAAAGAGACATAATAAGCTACATTCGAACACGTAGGATATACAATATCTACTTTACACAAAATATTTCCAGAAAAATGTAATTACCTTAACGGGTTTATATTGTAGACTTATTTCAAATCCCTGATTCAATTAATCAATTCTCGCTTGAATATTGAACTAAATAACAAATGAGAAACAAAAATAAATTAGTATTACAATCGTTAAACTGATATTTCTAGCAAACAGCTTCTATGTTCCTTGGATTGTTTGATTTTACTTAGTTTTAAGTACAACTGTCATTTACTGCATAGACTTTGACCTCTGCAACATGCAAGTAGTCTGTTCCTGTCAATCTCAATTTTCCATAGCGTGCACATTCGACATGTCCACATGTAAATACCAGATGAGCTCCGAGTTGTGCCGGTCCAACATAATGGGCACATAGAAGCATTTCATTATGTGAAGGGCCAATAGTAATGTCCAAATCACGAAGACGTTCTCCTAAAAGAAGAAAAAAAAATCCTCAAAATGTTATCCTGAAAAACAAATTATTGCTTTCACTGCAAATTATAGTATTATATCCGAAATTGAGTAATATATTCGGTTTGTATAACTAACTCACTTTTTATTAAAAACAACAATTAACAAATACGCACATCAAAACATCTGATTGTAGTTGATGAATGTTATGCTAGACGTCTAGTTGTAAATTAAATGCATATTTAGCACGAGAACATGGCAATTTAATAACAATATTTATGTAGACGAAACGCGCGTCTGGCGTACATAATTATAATTCTGGTACCTTTGATAACTATTTACACCACTAGTACTGAGTATATGCCCCTGCCGGTGGACGTTTAGTCCCCAAGGGTTCCACCAGCTCATTAGTCAACACTTCGGTGTTGACATGAATATCAATAATGTGGTCATTTTTATAAATTTCCTGTTCACAAAAGTTAGAACTTTTCGAAAAACTAAGGATTTTCGTATCCCAGGCATAGATTACCTGAGCCGTATTTGGCACAACTTTTTGGAATTTTGGATCCTCTATGCCTTTCAACTTTGTACTTGTTTGCCTTTATAAATATTTTGATATGAGCGTCACTGATGAGTCTTATGTAGTCGAAACGCGGATCTGGCGTACTAAATTATAACCTTGGTACCTTTGATAACTAATTATTCTGCTATCATACAAGACTTACACCTACAGCCTCATTTTGAAAGTACAGGTTCACAAGGTAATTAACAGTGTAATAGTTTTATATCCTTAATTGAGAAATATATTCGACCAGTTTGTATAACGATATGGATTAGCAATGTATATGACTTCAAGGCCGTGTTCATTTTGAGGAAACTCTTTCTTCCTGAAAACAAATAGCGATTGACTATAAACGTCCTGTCTAACTAGGTTCTGCACTTTTCGGATAAAATTTCTTGGTTCGAATGCTCGACTAACAATATTATGAATGTCAGTCTTTCATTTTTATTCGTAAGACTTTTTTCTTGACAATGAAATGAAAATTGCTTAAATGCAATCTTAATTCAGGGTTAGTCCCTTGTTTGTTTATTGATATTCATATGGACTTGGCACAACATTATAGATTTTTTTTTAACATAATTTGTCATTTCCGTTATTGATCCTTTCACTAGAAATCCATTTGTACGAGTTGTTTGCCTTAAAAGAACCACAAATGATCATTGCTAATAAAGATCAAGATGAGGGAACTAACACCCGCGTGCGTAATGTAAGTGACCTGTAGTGTTTAAAATCTTTTGAAAACATTCAATAATATGTTCTTCTGCTTAACACATTTGATTTGCATAGTCTGGTATAATTTTCAATTTTAGTTTCTTGTGTTTATTTCGGAATTTAGTATGACGTCCATTATCACTGAACAAGTATGCATATTTGTTTAGGGGCCAGCTGAAGGACGCCTCCAGGTTCGGCAGTTTCTCGCCGCTACATTGAAGACCCATTGATGGCCTTCGGCTGTTTTCTGCTCTATGGTCGGGTTGTTGTCGCTTTGATACATTCCGGATTTCCATTCTTAATTTTATTTGCAATAAACATAGGTTAAAACCCAATTATATCACTTTCAACTTATCATGCTTTGCGTGGATAGCAACTCATTTTGTCCAGTTTATTAATAGTTAAAATAACAAAAAATTCTTTTTTTTTTTGTAAAACAACAAATTCACAAATCAAAACAACTGATGATGATGGATACCTGCTAGAGGTGTCAGACCACCAATTACTCATTCCAATTTAGTCCTACTTTGACACAAAATAGTGCTTTTGATGTCATTGTTTTCTTAAACGAACCAACAAATTTGCAGAAATGAAACTTTTGGTGAATGGGAAATATATTTAGACCATTTTGAGCCAAAATTCACTTGTCTATGAGTTTGCATTAAAAATTCAGGATTAATGCGCTACATAGTACACTAATTTAATATTTCCAGAAAACCGGGAGTTATTTTGGTAGTCTTTTCAAAATCAAAAATTTGTTACAAGACTTTAAACATTGGTTGAAAATTGGCATGTAGGTAAGTGATACATGTACAATTCAGGATATACCTAGTTTCCTTGCAGTTAAACTTAAGGTAAAATATTTAGAAAGCTGTGAAAATTGTAAAATTTGGTTGAACAGATAGGGATTTTGAATTGGTGGTCTGACACCTAGTGGCGAATTAAATGCATATTCAGGACGAGAACATGTGAATGTAATAAGAAAATGTCTCCTGCTTTACACTAAACTGTCACGCACAGCCCGACTTTGAATGTTCAGTTTCAAAAGGTAACAGTCTACAGAAAGACATGTCACCTTACGTGGACACATTATTTCTACTCAGAGTCGACACGTCTTTGCACTTACATCTACATGCTTAAGGGCATACGATACAGTTTTGATCCTGTATTTACAAGTTCATGAAAATTTGCATATAGGCTATTTGTAATAAAAAATATACCTACATGTGCTACTTTTTGAGTAAAATGAGGTCGAAATTTTGTGTATTTGCTCAAAATTCAGATTTGTGGCCGTAATTTCTTTTTCGAAAGAAAGACATACCTTTTTTGTTATAAAAGATAAACACAAATTGTTTTTTGTTAGATAATCTGTAATTTTTGTATTTTATACGTATTCTAAAAAAATATGCAATTTTTATTCAGAAATAACTCTTATTTATCAAATGTTCATGAATTGAGGAAAATACGTCATTTTTTGCTGCATGTTTATCAAAATAAAAATAAATCCTCTATTTACAGTTTTATAGAATTTGGGTCACATAATCTCCCTGCAAAATGAAACAAATTGCTGTTTTGAAAAATAGGGGTCCATGAACTCGTTTTCAAATTAAATCAGTTTGAATGATAACAATCAGTCGAAAAATGCATCTTTTCCCGATATGTCACAGTTTGACGTCGCGAAAATAACTTTTTACGTTAGCAACGTCATTACCTCCCCTGTAACTGAATCGTATGTCCTTAAAGAAGAAGCAGCATTTACTAAATCTAAAGTCTTTAATTAGACTTCTAAGGGGTTCAAACCCACGACATTCGTAACCCAAGACCACCGTGGAGGATCAACACAAACAGAAAAAAAAACATACATTGTGCCATTGCACCATTGTCTCGTGTTAGGGAAAAGATGACTCTTTTAAACATGTCGACTCTTGAAACAATAATATGTATGTGCCTGTCTCAAGTCATGTTCAGTGGTTGTCGTTGGGTTTTGTCTCTCATGTTTGTTTACGTAATTTGTGTTTTTATAAATAAGACCGTCAGTTTTCAAAATTGCGAATTGATATTCACTTTTAATGTCGACACTTTTTATAGCCGACAATACTGTGTGCGTTTTTTAATTGTTCAGGTCCATGTGGTTGCCAATAATTCCTTGTATCCGCTTCCTTGAGAATTACATAAATTAGCAATTTAACAACATATTATTTTTTTTTTCATAAAACCAAACAGAAACGACACAAATGAATGAAAAAAAAAAATATAAAAATCATAAAGTTATTGGAGCTATCTGTATATCATGTTACAAGGTAGGAAAAACATGTATTTGTACTTTGACTCACCTGTTGAATTTGATCCTGTATTTCTGTTGAATATTTCAATTCGCTGTATTTGATAAGTTTTGCCCAAATCAACAATCCAATAAGGCGATTCCTCTGTGTTTGTGTGCATAAATGTGTTTACATCTCCATCAACAGCTTTTTCTGCAGAATACCAGGACTTGTAGAATGAACTTTGTTCTGTTGGTTTGCCGTACGCAACTTCTATTAAGGTGGTATTACATGTATCTAAAATTTAAAAAAAAATTGTACTGAAAGTTTGTTATGTTTGTACTGATTTATAAATATGATTATTGGCTATGCTATGCATACTGTGGATTCTTAATTATTCGTGGGATACTAATTTTCGTAGATTTCTGTGGGTAAAGGTGAATCACGAATATAAATATTCAACTAAGTAAACGTTTTCAAAGGGATTGTGTACAGACTTTAGAAATCAAATATTCACAAAAATGCATTTTTTGTCTTAATTCAAAAACATTTGCTACCCATGAAAATAAAATAAGGGGGCATAATACACTAATTCGACCTGTATACTTTCATAAAAATAACGATCTTATAGGAACCATCAATTTACGAACGAGTTGAGGTAATTTAATATACCGCGGAAAGAGAGGCAAAGATACAAAGGGTTAAAATCAAGCTCATTAGTCGAAAGAAAAGACAACATTACTTACACAACTAAAGATCGATCAACACTATTCCCACCACAAGCTCTTGCAGTAAGTCACATAACATAAAATGCTAATAAACAAGACCCCGCTTGCGTTTTGACGACCCAGCATTATATCGTTGTTTGTTAGGACGCTTATGAATTTTTGATACCTAATGCAATGGCGGACGATCTATTTCTTCATAGTTCTTCATAGTTGAAATTCCGATGAAACAGACAAAAAACAGCCCTTTGATAAATTAAGATGTCCATTGTGGTAAATGTCGTCAGGATATACGTCAAGTGTCCAAACGATTCACCAGTTGTACAAATTATATGGTAACTGGTTTCCATATTACACAAAAAAAAAACACAATGATATAAATATTCCTGACCTATTAAAAGATGTTTTGTACCATCCCATAAAGAACTGTTGAGACTTAAGGATGTCTGCTGGTCATGTTTTGGATTTTTTGTCAGATTTTTAGAATCCTCTGGTTTTATCCATTTGAATGCCTTAAAATATTTTCCCCATGAACCTCTTTTTCTTTTTATAAATCTTTTACATGTATGATTATAAGTCATTTGTAAAAGTCTTATAACATTTTTTTTTTAATAGTATTTGAGAACTTTAACTGGTCAATTATAAAGCTATGAAAAATCAAGAGAGAAAATTTGCCCGCCAAAATTCCAATGGCTTATATCTCGAAAACAAGCACATTGACCCCTATATTTTTCTTTTGGCTTTTTTTATTCTTCAATTGATTTCCTATCAATACATACTAGTTTTATAAAAAGTTATTTATTTTGAAACTGAGCAGCGAGCATCCTTAATTGTTATACTAACAACAATACATTGAACAATTTAAAACCTTATTATTGATTATTAGCTCTCCTTTGCAAAATTTTTGTATTTGTATATTATACATACATGTACGAAGATTATTTTAACTTTGTCGTTAATATTTTAACTTTGTTAAACTACCGATGAGCTCACTTTTTGGTAATACAATCAATGGTTGAAAAGGGAATAAAACCAACAATTCATTGCACAAACTGTGTCATTTTCACTTACGATATGAGTTTCGTTGAATAAACCTCCATTCGTCTAAGGTTTCAGTTCCAACGCAGCATCGCTCAGATTTATCAATACGACATATTGATGCTTCTTTGGAATAACTCGCCACACAACATCGTGGATCTGATAGGCACATACCTGCACATGCACATTTGGACCTACAATACACATCGGTGGTGTTTTCGGTCTGAACAATTTTAGTACTACCCTTTGTTTTAAAAGTTTCCAATATCACATCTTCATCAATTGCATTTATTACGGTAAACGTACATGTAGTAATAAAACAAAAAAAATCACAATGAGGTAAGCAGAAAAATTTCATAGTAGTTTAAATGTTTCAGAATTACTATTACGAAGATTGACAGACTGTTGTCGAATTAATAATACAATTTCCAAAATGTGGTTTCTGGTTTAATGAATGTTCCTAATATAGGTAGGTTAACATATACAACTGCAGTCTTATGTCAGATAGCATATGATACCATAGATTAAATTTATGTATCAGTCCATTGACTTTGAACAATTATAATATTCATAAACCAACATTGAAAACACTTGTGGTTGTCAAACCAACAATTGCTGATGTCAATATCAGAACAACTATACAGATGTGAAACAACTGTTCATCTTAATTTCAAGTAGTTTCCAAATGTTTGAAAAAACGTAAGCTCACAGTAAGGTTCAAGTTTCCATTTTTTAAATAACTAGCCCATGGAATACAAACCAATTTAATTCACTAATAAAAACTTATTTTTGTCGTAGAGATAATGGTATGTCATTATATCAAGAACAATGTTTAGGAAGTTCAAAATACAATTTCACCGAACATAGAGTACTTTTCTTTCATTTAGATACAGTTCTTCGTGTTTTTCTATGTTTACAAAAGTGTGTACTTGATAAATATTTGCAATGAAACTACTGAATACGCTTTGATAAATCATTTAATGGATATGGATTCTTTAAATAGCCATGCAAAGTCTGTAAAGGTTGTAAGTTGCAATACATCATGGATGCAAACTGCGTCATAATTGAAAATGTCGTCCATGAACAAATAAAAAAAAAGGAAAGGGCGTTATAAAATAAAAATATTCATAATTCTTTTTCCACAATAATGAACTAAAGCAGGCATTATACACAATGCCCAATAGTGATGTTAGCCTTAGTCGATTTATATTTAGTCTAGCAATAATAACACAGATAAAAACAGTCTATTACATTCTGCAAATTCATTTTGTCATGTTTTATTTACAATAGTCTGTATCCTGTATGCTAAAGTTGTATAACGTGGTGATTCAACTAGTATATAGATACGTCTTGGAAGCATGAAAATAATCAAGCATTACATAGTACATCATGTGTACATTGCATGTACATACTGTGGATTCATTTATTTTCGTGGTTACCAATTTTCGTTCATTGATAAAAACTTGCATATTTGTGGATATATTTTCAATTCGTTGTTTTGGCAAATTCTGCATACATTTCTTTAGAAAATCTCTATTTCGTTAAATATCTAAATTCGTGGCTCCCCGGTTATCACGAAACCTACGAAAATTTGTATCCAACGAATATTAATGAGTCCACAGTATTTTATACATTTTAATCATCCCGATCACATGATTTGGTCGCATTTATACAGCCATTCAGATTTTATATAACGTACACGATAGACGCAAGCGGATTCAAGATACACTAGATTGTTATCACAAAATCACAATTAAATTTGCAAATACATAAAAGCGAGAATTCGTGAAACGAAGGCTTTTATTGCCAAAAAAAAAGCTGACAATTTGAGCTTCATCTTAAATGACAGGAATTGATATAATAATTCGTCCTTCTGTAATAGTCACTCATTCTTTATTCTCTCATTCCAAAGTTATAATTTTATTGTTTGTGCGCACATATGTGTGTTATTAGCAATACAAACAATTTAACGTGTCTCAATTTGTTCGTACAGACGCCATTTTGATCATTGATGACGATATTTTAATGAGTGAATCTTTGTTAATATCAATGTCATCAGACTGGGAGAAATAAAGATAGACTAGTGGATATCAAAAGAGACATGCGCTTTGTGAATTCAAATAATGAATATCTTGTTAAAGTCAAAGAAGCGTCATTGACTATCGGAAAAAACAATGTTTTTTCATCGCAAGTATGTAGAGAAATACATGAGATATGAAGTGTTGGTAGAATGGAATAAAAATCGGTTTTGTGAAGATATTTAAATGAATGCTTTAATATTTAAAGAAACAAAATTAAAACCGTTGTATTTAGATATCACCGCTCAAAGTATACGTAGAGATCTATCATAGGTAGATGGTGCTTCTGTTGTAGACAAAGAGTGGGCAATACACAGGACAGAATGTGTTCAATGGATTTCTTAATATTTCTTAATATGATATAAATTCAGTAAGTCTAGAGTTATCCATGCTTTTTTGACGATAGATTAACTTCCTGTTGATTCTTATTTTCATCTTTTTAAACTTGTATGAAGATTGCTTATTTGTGGGTTTTTTTGTGGGTTTTTTGGTTGCAAGATCTTTGTATAAACTCATACGAATATTGTTTACCCGACTTTCTAGTTTTAAAAACACTGAGGACCCAAATGCACCTCTGTTAATCGCAACAATTAAAGCTGTCGTGTGACGCATTGTTTCCGTACAGACATTTATTTTTTTCTCGCAAACCCTTAAAAAGAATTAAAAACAACAAATACAAAAACAAATACATCTTTGTATCAGTAAAGGTGATTATGATACATGTTTATCAAATGATAAATAAATAAAATAAGAAATATATAATATATAAATAATTTTTTACTTAATACTTCATCGTGGTACCTCTAGCATTGTCGTTGTAAAAATAAGATGTCGTAATTATAAGACAATTCTCAGCCAGAGACCTAATGACATAAATGTTAACAATTATACATGTAGTTCACCGAAGTGACATAGCTGGGTTTTTTTGTGTATGTGTAGAAAATGAATTATTGTGTAACTGTTTATTTTTTAGCAGACTGCATACATTTGTAGAATGAACTTCGCATACGAGTAGAAGTATGTGTATTTCAATCAATTTAACGCAATAATTATAGCATTATTTTGTAATTTTACTTTATTGATGTGGGAAAAGTTGGTTCATAGAAAAAAAAATCACAGGGTAGAAGTAGGATGACTCGTAAATAATTTTTCTGGTTTGTTAGAAAGAAAAAGAAAACTTTTCATAATACAGATTGAAAATCAATATATTTTACAAGAATATGCAGGATAAATATGTGTAAACAATGTGAAATTATTTCGGAAGATCAAGTATTCTCTTGGACCCCCTGAATATCAAATTGTTGTCCCATCCTATTATTTCGAAACAGAATGTTTGTTTCAACTGATATTGATATTAAAAAAAAAACACCAATAAATGTATATACAGCCTGATTAAGATATCGCGTGTAAATATATACTAGTATACTAGTACAGTACTGTATCGAATTTTGACGAAATTTCAGAAAAAATAATAGACTCTGTTAGTGCTAGCAGTACGATTATTATATGCAAAAAGAAATGTATACGGGGAAATTGTTTGTTTTCTTTGTACTATTTGCAACTGGAGTAGTATCTACTCAGACCAATGTCTTGGAGTGGCTGGAATCCAAACTTGATAAAAACACTTCAATGTTGAAGGAAGTACTAGCAATTCTTAGAAAAGGTAATTTTGTATGTTTCGGCCAATCCTTGTACCAAGTTTTGTAGGGCTCGACTATCAATGGACATGTATAATGCAAAGTGAGGCGTACATGTACGATTTTACCAATATATAAATTGTTAGGTTAAATGTTTGTTAAATAAATTATGCTTTTGAATCCAAGTGAATATAACATCGTTTGTTTCTTTTGCAAAAAAGTAAAATACGTATCATAAATAAAGAAAATTTAATAAAGGAAATTTATAGTAATTCATACATTGTATAGGGTATTTATGAAATCATATGTTATTAAAGTATAAAACAATTATTGACATGAGAAGCACACACACACACAATAATGCTGTTATTTCATTTTATTTTTAAAATATACAATGTCATGTATATATTTATGATCAACTTCGTTTAAATATGGAAGTTTGGAAGCAAGATATTATAGATAACAAATAATGTTTCTTTATAAGTTTTTAGAACATTTCAAATACGACATGAAAGTTTAGTTCTATCGTTTTGTATGGTTCTTATGACAACTCCCAACCAGTTACAGGCTTTCTGTAGAAATTTTTGCAACCCGAAATATGTTAACAGATGTATTGATTGTAAATTCTATCAGACGCAGCTGATTTCTTATCTGAAACTCTCTAATAAATATCATATTTGATTCTTAAAGTTTCTTAATGTAAAACTATACTTTTTGCAGAGAATACGCCCCATTTGAGAGAAGTTGCCTATGGTAGGAACAGTTACCAAAGTTCAACATTGGTAGACAATGGAACTCCATATCCATCGAATCTTGCTGTTGATGGCAACATGAAAACGTTCATGCACACACATATTGAAAGTTCGCCATACTGGGAGGTAGATCTCGGAAAGAACTATCCAATCAAACGAGTGGAAATATATAACAGAAGAGATTGCTGTGGTAAGATAAAATCATTAAGGTATGATCGATGAATTTATTTATTTTTCAAATTGTGTTTTTCTCTTGAAAAATTCATCCTGAGTGGTAATAAATTAATTATATGGTATATTCAGAAACAGCGGAGACGTCAAGTCATATGAGGAGTCAGAAAATCCCTTTCATTGATAAATCGGGATATTTGGTAGTCAGTGATACAATATCTAAAGAATCTAGTTCGTATTAGAAAAGTGTGACTTTATACATTGCCAAAAGATACAGGACCATATGTGTGTCAAAATAAACTATCATTATATTTGTCTAACATTTTATCATTTAATAATTCTATTATAGGTGAACGGCTTCATGATCTTACTATAACTGTTGGACCATCCCATAACATGATGTCCTTGTGTAATCATTATACAGGACCAGCAAAAAACAGGAGCTCATCTGATATTCAATTGCCACAGAACTATAAATGGCCGATACGTCAAGCTGATGATAAAAGGAAAAGAAGCATTACATATAGGAGAGATCAAGGTGTACGCTATTGTATAGAGAACGAGTATCGAAAAAAGAGGGTCTGGTTGGGTTGATTCATTTCTTTAATCTTAAACTTTAAGTCAATGTTTTTATTCTTTATTTTTTGTGTTCTTAAATTATTTTTTTTTTGCTGAATGTTATCTTATATTTTCTCCTTTTATCCACTTATTCTGCTCTTTTTTTTTGTCCATTAGTTTCTATTCTGTAAACACTATACAGAGCCTCATATATACACATTATAGCACAAATAAAGTAATAAAAATAATTATGTTGACTTTATCAAATTCTAATAAAGATATTCTTAGTTCCCTTTGTGCTATAGCTCCTCTCGTATTCACGTATTTTGAACATTAATGGTTTTCATTATTTTTGGTTTGAATGTTCCTGGTGAAGGTACATAATAAAAAATAATAAGGTCACAAATAGGTCCTGAATGAAGTGAGTAACTCCCGCACCCGGGGGCATCCTTCAGCTGGCCCCTAAACACATATTTGTACAAGTTCAGTTATAACGGACGTCATACTAAACTCCGAATTATACACAAGAAACTAAAATTAAAAATCATACAAGACTAACAAAGGCCAGCGGTGGGGTTAAACATGTTTTTTGATATCTCAACCCTCCCCTATATCTCTAGCTAATGTAGAAAAGTAAACGCATAACTATACGCACATTAAAATTCAGTTCAAGAGAAGTCCGAGTCCGATGTCAAAAGTGGTAACAAAAGAAAATAAACAAAAGGACAATAATACATAAATAACAACAGACTACTATAGCAGTTAACTGACATGCCAGCTCCAGACCTCAATTAAACTGATTGAAAGATTATGTCTTCATCATATGAATATCAGTCACAATCCCTCCCGTTAAGGGTTTAGCATTATCTCACCATAAGATATATGAGAAGATCATAACACCCCGTGTCATGCCAACAACTAGTTTTAAAATAGATGTGTGTAATTCCGATGCAAAGAACATGACACAGAATGGCAAGGAATCACTTTTCGCATATGAAACCAAAATACAGATGAAGTTTTTCGTTTATAGTTTTGAATCTTAATCAGGTCGTTAGTTTTCTCTTTGATGCTTTACATTTTGTCATTTTGGGGCCTGTTATACCTTTCTAGGTTGTATGGGTCTTGCTCACTATTGAAGGTCACAATTTGACCTATAGTTGTTAATTTGTATGTCATATAGTATCTAGATACATTGAAAATTATATATTTTCTGATTTGTATCTACTTTATGATGAAATTATGGAAAGCAGAACATGGTGAAACGTATAATTGTGCAAACTGTAATCTATTATATCGCACGTGTATTCAAACTCATTTGGGGAACAGTCACTTGGTATTATCAGATAGTCCGGTCATTTCGTTATGTCCAATAACTGTTGCATGTAGGTTTCATATATTTATTGGAATTGTTCATACAAACGCACCATCACCCTCTACCTATTAAAAATGTGGGTATCTCAACTACAACTATAAACATTGCTTTAAAATTTGTTCATGTTTGCTTTGTTAGGAAAAGTCCCTTTTTTTAAAATTTATTTTGGGTAAGACCAACTGTTTAATACCTACCAGCCAGCTAAAAAAGAACGTATGGGAATAATTGTAAATTAAAAGTCATTATTAGTTGTTATTGGTTTTGAAGATTTGAACAAGTCTTCATTAATAGGTTTTTGGTCGTGCTTCGTGCCAACCATTTTTAAGTGAGTTTTACGTTTTGTTTCTAATGTTGTGCTGTTACATCACTATCACATGTAAGGCAAAGGTTCAGTGTATCAAAAATTTTAGTTTAGCCCCGCCTTATTGTCTGTGTGTCCGTCTTAATTCAGAAACAATTCAGTATACTTGCGACCCATCTTCGTCGTAAGTTTTTTTTTTTTTTTTTTTTTTTTGGGGGGGGGGGGGGATCCACTCCTGTTATCAAGTGATTGTCGTTAGTTTCTGTCTGTCATGTGACGTGTGGTTTTTTTTTCTCGCTTAGTGTTCAGACTGTTGATATTATTTGATTGAATTGTTTCAGACTTTGACATATTTTTGGTGTTTAAAGCTTTTATTTAGGCATTCATTTTGGTCTTTTGTGGATAATTGTCTCATTGGCAATAATACCACATCTTCTTTTTTATATTGCCTTCAATACTCTATTAATAGGGGTGTCGCTGGGTGTCTTTTTTCATAAAGATTTCAAAAATGTATACCTTTTCATATATTGCGTAGGTAAAAATGTTACCTTTTCCATATCGTGTGAGTGGTTATGTAACAGTGGAATACCAAAGTGTCAAAAGAGAGAAAAGTGGTTGGCAAAACACAGTCGGGAACACCAAGAAAGATGACAGACGAATTTTTGTGAACTTTATTGACCTTGTCGTATATTTCTGATAGTTTCCCCCGACCTATTCACATGTTTTTAAGCCTGATAAGGTAACTTATTCCAGCGGCACATCATATCACCTTGTATATAAGAAGTGGTACCCCGAGACTGTTTCAGACAAGTCATAAATATTAGTATGTTAAACAGCAATAATTGGTAATAATATATTAATTCTATTTACACAAATAGGTTACAGAATTGTCTCACAATGTATGACAAAACATAATGAACTAAAAGTTTTATTCCTGGTTTTTTTCTATTCCATTCTATATTTTGTTTTCATTGTCTACCATTAACCATACATTGATGTATTCTGAGAAATCGAACTACATGTATCTCAAATTTGATAAATAAGGATAGAAAACATGAATGAATAAATAACATTTTACGGTAATGTTACCACAAAAAATAAGATTTGCATTTCTGAACACAAATTGTTCGACAAACACATCGGTTTTAAATGTGGCATAAATCAAAGGTTTGTTGCGCCCTTTACAAACTTTTGGTCTACAGGATCAATTGGTTTGATTGGTGCCATTTCATATTCTCCCAACTTATTTGAAGATTGTCTTATAAATCTTTTCTTGGGGTCAATGTTGACTAAAGTGAATACTCCTACAATACAGCTTATAAAAGCTGACAAAAAAATAAAAGCGAGAGGCAGTGCTTGAAATCTCAGAGCCATCGGGTCAAGGGTCAGGCGTTGTGATTGAGTGTTATAACGACTTCCAATTCGTCCAAAAAATCCGATCACCACAAAACCAGTAAGAGAAAGGACTCCACCTGCAAAATCAAGTGAAATTAGTGAACTCCATGCAACATTCGTAATAACAATTCACATCAAATCTAAATTGAAAAACTATTTCTTTAGTTCATTTGCCTTAACTTATAACTATTGATCCACAGTTTGAAAACGATAGTTCGCGCATGACATTTTTTTAAAGGCTGATATTTTCTCCGTGTTTCTAAAAGTTTAATAATTATAAAAGTTATATTTTATTAAGTTATGTAATTTTTTCAACTGAAAAACAAGAATGCTTCACATACATTAATCTATTTGTGTATTTGTTTGCAAGCTTTATTGCTGTCTTGGCCGAACTAAACGCTGAAGGTCAAACCCGACAATCGAGACTTAAAGCGCTTATAACATTATATAGAAAGGGGGAAAGATAAACATTCAAGGATAAATATTCCCTTTTTACACTATTTTCAGGGCTCGTATGTATAAAGCTACTTAAGTTAATATTTGTTCCGAATGGACTGAATTGTCTTCATGCATGTCCTACGATAAATTAGTTCTACGTTTGGTTGTATGCATAACAACCCAGATCCTTATCTACTCGCGTCCTCGTATACGTATGCATGTACGAGCATAACGAAATTAGATAACTATTTTTTAATAATATAATGGTCTGTTATATATCATCGGCCCGTTGTATACATAAGTTTTTAGTTACCGACAGAGAATGTATATATTAACATTATGTCGCAAGCAATAGAATGATGAGGGTAAAGGCCTAGTATACATACCAGCTATGCCAGTGAACAATAGAACAGCTATTCTGAATTCCCTTTTTGGTTTGTATATAAGTAAACATATGGCTATTATTGTTGCATTTAAACAAAATAGTCCCACAATTATCATCAATCGGACAAAATTAATCCAATCTGAAAAAGGAACAGGAAAACATCTTTAAATAATATAAATGAAATAATAATTTGTATATATATATATACAGTGTATAATTCGTTCCAAAAAAAATTGTGTGTGGGGAAATGGAATAGAAAGCATCGATTTCTAAACCTTGATTTTGTTCGCGAAATGCAGATATGGGTAAAAGCAGATTTAGCGAACACGTCAATAAAAAAAAGCAAAACAAACGTGGTCTAAAGTGCAACTTATTATTTCTAAAAGTAAACTTGCTTCATTCAGTTTGATGCATTATTTTCTCAATGTGTTTTCAAAACTTATTTGTGGTTTTAGACTGTTTTCTGCTCTTATGTCGGGTTGTAGTCGCTTTAACTCATCCGCCATTTTCATTCTCAATTTTATCTTAAATAAATAGTGTTATGAAATAGATTATGAAAACGATGGAATTATTTTTGGAGTTTTCGAAATTCTTTTCAGTTTAAGATAAAAATGCATGATTTTAATGGCCCTTTAATTCTGTTGACAGTTATGATTTTTCTACTCTCTATGCACTTCCCTTCCACATTATCTCAATACACGTTAATGGAAATGTGAAGACACGATTGCATATTAAAATTCTCCTTGTACGTTTCGGCGATAAAGTGGGTTGACAAGTAGTAGTTATTTATATGGGCACTAACTGCATGCGATATTCAAGAATTATTCTTTTCGCCTTTCGTTCCAAGACACGATCAAGCTAGTCTCTGTAGTTTGTGGTGGACTGACATTATATATAGAATAATTCAGAACAACTTCTGTCCAAATAAGTCATTTTTGTACAGTTTGATCTTGTATAAAAAGGTGGCAATGCAAGATACCAAGGGGCAACCAAAAACACTAAAACCAAAACGACGAAAGGCAAACAACAATTCAAACAACACTCAGTGGCGGACCCAGACCTTTTTTGAAAAGAAGGAGGGGGCGCTGACTGACCTAAAGATGGGGACGCTACTGTCACGTTTTAGTGATTCCCTATGTAATCAACTTAGTTTTCCGCCACGAAAGGGGCCCGGTCCCTAGAGCCCCCCTGGATCTGCCTATGACACTTCACAGAAAAAATAAGGTAGATGGGTTGTCTAAATTATAATCCATAGAATGTTTTAATACTTTACCAAATGTAGTTTATATCGTACTTAAAGTTTTTAAGAAATAATAATACAAAGAATGGCCCATGGGGGCTTATTTTCATGCTACTCGGTGTTCAAAATTGACAGATTAGGCATGGATAACCCAATTTTCTGCAATAAAGCGCAATCAACACCATAGGATTTTGAGATAATATATCAGAAGATAGCTTTAATAGTATGCTTTCTGTTAAGATAAAGAAAAAATGCGATCACCGGACCCGTTTTCTTGCTACATAATAAAATAGGTAAATTCCTAATACATTCGTTTGTAAAAGTACCTTTATCTGAATTATATATCCTTGCATTTGAGTTGCCTCCCCTTATGTGGCAAAGTAAGAAAGAAATTAATAAAAAAAAAGTTTTGTGTTTTTTTGTAAAATGCAACGGTTTACCATGAATATTATAAAACAATTCATTTTCTATATAGAAATGAAAGTTCTTACACATGAATTTCCTACAACTCTCAAAATTTGCACATTCTATTACAGATCTAGACCTTGTTTTCTGGTATTTCCAAATCCAAGATGGAGGAAGACACCCTATTTACCTTAATATTGTAAAACATGAACCATAAAAAGGAACCGGTGAGGTTAAACATGTAGGGGGCATTTATTTATTTTCGCCATGGTTATCGTTAAGAGCAACTTGAGGGACGTTTCAATACCGCAACAATCATTTACATTTAAAAAACGAAAACACTTTTTTTTGTCACATAGTATACTACTGTCAATGATTTTTTTTAAAGTTTACCTGCTGTGTTGGCAGTTGAGACTAGACAAACTCCGTCGTTACAATCTACCATTTTCCACAGACAAAAATGAGTTTTAAGGTCACCATCTCCGTGCGTCCACTAATTTATGGCTGTGGCACAACTTAGAAAAATTACGGCTAAAATAATTGAAAACAAATTGAATTGGTGTTTTACCGGCTCCAAAATTCGTGTTGCCATTTTGTTTTAGCTTTGTATGTCAACTGGTTTTATTTAGAAATGTTGTATTATTCTTTAGTTGTCAGAGCTAGAATAATAAGTTTTAAGAGGTTCTCTGTGGGTATCACTTGAGGCATTTGTCAAATTTTCAAAAAATAGAACAGTCGAAAAATTATTTTAGAAAAATATTTCAGAAAATAAAAAAATAAAAAATTGAAAAAAAATTCATTTTTTTATTACACTTCATATAAAGGATAAATCAATCAAATTTCATTTATATTTATTCATATCAAATTTATTTTATAACTATCCCCTTGAAGGTCCTCATAAACCTTTTATATCCTGTTTCAATGGATCACGGGAAATGTCTACTTAGATATACACGATATACATGTACATGTATTTATCTTATTTTAGTTAATTGGGTTTCATAACTAAAAGTTTATCCCTTATGTCGACCTCATAAAGTCTGAACTTCCTGCTTAAACTGATTATATTGCATGTTAGACTAGTAACGAATTTTGTTTATTTTAGGGTAAAACAATAACTAATATATGAATCCAAGGCGGATTTAGGGGGAAGGGTGTCCCCTTTTTTATGAGGAAAATGGTTACTGTAACATAGATTGTGTTTACACGTTAGTATTGTTAGCCTAACTCAATCTTTTACGTGGAATTTCGGGTTTATTTTTAAAGAATGTTCGTTCCCTTAGTAGTAGGGTGCCCAATCATCAAATTTTATCGATTTGTCTTAACGGAATAACATACGGCTATATTTTATGTCGTTGGAAAGAGGAGAACAAGCCTCATCGAAATAGCGTTGTCTTCGTTGTCTGCCGTGGTCACTTTTTTTTTAAATCAGGGTCAAAGGTCAAAGCAAAAAAATCAAGAAAAATGCACAGTCACATCAAGATAGCTTGTTTCTCCAACAAATATGCGTTTTGAGCAAAATGAAAACAACCAATTTTTAGAAAAATATCTTGTGTATCTACATTTAGAACTTGTTTTATAATTTTATCGCCAAAAATGACTTTAGATTGACTTTTTTGCATATAGGGTGCAAATTTGAAATTTTCAAAAAGCTGTTAAATAACAGTGACCTTGACCTATTTCAATTTTTAAATTTGATTTTTTTGTATTCAATTCGGTACCATTTAAACATGTGTTTAAGATCTAAACTTTAATCATTTGTCGAAAAACTAATTATGATTTTCACGTCTTTTGAAAGTAAGGTGTTCGTCAAAAAAACGAAAAAATCATGTATATACATAAATATATCAACCATATAATACAACTGATTTAATTTACACCACAACTGTTGGAAAAAAAACCTTTATGTCTATCATGTCTTTATTATGCATATAACTAATCTCATTCTAGTTCATTCATCTGACAGAATTAGTGTAAATTTCATGAATTCTTTAATATCATGTATAATCATGGACTATTCTTTATAGCAATATCTGTTAGCCATTTAGAGGTTTTTTGCATTTAAAGTTCAGTTGTAGTGGGTTTTTTTGCGAAAAAGAACTAAATTTCCAGATCATAGTTTACATTTTCTTTATATTTTGCTGTGTCAAAATGATCATAATATAAAGGACAGTATATATACCCAAAAATAGTATAAAACATTCTACACGTGAGATTTTAGCAGGAAAGACTGCCATTGGAGTATTCAACCATTGCAACTTTTTAATTTGATCTCCTCCACTAATTGAAGTAGAATATTTAATGAAGGTTTGTCCACATTTTGTTTATATATGTTTTTACATGTATAGAAATAATGTGGAGCCTGTTTTATAAATGGTTACATCTTCCCCCTTATTTCAAAACCTAAGCTTGAATGTAGTGCCCATACTTTTCCCAACTGTACAGGGTTCAACCTCTGCGGTCTTACAAAGCTGCACCCTGCCGAATATCTCGTTGTAACATGTACAACAATCAAACATCAACCAACACTAAACTGAATGTAATTGAAAGACGTCTAGAGGTTGATATCAGAGGTGGATTTAGGGAGGCCGGGCCCCTGCTTTTATGGAAAAAAATTGTTTGCTTATATATGGAATCACTCTTAGGTCAGTCAGTGGGCCCCCACTTATGAAAATGTCGGGATCCGCCACTGGATATACAGTATCAAACAGAAGATAAAAAAGGGAACAATATGGAGAATTTCGGAGATATATATTATTTAATGTACATGCATTTGAAATATTTAAGTTATATATTGTTTCATTTTTTTTTTGTTCTAGGTTCCACGGTGACCTAGCTTCCATTTTAGAAAACTGTGCTAGTCTATTAGAGGTATATTTCCTTTTCATTGGTTGGAGATATGGAGTCTTATTTTACCATGAAGTCAGATTTGAAAATGACTTTGGGAATGAAGATGTCGTAAAGACTGAATGTCAGTTTAGTCTTATATATGTACTTTATAATTTTAGTTTTGCATGTATATAATTGTGTGTACATATATCACTGATTCAATGCCAATTGTAAATAGACACTGACAAGTCTTAGATAACATTTTATAGTTTTGAATGTTTTGTCTGTTTAAAACTAGGTTGAGGTTTGTGTGTTCTTATTTCCAACAGAGGTAAACTCAACATACATGTACATTGTATATCAATATGTGCATGAAGCAAATTGATAGTTGCTAGATATGGAATGATTATACCACAAGAAAGTTTTAACCTGTGTATATATACTTAAAATATGATAAAAAAAAATCATGTCTTTTTCAGGTCTTCTGAATCCAACAATGTAGTATGGAATGTTTTTGAGATATGGTTTTGGTCGATGGATGTTAATGAAGGACCTATAGTACAAAGTATATCACTGTATTTAGCTCTTTGTCTAAGTGTATTATTAAAGTACTTTGCTTTGAGCTCAGTTCATTGTTATGCAATTCATTCTTTGTGAAATAAAGATTTGACAGAAAACTCTCATGTACAAGAATTTGTCAAAGTAGTATCACCTCTATTTACAATGTAAGTATTAGGGAGATAAAAGCATTCTACTTTGATTTGAACCAAAATATTACATGTATAAAAAAAAGAACACATTTACCCGTGAATGCTACTCCCACTACTAGCAATATGATGCTAGGTTGTTTTAATACATCTGTACTGCCTACTGATGACTCAGTCCTGCGGATAAATGTGGGGAAAACAAATTATAAGGCCTATCTAGGCTTATAAATCAATTTCTAAAACTATATTTCATTGTACATGTTTGAAATTTTTATACAATCACAGAAATTTTTGTGGTTGAAATATATGTAGGTATCCTGTCTTTGTCGTCCCAAGACGGATGGTTTCCAGATAGTAACTTTAGTATAAGTAAAAAGCTAAGGAAGCCATAAAAGTATAACATAATATTTTTAATCATAAAAGGAAGCTTGGGATTGTTTTGGGGGTTTATATATAGTCCCTAAGGTTTAGGAATACGCGTTCCAAAGGTGCTCAAAACAAGCATTAATCTAGTGTCAGTACAAAAAGTTGTGTATAAGTATTTCAATTGTTCTGAAATTGTACCATGATATTTAATAGCATAAGTAGAAGGTTGGGGTCTATTTTGTGGGTTATGGGGCAAACAGTCTCGGGGAAAAAACTTAAAGGGAGCCCAGTCGCCCATTGCTCCTAGATTTTGAGCTGGGCCCCTAAACTTTCAGATAAATTAAAGTTGAACATATAGAAAATAATTATGAAATATCTAGTCTGGGCTCTCAGTTTGAAATTCCCAAGTTTAGTCCCGTTTGTCTAGTAGTTAAGGGCCAAAAACAAACAGTTTTGTAGATTCAAGACAATAAATTGGAGTTATCTTTCTTTGTCCAGAATGGTTGTTGAATTACCTTAACATAGTGCTATATTTTCAATATACAATGCAAAATTCACTTTACTACCAACTGATAAATTTGAGCAGTCTTTAATAGCCATTCAGTGATGACAAGCACTTTGATTATCATTCTAAGGTAATGCCCTTTCACAAATGGAAAAATTTCTCAAGTTTGTCTCAACTAAATTTAGTGAAATGTGTATATAATGATTATTACCTCTAAACTCAAAGTTCAATTTTTGACAGCTTTACTTTTACAGTTCTTGATTTATGTACCCATGTAAAGTTATATGTTAGCGGGGGCATCATCACCATGACTGTATGACATTTTATATTCTAATACTTTATGATGTATTAAAATGATAGTTTAAAGGGGCACTAGCTGTCAAATTCATGGTTACCGATTTGACTAAAATTCTCATATTTGATTTATAACAATGTAAAACATTTAACCAAACTACCAAAAGTCTAAAATAAACAGTATATACAGCATGGTATAGATAATATGTAGGTTTGTTTCGTGTGTATGTTAGTCCAGACGCCATCTAATTAACTATTGATTTGACCTCAGATGACCATATAAGCGATGTAAACATAAATAACGATATGAATAGATTAAACCAACACGTGCAATTGGATTTTTATAGGTCTGTTTGATTTTATCTTATAGATAAAAAATGTATGTGTCTCGTTGCTTTTAATCGTATAAGAATGATTTTATATAGATCGAATCAGTAATCAAATGATTTACCGTACATGTAGTTTCACTTTCATTGTTGACAGTCTCTTTCTTTAAATAACCTGTACACGTATAATGCATGCGTTGTCAATCTCTAGAGAGGGGTTAAGTTGAAGTTCACATGAATACAGATTTAATGAGGTCGGCTAATTCACTTGCAAGTGAAACAGTAATTATCAATGTTTCATCGCTTAATTTGACAAACTTAAACCATTTTAGCTGCTAAAAGCGAATTATTATTTCACTATTTCACTTTCATCATTGATTGAACAAAAAAAATCTTACTTAATATTTTTGATATATCTCATAGCTAGTGCCCCTTTTTAATAATTATTGTTGCATGCAAACTCCATTAGAAATTTGATTTGAGATCATTTTTATACGACCTGCAAAAATTGAAAACTTTTTGTTTGTATATTGGTATTTTGTTGGCGTCATCATCTTCGTCTTAAGACATTTGGTTTTTGCGCTCTTACTTAAGTAATAGTAAATAGAAATATATGAAATTTAGGACACAAGGCTTATGGTGTCATACCACCAATTACTCCCTCAAATTTAGAACGTATGTGAAAGTAGGCCTACTCGGACAAAAAATAGTGCATTTGATGTCATTGTTCACCTAAACTAACAAACAAATTTGCAGAAATGAAACTTTTGTTGAAAGAGAAATATATTAAGACCATTTTGAGCCAAAATTTACCTGTCTATGAGTTTGCATTAAAAATTGAGGATTAATGCGCTCCATAGTATACTAATTTAAGATTTCCAGAAAACCAGGGGTTATTTTTAGTGGTACCTCCTTTCGGAAGCTCTCTTCTTTCTTATATGATTTTGAATGCATGTTGAAAATTGGCATGCAGAAAGGTGACACCTGTATGATTCAGGATATACCTAGTTTCTATGAAGTTAAACTTAAGGTATAATTATTTAGAAAGCTGTGAAAATTGCAAAATTTGGTTGAACAGATAGGGACTTTTAATTGGTGGTATGACACCTTATGACCATGAAAGGATGCTGGGATTGATTTTGGGTGTTGTGGTCTCAACAGTTTAGAAATAAGGGTCAAAACTAGCATTTTTCTTAATTTTTGTTGTATTACTTAGGTATTAGTGAACAGAAATCTATGATATTTTAACATAAGTAGGGTTGGGATATATTTAGGTAATTTGAGTCCCAACAGTGTAGGATTTAGGGGCCAAAAACAGGTCCCAAATAAGTATTTTTCTTGGTTTTTGAACAATAACTTTAGTTTAAGTTAAAAGAAATCTATAAAAAGTAAAATCACTAAAATACTGAACTCAGAGGAAAATCAATTAGGAAAGTCCATAATCACATGGCAAAATCAAATAACAAAACGCATCAAAAACGAATGGACAAGAACTGTCATATTCCTGACTTGGTACAGGCATTTTCAAATGTAGAAAATGGTGGATTGAACCTGGTTCTATAAAGGTTTATGACCAAAAAAGGAAGGTTTGGATTAATTTTGGGAGTTTTGGTCTCAAGGAATAAGGGATCAAAATTAAACTTTGTTTGATTTCATAAAAAAAAAATGAATTATTATGTGCTTCTTTGATATGCCAAATCTAACCGTGTTTTGTGATATAACCCTGCATAAGTTTTTGGCTAGTATTCCGAGCATGGACTATTTACATTGAGCTGTTAATGTATTTTGTTTTCTTATATTGTTTTCCCATTTGGAAATCGAATCTCCTGGGGGTACACATACCAAAGAAACATATGTCACGCAACTTACAAGCTGTCGTTGGTCATCATTGATATTACATTAAATAGATGAAACTGTAGAATGATATGAACAAATTTGCCTATACTTATCTTAAAAAAAAAGTAAGATAAAATATGACAAAGATATATACATGTTATATACAAGTGAAACATCATCCTAATCTAAAAAAGATTTTTTTGAAAGGCTGAAAGACCGATCTTACATGTAAAATTCGTAGTGAAACATCTGTAGTTATTTCATAATGCGCAAGAGGAGACAATTAATTCCAAAAGTGTTGTATCTGACGATCAAATTACTCAACTGTTTTTTTGGGCGGGGGTGGGGGAGGTGGGGGTAAGCCTTCAAGTATCTGCTTATTATTAGTTATAAAGAACTTAATTGTGCGCCCTGTCAACGCCCTGTCAATGCCTTACAACCCTTTAATATTACAAAAAGAAGTTTTCAATATTTTGTATATCTCTTATACATGCAATCGTATTGTACACATATTGCGCAGGTGTATGAATGAAATGAACTTTCTGTAAAAATCTGAAAAAAATCATTTGAATTGTTTGCTTTTTGCATTCTTCATTATTCTTTTATTTATTTTAAAGGGGGGTAGAGTTCGAGCTTAATTAAGTTATAGATCAAAGGGAATTTGGAAAATTATGAATAAATTGGTATATTCGGGAATAAGAGTTCCGTAGAATTTAATTTCATTAAAAAAAGCAGACCCCGATTCACACAGAAAAAAACCCAAACCCGAAGCTCATCCGGATACTATAAATACATATTCTATACGTCACTAGCTATTTGGATAATAGTTACAAACCATATATTATTATTAACGATGTTACATTATTTATTTGGCGGCTGCAAAAAAGACCTGATAAAACATTATTTTTCTTTTCTTTATTCGGATTATGCTATGAATGAGAATAGAGCGTGTAGAACTATAACCTTGTGTAGATTGATTTCGTTTGAATAAATTTAAACTGCTTTCAATTTTTTAACATGTGACGTATTTAAGCCCATTAACACAATAATGGCGTCTGTCAAAACATAAATATTGACAACCGCTATTGACAGAGACTGAAAATCTGACTTATTTCAAACATGGTATGTACTGTATACTTTTTTAAGTTCCGTTCTTTTCGGCAGTGGTGTTATTATGCACGAAAATGGGAAAATAGGCAAATCAGTTTAATACTTACATCCGTTTATCTTTATTTATATATACTTTTCAAACTTCCTGTAAGGTTTGTAATTTTTTGGATATCAACGCTATTTATATATATAT
Organism: Mytilus galloprovincialis; assembly: GCA_037788925.1. NCBI lineage: Eukaryota > Metazoa > Mollusca > Bivalvia > Mytilida > Mytilidae > Mytilus > Mytilus galloprovincialis. Next base: position 55,779,224 of record CM075341.1, read on the forward strand.
ATACTTATAAATGAGTTTTTAGTATAACAATAAGAAACTGTGGTGGGATTGCTAACGGTAAAACATTCCACAACAGACCACATGTTGGGTCTTTTTTGTTCTTTACTTGCTATCATAATGTCAATCCACTCATCGGGAATTGTTTAAAAACTGAATAATCAGCCGATTTTGAAAAATGCACAGACAATGGTATGATTCGAAGGGTTAAACTAGGGTCATTAACCATTCTCTTATAGTTTCTAGTCTTATTACTGATAATAAAACATGTGTTACTGTACGGAGCATTCCTGGTTTTTGGTGGGGCTTAAGTTTAAATTGATATCATTTTTCTTTTTCATACAAAGTGTCCACGTTAGAAAAATGAAATAATTTGAATTAATACGCAATGAAGACTATATCTGAATGAATACTTGAACAAGTTTGTCATTTAAATCTTCATATATTTTTTAAATAAAATTTACGATGATTGTATTTGCCACAAAAATGGATAGATATCTATACTTCAGTAACATGTAATCGAATGATATAATCATGTTAATTAAATATACACAACATACTCGATAATTGTAAATGATGAACTGCTCACTGTGTTTTCGTATTGTCAATTTAATTAAGATCAGATCAGATATCTACTTGTCATCTTCAGAATAGCATGTAGAACATATTTAATATAAAACAAAAATGTCCTTGTTCCATATTTTTATCCAAAACTAGGCCAGGAATTTATGTTGAACAATGGTGTTATTTCCTTATGGAAATTTGTCAATTTATCAATTGTTTGTTGTACCTGGTGTAATGTTTGAAAATCTTCCTGATTTGAGAGATTAACTGCAATGAGTTAAAATGCTTAAAGCTTTTCAACTTTTGATCTTCAGTGCTGTCCAACTTTGTACTTTTTTCACTTTCGATCTTTTATATCTGGGCGTCACTGTTGATTTTTGTGTGGACAAGGCGCGTTTTTGACGTATTGAATTTTAAACCTGATGCTTTTTGTTACCTATTAATCATGCTTTTCGTTGTCTAATATGTTCTCCTATTTATTTGTATTGTAGTCCTGTAATATTATGTTGTCATCTCAATGTTATATTTAACTTTGCCATTAAAGTGCGAGGTTTGGCATGCAACAAAACCAAGGTTCAACCCACCACTTTTATTCCCCTTTAAAAGTGTCCTGTACCAAGTCAGGATGATGGCCATTTTTATATTATTGTTCGTTTATGTGTGTGTTGCATTTTAACGTTGAGTCGTTTGTGTTTTCTCTTATTTTTGAGATATTGAGATAAGACGTGGCACGGTACTTGTCTATCCCAAATTCGTGTATTTGGTTTTCATGTTATATTTGTTATTCTCGTGTTGTTTTGTCTGATGCTTGGTCCGTTTCTGTGTGTGTTACGTTTCGGTGTTATGTCGTTGTTCTCCTCTTATATTTAATGCGTTTCCCTCGGTTTAGTTTGTTGCCCCGATTTTGTATTTTTGTCCATGGATTTATGAGTTTTGAACAGCGGTATACTACTGTTGCCTTTACTTAAACTCATATTATGTGTTCACTATGCATTTTGTCTGGATTCATCGGCACAAAAGATTATACACCCAAGTGTTTAGCAAATGGGTTGTTGTGATTTAGAGGAGGAGGGCATAAATATAGTTATATTCTTTTTGAAATGTAACGCTCCATTTAGAATAAAACATACATGATATCAATTCCAGACTCAAGTTAGCGCTTTGTTGAAGACCAAATGTTGGCCTTGACGGATTTCTGTTCTATGGTCTAGTTGTTGTCTCTTCGACATTTTCAATTTAATTTTTAAAGACAATTTAATTAGATTTTCGGGGTAAGTTGTGGAAATATTAGTGAGAATTTGTTTTGTGACCAGAGTAAACCAATGATATATTTGCATGCACACTAAGCACTAGTTGTTGGCTATTTCGGAAAGTATGACCTACATATTTTGGTATTTTAGGGGTCTATGTTACGTAATCTTTGGGTATTTTGTTTTGTTTTGGTGTGAATAATATGTCTTTTCTTTTTATTTTTCTATTTGACTTGATGTTGTTTGTACATATTCAACTTACGATTTTGATTTCAACTTAGTAGTTATTTCATATTTCATCTTTATGGCAGACAAACGTACCAGGGGCCGCCTCATATTCGCAGTGAGGTCAAAGTTGTTGCTCCATTTTGACGGCATTTTCGTCACTTTGAGATAAATTACAGTTGTTACTTTTCTTGTTTGTTGTGTTTTGCTGGGCATGTAATGATCTTGTGTCATGGATTGATACCCCATATACTTTCTTTTCTCATTTATTATTGATTAACTACGACGATGAATACACTCCACAAATGTACTACTACAGTTAATATACATATAGTGTAGTCGTATTCACAAATTGCAACTTCTCAAAGTACTAAAAAAAATGACAGAAACTAACAGAAGAACAGGCCACTCCATACATGAAAATTCAAATTTCCTTCTTTTCCCTTAAAATATTACTTTTAACTTCCAATTTATATCGGCTAACTATAGATAAATTTAGAAAATATAATAATTTTAAATATTGATCTTTTGAAGATTGTATTTTTCCTGTCTGTTAAGGTGAATCCGTACAGTAATATTTTTTTTTTCACCTTTGAATTCTTCTTAAATTTTGCATACACATACTATGCAATGGCCTCTGTAAGAATTTAAGTTACAAATAGTGTCACCAGACTCGTTTCCATGGTAACGGTCACCAAAGTTGGAACATCACATGTATGAGTCAATACATACCTGTAATGAAAATTCTGGATTTTTTTCAAGCCTTTGAAAGTATTTTGAAAGGTTTGTTCTTCATTTATCACTAAAGTTATGTTTAAAATGTAAAACAAATACAAATATTGGCAGTTTTATACATGTTTATCAACGCAGCTGCACACATAAAAACCCAAATTTTGAGATTTTTTCTTATATTTCATAAATTTCAAAAAAATTGGTCCGTTGAATTTTTTTTTTAATTTGATATGAAATGGTCTCAATAATAAGCTTTAAAAAAAATATGGGTCACCACATTTTTTTTTACCAACAAATATTTTTGTTACCCCTGCCAACACAGTAATCACAAGCAATTCTTTGTATATCTTTCAAAAATGTGTGTAAAAAGTTAAGAATATGTTGCTATATCTTTGGTATAAACTACTGGCATTAATGAAAATTTCATATGAGAACAAAATAAATGCTATTTTTGTTGCTATGAACAACGGTTATCAAGGCAACAGGGCAAGAAGTAGGAAAATTCATATTTTACATTGTTTTGAAGTGCAAGTATCACATTTTCCAGACATAAAAAAATCAAATTCAATTATTTTAGAGCTACAACATATGGCTTCTTTGTAATTATCAAGGAATATCATGATATTTCTGCGTTCACAAAGTGTTTCTATAGTAAAAACTTAGCAGAAAAAGTGATACTCAGCAGAAGGCAAAATTCATTATATTTCTTAGACAGTAACAGTTCATAGGTACGTTTTTTGCTGGTGAACGGATTAAATAATATCAAGACTTTTTTCACTTTGTCGTTAATCAACTGTTAATTAACAATTTAATGATGTTTGCTTGTCATGTTTTGATTTTTTTGTCAGATTTTCGGAGTCTTCTAGTTTTATCTATTTGAATGCCTTCAAATTTTTTGGCCCATTTAAACCCAAATCTTTTCATATGTATATTGGCGGATAATGTAAAGAATGCTAAATTTAGATTAATCATATATGACTTCACACATAACAACCATAGAAACAGCATTACAGCACCACAGCAGACGAAAAGAAATTCACAAGGAGATATCAACAGAAACATTTGACAGCCACCCACTAACCAACCAAAGATCATGATAAAAAAAAAATGGTTTTTTTTTGTTTTTTTTTGTTTTTTTTTTGGTTTGTTTGTTTTTTTTTTGGGGGGGGGGGGGGGGTAATTTCTTACCTTGCTTTTGGACATTTGCTTCCAATAATTTGGTTGAAATTTTCATTGGCTGGTGTAGATCCCATATTTTGTAAACTCTCTGCTCTTCTGTAGTATTGGTGGACCAATTCCCATAATTCACTGGTCAAGGCATCATTTGACAAGCACTTTCCACCAGGCAGGCTTTTATACATATAATACACCAAGAGACATGCATGTCTGTTTCACAAAGATATGAAGAAGGTACATTGTTGGTGAAATAATAAATAATATTGGAAACCTGAAAAACATATATCATTAGGGGGGAAATAACATTTCGACCTAGTCGTTTAAAAAAAAGCATTTGAATTAAAAAAAAAAGGAGATAAATTAAAAAAAAAAATGCTAAAGAGCAATAGCTCTTAAACCAATTATATTTACATAAAATTTCAGTGTAAATAATCCAGAAAGTGTCCCTTGGTCAGATTTTGTCGATCTTTTTACTTGCAATCAGCATTTTGAATTTCCTATGGAAATTAATATTGGTTGGGGAGATAACTCTTGCAAAAATGAATGTTTTTTTGTCATTTGTGTGTCATTTCCATAGCCTTATCTGGTTCCATTCCTTTGCTGGTACCCTTCCAATTACGGCAACAATCATGAGCAGATGCAGTTTCCTTTCTCTTCTCATGAACCTCACAAACTCTGCAGTTTCTACTTCTGTATGCATAATCCATTACTTTGCCTGTTTTTAAGCCTATCATACTAGCATATCCTTCAAATAAAAATATAACAAAGAATAAGAACTTTTTTTAATTTATTAATGGATAGAAATTTTGACAACATTGTTAAATAAATTCACATTCATTCCAAGTTTTTTTTATGTGAACCCTACCTGACAGACATATACAAGTTGCAAGGAAATCATATACAAATTAAAAAAAAAATCTTGAGTTGTATTGTGTTGTAATTAGCATTTGTACATTATTTTCATAGCGTTTGGTACTGTTACGAGACAAACTAAAGTTACAGAATGGAAACAAAACATTCAGCAATTTTTTTTATAATCAAAGTTACAAAACTCTAGAACAGTTAGAGTGATGCCCTAAACATTCATATTTGATCTGTATTTTGTAGTGAAAAGCATTGTTTTAATTTATCAGACGGTAGTAAATGTGAATATACATTGTATATTGTATATAACAATGATTTAAGTTATTTCAACTACTATTCTGGACAGATAACTCCAATTGAAAATTTTTTGCTATTGCGCAATACTGTGCAATTAAAAATATTTGCTATTGCACAATACTGTGCAATTGAAAATGTCTTGATATTGCTCAATACTGTGCAATTGAAAATTTCTTGCTATTGCACATACTGTGCAATTGAAAATTTCTTGTTACTGCACAGTACTGTGCAATTGAAGACTTCTTGCTATTGCTGAATACTGTGCAATTGAAAATTAATATAATGATTTTGGATACTGATTTGGACCAACTTGAAAACTGATTTCCATAATCAAAAACATGTTTAGATTCAGCATATCAAAGAAGTCCAAGACTTTTGGACCCTTTGGAATTTAATGTAGACCAATTTAAAAAAAGGACCAAAAATTAAGAATCTACATACATGTACATAGTTAGATTTGACATATCAAAGAACCCCAATTATTCAATTTTTGATGAAAGCAAAGAAAGTTTAATTTTGAACCCCGATTTGGACCAACTTGAAAACTGGGCCAATAATAAAAAATCTAAGTACATATTTAGATTCAGCATATCAAAGAACCCCAAGGATTAAATTTTTGTTAAAATCAAACTTAGTTTAATTTTGGACCCTTTGGACCTTAATGTAGACCAATTTGAAAACAGGACCAAAAATTAAGAATCTACATGTACATACACAGTTAGATTATTCAATTGTTGATGAAATCAAACAAAGTTTAATTTTGGACCCTCCTAAAATCAATCCTAACCTTTCTTTTATGATCATAAACCTTGTGTTTAAATTTCATAGATTTCTATTTACTTATACTAAAGTTATGGTGCGAAAAACAAGAAAAATGCTTATTTAGGCCCCTTTTTGGCCCCTAATTCCTGAACTGTTCGGACTCAACTCTCAAAATCAATCACAACCTTCCTTTTGTGGTCATAAACCTTGTGTTTCAATTCCATTGCTTTCTATTCATTTATACTAAAGTTATATTGCGAAAATCAAGAAAAATACTTATATGGGCCCTTGTCTGGCCCCTAATTCCTAAACTGTTGACACCAAAACTCCAAAATCAATCCCAACCTTTCTTTTGTGGTCATAAACCTTGTGTAAAAATTTCGTAGATTTCTATTTACTTAAACTAAAGTAATAGTGCGAAAACCAAGAAAATGCTTATTTGGGCCCTTTTTGACCCCTAATTCCTAAATTATTGCGACCAAAACTTTTTAAATCAATCCCATGCTTCTTTTTGTGGTCATAAACCTTGTGCTAAAATTTCATAGATTTCTATTCATTTTTACTAAAGTTAGAGTGCGAAAACTAAAAGACGACGCCAACGTGATACCAATATACGACCAAGACATTTTCAAGTTTTGCGGTCGTATAAAAATGAACTCCTTTCTACTACTAAGTATATACCTGTATTACTGTCATACTGCCATCCTGTGCCTCGCTTTTGCCAGCCTCCATCAAAACTTGCTTCTACCTAACAGAATACAAAAAAAAAAAATTAACTTTCAAGATTTCCAAAATGTTACCTTGGAATATAAATCTCATGACAATTAGGAACAAGTAAATTCTAATGAAAGGCATGCCAAGCATTTCTTACTTGTTGGATGTAGAATGCAAACGTATTATATATTGTGAGACTGTGTGTATACATTATGTTTATCCAGCTTGAATTGTCACAAAACACCACATTATCAAGTAAAATTCCAAGGATTTCTATAGTGAATGCATAGCACAGAGTTATGGACAGTTATTGTATTTTAATTGCTCGAATAATGCAGCTTCAAATTAAAGGCATTGTTCACTAAAAAGGTGAAATGAGTAATATGATAGTATATTAAGATTTGCTGTGCAGTATAATGTACTGACTTCCGCAATCTAAGGGTAAAAGTATGGACCCTTTTTTGCCCACTTTGTACAGGCACAGTATGTATGCATATTCATAGCAGTTATAAACAGTAAAAGTAACACACTACCACAGAACAAGCAGCCTATGCATGAACAATTGCTGTCTTGCCTGTATAAATCATCTTATCCTGAATTAGAGTAATTTCTCGCAATTTGATTGGCTGCTATTGTCCTTATAAATTTCAGTACAATTTTTTATTACTTCAATTGGAATTATCTTCCTTATTTATTACGTCAATTGGAATCATCTCCCTCATTTATTACGTCAATTGGAATTATCTCCCTAATATCATTGTCCTAATAAAAAAAAAGAATACATTTCAGTTGTTCTAATAATATCCCTGATATTTTTACTTTTTTAGTTTCAGATTAAATATCTTAAATAATTTGATTGATATTGTCCTTATATTGAATTTGAATATAATAATATGTAATATAACAAAATCAGGATAAATTCATTAAACAGTGTGCAATTGTCCTAATACGGAAATTATCGGGTCAATAAAATTCATATCGGGTTTGGCTTCACCTCACCCAATATTAGGACAATTGCACAATGTGTTACTGATATCATCAAGACACGAGAATCAACTAAAATGTTAGCTCTTGGTTTGTAGATTTAAAAGTTTATTGTATAGACTGAGATGAGAGAGTGGATAAACCCCCCAAATTTATATGACCACAAAGTTGATCTTGCACAACGTGACAAGCATAAGACAAATGAATTATAAATATATTAATTTAACCTTACCATGGCTCAAATATATTTCTTTAATTTGAACTGATATGCAAGATTCTGCAGCAACCTCCTGTATCTTCTTTCCAATTTCTTTCTCCTTCTTTCTTATTGTTGACGAATGAACAAGAGGCACGTTCAAACCAGCCAGGAAGTTGTTAACATGTATTGCACCCCTTCCGGCATGTATCATACCTGAAAATGTAAAATTTATTCACCGTAATTATTTTTTATCAGACCCAACAAAAAGTACATATAGCTCACGTGGCTGGAGGAACTTACTTTGTCTCAGTATTAATAATTTTTTTTTCCTCAAATCCTGATAACAAATAATTTTATACATGTGACTTCATACACTCTTTTTGTTCATTTTAAATATCTTTTCTAGAATTTTATCAAAATAACTTTAACCCTAAGACAATTGTCTGCCTGTTCCAATTTGGAGTATCTGAAAATGATTTTGTCTGCATGTGTTTAATACATATACATACATTTAGGCCTCCTTTTACTTGGGGGGTCCAAGCTCTTAAAGAGCTATACTAAACTAAAAGTAAAATAAGGCCAAAACATGTATTATGTGTATATTAAAAGTATTACCTTGAACCTGCAAAACACATCTCTTGAAAAATCATCCAATATTGTGATCACTGTTTTATGTTAAATTTCATGTTTGTAAAGCATTTTATGAATCAATCATGATTGACCTGGTTTTTTTTATACATATTTCATACGTAAAACGAGTTCGAGTAGTTATAATGTCTTGAAAGACTACTTTGATTAATTTTTTACTGCGACACTTTCCTACGACTGCATTTGGACCATAGTGAAACTGATAATCAATCTACATGTATCTAAATATGATAATCAATCTACATGTATCTTAATATGAAAATCAATCTACATGTATCTTATTATGATAATCAATCTACATGTATCTTAATATAATAATCAATCGTATACAAGCCAAGGCAAAAAGCATATTGCATGCTTTACCATAATAGTTAGGCTTCACCAAGCTAGGTAGGTTAAGCAGGACACCTGAGTGTAGAAATGGTTACAGGAAACTTTGTCAAAAATGTTCTAAGTAAATAAATAAAACTAGTTGAAAAAAATACAAAGTCAAATCTAAATACACTAGCATTAACGGTAGTATTAAACATGTTATGCATACATATCTGTGACATTCGAATCCGATGTAGCAAAAAGGGTGGCTATTATGTTAACTTACTTTCTTAAAGTTATTCATTCTGGGCAATCAAATGGTAGAATGGATTTTTCCCATCTCCATGCCCATGCATTTTCTATCCAGGATTTTGTCAATAATTCTTATTATTCCTAGTTCTCTTTTTTTCCTTTTGCACTCTGTATTAGTTTGTCTTATGTAGTACTCAAATACCTGACCTATAAATTTATATTAAAATGTAAAATTGTATATTAAAAAGAAAAGCTACTTCAAGTAATTCAGATACTAATTTATAGTCTATTTCTTTTATAAATATCCGTTTTTGCAAAGTTATGCGGAGGACAAAAAACTAAATTCAGCCGAGTCCGTATAATTATATACAAATAACAACATATTCTTGCAATGAATTTAGATAAGATTTTTAAATAAGCTTAAAAAAAATAAATACTCTATTTGATATCATCTAATACACTGTTACACATGCAAGTGTGTATATGATCAGGTTTCACAAATATATCGTATATGTTTGCATGCGATTTAGAAATACAATAAAACTAAAAAAATCATTTATATTTCAATGAAGTAGAAATCATTATACCACATTTCTGAAACATTACGTAATAAGGTACATCTTAAGACAGATTTTTTCCATTAACTTCAGTAATAAATGTTATCGTTATCATGGTTATAGATTTTAGAAAGAAAAAACTATTAAAATATTGGTAATTTAAAATTTGTAGATACTAATGTTCATTGGCAAATATTTTATTATGATTAATAGGATTGAAATGTTAAAGTCAAGAAAACATTTCTCCCGAAACGTATAAACTTCAAGATCAACATCATAAAATGATAGAAATTAATGTATGTTGTAATTTTTAACAACATCCCTCATATTAAAAATTCATATTGTATTTGTCATTATTAATCGTACATATATATATATTAGATTTTTTAAAGTTACAACTTACATGTTACTTTCTTTCTCTTTGAACCTCAGATGATATGATTTTCTCTTTTGTTTTCTTCGTTTTACTGCTTTCTTACAAATACACAACAGGAAATAACCACAAAAGTGACCATCCTATTACATTCAGAATTTTTATAAACTTAATTACCATAGCAATTGTCTTCGAAATTTAACGAACATATGGTCAACCTTATCAGAATGTGCTTGATTAACATACTGGCTGTGTCAAATATCACTCTGCATATAATTGCTGAATTATTATGTTTCACAAAGTTTAATGAATAAAGTTATTATAAATAATGATTGCAATAAATTTAAACTTTTAACCAGGCAATCTATGTTTACGATATACATTTTTGTTATTATAGTAATGATATTCCAGTATAAATTTTACCTAGCTTATATATCATGTATATAGAGTATAATATATGATCAACGTTGGCCCAGCATTGGCGCAACATAGAGTTGTAAATGTAATTTCAGTTTATAAACACTTTCGGTATAACATTAACTTTTAAAGCATGCAGCAATCGAAATAATCCGCCTCCCAAGAGAAATAAAGCGAAATATATTTCATAATCAATTTTGATAAACAAAATTTCATATCGGCCCTATGTTGCTACTAACATAATGCCAACATTTGCCAGATGTTTTATAACCAACATGAGATTATAATACGGATATACAACAACAGACCAACGTTGGGCCAATGTTGGTTAATACTCGTAAATAAAATAAATGTATTGCAATCATAGGGCCACATTAAATTCTAAATGAATTGACAAATCTAATAGATAATTGATTTTTAAATATTTTTATTGATTTATTAGCATAAACAATAATGATCTGTACTAGTTTTTGGATGCAAAATACTTTACTCTTTTTTAGATAAACAGTTACAACGACTTTGATTAATGGTATAACGAAGAAAGCAACTTGAATTTAAACTTCACCAATGACATCTGTTCAGGAAAGAAAATATTTACGTCTTATTAAGTTTTCGTATGACTTATCGCTTAATGTTACACGAGCATTTATAGAATCGAGTATTCTTTGTAATTATGACAACTCTTTGTCTAATTTTCTTACATCAAATAGGCATACATTATATCATTTATGGATACATTCTACTAGATGCTGTGAATGCAACGCTGTTCCAACGAGATCTTACAGGGAGCTGAATCAAGAACAAATCAATAAATGCTACAATTTGAATGGACCGACAACGTCGGGTCATTTTTTACGTAGTCAGAGTTATATAAGACAACACTGCATATGTAAGGTAACACCAAAGTTACATTGTTCGCTAAAAGATCTTGATTTTACTATTCTCCATACTATATTTAGACATTCTGTTACTCTTTCGACAAGTGTTACAAACTGGCTTACAGTTATCCAAAACATACGAAATAAACTTGCACATGTGCACAGTACGAGCAATTTTGACACTGGCAGATTAGAAAAATGGTGGACAAAACTAGAGGGGTCTGTGATAGGTTTAGCCGGAGAAATACCACTTGAGTACTTTCTAGATGCTATCCAAGGACAAATAAGCCTTCTAAAGAATGCAGATTTTGATATTGTAGAGAAAAATGAAATTTTAGACTTAATAACACAGGTGAAGTCAGCTGTAAGTAGTTTTACTTATTTTGAACCATTTGTTTTATCGCAATAGAAAATATATAAATATTACTTTAATGTTTTATCATAAAAGCTAAGATGTTTTTGGATAATAATAATGAGTATTTCTGTCCTGTTTTTCTTCGTTTTGTTTGCAAGTTGGTTGTTCTCCTCACTGACTACTAACATTTTAAATGGTGTTTTCCAATAGAAAAATATGTATGAAAAGTGTTTTATTGCAGCATTACCGTAATTCTCCTAAAAAATCATTTATCTTATTTGATCAATAGTCCTACGTCACTTCTGGTTTTTGATTATCAACATTTTGACCTGTTACGTCTGTTTGTTTTTTGTTCACACAATGTTGTAAATATGATGAAATTTGATGCTACTGTCATACAAGTGAAAGGTTTAGATAGCTATAAAACCATGTTTAATCCATAATTTTCTACATAAGAAAATGACTGTACCATGTCTGGAATATGACAGCTGTTATCCATTCGTCTGATGTGTTTGAGATTCGAATTTTCCTATATGATTAGGAACTTTTCGTTTTGAATTTTCTTCGGAGTTCAGTATTTTTAGAATTTTACTTTTTATATAAAAGAATTCTAAACCACAGACCTAATGAAATGAAAAGCCAAACAAGGGGCTGGGATAAAATAAGAAAATAATGATTGTATGGCATTGCTAGAAGTGCATCAATTGATCAATTTTATATATTTTTTAATGAATTTTTTTGAAAATTGAATAGCTTTTTGTTTTCTTTGTATTTTATAATGTTTTATATATTTAAAAAAATGTATTTATAGTTATTAATAAATTCATTTTTGTACTTCTTTTTATTTTTTGTGCGAAATGACTTTTTTTAGACTGACACAAAATTAGACGAAATTTCACGAAGCCAAACTGAACTTGTAGATCAAATTGCTGAAATTGTTGATGAAGCAAAGCGCGACATTGTGTGTAAACAGAGAACAGAATCAGTGTTGTTGCAAGACAAACTATTGGATGTATATGTAAGTTCTTGTGCAGACACAAAACTTCAAATTAGATCATTAGGAGAACTACAAAGATCACAAATTGAGGATATTAAACACTTTCAAGAGGAAACATCTGAACATCTGAAGAAAGCAATGCTTGGTGCAGTGGACAAAGGAATAGGTAATATGCCACATCATGTATATGATGTCTAAAATACTGTTAAAAAATCAACAACTCGAAATATTTCTTTAAAATTTGTAATTTAGAAAACTGTTCACTGATTCTAAAGTTCATATTTCCATGCATATACAATGTACGAACTGAATTCGTTGATAATTTTTGTTCCCGAATTATTTGTAACGCCATTATTGTACTTCGATACATTTGGTTGAAGTTCTATAGTGGCTTCTATTGAAGTTTGTCTGTCCTTCACCTAATTTTCGATAGGAACACTCATACCAATAACATTAATATAATTATGAAAGGTAAAATCACAAAAATACTGAACTCCGAGGAATATTCAAACCTTTAAGTCCCTAATCAAACATTTGTTTTTGTCAACAGGCAAAACCAAAAGCTCAACGTAATTGAAAATGAATGTTTTCACAGTATTGATAAAAAAAAAAACAATACACGTATCGTGATAACGTTGCAGATTTCCTTATTTCTCATTTGTTTCTAATGATGTTTTGCCTTTTTTAATTGTTTTTAATAGGAAAGGCGGTAAAATTTCTTAACTAAAGAATGAATGATGAATTAATAATATTATATTTTTCTCTTTTCTAGAAAAATTTATCAAACGAATTGGAAACTTGGTATTCTTGATAACTTGTAATAAAACTAAAGAACTACATCAACACGACAACCTCGTATTTACTGAACCTGACCAGCACAGGAAATCAGAGGAAGCATCATCAACAAACATACCAGGTTTGCTTTGCTTTGTTTATGTCATTAGTAACGTTTGACATTTGATAACGTAATTAATGTATTACTTGTAAAGTATTAAGTCATGGATTTCGAATCAACAACAAACTTCAAACCGAAACTATGAAAGAAAACGCTTAACACTTCTCTCAACTCAATATCCTATTTATCCTTTTTTTTTATCTATTATTGAGAGTATATATAAAGAATGAGAAGCTGTCAGATGTTAAGCTCAATTTTTGTTTAAACAGAAACAAAAGAAACTCAGTCAGAGGCAACACGCGGAGGAGCTGTGATAGATGCAGAACACAACGAATGCTGTATCCCTGTAACAGAAAACAAAAATGGTATTGCAGTGTGCCCTTTTAAACTTAATCAATGCACTTAACATATTTATATGTGTACATATTGATAATAATACACTATGATGATTGCAACATGAAGGTCTTTTAAATTGTAAAAGACTGATAAATGCCACGTTTGGATTAAGGAATCTACTTTGAAAACACATTATAATAAAAGAAAATATTTGATATTTCAAATAAAATTTCCATTATCATACGGAATTCTAAATTTTATATGGTTGTATTTTTACTGGTTCTGTGGCTTGATTTTCTGAACAACTTTTAACTTGTTAACAATCAAGCATAAACCTTTCTTTTACATTATATGAAAGAAACTTGTTATTATCTTTTCATTGCAGTTTGCAAGGTTGAATGGAAAATTGTTACACCAGGAAGCTGGGACGTAGAAAGGATTTCACGTTCATTAAATAAAGTTGCTGCACTTTTGGAGGAGGTTTTTCAGATTGAATTCGTTATGTTAGGATCGTTAATCATCAAAACTAGTGTTCCTTTGAAAATTATACAGAACACGGAATCGTTTGCTGAAGCTGTTGAGTCTTTTCTGATGAAAATATGGAGCGAATCAAGAATTGATACAAGTGAATATCATGTTATCCCAGTGTATTTAACTTTTAATGGTAAGATAATTGTCTATTTTCTTCTAAAATATTGTCTAGTGTGGTTGTATACCTTTATGTTATATCACTTCTGAAACGTTTATAATTGCCCAAATGAGCATCCATTACTGTACAGTTGACACCTGTAATGTATTTATCAAATTATATATCTAGTTATTATAAGAGAGAAGACGTTATTAAAGTCATAATATATTTTATCGGCGAAGTAAGATCATGGCTTCTGTTACAAACCCACAAATAAAGGGTCTTTGGGCAATTGTAAATTAGATGCAAATAAAATAGATAAATAAAATTCAAAATTCAAATAAAAACTAAAATGAAATGCTGAATTGAACCCTGGCAACAGATGTCCAAAATCAAAATGAGAAACTACGTTTCAGGTGGAAATGAAGATTACATAGATTAATGTTCTAAATTAAATAATAATACAGTGATAAATCAAGTTCATCGGAACTGGTGCAGCCTATAAAGTCCGACCTAGTGATGAACTCTGCTAAAAGACTGTCATAACATTATTTATCGGTACACTGTGACTGTTAATCCGTTATCACTCCTCACATGGACGTCGTACTGTAGTTAATTGTGTTTATAGACTGGCGAAGAGTTGTAAATCCAGAAGCCGTGACAGGAGTTCTATGTTATTGTTAAAAACAAGCAGAAATCTGTAAAATAAGACATTAAACAGCAGTATCGAAAAACTAAAAGAGGAGGGATGGGTGGGTTTACATTCATTATGCGTATAATAAACTCAACAATCTGACCTTAGATATATTCAGTTACTTCCTAGCAGACGATTAAAACGTGCACAAAAAGCTGTGTGAGTAATGACGGTTTATTCTAGTGCAAGACCTTAGTTTTGATCACATTATGTATACATAATACAGACAGGGTATGAATGATTTGTTGTGATCATGGTACATGAATAATAGCAATAGATCTAAATCAACTGGTCCCCAGTTACAAGACTGTGAAATTGCTTTATTTAACCGAAACGGCTCGTTTCCAACTTATGACCTGAACCCTGCTAGCTCCAAGGCTTATTTGCTCATATACTGGGTGAGCTCTCTTGCCCAATTCAAATTGGTTGTTAAATAAATATCTAATATAAAAATGCATCAGTTTACCTACTGATATCATTGATATTTACCGTTGATGAAGTTTTATAAAGCTGCGAGATACCATTTTTTTTTTTAATTTATATATATGTATATATATTTGCGAAAGCAAATTTACAGATCTAACATTGTTGGGTTGATGTTTAGACGAGTTGTATATACATTATGTACACAGCCATGTATCACCATCATTGATGGCGATCCGATGGATACATCTGTTGTAGGGTTGTCACTGACTCAGACGTACTTATGAATATAATTATTTTCTGTGACTGTATCTTACATTAATTTGTAGAATCCTTTACTATAGATAATTTAGCTGATCTGTAACAATAACATCTTCATGCCTTATATATCATGTACTGTAGTACGCCGCTAGATTAAAACTGACGTGGAAAGGTAACACATGCCCACCGAAAGCTCTTTTAATGAGAGCCCAGGTGGTCGTGTGGTCTAGCGGGACGGCTGCAGTGCAGGCGATTTGGTGTCACGATATCACAGTAGCATGGGTTCGAATCCCGGCGAGGGAAGAACCAAAAATTTGCGAAAGAAAATTTACAGACTTTTTTAAACTTGTTGGGTTGATGTTTAGACGAGTTGTGTATATATATATATATATATATAATAAAAAAAATTAAATTTGCAAACTACATTTCACATCAAATAATAACAGTTCGTTAAAATATTGTCACTAGCGCTTTCATGCCTTCTGGCAATCTCCAGGCGACGTTTTAACAATGTCCTTGACGACACTGCCGTTGGTAACGTTTATTATGAGAATGATATAATTAGATAAATTGTAAAAATTTCTTCGTGATATGTACACATACTAAAAATGCTCTGAATATAAAATTACTTGCGGGACTATACCTTCTCAGCGTAAATATAAAATAAATCAATGTTGAAATGTTTTCTAATCGGGATGAGATATATAGATAAGAAACGAATTATAAATAGATTAATCTTATTTTTATTCTTATTCGTGGTATGGTCTTTCATAGTAAAAGCAATCCGGATCAATATTGTATTCGCCATTTAGAATCGTTTTCCTTATTATGCTCGAAATTGTACTACTCAAATCATTGTTAAAGCTAAAAATGTCATGTACTGAATTAGCTACATTAAAATTAAAGAATAAAAGATGTACCTGTTTTATTGATGTATTTAGATAAGACATACTGCCACTACTCTGACCGACATACATATAGATGGTCCTGCACAGGTGGCTAAATCAGTTTTCTTTACCCCAATTATAACACCACACATTTTATGCACTAAATAAATATCAAAATGTGTGCAATGCAATTTGGATAACCGAAAAAACAATCGGTTATAAAGACATTACTTCAAAATATGAATTAATATTATTTGAAATAAATATTATAATATATATATCAGAAACATATTGTATTATATTTGTCTGTATATATGCAACGCGATTTGGCTGACCGAAAAACATTCGGGTTATAAAGACATCACTGTAGCTGCCATATCAAACAAGAACTATCTTTAAAAAAGATATCCGACGTATTTTAATTTGAGTATATGTTTAAAACTATCATTTCGATACCTTCAGAAGCACATAAAAAAAAAATGCAGGACCTCTTTAATAAAATCTCCATCTGAATGTAACTACAAGAAATGCTTAACTAAGTCTGGTTCTTTTAAGGCAATAATTAATATATAAGAATATTGTGATGACACCTAAAAGTTTTATTTGTCAAAAAATCTAGTGTCAATAAAAAGAAACAAATATACATTTACTACTTGTTTTAAACTTAATTCGTGGTTACCAAAGCTAGAAACTATTGGTAGTATACGTAGTATCTTTCTGCCAAAGTTAACATTCACCAAAACCCCGCGGAAATCACAAATGCTTAGGTGCATTCTAAAAGTCATGTACGTTCCGAGTACAACAAAGTTAACATTAAAGATTATATAACAGCTGTCATGGATGCAAAGAACTATTGGAGAAACAATTATTTTAATAAAAATATAAATCTTTGTAAGATCTAGTTCAAATATTTATAGTTTTTCACTTGCTTTCCGTCACGATATAATTTTCGAGACGTTTTTTCAAACACAACCAAATCACCCAGCATGACAGCGTTTTGTCCAATCACAGAAAGGATTTTCGAGCATGCGTAGTCTGTTGCCATAGTGAAGCGTCCTTAAGTTCAAAGTGCACAAACCGAAACTATACCGACTACGTCGGGAAAAAAATCAACTAATTTCTTTTAACGGAGGCTCAACTTTGAAATATAATTTACGATTTACGGCTGTCCTAAACACGCTAAAGAACAATAAATGGTACCATTATAAATTAATTAATTGCATTTGATGGTGTTAATGTCGCACAAAGCAACCCCATTATTAAATAATAGTTAATGGAACGATACCATTTTAATCTGCATTACGAAATGTAAATTGAATAGAAATACCTGGAATCTAGTTTTCATATTTTAATACCTCGATAAAAAGATACAAAAATATTAATGTAACTGGAATTAAAACTATGCGATTCAAACATTTATTATACAATCCAACATAAATTAAAATAAATTCGCTCGTATTATAATAACTTTAGTCAAAGATTTGTATATTAAATATAAATCCTTGCTTCAGTAAATTGTCCACTAATGTATACATTATCAAATTGAATGTGACCAATTTTAAATTAATTAATCAATAATCTGTTGAAATTGAAAAATTAATAAAATAAGTATATACATTAATTATGCGTACAATAAACTCAACAATCTGACCTTAGATATATTCAGTTACTTCCTAGCAGACCGTGCATTCAAAATATTGTGAGGAGTGCTTTAGCTGTTAAAATTGATATGCCGTGTAATCGAATTAAGACATGCGCATTACATTGAACTGTGCATGAACTTTCGCAAGTCATGTCTTCCTCTGATAACGCGATCTAACGGTCAAGCCCTTTAAATCGAATTATTAACAAATATCGTTAACAACTTTTTAGGTACAATTCTTTGAATCTATAAATTAACTTGAATGATGTATAGTGTACCAAAACTAATAACGTTAACAAGTAAAACATTGTTGATATATATCAATTTTTGACGTTCAGTGAATGTTTCATTATTTTTAGTTGTTTTATTTTTTATTTTTAATATTTGTGGCAGCGAGCGATAAAACATCAATTAGCACATCAACACAGACAGAACAAAGCGAATGTGAAAATTACGTAAAGCTGAAGACAGAAAACAATATTTTGACAGAACTGGTGGATGATTGTAATAAAACAATTACTGAACTTTCTGGAGGTATTTATAATAGTCATACTTTGATTTGATACCATTCCTTTGAAACAATTAAATGTATGTTTTACTCTAAAAATGGTAAACAGTAATTATCATATAATGTCTTTACATATATTTGGAATGTACGCACGAGCAAGATTGAGATTTGAGCTCACGAACTATTAGCCTGCTCAAAGTTGCCTACCACAAGTCCGTCTTGCAATAAGACGATAGGACAACCTTATAAATCACGAGCCTATAATTCAGTGGTTGTCGTTTGTTTATGTGTTACATAATTGTTTTTCGTTCATTTTTTGTTATATAAATAAGGCCGTTAGTTTTCTCGTTTGAATTGTTTTAAATTGTCATATCGGGGCCTTTTATAGCTGACTATGCGGTATGGGCGTTGCACATTGCTGAAGGCCTTACGGTGACCTATAATTGTTAATTTCTATGTCATTTTGGTCTCTTGTGGACAGTTGTCTCATTGACAATCATACCACATCTTCTTTTTTATATTTATTCATTTCTTTGTTGTCTATATATCTGAAGTTGTTATGGTTGAGAGGAACACATCTCGTTTGAACTATTTTATATTTGTCATTTCGGGGCCTTTTATAGCTGACTATGCAGTTTGAGTTTTGTTCATTGGTGAAGGCCGTACTCGGTATATCAACGAACTTTCTGCATATTTACCTAAATATGCTGTTTTTGCCTAATTCGGTCCAGTACATATAACTAGTGTTTTTGTGATATGCCATAAACCACGCTCTTCCTATGTTCCTTGAAATAGGAACTGCATTTATGTTGTTAACATATATCAGTGATATTCCTCCGCTTTTGTCCGACAAATTATTAACATATGCAACTAATAAGTGTTGTCCCCAAACTGTTGATATACAATACTATAAATGAAAACCAGAAAACGAATACTTATCGTGAATATTTAACGTATATAGACTATAGATAAATAGACATAACTCTTTTTTATTACAAAATAATTGAAGAAAATGTCCAGCAATTATGTTTCTTATCTTTTAATGTGTTTTTGTGTTTCTTGTTAATGAGGTTACACATATACTGTTTTTGTCTATATATAAAAAAGAAAGTCGTGTTCCGCTTGACATAAAATATCGTATGTAAACATGTGAAACTTTTTTTTAAATTACCAAAAAGCAGTTAGTCATGTTAAAATCAACGCATTCTTTCACATAATAGAAAACTAAACGATAGACTAGGATATATCTGTTGTGCACTTATCATTAACAGATATTTGTCAACAACAAAAAAAAACATCAAAAAACAACACTTCTCAAGTTCTGCTTTCATTTATCTAGAGTACAATAAATAGTTCATTGTTGATATAATTCATATAATAATTTTTCTATTCATTTATTTCTATCTTTTTCTTGGTATTCTTTGAATCGTGGTGTTTGTACAGATTAAACTCGTTGAAAATTGTTCTAAGATATAAAACAACTTTGTAATTATATTGATTCATCAGGCTCAACAGAGCATGAGTGTTTCAGACTTTTGTTTTTCTATATTCAACTCAAATAGGAGTTTGCCTTCCAAAACCAACCTGCTGTATATTTCAGTATGCCTGCAAATATCTTAAACTAGTTTTCAATGATTTTTTATCTAGTTAATATGTACCTAATTTGTGATTTACACTTAGTCTATTAATATACATCTCGCTACATTTTTTTCTGGTCAAGCCGTTTAAATCGAATTATTAACAAATATCGTCAAAACAACTTTTTAGGTACCATTCTTTGAATCTATAAATTAACTTGAATGATGTATAGTGTACCAAAACTAATAACGAAAACAAGTAAAACATTGTTGATATATATCAATTTTTGACGTTCAGTGAATGTTTCATTATTTTTAGTTGTTTTATTTTTTATTTTCTATATTTGTGGCAGCGAGCGATAAAACATCAATTAGCACATCAACACAGACAGAACAAAGCGAATGTGAAAATTACGTAAAGCTGAAGACAGAAAACAATATTTTGACAGAACTGGTGGATGATTGTAATAAAACAATTACTGAACTTTCTGGAGGTATTTATAATAGTCATACTTTGATTTGATACCATTCCTTTGAAACAATTAAATGTATGTTTTACTCTAAAAATGGTAAACAGTAATTATCACATAATGTCTTTACATATATTTGGAATGTACGCACGAGCAAGATTGAGATTTGAGCTCACGAACTATTAGCCTGCTCAAAGTTGCCTACCACAAGTCCGTCTTGCAATAAGACGATAGGACAACCTTATAAATCACGAGCCTATAATTCAGTGGTTGTCGTTTGTTTATGTGTTACATAATTGTTTTTCGTTCATTTTTTGTTATATAAATAAGGCCGTTAGTTTTCTCGTTTGAATTGTTTTAAATTGTTATATCGGGGCCTTTTATAGCTGACTATGCGGTATGGGCGTTGCACATTGCTGAATGCCTTCCGGTGACCTATAATTGTTAATTTCTATGTCATTTTGGTCTCTTGTGGACAGTTGTCTCATTGGCAATCATACCACATCTTCTTTTTTATATTTATTCATTTCTTTGTTGTCTATATATCTGAAGTTGTTATGGTTGAGAGGAACACATCTCGTTTGAACTATTTTATATTTGTCATTTCGGGGCCTTTTATAGCTGACTATGCAGTTTGAGTTTTGTTCATTGGTGAAGGCCGTACTCGGTATATCAACGAACTTTCTGCATATTTACCTAAATATGCTGTTTTTGCCTAATTTGGTCCAGTACATATAACTAGTGTTTTTGTGATATGCCATAAACCACCCTCTTCCTATGTTCCTTGAAATAGGAACTGCATTTATGTTGTTAACATCTATCAGTGATATTCCTCCGCTTTTGTCCGGCAAATTATTAACATATGCAACTAATAAGTGTTGTCTCCAAACTGTTGATATACAATACTATAAATGAAAACCAGAAAACGAATACTTATCGTGAATATTTAACGTATGTAGACTATAGATAAATAGACATATCTCTTTTTTATTACAAAATAATTGAAGAAAATGTCCAGCAATTATGTTTCTTAGCTTTTTGTGTGTTTTTGTGTTTCTTGTTAATGAGGTTACACATATACTGTGTTTGTCTATATATAAAAAAGAAAGTCGTGTTCCGCTTGACATAAAATATCGTATGTAAACATGTGAAACTTTTTTTAAATTACCAAAAAGCAGTTAGTCATGTTAAAATCAACGCATTCTTTCACATAATAGAAAACTAAACGATAGACTAGGATATATCTGTTGTGCACTTATCATTAAAAGATATTTGTCAACAACAAAAAAGACATAAAAAAACAACACTTCTCAAGTTCTGCCTTCATTTATCTAGAGTACAATAAATAGTTCATTGTTGATATAATTCATATAATAATTTTTCTATTCATTTATTTCTATATTTTTCTTGGTATTCTTGGAATCGTGGTGTTTGTACAGATTAAACTCGTTGAAAATTGTTCTAAGATATAAAACAACTTTGTAATTATATTGATTCATCAGGCTCAACAGAGCATGAGTGTTTCAGACTTTAGTTTTTCTATATTCAACTCAAATAGGAGTTTGCCTTCCAAAACCAACCTGCTGTATATTTCAGTATGCCTCCAAATATCTTTAACTAGTTTTCAATGATTTTTTATCTAGTTCATATGTACCTAATTTGTGATTTACACTATTAATATACATCTCGCTACATTATTTTCTGGTCAAGCCCTTTAAATCGAATTATTAACAAATATCATCAACATAACTTTTTAGGTACCATTCTTTGAATCTATAAATTAACTTGAATGATGTATAGTGTACCAAAACTAATAACGAAAACAAGTAAAACATTGTTGATATATATCAATTTTTGACATTCAGTGAATGTTTCATTATTTTTAGTTGTTTTATTTTTTATTTTCTATATTTGTGGCAGCGAATGATAAAACATCAATTAGCACATCAACACAGACAGAACAAAGCGAATGTGAAAATTGCGTAAAGCTGAAGACAGAAAACAATATTTTGACAGAACTGGTGGATGATTGGTATAAAACAATTACTGAACTTTCTGGAGGTATTTATAATAGTCATACTTTGATTTGATACCATTCCTTTGAAACAATTAAATGTATGTTTTACTCTAAAAATGGTAAACAGTAATTATCATATAATGTCTTTACATATATTTGGAATGTACGCACGAGCAAGATTGAGATTTGAGCTCACGAACTATTAGCCTGCTCA
This sequence comes from Mytilus galloprovincialis, assembly GCA_037788925.1. NCBI lineage: Eukaryota > Metazoa > Mollusca > Bivalvia > Mytilida > Mytilidae > Mytilus > Mytilus galloprovincialis. Next base: position 55,802,329 of record CM075341.1, read on the forward strand.
AAGTTGCCTACCAGAAGTCCGTCTTGCAATAAGACGATAGGACAACATTATAAAGGCGTTAGACGTATGACCGCAATGGTAGTAGTAGTGTAAGATTGAAGTGATATGCTGTAGTTTGATGTACATGTGCACATAGCCTGAGTCTGTCTAGAACGTTAACCCCGTTCACACAAATATCCATTTCGAGCTCATAACGTCCTCAGTGCATGCCAAAACCTTTACAATACGGGAAACAAAGAGATTCAAGTGCTGAGGTTAAAATAATTCCTTCTCAAGCGTAATGAACTTCTCAAGAGTTTGTTGACCGTAATGGAATATCCGTACCTTTTACCTCAAATTAGACCTCATGATTACATTTTTAATCGGATTTTCTAACATGAACAATACAAAGGGTGCCACATGAGGAGCAGGATCTGCTTACTTCGATCACCTATAGTGTTTGGTAATGTACTTCTTTTTCTTAGTCTTAAGTTTTCTATTTTGTGTTTTGTGGACTGATGGTTTGATTGTTTTAGCCATTGTGGTATCTTTTATAAGACCTATGATGATGAATGTCTCTTTGAAATGTCTTGCCTCTCCTTTTCGAACTTGTTTTGATTTTTTGCTTAGTATTTTGTTGTGACTGAAGATTTACCGAGTATGATATATGCAGGCTAGGGTATGAATGAACAAAGCGTTATTGTAGTTCAGGACTAAACAATTGGTCAATGCTTCATAACTCCGACAAGAATTGTTAAATCCTATTACGCTATAGAAAAGTGATAGACCTATAATGGTTTATAATCATACACATAATGAAAAATTACTACTAAACAGCCACAGTGGAGTTGCATTCATTTCATGTAATACATGGTATGATTCATAGCATATGTTGATGGAAGCTTGAATTTGAAATTTCAGATGAGACTACCTTTCAAATATAAATGTGTAACACATTGACGGATGTACGGAAAATTTTATATAACATATATCCAATATCTAAAAATCCAAAGTATGTGAGTACAGAACTGATCAACTAATTTGTAATGGCCAGCCTCCACTCTGCCTTCTTCAATGCGATAGATCGTCATAGGTCAAGGCCGTTTTGCTTTGTTGATTAAAAAAAAAACAATGAATTAAAGTTGTGATGAAAGAAACACATAATTTCAATAAAACATTTTTTTTTTAATTTATCTTAGGAGTTACTTCCAAGCAACACGTGAACAAGTGAGTTTTTTGTTATCTGTGTGCTATTATTTGTTTCTATGAAAAAACACAGTGTAAAAAACCCACAGCTTTAGGATATTTCTAGTTTGCTTGATGTCCCAATCGATCTCAATTATACCACAAATACAGTTACATGTAGTTTAATTTGGAACAATATATATGTTTTGAAACATAGGAGATGCTAAACAATATAAGCACGATGGAATACAACTTGTATTTCTTATCAGGAGTTTTTACTAATATGATGATGCCTACAACTAATGTTGTTGTTCATGCATTTAACTATCTATATATTGCTAGGTTCGTGTTGATTAACTTTTCTGCACAGATCTACTGATAGGTGTGTGGTCTTTCCGTATTTATCTGTAGTTAATATATTGTTCTTTCGTATTTCTTAATGGTCATTATACTGTATCTACTTTATTTGACCTATTTCAATTTAAAATTTATAATTTAAAGTTGTTAATCTGCTAAAGAAAGAAGACCAAAATGGAAAAAAAAACGATATGTGTGTAGGTCCACTTTTTTGAAAACAGGAAGATATCGTACCATATGCCACACTTTTATCGTCTCAGTTTTAAATTCTGTGAACAGTTGTCTTTCGATTACAGAATATCCTTTTTTTTTCAGTGCATGAACTGTTCATGAACTTGTTATCCCTTAAAGACTGATAGGTAAACATGTATAAATTCTGAAGAAACATGTATTTGTATAGACAAATATGGTAACATCTTAATTTTGTAAATATGTATGAGGTTCAAAAGTATTTATTTTAACATGACAAGTACACTTTAAAAAGTAACAAATGCTTATAACATGTATAAGTGACAAAAAAGTATTACTTGTGGGGATTTTGTGGATCCATTATTTTATTGAAAAAACAAATAGTTTCCTTTTTTGTATTTGAGGTATTTCATATAAAAGGTAATGTTTTTTTTTTATATTTCTGACCCCCCCCCTTTCCCTTAAAAAAAAACACACAATTGATTCATGCATTTTGTTTAATTTATATTTCATTCGGGAGTTTTACGAGGTATGTGACATGGCTTCAAATTTAAAACAAACACAAATATATGACGAAGTCTAATAAATTTTGAGATTATCAGCTGACTATATTTTTCTATTTTCAGTTGTAGTGTATGTTATGTTCCCAGTAAGTCAATCGTCCAGTGTTGCTTCCGATGTAACAAACCTATGTGTAGTGCTTGTTCTTTACGACACAAAAACGAAGCAATCCACGTCGCAAACACTTTTATGCTTGGAGATCTGAGAATATCAGACATCAAATCATTACGCGGTGGACGATTTGTTCTTGCCGATGATTGTTTCAATTTCCTAGTAAGTTGTAATATGACAGATCAACAGGAAAAATTGCAGTTGCCTGGTCAGCCATGGTGTATCGCTGTTTTGGACGATACTTCCGTTGCCGTTACTTTGCCTTGGGAGAAACAGATTTTAATTGTTCAAGTGTTACGAGACTTAACATTAACAGTTTTGCATGCAATCAGTGGATGTGAACGATATTTTGGAATAGATTTGATACAAGAAAATCTGTTGGTCGTTAGTTGTGAAAGCGACGAACTGATAATTTTGGATACTTTAGGGGAAATCCAATTTTCAGTAAAAATCGATTCCATTCCTTATTACTTCTGTACAGACCGTAAACATCGTGTATTTTATACTGACAACGTGAACAACAGCGTGGTATGTATAGACACGTCAGAAAACACAATGTTTAAAATTGTTCACCCATCCATGAAAGGACCAGATGGAATAACAACTGACGACTGTGGACACCTATTAGTTATATGTACAAAGTCTCATAACATAATAAAAATTAATCCCGATGACCAAAATGTTGAAATTTTGTGCACTCTAGGATTGCATGCTTTTGATGTATCATGTGTACCACATATATGTTATGATGCAGTAGTGAAATCTATCTTAGTGGGTATGAAAAACACTGTCGATTTTTTTTGCAAGCAGTAATGTTTTAAATTTTGCCTTTGGTGATTAGATACACCTTTTAAAAAATGATTTGTATTGTTTGGATGACTATAAAATGTATTTCTGTTGATTGTTATTTCTTGTTTGATCAATTTGTGTAATGTTTAATAATCTATTCAAATATATTTATCACTGTATAGTACAGTTCTTTATCCTTTGTTAGATACTTGACCGGTTCGTTTCTGGCATCTAGTGTATACCCGTATCATCCGGAGCAAACGATTTTTTATAGTTAGATAAAACCATCACTGAAATGGACCGGAATGCACCTATTGAAATTGACCGACGATTCAATTTCCAAGATGGCGGAAAAGTTGTACGTGTGAATAAATTTGATTTAGAACACGAATAAATCGAAACAATTATTATATGAAACATTTTCCAAGTCTGGAGTTTAATTTACTGAAATACAAGTAAAACCAAAGACCAAATTATGTTAATTGATTATTTATCAACAGCACCTCAGATTATGTAAAGTACGTTTTGTATTGGCACACAAGTTTGATGCGCGAGTTTGAAGCCTAGAAGGATGGAGGTTCACAAATAACCACAAACACATATTGCGATTGTTGTTTTTTATTGCAGTCCAGCCTTAGTCTCTTTATATAATGACGGGACACTAACATTAACTCATTATTGAGACACGAGATTTTAATATCTTTATAAATAAATGTCACAAATGACAGATATATCAAAGACCTATAATTTAAACACACACAATCATTTTCACATAAACAGTAATGCGATTATTTGTAACTAAATAGAATCCACACAAAACAAGTAAAGCTACATGAGATAGATATGAATTGGTATAATTTTGTGATCGGCAAATGCAATAGACATGAATGGTTTGGGTATACATGTAATTTCGAGGTACACCCTCTCCCTTTCCCTGACTCCTGCTTGCATATTCACATAGAAAATTGCAATAAAGTAACGAGAGGTATTATATTTCTTTAAAAAAAACGCCGTAAGGAAATTGTCTGATGATTCCATCATATCCACGAAAACGCAAGTTGCCGCACAATTACCCTTCAATCGAATAATTTGTATCTACAGTTGTACACCGAACTGGTCAAACACAAACCGACCCAATCACTGAAGTGTGACTGGAGCAAAGTGGCGATGTTCTAATTGTTTCTTCAGAAAACATTACAAATACATGAATAATGTATGCCGACGGACAACATCTCCAATGATTTTAAAGTCACGGTTATATTTTTAACTAACAGAATGGAAAAATAACAATGTAAGTTCCTATTTTTTTCGACTCAAAACCGACCCTTGCACTAAAGGACACCAAACCCCTTGTTTCCTCTACCTTCAATTAAAGCTAAGTATTATTGAAAATATTTGTATCAACTTCAATAAAAAGGAAATATAATTTATATGATATTGAAAAGCAAATCACGCCGTACAATTAGATATTAAAATTAAATAATTCAACGATTTTTCAAAAATCAAACCTGCCAATATCTCTAACATGAAATTAAAATGCAGTGCTAAACATTAATTTTGCTGATGATAATTTGATACAATTTGCCACATTTTTAATGTGCTTGATGTACAGTAGTTGTCGTTTGTTTATGTAATTTATAAGTGTTTCTCGTTTCTCGTTTTTTTTTATATAGATTAGACCGTAGGTTATAACGTTTGAATGTTTTTACACTACTTATTTTGGGGGCCTTTATAACTTGTTGTTCGGTGTGAGTCAATGCTCCGTGTTGAAGGCCGTACTTTGACCTATAATAGTTTACTTTTATAAATTGTTATTTGGATGGAGAGTTGTCTCATTGGCACTCATACCACATCTTCCTATATCTATTGAAACATTCGAATAGAAAAATATCGCTATCTATGTATAATTAGCCTGTCATTTACAGACAACATTATTCTGATTATATAATGGTGTTTGTACAGAGTGTTGTTCTCGACCATTTTTTTCTTCGTGTGGGGAATATAATAGTTAAAATTTCTAACGATTAGTTATTATCAAAAGTAGATGTGGTTTGATTGCCAATGAGACAACTCTTCACAAGAGATCAAATGACACAGAAATTAACAGCTTAAAGTCACCGTATTACCTTCAAAACAGATGATGGAGGTGAGGGTGTTCTGTTGTACTATACAATATATTTGGTAACTCCTGTCATCATGCTTTGTGCATTATCAAAATATGGCAGATGTAATCTACAGTCCGTTTCTTAGTATGTTGGTGTGTGGCTTTTCTTGTACTTCAGTGTTTCTATTGTTCCGATGTGTTCAACTCATAATTGATGTGTTTCCCTTAGTTTTTTACCAAGATTTGTGTTTTGCTTTATCGAATCATGACCTCATGGACAGCGGTTAACTATTGTTGCCATTATTCGTAAATGACAATTCGGTTTGCGGTTATTGAAGACGTAAGTAAATTAACAAAATATGTATAATACCTCTTATCAACAACATTTAAATATGAAATTTCTTTTCAAATGTGTAGAAATTTTATGGATTTATAAAGAGACAAGGTGATTCATTTTGTGGTTTGCTATTATTATTGTCGAACCTGATTTACGTACCCTGGGTGTATACCTTGATCATGAAGAGACTTATAGTTATTCCAGTCAATATAATAAAAAACGAGCCTTAGACGAGTAAAATATTACTGTTTAAATCAAATATCGGGAGTTGATATCAAACGATATCTTATTTCAACATGTTGTCAAATATATATATCTTCGATCAACATTCTCATTGTATTAAATAAAAAAAGACCACGCAAATCGTTCATCCAGTCTGACGAAATATATCCTGTTAAGGTTTCAAACTTTTTACAACTTTGAGTATGCTTCAGAATTTGAGAAAATTTGACCAAAAGAAATGAGAATGTGTTTTGTATATCATTGAAACAATCGTATATGGCCCTTGCCATGGACGAAAGGAAACACAATATCGTCTCATGATGTTAGATAAGCCATTCAAATTTTTAAGTATCACTTTTTCGTATCAGACAACTTACAGAAAAATATCCGGTTTAAAGAAATGGATGACAGGACACAGGCATAAGCGAATCATGACAGATATTATTACTTAATTAATAACGAGGAAAAGACTATAATGATGTTAACAAAACACCATATACATGTAGCATGTTTAGAAAATTAGATGTAGGAACATGAACCCAACACACATATATTTTCGTTTTTTTTATATTATTAAATGCTTGGCTTTCAATTATCTGGTTGTGAGCGTTTTGACCGAAAATAAATTTGGAAAAGCGCACGATGCAAATAGATATATAAAGTGTTATTTCTAGTTTAAAAGTTTATAATAACGGATGCCATATGTGAAACGGTATATGCTTGCACTTCCATATCCCATAACATTAACCGTAGTGTGGTGCTCGTGTTGATCTGTCTTTAGTTTTATTAGTTGTGTTCTAAAAACCGTTGTTTGTTGTTTTGTTGTTTTGTGCTTTTTGTCATGGAGGAATGAGTTTTTCGACGACTTATGAGTGTTAATGTTATTTTGATATCTTTGCCTCTCTGTTAATGCTGTTTAACTATAGACGTAAAGTTCCCGAGAGTCTAATTTGATCAGTTGTCGGCATTGATTAGATTTTTAACACTCTTACAAAAACTTCTCATGTATTATCGTTATTATATATTCGTTGAGTTTATATATTTGGCGTTGAACTTTCCTAATTAAGATTTCCCAGAAAGGTGCAACGGAAGCTTTAAATTGTATATTTTGTTCAATTCTGTAGGTCGATTTGCTTTGCTGGTAGATTACCCTGAGGGTATCACCAGCCTACTGATCAGTGATCAGATAAAGGTGGCCTTTGGAGTATAAATATTTTTCTTTTAAGGCCTCGGTGATTAAAAAGATGTTCATGAGTTTCTGTAACATAAAATCATTTAGTAGTAAATTAGTTTTATCATGAAATTTGTGAGGTATACATCATTTAGACAGCAAGTACCCATATAACATGTGTGAAAAATACATACAATAAAAAAAGTGTACGTACTAAAGATTGCCATTGATATTATCAATAGTCATAATTACATTTATCGGTCAATGCATTTCACAGACGGCCAAGGTTGAGACACAACGTCTATAAGATAAAAGATATGAAAAACAAACAACGTAAGGTAACTTGAATACGCAAAGATATAAAACTTATTTGTACCCACTTCACAGTGACTGTCACAAGATATTAAGGTAATATGTTTCATATGTGAATTTTTATGTTATTACTTTTACCAACAACAACAAAAAAAACACAAATACATATCGTAATACGATCATTTAAAATAAATCAAATTGATATGACATGATTAGTCATTTATGAATACAACATGTTTTTTTTCAAATTTTAAACAAAAGAGTAACATTTTGCGGCGCCTAATAATCTTCTTTATCTCAACATTTAAACTATTCAGAAGGGTACACAAAGTATTCTAATACGTCAGTTTTTATATTTGATAGCGTATAACTATGACGTCACATTGTTCATATACCATACAAGATTGTTAGGCGCAAAATGTTACTCTTTTGTTTAAAATTAGAAAAAAACCATAGCAACGAAAAATTCGGACTGATGACTCTCCTTGGAAAATGACTGGTGGAACGAGGATTAAACTAGTGTGTATAGCTAGCTTAACCCCTCAATTGTATGACAGTTGCATAAAATTCTATTATATTGACAACACTGAGTGAGCAAGGATACAAAGTATAAAATTGGGTCATAGCAGTCATTATTGTGTTATAATCATAATCACTGTAAACACAAACAATTTTGGCACCAAAGAAAAACAAAATTGCACGAAGACACTCTATAGACAAAGCTCAAAAGCAAAATTGTTAGACTAGATACAGAAAATAACCACGTCACAACGGCGGGTGTATAAATGCCAAGCCATCCCAAAATATTTTACAAAACATAGACTAAACAACAAATGTTAAAAATGTGCCAAAAAAAAAATACAAAAAACACAGTTACACGTTATTTATATGATAAATAGTGTCAGTACATATAACCTATACTTCAAGACCATCATGTATCAATTGTGAACTTGAAACGGAATATTTATCTACGAGATCTAGGTATCTCTGGATGATTTTTTTCTTAGACATTAACTCTGGTTATCAACTTTCTACTCAGATATTGGGGACGTTTTATAAAATCTGAATAGCAGCTTAAAGTTCCTGAAGACCGAATGAATTGCACTATGATAATCATCGCCTTAGTTATAATAATTTAAGCATCGATATGAGATATAAATAACCCGTATAAATGCAAATAAAACACCTTTATTTTGTCTGTCTTGCTTTGAATTAAGTTAGCGCGTAAAAACATAATATAAAACTGCAGAGTATTTCTGTTGGTGTATTTCTTATGTATGTTTGTCCCGTGATGATGACTGCATCTATATGTAAGGTAGCTCCGTAAGAATATGGGAATGTGTTGTGTGGATTGCTTTCAAAGGTATCGATAAAACGCTTGAAATCATTTTAATCACCAGAAGATTCTATTAAAATTATCTTATCAGTTGTAGTTAACAAAAGTGACATAGTATTTGTTTGTGCAAGTCTTGTGTTCAAGACTGAAGTTATTTAGGTATAATCGTGGTGCTATTTAGACAAATATAGTGATCTTTACTGAGTCATGCTAGTGAACAATTCAATCATATACGAATAGTACAGTTGTTATCTATTCGTTAGATGTGTGTGAGCTTTAGATTTTGCCATTTGATTACGGACTTTCCGTTTTAAATTTGTCTCGGAGTTTTTATTTTACTTTTTTTATAGTAATATTTGAAGACAAGTTATTGAATATATAAGATATTTATTCTGCATTCTTAAACTTAATGAACGAGAAAGTCACCATTGATTTTAAGATGGTCTACAAATTTGTGAAGTTCAAACGTAGACAATGCTCAAAGTAACACACATTGACAGAATTAGAACATTTATGCATTGTTATCGATTGTTGAAATATGTATAATTGTTATATAGGGCAATAATATCAGGTATGTGTATGCTGTGATCTACACTATCAAATTTGTTCTAGTGACATTTACATAATAATCATTAGGTCTTTCCACCTTTCCGTGGAAAGACCTATTGAATTTGTTCTGATTATTATTAGGTCTTTCCACCTTTCCGTGGAAAGACCTATTGAATTTGTTCTGATTATTATTATTATTATTATTTTTTTTTTTTTTTTTCTTCCGCCTAATTTTTTTTCTTGCGTATTATTGATGTTTCAAAAGATGTCGCTTAGATATTTGGAATATGGTATCGTATAGTTTATACGCTTTAAAAATTTACAACTGTGTAACAAAATACTTTACGTTGTAAGAGTTATCTCCCCAAACACTGTTTTTCTTGTGGCCACTACTCCTTCGCAACCGTTAAAGATTACGACAAATTTATTTTACCAAATTGCTCGTTACATCTTCAGGATTAGGATATTCATTTGGACCGAAGCTTTACGGAGACTCCATATGAGAGTTATTCCCCCTTTTCCCTTAAATTAAGTGATATGCATTTCTAAATGGTAAACCATAAGTGATAAAGACATAGGGTCTTTAGATTTGGGGTCCTTGGTCGAAAATAATAAAAATGAGGTCAAGGTCAAAGGTCAAGGTCATATTCTAAATTTTGATTTTGGCTTATTTTCATTTATTTTCAAATACCTTATGACATATCGACAAATAATTTTTCATAAATTGTTAGTTGCGACATGTCCTTACTTGTATATTTTGATTGAAAGGGTGCGCAGACAATAAATAGGAGTTTTTGCCCATCTTACATTTAGAATTACGCGTAAAGTGATATTACTAATAAACCAAACATATTAAAGACCTTGGGTCTTTTGATTTAAGGTCCTTGGTTTGTGAACTTGAAATTGAGGTCAAGGTCATAGGTTAATATGACGTTCTAGATTTTGACCTTTGCTTTAAATTCATATAAATACATCATACAGCCATAGGAACTAACATTTTAAACTGATTTTTAATATTTCAATATCAAAAAAGATCTTTTCTAGTGGAAAGACCTACAATTGTTCTCTGAACAATTGGTTTTTAATTATTATTATTTTTTTTTTTTTTTCTTCCGCCTAATTTTTTTACTTGCGTATTATTGATGTTTCAAAAGATGTCGCTTAGATATTTGGAATATGGTATCGTATAGTTTATACGCTTTAAAAATTTACAACTGCATAACAAAATACTTTACGTTATAAGAGTTATCTCCCCAAACACTGTTTTTCTTGTGGCCACTACTCCTTCGCAACCGTTAAAGATTACGACAAATTTATTTTACCAAATTGCTAGTTACATCTTCAGGATTAGGATATTCATTTGGACCGAAGCTTTATGGAGACTCCATATGAGAGTTATTCCCCCTTTTCCATTTAATTAAGTGATATGCATTTCTAAATGGTAAACCATAAGTGATAAAGACATAGGGTCTTTAGATTTGAGGTCCTTGGTCCAAAATAATAAAAATGAGGTCAAGGTCAAAGGTCAAGGTCATATTCTAAATTTAGATTTTGGCTAATTTTCATTTATTTTCAAATACCTTATGACATATCGACAAATAATTTTTCATAAATTGTTAGTTGGGACATGTCCTTACTTGTATATTTTGGTTGAAAGGGTGTGCAGACAATAAATGGGAGTTTTTGCCAATCTTACATTTAGAATTACGCGTAAAGTGATATTACTAATAAACCAAACATATTAAAGACCTAGGGTCTTTTGATTTAAGGTCCTTGGTTTGTGAACTTGAAATTGAGGTCAAGGTCATAGGTTAATATGACGTTCTAGATTTTGACCTTTGCTTTAAATTCATATAAATACATCATAAAGCCATAGGAACTAACATTTTAAACTGATTTTTCATATTTCAATATCAAAATAGATCTTTACTAGTGGAAAGACCTACAATTGTTCTCTGAACAATTGGTTTTTAATTGTGTCTGTATTTTTTCTTTGTATACAATGTACACTCAGCGAGAAAAAAATGTATAAAAAAAAATTATTATTCATGACAAAAATGCTACAAGGTTTTAGTGAGATTTTAATCTCAGAAAATTACTACTGTCTGTACCTTAACAAGAAAAAAATAGGACAATATCAAGCCTGAAGTATTTTATCGATGTTTAAATCTCACAAAATTAGGTCAACCGTTTTATTCTGGAGATATTTGTTACTCTATAAACGTTTTGATTGTTTGTTTGTTTTTTTATTCAAGGTACAATAGTGGTCTGATCATTTTATCTCCTCCGTTGTCACGTCAATTGTTTTAAAAATAATTTTAGTTAAAAGGCTTTACCAAGTCTTTGCTATTTCACGATCAGATCTGTCTGCATGGTATAACAGTTCATTTGCATTCGATACAGAAAATAGATATTTTTCGTGTCTAAAAAAAAAAATAATCAAGGTTTCATATCTACTTGCAAATTCAGTTTCGAATTAATTGACTGCTTGCTTAACATAATCAGTGAGTATTTGTATCATATCGAAATCCTAAAACACCAGCTGTAAGAAAAAGTACAATATTGAACTTGCAAAATTTGTCATCCATTCATATAGTATCGGTTCTACGCTCTCACCACTAGTAAAAAACTCTGAAAAAATTAAACAATATATTTTAGGTAATTTTCAGTCTTTCAGTCAATTTGACGTTTCCTTTGCGGTAAATTTAGTTCCGTTTATTCACGTTATTCACAGACTGTCGAGTAGTTATTATTAACCTATACACATCGACATCATATTGCACTGTGTTGAAAAGATACGTAACATAAGTTTTAAAATTGATTGAATTATTAATTTTACATACTTAACGAATGCAGTTAAGATCGAAATGACCGATCAAAACTGAAATGCATTATCTTGTGCACTCTGACTAATGCCAACTATATATGGTCCATTAATTTCATCTATTACCCTAAAAGGCAATGCATGGACTTGATTGGTGATTTTTTTTAAATATATTAAATGTATGTAGTGTTTTATCTTAAGAGGGTACTCTAAAACAGTTAGTGGAGCTGGCTCAGGCAGCTTCAAAAACGTGTGAAATTTGTGTGTGTAGTCCAGGGCATAACTACTGCGAACAGTGTGACCAGTTATTTTGTGATGGATGTAAAGTATCACATATGCGATCAAAGATGGCCATGAACCACACATTTTTGAGTGGCAATAATGTCACCCCGCAAGTGAAACAATACTGCAAAGAACATAACGAAAGTTTCATTTACTACTGCAAGGAATGTGATGTGCCGATATGCAAAATATGTGTGATTCAAAATCATAAATCCCATGATTTTGCTGAAATTAAGGAATCGACTGAAGGTGTTAATGAAGAAGTTAAAGAAGCCATTGACACGAAGATCAGAGACCTCCAATCAAATATAGCAGAGATAGAGCAAATTTCAAATAAATATCAGGCTGATGTTTGTGAAGTCATTCAGACTATAAGACAAGAAGGAATGCAACTAGTGAAGCTGATAAATAAGAAAGTTAAAGGTCTTGTCAGGTCATTGAAAGATCAAGAAACCAAAAAAATAAAGACTTTACAGTCTTTAGATACTGCGTTCAAAATTAGTTTGGATAAGGCAATGGAACAGCACAAATCATTTGAAGAAACACAAAGGATGACAGATACAACTAAAAAGCTAAAAAAAGTAAAACAAATTAAATCACAAATAGATTTTATAAAAATAAACCGGGTTCCTGAGATGCCATTTGTCAAATATGCTAGCAAAAAAAAACCAAGCAGTGAAATAGAGAAACTTTTCGGGGACTTAACATTTGGGTAAGTTTGTTTTGATAATTAATTCCTAAGAATTATTTTGAAGACACTGCTATTAGTCTTTCTGTTTAGTTTTATATGGCAAGTCATGTCAGTCCTATCAGGTAAAATTATATATCAGTGCAAAGTACAACAAAACTTTATCCTGTTGATAGTTAGTTTTGGTCACCCTTACCTAAACTATTATTATATGTATATGAACGTAGAATGGACGCTTTCTTGGAGTGATTCTTTTTAAATGACACATCAGAACATAGTCTAAGACCGTGTTCACACCAACCGTCATGTACAGGAAACATGTTAACAATTAGTTTAATGTAACGTACACTGGTTTCACATGAAAGTGTGTTCACATCTATACACCTGGTTTAATTACATGTACGCGAGATTTGTTCAAACTTATAAACTATATGTCATTTAATCGTAATCGAGTGTTCAAATTTCTCGAAGAAACTTTCTAGCAATTGGGAGCTACCATTTGATTTTTTTTGGGGGGGGGGGGGGGGGGGGCTGAGAATGAAATTTGAAAGGCAGGACTGGTGTTTTGAGGGAAAAAAGTCAGGATGAGCAAAAGACAGCATGACAACTTAGGTATAACAAGTAAGGTTTAAAACTAAGAAATAAAGGCATCACCCGAATAGAATGAAAATAAAAAGGCAGGACAGAAATTACAAAATAAAAAAAATGCAAGACATCATTTTTCATCCTATAACCCCCCCCCCCTCCCCCCCAAGCCCCCTTTCTTTTATAATACTAAAATGGTAGCTCCCTTATGAAAGCCTTTTTGATGAATTGCAGTATGTCAAAGATACTCAAGATGTCTCGATTACGCAATAAGATTTCGAATATATACACGTACATTCGCAAAGACGCAACATTTAAAAAGATATATATTTATATAGCGAGTTGATGATTTTGTGAAATGTATTTGTGCTTTTCTCATTTCTTTGGGTTTGCTTGAATAAAATGGTCACGAGTTTGAACCTAGAGTTAATTGTATTTTTTTATTTTTAAGTGTATTTTACCGGATCTGAGATACTATTTACTACACACTGTTTGTAGTTATGCATTTATGATTGAACTGTTGATTGAGTAAAGACCAGTGACATATATTTCTGTGTAAGTCCAGTCGATTCGAGAAGACATTTTAAAATGAATTATGTGTTTGCCAATGATGATGCTTTTGGTTTGATAAGGGGTTAATAAAGCTACCAAATGCTGATTTTTTTTATAACAAAACATTACACATGATACATCCAGTTTAGACAAATAATTCGGTAAAAAAACTTGATTAATAATTCTTATAAATATCAATTTTATTCAAACAACGGTTCTTCTTTAAATAGACATGGTAAAATTCATGTTTTAAATGCCTTGTTTTGTGTACACTTAACTCACACAAGCCCTTCATTGACTATCGACTGCATGAAGACAAAACAGGATTTAAACTACATGTAAACATTGAGTTTTATCAATGGAACGTTATTAGGTCTTTCCATCTTTCCGTGGAAAGACCTATAGGTTTTGTTCTGATTATTATTATTAGGTCGTTCCACCTTTTCGTGGAAAGACCTATTGAATTTGTTCTGATTATTATTTTTTTTTTCTTCCGCCTAATTAATTTCTTGCGTAATATTGACGTTTCAAAAGATGTCGCTTATATATTTGGAATATGATATCGTAAAGCGTATGCGCTTTTAAAACTGACAACTGCGTAACCAAATACTTTACGTTGTAAGAGTTATCTCCCAAAACATAGTTTTTCTTGTGGCCACTACTCCTTCGCAACCGTAAAAGATTACGAAAAATTTATTTTACCAAATTGCTCACTATATCTTCAGGATTAGGAGTTTAGGTTTGACCGAAGCTATCCGGAGACTCCATATGAGAGTTATTCCCCCTTATGTATTTGATATAAGTGATTTGCATTTCTAACTGGTAAACCATAAGTGATAGAGACCTAGGGTCTTTTGATTTGAGATGCTTGGTCCAAAAAAAATAAAATAAGGTCAAGGTCAAAGGTCAAGGTCACATTCTAAATTTTTATTTTGGCTTATTTTTACTAGTTTTCAAAACCTTATAACATATCAACATTTTATTTTCACTAAATTGTTAGTTGCGACATGCCGTTACTTATAAATTTAGGTTGAAAAGGTGCGTAAACAATAAATAGGAGTTTTCGCCCATCTTATATTTAGAATTATGCGTAAAGTGATATAACTCATTTACCATACATAATAAAGACCTAGGGTCTTTTTTTGAGATCCTTGGTTTAGGACCTTGAAATTGAGGTCAAGGTCAAAGATAATTTGCACGTTCTAGATTTTGACCTTTGCTTTAAATTCATATTTATACATCATAAAGGCATAGGAAATAACGTTTAATACTGATTTTTAATATTTTGATAACAAAATAGATATTGACTGGTGGAAAGACCTTCAATTGTTCTCTGAA
Organism: Mytilus galloprovincialis; assembly: GCA_037788925.1. Taxonomy (NCBI): domain Eukaryota; kingdom Metazoa; phylum Mollusca; class Bivalvia; order Mytilida; family Mytilidae; genus Mytilus; species Mytilus galloprovincialis. Next base: position 55,817,800 of record CM075341.1, read on the forward strand.
CAATTGGTTTTTAGTTATTAGGTCTTTCCACCTTTCCATGGAAAGACCTATAGGTTTTGCTCTGATTATTATTATTAGGTCTTTCCACCTTTCCGTGGAAAGACCTATAGGTTTTGTTCTGATTATAATCAGAACAAATTCAATAGGTCTTTCCACGGAAAGGTGGAAAGACCTATTGAATTTGTTCTGATTATTATTAGGTCTTTCCACTTTTCCGTGGAAAGACCTATTGCTTTTGTTCTGATTATTATTATTAGGTCTTTCCACCTTTCCGTGGAAAGACCTATAGGTTTTGTTCTGATTATTATTAGGTCTTTCCACCTTTCCGTGGAAAGACCTATTGAATTTGTTCTGATTATTAAGTCTTTCCACTTTTCTGTGGAAAGACTTATTGTTTTTCTTCTGATTATTATTATTATTATTAGGTCTTTCCACCTTTCCGTGGAAAGACCTATAGGTTTTGTTCTGATTATTATTATTTTTTTTTTCTTCCGCCTAATTTTTTTCTTGCGTAGTATTGATGTTTCAAAAGATGTCGCTTAGATATTTGGAATATGATATCGTATAGTTTATACGCTTTAAAAATTTACAACCGCGTAACAAAATACTTTACGTTGTAAGAGTTATCTCCCCAAACACTGTTTTTCTTGTGGCCACTACTCCTTTGCAACCGTTAAAGATTGCGACAAATATATTTTACCAAATTGCTCGTTACTTCTTCAGGATTAGGATATTCATTTGGACTGAAGCTTTACGGAGTTATTCCCCCTTTTCCATTTAATTAAGTGATATCCATTTCCAACTGGTAAACCATAAGTGATAGAGACCTAGGGTCTTCAGATTTGAGGTCCTTGGTCCAAAAAAACGAAAATGAGGTCAAGGTCAAAGGTCAAGGTCATATTCTAAATTTAGATTTTGGCTTAATTTCAATTATTTTTAAATACCGTATGACATATCGACAAATATTTTTTCCAAAATTGTTAGTTGCGACATGTCCTTACTTGTATATTTTGGTTGAAAGGGTGCGCACACAAGAAATGGGAGTTTTTGTCCATCTTACATTTAGAATTACGCGTAAAGTGGTATTACTCATTAACCAAACATATTAAAGACCTAGGGTCTTTTGATTTAAGGTCCTTGGTTTGTGACCTTGAAATTGAGGTCAAGGTCATAGGTTTATACAACGTTCTAGATTTTGACCTTTGCTTTAAATTCATATAAATACATCATAAAGCCATAGGAACTAACATTTGAAACTGATTTTTCATTTTTCAATATCAAAATAGATCTTTACTAGTGGAAAGACCTACAATTGTTCTCTGAACAATTGGTTTTTAATTATTATTATTTTTTTTTTCTTCCACCTAATTTTTTTCTTGCGTAGTATTGTTGTTTAATAAGTTATCGCTTAGATATTTGGAATATGATATCGTATAGTTTATACGCTTTAAAAAATTTACAACTGCGTAACAAAATACTTTACGTTGTAAGAGTTATCTCCCCAAACACTGTTTTTCTTGTGGCCACTACTCCTTCGCAACCGTAAAAGATTACGACAAAATTATTTTACCAAATTGCTCGTTACATCTTCAGGATTAGGATTTTAATTTTGACCGAAGCTATCCAGAGACTCCATATGAGAGTTATTCCCCCTTATGTATTTGATATAGGTGATATGCGTTTCTAACTGGTAAACCATAAGTGATAGAGACCTAGGGTCTCTTGATTTGACATCCTTGGTCCAAAAAAAATGAAAATAAGGTCAAGGTCAAAGGTCAAGGTCATATTCTAAAATTTGATTTTGGCTTATTTTCACTTATTTTCAAATACCGTATGAAATATCGACAAATATTTTTTCCTAAATTGTTAGTTGCGACATGTCCTTACTTGTATATTTTGGTTGAAAGGGTGCGCATACAATAAATGGGAGTTTTTGTCCATCTTACATTTAGAATTACGCGTAAAGTGGTATTACTCATTAACCAAACATATTAAAGACCTTGGGTCTTATGATTTAAGGTCCTTGGTTTGTGACCTTGAAATTGAGGTCAAGGTCATAGGTTAAAAGGACGTTATAGATTTTGACCTTTGCTTTAAATTCATATAAATACATCATAAAGCCATAGGAACTAACATTTTAAACTGATTTTTCATATTTCAATATCAAAATAGCTCTTTACTAGTGGAAAGACCTTCAATTGTTCTCTGAACAATTGGTTTTTAATTATTATTAGGTCTTTCCACCTTTCCGTGGAAAGACCTATTGAATTTGTTCTGATTATTATTATTATTATTATTATTTTTTTTTTTTTTCTTCCGCCTAATTTTTTTTCTTGCGTATTATTGATGTTTCAAAAGATGTCGCTTAGATATTTGGAATATGGTATCGTATAGTTTATACGCTTTAAAACTTTACAACTGTGTAACAAAATACTTTACGTTGTAAGAGTTATCTCCCCAAACACTGTTTTTCTTGTGGCCACTACTCCTTCGCAACCGTTAAAGATTACGACAAATTTATTTTACCAAATTGCTCGTTACATCTTCAGGATTAGGATATTCATTTGGACCGAAGCTTTACGGAGACTCCATATGAGAGTTATTCCCCCTTTTCCATTTAATTAAGTGATATGCATTTCTAAATGGTAAACCATAAGTGATAAAGACATAGGGTCTTTAGATTTGGTGTCCTTGGTCAAAAATAATAAAAATGAGGTCAAGGTCAAAGGTCAAGGTCATATTCTAAATTTTGATTTTGGCTTATTTTCATTTATTTTCAAATACCTTATGACATATCGACAAATAATTTTTCATAAATTGTTAGTTGCGACATGTCCTTACTTGTATATTTTGATTGAAAGGGTGCGCAGACAATAAATGGGAGTTTTTGCCCATCTTACATTTAGAATTACGCGTAAAGTGATATTACTAATAAACCAAACATATTAAAGACCTTGGGTCTTTTGATTTAAGGTCCTTGGTTTGTGAACTTGAAATTGAGGTCAAGGTCATAGGTTAATATGACGTTCTAGATTTTGACCTTTGCTTTAAATTCATATAAATACATCATACAGCCATAGGAACTAACATTTTAAACTGATTTTTAATATTTCAATATCAAAATAGATCTTTTCTAGTGGAAAGACCTACAATTGTTCTCTGAACAATTGGTTTTTAATTATTTTTTTTTTTTTTCTTCCGCCTAATTTTTTTCTTGCGTAGTATTGATGTTTCAAAAGATGTCGCTTAGATATTTGGAATATGATATCGTAAAGTGTATGCGCTTTTAAAACTGACAACTGCGTAACCAAATACTTTTCGTTGTAAGAGTTATCTCCCCAAACACTGTTTTTCTTGTGGCCACTACTCCTTCGCAACTGTAAAAGATTACGACAAATTTATTTTACCAAATTGCTCGTTACATCTTCAGGATTAGGCAATTCATTTGGACCGAAGCTTTCCAGAGTCTCCATATGAGAGTTATTTCCCCTTATGTAAATGATATAAGTAATATGCATTTCTAACTGGTAAACCATAAGTGATAGAGACCTAGGGTCTTCAGATTTGAGGTCCTTGGTCCAAAAAAATGAAAATGAGGTCAAGGTCAAAGGTCAAGGTCATGTTCTAAATTTTGATTTTTGCTTATTTTCACTGATTTTCAAATACCGTATGACATATCGACAAATAATTTTTCATAAATTGTTAGTTGCGACATGTCCTTACTTGTATATTTTGGTTGAAAGGGTGCGCAGATAATAAATAGGAGTTTTTTGCCCATCTTATATTGAGGTTTACCCGTAAAGTGATATTACTCTTTAACTAAACATATTAAAGACCTAGGGTCTTTTGATTTAAGATCCTTGGTTTGTGACTTTGAAATTGAGGTCAAGGTCAAAGGTTAATAGGACGTTCTAGATTTTGACCTTTGCTTTAAATTGATATTAATACATCAAAAAGCCATAGGAACTAACATTTTAAACTGATTTTTCATATTTCAATATCAAAATAGATCTTTACTAGTGGAAAGACCTTCAATTGTTCTCCGAACAATTGGTTTTTAATTATTATTTTTCTTCTTCCGCCTAAATTTTTTTCTTGCGTAGTTTTGTTGTTTCAAAAGATGTTGCTAAGATGTTTGGAATATGATATCGTATAGTTTATACACTTTAAAAAATGACAACCGCGTAACAAAATACTTAACCTTGTAAGAGTAATCTCCCAAAACACTGTTTTTCTTGTGGCCACTACTCCTTCGCAACCGTAAAAGATTATAACAATTTTATTTTACCAAATTGCTTGTTACATCTTAAGGATTAGGATATTCATTTGGACCGAAGCTTTATGGAGACTCCATATGAGAGTTATTCCCCATTTTCATTTGAATTAAGTAATATGCATTTCTAAATGGTAAACCATAAGTGATAGAGACCAAGGGTCCTTAGATTTGAGGTCCTTGGTCCCAAAAAATGAAAATGAGGTCAAGGTCAAAGGTCAAGGTCATATTCTAAATTTTGATTTTGGCTAATTTTCCCTTATTTTCAAAAACCTTAAAAGATATCGACAAATTATTTTTACTAAATTGTTAGTTGCACATGTTGTAACTTATAAATTTTGGTTGGAAGGGTGCGTTAACAATTATTAAATGGGAGTTTTTGCCCATCTTATATTTAAAGTCATGCCTAAAGTGATATAACTCATTAACTATACATATTACAGACCTAGGGTCTTTTTATTTGAGGTCCTTGATTGGTGACCTTGAAATTGAGGTCAAGGTTAAACGTTAATAGGACGTTCTAGATTTTGATCTTTGCTTTAAATTTATATTTATACATTATAAAGTCATTGGAACTGACATTTTTGATTGATTTTCAATATTTTGATAATAAAATAGATCTTTACTTGTAGAAAGACCTTCAATTGTTCTTTGAACAATTGGTTTTTAATTATTATTATTATTATTTTTTTTTTCTTCCACCTAATTTTTTTTCTTGCGTAGTATTGTTGTTTAATAAGTTGTCGCTTAGATATTTGGAATATGATATCGTATAGTTTAAACGCTTTAAAAATTTACAACCGCGTAACAAAATACTTTTCGTTGTATGAGTTATCTCCCCGAACACTGTTTTTCTTGTGGCCACTACTCCTTCGCAACCGTAAAAGATTACGACAAATTTATTTTACCAAATTGCTCGTTACATCTTAAGGATAAGAATATATTTATTTGGACCGAAGCTATATGGCGACTCCATATGAAAGTTATTCCCCCTTTTTCATTTGATTCAAGTTATATGCATTTCTAACTAGTAAACCATAAGTGATAGAGACCTAGGGTCTTCAGATTTGAGGTCCTTGGTCCAAAAACACGAAAATGAGGTCAAGGTCAAAGGTCAAGGTCATATTCTAAATTTTGATTTTGGCTTATTTTCACTAATTTTCAAATACCGTATGACATATCGACAAATAGTTTTTCATTAATTGTTAGTTGCGACATATCCTTACTTGTTTATTTTGGTTGAAAGGGTGCGCAGACAATAAATAAGAGTTTTTGCCCATCTTACATTCAGAATTACGCGTAAAGTGATATTACTCATTAACCAAACATATTAAAGACCTAGGGTCTTTTTATTAAAGGTCCTTGGTTTGTGACCTTGAAATTGAGGTCAAGGTCATAGGTTATTAGGACGTTCTAGATTTTGACCTTTGCTTTAAATTCATATAAATACATCATAAAGCCATAGGAACTAACATTTGAAACTGAGGTTTCATATTTCAATATCAAAATAGATCTTTACTAGTGGAAAGACCTACAATTGTTCTCTGAACAATTGGTTTTTAATTGTATTTAGTTTACGTGTGAATTACACTAACACACCACCGAGTTAAGGTCAATGTGAACACGGCCTTAAACGAATGATTCCTCTATGTCTGTCGATGAAGTGTTCACTTAGTATATACTGCCATATTAAGCACTGTTGACTTTTGGTAGTTGACACCGGAATGCCAGGAGTAAACCATCGACATTAGGCAGTAACAATTACAGTCATAGTTATGTACACATGCAACACGCGGGGTTCAAATTCAAAACCTAATGGTTGACATGCTAGTAATACAGAAAATGGTCTATTTAGACCTACCGGTGACCGACACCACCCTGATACTGGATGTCAGCCTTTCTGGTGTAAAAAAAGACACAGACTGCTGGGAAAATTAAGAATTGCTACCAGTTGGCCATTCGCGAATTTACAGGTGGTCTTTAATGTGTATTATTTACTGTCACTGTCACTTATAATCAACCTGTCGCTTGAGACGAAATTTGCATAATGCCTAGGTCACACATTCACAGATGTGACGCCGGATGAGCAACGGATGCGATCCGGCATCATTCTTCGAAATATGTATTAGTCTGAAGATTTCCGTATTGAAGCCGTAGTCATACGTAGTAGTAATTGTACATCCTTGGCAATTTTTGAACATGCGCAAAAATTGACCACGGACCAAACAACCGTAGTTAACCTTACCAAACCGTGCAAGAACGTACAAATCAGTTTTAGTCCCTATTAAAACCGTATTAATCCGTACTTATTCGTAAGCCCAATGATTTTTACGGTTAGTTCCGTAGAACCACGTACTAGTACGGTTACACCACGTATTTGTTAAGGATACAATACGATTTGTTACGAGTTTGTCACTGAACGGCATAATTTCATTACGTTGCAAAACGGATAGCTAGGGATCAGCCAGGGTTTTGACAGTCTGTTACTGTTTACTACGTTACGACACGACAACGGATCATTACGGTCCACGACAAACTGACAGAAGGATTCTGTATAAATACTCCCTTCTCATAGGGTCTAAAGTATTCTGTGTCATGCCGTTGATGTATACTTAGCATTATCCATCATTAATGATCAATAACTGCTGCTGGAATAGGATATTGATATGGCACACACAAAATGCCATATTAGTAGTTGAGCTACTTGATGACAGACATAGAAGGAGGTGACCAGAGGCAGAGTAGATTTTTGACTAGGGACTGACTACCCATTTATGGCCAGTATGAGCCCCTCATGACTGAATGGTGTGCGGAAAATCCAGATAAATAATTTGTTGAACAAAACAAAACAAAAATCTGCGATTCACTGCCATAAAGAAATGATAAATCACAAGCTTAATTATAGAAATGATTAACGACTTTTAGAAATTGTGGCGGTTCGTACTTTTCCGTTTCAGACCGTTCTCATTCGTACTAACCCTTACTTAAACCGTATCAAACCGCTGTTTATCCACAGTACATACGCCCCGACACGTCTCGTCGCGTACTAAACCGAGTAATTTCCGTATTAAACCAGGTCTCACCGTGAGAGCCCGTAACAATAACGTCACAAGTTGACCCAAGGCCTTCATTATCCGTGGTAATAACGTCAAAACCCGTAGTCATACCGTTGTGCATCCGCATCGGACTCCGGAAACTGTATTTCCGGGTTCATCCGTATTGGATCCGGCGATGTGATCCGTGAATGTGTGACCTAGGCATAACGCGACACACAAATATGCTTATCTGTCGACGGCCGCGACGAAGTTTAACCCATGTTATTTAAAGTTCAAACAGATGATGCGGAAGCTTCAATCATTTTATTTAAATGGCTTCTGTCAGGAACTTTCATATTTCTATTGCCCTTGACCTGATTTTTATTGTCCAGTGTCTGCTTGAAAAAATGCATGAATTTTTTATGGAATATGCTTTTCTCACTTAAACAAGTAATAAGTAGTAAATTAAATATGCAAGGTAATTGGTTAACGAGATCTCTGCATGCAAGTAACAAGACAGCAATGTTCCATCTGAATGTGACCTTCTATGTTTACTATCTACTGGAAATGAGGAATAACATGATTGTATTGTATACATATATAAAAATCCGACATGCGGTATGAGTGCATAAATGTGATATGTTTATTTGAGATATTGATATGTTATTTCTTTTTGCAATACATTATGATATTTGCGCATATGTGTGAATGATTACCGAATGATTATTCATTAACAAGGGACTTTTTTTCAGAAAACTGTCAAAAGTGAAGAAATTCCGAAACATCAGAAGGACGTCAGGTTTGTTTATATCATAGTACTTAGTTGCAGTTGTTACGATTGTCCATATATAAATGTCACACTTACTTTTTCCCCACTGTTAGTGGCAATTGAAACCCTATTTATTTTTTTTTTTTCAGATTTGACATAATTTTGCAGAAGGTTTAGTTTGCATTCATCTTTATATCTGTAAAGATAAAGAACAATGCAATCCTTTTAACATGCTTAATTCATAGATTTGGAAAAAAATGTATTCATTTAAGGTTAAAAGAGCAAAGGTGATATGTTTATTCTAAGTTATGCTGAAAGTTTTTTTTTTTATTAAACAATACATTATGATGTTGACGTATACGATTGTAAGAATGAGCATTATGAACATGTTTTTTACAGAGAAATTGTCAAAAGTGAAAAAACCCGAAACATCAGAAGAACGAGAGGTTTTATTAACAGTCAACCAACTCTTGATAACGTCCGTAAATTGTTTAAAAGAAAACGCTATGATATTTCTAATATCAACTACCTACCATGTGTTTGTTATTCCAAGTTACTGTCTTTGCTATACAGTTCAATGTGTTAACCTTTCTTAGATAATAGAACAATAGCGTACTTTTAATACGCATTAGAATATGATAATACTGAGGGTTATCACAGCAAATGTGGTATATTTGAAGTTATGAAATATTATTTTCATTTTACAATACAGTACAATTTTGCGCATATGTTTGCATAATTACCGAATGAATATTTATTGAAAGGTGACATATTTTCAGAGAAACTGACCAAAATGAAGAAAACCCAAAACATCAGAAGAACTCTCGGTTTGTTATTATAGTAGCCATTAATTGCAGATATTTACAATATATTTATTTCTATATCAAATGTTTCTGTCAAATAACATGTTCTTTAATGTTAATACCAATCGAAATCCACTTTTTTTTTGTCCAAGTTTGACACAACTTTGCAGACTGTTTAGTTTTTATTGATCTTTAACCGCGTAAAGATTCAGAAATCCAGTATTTTTAATTCATAAAACTTGAAAAAAAAATTTTTTTTATTTACTTAGGGTTATCATGGTTATTTGAGCAAAAGTGTTATGTTTACTTTAAGTAATGAAATTTTTTTTTTTTAATTCTATTTTACAACACGTTATGATTTTGACGTATACAAAAAATGTCCGCCTGTAAGAGTTAACGTTGATATTACCATGATTAAGGAACATATAGATATAAGAAGATGTGGTATGAATGCCAATGAGACAACTCTCAATCCAAGTCAAAACATTTTAAAATGTAAACCATTATAGGTGAAAGTACGGTCTTCAACGCAGAGCCTTGGCTCACACCAAACAGCAAGCTATAAAGGGCCACACAAATTACAAGTTGTTTTTTTCAGAGAAATTGTCAGAAGTGAAGGAAATACAAATCATCAGAATGACACGAGGTTTATAGTAACCATTAAATGCAGGTGTTTTTGATTCTTTTTGATGCTTATTTGAAGTTAGTTTTCTTAAAATTTGTGTGGCAATCGAAACCCTCTTTAACTAATTTTTAAGGTTTGGCACAATTTTATCGAATATATAGGGGTTGATCTCTGAAAAAGATAAGAACAATACAGTTATTTGAATGCTAATCTTTTTTCCAATACTTTATGAATTCGATGTATACATTGTTAATACATGTAAGTAACATTTTTGTTCAGAGAAATTGTCAAAAAAGAAGAGAACACGAAACACCAGAAGGACGCCAGGTTTGTATTATAGTAGCCATTACATGCAGGTGTTTTCGATAGTTTATTTTTATGTTAATCACTTATGTGAAGTTACTTTTCCTACAATGTTCGTGGCCATAACAATCCTTACTATATATTTTTTCAGGTTTGGCACAACCTTATGGAATATTTGGTTTTCATTGGTCTTTTTCTCTAGAAAAGATAACAAAAATACAGTATTTATATATATTTATTTTGAAAAAAATAAGTAAAAAAATATTCAAGGTTATCAGAGTAAACTTGTAAAGGTTGTGTGTTTATTCTGAGAAGTGCAGATTTTTTTTTTTTTTATTTTATTTTATTTTATTTTTTTTCATTTTACAATACTTTATTTTTTCGATGTATACGTTTGTAAGAACGAACATTCTGAATAAGTAACATAATTTTTTTCAGAGAAATTGTCAAAAGTGCAGAAAACACGAAACATCATAAGGACATCAGGTTTGTATTTATAGTAGCAATTATATGGAGATATACGATATATTGATTTTCTATGTCAAACTCTCCTGTAAACTTACTTACTTTCCGTACAATGATAGTGGCAATCGAAATCCACTTTATTCTATTTTTCAGGTTTGACACAACTTTTCGGAATGTTAAGTTTTCATTGGTCTTTATCTCCGTCAATTCATAAATGTTGTTGTTGTTTTTTTTTTTTTTTATTTATTTAGGGTTATTAGATCAAAAGTGGTATGTTTATTTTAAGTAAAATGCTGAATGTTTTATTTTTCATTTTGCAATACATTATGATTTTGACGAATATATTTTTTAAGAATTAAGGAACATGTTTTTTTCAAAGAAATTGTCAAAAATGAAGAAAACACGAATCAAAAGAACAATGGCGTACTTTCAATACAAATTAAAAAAACATTCTGGGGGTTATCGTAGCAGATGTGGTATGTTTATTTGAAGTAATGAAGGGTTATTTACATTTTACAATACATTATGAATTTTGCGCATAAGTTTGTATGATTACCAAATGATAATCAGTGAAAATGGATATCTTCTTTTCAGGGAAACTGTCAAAAGTGAAGAAAACCCGAAACATCAGAAGGACGTCAGGTTTGTATTTATAATAGACGTTAAATGCAGCTGTTTACGACTATTCTATTTTTATGTCAAACTTTCCTGTTAAATTACTTTTCCTACAATGTTAACATGGTTAATGCCATTCATTTTTCAGGTTTGACACAACTTTACGGAATGTTTAATTTCCACTGGTCTTTATCTCCGTAAAGATATCGCCGTAAAGATAAAGAACAATACGGTACTTTTATTGCATAAATATGGAGACAATGTTTTGTTTTTATTTCGAGGATTACAGATAACAGAGTTTTTGTTTCCATTTCAAAATATATAAAGATTTCGATGGATAAGTTTGTAAGAATTTTGAATGATAATTGCTGACAAGAGAAATTTTATTTAGAGAAATTTTCAAACGTGAGGTAAAACCCAAAACATCAGAAAAACGTCAGGTTTGTATTCATGATAGGCATTAATTGCAGTTGTTCAAGATTTCTATCATTTCCTAATCTTCTGTGAACTAACTTTACCTTCGACAGTACTTTTTTTAAGATACAAGTTATGCAAAAATTGCTCAATTTTAATAGATTATTCATGAAAGAACACATGTCTTGTGAGTAGAAAGAAGTCTATGAGATATAATTACATGTAGAAAAAAAAAAGCATTAGCAGATAGGTTTTATAACTAGCTGCGGATTTAGATTTTTTTGAAATAATAAGGCTTTTCTACCTCAGGCATAGATTACCTTAGCTGTATTTGGCAACACTTTTAGGAATTTTGGATCTCAATGCTCTTCAACTTTGTACTTTATTTTTTTTAAATAATAAGGCTTTTCTACCTCAGGTATATATTACCTTAGCTGTATTTGGCAACACTTTTAGGAATTTTGGATCTCAATGCTCTTCAACTTTGTACTTTATTTGGCTTTTTTTAACGTTTTTTTATTCGAGCGTCACTGAAGAGTCTTTTGTAGACGAAACGATCGTCTGGGGTATATACAAAATTTAGTCCTGGTATATATGATGAGTTTATTTACAACCACTGGGTAGATGCCACTGCTGGTGGAGATATATTTCCCCGAGGGTATCACAAGCCCAGTAGTCAGCACTTTTTGTGCTGACATGAATTATCATAGATATTGTTATATTTATAAATTAACTGTTTACAAAATTTTGAATTTTTTGAAATAATAAGGCTTTCTACCTCGGCATAGATTACCTTAGCTGTATTTGGTAACACTTTTAGAAATTTGGGATCTCAATGCTCTTCAACTTTGTACTTTATTTGGCTTTTTTTTTTTTACTTTTTTTGGATTCGAGCGTCACTGATGAGTCTTTTGTAGACGAAACGCGCGTCTGACGTATATACAAAATTTAGTCCTGGTATATATGATGAGTTTATTTATAACTAGCTGCGGAATCACATCCTTGTGATATATTTTTATAGTTTGCCCACCATAGAACTACGGATTTGTTATATTTCTAACTGATCGTAAATGCGACCAAGATTCAAATCGCACTTATTTCACATTTCTTAATTACTTATCTGTTTTTGTGTTTTACAACACAACGACGAGATTCAAAATTGCTGGACAAAATAAGCGGAGGCGTATACAAAATAAAATATTTGGATACTATTATATTATAAGGAAATGCATATTAAAAATAACTAACAAAACTAACTTTAAACATGGATAAGCTATGCACGGGCAACAAATAATAAAAAAAATTCCGGAAAATAAGTGCAATCTGAATCAGGGTCGTAATTCCGAATGTTTCGAAATCGGAAAAATCCGTAGCTCTATGGTCCGCAAATTGTCAAACATTATCATGAGTACATAAGAGCTACGGTTCCGCAGCAATTTTCAACCTCATTTTTGGAAAAAAAAAGAAAGTGTGTCAGCGAACTAGTTTACTTGCTACAAGTAAAAATAAAAATGTCATTAACATTTCTTATAATTTTTTTTACAATTTAAAATTATCTCCCTTTTATGACCTTTTTTAAAGATTGAAAACAAAGAATTAGACCGAGTGTGTACTTCTATCTTTTTTTTTTTAGAGTTTCTTTTACCAAAGCATGGAACGATATCACTGCGTATTTCGGAGTACCAATTTTGTATCCTCAACTCCTCTAAAAACCTCTTTTGACTATTTATTAGAACTTTCTGACAATCGTAACCGGATAATGTTTTTCTACACCTCCTATTTGGGTTTTTCTTCTGAATTATATTCAAGGCTTAACTTTCCAAAGCATCGACTTAGATATAAAAAAAATGCCTTCTTGCAGTTTATTGAAATCTTTTTACAATTATAATCATATAATTCTGTTGTACAGCTTACAATTTTTTTTATTTCCTTTTATTGAGCGTTTCCTTTTTCCAAGGCATGAATTGTTCATTGAACGAGGATTTCGTTTTGATCTCACAATATCTTTAGTTTACTTTTACCAATCATTATAAGGCATTGAAAATAAAAAAAAAAAAATTGGCATACAATTCTGTTTCTGTGTGAACACAAAAACAAGAATGAAAAAGTAAAATATTGGATTATATAGAATATGACCTCATTCTTATTCCATAACGGTTGTCTTTACATGAAGCATTGCAACAAAATATCTAGAAAAAAAAAGCATCACCATGTTAATCATTGTTGGGTGTCAAATCTAACATAGAGAGCAACGTATATAAATATGTAGGCAGAAAAGATGCTAGATAAGTTAAAACTTCCACCGTGATATTATCTGAATTGTGTCATATGCTATCTTTTTAGAGAAACCTCAACTGCTAAACAAAACAGATACAGATGCGCCAACTGTAGGCATGTATATGTTATTATTTTCTGTCTGGTGATTATTTTACACAAAAAATGGATACAACGTACAGCAAAAAGAAAGGAATATCAATTTTAAAAACAAACATACATATATAAGTGAATTTTTTTTTAAATTTGGGATTCCTGTTAATTCAAAAATCGTATTTTTACCCGAAAATTCAGAAATCGATATTAGAACTTGAAACTTTTAAACTAAAACAGGGTCTGTTTAAAATTTTGAATGCCTTTGCAGATATTGGAATACTTAATTTTCATCTTCGAAATTAATTGCCGACTTTTGACATCATTTTCCGCAAAATAAATGTGACCCCTGTGTTCAATAACTCTGTAGTTTCTAAATTTCCAATTTGATCCAATTCTTTTAATTCTATGCATTTGGTTTGTAAATATATTTTTTCGTTAGAAAATTTAACAGTTTGTCCTATTTATTATATGTTATGATAAATTTCAGTTCAAACTTGTGTATTGTTTCTTTTGTTGACCAGTATATGTTTAAATGAACGAACTAGTAAGTGAACAAGATGAAACACTCTTTACTGACCGGTACTTAATCCCTTTCAATGTCTTGACCTAACTCGAGAACTTTATTTAACCGTGTTATTTCTTTTTAAATCGATATTGACGAATTAGCTCATTATAATGAATGGCCATTTTAACAACTCTATAACTTTACATAAAATTTATTACAGTGTATATTCCCTCAAATTAGTTTTATAAGAATAAATCATGCACATCACATGCTGAAGAGAAGGACACATTCATTTTTAAAAATGAATATCACTTTGCAATTATTATTTTCTTTTTGAAATTTTCATGTTTATTATACAAAAAAAAAGAATGAGTCGGTAAGAAACAATGACATGTTAACTATGTTCAATATGGACTCATAAAACAAATGTGATAACACTGCACGCTCGAAAATTGGTGTCAAAGTCCTATTTATTTTAAAACGTTAAACTCCTATATTTATGTCGATACTACAAATTGGCATTGGCATAGGAAAAACACGATTACCGGAAAATAATCTTGACCAGTTAAAACAAATTATGTAGATGAATTGTGAAAAGATTTCATGAATTGTCGAGACAAAATCCGTATACGTCGTCAAAATAACTATTTGATGTTGACTTATCGAGAAAAATTATGTCAACTCAAATCTATCTCGATGGCAAAAATAGAGTTCCATACTTTTGGATTATTTCTATGTATTTCTCTATGTAGACATATCTACAATGTTTTCTTTTGGGTAGCTTAGATTACTATACACGTTAGAGTAGATGCCAGGTCTTCCTCATAATAAGTCTATGTAATTGAGAAGATTTCAAAGTCAATATTTTAAAATGAATTAAAAAGAACAGTTCACTATTGAAACATTAGATCAAACACATGAGAAGGCAAGTGTCCATGCTAACGATGTAATCTATTGCCCCTGATTAGACGTGCGTTAAACTTATACTCATTAATAGAGGTTTTCTTTAATAGTTATCCCATAAGGACGCGGTGTGTCAGTGTAAGATCACCCCGATGGCCGGAGGCCAGAGGGTGATCTAACACTGACACACCAAGTCCGACTGGGATAACTATTTTTCATCTCAGCTGTTTTATATTAGACTAAAAACCATTTACAATTCATAAAATATAGTTTAGAACGCCACACAACCATAACAATATACTTTATATATTACTATATGATGTATACCCTTTTTGACCCCCAAACACGATGAGTAGATATCAAACAATGTCAACTCGCCCCACTTGCCAATCGGCCCACACTATATCGCCACTTTATAAAAATAACGCCCCACTCTTGTTTACCGACTTGCTCACTTTGAAAAAGTGTAAAATCAAATTGAACAATCAGTCTGAAAACTCATTAATTAACGAAAAAGGTTAAAACCCCACTGAATAAAGGTCTGACAACTCGCCCCACTTATAAAAAGATCTTAATTGCTTCCTTTAAGTATATCAAATTACTATTATTTCGTATCCAGATGTCCTGGTGTAGTGGTATGTGTCGCGGCTTGATATGCTAAAGGTCTTGAGTTCGAATCCCAGCATATACACTGGATTTTTTCTACGTGAATTTTGATAGATAGTCTTTTCCGTATAATTAATTATAAGTTTTATAGTGGATTTGACATTCCCGCCAAAATGTTACAGAACAAAGGAAAGCATGCATAACAAAAAAACTCAAACTGGGGTGATCTGGTAGGTATGATCCGGCTCAGATCACCCCTGTTAGAACAAAGGAGCTGGGATGTAATTTGATTTAACAATTTGGAGTCAATCTTATTACGTTTTAACTTTTCAAAATAGTGCCTGTTTATACTGCTTAAATGGTGTGGACCATGCTATAGTAAATATAACGTGACAGTCCAATCCTGTTTTTTGGACTGTTGCCAATAATTTTTGCTTCATTTAAATGTTTTCTGTACCAAGTGTTTTTACTTGTGCTTTACACGTTGATATGTGTAGACTCGAATTGCATGTTTTGTTTTTTAAGATCGAAGGATTTTATACTAATATGTATTGTTTGACTTGAGTTTTGAACTTTATTCTTATTTCACATATGAGAAGAATGCAATATCTTACGTTTTGTAGTTAAACACTTTAACACACAACTTGTTATATACGCTAACAATTACACCGCTTTTCATTATTGCAAAAGACCATACATTAGGGTATATAATTGGTTTCATGTTTGTCAACGAAAGAGTCCACATTATTTACCATGATAATTGTTTTCGAAAAAAATATTTTAATTTTACCTGATCTAAATTTCAGGACAGAAATAATTTCTGAGTAAGTACCTCTCTTTTTATTATTTAACGAAACGTATAATAAATACGACTGCTTTCTAAAAGGACACTTTAATTTTAACATTCCCATATAAGCAGGAGATTCGACTAGTCATAAAACCAGGTTCAACCCACCAATTTTTTCTTAAAATGTCCACTTAAGCAACACGACGGGTGCCACATGTGGAGCAGGATCTGCTTACCCTTCCGGAGCACCTGAGATCACCCCTAGTTTTTGGTGGGGTTCGTGTTGTTTATTCTTTAGTTTTCTATGTTGTGTTGTGTGTACTATTGTTTTTCTGTTTGTCTTTTTTATTTTTAGCCATGGCGTTGTCAGTTTGTTTTAGATTTATGAGTTTGACTGTCCCTTTGGTATCTTTCGTCCCTCTTTTCAGTTCAAGAATATAGCAGTTGTTATCAAATAATCGTTTTCTATATTTGCGTGTTTTTGCTGTATTCAGTGTTTCTGTTGTTCCGTTATTTTCCTTTTATAGTTGCTGTGTTTCCCTCGATTTTGGTTTGTGGCCCTGATTTGTTTTCGCTCAATTGATTTATGACTTTTGAACAGCGGCATACTACTGTTGTCTTTCTTTAGGACGGAGAATAGTGTCAAAGGAAACGGCATAGTAATGTAGAAATTATTTTATCATATACACTTGTTTTCTTAAGATCAATGAAGATTCATAGTTGTATTCATAAAATACATATCTTAGTTAGATGCAGTATGTTATCTTACTGTATTTGATATTATACTTGATATTTTTGTAGAGCAAAGCCTGCATGGTAAGTATTTGATCTTAACAATGGTATTATTTTGTAATATCGGCATGTCATACCATCATAGAACTTTGAAGTTAACATAAATGAGAAAGAGAGCGATAGAAAGAATGAAAAAGACAGAGAATTAAGACAAAACAATATCTGTTAATTAAAAAAGCCAGGTCTTACGACGTTGCAGGTCAATTTAGACCCGTTCAATTTAATTTTCAGAGATATAAACAGCGGATGTATTTATATATGTTTGACAAGGCATCATAAAATGAAAAGGATTTACTGAAAAAAGGATAAAACTAGCTAAATCTAAATATTGATTGAATTATAGATCAGTTGTATTAGATCAAAATTACATATCTTTACTATTTTGAAACACATGCATAGCAAGGCAATGTTCTTCGATTGACAACGGATAGAGACAAATTGTATAAACATAATGAAACCAATGTTTGATATATAAAAAAGTGGTCTGGCCCTTTTTTACATTTGAATATAACGATCTCCTTTATAAATTCTGAAATGGACAAACATTATCATTTACTAGTGGGGTATGCTCTGCTTACTCTTCTGGGGCTATGGGATTACTTCTAATTTTTTGTGCTGTTTGTGTTGCCAAGTCTCTAGTTTACTATGTTGCGTTTTGTGTAATGGTGTTTGTCTTTTTGGTTTTTTTCTGTTTTTGCCATGGCATTGTTAGTTTATTTTTGGCTTATGAGAATGAATTTTCCTACGGAATTTTTCGCCTTTCTTTTAGTTTTTTCACACACGAAAGTTTAAGCCAACAGATTTTACCGATGTGCAAATCTTATCAATCGATAAAGTTTCCATAGATAACGATTAAAACAAAATCAGAATTTTGCTCGAAGAGTTAAAACCAATTATATCTGAACATATTATAAAACACATTTTTTAGAAACCTGATCGTTTGATCTGATGAAAAATAGTTTTGACATATTCTTTTTAGTTATTCTCAATAGCAAGAATATTGCATGAAAACGACATAGTTTCTCTCGATCAAATTAAACGAGTAAACATTTATATTGTCTAGATCACCTAACAAATTAAAAACATTCTTCTAATACAAAAAAACACCCTATTAACATCTTGAAAATGATGCGTCCCCATAGATTAACCATTATTAGTAACCCTCAAACGTGAGCAATTAAAACCCAGTTATGCTTAAATACGGGGGAAATAAACTAAGAAGTTATAGAAAACAAAAAAAAAAAGACCAGTTCAGTATAGGTCAATTCCTACTTAGGAAGTCGGAAGCATAACGTCGTTCTTGTTCAAAATATATGAATATATGAACGATTGTATCAACATACGTTACGAAAATGCCATTGATAAATTGTGAAATTATTGACTTAAGGTTAAAACTTACTTTTGAAAAAGTTGTTCTTCCATGGGTTTGGCTTTTTTGTTCCATTTGCATTGTTATTGTAGTCGTAGCGGTATTAACGTGTGTGTGTCTTATATGTCATTATATTTCGAATGTTTGGATTTAAGAGTTCCTAAGTCAATGTTATTATGCTGTTTTAACGTTATCTTATTTTTCTTATTCAAACTGTTTACAAATGAAACTGTATGCTAAAAATTCCTATGTTTATATTTATTGCAGCAATTTGTAAGACACTTTCTTTATTTTTACAAATAATTTGACTTCGAATTGATTAGTGTATTTAACCTAAAAATTAATCCTAAATATTGAATTATGAAAACATGATTCTTATCTTTACAAAATCAACGGCTTAAAATCTTAATCTTCATATATTTAATATTTCTCAAACGTAATTGTCATAAACATATATACTACGGATTACACATGTGATGATGTGATGAGTTTCGTGATTGTATAACAACACAGAGATGTCAGTAAATATTCTGTAAACTAACTGGGTAAACACGTCGTTACTATGTGACGCATTCTTACGCTACAATGTATACAGAAAACTTAAAGAATGTCAAAGGATCACAGATGGAAAACAATGCCGTGTATCCGTCCAATATACATTTTTAATCTGAAATCTCATAGTTTCATATCAATTACGTAATTAAGGTCTTAAAGTGTTATTAAAAATTATTGCATACACGATAGAATTATTGTCACAGCAAATTACAAAATCCTTCACGTATGCGAAGAATTTCAAGTTTCTATGTCAGTATATTCATTACATAATTAAACGTTAGTCTCAATGTAACAATCAAAGTTTTTAATCATACCAAAGAATAAGTATATGTGCACTTTTATTAAGATGTATGTGTATTTCATCAAAAAAAATTTTGGGGTAAAATACACATACAGTTTAATAAAAGTGCACATATACAGCTACAATTTAAAATAGAGGGGCGGCAAGAAGGGGTGTCATCCCAACTTCCCGAAACAATTTAACATTATAAACGGGACCCTGCATAATTTATCATTAATTACGAATCCCTATAAGTGTAAATCCCGAATTCACGTGAAAATAAAGGCCTAATCTCGAATTCCCGCAAACATAGAGATCCAATTCCGGCGTCCCAAACAAGTCCTTCCAACCTCTCGATAGTTCTATAGGTGACCATATCCTAGTATATCATGTGAAAAATAATGCACTATACACACACTCTCGTTCTAAAACTATTCAAAACCGTCGTGTCCTTAAACCGAACATGCACCCAATAAGACGAGCAGGATAAGGGTAATCGACCTGTTTATAACACTTGTAAATTCATTGCAACAAGTTGTTATAACTGTTAAAAATCTCAAAAAGACGGTCAAGAATTGAGAAAGATGTATTCCATTATAATAAATCTTATGTGTAGCAACGACATTAAAAAAAGCATTGCCTTTAATTTAGTTTTCCTCCTTGTTTAAAATGTTCCGATAACTTTTTCTTATACATTTAGTTGTTCTATGGCCAGTGAAAAGGCTTTCGGAAACAAAAAGCGCGTCAAATTAACTTTATTAGTATGTTAGATACACTTTGTATATCAATCAATCTCTTATTTGAAAAAAAAATTTAAACATGAACAATATACTTAAAGAAACGTAACTTAGAAAAACAAAGTATTTCAAACGCAATCAGGCGTCTTCTTTTACGAGGATTATAAGAAAGAATATTCAAAAGCTTATCATAATAGATTATACACATTTCTAAGAAAATAGATTGATGTTTATACTTTTATCCTTTGTTTGTACCTGCTTTGGAATAGCAGTATTTTTGTACTAGTATTTTACCGTCTAAAACTGATTTTTGCACTAGTAAACCACATTCAGATATATCATATATTCAGTTTAACCAATGTAAATTTCTCTTTATTTGTTGTAGCTGGAGGTAAGTACAATCTACTTTATTATTATAAATAACAATACTTTGACTTCAATATATTTCATAGAATTACCATGACGACAACAGGTCTTAACAAATATACATAGAAAAATTACATTTTTGTTTTTGAAACTGATTTTATCAGGAAGGATATCAAACATGTCCGCAAAAACTGATATTCGAGCTGATGGAGTAAGTATCGAAAAGAAAATACCAGTATTCCTGTTATCAACAATTTTGTATTAACAATATGTTTGCTCTGTGAGAATATTAAATAAAAGTAAGTAGGAAATACAATTATTTTTACGTGTAGAAAACGCTATTATAGATAATTGGTTTAATGAATGGAGTCGTGTGCATTCCTTTGATACATTGATGTAGATTGATATGAACGCTTAACATTGCTGCACTATTACGCGACGTCATTAAATAATACTTTCGAGAATCAGGTCCTGTTCGTGATATAGAAAAATATTAGGCAGAAAGATAAAAAGAAAATATACAAATTGCCGATTAAACAAAATTAATGTTAGTTAATTTAATATCACAATCTGTCAAATAAGTAGTAAAAAGATTGGACTGTTTGAAGTAATAAAAAAAAACCACAACACTGTATCAACTCATCATTAATGCTTAAGATAAACAAATAAGTTTTAAACGATTTTTGTCAAATTTGGAACTGTAAAACACACAACTTAGAAATGCAACAAATAATGACACATCATTCTAACTTTTAACTTATTGCTCAAGTCATTGAAAAGAGACATCAAGGTGTAACCATCAACCCTTTATTAACGGATCAGTCTCACTTTTCATATCCGACACATTTTCTAGCCTATAAAAGTTGTAAATAATTTCTAAATTTACGACCGACATGTATCTATTATCATCACAACATCGTAGGTAGAAAAGTTATGGGTGATTTGCAAGCATACATATGATGTGAGAGAGCTGCTGGTCCTTATAACAACATTACTACTTAACAGAACAACAATTATAAAATCACAAGTCCAAATACAACATGTACACTTAATAGATTGAAATAAATAATATGTATAACATAGTTAAACCTTACACGCAAACGTTGTATCATGTCAAACATAAACATGTCTCGTTAAATCATTTTAGAGGAAATTCTAGTGAACGCTTTCTGTTTATCTGTGATCTTCTTGTAAAACATATGATATGTTTTCCGTTAATTCATTAGCACATTTGTCCCTTAACTTGACCTAAATATTTATCTCTTACATATACCAGATCTTTTTAATAATGACATTGTATCATAATCAATAAATGAATGAGACAAACCGTTGAAAAAACATCATTTTATTTCAATTGTCTTTTCACACATATTATGAAAATCATTATAAATTGTTTTCCATGAAGCCTTCGAATGAATCTTGGTAAAATCGATTTGTTGTTATATACTTTTACATTATTCACCCTTTTGTTTCTAGCATTTTTGTTTTTCGGTAAGAAATAATATTGAACTTTCTTGTCATTGCATGTTACTGTATTTGCATTTTATCATACCTTTTCTATCGTCGATTTTGACAGTTTACTGAATAGTGTAAAAACAATGTTTTATTTATTGTAGCAGTGGGTAAGCATAAGTTTGAATTTATCTTATTTAAGACTTTGGCTTAATTGATTCGTTGCATTACAAAATAAGGACAAGACTTTGGGTAATAATTTTAATCTAAGAGAAATTGATATCTAATTGAACACAGCAGTTGGACCAAGTTTAAAACTGTACTATTTCTTACCATAATGTGCAGTACTAGACAATGATGCGTCCTGTAACAATAGGAAACATCAAAATAATTTTTCTAATCTTATTGTTTCCTCTGACTCATTCGTATATTTTTTCATTCGTATATTTTTTTATTCATTTTTTACTCTTAATGTGCAACACTTGGAAAGGATCACAGAGTCCTTTCTTAATTTTGCTCATGATACAATAAAAGATAGATAATAGAGACTAGTATGCAATATCAAAATAACCTGTGCCAATTTTTGTAATGTTCTTTGACTAAATCAATTCATTGATTTATGTTACTTTATTCATTCTTTTTCTATCTTTCTTGCAACTTCTTTAATATCGTCAGGTTCCAACACCATCAAGGAAAGTTTAACTTACATATAATTGGGTAATTCACGTAGACACCATACGTCCATATGGCTTTTCTGTGTTTAGTTTTTGATTTATGCTTGATATTCAATGTTTTCCGAATGAGCCTTAGTATGAAGATAATTTGACAGAGCGCTTTCGAGCAAAATGTCTACGAAGTGTTGTTGTCCTTTTTTAAGGTTAAATTTTTAAATTGAAGTGGTCAGTCTTCACAATTAATTGTAAATGTCAATAACATCTTCAGGCATAGGTCTTTTACATTTATATCTGATGTATAAATCTTCATGGAATAATGAGGAATGGATATGCAAGGAAAAATAAATGAACAAAACTATGTAATAGCTTTATTAAGGTTCTCTTGTTTTTAAAACAACTCAAAAGTTGACAAAGAATATATGCTTTATCGGGACCGGTATGTGTTCCAGATTAAAATCTACCTTTTTTCATGTGTTTATGTGAACCTTCCATTCTTTATTTACATTATTTGATTGATAGGTGCATATATTTGCTGTTTGCACAGCTATTCTGTCAATTGATCTCGTTATTCAATTTGTTCTTGTTCATTTACATGATTAATTTTACTCTTCTTTTTTTTTATCGTTTGCAGCAAAAAAGGAGCTTTTCTGTAAGTATGGTTATAATATGTTATTTTTGTTTTGTACTCACATGAAGCATAATGCACATCGAAACTTTTAAAAGACAAATACAAAAACAGCTTTAAAAGTTCTTTAATTACACTGTCAGGTATGTTAGTGATATCCTGTCACTTTATAATCCATATTTCTGTGACTGCTTGGCTCTCATATATCCCGTTTTACCGGAGATGAAGGATCCTCCTTTAAATAGAAAGTTTGATTCATATCCTGATCTTTTCATACATGTTGACACATATTGACGACCTTGAATTATAATCTATCGCACACATTAATGTTTAAGCATTTTCATCATCAGCAGAAACATGCCCTCTGTCGAATCGTTTGGCGTTTCTTCATTGCAGTAAATAAGTTATGTTCCAACATGTTCATACTATACAGACCTCGTTAACAGTGGTGTTCTTTTTACACAAAATTGACTACAGTAATGAGGAAGGACAACATCAATCGAAACTAATAAAGTTTTACGGTCACCATTACGAGTTGATTGGCATATACGATGTGTCGTTCCCTCTTCATCACCAACTTGTTTTACTAGTCTTAAATCTATATATAACATAACAAGATTCTGATGAGCAAATTTACTGCTGGTGTCCTTTTGTAACTTTAGCAATTTGACTGAGTGTGTATTCCTATGAGGGACTATTAAAACATATAAGAAAACCTTATATGTATAATGGTGGTCAATATAAAAAAAATCTTGCTAAACATAGATAGTTTTTCACTGAATATTTCACGAATTTTATGCTAAATGCAGACACCAAAAATTAAAGAAAGCTCATGCAACAAGCTATGAAGTTGTTCAAAATATTGATATTTTCAATGTTATAATTCTTGCAAAATACAATTTAAAAATACACAGAAAGAATATTGAACGTCATTTTCCTAATAAATTATTTACATATTATGTAATATAGAAATTCAGGACTTTCACTCAGTCAATACGATATATGGACCTGTAAAATTATAATCTGAACATGTCCATATAAAACTTAATGACGTAAAAGTCCATAATTGATAAATATACATTTTTGTAACTCAATTGTGATAAATCTTTCACAACTTTAATATTATACTTTAACTCTGCCTACTTTCTTATGATTATTTTTAGAAAACATTGCATAACTATTTGAAATTGACGAGGTTGGCGTCTTTTAATCACCATTATTCGTCATTAACAGTTGTGACGGAGAGAGTGCATGATATTCAAGCTATATTTCGCTTATAGATTATTTTCATTCAACAACGTTCTGCAATCATTTCACATGTGTGTAATTATCAGTTCAGTTATTGTGCATCGTTTTTGTTTATTTCAGTCGTTGTCAGGAATGTGGGTAAGTTTTTATATCTCTGATGGAGTTTAATAATGTCGATGATCTACTGATATGGTCAACCACGAATATAAGGGAAAAATAAGCCAACAAACCCATTAATATGTTACAAATAATTTAAGACAACAATTTTGTGGGAAGAGAAGAAAACAGGATGAGTAGCGGAGAACATGCAGACAGTGACATATTCCGTTATTATATTTACGTATACAGAAAAGAAAGATTTTTGTGTGGTAGCTAAAGTTTATTCACTAATGCATGCACTAAAGTGTCCCTGTCATTTGAATAGTTTGATGGAGTTGCTGGTGATATGAAAAACACTTTCAGAAACTTTCTTCATTTCGTATATTAATGACGTATTTTATTTCATTAAAGTTTTTCCAAGAAAGCAAATACATCACTTGGTTATCTGAAATTGTATAATTTGTATGACGACATTGGTTTACTGCCAATTGAAATCAATATTTGTTTTATATTGTCCTCTGGCTTTGATTATCCATTATTTATTGAGTTCAAACCTTTATTTCTATACAATAACTGGGACGACGCCGCAGCTCGTGGAAGTTTCGTTCCCCAAGGTTAGTCACAACTTGTTTGCTGACATAACATTTTCGTTTTATCATTTCCAAGTTCATTTAATGTAAATTTTCAACTTTTCAAAAAATTGCAAAACACGGTTTAGAGAATATGAACCAGAGGATAGAAAAGTGATTTGAACAATTCAATAGTCCATTACAAATAACGGTTTAGAGAATATGAACCCCAGGATAGAAAAGTGATTTGAACAATTCAATAGTCCATTACAAAACATTTACATTAAATGAACTTGCAAATGATAAAAAGAAACGACAATTTTAGATTGATGAGCACCGCCTTCCATATAAATTAACTCTATTTTTTCGCATTGCTCATATAAACGCATGTGTAAATGATCATGCCTACAACGAATTGCATAATTTAAAAAAAAGGTGGTTAGTAATATATCTTAAACATTGATAATTGGTATGAATACATCATATATAAAGCAATACAGTATTATCCTATGGTACACATGCACAATAATAATTGAACATGTATAAATATTTTACGACCTACCTGCTTTCAAAAAGATATAAAAAAATGTCATTTTCAGCTATATGACGTTTTTTAATTGTAATCATTGTTTTACTTTTAATATATTAATTCCACAGTAGTTTTGTGATTGAAGATTCAAAATGTGAACAACATATACTTGTTTTAGCTTTTAAATGTTTAAATTCAAGAATTGCAGGATGTGGTTCCGAAAATATGTACGAAATTGAAACAGGTGCCCATCAAATGTTAAGTAAGCAAGAAGCGCGGAAAAGCAGCATTCAAGTATTTGTTTCTAATATTAATTTCATCAATACATTTATGTTGTGCGTTAATGTATTCCTTAATAATTTGATAGATAAAGATGTCAGAAGCATATGGTTTTTGCTTGATGTGCTTAACACATAGTTTTAATTTTCAGAAAAAAATGGATGTTTGAATGGATTGATGAACTGTAGTAAAGTGCAACAATGATGAGGGTTTCGTCTGTAAGAAATACACACGATTATCAAGAACTTTGAAATAAATGTCTGCCCTTTACTTTTGTTTTAAAATGTTTCACTTTTTAAAATTTTTCGTCTCATGTAATATATATCCAGATTTTAAATAATGTATAACCAGAATTTAGATAATGTATATCGAGATTTTATAGAAATATTAAAATACATGACACAAACAAATCAGACTTTTTTTATTATTTATACAGAAATGACACCTCTAAATCGAAGATTTGTAAAATTAATTATCAACTTTTACAATTCAATTCAATTCAATATTTTATATACCTTATGTATTAAGTTAAACAATACATTTGTAAAATTTTCATTTTGTATACATAAGCCAATTTGTACAGATTTATGATTGACGATAAAAACTGAAACAACATGTATGTACATTATTAATATTAAACATAAATGGTAAAAGTATACAACATTATCATGATTATTATTCAATTATTACTTACAATATCTAGATTCGAAAATAAAAATACATTTTTCTGACAATCTGTAAAATTAACAAAATGTTCACTGATTTTAAGAGATTCAGTAAAAAGAACTTGTCTAAAATCATTATAAACAGGACAACGTAAAATAACATGGTATTTAGCTTCAACAGTATTAAAACAATTAAAATAATTTCTCCCTTTCAGTGGCAAATGTTCACCCTTCCAGTTTCCAGCCTAAAAGGAGCCACCCCACATCTTAATTTTGCAAAGGAACGTCTTTCACTAAAAGGCATCAACAGTGAGCAGTAAATTTCAACAAAATAATCCTGCTTAAATAAACTACATTAAAATACAGTAAACCAATCTGTGTTGAACCTATTGACTCTGATCGAGCACCCACTCCCATGATAAAGGGACTTAAAAGCAATACATCAACCCCGGAGATGAAAGTTTTTTCCAATAACTATGTCTTATTAATCGTATCTTACGCCTTCTTAAAATCAATAAATGCGCAAAAAATTGATTTTCGTAGTTTTTTTTACGAACATCAACTAAACTAGTAAGTGAAGATATTAGATCTATGATACTCCTTCCCTTCCAGAACCCATTTTGATCATCAACTAGGAAATTATTATCTTCAACCCATTGAGACAGCCTCATCTTTAATATGTTACAATATAATTTATATGAAGCTTGGGCTAAAGCAATACTCCTATAATTTAAGGGGTCTCTTTTGTCTGACATGTTATTTTTGGGTGTCGGATTACTAATTATATTATTCCACATCTCTGGGACTTTATCAGTTTTACAACACCAATTACACAATACATGTAAACAAATCATACAATTCTAGTTACATGAAACATCATCTGGATTATTATCTACACCTGAGGCTCTGCCTCTTTTCCTTTAATATACTGCATTAAAAACCTCTTCAAATGAAATTTCTTCTGTTAAAAGAAAGTTGCTTTCTGTCAAAACGCCAGGGCTTTGATCGCCTGGAATATTCCTATCCGTAGTTACCTGGTTACCTGTTTGATTAAGTAGACCGGCATAGTCCGATTTCCACTTTAACAAAACATCATCAATATTTGAAGATACATTACCGTTTGCGTCTACAACTTCCATTAGTATTAGAGTTTTGCGTTCGGAAACGTTCCTATCAATATTACATTGGGATACTTCATTTGTTTCAAGACAATTGATAGTTTCTATAAGTCGTAAATTTATCTCATCGCCGTGACAAAAATAGCTTGCTATGCGGCATGGGTTTTACTCTTTGGTGAAGGCCTATCGGTGATTAATAACTGATATCCTTGCCTCTGTTTCTCATTGACAATCATACCACATCTTCTTTTTATTTATATCAACAGATGACAAAAGACACAATTTATTGATCTACAAGTACATGTATTTACTAAACATGAAAGTAAATCAATAATATGATATATACGTGCCAATCCAGGCCTACATATACATGTATTAGGAAACATTTTACCTTGACCTAGTAGTATTAAGAAATACCCAAGGCGAGGACACTGAGAAATGTGTTCATTTTTTTTTTACATATTTGCCTAGTTTTTTGTTTCTTGTATATCATATGTCGCATACAAAAGGTTTGATGGCAACACCATTTTACTTGGAAATATAATGAAAGCATATAATGAATTGCATACGGCCTTTACTGTAGCAGCAAACTGTATATACACTATGCGTCCATTAACAATATGAATTAAAAAAAAATACTCTTGGTTAGCTAATAATAATGATAGAACATGTATCATGGATTGTAGGAATTAGCATCTAGAAAAAAATATTGATGCAAAAAATTAAAAGAGTGAAGATTCTACAGGTTAAGGTGCTACGTATATTAATTTTGTAAATGAATAGCCCAGATATCTTTGACTCGCCAATATTATGGATACGAATATATATTTGACTCTGTGTAGCTTTAATGTATACGTATGCTATTCAAAATGCTTCATGAAAAGTCTAGTGTAATCCTGCCACATATTAGTATGTATGTTTTAAGTCAGAAAGCTTGTCAGTGGTTTGTCATATATCATGTATATGTCATATCTTAAAGTTTAAAAGATCCAGAAAAGCGTGAACTCATATGCTCCGGACGATAAATGATTTGTCCAATTTTAATGAGTATTAAACCATCACGACTTTGTTTTCGTTTTGATAAGTTGTAAATAGTCAAGAATACATCAATATAACTTTGTGATTCAGTCCATAACATGAATTAAATTTACAATTTATTCTTTAAATTGACATGCACTTTAGTATAGAAAAAAACTATAAGTAAATTATACAACCGATCAGGTATTTTCGTAGAGAGAAAAAAAGGTTAGTATATACGTCAGTTGTGTTATAGATTGGTGTTCCGTATTAAGGAGCAGAATTATAACTGTCAGAATTATTACACAATTTAAGATATTTTATTGCAATATGTCTTTTAGCAACTAAAATGAGTTGTCCACATTCCTTTTTAGAAACGCCATTATAGTTCAAATTAACCCATGTAAAAAGTTGATACAGCTTCTAATTATAAATTCTAAGTATTTCATGATCGTAAAACTTAATATAAAATGTACAGCTTCCTTGAGTAATCCTATATATTCCAGCAAGCATCTTTCTGAAAGTTACTTAATGATTTGACTTGTTATTAATAAAACAGTTCAAAGCAGGGAAAGTGTTCTTTGTTTTTGTCTGAATATAAACCATATACATAAGGAGATCCGATTTAGTGGCAAACATTTTTTTTTCGAATTAAAGGCAGTAGAACTTACACGAAAATGCCAATTAACATGTTTATGATTCTTTAAAACTGCTGTCAGACTAGTGGTATACATGGATGTACCATCTAGCAGTGAATCAATGCTTCTAAACTATTACATATTATGAATATCACTGTTAAACGTTTTGTTAATGGATTTTTGTACCCGACTGTAGATAGCTGGCTACATTTTCAAGCCGTGAGTCACGGTGTTTAGACTGTCCATGATAACTACAGCTACATGTTGGTATATCATAAATTGCTCACTGTAATAACCTGGATGCATTATTCGACCGCTAGTCAAAGACTAAGACACCGACTACGACTTTTTACCTTAACTGATGAGATGTTAAACCGTGACTGAAATATTCAGTCTCCAGTAGCTATCATCTGCAAGTCCATGATTTTCACTTCTGTTGATGGGCTGTAAGACTCTGACTGTTAACGGACCTGGATATCACTAAGCCACTTGTTCTGGGCATTTGTGCACAACATGATAATTACCAATCTGAGTATCATAATGTAAGTAATTAACTTATTTGTGTATGTAGGTTTAAGGTCATTGTACAAATGTGTAGTGAATTCTAAAAAAGCTATCAGTATCACCTATGCAGTAAATATTATCGTCCATTCTAATGCGGTTTTTGTTTCTTCTGTCTAATTTTTAATCGGATAATGAATGTCAAATGCTTTATATACTCTGCCTGTACATCTACAATTCAAATGGATACCTGTTTTCTTTTTATTTAAAAAGAACAATTATATAGATTTAGTCTTTAGATAAACTATTTTGTTTTAAATAAATTAACAACTGTTTTTGTGGGTATTATTCCTTCCGTCTTTCGATGTGTTCAATGATTTTCCCATTTTTGGTTTATGAGGTTTTGGTGGTTTAACGTAAAACATGGAACATTTGAGCTACCTAAATTTGTGTTTCCTTTCCCATCATCAAGTGTATAGGGCCCAATATTGTTTTCTTTCAGCCATCCTTTCCTCGATTGAAGTTTTAATTCAATTGAATTGTATTTCCGTGTTGCATACAATTTATTTAGGTCATGTTCGAAACAATAAGCTTCTGTTATTCAAGGAAAAACATAAACGTCATGTTCATACTTCGACAAAAATGCATCATTTTAGAACCTTTTCGTACCGCACTTGTACACAATGTATCATTTTGCAGCTTCAAATTATTCTGTCTTCCTGTATTTACGAGTATTGCACATGTTGAAATACTGATTTATTCATCATGTTAAAATACATGTAGAAGCTTTAAAACTGAATTATACCCTGATGAACATTTTGGTTAATTACTAGAAATTAAGTGAGATATTTTGTCAGATCATACATATTTTTGTCAGTAGTTTAGAAACGCGCGTCTGTCGCAAATACAAAATTCCAATCCTGGTATCTATGATGACTTTATTTATATATTTATATTGTAAATTCAATTATATACATATTTGAAATCTTGAGTGTGTCAATCGTGTGATGTACACTCTATCCGCCATTATCTAACAACCAAACCAAACCAAACAGATAGATGTTTATGATTTGGAAATGGACATTACTAGTATTCTAGAAAAGTATAATAAATGCTGGATTATATTTAATCATTTCCTGGTGTTTTATTATATTTTTATTTTATTATTAAATGAGTTTTACATAATGAAGTATTTGCGAAATACCAATAATTCCCAAATGTATATCACCTATTTTTAAATAATACTCTATCAGACTGATAATTTAAAATTAGATCAACTGATGGGTCGAGTATACATCGAAATTTACTTTTAAAGGGAAATAACATCAAGAAGTGTACCTATATTTTTTTTCGTGACGTCGGATACACCAAAGTAGTGCGTATGACTTTTCAGAATTAACAAGTTGCTATCTTAAGAACGATTATTATGTATAATTTATCATTCTAAAAAGAATTTAAACATGATTTTTTCTTTATATCCCTACAGAAGAAAATTGTGAATGGAAATGGGGAATGTGCCAAAGAGACAACAACCCGACCATAGAAAAAAAAAACAACAGCAGAAGGTCACCAACAGGTCTTTAATGTAGCGAGAAATGTCCGCACCCGGAGTCGTCCTTCAGCTGGCCCCTAAACAAATATATACTAGTTCAGTGATAATGAACGCCATACTAATTTTCAAATTGTACACAAGAAACTAAAATTAAAATAATACAAGACTAACAAAGGCCAGAGGCTCCTGACTTGGGACAGGCGCAAAAATGCGGCGGGGTTAAACATGTTTGTGAGATCTCAATCCTTCCCCTATACCTCTAGCCAATGTAGAAAAGTAAACGTATAACAATACGTACATTAAAATTCAGTTCAAGAGAAGTCTGAGTCTGATGTCTTAAGATGTAACCAAAGAAAATAAACAAAATGACAATAATACATAAATAACAACAGACTACTAGCAGTTAACTGACATGCCAGCTCCAGACTTCAATTAAACTGACTGAAAGATTATGATTTCATCATATGAACATCAGGCACAATCCTTCTCGTTAGGGGTTTAGTATCATACCATCATAACATATACATGATATATATGAGAAGAACATAACCCGTGTCATGCCAACAACTGGTTTTTGAATAAATGTGTTTAGTTCCGATGCAAAGACCCTATAAGTGAATCAATATTAACGCCAAAATATGCAATCTTTAATGACCTGACAACAGTATCGTAACTATATTCCTTCTTAATAAGTCTATTCAAAGGTTTTGTTAGTTTTTGAGGTGAACACCTTTGTGCTTTATAAAGAATATTTCCATAAAAAATTGGATGTGAAATACCTGAACGTATAAGAAGTCTGCATGTTGAGCTATATTTACGAATGATGTCCTTATACCGATGATAAAATTTAGTAAATGTTTTGACTAGTTTGTGATATCGAAAACCCTGGTGTAATAATTTTTCAGTAATACATAAATTTCTCTCGTTAAAATCTAAAACATTGTTACTTACACGAGTGAATCGTACGGATTTCCTGTAAATTTTACTTTATTTGATTGACTGGTGTATTGTCGTTTAAAGTCTTCGACGTATCTTGACAGTTCTTATTGTTTTGGAAATTTGTGTTTCCAAAGAGAAACCGCGACGTTCGTCAGAACAACTGAAATCATAATATTTGCTTTAAAAACGTCAATTAAGATAAGAGCCTCGACCGGGATCAAAAAACATAACAATAGTTTTGACAGGCAAGGGTTCACTGTATATTAAATACTCTGACTGCTAGTCGACAGATGATTTTTGTTTTAAATGAAATATTGATTTTAATGTATCACTGATGTTGAATTTCAGGAAATTGCAGTATGTTTGTTTTGTATCAAGATGTACATCATTTACATAGTGGGTAAGTAAACACCAAATATAATATAGTGATAACTGTTTCCTCTTATCCTCAAATGTTAATTGTTATCCACTGGTCGAAGTTCTAATACACTACAAACCAGTAAAAGTCTGAAATGGCCTATATCTGTACTCGTCTGTACTGATTTTACTCGACCAGTCTGAATTGGTCTGAAATTTACTTGATAATACTCGACTGTAGTCTGAACTTGTACTCGACCTTTACTCGACCAGTACTTAACCATTTTATACCCGTCTGAACCATGCTCGACCTAGTCTGAACAATGCTCGACCTATTCTGAACCATACTCGACCTAGTCTGAACCATACTAGACCTAGTCTGAACCATACTCAACCAAGTCTTAACCAACCTAGACCTATTTTTTTGTATCTATCTTTTGTATTTCATCAATTTAGGAACTGTTTTTAACAACAGCTAATTCCTCTGGCTAGAAATTTGAACAACAATTTGAAATCAAAAATGTATTCAATATAGCATTGAAACCAAAATTTCACAATAAACATAATATAACATTAATACCATATTCATCAACACTTACACAAATTTATATATATATGTGACTAATATTTAATATTTTCAATGTTATTCAAAATTTTTTGAATGTTTCAGATATATTTTATTTTTACTGGACAATTTTCACCATTAACTTAAGCCTATTATAGATTTATGGTGTCAGTTGAGTTTAGTTAATAATGCAGTGAACATTTTTTTTTATTAAAATATATATAAAATAGTATATAAAGCAGCTTACTGAATTTAAAAAAATGACACCTTTATTTTGTTAAACCAAGAATTTAATATAATTAGGATAACAGATTTTCCATAGCAATCCTTCAAATCCTTTTAAAAAAGGAAATGTGTTCCAAAGTTTCAGTAAAAATTTACTTCAATTAACTTTAAATAATTTTTGTCAAAATTAAAGACATGACATACAAGAAGCACTTACATAACTGCACAAGGTTTAATTACCTCAGTACATGTGTGTTTTACAGGTAAAAAGAAAGCCCTATTTTTCTTAAACTCGTGTATTCCTTATCTAGTGAATTCAAAATGCCTTGCAATTAAAGTTAAACAGGATGTTGCAATTTTGAATGAATGTTATTTAGAATGTAAAACTCTCTGACCAGTTGTGATATTTTTAATAAGTTTGCCCCTAGCACGAGGTATTACTTTATACTTCACCACTAATCAGAAGAGCCATTTTATTAATTTCTTTAATTTTTATCCCTTTTATATATATATATTTCATATATAATTTATCCCAAAATATGATGTGGATGACATGGTAGTGGTAAAACAGTTGACGGCGTAGATCAGTAAGTTTGAATTAGTATTACGAATAAGAGGCCTACTGATTAAAACTCGACAATACGTGTTAGCTTTCATGAATGGTTGTATTGACGGGAGACACGAATATTGACATTAAAACAGAATCATTTTGCATTGTTACTCGTTAGTCCTGTCAGCCACATATAAAGTATTACACAGAAAGATGAAATTAGTTATCAAAGGTACCAGGATTATAATTTAATTCGCCAGACGCGCGTTTCGTTCACATAAGACTCATCAGTGACGGTAAACTCGAAAAAGCCAAACAAGTACAAAGTTGAAGAGCTTTGAGGACCAAAAATTCCAATAAGTTATGCCAAATACGGCTAAGGTTACCTACTCCTGGGGTAAGAAAATCCTTAGTTTCCGAAAAATGTAATGTTTTATAGCATGAAATTGATAAAAGTGACGTTATATAATAACCGATTAAACCTTATGCGTAGTTCTTAAACAGACATTTTGTTTCAATGAATGATGAAATTCATCAAACAGAAATATCTAGTACTAAAAGTCTCTTCTTCACACATCTATTTTTAATCTGCGTTGAAATAACCATCGTTTTGTGTACTTTGTGTACTTTTTGTACTTTTGTTATGTTTGCTATTCTTATCAACCATGATTGCGTATGTACCTGGTATTAAGTTGAATATATATCAATCTGTATTATAGATGTTGCAAAGACCACGATGATTGCTATGGTTGTGTAGATGCATGCTGGCTTAAAACTGGCCTTACTCATATGGACTTCAAGACGAAGCAGTCAACTGTCATGGTAAATAATTTTACGAGAAAAACAGCTTTTTTTCTATTTTTGTCAACTAAAATAAATTGTCAACTTAGATACAACTTGACTCTATTTCACATCAATATCTTTGTGGACAAGTATTATTCGCTATCAAATTCAATAGAAACCCAAAGAATGGCAGCGCTTGTATATTGAGGTTGTAAAACAACACAATGTGACAGTTCAGAATGTAAAATTAAATAACCAAGCCATGTTCTGTGTAAGCCAAGGTTCCCTGTTGAAACTGTACTTACACCTATGATGGTTTAATTTTACAAACTCTGACATTGAAACTCATATCCCATTCTGTTATATCTATTGTAAAGTGTTGTGAATCCCGATGAATTCTTTTAACAATCTTCAAAAATATATTGTTTCATAACATTCTCGTTTATAGTAAAACACTATAACAGAAATTGTGAGCTCCAAGACAAATTCAAAAGGGATTGTCCACTTTAACAGTTTTATAAGACGCTATATATCAAATTATAGACCCTAAGATGACCATAAGGTTCACATTTGTTTGTCCTATTGTCTTAAATGGTTATTGTCTGTACCATGTGTACCGACCGCTATCCTATACATTGTCACGATATTTAAAACTTACATTTTAAATGGGATACATTAATGTGGTTTTTAGGTTGGTCTCGCGCACAATATACAATATGCCTGCAAAATGTTTATCAGTTATACTTACAAATACGTCATTAAATTAATGATGTACATGTTGTAACACCAATGAAATATGCACATAAATATGTAATACGATAAATTAAATTAGACGAATAACCTAGTATAATTGCTGTCAACATTGCGGTACACAAAATTAAAATGAATGTAAGTTTTTTGTTCTAGACTAGTTATTATGAATTTTAAACAGTGATATTTGTAAGTTGCAAAGCATGTAATGTAAGTAATTTAAATTACTAAGATGTATTATAATATGACGTGCTTCTTTCACTTTATGAATAAACCCATGCTCTAAATCCAATATTTTTTGGCACATGCGTATATTGACTACTGCAGAATAATGAATTTTATCAAATTGGCATGCATTTAATGTATTTCATTAATTTAAAACACCTCCAAACTCTTAAATGACGCATATGTTGTTACTAATTCATTTATTATGACTGTAATGTGTTGCATTCCGAAATTGACATATTTGACCTAGATACGACAACCATTCATGCTGGCTGTTCAAAAACTCCTCCCTCTGAAAAATCACAGTGCCAGCTGTTTGATTCTTTACAAACAAAAAATGGGGGTTCATGGAAGAGCCTACACAATCGCTTTACCCTTATAGACATCGGACATAGAAATTACCTTTAATTGTCCTAATCAGAATCGAAATAATTGATGCAAGCTATACTGTATTGTAGTTTTAACATAGTTAGGCATTTTGTTATTAGTGTTATTTTAACCATCACTATCGCTTGTGGCAAAAATAATCACATATATAATTCCTGCCCATGTTAAAACTACAATAAAGTATAATTTTCTTAATTTGGCAAAGCTTTTTGGACTGTTTGATCCTAAATGCTCTTCAAAATAGTACTTATTTAGGCCTTTTCAACTTTATTTTTCTTCGAGTATCACTGATGAGTCTATGGAAAACGTAACGCGCGTCTGGCGCATATACAAAATTGTAATCCTGGTATCTATGATGAGTTTATTTGCATTTAAATCTAACTATAGATATATATTTCTTGTTATTTATTGATTGATTGATTGGTATTTAGGCTACTTTTAATGTCATTGTAATACTTATTGGCGGTCATTTTTTATAAGTGAAGGAAGTCGGAGTTGCCCAGAAAGGATATCGACTTTTGTTAGGAAATCTGACAATCCTATTCAAAAATTTGAAATAGTCACGTGCCAAGATTAGAACTTACAACCTCATGCATATGGTAGACATGCTAGTGACACAGCAGTACGACTAATTCACTTACTCGGCCACCTAGGCATATATATTGGTACTCTTGTCACCATCATACCCATCATGATCGTAAATGCTTAATAATAATATACCATTTAACTTAGATTTCATCAGTCCTTCTAAAATAGTACATATTTCAACAACAAAAAATACGACAGACAGTAAAAGATAACTCAAAATAACTCAAAGGTTTAAGAGTACTTAACCTAAACCTTATCTGGGACCATGTAAAAGCAGATCATAAGAACAAATGCAAAACAGTGTTACAAGACATTACAAACATAGCACAACGTTCTGTTTGTAGAGACAGTTACTGGAATAAATCAAACACACTTATGTTATTAACGACAATCAGGCCACGATGATGCAGAACGATCTTCCTATAGTTGAAAACAAATGACCTTACACATTTGTTTATTAATTAAATCAACAAGTTTCAATGACTATCTTTATCACATTTGAAATGTTTGTTCCTTTCTCTTTTACATGTGTTGCCAATTATCGTTTAACGCTGTATGGGGTTCAACTTTGGATGCATAGTAAATCAATGCAATTACAATTCAAAAGCTACGTTTAATGATATCTCATTTCTTCTATTTATAGATCGTCGCCATTCTTGCAAATGAAGAGTATGTATGTGTGACAAGATGTTTGTAGACTGCCTGCCCAACAACACATATAATCCAGACAATTATAAAAACCATGGTACACATTGTTCGGGAGTTTAAACTAATGTATGTGTCACTATACTAAAAAGGGTTATTTTGAGATAATATGGAATTACAAATAAATGACAGGAACTTGTGGAATGGACCCCCTTTGTATAAAAACAACTAAATAAGTATACCTTAACGATTAATGCTACTATCTTCATGAGTTTTCATATTGTAAAAATTACATATCTGTAATGTATGAACAAAGACTGCTTTGTTCTTATGTAAATTGAGCGTAGAATAAAAGACGCAATATGAAACGGTGAACGTTGTTTAAGGAATAACTGTACTGTATTTGAAGACTGGCGACGCGGAGCGGAGACAGTAAAACGGATATTTGCGGCCGTCAAATCCACAATTGACGGTGGCAACTCTTCAAATACAGTACAGTTATTCCGATTCTAATGAAATTCTCCCAACCAACACTTTATATTGCCAAAATTAATCATTAAAAATTGTTTCAATGACCTATATTATGTGTACACATACATGCCTTCCGCTAACAATAGTGCGAGGTAAGAAAGTTTAAAAAAATTAAGAATCTGCGTGAAATGAATTTATTAAGTTAATGAATTGTTCAAAATGTGTATTTTACATCGCTTTACAAACATTTTGGAAAATTTAATCAACAAATAACTAGTCTGTGCAGTCAGCTGTGAAATCAATCTACACACAAACATGTCGATGTCAAAATGATAATACATTTAATGACATATTTACTAAGGTGCAGAATGTGGCAATTGGTAGTTGTAAATCTGAACTGTGGAGTTATTGATCTCAAACTGTTTGCTGTATAACGGAGGTAAGTTGTTAACATTGTTTTGCATATTCAATTGGTACGAATGTGACTGAGAGTGAGAGGCCGACAGGGGAACTTTGGAAGGTGCACATGGTTGTTCCATACACGCGACTGCTGATGTTGATCGAACACCTATGCTTGTTGAAGGATGTACATTATCTGTTGAAGAAGTAGGTATTTAATCAACACCTTGTAATAGAGCTGAATACTTTCTCTTCTGTTTGTCAGAAGAATCTGCATGGTATGAAGAAAGACTTTTCTCACATTTGTGACCTGTTATTTTCATAATCTCTCTGTCTGCAATACCAGCATGGGCCAAAATATTAATAGTAGTGGCCCGTACACAATGATTGGTGTATATTTGTGACAAATTAGCAACTTTTGACATGTCCTTCATCATGTTATTGAACATTTTTTCCCCCAAAGGCCTTGAAGTATACCATATTTCATCATTTGCATCTACTTTTGGACGTGACAGTTGAAAGAAGTCATTGGTAGTAGGATTTCTTTTTGACAAATATGATTTAAGTGCTTGTACAGGACAGTCAGGTTTATACGTGCTATACATTCTGGGATTTTTTTCAAAATTATCATCGGAAATATCTCCACGGTGATGTTTTGTAGTTTCACTATGTGCAAATTGTGCAAATTCATGGCCCCGGTCATCAGTTTTGATTTCTAATGTATCTTTAGTAAATTGCCTTTGATTTTCTCTACCACGACGACCACAGCTTATCATCATATCAAACCAAACTTTTCTCTGTAAACCTTTGGGAGTTTTGATTGACAAGATGTCCGATTCTCTTAACTTTTGCAAATCTCCTTCAGTTATAAGTTCAGGGTGATGTTTACCTTTGTCCAAACCCTCACGTTGAAGCTTCTTCAACATTGCTGAAAACATTTGATTTGACTTGCTAAAACTTGATTTGTCCATTAATGCATAGGTTTTATTAAATGGGGGAGCTCTTAAATGCCTGTTGATGGAGGCTCTTATTCCAACAAATGTACTCTTTGAATAAAAATTGCCATCAGTACTTCTGACCTCGGCGTAAAATTCCCTCAATGTTGCATTTAAACTAGTGATGTCAAGATCCTCAAAATCTACATTTTTTTTCTCTTTCAAATAACCACTCTACAAAACAGAATTTTGAAGGAATAAATTTAACATTTTTTTTTAAAACTAATTTGACTATGGTACATTTTTTAAAAGTTAAGTTATTTTTTTTATACATTTTGTCAAGCTAATGTATTATTTCTTTTTATTATGCATTGCAATCGGAATAACAGTTTGTTATGCAATTGAATCTTGTAACTAACTGAGTTTACCCTCTTTAAATAAAGAATGTATTATTATTATAACAGTACTGTAGTTGAAGAGTTGCCACCGTCAAATTTGTATTTGACAGTCGCAAATCTCTGTTTTACTGTCTCCGCTACGAGTTGCCAGTAAAACTGCATTTGCGACAGTTCAATCACCAATTGTCAGTGGCAACGACAGTAAAAATGAGATTTGCCACTGTCAAATTAAAATTGACGGTGACAACGTTTTAACTACATTTACAGTACTGTTATTCCGATTCTATTGCACAACAAACTGTTATTTTTTTTTTCAATACTTAAGTAAATGTGAAAAATGATAAAGATTTTTCCTAACAAAAAATTATGACTTTTTAACATTGTATTTTTTCAGGTATGGCCACTATGCCCTAGGAACATACTACATAGGCATGTGTATGTCTGACAGGATATCGGAACTTTGCTGATACATGTTCGTCGATCTCAAATGTATTCTACATGTATATTCATGAAAACAATTTCAAAGATGAAATTCAGAAGACGAGATTGTTTTTGTGTGTCTGTTAATGTTAACAATTCCGGATACGTGATTTAAGTCTCGTCAAGTGTGAAATAGACCCAATCTCATGTTTAAAATACATATATTGAAATGACCAGATTTAATTGATGATGATATATTATATAAGCACAATGAAGTGAAAGATTCGCTGATGATATCACAACATGATTTTAATTTAAATCTTGGAGTTACTTCCTTTTTTAACAGATTGTTTATCTTTCCTGAAGATGTGTCATTTGTACAACATTAAATTACAAGGCTGTAAATATGATTATTTAAATGGAAGAAAAGGAGCTGATTTGTTTCGTTAGTGGATGAATATGGCAAAGTGCTTTGATATAAATAAAGAACAGTTTCATTCCTTGTGTAGTGCCAGCTGATTTAAGATCTACTTACATGTACAATGTTACTGGTTGATATGTACAATAGCAAAGTAAATTCATACATGTACTTGTATGTCAATTGTTTGTTCGTGTTACAAAAAAAGGAAGAAGCTCGAGGTACTGAGGACAGTAAAGGATTGTTTAATACTGCTTATATATTTATTTTATATATTTTTGAAAACATACGTCTAAAAATATTAACTCCATATTTAGTCTGTTTCTTTGTGGACTCGCTGTTCGCGTCATCTACAATATTCTCCTTCTCTTCTGTATTGATAACAGGAAACCTTCCATTTGATATAATATTAACATCTTCGAATTCAGGTTCTTTGTTCGTCTCTTTTCGTGATTCTACTAGTTCTAGGGCTTGCAATAAATCCTCATCTTCATTAGCTGTATTTAAAAGAAAGAAATATAATTATGATTAAATTTAATGGATATTATTTGGGATACATGTATATGTCAATGAAACAGCAACCCAACCACAAATATACAATGTATTATAATTGATTTTAACATGAAATAGAGAACTTTGAATCACTGTGCTATTTGCATTTACGTAGTTAATTGTTTCACATTTTTTTTTTGTTTGACAATTAAAAAGGACTACAATTGTACATATTGAGTGTATTGAACACATGAGACCGGAGATGCTAAACCGTTTTAGAGCTTGGTTATACATGTACATGAAAGTGCCTTATGGGTGATTGTGTGTACTTGTGTTATTAAAACAGTTTAATTGTCTTTTGGACCATTTTTGAAATTTACTAAATACGTTTGGAGTCATTGACACAATTTGTACATCGTTGCAAC
The DNA here is from genome assembly GCA_037788925.1 of Mytilus galloprovincialis. NCBI lineage: Eukaryota > Metazoa > Mollusca > Bivalvia > Mytilida > Mytilidae > Mytilus > Mytilus galloprovincialis. The sequence goes on from CM075341.1 coordinate 55,859,310, forward strand.
TATCAAATCAGTAATTGACATGATTCAGGGTTGCAAAAAAACTTCACATTTTATTTTGTGATTTAAATAAGGGGGTCTAGTTTAGATCTGCACTTGTTAAGATTTTTTTTCCTTTTTTTCACTCTTTTTTATTGGTAGGATTCGGAAAGGTCGGAGGACGCATTTTTTCAATGAAAGGCATACAAATTTTGTGAAGGAAAATCGGAAAAGCATTTTTGGGGGGTTTTGGCCCAATGCATTTTTTTTAGCCCTAGATAGTTTAAAAGTTGAAATGTGTTTTTTGACCCTACCCTCTTTTTTTCTATCAAAATAGAAAATGAATGATTGGTACTTTTCTGTGTTTTAGTAATAAATTTGTACAGATAGATTGATAAAGGGATGGACAGGGGTATAGGTGTGTGCTGTATGAACTTAAATTTGTTCATTGAATGTATCCTTCAACGTACGTTCAACTTCGGCAAGCATAACTTGGTCAAGACGGTCATAGTCTGCTTCATCTGGCTCACGACTGATTTCTGCAGTTCCAGTTTGTGGGTTTGTCCCATTTTCTTCCTCTTCTGATGCTGTGTCTGGATATGTTACTTCCAGGTTAAATTGCGGGAATATCAAAGGGATTAATAGGAACGCATCGTCTTCATCATTGTACTGGAACGTATCGGCAATATCTGGGTCAGCCATTGTTTACAAAATAAACAAGTGTTCAAGACTACGTAGTAATATACACATTCCCGAGGCAGGTCAACTGTGGAATTGACTACCGACAACAGCCAATGAAAACATTCGTTTAAAAATAATTGCATTAGAATATTATTTCTTTTGTGCGTCAGCTTGTATGTTATCAAGTATTTCATAGGAAGTCAACAAAGGTGTAAAACAGAAATATTGCGAGAGCTGCATCAACTTTGAATCATTTGCAAATCTAAGAATCTAAAAAGAAGGGCAACGGGCAGTTAACTCGTTCTGGAGTGAAACATGTGAAAAGGCTATGCGTGAACCATACATGTAGCTCTATAAGGAAAAGGACATCTCTCTGCATGATCGTATGTGATAACGCCATTGATGGTGTATATATTATAGTTAAAATTATGTGTTACTGGCTTATATTAATCTTCAATAGGTTACGCAAAAATCAAAAACATTATGTATCACAAAATTGTCACCAAAATACACACATAACAATTTGTTATTTAGCCGAAAGAACCCTTTTTACTTACAATTTCTTACATTGGGACTTATTTGTAGATTTTTCTGGATACGTTTTCTTTTTTCAGTGTACAAAAAGCAGTTTTTTTTTCTTTTTGAATCGATTTAGATTAAAAGTGAATACTTTTTCAACTCTTGGTAGATGTGATATCTGATTCCACTACATATATAAAAAAGTAATTTAAACGATTGGACGATCTTTGTATTCTCAAGGTCCGGTGCAAATATTGTGAATATTATGAAAGCGTCTTTGAACATAAACATTTTTTTTTATTTTCAGCAGCCGCTTTGGTAGAACGTATAACTCATGCTGAAAGAAGGTATTTCCCTATAAACCGTACTTGCATTTTACATGTATTACAATCTATTTAAAAATGCAAAATACTTTTGTTTTACAACCTTTACCTTACTGAAGATTTTATGTGTCATTTGTTAATGCCACCGACATATATGTATTATTGTAATCAGTAAACGATAACAAAATTACTGAAAGTGACTTAATTCCAACGTCATGTCTTATCCACATATTGTTTTATTGAGATGGATAAACCCTTCAATTGTTTTCTGAAAAAAACATTATTTTAAACGAGGCTACATATTTTTTGATTTAATGCGTTTTATATACATGATATAGGCGATATGTATTTGTAACTTGTAAAGCATCAGTGACAGTTACCTGGGATTTCTCCATTTTAGTTCTTGAACAAACAATCATTGAAGTCAAAATCATGTTATGATCATGACTTTTCTTTAAAAACCGTTGATGTTATCAACACAATCATTTAGATATTATGTTTCTTTGTCACTGTTATATTTTCGCCCTGATGCAGCTTGAAGTTATCACAAATCACTTAATCATATGGTTGCTGAAACACATTTTAGTCCAAAGGTTACGGTTTCATATCATTACGGTGGTCTACTCTTAGAAGTCTAAAATACGATGTGTATGTATAGATATATTTATTCATACACACACGTGGCCTATGGTCTTTTGATTTGAGGTCATATCCTAATCAAAGGTAGTAACCTCGTCATGTTGGGGATCGTTTAGTTCAGTGTTTTTGTCATAGTTTGGTTAAGTTGAACATTGTTAAGTTAAGTTACCTCCCAAAACGATTGCCTCAGTTCTATTCAACCGAGCAAATAAAAAGCAAATGAGATATTTGAATCTGTATTGTACGTCAAACTTTCTACATTGGAATTGTTGTTTTCAAGAAACTTACGCAGAATAAACAAACTAAAGAAATTGATATGGTTTGCTTAAGCGATGACAGGTGTTTGGTTAAGTGTCGAGAAATTCGTCTTTTTTTTATCAAGTTTGCCATGGTTTAGATCCAAATCAATATAAAATTTAATGTTTTTCAGATCAATATTGATCATTGTTGATATTTTGTTTGAAAACGCTTGTAAATAAACGAAGTTGTTGCCACTAACAGATGAAAATAACAATTCGATATCGTATCTGTAAGCAAATATAATATGTTACAGTCTACATTTTTTAAAAATTAATAGCTAGCATGGACTTTTGTCAAATTGTTCTAAATATTCAAAAAAAATAACACAAAACATCAGTTATTCGATTTTTGTGGACGTGAATTTTAGCATTGATGCAACTGAAGTACTCCTCATTACCCAATCTTGGGTCGTTTGGATGTCGGTTCAAACCAATTTTTCTATGATTCAATATGGATTCAAAATTCAAATGGACAGTCTATATAGTAAACATGGTAAATGAGAATGCATCTACAAAATAAACATTTCATGAACACTTTTGTCTGGATCGATAAACAATCGTAGGTAAAACAAACCTGTCAACATAGATGCAATTTGGTTACCCTCACGTTAGTTGCTACGTCATTGTAGTCTCTGGTGGCTAATTATCTCGATGGCAACCACACTGCATGTACTTATTATATAATACTACAGTGGATGTGCGTTCATATATCCTTTTGGAATAATCAAATATATTGTTGTTTTTTTTTTTTTTTAAGTAAATCAATAGTAGTATGATATCTGTTTATTCCATATATTTCTTCATACACGACAAAGATTCCACTTACTGCACTATGTCGAACATCAAATAAACAATGACCCTAATGAAAAATACCGTGACACTGAACTTTCTCTAATCATAAATTGTGCGCAATAGTAGCTATTTTTGAGGATTAATTGACGGCAGTTTTATAGAATAAAGAAATATGTTATGTATCAGACAGTAAGCAAATCATGCACTTTTCTTTTTGTATTAGAAAGAATCATTGTTTGGTTTTGTAACATGTAGGTACACTTAATTTGATATTGCAACTGTCCCACCTTAACTGATTTTTTTCTTTGAAAGATTCGGAAGCAGAGATTTTCGAAACAGTGGTCAAGTAACTATCATTTGAACTAGAAATAGTATTGTGTAAACATGAATCGACTTTGATAGTTAAAAGTATATTAAACACATTTATTTTAGACAAATATGTATATAGGCTATTTCACAAACGGAAATAACAAATTCTCTCTTTTATTTTCGGAAACAAAATACATAATAATAAATCTTTGTAGAAATTCAGAACAGCATAAAGAATAAACATTGTTACAATAAATCATGTTCATGTGTTGAAAATTATTTTACATTGTAGAATATACACCTTTAGCGAAAAATTACTATAATCAAATGATGAATATTATACAATTATGGCCCATTGAAAAGGTGAATATCCAAAATTGTCAACACGATAAGGTTATGTCAATGAGGGCGCAGTGAAATAACTTTTAAGAGTTGACAAATTTGTATATTCATCGATTCTTACGGATTTTTTAGGATGCACATAGTCAACTGACAAACACTTTATAAAAAAAATTAAGTGGTCTAACATAAAACGGCATTCCTTTTAATTAAATAAATATTGCATATAGTGCATAGATATACGAAGATGTAGTATTCGTGTGAGTGAAACAACTCTGAATCTAAGTCGAAAATAGGGGTTTACAAAATTTGATGAGCATCGATTTTCATTTATTTAATAGAAAGGTGGATGATTTAAGATGAGTTTTTTTCTTATAATTACAAAATTATTAATCTAACTAAGTCCTTGTCATTTTGAACCTAAGTATAATTACGTTCATATGTGCATTCTCCGTTTTCTTACATGTAATGTATATTAATTGACCAAACAGTGTATTTACATTAATATATTCATAATATGTTTATTTAGACAAAGGAGTTTTGTCCAATGGTAAAGGCAACATAGCAGGTTCACTTATATAATTATTGATTACATTGTTTATTAAAGCAAGAATTAACCTGATCAAATTCCTACTTAAATCGAGAGGGAACATTACAAGGAAACATACAAGTTACATTAGCTGAAAGCAAAGCAATGACAAAAAAGCGAGAAAACGACATAGACGACAACATTTCAGAAACTATAGAAGAAAAAAAAGACCAACACAAACCCATACAACATCATGGGATGAACTCCTTGTTCCGAAAGCGTGTGCAAATTTTGCTCCATATGATTTACCAGTCCTGTTGTTTAAACTTTAAAATCTGATAATCAGTCTCATTTGTTCGATTACACAAAAGATGAAAAAAGGAGTATATTGTGAGTACACAAATGGAATATATCCGTGAGCATGTGTCGTATTGAATTGCATAAGTTTCCATTCCATGTATTCTGACGATGTAAAATTTGAATTCTGAAGGGTTGCTGTTTGTTGTTTTCTTATTACGGACATACATGAGTCTATGTAGAAGACGATACCCTATGAAAATTAAAACATAATAGCTATATTCAGCCGTCATGAGTGCAAGTAAGATAATACGTGGTCCAATTTCAGCCAAGCGTGATACCCAGTGAATGACTTTGATCCAAAAACTGTCTTCTTTTTTTCTGTTCCATCTTCCGATATTGATGTTTGAAGGCATTCAAAGACCAAGCCAATGCTATGGACGCTGCAACTATGCTCACGTATCTCAGTTCAAATCTAACAAGTCTTAGTATTTTAGTTTACCATGTAACCAGGTAAAAACAGGGGGATTGTGATTGTGATGCAAACAATTTTTCTACCAGTTAAATTTGTTTATTTAGGATATAGTGAGGTGTCCATTTCCCTTAACATGTATATGTTTTTTTTTAACCGGGTAAGCTTAGACTTCGGCGTCGATATTTTCTCACTGCGTTGGAGAACAATTGGTGACCTTAGGATGTTGTTTCCCTATAACTTGGAGTATTGTCTCTCTGACACAATTCCTGTTTCTATTATCTATTATATGGAATGAAACTATAACTGATAATATTGATAATAAACACTTATTTTTATATATCGTTTAAGAAACAGTGTTCTCTTTATGGCAGGTGACATACACGCTGTTTTACCTAATCCTATTCCTGATTAGGGCTTATAACTGGGTCCAATATGGACTGAATCACGCCTCTAAGTGCAGGATTTTCTCTGTATGTTAAAGACCTATTTGAGACCTTCGGCTGTGTTATGCTCTTTGTTTGGGTTGTTGTCTCTTTAACCCAGTCCCATTTCTTCTCCCAATTTTATCCCCTTACAATCTTAGTTATTGGTTATGGAGAGCCAAATCAGCTTTCGGCGCAAAACATCCAACATATTAGCAATCACAAAGGAAAAGCAAAGAAAAAAGGACATATTCATTAATACATTGTATGTTCCATTTTCTTGTTTCAATTTCTTGGGCTCAGTATGCACTAGATAGATAATAACGTGGCATTTTTATTCCAGTCTTAGGACATCTCTTGTCCCATATCGGTCTGATTTGAGTTCCTCAGGCTGTAGCTATGACCAACATGGAAAATACCTTGTTAAAATGTATATTTATTTTAATTATTTCATGATATCAAGTGCATTTTTCAAGTTCTACAGTAGATAATAGATTATTTGAATATATGGTGCTACACACATTTAATGAATAACGAAACACTTTCTTTACATTTCAAATACATCACAACATGCTATAAAGCTTGTACGAACCTATTCATAAAACGCCTCACAGTAGACTGATCTGGGCTTGCAAAACATAAGAAATGTTGTATAGACTAGTTTTATGATATTCAAGGCTATCACGGCACATATCAAGCAGATGAAATCTTTGTAGGAGGACTCTTCTATTATGTATTTGAAAAACTCATTTGTCAGTATACACAATGCATTATGCGTGCGCGTTGTTTATAGATGGTACAGTTATCATCATGCGAAAACAATTAAGAACTTAACAATTAAAGAAAATATGTAATCTTTTCTATTGCTGAAAAAAATTGGTTTTCCATATCATTCTCTAGTCATTAACATGTATGTGTGTACTAGAATCATATGTATAATAATGTATAAAGTAGTATATGTTCGTGAACTATATTGATTTAAACATTGGGGGTGCCATAAATGTCCAAAATTAAGAAGAGAAATTATCTTCAAATGTTTGACCACACAAATATTAACACACAGTTGGTAAATGAATGCTTTTAACAATTTTGATCGGAAATAAGCTTGTCATCAAGACTTATCTTTAATTACACATATTGTGTTATCTTAGTTATATATTCATAGCGTCTAACGTCCATCATGAAAATTATGATTACTACAATGTTAATTTACGTGTGTATGAAATATACTGTCTAATCGATTTTGACTTCCTACAGCTGTTTCCATTCGATCGTTATGTAGCGTAGTTTCTGGTGTATTATTAGCCTGATTCTGTCGTTTCCGAAAGAAATAATAGAGATACAAGAATAACAACTGTAAAATGAATCCCCAAATAGCTACTGCGAATACATAAGGTGCATACCATTTATGGTTTGAACATTCCCCATCTTCTTTTAAAAAATTCAGTGCATGGTCATCGATATACCAAAGATACAATAATAAGCCATTCTCGGCATAAAATAAGATGTAGTAAAATATGAAAAATTTCCCCCCGCAGCGTTCTTTTTTGTGGCTTTTATAAATATCTGACACACAAAAGCAAAAGATGTTACCTATCATTCCCAACAACAAATCAGGCTCCTCTAAAAACCGAAAGTTTTTATCGTCAGCCCATCTTTCACAAGTGCCATATATAACTCCAAAAAATAAACGATAAAGAATGAAGTAAAAACTGACAAGATAATACTCAGCGGCCACAAATGCAATCAAGAGAATACGGGGAAATATTTCAGCAAAACGCGAGACCCAGTGAATGAATTTTATCAATAGGCTGTCTTCTTGGTTCTGTTTTGTCTTTCGATCTTGATGCTTAAATGCATTCAACGACCATGCAAGTCCAAGGAATGATGCAGCTATACTCAGGAACCGAATAATCCCTGTAACACAAAAGTTAAAGTTACTTGTTATTTGCAGAACACCAAATGTCAATTTACTTACATTTACATTATGAATCATTTTTACAATGGTATGATAAAATAATAAAAATTACACTATACCAAGTAGCAAATGTATAGATCGACGATGGAAGTCAAACCTTAATAGACAGAGGAAATATCGTAACTTTATTTTACAATTCAATTCATGCTACTGAAGTAAACAAAATAGGAATATATTATATGGAGCCTTATCCCATCACATTCATTATTCTGCAGTTTGAATTCCTTTTGCTCCCCCTTATATGCCGCAATGTTAAAGTGAATTATTTTATTCTTATACTGCTGAGTAAAGCATATGTGTATTTTTTTATCTTCTCGTTAATTTAAATTCGCGGTATATGTATATCTAAGTGAATTAGTTTGACAAGGACAAATATTCGTGTGCCTGATCCAGGTCAAGGACTTCGACAGTAGTTTCTGTATTTCATAATCTAATTCCATCAACATTTTTTGGTCTGGTGATTCATTTGTTGATAAATGGATACTTCACGCCGCGTTGGTATTTTCGTGGCGGTAAGTGTTTTTGGGCGGAGTAAGCTACACCCACCGACCTTCGGCAAGAAAACGTCAATTTATCATTTTCCGTTATTTATATGATTACTTACGTGTGTTTGAAGTGTCAGTCTGTGTGTCCGTAATTGCCAGATATATTTGTGCCGTCAATTGAGGGGCTGACTCAAGAGTAGCTTCAACAAGGGCTAGGTATGATGTTAAATATTCAAATTTAAAATTTGCTTTTCCACGTGCAAGTACCTGTGCATAACTGAAATGTTCAAAATTTAATTAATATTTGTCTTTTATATATCACGCAGTTAATTACAATGTCAGTAATATGTTTTGAAATTTTATGACACCAGTATGACATAATTTTGTGTAACAAAAGCACATAAACTAAAGCACAACACGACTATTTTTCATACGTTTAAAAGTGAAACAACTTTAAGTCTGAAACTTTTGGGATGTTAAACACTTTTTTCGTAAACATTATTTTCATCTTTCTGCATGCTAATTCAGTCATAAGCTACTTTATATTTTTAATGGGCTTTATCGGTCGAACAGTTAGATAGATAGTAATGTCATAAGCATATTCCATTGATATTCCGTTGTCGCATTGATATACAAAATAAGTAAAATAACAATTATACTGTTATTTTTTTTAATAATATTTTTTATCTTCATTTTCATTAGTAAGACTGCAACTGTGTCCACTAACCAATGCGTATTGTGTGATGTAAATTACTTTAAGGGAAAACCAAGCACAAGTCAATTGTCAACATCAATATATAAGAAGTATCAATTCGACAATTATTTCAAAGTAGACGCCCATGTAAACAAAAAAAACTGATAATAAAAGGGCAGTTTATTTATTACACAATTAAGACTACAAACGTAAAGTTAAACGCAGTATATAAACACATTAACATGCATTGTTCCTAATTGACCATTAAAGTTCAAAACCGAAAAAAATAGCTTATTGTTGTAACTCGGAAGTTTTGTAACACAGATTAAAAGAATACATTACGCGAACTTGTGCGAAGAGCAAGACCAATTGAAAATTATGTATAAAGACTTGATAGAGTTTAAATAACAATCACAATGAATAGTTACATTTCAAGTTGTAGCCTGTATATAATGAAACTAGCACAAAACAGTCATTTACATTAAAACAACACTTACATGTATGTTGGCAACAGGGCTGCTAATGGACTGATCATGGATACTAATATCATGCCATGCAGGGTGAAGCAATACTTCATTACAATGTTTAAATCATGATACTTGTATTTACTATTTGAATCCTGAATCTGTTTTGAGAAGAAAATAAACGCAAGGAAAACAACTGGTGCGATGGTGAACACGACAATCAGATACATCTTAGGCAATTGTCCAATCATACTGTAATGCACTAGCAGGAACACATCAGACAATGTATCAAACAAGTACAACACATATGACAGCAAAGTTATTATGACGTGTACTATTGCTTTTGTCTGAGAATCATGATACTTTTCCTTTCCAGAAAAGCATTTTCGGTAAGCAGCAGCGTACAAAGTAACTAGGATAACCATACCAACTATTGTAGCAACCATTATTTCTATTTTGACATTTTCATTGGCGGTTGACAATGTATCTGAAATGTAAACATGTTATGTATTAATAAATAATCGCTGATTTCTTGTTTTCTTTTGGTGGCCGTGTTCAAATTTGTATTCCCGTTTCTTAAACTAGGAATTAAGCGACATGTTACGTAAATAAGGAACTATATTTATGTCTACTGATCGTATGAAAGTGAAATTGAGGACACACATTTACAAAATAAGATTAATAAAAAATATACGATAAACAAAAAACATAGGGCATCAAATACACACAAGTTAATACATCGATAAGATAGTGGATAGCTAATAGCACATTTGGACTTGATAACATAATCTGTGTCCCTATGCACTTAAAAGTCATATCTATATATTGTAATTGTTTGGTAAATCATAACATCCTGCAACACATATAGCGTTTCGTATCATGTTTATTTGTGTACATGTATACTCTGAGTAGCAAGTGTCTGCAATTCTTTCTTGTAAAAGTTAAAATGATTAGTCGTTATTTTGTTGTTATCTGACTCTTAGGTTGCATTTAACAATTGATATGATTGATATTATGAAATCTTTTAAATACATTAAATACCAGAAGTTGTTGTTTCCGAGCTCCAAAACGGAAATGTGGTGACGTTGTTTTCATTGCGGAATGACACATTTTTATTACAGTTCGACTGCCAGGAAGTTGCATTGAAATCCGAATAAGACTGCGTTGTCACCATGTCCATGTCTGAAACATTGAAATAAAGTCACAACATTGCTTATCAATATCAATATTTAATTTGTTACATGCAGACATAAAAAAATTGCGGTATTTATCCAACGTAATCATAGGTTTGAACGTTGTTTTCAATTTAGACTTCTCAATATCTATATATATGCATTATTTATATTTGTGACAATACATCCTACCTGTAATAATAATTATCGTTCTCATTTTTGAACGATGTTTTGGGGAATTATACTAATCTTCACACGATAGTCTAGCATATTCTGTGTAATGAAATGACTGATCATTCATTGCAATTTATTGTGTATTAATCAAAAAAATATACACGATTGTCCATGCATATTCTATAAAAAATATATCACATCATAGAGTCGTCGGTGGCTGGTTGGTTAAAGAAGTCGAAGTTGTGAGTTCGAACCCTGTGGTAGGTGTGTTCGAATCAAATATTAGTCTACCAATATTACCAGTTTCATATAGAAACTTTTTATTCTCTCACACTACGACTTCCTCTATCAAATGTATTTATATAAACTTTACAAACTGATCATTTACAGCTGATTTACTGTAATTTTACTTAATCAATTTAAAAGTAATTCGTTGAATTCGTGGTATGTTTGAACATTTATCTTGACTTACATGACTAAATACGTTTTATCTGTCGTGATATCATAAGTTCAAGTGTTTGCACCAGTGCTTTATGTGCGGCCGATCTGCGTATTTAGATTATAAATATCCTATATTGATCAATGTATAAAGCTACTGTTATCATGTATCCTTGTATATTTATCTTACGTGAAGGATGATCAAAGGAACGCGAAACAGGAGGAGACAGTTAATATTTTGATATAGATGATGCATAATCTAAGGTACTTGTTGTGGTTTAAGACACTGAGGGGTGTCAAGATTGATCAAATCAAAGACCTGTTGTATAGAGCGGGGGTCGGGTACACTTATGACTCCCCGTGTGCTTTATACAACACAAAAATCCTTTACATATGCATTATCTGACTTATATACCGTCCACATATTTTATTTTCTGTATTTCATCCATAATTCAACATCCTATGTTACCGACAATACTAACACGGATTTTCTTTTCTGACATGTTTGAATTTTGATATTCTCTACGGGTCAGTTTAAATGTGAAATATCACTCACTAAATAATTTAGATATACAATATTTAGAAATCATTATATTTGCCACAATTAATATAATACTATTACTCTATGAAGCAAGACAACACTTATTATTGTTACCAACAGATAACGGTTTAAATATTTAACAATGTATTTATTGAACCAACTATGTTTATGAAAGGATGATACTATATACATCTTTTTGTTTTCATTTCTTTCATAATATTTTTATCATTGAAAGCAAATTGTTTAACAACTTATCACGATTTGAAGTATTCAAAATGATTTTCCTTTGAACTTTTTAATCTGAAAATGATAAAATCTTATATGATTAGAGTCTCGATCAGGTTCAACCATATGCTTAGTTTCTCCACGAAGTACGCGACAGTAAATAGTCAGTGCAATACTGAAAACCCACTAATTTTCGAGAGCTTTTTATTTTTGTAACTTTCGCAAGTGGAAAATTATCGTGAACCTAAATCGTCGCGAATATATAAAACTAGGATTCGTACTTAACTACATCAAGTTAATTTGAGAATCGCAAAATTAAATCGCAGCGAAATTGGCTAGAAAGTGCTACACGCGAAATAAGGTATCCGCAAAAAAAAATGGTTTACAGTAGTTGGTTGGCTAGAAGACAGAATAGTGTGTAGGGATAAGGTGACAGTATTCTTGCGGACAATATAAGGTGTTTTATTGTTAATTTGTATTCAAGCATATGCTATTCATATTTGAACCTGATTAAGGTGGCTCGGGAGTCTTCCTCCATCTTGGAGTTTGAAGAAGCAGATAACATTGGTCTAGATATTTTATGAAATGTGCAAATTTTGAGAGTGGTATGTAATTTATGTAAAAGACTTTTGATATACATAAAGAAAATTGTGTGTTTTGTCATAGCTATAGTTGTCATTTCTCAAAAACACCTTGTTTGTGTTTGCTTAGACTTTTATCGACTTTGCCAAATAAAGGGAGGTAACTCAGATAAAGTAATTTTTATAACAGAAAGTGTTATGAATTTACCCATTTTGACCAAGAATGTACCAAGAAAACAAGTTCGGTGACATGTTATAAGAGCAATATTCTGACATTTTACCTTAAAGTTCTGATAGTACGTTTTCTTGTTATTGCATAAAATTTGATTTTCCATGCATAATCTATACAAGATCTGACAATTTTGCACATCCTGTAGCGTGAAAAAAGTTCGGTGACCCATGCTTTTTAATATTTTTTTGAAAAAAGCATGATAAAAACGTCATTTTGACAAGTTATCAAAAAATTCTATTAATTTTAATTAAGACGCCCTAGCCACCTTAAATGCATGTTTTTTCTTTCTTGACTGCAATGTCTTGGTTTTTAAATTCTTGATTGTTTTGTTGTAAACTGAGATGTAAGATTTTGTCTTTAAATTAGTTCACACAGCGTTGTTTGATAATCTGTATTTTTATTATAAGGTTTGAAACATCTTTGATATAATTTATATCAGAAACTAATTGTCAATTTTCTCAACCTCCACACGAATCATTTATTCCATTACCCCCGTTTCCGATGTATGCAAACAATAGTTTATTAAAAAAAAATGGAAATGCAATTTATAATGACAAAATAATTAAATTTTAATAGAATTAATTGAGAATGTATCATCTACAAAAATCAGGTTAGATATACGACGAAGTGTATATTAGTAGGAGGCGTGTACACAATATTTTTCAAAATAATGAAATAGTATGCCTATTTTTTTTTTTCAATCAAAGACAATTGATACCAATGGAATTAAATGGAGCTGCGTATATATCTAAACAGTTTATCATTAAAATTATAGAAATGATCACAAGTATTAAATCATCAGACTGCCGACAACCCATATGTCGTTTAGTATAAACTGTACAAATTAGGGTTCATACTATTTAAAACAACATCATTTGACTAATAATTAATATTATCGATAGGGCCTGTCTTGTAATGTCACGCATCAATAACGAATGATAATGGACTACAACTCAGAGAGATTTGGGTGTAAGACATTATAAAGTTTGTTTTACCTGTTACATATTATATCAAAAATATTTGAGAAGGTTAAGGAATCTTCTGGAATGCGATACCAAAGCTAAAAGCAAATGTAACCCTTAAACTATCAACAAAGTAGCTAAACATTCTTAATGTCTAGTTATCCATCGTGACATGTGAATCAAGCATTTTTGTCGAATTGAATTTAAGCTTATGATAGTTCTAAAAATTGGAAAGGGATTATTAAAAAAAAAATACCCTTTTATTTCAAATATTAATATCAAAATTTATGTGAAGTACTTTCTTAAATATACATATTTAATGAATATACCATATTTTTGGACCATGCAATAGTAGATTTGCAAACATTTCTAGTTTTAAGGTATATTTGAAATGAAATTTGACTTTATCAAAATGAAATTTTAAATACTCACTGCTTCTCAAGTTTTTGATTGAAAAGTGAACCAAAACTTTTCAGCTGAATATTTTATCATTAATCTTGAGCAGATAAAGTATCTTTTATGATAACATGAGTTCAAGTGCTTGCCCCAGTACTTTATGTTCAGCTGATCTGTATATCAAGATACCAACTATCAAACTTTTGATTAAAGAATATAAATGTAGCTAATGTTACATTAAACATGTATTCGTGTAAACCACAACTTGTTATATCAAGTGAATTAAAATCGAATGAACGACATATAGTAGTAGGCGGTAAATTGTCTGGATGATAAACGGACTCAGTACACTTTTACATTGATACATTTATTCCTAATATGAGTTACATGCACGGGGAAAAGCAAGAAAAAAAAACGTGATTATTTTTTCATTTTGAGTTTTGTTGTCCAAATAATAAACACAAAACTAATCTACAGGTTCGCTTTTTTAAACACAAGTTTTCAAAGACATGGTTTCTTATTATGAAAGTAGAGAATTATTTTTTTTCTTGAAAAAGAACCTCTTCCCTATAAATGTTGTCGGTGGTCAACGCAACGAGATGGTGTCTAATGTATCATTTATATCGATTTTTTGCAGGCAGGATGCACCGGTACTAACAATTCGATACACGGATGAAACCGTGAATCTGATTGTTCCGGCCGGAAGCAATAAGGTGTACCACTAATAGAAGTATATAAAGTTTAAAATGTCAGTATGTGTCCATTATATAAATGGAATAAAAAAAACTTCCCAAAACAACATGAAATTCTTCTGGTTTTGATTTCAATAACAGTTATCATTTATGATTTGTTTCTTTTAGCGCCATGCTCTATGTTCTACAACAAGAAACAAGTGTAGAATAGGATTTTAAAAATTAATTTACATTAAATAATATTACATCTATGTAAACAACTCATGAGAGATAACAAACTAATATCATTCTTTTATTTTATTGTTCATTGTTAAGTGAACGTAGTTATTTCATATTTGCTTTCTTAGCAGTAATATCTATTTTCCTTAAAGTTAGCTGATGTATTGCTGTCACTTGTCCATCTAAGAATTTAATTTAAGTGTATGACTTCATCATCAAGTCAGTAAGCAGGGTGCAGTTTGATATTTTCAATTTCCGTTATTAAGTTTGAATTATCTTTGTCTTAATTCAGAACATAAAATAATTTTCGAATTCCACAACTTTCACTCGAATAAAATCTGTTTTAATACGTCATTTTTAGATTTAAGCAACGTGAGGAAAACAACTTCCTTTTATCTGTTCATTAGATCAATTTATGAAGAGATATTGGGTATGTATAATCCACAAAATTCAATTGAGATGTACAACGAAGCTTATATAAACAATTTCTTTGTACACAACCTTTTTAAAAACAATTAAATACATTGCAAGAAAAATGTTTCTGTTTCTAATCGAAGACAATCGTTACCTACATTGTATATAAATGAATGAAGCTACATAAAGTTACTTTAAAACACCCAAAATATAACAATTTAAGACAATTGTATATAAAATAGTATCGTTATACAAATGTATCTCTTTTTAAATTAGTTCAGTTATTATCAACAAAAAATGTATCGGAATTGTCTTATTTAAGAAAGTATTTCACATTTATCACCAAGAAAACAAAATGAAATCAAAAGGACATTTTGAAGTCTCTTTTGTTGATTTGCTGCAATAGATCTAAACACTGTAGATAAAAGAACAAAAGACAATTCAAAGTTGTTTTTCAAATATATCAAACCGTAATGTACCTTTTTTCCTGTCATTATTAATAATCGACCACGTCATATTCACGTGAAGATATTTCATGACGTAAATGATTTCAATCGAAAAACTCCCAAGTATATATGTAATCTATATGTTGCGGTCTTCAGGGTTACAAGATGGGACTTATTCACAGAAATATACTTGTATTCCTTTAAACTATGAAAATAAAATATGTATCAAATTGACCTTCATTGGTTATAAAACTGATATCATATTTGACTGAGTTATTAAGTTAATATTAATTTGACATTCTTAAATATAATCAACATAATCCAGCGAATAAATCGACAATTTAAAACAAGATTTGGTATATTAAAACAGTACCTTGCCTGTACCCAGTCAGGAATATGAGTATATACTCGTTTTGTTAGTTACGGACCGGACCATATGAGTATTTGGACCATATATGTATTTTTTTTCAAATATGCTATAGAAACGTTTCGATAATACATTAAACTTCATCTACAAAAAACAGTGTTGTTTACATGAAAATAGTTTTATAATTCAAAGACTATATAAACATTGATGCCACAGTTAGTTCTCATCGCAGTTTAACCTTTTGCCTTCGAGTCAAAAGCTAGCCTTCTTAGCAGCTGCGTGAATTGATACCGAGGTCTTGGGTCATTCAATTACAGTCATTAAGAAATGTTGGAAATATCTACCCAAGTAGACATATTGCAATTCACTCGTAATAACAAATCGGTAATTACCATTGGTATAAAATGTGTTTACTAGTGAGAACAATTAATTGTATTAAACTGCTTATTTTTATCATTATAGTAAAATAAGATGGCCTTTTATATCGTCTTTTTAGTGACGAGACAACTAGAAGGGGCATATATTATGATGAGTTAAGTATTACCTGTAAACATGTTAATTACACCGACTATACGCGTACTGTCGGACCATACGCGTATGGTACAAATACTCATATGGTCCGGAACATATACATATATAGGAACATAATTGTAAAATATTATGATATTGCCTTTTGATATCATTGTCATATTCTCGAATATAATTGTTATACTGAATACGAATTTGCATTATGTGCGGCGTGTATCGGTGTTTTGTTCATTTAACATTAATGAGTTTATATTTGATGTTTCTACTATGTTTCCAATTGGATAATTTGTTATTTGTTATCGTTTGTAGTCCAGACAATTATGAAATGATTTTTTCATACCATCATTGTAATGACATTTTTGGATAATTATTCTAACAAAAGTGTATAAAATGACAGTTTGCATATTAGTCACATCAGCGCGTCACTGTTTTTGACACCCTGTAGTGTTTATCGGTGGTGGAATATGTTCCTTGTTGTTCTGCAGCTTGTATGTTGTGTCGATTATTATATTATTTGTGTGTGCGTTTCTCTGTGTTGAGTTTTCTTGGGTGTGTTTGTACTGTGTTATGTCTGTCACGTAATTTTTAAGCGATAATTCAAGTTCAAGGTTCAACCAACCATGTTTTATTAAAATCTTGTACCAAGTCAGGAATATGGCATTTGATTTCAAATAGTTTTATCTGGGTTGGCGTTTGATTTTGTTGCACATCGGTGTTCCTGTTGTTCCTTTGCTTACCACCTATAGTTGATGTGTTTCCTTGGTTTTTGGTTTGTAGCCCGGATTTGTTTTTCTTCAACCGATTTATGACTTTTGAACACCGGTATACTAATGCTGCCTTTATTGTATACAGCACCTGGCTAAAAATGAAAGAAGACAAACAGACAAACAATAGAACACATGACACAACATAGAAAACTACATAATAAGCAACACGAATCCCACCAAAACTAGGGGTGATCTCAGGTGCTCCAGAAGGGTAAGCAGATCCTGCTCCACATGTGGCACCCGTCGTGTTGCTTATGTTATAACAAAAAAAAAAGTCTAATTCGGTAGGTCACATTCATGAAAGGAAAGGGATTGTATTTACGACGTAAGGAACATATCCGATATCATTTGTTAAACGGTTATTACATAACGGTCAACCAGCTCGTGATGGCGTCCGTAAAATTTACGAAGGGATGATTTCGACTTCACCATTTGGAACTCTTGGTTTAATAGCTTCCTTGTGAGCAGCAACGCTATTGTATACATATTATTGCATACAAGTGCAAACATTCAAATAATGCCCCTTAAAAAATTAAGGCCTGTATCTTTCTTATAGCAAATCGTGTAGGTAAAGATCATCTAAAGTATCATACTCATGCACATTAGGAGTTTTTGATCTCGTATATCTGGATTGTCTAGGGACCACAATAGCTTGATGGGATACAGATGATCCGAAAGGGATTACTACTAGTACTACATGCAGGCAAACACGGTCAACATATATAATATCGGAAATACACCTGTTTGTTGTCTATTAGAGACAAATGAATCATTATAAGGTAACGATATATTTTATGCAATATACTTCAAGCCAACATTGAATTGGACAAATTGTTTCAAAATGAATAAGTATTGCATTACATTTTGATTGTACCACCGTTCACTAGATAAGAACTTAATATTCGGATTTTAGTTGATTTTCAATCACTCCTTCATTTTTCGCGGTATTTGTTGTGAGAGTAAAACAAAAAGGCATGGTTTATGCATTTTGTTTGCTGTATTGAAGACCCATTAGTGCACTATGATTGGGTTGTTGTCTCTTTTGACACATTCCTCGTTTCCATTCTTTGTGAATTTTCACGATTAGACCTATTCAAAACATAACAATTATCTAGCAATTAGTGCATTTCACTCCCCTATATGAGTCATTTACAGTAACATACTTACAACGATAACTCTAATGATATATACATTATCAACCAGAACGCTGTATGATTTGACTGATTACAAATGCACGTACGTCCCATAGCATCAATTGTCAATTGATGCCATGTAAGAAAGTGACGTTATCCAATCAAAATGAACGTTACAAACGTTGTTGCATTAGAATATATGATTGACACAAAATATGTCATGTTTTAAACAATTAGCCTTTTTTATTAATCACAAAAATATAAACGTAAATTTTACGCTCTGACAATCATGCACATCGTTTGTATTATATCGCTGGTTTGGCCTACACATGTATATATAACGAAGTTAAAACTTTAATTAAGTAGAACACAATAATTTATAATCTTATACTATACATTAATAATCTCCATCGATGTGAAATCACTCTTTCTAATTTGTCATAAAAAGCCACTGACGGCTTATTATTTTATAACCATACATTGCTGAAATATAAATTCCTGTGCAGCCATAAAATAGTTAGATATGCAGTGTTTCGTAGTAAGTATATATATATATATATATATATATATATATAAAACTGGAAAACAAAAAACAAGCTATACATTTTGTTTTGCAATTGAAGCATTTGGAGATCTTTTTGTACCTCACTTGTGATGAATGTATTGCCCTAAATCAGAAACAAAGGATACTAGATGCAATATATATGATTACTTTTAAGAACTATATGGTTTCCGTGCCCCTTATCTGTTTATAGAACTGTATAATTAACTTATAATGTTCAATGTAAAGTATAAATACAATTTTAGAAAAAAAAAGGAAATTATTATTTAAAATTACACAAAATGATAATGGGTAAGAATATAACAAGTAGAAAATGAAAAGGACTGTTTTCCTTAACCTCTCAAGCGATTTAAACTGCAACTGTCTATGTTTTTCACTTGTTAAATTCTAATATAATGCCATACGTTAAATTGGTCCTATTATTTGATAATTTCAAAAATTATGAAATATTGATTACTTTTATGTCTTCTATTACATATACAAATGGAAACTGCGTAAGTTATCTGCTCGGGATTATTCAGATGCATACATAGATACTTTTGATGGGATAAAAGGCCAAATAAAAAATGAAGCTGCAGAGCCTTGAGGACCAAACATTCCTTAAAGTTTTGTCAAATTCTGCGACAATTGATCTTTACCACTGCAAGAAAACTCTGCACTAGGAGGCGGTTTTCAGCTGACCCATCAACAAAATGTGAAATATTTGAGTGCACATGGACGTCACACTAAACTCCAAAACTAATAAAAGAATTACAATAAAAAACATACAAGACTAACAAAGGCCAGGGGTCATTTTGTAGCCATCTTCGGTGTTTGTTTTTTCTTATATTTGAGGACGATCGTATAAGGCCATATCATATCATACTGAATTAAAATGAAACATGTAAAACGATAGTTTAGATACTATAACAAGATTTCAATCAGAAAAAAATCTTAAATAATGAAAAGAAGAATAATGAAATATTATTCATATACACATGTATGCATATTTTCGTTGCAGAGGCGGGAACTGTGAAACATAAAAGGGCTGTATGGAACCTTGCGTATCAATTGACCCATTATTTCGGATCAGACTTCTCTATTAGACTACGGATGTTATTGTGGATGGTATGGTAGTGGTACGCCATTTGACGGCGTAGATCAGTATGTTTGAAATAGTAATATGATTAAAAGTCTATGTAGTGTCAACCACTACACTGAAACAACCCAAGACGATACCAAAAGGCCCTTCAGCATAAATTATTTAAAATAAACATGTTCATGCCAACAGATTTAAACTCAATAATACATGTAAGCTTGTATGAATGTCTGTATTGACGGGAGACACGCATATTGACATCAAAACAGAATGATACTACATTGTAACATGTTATTCCTGTCAGCCACATATAAAAATAATTGGCTGAAAGATGAAAATGAAATTATATAATCACCGATTAAACCTCATGAACAGTTCTTAAACTAACATTTTGTTTCAATCAATTATAAACTTCGTAAAAGAGAAACGTCTAGTACTATAAGTCTCTTTTTCACACATTTATCTTTAATCTGAATTAAAAAAATAACCCTTTTATGTTTTTTTTTTTTGTATTTTTGTTATGTTTGCTATTCTTATCAATCATTATTGTACCTGGTGTAAAGTTGAATATATATCAATCTTTTATAACAGATGTTGCAAAGACCACGATGATCGCTATGGTCGTGTAGATGCATGCTGGCCTTAAACTTGGCCTTATTCATATGGACTTCAAGACGAAACATTCAACTGCCATGGTATATGCATATACGACAAAAACAGCTTTATTTTATTTTCGTCAACTTAAAAATAATGACTCTATTTCACACCAATATCTTTGTGGACAAGGGTTATTCGCTATTAATTTCAATAGAAACACAGAGAAAGGCAGCGCTTGTATATTAAGGTTGTAAAACAACACAATGTGATAGTTCAGTATGTAGCATAAAATAACCAAGCCATGTTCTGTGTAAGCCAAGGTTTCCTGTTGAAACATTTAATGTACAGAGACCTATTATGGTTTATCTTTTACAAAAAGTGACTTGGCGCTCATATCCCATCCTGTTATATCTATTGTAAAGTGTTGTAAATCCCTATGAATTATTTTTAAAATTTTTAAAGATATATTGTTTCATAACTTTCTTGTTTATAGCAAAACACTATAACAGAAAACGTGAACTCCAAGACAAATTAAAAAAAGGAAGTCTCTTATAACCGATTTATAAAAAAAGTTTTTAATCAGATTATAGACCCTACGATGACCATTATATTTTAGATATTTGTCCTTTAACGATTATTTGGCTATACCACCGCTATCCTTAATATTATTGTTACGATATTTTAGGCTTAAATTTTAAATGGGATACATTGTTGTGGTTGTTGGCGTGGTCTCACTTACACTATACAATCTGCCAGCGATCATCGGTAATACTTACAAATACGTCATTAAATTAATGATGTACATGTTGTAAAATGTAAGTTGTATTATATCATAACACCAATGAAATATGCACATCGACATGTTAGACAATGAAATATACACATAAACATGTAAGACGATAAATTAAATTAGACGAATAACCTGGTTTAATTGCGGTCAACATTGCGGTACACAAAATTAAAATAAATGTAAGTTTCTATTCTTGACTAGTAATTATGAATTTAAAACAGTGATATTTGTATATGTTAAAGTATGTAATGTAAGTAATCTAAATTACAAAGAGGTATTTGACAAAGTTGTTAGGGCTGTTTTATCCTCTATGCTCTTCAAAATAGTACTTTATTTCGCCTTTTTAACTTTTATTTTTTTCGATAAGTCTGTTGAAGACGACACGCGCATCTGGCGCATATACGAAATTTCAATCCTGGTATCTATGATGAGTTTATTTACATTTCAATCTAATTGTAGATATATATTTCTTGTTATTCATTGATTGATTGATTGTTATTTACGCAACTTTCAATATCATTGTAATATTTATTGGCGGTAAGTTTTTATAAGTGAAGGAAGTCGGACTTGCCCAGAAAGAAAACCGGCATTTTTTTAGTAAATCTGACAATCCTAGTCAAAAGGTTGAAATGATCACGTGCCAAGTGCAAGATTAGAACTTACAACCTCATGGTAGACAGGCTAGTGCTACAGCTGTGCGACTAATTAACCCACTCGGCCACCTGGACATATATATATTAGTACTCTTGTCATCATCATACCCATCATGATCGTAAATACTAAATAATAATATACAATTTAACTTAGATTTCATCAGTCCTTTAAGAAGAATAATACACATTTCAACAACAAAAATACGACAAACAGTAAACAATAACTCAAAGGTTTAAGAGTACTTAACATCAACCTTATCTGGGACAATGCAAAAACAGTGTTGCAAAGCATTACAAACATTACACAACGGTTGATTGTAGAGACAGATACTGGAATAAATCAAACACACTATCAATGGTATTACCGACAATCAAGCAATGATGATACAGAAAGATCTTCCTATAGTTAAAAACTAACCCCCTTACACATTTATGTTTTAATTAAATCAACAAGTTTTCAATGGTTATCCTTATCACGTTTGAAATGTTTGTTCCTTTTACTTTTACATGTTTTACCAATAATCTATTAACGCTGTATGGGGTTCAACTTTGCATAAATAGTAAATCAATACAATTCATTCCTAAAGCCACGTTTAATGATATCTCTTTTTTTCTATTTATAGATCGTCGCCATTCCTGCAAATGGAGAGTATGTATTTGTGACAAGATGTTTGTAAACTGCCTTCACAACAACACATATAATCCGGAAAATTACAATATAGACCATGATACACAATGTTAGGGAAGATAATACATTTTATACAAATTAATGTATCATTATACTTCACAAGGAATTTTGAGATAATTTGGAATTACGAATGAATGACAGGCATTTGAGGAATGGACCCCGTTTTTCGTTTACAAAGTATACCGTTCGAGGAAACACTTCTGTTATAGATAATGCATATTTTAAGGTTTTTCTTGTCGTAGAACACACCGAGGGGTGTCAGGATTGATCAAATGAAAGACCGACCGTAGGGAGGTCTTTCTTTGAGCAATCCTGACACCCCGAGGTGTGTTCTACGACAAGAAAAACCTTCAAATATTCATTATCTGACTTATATACCGTCAAAAAAATATGATTTTTTATAAAGATTTGCAAAACTTAGTATCCTATTTTACCGACAACACTAAAGTGGGATGTTCCTTTCTAATGCGTTCAGGTTTTAATACGCCCTACGGCTCATTTAGAATGTGAAATAAAACTCACTAATGAATCTATATATAAACCTTTTAAAAAATATTATCCATACACAACAAAAATATTACTGTAACTGCATGAAGTAAGACACAAATGTATTGTTACCATCCGATAACGGTGTATGACAAATACAAGACACATTGTAAGTAATTTATTGTACCACTTAGTTTATGGAAAAGGGGGAAGGGTATGTTTTTTGTTCTATTTGTAATGTCATTTCTATCGCGGAAAAGTGGGGTTTTTTTTAACAATTTTAATTGAATCGAATGAAAAATTCAGAAAGATTGTCTTTTGATCGAAAAGCAATACATTTTATTAACAGATAATCAGGATATAATTATATACTCTCCGCACCCGACCCTTTTCTGAGTTACGTTAATGTTATTCAATAGAATATAAGATTATCTTATTAGTCATGTTAGTTGATTATTTGATAGAGTAAAAGGTATACATAAATTTAAAAAAAGTTAAGAACTGACACGAAGACGAATATAAATACATGTAGGTCACAGTATGATTTCCTATTCAGCGTTTATGTCCTGAACATGCATGAAATATTTGCCACTGGACGTTAAGCAAGCAACCAAAAATCAATCAACCTATTCAGGACTCAATAAGATTTTCAAAATCTAACACACGAATATGTTAAATCTGGCTTTTTCTTTATGAAGGTCTATATTAAAATTCATCTCACATATATGACAATGTTTCTTTATTGTAGCGATAAATTAACAAAACTTCACGTTATTTGTTTCTAAAATTAAAATGCGGGCAATGAAGGTTTTTTTTACATCTATCTTCATTTGAACTTTAGAAAATAAATTTCCAAATCGGCAACAAAAAACTATCAGACGAATAAAATTTTGAAGTAAATTATAGATTGCATTTTTATCAAGGAAAATAATGACCTCACACAGGTCATTATTTTATGCATTGAAGCATATTTCATTGAAACATGGTATCGTCCGGGTTGATTCTGAAAAAGAATAACCTGTCGTTCTGAAAGAAAATAACTCCATATAGGTAAATAATCATGATTAAATCGTAATTTACTCCGAATTTAACGCATGTATGCTACTATCGTTATGAGGTGTCATATTGTAACAATTACATATCTGTAATGTATAAAGAACGACTGCTTTGTTCTTATGTTAAGCGACCGTAGAAGAAAAGACGCTGTGTTTATTTCTTTTGTGCGTCAGCTTGTATGTTATCAAGTATGTCATGGGAAGTCAACAAAAGTGAAAAACAAAAATATAGCGAGAGCTCCATCAACACAGAATCATTTGCAAATCTAAGAATCTAAAAATAAGTGCGATGGGCAGTTAACTCCCTCTGGAGTGTTACGTGGGAAAGGGCTATGCGTGAACCACAAATGTAGCTCTATAAGGAAGAAGGACATCTCTCTGCATCATCGTCGGTGATAACGCCATTAATGGTGTATCTTTTATACTTAAAATTATATGTTACTGGCTTTTTTTTGGTATCTTCAATAGGTTCTACAAAAACTAAAAACATTATATGTCACGAAACTGTCACGCAAATGCACACATAATTATTTGCTATTTATCCGAAATAAACCCTTTTACTTACAGTTTCTTACATTGTGACTTATATGTAGATTTTTCGGATTACTTTTTTATTCACAGTGTACAAAAAGCATTTTTGTTCATTTTTAATCGACTTAAATTATTTGTATGTCGTGGATACTGCTTCATTTCTTTAGAGATGTTTTATCTGATTCTATTCCATATATTTAAAAGTCATTTAATGGATTGGACGATTTTTGTATTCGTAACGTCCGGTACAACTATTGTGAATCTTATGAAAGCGTCTTTGAACATAAACACATTTTTAAGTTTCAGCACCCGGTTTGGTAGAAGATATGACTCATTCTGAAAGAAGGCATTTCCCTATAAACCTTACTTGCATTTTACATGTATTACAATCTATTTAAAAATGCAAAATACTTTTGTTTTACAACCTTTACCTTACTGAACATTTTATGTGTCATTTGTTCATTTGCCATCGACATTCATGTATTATTGTAATCAGTTTTACGGAAAGTGACTTCATTCCAACCTCATATCTACATATTTGTTATTGAGATGGATAAACCCTTCAATTGTTTTCTAAAAAAAAACATTATTCTAAACGATGCTACATGTTTTTTTCTTTGATGTGTTTTATATATATGATAAAGGCGTTATGTACTTGTAAATTGTAAAGCATCAGTGACAGGTACCCTCTTTTACCTGTGATTTTTCAATTTTAGTTCCTAAAGAAACAATCATTGAAGTCAAAATTTGTTACGATCATGACTTCTCTTTAAAAACCGTTGATGTTATCAACACAATCGTTTAGATATTTTGTCCTTTGTCACTGTTATATCTTCGCCCTGATAAAGCATTTTGTGCGGAAGTAGCTTCAAGTTAACACAAATCACACAATCATATGGTTGTTGATACACATTTTGGTCCAAAGGTTACCGCTTCATATCATTACGGTGGTCTACTCTTAGAAGTCTAAAATACGATGTATAGGTATAAATATCATTGTTCATATACACACGTGAACTATGGTCTTTTTATTTAAGGTCATAGCCTAATCAAAAGTAGTACCCTCGTCATATCGGGGATCATTGTTATGTTAAGTTACCTCCCAAAATGATTGCCTTAGTTCTATTCAACCAAGCAAATAAAAAGCAATTAAGATATTTGAATCTGAATTGTACGTAAAACTTTCTACATTGGAATTGTTGTTTTAAAAAAAACTTAAGCAGAAAAAGCAAACTATCGAAATTGATATGGTTTGGTTAAGCAATGACAGGTTAAGTGTAGGGAAATTCGCCATGGTTTTGTTCAAGTTTGTCTTGGTTTAAATCCATATTAATATAAAACTAACTGTGTTTCAGCGTCAGCGTTCAAATAAAGTGGCAATCATTACATGGCAAAGCAACACTTTATGGTGTCTTGTACTGAAAAAATCAACATACCTTTAATGGCATATTAGAACTGGTTCCCGGAACTTCGGATGTACCAAAACAGGTACCTCAGATCTGACAAACAGACAAAATATACCCTCTTTTTAAAATTTGGTGCGGTTTTTTTAATAATTAAAACTAAAAGTCCAAAAGTGTTCTACAATAATCACCAGTCCTTTAGCTTTCATTTGATGCCAAAAATACCGAAATATCCTACATATTTTGAAAGTTACACTCATGCGTAGGAACTATTTTGTGTTAAATATGTACTATATTCTGGTATGTGCTTTCTGGCCGAGCCCGAATTAGTGGTGTTACACCTATAACAGAACTAAACTTGCTATATTGACTTGAGCATTACTATATTTTATTCTATGACCTATTTCAAGCAATAAAACACATACAAAGCTTAAGTCCAAATACTATTTTACTAATTTTAAGCTCAAATTGGACTGGAAGTAACATATGGGTTATTCAAAGAAAACTGCATATGGATATTATATTTTTGCCAATATACTTTTTTTATTTTCAATATTATTGTTTTATTTATTAATACCTTTTAGGAAAGCTATTTGCTTACCAATAGTCATATCTTTATCAGAGGTTCTTCATTAATAAAAATATATTAGTCCAAACTTAAGACAAAATTGAGAATATTGTTCCCCCCCCTTTTTTTCCTCAAATTGGAAAAGGGCCTTTTTTTGTATAAACCATACTTCTGTGGTAAAAAAATAGATTATTAAGAGCAATTTATATATCCCTCAGCTAGATAACTTGCTAAACAGGTTCAAAATGCATGTACAGTGAGATTTTGAAATTCTTATATGAGTATGTACTGTTTGCCTAGATTGTAAAAGGCTACCATAAGAAAAACAATAAAACTTGAAAAATCATAGGAATAGTAGAAAGTTAAATCACAAAAATACTAAACTCAGAGGAAAATCAATTCGGAAAGTCCATAATTACATGGCAAAATCATATAACAAAACGCATCAAAAACGAATGGACAAGAACTGTCATATTCCTGACTTGGTACAGGCATTTTCAAATGTAGAAAATAGTGGATTGAACCTGGTTTTATAGCTAGCTAAACCTCTCACTTGTATGACAGTCGTATCATATTCCGTTATATTGTCACCGATGCTTGAACAAAACAAACAGACACAATAGTAAAAAATGTCAAAAATAGGGGTACAGCAGTCAACATTGTGTTATCTTATTAATCACTATAAAAACAACAAATGTAACGAAGAAGCATACATCAAATTAACATCCTCATTTTGATTATAGTATACGATTTTATTTGTCTATGTAAAATGCACCCATCTAGGAAGGAGGAATATTTGATAAAGAGCCTTTTTTACCATACACAAGTCACAATATACATGTTTTATTGATTTCAATCACAAATAAGGCAAAAATAAGAACTTGAAGTCAAGTCTTAACTGCATGCATGGTGTATAACCATAAAAGGCTAAACTACCTTTGTATGCCAATTTGAGAGCTGAAATTTCCCTTAAAAAAATTGTTCACCAAAAAAAGATGACTTCACATGTTTACTAACATCAAATTTGACCTATTACTATTGAAATAGGTACATTTTCTAAAAATTGGATTTCTGATGATTCTCTGTAATAGGAAGTTCACCACTAATTCATGGTCCCATTGCTTTCTATGTTAAATTCCTCCATTTCAAGTAGGCACACCTCTTTTTTTAAGTTCAAATAAAGTGGCAATCATTACATGTCAAAGCAACACTTTATGGTGTCTTGTACTAAAAAATTCAACATACATTTAATGGCATATAAGAAAGAACTGGTTCCCGGAACTTCGGATGTACCAAAACAGGTACTTCAGATCTGACAAACAGGCAAAATGTACCCTCTTTTTAAAATTTTGTGCAGTTTTTTTAATAATTAAAACTAAAAGTTCAAAAATATTGTGCAATGATCACCAGTCCTTCAGCTTTGAGTTAATGCCAAAAATACCTAAATATCCTACAGATTTTGAAAGTTACACTCATGTGTAGGAACTATTTTGTGTTAAATATGTACTACTTTCTGGTATGTGCTTTCTGGCCGGGCCCGAATTAGTGGTATAAAACATTACATATAAACTTTTTTTCTTGATCGATAAACAAACATAGGTAAAAAAAAACCTGTCAAAAAGATGCAATTTGGATACCCTCACGTTAGTTGCTAATATCTACGTAATTGTAGTATCTGGTCGCTAGTTAATTCACTAGCAATCAACTGCATGTACTTATCATATCATACTACATTGGATATGCGTTCATTTGTCCTTTTGGAATAATCAAATGTATTGTTTTTTTTTAAGTATACCAAAAGTAGTATGATATCTGTTTATTTCATAAATTTCTGCATACACGACAACGATCCTATTATTGAACTATGTCGAACATGAAATAATCCATGACCCTACTGACAAAAACCATGACACTTAACTTTCTGTAATCTTAAATTATGCGCAATAGTAGCTATTTCTTGGGATTAATTGACGGCAGTTTTAAATCATAACGAAGTATGTGATGTATCAGACAGTAAGCAAATTATTTTAAAATTTCTTTCTGTATTAGAAAGAATCATGACTTTTAAATTTGACATACGCAAGCATTATTCTGTGATATAGTATTGCCTATAAGATCAACTCATTAATGAATTATCATATTAGCTATACAAAAATATACTAAACATCTTAAAATTTTGGTCAGAAGTTCCTTTAACAAACATTTCATCGTTTATATTTTGGCATTGTTTGTCGTAAAAAACCCACTTAACCGCACTATGACAAACATATGTACTAAACGCTCCTCGTGTCTACCCGTGTTAATGACCTTTTCATGGTTTTGTAACATGTAGATACGATATTGATTTTTGTATGTGGTACACTTAATTTGGTATTGCAACTGACCCTGCTTAACTGATTTTTTTTCTTTGAAAGATTCGAAAGCAAAGATTTTTCGAAACAGTAATCAAGTAACTATCATTTGAACTAGAAATGATATTGTGAAAACATGAATCGACTTTGATAGTTAATAAGTGTATTTAACATATCTATTTAAGACAAATGTGTGTATAGGCTTTTAGACAAATGTGTATATTGGCTATTTTACAAAGGGAAATAGCAAATTCTCTTTTTTATTTTCGGAAATAAAATATATAATAATAAGTCTTTATTAAAATTCAGAACAGCATAAAGAATATGAAATTGAGAATGGAAATGGGGAATTTGTCAAAAAGACAACAACCCGACCATAGAGAAAACAACAGCAGAAGGTCTTCAATGTAGCGAGAAATTTCCGCACCCGGAGGTGTCCTTCAGCTGGCCCATAAACAAATATATACTAGTTCAGTGATAATGAACGCCATACTAATTTCCAAATTGTACAGAAGAAACTTAAATTAAAATAATACAAAACTAACAAAGGCCAGAGGCTTCTGACTTAGGACAGGTACAAAAATGCGGCGTGGTTAAACATGTTGATGAGATCTCAACCCTCCCCCTATACCTCTAGCCAATGTAGAAAAGTAAGCGCATAACAATACACACATTTAAAATTCAGTTCAAGAGAAGTCCGAGTCTGATGTCAGAAGATGTAACCAAAGAAAATAAACAAAATGACAATAATACATAAATAACAACAGACTACTAGCAGTTAACTGACATGCCAGCTCCAGACTTTAATTAAACTGATTGAAAGATTATGATTCCATCATATGAATATCAGGCACAATCCTTTCCGTTAGGGGTTTAGTATCATACCATCATAACATATATGAGAAAAACATAACCCGTGTCATGCCAGTAACTGGTGTTTGAATAAATGTGTTTAGTTCCGATGCAAAGACCCTATAAGTGAATCAATATTAACGCCAAAACAAATAAAAAATTGGATGTGAAATACCTGAACGTATAAGAAGTCTGCATGTTGAGCTATCATGTCCATATAACGATGATAAAATTAAGTAAATGTTTTGACTAGTTTGTGATATCGAAAACTCTGGTGTAATAATTTTTCATTGTTACAATAAATCATGTTCATGTGTTCAAAATTATTTTACATTGTAGAATATACACATTTAATGAAAAATTACTATAGACAACTAATGAACAATATACAATTATGGCCCGTTGAAAAGGTGAATATCAAAAATTGTCAATGCGAGAAGGTTATTTCAATGAGGGCGCGGCCCGAAGTGAAACTACTTTTAAGGATTTTGTATATTCATCGATTCTATGGGATTTTTTTTTAGGATGTACATAGTCAACTGACAAACACTTTATCAAAAAAATTAAGTGGTCTAACATAAAACGGCTTTCCTTTTTATTGAATAAATATTGCATATAGTAAGTCCATGTCAATTGACCCTTAGTATAGTTACGTTCATATGTACATTCACCATTTGTTTTCTTACATATAATGTAAGTAATTTGACCAAACAGTGTATTTAAATTAATATATACCTAATATGTTTATTTAGACAAAGTAGTGTTGTCCATTGGTAAAGGTAATATAGCCTAATCACTTATATAACTAGTAATAACATTGTTTATTCAAGCAAAAATTAACCTGACCCTACTTAAATCGAGATGGAAGATTACAAGGAAACATACATGTACAAATCACATTAGCTGAAAGCAAAGCAATGACAATTAAAAACCAATTGTTCAAAGAACAATTGAAGGTCTTGCCACCACTAACAATATATTTTGATATGAAAACATTGAAATTCAGTTTAAATGTCAATTCCTATGGCTTTATGATGTATAAATATGAATTTCAAGCAAAGGTCAAAATCTAGAACGTCCAATTTGCCTTTCACCTTGACCTCAATTTCAAGGTTATAAACTAAGGACCTCAAGTCAAGAGACCCTAGGTCCATAATATGTAAAGATAATGAGTTATATCACTTAACGCACTATTCTAAATATAAAAGGGGAAACAACTCCCATTTACAGTCAATGTACCCTCGCAATTAAAATTTTCGTGTTACGACATTTTAAGTAAAGATAATTTGTCGATATCTTTTACGGTTATTGAAAATCAGTGAATATAATTCAAAATCAAAATTTAGAAAATGACCTTGACCTTTGACCTTGACCTAATTTAATTATTTTGGACTATGGACCTCAAATATAAAGACCCTACGTCTCTATCACTTATGGTTTACCAGTTAGAAATGAACATTACTTATATCAAACATAAAAAGGGGGAAAACTATCATATGGAATCTATATACGGCTTCGGTCAAAATAAAACAGAACATCCTGAGGATAGAACAGCAATTTGATAAAATAAATTTGTTGGTTTCTTATACGGTTGCGAAGCCTTAGAGATCACAAGAAAAACAGTTTTCGGGGAGATAACTCTTATATGGGAAAGTATTCGGTTAAGCGGTGTCAGTTTCCAAAGCGTATAAACTGTTCAAAATCACATTCCAAATATCTAAGCGACATCTTGCGAAAAAAAAAAACAAAAACAAAAAAACAACGAAGGAAAAATATTAGGAGGAAGAAAAAAAAATAATCAGAAGAAAACCAATAGGTCTTTCCACGAAAAGTGGAAAGACCTAATAAGCGACAAAAAGACATAGACGACAACATTGCAGAAGAAAAAAAGACTGACCAACAGACACCCAACCACCTCATTGCCCCGAAAACATGTGTAAATCTTGTTCCATATGATTTACCAGTCTTGTTGTTTAAACTTTAAAATCTGATAATTAGTCTCATTTCTTCGATTACACAAAAGATGAATAAATGACTATATAGTGTGTACAAAAATAGAATATATCCGTGATCATGTGTCGTATTGGATTGAATAAGTTTCTATTCCAGGTATTCTGACGATGTAAAATTAGAATTCTGAGGAGTTGCTATTTGTTGTTTTCCACGACGCCAATAGTAGAGGCCCAAAAATGAGAAAACGCAGCCCACACATACAACGGCGAATATATACGGAGTATACCAAGTTTTGTTTGAAAATGCACCACCGATCTTATATTGAAGTAACTCTGGAGTATCAATATACCACATGGACAGCATGACCGCATTTTCTGCATAATACAAAAAGTAGTAAAGTACAAAGAATATTCCTCCATACTGTTCTCTCTTCTGGCACTGATAGATATGGGATACGGAAAAGCAAAATAAGTTGCCGAATGTCCCCAAAAATAAATCTAGCTTCATGTCTTTCGTATTACGGACATACATGAGTCCATGTAGAACACGATATACTATGAAAATTAAAACATAATAGCTATATTCAGCCGTCATGAGTGCAAGTAAGATAATACGTGGTCCAATCTCAGCCAAACGTGATACCCAGTGAATTAGTTTAATCAAAAAGCTATCTTCTTGTTTCTGTTCCATCTTCCGAAATTGATGCTTGAAGGCATTCAAAGACCAAGCCAATCCTATGGATGATGCAACTATGCTCACGTAACGAAGTATCTCTGTTAAATTAAACAAGTTTTAGTATTTTTAGTTTACCATGTAACTAGGTAAAAACATGCACGAACAAAAAACTCCAAAAAGATTGGGTAAATGTCAATCTTTTTTGTGAATTTATTTTTTGTTTATGGAATAACGTATATCAGGCTTAGGATTCAGAAAACAAGACCCCCTTCTATTGAACCTATAAACTTAATAATAACGTAAAATGTGTATTTAAGATACGCAAATATCACAATATTTATATTGAAAGACACTCAGTATATGTAAAATTGTAAATTAAAAAGCCTGCTCAAATTCGAACCTCTTACAAATCGATAACCCATAGTTTTGAGACTTTAAACGAATGTATTAATCGCTTAAGGTGGTGATGGTGCCTTTTTCCATCTTGGATTGCAAATAGCAGAGAACCTTAGGTCTAAATTTTCATATAATTCTTATATGATTTGCATTTTAGGGAATACGTTGATATGATTTGTCGAAAGGACTTCCGGTAGTTGATCTTGACGTTGGTTATTTTTCGATAGACGACGTTGACCGAACTTCTTTTTGTTACAATGGTAAACAAGATGTCGGCGATGATAAAATGGACGTTAACAAAATTTAGTTTCACTGCACGTTAATCGTTAAATCAAATAATAAACACAAAAGCATTACTTGAATGATAATAACAGTTTTTTTCAGATTTTTTTTTCAGATAGAAAATTTCATTGAGTATACATTTGTGCATTAATCAGCTAACACATTCATGCGCCAAGCCTATTCAATGACATAAATATACAATGTACGTGTGATAAATGTAATGAGTGTGGATATATATATTCCCTATCTCTAATTTTATAGAATTATCAAGATTAAACGCATTTTGAAGATTAGTATTTTAATAATGCATTTCTGAGTGAATCTATATGATATTTTGCTATATTATATCTTAGCTAAAAAAAAGTGCACGGTGATCCTATCTGTTTTTATATATATTTTCAAAGCATTTATTAAAAGCCACATTCTCGTTTTTAATTTACAATTTTATCATTTAGTTTAGCTTGTAATCACATATTAACGATTCCCCCCCTGTATAATATATAAAGACTTTTGGTTAAAGCAATAATTATTTAACGTACCTGAACATCTGGTATAGATTTTGGTTGCTCAGTCTTTTCTTTTTTTTTTACTTGTGTTTGTCGTTTCGTTTTGTTTCTTGTTTTACGTGAGTATTAGAGTTTAATGTTTTTATAAAATTGTCTTCTCTTTCTTTTCTCATGTCATATAAGTAAAATATATTGATTTATTCTTTTCCTCTTTCCTTTATTTTATTTCCGTTATAACTTACGTGTTTGTGTAGTGACATCGTGTGTATCCGTTATCAACAAGTATATTTGTATCGTCAACTGTGGAGCTGACTCTACTGTAGCTTCAATGAGAGCCAGGTAGGCTAACGTGTATACTAATTTACTATCTGGTTTTCCACGTGAAAGTACCTGAGCATACCTGTAAATATTACTAATTAGATACACATCACGGTACTACTAAAGAAGGACCATTCATAGTTTACACATTTTATATACAATCATTGTATTGCATTTTAAATATTTGTATAAATGTCTTCAAATTACCTTTTAACATAGACAATATGAAATTGAATTTAGTTAAACTGCATTTCAAAATTATTATGCTACATCTGTTAGATTCAGGATCCATGTTTAAAAGCAGGTCAGTATTTGGAGAAACTCTCAAATTAAAACGTAGACATGTCAATCCACATTTGCAACAATGTGTTGCAATAAACAAATGTCTGACGTACAATGTATGTAGCAAGAAATTATTTAAAGCTCGAATTAAAAAAAAAACGTGATAAAAAATAGCATATTGGATACTAGTACTTGATTTTCATAAACCGATATGGTATAATTGCCATTGCGATCTTTACCCACCCAAGTGCAAATTAAGTTGATAAAAGTAAACATAGGCAACCATACGTCCTTCGATAATTTACAAACTCACAAGGTATAGTTGACTGTAAAGACAGCGACATGAAACATATGCCACAAGTCAATTGAGATAACTAAGAGCTTTATGTATTATCAAACTATTTAGGAAAAATAAACATAAAAGACATAGAAAAAACACTACAACTAAACCACAGGCTCTTGACTTAAGACAATCACATACATAATGTATTTTTGTTACTCATGTTTGTGAGCACTCAACCTTTCCCTAACCTTGGACAATGGTGTTATAGCATATCATGAATCATTGTAAATACGAAGTGCAAAAATCATTGTACAAGCAGACAATATTTTATACTACCAATATTTATTACACATTCAGCGAATATATAAGAGAGGCCCCTCATGGGGGGGTCCTAGTAATCACATAATCACCATTTTTTTGCCAATATAATCACATAATCATTAAATATTTGCTTATCTTTAGTAATCAAATAATCATAAACTAAAAATACAGTCCTAGGTAATCAAATAATCATGAAATATTTGGCTTAATAATCAAATAATCATTAAAAAAACGGCCAAGTAATCACATAATCAAAAACCCCATGAGGGCCCTCATAAGAGACTTATTCAAAGAAAGACACTAGAGAGTATAAGTTAAAATTTAGAAATCAACTGGTACTGGGATAGCAATGAAAGTATTTGTTATCTGATCAAACTTTTAAAATGTCAACATATCCAATTTCATTCTTTTTCATAGTTGTACGTATTCGAAATGATTTATATGAATACATACGTCATTACTGGATAAAATACTGCAAGTAGACTTATAAATGACAGCAACCCGAATAATGTGGTGAAACATTCATCATACTTTACACATTTTATATACAATCTCTCTAAGGCAGTTGTCATATTGCCTTCCACAATTTGTTGATGAAAAACAGCCGCTAGGAAGATATCTGGTAGAATTGTGAAAGCCAGAACAACTATAAACGAATAATATTTTCCAATCTTATAGTACTGTATACACAAAAAAACATCAGACAACGTATCAAATAAGTATAGTACGTATGTAAACAAAGTAAATGCAATATGGAATATGGCTTTCTTCAAAGAATCATGGTACTTTTCAGAGGATAATCGTCGGTAGGCAGCTGCGTACAAAATAATCACTACTACCATACCACAAATTATTGAAACCATAATAACAGCTTCGGACGTGTCACTCATCGTTGATGATGTGTCTGAAAAAAAGTTAACGATGAAGTTTAAAGTAAAAAAAAAAACAAATTTTAAATTAAAAAGTCAATTGTTCATGAACAATTGAATGGTCTTTCCTTTTTTCTTTTATTAATTGCCTTCTTAGTTAAAAAATATATGGTTTCTAAGGACTTTTATGTTCATAAGTGGTTGCTTAGGGCAAAAATCATTACTAAGGATAAATATATTAAAATAAGTTATTAAAAATGTCATATGTACTATTCATAGTATTTAAAGTTAAAAAAATAAGTGATTGCTAAGGACTTGTATGTCATTGCTAGGGACAAAAATGTCATTTCCAGTAATAAAAATGTCACATTTATATTATTCATAGCCTTCTAAGTTCAAAAATATATGGTTGCTATGGTGTTTTATGTCGTTGCTAGGGACTTGACCTCTGACCTTGACCTAACTTTGTAGATCTTATTATGCTGAGTTTCTTTCTATCTCTAAACACTTTTGAGTTATAAGCAAACAATCATCATTTCGTACCCCAAAAACAGTTTTGGTGCCCTAGTTCCATAACATTTGGTCCAATGATTTTCAACCCAACATAACAAATGTAGATCTCGACAAGACACATATTTTTTTCGTTACATTTTATCAGCCATCTTTTACGGTTATTTAGTAAATCCGATAACAAGCTAAGGTCAAAATCTAGGTCATGACCTTGACCTTTGACCTTAGGTCAATTTTCATGTTCATGTGAATTGATTATCATTGGTGATGATCCTAGGTGGCTACAACTTACAGTTTTTGAGTTTTAGTGGCCAACCGACATTTGTTAATTTTCAAAGGGGCATAACCCTACCAATGAGTCGTTGAATCTTTTCGATTCAAATGTAACGAAGCACCAGGGTCTGTTCCTGAACAAATTCCACCCTTTGTTTTTTTTCTACCTATTATAGTTATGGAGTTAGAATGATAACAAGTTTTTCGGTGTTAAGGGAGATAACCCCTATAACGGAAATGTTACGGGGTCGTGCCCTCACCACAAGATAGCTTTTGGTCAACCGATACTAGATACCTAATATCATTTCAACATGTCGCGTACTTTTTTTGGGAAATTTCGTTAAAGTTTGGCGGAAAGAATAATAATAATAATAATAATTAAAGTTCAATTCTTCTTGAATAATTGATAGGTCTTTCCTTTCATTTTCTTTTAA
The DNA here is from genome assembly GCA_037788925.1 of Mytilus galloprovincialis. Taxonomy (NCBI): domain Eukaryota; kingdom Metazoa; phylum Mollusca; class Bivalvia; order Mytilida; family Mytilidae; genus Mytilus; species Mytilus galloprovincialis. The sequence continues at coordinate 55,896,534 of CM075341.1, forward strand.
TTATACTGTCATAAATAAATATATCATATATAAATTGATTGATAAATTTATTGATTAGTTGGTTGATTGGTTGGTTGGTTGGTTTATTAGTTAAACACTTGATACAGGGTCTCTTGAAACAAGCGAAAAAAAGAGACCTTGGATTCCGTATTAAACACATGAAACGGAAACATGTATTGAATGATTGATTGATTGATTGATTGGTTGGTTGGTTAAACACGTCGGTTAAATATGCTGGTTAAACACGTTGGTTGGTTAAACACGTTTAATAGGCTCAATTAAAACAAGCAAAAAAAAAACACCTTGGATCCCTTATAAAACACATTAAACGGAAACATTGATTGATTGATTGATTGATTGATTGATTGATTGAATGATTGAATGATTGATTGGTTGGTTGGTTGGTTGGTTGGTTTGGATTCAAACACACATAAAACTGTTTAAATAGTGCCAAAAACCACATAATTTGATGACCTTGACATTTGACCTTGTGACCTTCGTCAAGGTCATTGCTCCACAAGGTCATTGCAAAAGACCCTATGGGTCAAGGACCTTTTGTTTAAGAGTTTTGCCTAAAATGGCTTTTTAAAAACCATTAGTGGGAGTTATGTCCCTTACATGATGGTAAAATCAATGAAGTCATAATGTAAAAAAGTTGTCCCTTGAAGTACCAATCATTTTTCACTGCTTAAATTTTCTGTATCAATAACCGTTCAATAGTTATAGGGAAATGAAAAACTTTTGAAAACTAAAATATGACCTTGACCTTTGACCTTGACCTATATTTTTAAGTTTTGGTACAATGAACTCAAATCTGAAGACCCGCAGTCTTTACGACTTACGGTTCATGAGATTTATATGCATATCGAAAATTAAAATATTCAAGGGGAAATAACTCCTATAATAAGTCACTGGATCGCTTCGGTTAAAATTATTTGAACTGTATTATTTGGCAAGGAACATTTAAAAAAAAACCATTTGCCGCTAAGTCTTATAGTTCATGAGTTATAGCGATAACAGTGTTTTTTGTAATTGGGGAGATAACTCCTATAACGTAAATAGTACACTTCGGTGCCCTTAATACAAGATAGCTTTTATTGACCCGATACTTGGTACCAAAGATTATTTTGATATCTTGCGTACTTTTCTTGGGGATTGACTTTGAAAACGGCAGAAGAAAAAGAATAATAATTAAAAACCAATTGTTCAAAGAACAATTGAAGGTCTTTCAACTAATAAAGATCTATTTTGATATGAAAATATTAAAATTCAGTTGAAAATGTGAGTTCCTATGGCTTTATGATGTATAAATATAAATTTAAAGCAAAGGTCAAAATCTAGAACGTCCAATTAACCTTTGACCTTGACCTCAATTTCAAGGTCATAGACTAAACATCTCGAATCAAAAGACACTAGTTCCGTAATATGTATGGTTCATGAGTAATATCACTTTACGCATAATTCTAAATATAAGAGGGGCGAAAACTCCCATTTATTGTCTACGCACCCTTGCAACCAAAATTTATAAGTTACGACATGTCGCAACTAACAATTTAGTAAAAATATTTTGTCGATATCTTATAAGGTTAATGAAAATAAGTGAAAGTAATCCAAAATCAAAATTTAGAATTTGACCTTGACCTTTGACCTTGACCTAATTTTCATTTTTTTGGACCAAGGATCTTAAATCAAAAGACCCTAGGTCTCTATCACTTATGGTTTACCAGTTAGAAATGCATATCACTTATATCATATACAAAAGGGGGGATAACGCTCATATGGAGTCTCCGGATAGCTTCGGTCAAAATAAAACAGAACATCCTGAGGATATAACGAGCAATTTGGAAAAATAAATTTGTCGGTTTCTTATACGGTTGCGAAGCCTTAGAGATAACAAGAAAAACAGTGTTCGGGGAGATAACTCTTACAAGGTAATGTTTTTTGTTACGCGGTGTCAGTTTGAGAAGCGTAATAGCTGTTCGATATCATATACCATATATCTAAGCGTCATCTTGTGAAACAAAAAAACAGCGAAGGTAAGAAAAGTTGGCGGAAGAAAAAAAAAATAAATATAAATCAATTGCTTTTAAAAAGCAATTGTAAACGGTCTTTCCCCCTTTGAAATTGATTATATGGGGGGGGGGGGGGGGTATTTGTTTGTTCGTTTGTTTGTTTGTTTCGGTATGGTATCTATATTATTGTGTTACCGGAGAAGTTTCATGTTTAGTTTGGAAAGTTTTTATTTTATTTTAGGTACAGCGCGCGCGCCAGATTGAGGAGACACCACGTGACGCGGGTTTATATTAAGAAAAACTTAGTCTTTTTATTTCTTTTTAGGTGGGGACGTTAAACAGACAACATCTATAGAGATGGAATGTACACAATGTAATTTCTTTTGTCATTGTAGGAAATTGACATTTTGATCACAGTTCAGCAGCAGTGCATGATTTGGATTTAATTGATCCGGTGTAACTTTAAAACACGTTTAAGGATTATTTTCTTAAAATGTATATTTTTCAGCACCAGTTTGTAACAGATAAGTTTTTCAATCCAGGAGCGGACATTTTTATTGTAGGATTTCACTGAGATTTACGGACCTAGCAAACGATTTTTACGGCATTGCCATTTCTTTTCTCTAGGAAAAGCTTTGAGAGATATCTGCACCAAGTTTTTTTATAAACTTTTAGTACATGTATGCCCTGCTGACTGCAAATTTTGAGGTCGATTGTACTTGTAGTTTCAGAGTAAATGTGGATTTTTTTTCAGAAGTGACGCAAGAACAATATTAAATTTCAATGTTTCATGAAACATGATTGATTGATCATGATTGATTGATCATGATTGATTGATCATGATTGATTGATCATGATTGATTGATTTATTGATTGATTGATTGATTGATTGATTGATTAGTTGGTTGGTTGGTTAAACGGTTAAACACGTTGGATAGGGTCAATTGAAACAGCGAAAAAGAAACAAAGATCTTGGACCCTATATTAAACACATGAGACTGAAACATGATTGATTGATCATGATCATGATTGATTGATTGATTGATTGATTGATTGATTGACTAGTTGGTTGGTTGGTTGGTTGGTTGGTTAAACACGTTGGATAGGGTCAATTGAAACAGCGAAAAAGAAACAAAGAAGATCTTGAACCCTATAATAAACACATGAGACGGAAACATGATTGATTGATTGATTGATCATGATCATTATTGGTTGATTAATCATGATCATGATTGATTGATTGATTGATTGGTTGGTTGGCAAACACACATAAAACTCTTCAAGTAGTGCCCCAAATCACATATGTACATGACCTTGACCTTTGACCTTGTGACCTTTGTCAAGGTCATTGCTTCATAATGTCATTTCAAAAGACCCTATGGGTCAAGGTCATTTGGTTTAAGAGTTTTGTCTTATAATGGCTTTATATAAACCATCAATGGGGATTATGTCCCTTACACAATGGTAAAACCAATACAGTCGAAATGTAACAAAGTTGCCCCTTGAGGTAGCAAACATTTTTCACTATGTAAATTTTCTGTATCTATAACCATTCCAAAGTTATAGGGAAATCAAAGACCAATAAAAATCTAAAATACGACCTTGACCTTTGACCTTGACCTTATTTTCATTTTTATGGACCAAGGATCTAAAATCAAAATACCCTAGGTCTCTATCGCTTATGGTTTTCCAGTTTAAAATACATTTCAAAATTTCAAAAACAAAAGGGGAAATAACTCTTATATGGAATCTCCATACGGCTTCGGTCAAAATAAAACAGAACATCCTGAGGATGTAACGCGCCATTTGGAAAAATAAATTTGTCAGTTTCTTATACGGTTGTGAAGATTAAGCGATAACAAGAAAAACAGTGTTTGGGGAGATAACTCTTATATGGGAAAGTGTTCGGTTAAGCAGGGTTAGTCTCAAAAGCGCATAAACTGTTCGATATCATATTTCATTTATCTAAGCGACATCTTGCGAAACAAAAAAACAGCGAAGGAAAAAAAAGTTGGCGGAAGAAAAAAAAAAATAATAATAATCAGAACAAAAACAATAGGTCTTTCATCCGAAAGGTGAAAGACCTAATAATAATCAGAACAAACCCTATAGGTCTTTCAACCGAAAGGTTGAAAGACCTAATAATAAACAAACGAAATACAGTAAGGTCTTTCCATTTAAGAAAGGAAAGACCTTAATAATCAGAAGAAGTACAGTAAGGTCTTTCCTTATAGAAAAAGGAAAGACCTTAATGATAAGCTCTTAATCTGTGATTTTCTCTATCTATTTAGATAAACACGCTACATCTGGAACATTATATAGAAACTGAACTTGACACACAACTCTCGTATCGAATACATTATCGGGTCATTTATACATAACGAAATGATACGGCAAGAGATATGTATCAAATTATATATACATGTTCGAACTCACTATTATTGACGACAATGTACGACCCTAGATAACTAAATTAATTCGAAACAGTTTCAAGGGGAAATCCGCTTTTTTTGTACAGATCATCATAAAATGTTCATTCCTAAAGTTAAAAGGTTAAAAATTGTAATCCTTGAAACAAACTTGAACCTTTTTTTATTGATTGTTTATGATAGCTAATAACCACAAAATAAAATCATAACATAAATCCAATTAGTATATAAAATGTCGATATAATACTATTCATTGTAAGCGCCAAATCATGTTTTAAATATTATAAGTTACAAATTATTCAATTTGTTTACCTGTCTATTTTGATTTCCACGCATATGAAATGTTTCTGTTCTTTTGGATAGACGTTGTTTATTTCTAAATTAGTTGAATATTTTGTAAAACAATTTGTTCTTTTTACCTGAAAAAACCTCAAAACGTACGCTTTTACAGGTGTGAACTTACTGTCATGGAATGTTTGAAGCACCAATATTAGATACCTAGTGACAACGAGAAATTTTGTTTGTATTAATTCATTTAAAAAAACCTCCAAGTTTTGAATTACGGCAGTGAACAACACTTTAAAAAAGGAAAATCGAATACGTTCTTTTATTTTACATAAACGAGATAAAGATTCAAAAATGAAAAACAAAAGCATACTCTTAATTCTATAAATCAAACATTGAATAATAGATCCTGTTTTTCGTAAGGACGTAAAGGGCGCAATATAAAACGTGCCTTATTCTAAGTCCAGGAAAACAATTCTTTGTTAATACTACCTGGTGTAGCGTGCATGGTGGAAACGCAAAATGGTAAGGAAGTTGGTTTGACATGGCCGGCGTTTGAACAAAAGACATCCTACACTTGATTCGGGACTTTCACTTTTGAATTTTCCCAGGATAAGAGTATTTTTGTGTTTTTACTTTTTTTAGACTACCAAAAAATACCGAGACGGTTTTCAACACTACTTTAATATACTTACATTTAAGGAAACTGCATGTATATTCTTGTGTTATCGATGCTCATAAGAAACTCGACCTTCCAATTGACACAATTGAAAATACTGTGTGTGAGATAAAAGTATGTCAATATTGAAGGCTGACTAACTGTTTCCAAGAACAGTGTCATTTTGATCCGAAGATTATTACAAGTGTCCGTTCCTGTTACCGGAAAAAAAATATAATTAAAACGCAAAAGTTTTTACATTGACCATTGTTTTGTTGTTTTTGTTTTAATTTCTGAAATTCTCCAGTGAATTTTTGTTTACAAAGCTTCATCAACAGTTTACATACTTCCAATCACATTCTAAATCCCTGCGATTTCGTGGGTGTGTTTTAGTATATTTTAAATTCGTATCGCACTTTTCATTAGAAAAATATACTTGATGGTAAGACAGTTTAGTTTGAAGTAATATAAGTTCTTTCATTCATAGGTCAAATTGGTCTTCTTAAAACCAGTATGACCATTGATAAAAATAAGTAAAACAGAAGAATAAAAAATATTCAACATGAATGGGTTTATATATATAATTATAAGGTTGGAGTCCAATATAGAAACATGATTTATTTTTTAAATATAATTGAATAAAACAACAGAGATTTACCAAGCGCAGAAAACAGCCAAATGCCATCAATTTCTTCAACGCAGTGATGAAATCAAACACCTTGAGGCGGGCTACAACAATCCCATAAACAATAATATTTTGAGATTAAAATTGGGGAATGTGTCAAAGAGACAACAACCCGACCAAAGAGTAGATAACAGGCGAAGGCCACCAATGGGTCTTCAATAATGTATACTTGTTCGGAGATTTAGACGTCACACTCAGTCTTCTACAAATGAACCAAAACTTACAAACCCTTGGGACTTAAAAGGTTATAGGTTTCAGACTTACAACAAGTGCTTTAACGCGATGGGGATGGGGGGAGGGGGTTACACATGTTGTTTTATGTACAATTCATGATGCCCTTTAGATGAAATACAAATGTACTCATCGCAATAATTGCATGTACGTAGTACATTACAATTAGTTAAGCGATACAAACTAGAAGCTTTTATGAGTTATGTTCCGTCACAGTCTCACTTGTTTGAATGTTGAAGTAACTACGAAACCAAGAGCCTTAAAAACATGTTTAAGTCCGACATGCTTGGTCTCTACTTAAAATTGGTGACAAGGTTAATGGTCAAGATCATTTTCTGAAATTTTAATATTTAAGAAGTGAACTAATGACGAAGTAGTTTGGAAATGTTTGCTGTCATAAATAGATACTATTTTTTTTGTATTTTTTGTATCATAACTTTCTTTGCTGGGACTTAAATAGATTTTCAGTAGCAGGATGACAGGGAGTAGAACGTTGTCGTCTTCATAAAACAAATAAAAACATGAATTTTGGGAATCCGTTTAAGAACATGAAAGAAGCCTTTTATTTGACGCTGCATGTGACTTCATTGTAAACAGGAGAGGTTTCAAATCAGTGACAATTCCAAACTTTTATTAGGCTATGTACATTTTTTTACGATTCATGATAATAGAAAAGTATCTGCCTCAGATCAACTTAAGTAAGAGAGAAAAACTTTGTTTTTTATAAGGGGAGACCTCTTTCTATTGTACTCATTGAAGACATTTTAATAATTAACTTAGAATTAATATCATAAATGAGATGTTGATGCAAATCACAATAGGACAGTGATGTTTGAACATCATAATTTTGATGTTCATACTATTTATTCACATTGACACATGTGAATGTTGAACGTTGTTTCCATTTTAGACTTGTTTATATTCTTTCGTGTGGGCTTTTGTTTTATTTCAGTCGAGTTGATATGATCCGTTCATTCCATTTCAACTCTTTAATATTTATGAATCTTTACTAAATCGAGGTAATCTATATGGCGACCAAACACCGTTTCGACCCCTTACATCACCGAAGAGACATAACTGTCGAAATCCGGATATGGTGTAAATAATGTAGCACCTCATGTTTGTGGTACATTTAAGGAGTCTTTTCTACAATTATTTTGTTTTTGTTTGGTATTTGATTTATATTAAGATGCAATTTGTTAATCTTATATTATAATCAATTTATCTGGCAATCGCTAATGGCAGTTAGCAGGGTTCCACAACATCCGATGTTCGACCTGTTAGTCAAATGCGTTTTGTTAAAATATACTTGTTCACCTTTTTGCTTTTTTGGAAAATGTTGGTTTGTGCTGCAAGTAGACCCCTCTACTAAGAAATTTGTTTTGCATGCACATGCATACAAGACTGAAGTTTTTATCCAACACAATCATTGGTTTGAACGTTGATTTTATATTATACTTGTTTACATAACTATGTAGATGATTTTAGTCAAACATTCTCATTTAACTTTTCTATAATATACAAGCATCATAATTTATAATAGACATGGTCCTTCTCAATCATATTGGGTATACAGATAGGTTATTTTTCGGTGCAGTGCAGCACTCATCTCTATGGTATTAAGCTATTAGTTGATCAAACATCACTTTGTGTAACATCACGATCCGTATTAAATCATTGATAGCAGTTTCCTTTGTTAAAGATACAGCCCTTAGATTGTAAATAAACAGTGTGACGTTTGAGGACTTTATTTGAGCTTTTACGATTGAAATGATAATTTTGTATGGACTGATAAATTTGCTCGTTGCTTAATATGCTGCCATCTTTATCTTGAACTAGGGTAAATATAAATTGAATTGTCTTTTCCTCCGTCTTTCATACATCTCAAATTATATGTTGTTTATGTATCCCTAATCGACAGTAATATTAGATGATTAGTATCGTTATCTATGATACTGACCCTAATATAACTTCAACGATGGTAAAGTTTACTTCATGTCTGGTTTTCATTGTGCGAATACATATGCTTGCCTGCAGACATTGTCATTTCAATGCATACTTAACTTCTCGAGATGGACCAATAGTTGTATACACATGCAATATGCATCATTTTTTTTTCATTTAGACATGTAACTATAATTCTATGTGTGTTTCATTTTGTCTTTGACGTTTCCGGTATTTTGGTTGAAAACCGTAGTCTGACTAAACACTATAAATTGAGCAACATTTTAAATTAGGCCGGCACACTGCCTGACATCACCCTTTTTACATGGATAAGCCAGTTTGTGATGCTTTGTAAAATACGACATAAATGGAAATACGCATTTTAACAAAGTCAATGCAGTACACAAATTATATTTAATCTAAATTCAGAAGTAACTGTATGTTATTTGACTCTTGAATTGGATTCTTATGGGAACGGATTCCAATATATTTCAAAATCCAAAGGAAAACAATTGTTCTAGTGCAGACATGAAATAGTTATGATGTATAACATACTTGGGATATTAACACTAGAAAAACACTCTGTAAGCAAAATTATGTTGACTTTAGCAGTACACCTGAATGTTTAACAAATAAGGGCGAACTTTGCATAACTGCATGCTTCTAGTGGAATTCAGATATAAGACGTGTGTCGTTAGATACTAAAGTTATTTCCTTTACCCCAGGAAAGAAAGAAAAATGATTACGAATCCCACTAAGTCTGCCTTTGCTGTCTCAAAACCTCAAAGAAATTATCTGAATGAAACAGAGTATCCTATTTTTACATTGACAGTCGGACTCTATCACAACTTTCGAAAACCAAGGTTCATCAGCAGGAAGTAAAAACCCTACAGATTGGTACCGTCCGAACATGTACAAAGGTAAACACGAAGCAGACTTTCCAAGTTAACATCAAAAATTTTAAGCAGACAAGCAACCAAATAAACACAAACAGGTGACAATTATGCTTGAACTCTAACCAAATTGATTTACAAAATTTAACCAATAAAATCTTTTACCGTAGTTTCGAATTAAATACACACAGTAACATTAGGATTAAGGCTAACTGATATGACACGTGAATGTGTGGGTTAAAGAAATGTTCGTATGTTATGCAGTTATTTTTTTTTATCTAACTTCAAGATGCAAAGTCGGTTATTTAACCACTATTATTTTACCAATTAAAAAAACCAAAAACACCAGATTAAGTCCAGAAAATTACACAGAAACAATGAATTTGCTTGCAAACATTTATCTTTAAAAAAGTATACCTAGAGTCATTCAACTGTCATTTTTCAACTGTTTTCTATTCCGTCCGCAATTCATAGTGAAATTTTTATCTAAATTTAGAATAATAGGTGAAACTGAAACTACATATGCAAGACACAAATACTAATTACCAATATAAGGGATAGCGGAATTTGTTATTATTTATTCCTCTGATGTGTATCAATCAGAAGGGGTGAATGCTAATCTGAGGTAACATGTGAACACTTGTGTAAAGGGTATTTAATTCAAAATGTTTGTAAGAGGATTATACCTAAATCTCTTCCGAATTGTTTAATTCAAGCGTAAGACTCATTCCACACCTGAATAAATATTTTCGCGATCTGTTTGGAGTTTTCAGTTAATTTCTGATACAATCAAATGTGTCGTAGCGCACTTAGAATACTCACGAATGTAGCATTGACATATAGGTATATGATGCACTTGTGTATTACCTTTTGAAATATATGTTATAACACATTTATGCAGTAATACAATTTTGTATAATTACTTTGTCTCTAATATATGTTATCATAAATTGAAACGGTATAGTTTTATATATTAGATAATTTCTACTCATTCTGTCATCTGTAATTGTATTTTACTATTTATAATTGATGCTCCTGTAGCGCAGTTAATGCGTCTGAAATCGTTTTATAAAGTTCGGAAGTTCGGAATATTCAGGGTTCCTATTTCCTTAGTGTTTGGTTTCAGTTCACTAAAAATAAAGATTATAAGGGATTTTTTTATCAAGCTAATTAGGCAGAAAATACTAAAGTTTAAATGGTTTGAATAAATTATGACATGCCACTTTATGATAATAAAAGTATGCCCAGGTGGTGATTATCGTTATCTTTTGATATAGAAACAAAATTGCCAAGACCTTGTCAGTTTTTTTTTTTTTGATTAATGAGTTGGAATGTCCCTTGGTAGTTTTTGCCTTCCATAAACAAGGTCATACGAATTAAATATGATCAAAACAGTGTGATAAACTATATCTTCCTTGTTTCACACTAGATAAAATCATGACCCCATTTCCATTCTCAATTTTGATTTTACACGTACTTGAAATAAGGAAATATTACATGACATACTTGAGAGTTGATGCTCAAAATTTAAGAATAATGACATTTCTACGTATACTCAATAAGTTAACACACAAGCAGAGGGGGAATAGGGTCTGTTTACTGTATTCATAAGATGCATTTATATTCAAGTAACCATAAAAAAATACATCAGACTTTTCATGGGTGTCATCAAATAGAGTTCATTCACATATTGATTGCTGTTCAATTGTAAAAATGAATTTTGAAAGATGAACTTCCATGAATTTTAGTAATATTCATGACCATTCTTTTTTGCCATATAACTAAACATTTGATAGATAAGATTTTTAATTATTGAAAGAAATGTTGCGTATTAAATTGTTAGAAGTGTTTTTAATGAATTTTGTTGGGAAATAACCATTATTGGCTTAGTGTAAAAATATTTTTTTAACTTTGTAAATACTATTCCAATCTAATCTTATTGATTCATTACTACGAATATTTTTGTTAAAAGTTTCAACTGAATTGCAAATACATAACGAATGATTTAACGTCCAGTATCAAATTTTAAGGAATAATACATGTTAACAAGATATGAAAATGAACTCTGTTTTGTTCTTCAATGACAACATAAACTATATTTCAAACGTGCGTGTTCACACAGTTCAGTGTGGAAAAACAGTCTTGCCAACCTATTTGGACACTGTATTCAGAATCTGAAACAACGAGTCTTTGTTCTGTAGTCAAGTGATGTTGTTTGTCACGTGCATGGCGATGAAGCAGCAGATACCATTTCTTAAGTGTTTGGTTAAACTCATCCGGTATTCGAACCCTAGAACTCGCAAAATTATAACAACTGTAGCTTTTGTTTGATGCAAATACGATTTTGTATTATTTATAGAAGCATATCGACATCGGACCTCCTACTTAATCAATATCCTTCTTTTAGGTCGATATGACTGGAATTATATAATAAATCAACAAATACATATGTAAAAAAAAACAACTTAGAGGATTTGACAATATGTATTATGTTCCTAAATGATTTACTAACTAGTTAATACACAACTGATAACAATTATATACACAAACAAATGGTTTTATTTATATGCATTTTTTTTATGTATAAGATAATTTATATTTTTAGATTCTAAAATGCAACTGTACATTGTATGCTAAACACAATTGCCTACATCGTAAAACCCAATACTGCCTGTCTCTAAAGTGAAAGTATTGCGGAAAAAAAAACATATACATATGCATAAAGTGCACACTGTGTACATTATTGATTTACATGTCTATCAATAAGTAAAATTTATACAAGATCCAATGATTGGATGCGGGAGTGGACATTGAGTGAACTTGCAATCAATTCTTGTTTCTATAATTGATTTACAAAATATATGTTTAAATCAGTGTAAGAAAACTAGTTAATACTAAAATTGACATATTGATTTGGAAACATAACAGCATTTTCACAAATATATTCCAACAATTAAATGAAAATCATTCGAGCACTTAATTGTGCATGATTATTTTTTAGAGAATAGTTTTACATTCGTATGCATAACATTATCGACAAACTTTGTTTTTGATTGTTGTAACATCCATAAGGAAGTTGTTCAATTAAGATTTAAGTCTTGTAAAAGCTTTTATTTTTCCTTGAGATAATCTCCTCTGAAACTGATCTGGAGCTAATGTTGACTTTTTCTATGTTAGTTTATTTTCTGTTTTACATGAAACATTAAGGTACATCACTCTTTTACTTCAGTTATTCATTATATCTGACATTAGATAGCAAATTGGTTAATTAATTGGATATCTTATTTTAACAACAGTTTCACCAATAAATTTTATAACTGCAAGTGATAATGAAAATATCAAGGGAACAATGAAAGCACAACAGTAAAACATTTGTATGGAACGATGAGACATAAATTGTAAAAGAGCGACAATATACATTCCCTTTCAACAAAACATAAATGACAGTACAGGGAAACACACTTGAGCAACTTGAACCACAACAAAACTTGAGATGAACAAAAGTGATTCGTAGGTGTAAGCAGTGACATATAGATTCGAGCGTCACTGATTAGTCTTTTGTAGACAAAACCCGCGTCTGTCGTATATATAAAATTTAGTCCTGGGTTCTATGATGAGTTTATTTATGTTACACAAATAATGTTTCTCAATCAATTTAATTACGTAAAAATTCGGTCATAACTATCTTTCGCAGATGATCAAACGATTCACAGTAGTCAAGATTACGGTTACAGCAATGGAACCTTTCAGTTGCCATAATCATGCTTGACTGCAAAACAGTTTCTATTCAGACGTGTCTGTATCTTCTGGTGTATGTTGTTTTTTACGTAGCCGATAGTAAAGTAACAGACATGACGGTTGAACAATGAACCCCAAAATGACAACTGCGAATACATAAGGCACACCCCCTTTATGATTTGAACACGCGCCCCCAATTTTTATCGGAAGTAAAGCCGAATCATCACTGTACCAAAGATACAACATGCACGCATTTTCAAAATAAAATAAAATATAGTAAAATGGGAAGAATATTCCCCCGCAGTGTTCTTTCTTGTGGCACCGATAAATGCGGGAAACGGAAAAACAAAATATGTTGCCAAATATTCCCAACAATATGTCCAGAATATTGTTTCCTTTACTGCAGATGTACATGAGTCCATGGAGAAGACGATAAGCTATAAAGAATAACACAAAATAGCTATATTCAGCCATAACGAGCGCAATTAAGATGATACGTGGCACAATTTCAGCAAACCGTGATATCCAGTGAATGATTTTAATCAAAATGCTATCTTCATGGTTCTGTTTCGTCTTTCGATATTGGTGTTTGAAGGCATTCAAAGACCAAGCCAATCCGAGAGAAGATGCACTTATACTCATATAACGAAGTATCTCTGCAACAAAAATAAGAATGTTACTGATGTTACTACATGTTTAAAGGTAAACACAATGTTTTGATATGCTACATGTATGCATTGTGTCTGAACTTAACAGTCATTTAAAGTGTTCAGCAAAATATATGTTTCGAAAAATAATTGGATGTATTCCTATGCCACCTCAATTTGCAACAAGTAATATTGAATAGGGCATGAAGAACTGATATGTATATTCATGACTTAAAATATACACAATAATTATTAATAATATTATAATTTCTGATAACACCTTTTTCATATTATTGATGCTAACATTTTTTATCCAAAGTATTACCTTTATTCTGTTCAATTATGCATAAAAATGAAGTTCGTGTGGAGGCAATACATGTATATCACATATCACAAAACATGCCACAAGGTATTTTGAAAGCCTATATGAACGACATAAAATGCCCTAGACCACTATCTCCAATCGGTTGGAAGATAACCAGCAGATTATGTAATCATTGATCGATAATTTCTGATACATTTGAATTAAATAGACATCAATTCATTACATTCATAATAAAATTATACGGAAATTTCAGGAATCTTCTCAAAGGCTTGTTCAATACAAAAATGTCAAATAGCGTTCACAACAACCACATCGGATTCCATTAAAAAGTGTTTGGTATTTTTAAATATGTGTATGTTAGAAATAATCTTACAAAAAATAAAAACATGAACAAAATTCAAATACTGAACATGCTGAAAGGCAAAAACAAATGCTCGTTTGGTAAATCATTCACACAAGTCATTTATTAAGGATTATGTACCCTTGTGTTGATTCAATACTAAACATATGGAAATTTTATAAAAAATCCACAGCCTTTATCCTTGTACACTCATGTTTGGCAATTCGGTGACTGATAGAGGATTATTGCATGCTGTGCTGCAATGTAGCATTGATTTCCTTTAAAAAAAGTTTATCGATGTAGTTATTGCTTAAAACAAATATAAATATGGACCAAAGTACACCTATTAGGATGCGCTCGACTTTAGTGACTCAGCACGAGGTGTTTTGGAATTTACAGGTTGCTTAGAACTTTGTGTAAACAATAAACGTTAGCACATCATAGAAAAGCAAGTGAGTAAACTATGTTTAAAATTAAATCTCTGTATTAAAGGCTGTATATTTTCTATAAAAATATTGGTTTATTTGCCACAAAGTTCTATTAAATGCAATGAAACAGTAAATAACAATGCGTTGCATCAAGTTTCCCCTTGGTATATGTACAAAATGGTATATCTGTATTATTCATTATATTTGTTGTTTTGATACTATTGCAGTTTGAAAAATTCGTACAAAAATGACAACAGAAGGGGTCATAAACCTTAAAAAAAAATTCATTCAATAGAAGTACAAAACAACTTTGGGTGAAGCGATATCTACTTATCTAACGTAGAGATCTGATATTTGATGGTTCCTAATTGCTTTTGACATGTCTTTTTTTTCGATTGATACTTTCTTATTATTGCGTCCTATGTTGCCATCTTTATCTTTGCCTAGGGATAAAAGAAAACTTATTGTCTTTGCCTCCGTGATATATTTCAATTTCTACAGTAACTTACTTGTTTGGGTAGTGTCAGTGAGCGTATTCGTAATTGACAGGTATATTTGTATTGTTAGCTGTGGAGCTGACTCTACTGTAGCTTCGACGAGAGTAAGGTAAGCTAAAGTATATTCCAATTTTCTATCTGGTTGTTTCCCTTGTGCGAGTGCCTGTGCATGCCTGTAAATGTAAATATTACAATAAATAACTAGTATGAAAAGATGGACCTTTCAACATTTACGCATTGGACATGCAACATTTGTGTTTCGTATTAATATGGAACTATTCTACTACGAGTGTGTATTTATCTGTTAAAATTCATGGTTTGGAGTAAAACACCGTTGCTGGACTCAATTACACAAATTCAGTACCATTTACCAGCAGTCTATGCATAAAATAAGCTTCGCTACGGTTGACAATGTTTTGTCAGAGTAACAGTCTGCTATATCACCCTCTTAGCTATGTGTTATTTATATTATGTAGAACGTGTTTGAAATACATATAATGTGTGCTTGTGTTTTGTTAAACATAAACAAATATTAGCATTAAATTACATACGTATATGTTGGCAAAAATACTGCATATATACCAAACAGGAATACTGATAGTATCTTGATTGCCACGCCACAATATCGACATTTATTGACACATATTGCACAACAATTTTCAAAATACTTAGTGACGTCATTTCCGGCAACTTGCATATAAAAATAAATCGCAATGAAGAACACTGGCAAGACGGTAAAAACAAAAACCACGGCAAAAGATGATAATTCTCCAATCTTTCCGTAATGGATGAGCAGGAACACATCAGATATAGTATCAAAGAGGTAGAGAAAATATGTTAACAAAGTTAGTGCAATATGGAGTATGGCCTTCTTCAAAGAATCATGGTACTTTTCCTTGGAGAACAGTCGACAACCAGCTGCATACAAGATAATCATCAACACCATTACAAAAATCATAGAAACCATTGTTTCTACTTCTGACGATTCATTTATCGATGACGATGTGTCTGTAAATATATTTTAGTGTAAGTTCATAGTATAAAATTATAGTATATTAATCCCCTTTTAAACGGGTGTACTAATAATTTTTATAAATTCATGTTTGTAACTAAGAACCTTGCGTATTGAACATTAAACATCAACTTTAAGTACTGTATGAAAAACCCACGAGATTTAATTACGTCTATCGGTAATAAAAAGCATTAAGCTATTCAAAAGCAACATCTCTCAATAATTGAACTACGAAGTTATTGTATCAATAAAGGAAACTTTGAAAATGAAACGCAAAAAAGTAGAATAAAATGAAGTGGACAATATGATTATGCCATTCAAAATCTGCAAACAATTATCATTGTTTGAAATAAACTTACTTCTTTTAGAACATGTCGCAGATTGGGAATATACAGCACTTTAAAAATGAAAGGACGAATTCGGTGGTTTATATGTGAAACCCTAGGAAAGATATGAATCGTAACAGAAAAAATAGCATTTCACGCTCTAGATGTTTAATGAAGAACAGATTATGTTTGATTGAAAAATGCCATTTTTTCATAAGGAGTGGCGGATATAAGAAGTTCACTTCTATTATAATATAAAGAGGCAGATATCATTTTTGTGTATGGGAAACCCCAGAAACTACTCTAATCAGCATGGAAATATGAGGGGTAATATGGAGTCCTGTAATGAGGATGACTAATGTTTGATTGCAATGATCTCTCAAGCGTAGGATGACTTGCGGATGGACGATGGAACGCCTCAATAAATGAATTTACAAAAAGACATTCTAATAAAAAGGTATTTTCAAGAGGTCCACAATGTTATCGTATCGTACGGACCCGTGATAATTTGATTGCAATCAATTTACTGATTAAAAAGAATTTCGGATTTGCATGTTCGCCCATTTTTTTAAAGGTCAGTTTCCATGATTATGCATGCAGGAACCCTAGCACCCATATCAATCAAAATGTAAGATAACCATGAAGATATCTGATGATTTGATCGGTTGTCTTGATTGCAAATTGTTTCTTGTGTGGTATAGCTAGGGTCAGAATAAATAGGACTTATTACATGTATTTGATATCAACTATTAAAATGAAATATCTACCTACCTGATGTCGTTGTTTTGTTACTCCAAAATGGTGTTGTGATGGTATTATTTATGACCGTTGGCACAGTTTTAATACAGTGCACAAGGGTCAAGCTGTCTGCGGTAAAATTCATATTGAAAATATTTTCTCTCATGGTCAAAGCTGAAATTAACAAAGATATCTGTTTAAATTACATTTATTTTGAATTGTTTGCCACATCATTAAAAATAATGAGTTTGTTTTTTTCTTATTTTTCAATCAGATTTGTATAGGAATATTCATGTTTGGACAGACGGGTCGCTACGTAAAATATATGACGCTAACACCAAATTGCTAATTAAATATTTTTTATCTATACTTTTATTATTGATTTGTTACTAACCTAATTGCATATATGATTGATGATAAAGGGGACAATTATTATGGAAATCATGTACGCAATGTAGATGGGTATGTCCCCTAATTCACGTGCAAATTACAATGTAACAGCGAGCACGAGGACATGTCACATTACATGGACACATTATTCTGACTTCGAACACAAAAGTGATGCTATCTCTACTATATTCAGTTCAATAAGCGTTACAGCTGAGCTTACAAACTCTTTCGGACTTCGCTTGGTCATGTTGTTGATGAACTTCACGGCCATTCGCACTCGTGGCGTGCACAATACAACTTGATAATCAAGACGGTTAATCATGAGTATCACAGAGTTGATGTCATGAACATATATTTAAATGCTAAATTGTTATTCATTCCTGCTCATTGAATTCCACTTATGTATACATTAAACAAATGTAAATTTAGTTTAGAAGGAAAGGAAGGCAAATATTACTTATTATATAAAGCAAGAGTCGCATGCGTGTTTTGTAGTAAACTGACCACAGTTGTTTTGGTCTATATAATTAGCCAACCTAAGGATTTGATTGTCTTGTTGCTCTTTTTGTAGTTCTATAAATCAATTGAAAATTGGTTGTTACGATGTAAAGAATGAACCCTACTTTGTATTTGACACTATGAGACGGACTAAAAATATGCTAGAAAAACACTTATAACCCTACGTGGAACCTGATATGACTTCGAGACAACCAGTTGTTGCTCTTACTCCTATGAGACCTGCGTGGCGAAGAAATAACAGCTACCAATAGAACCTCTATCGCCAGTCATGCACCCTGTTTAAATGACATTGTCGCGGCGGTTTTGAACTAATTTTTAATATACTCACCAAAAAAGTAAACTTCAGTTAAATAGATGTGTTTTATCTTTGCTAATTAACAACTGGACCTTCACATGCAAACGATTTATAATACTGGGTTAGATATCATATTAAGCTATTTATAGGCCAACTAGTTGTTTCTAAGAAAAGCATTTGATTGAGGCAAAGATACATAAATTATTAGCGTCTTCCTCTTTCGTATGTACAAATATCTAATTATAACGGGAATGTTTTAAGATTGTTATCTATTTCCTATCACGTTTATGTAGTTGTTTTCGTTATTGTACTTTCACATAACACATTACTTGACTAGTTAATTGATGAAATGATAATAATGACTTCTTTATTTAATCAGCGGGCATGGGAAATTAGGATATCTTTGATCCGACTGATTAAAGATACCATCATAGGCATATGTTTGCAATCTTTCAAATAGCACTTTTTTATATACATACTGATCATCTTGATGACTGAACATTGAGCATTTCGAAAAAAATATAAATATCACCCTCAAATTATAGAACACAAAATAGATTGTAAAATCCTAAGTACAGTTAAAGTCATATAAAACTTCAATTTAAAGAAAAAAATGTTGAAAATTTTCTAGATACATAGATGACTAAGGTTTACTTAAATAGAACTGTAGAAATGAACGTCATGTTTTTTTTTTTCATACAACCAAAGAAATGTACAGATATTGAATTATTAACATCCAATACACTAAATCGTATATGTTTTTCAGTTGGTAGTGACCTTAACTACAAAGCTTCGGCAAACTACACAAATATACGAGAGGAAAACTGTGATGAAAGAATTTAAACACACGTATTCTTGTAGGTAAATAGAAATGACTGATACTTAAACATATTAAACATGTTAAAGAACACATTTTTAAAATATAACAACATATTTACCAACTTTCATGATTATTTTCAAAATAACAAATGGGACCGCATGAAAAACTAAGTAATATCATAATTCATGGCAGCCTTAGATTTATTTTCATTTAACAATGGGTTCGGCATTTGTATTCGATTTTTTTACCCTGAGCGTTAGCGAGAGGTAAAATAAGAATCTAACTGACCCACCCATGACTAAATGAAAACAAATCTACGGTTGCCATAAAATATGTCGATTCTAAGGGAACGAATTCGATAACTGTGTTAACCGTAAAAACCCTATACTGTTCTGGTTGTTCCGTTTTACCTCAAATGAGGTTGACAATAATAGGTCGTCATATTAGAACATAATAATAGATGTCGTGGATCTTTCATGTCGTTTATCTACAAAGCTATCAACGTGCTCTGTTTAATTGTTTATCAACGCCACTATGCGGCAAGATTTTGTTACAGACTAGAAAGTTTATAAGCTTGTGATCAAAAACCACTAAAAATGCATTTTTTTGTCGATTGTACGTTATATAATGTGTAATAACATATAAAAAAACACGTTCAAACAAGGCGTTTGATTTTGTCTATTTTTATGGACATTTCCACTTTTTAGCTAGCATTGGAGTTCAAGATGTAAGTTTTATGCGTTTTTCATGTTCTTTTCATTAACATGTCAACTTTTCTGGTTGGGTTCACTTAATGCACCTACCAGTATTAGAAATAACAGACACGGTGTCTTTCTGCCTGATTTTAAGACTTGCATGTATACCTCGAATTTGACTTGAGTGGTCATATAAGAACTATAATATATGACAGACCTTGACAAATAGAGAATTTGTTGGAAAGCCAAAACAAGTGCAAAGTGCAAAGCTGAAGACCACTGAGGACCAAAAGTTCCAAAAAGTTGTGACAAATACGGCCAGGGGTATCCGCCTCAGACAAGAACATCCTTTTATTTATATATTTGATAAAATAACTATATAATTGATATACATGTACATGTATATGATAAAACTGAAGTGTTGACAAGCTACAGCATTAAAATGCATACCATATTTGTTTGTTTTAAGAGTGACTTAGTCACTAAGACTTCAACACATTGGTGACTGATATATCCCTACTTATTTCATTGATACAGCTTGTTTTTTCTATGCATTGTTGTCAATAAAATGGAATTGTATGCTACTATCATGCATGTGAGAGTTTTGGCTAGCTTTTAAACCATGTTTAATGCACCATTGGTTATTTTTGTTAAAAAGTCAGGAAAATGACAGATGTTATCCATTCATTCGATAAATTTTGGGCTTTTGATTTTATCCTTTGATAGGGAATTTTGGTTTTTGACTTTGAGTTTGGTCATTCGTAGCTCCATGTAATGCTCGATAGTCTTAACCATTTGTTTTCGTATATTTTTTACGGAACTTTTTTTGTTAAGAAAAAAGAAAACACGCTACGAAAATTCCCGAGGCTTACTGAATATTTGTATTACATTTTAAAGATGCTAATGAGTGTTACTTGACAATGCAATAGACACTTTGTTGCTAATTTTAATCAAAACGGATGTACAGACACAGATAAAATAGAAAGTGATGAAAATAAAAGGGGTATACTTTGTTAATATTGTTTCACATTTAGTTATGTATGGTGCATTTTGTTGAGACAGGATTTGTTTTGCTCACTTTCGAAAGTCATGCTGTGATTAGAAGTTGCTAACGATTACATCATTTAATCTATGGTCGATAGTTGTCTTATTGTATCTTTTAATATGCATTTGTTCGGTTTTTTTTTTTTTTTTTTTAAATATTCCGAAATACAATTACGTTTATCTATAAGTTGTTGATATATTCCACTGCACGATTTAAAATCATTGGTATTATCATCCCATATATCACCAATAGTTTTTATTAGACGTTTTGCAAAAGAAGAATAAAATAAAGATTCTCTTTGAATAAAATATTTGAGTTTCCAAATAAAGGCTGTTTCTGTATTTCCTATCCATTTTATTAGATATACCCTGTGTGATTCTTGTCAATTTTGACCACGGTTGTAAAGCACTTTTGTAATAATGTGGTAGTTATCAAGGGTACCAGGACTAGGTAGGCTTTTATCTCAAGACCCGAAAGGTCTGAACATCTACACATAAAATATGTATCTGCAAATTTTTTATCAGACATTTTTAACCAAGATTTACCTATTGCATTCCAACTACATAATGGCTTGTGCACTATCGAATATAACGATTTTATATATTTACTTTCTATCCAACTATCCAAATTAACCATCCCCATGCCTCCCTTTTTGCCGTCTAAACAACAAATCTTCCGGTCTACTTGATTCACTTTACCATCCTACATAAAATCCCATATTATCTTATTTTCATCTTTTATGTGTTTTTCAGGTATACCTCTTATTTCTAATTCATAACTACACACTGAAATAATTCAATTTTTAACAATAAGGTCTTTTCCAGAGGATGTCAATTTTTTCACTATTCCAGATGTGACACAATTTCGTACTTTTTCCAATATTGATTTCCATTTTTTGTCGTTATCAATGTTATAAACATGGTGAATACCCAGTGTCCAGCTTATCTTTTAAACGTAGGCCGTTTGTGTTTATTTGCGCCAATATTTATTCCCTTAGTCTTTTCGTAACTAATTTTTGAACCCGAGGCCTTTTCATATTTATCTAATATTTCAAAAGATTTTCTAAACAGAACTTTTATTTTTATAAAATAATTGCGTGTCATCTGCAAACATACTCAATTTGGTTTATATTAGCTCCACATTTTCTCCCCCGGGCAACATGATATCTGCAATGTCTTTTTCTGCCCTTATTACACAGGCCAGGGGTTCTGCTTGTAATAAATATAAGAAGGGGGCTATAGTACACCCCTGCCTTGCTGATCTAGTAATTGAAGAAATATTTAGAGACGTAGCCATTTGTTTTTATACATGTCTTTGCATGTTTTAATAGAATTTGAATTCAGCCACGAAAATTATCCCAAAATTAGATTCCTTCATATCGAAGTCTAAACATCCCCATTCCATCCTAACAAAAGCCTCTTTTTGTTGGTCTAGAAAGACAATTATACCCTCTTCATCTTCATTATCAGACAATATATTCTATGATATCCTCAATCATTCTATTTGCTTTCGTTATATGTCTGCCTTTTACAAACCCTTTTTCGTCGGGACGAATAAGCTTTCGAAGGACTATTTTGAACTTTCTGCTACTTTTTTTGCTATAATTTTATAATCACAATTCAGTAGTGTGAGAGGGCGCCAATTCCGTATCTTGTCCTGTTCCCCACCCTTAAATAATAATGTTAAATCTCCTTTATTTTGTGAGTCCGACATTGTTTTTTTTATTTAATATTTCTTGCAATAACGTGCAAAATTCTGATTGTATTGTAATCCAAAATAGTATATAAAATTCTGATATGATTCCGTCCTCACCTTGGAATTTGCTTGATATTATAATTGTTAGAACGTTCATTATTTCCTCCGCGTTAATTTCACGGTCAAGTAATTGATTGTCGTCCTCATTTAGTTTGTTAATACATGGCTTGTTAGAAATTGAACATTTTCCAAATGCAATCCCTATGAGCTAAATAAAGTTAAGTAAAATTTATCTTGTTTTTTTAGTATTTCGTCTATTATGTGTTTACATGCAATTCCCATTTTCCGTTTTTATTCGACTCTATAAAAAGTAAAATCACAAAAATACTGAACTCCAAGGAAAATTCAAAAAGGAAAGTCCCCAATCAAATTGCAAAACCAAAAGTTCAAACATATCAAACGAATGGATAACAACTGTCATATTCCTGACTTGGTACAGGCATTTTCTTATTTAGAAAATGGTGGATTAAACCTGGTTTTAAAGCTAGCTAAACCTCTCAGTTGTATGACGATCGCATATATAATCCCTATGAGCTAAATAACTTTAAGTAAAATTTAACTTGTTTGTTTAGTATTTCGTCTATTTTGTGTTCACCATTTATAAAGGCATTGTTTAAATTGTCTTCAAACCGACTCTCAAACAATTTGAAGCTCCTAACATTAAGTTTGTCCCTTTTGATTTGGTGTGGTTTGTATTAGGTGTTTGTAGATGGTTTGCTGCCAGTTGTAAAGGATCGATGGACTGCAGCGCTTACTAGACATTTGCAGAAACTGTCATATACCTACGATTAGGATTATAATTAAACTTACAGGAAGCATATAAATCTTGGGCTTTCTCAAAGTGTAAAAATAAACCGTCGAACCAAAACAATGTAACGATAGTGATTTTTTTCCTGTAGTTGAAGAACGAATTTTTTCTTATATATTTGCAGCAATGTCTTAACATTAATTATTGTATACGGCATTATACGGTGTTATCCAGGTTGAAAACGCTGTAATTGTACGAAATATGATAGAATGAAGTAACATTATTTTAAGAATGAATTTAACATTAGACACACAAAATATCGCAATGGTCGTTGCAGGAGCTAGATTGGGACATTTGCTAAAAAAAAAGTCAGCAATTCTTTGTGTTAGAAAAGGTGTAATGAACCATGGAGCTTGTTAGCATGTTAATGCTAGCCTTATACATACTTCCTTTCTTTAATTTAAGAAATAATTGATGCAGCTATACTTTATTGTAGTTTTAACATGGGTAGATTATATATTCGTGATTATTTTTGCCCGAGCGATAGTGAGTATAGCTTGCATCAATTATTTCGATTCTAATTAGGACACTTAAGGTAATTTCTATGTCCGATGTGTATAGGTGTGTATATTTGTGTAGGCTCTTCCATGAACCTCCCTTTTTTTGTTTGTAATCAAGCAAACGACTGGCAGGTTGTTTTTCAGAGGGTGGAGTTTTAAACAGCCAGCATGAACGGATGTCGTATCTAGGTCAATTATGTCAATTTCGAAGTGCAACACGTTACAGTCTGAATTAATGACAACGTGTGCATCATTTAAGAGGTTTGAAATGTTTTTAAGTTAATCAAAAATATTAAATGCATGCCAATTTGATAAAACTCATTATTCTGTAGAAGTCAATATACGCACGTGCAAACACATGTTATTGGATTTAGAGCATGGGTTTATTCATAAAGCGTATGAAGCATGTCATATTAGAATTTGTTTTAAAGAGAATTAGGAAATACATCGGACGGGTGTTTTTGAGCTTTTTATTTTTCACGATACTTCACTTGCCGTTCGGTATAATTTTGAAATCTTTTATTTTTCCTAAAAGGGACAAACACTTTTATCTACGGTTTTGGTTTCAATAAAGAAAAAAAAAACTATTCGAGAAAGGAAACATGAACAAAAACCCCTTATAAACGAACTTCTCTATATTTTAGGCTGTTTGCCCGACTCAGTTGAAATGTATGAATAAGTGTACTCAAGTAGTTAAAACTTGCTATCTATATTTTCAACAGCAACAATAAAAAAGAATGACAAACGAGTTCCAAGTTGTTTTTCTTTTATGCAATTATCATAAAAGAGATCTTGGGAATCATTAAGTATGGAAGTTTTTTTTTTCTCGCGGTGACGATATTATCCCCATTGAAAAGTTCATGTTTCGAGCATACCATATGGAACTTTAATCCCTGTTCCGAGACTGGTACTATTTCATGGAATTGTAATAAAGAGTGCACTAACGACGCCCGAGTCGACCAAGCCATTTTCAAAAGGGGATTCCAACCCAAGATAAAAGTCCGGGGTGGGTCCGACGATATGTTCCTATTTAAAAGCAATGATCGAGAAGAAAAGGGATGTTCTAACCACCGGAACAGCCCGTGACCTCTCAGAACGACGTTGTTGATTTCAACACAAATGTTATACGCAAATCAATTTAATTGATTGTTAGGAATAAAATATGTAAAAGTGTAGCAGTCGAGAAAAAATTGTTAAAAAAATCACAATTTATTTAATTCGGCATGGCAATAGTTGCAGAAACAAAGTTGTAATCGTGCATAACAAAAACGACTCCAACATTACTATTTAAAATGAAACAGTTTGTAGAGTATCCTCTGAAAAATATGTTAACTAGTTTCCTTATACTAACCATTGCATTAAAAGTATCCTGTTTTTCGGGGAAAGTATAGTGTTCCTTCTAATAATATATATATCAGACTATACCTTCGGTACCTATGAATCCTTGTTCAAATATTCAGCTGGTTGCGGTCCTGATGGTAAATCTAGAAAAGCGCTTCGTACACATGCAATTTCAACGTGTTGCTTCCATCGTTTTTTCAAAAGACACCTTTTGCTATTTTGTTTCTGTATCGTTGGTTTCTTATTTGTATTTTGAGATGACCCCTTGTTTTTGTCACCTGTAATCGTAAGTCTAAAGTGTAATACTGGCTAAATGTCTGGTTGTAAGAGGTATTTTCGGTTGTCAATTCAGTACATTATTTTCTAATTAAAACTAACAAGTTTTACCTCTCTTAATATCTACTTATAACCGTTTAGTGTCTCTGAATAACAGCTATATTTGTACGAGGCTATGTAACAGGTGTGATGCGAGCTTTAGCGAGCTATTACTCCTGTTTCGAGCCGAGTTCAAATACAGCTGGTCTTCAAAGACAATAAACAGTTATTTTCTGTATCCTGCAATTTATTGTTTGTGCCTTCAAAAACACACAAAACTCACATTTTTGTTCGATCTAAAATCCCTTGAGACCCTCGTAGTAATACTTAAATCACCCGTTCAGCTGAAGACGGGTTCACAATAAAGGCAACAGTAGTATATCGCTGTTCAAAATTCATAAATCGATACATGAAAAAACAAATCCGGGTTACAAACTAAAACTGAAGGAAACGTATCAAATATAAGAGAACTACGACACAACAGAGACACAACACCGAAACGTAACAAACAGAGAATCGAACTATAATGTAGCAATGGCCATTTTCCTGACTTGGTACAGGGCACTTTATGTAAAAATGGTGGGTCGAACCTGGTTTTTTGGCATGCCAAACCTCCCGCTTTTATGGCAGTGTTAATTATAAAATTAAACTAACAACACTACACAACAGGGTTACAATAAATAAACAGATAAATGGGTCAAAATATAGGACAGAGAAACAAACGAATAATAGCCATTCAAAGGTAACAAGTTAAAAAATATTTTTATACACCAGACGCGCGCTACGTCCACACAATGATCATCATGATGAATAATTATCTATTTTAACATTACAACTTATTTTAACATAAACACAAAGTAAAAAAATCATTGTCCAATTTGAAACAGAAGCGTACGAGTTATTCCACGTTTCAGAATTTTGAACTGAACTTGACATTCACTTAACATGCATGCTGCCCTTGACCTGGTTATTTCTGTTTTACGAGAATACATTAAAGTTTTAAAATGGATGATTATCGTCGCACAAAATACTGTTGTTCATTTTTGACTTTTGATAGAAAATTGATTTTATTCTTATTGCTCTAAAGAAGTGTTTTAAAACAAACAGAACGTATAAAAGTAATCGTTAGTTCGCGTGAGGTGAAACAATACGACATCGAAATACGACTGCAATACATATTCTGAGGTTGCACATTCTCATATAACACTCGTCAACAGCAATACATAAACGAAGGCCGGCAGTGTGCGGAGCTTTAAAACGATATATGTAGTAAAAATACATCCAATTGCAGGATACATGTTATTATTTTCTATTGTATGATAACAACAACAGCAGACAACACAAGGTTACAAATAGTTCAAAGAATGTTATGTAAAGACTGTATTATGTTATTGTTTGAAAGCAAACATTCGGAAAAAAATCTTCGCAAAGGAATGAAATCGTAAGATTGGTTATATATTTAAATGAATATGTGTAAATATTTTCATTTTCTTACATAACATTTTGATTTTTTGTAAGCGTAAACTATTAACCGTCAGTTTTATTATTCATATTAATAGCCACTAAACCTGTATTCTCCATGACTGTTATATTGAGTACCAGTCAAAAAGGCACCTTGAGTCATCGATTGCATGGATGATTGATACGAGGAACTTACGTTTCCTACAAATGTTTGATTGTGAAATGTAGAAGCAAAATGTGTTTGTCGATTGCCCATGTTGCTTTCATACCATCCACTTTGGGAATGGTAATCATTCCACTGTTGCAACGGATTCATATTGTATTGTTGAATTTGCTGAGACTGTTGCGATATATTTGGGTACGGTTCATTGTTCCATCTGTTATGGACATCCGACTCGTATGACTGCGTAACAGGTAGCTCTTCCCTTGGATATCGATATACAGGTTGATTATTTCTCTCATATCCACAATATGGCTGCATTTGTGAGTCATTTGCATATTGACTATCAAAATCATAAGGACTGGCCACTTGGCCATCGTGAAAATTGTATGTCTGCAGTCCATCTTGAAAACCATGGTTATCGAATTGTCCATGATTAGTGCAAGAGTCAATATTTAGTGATGCAGATTGGTGGCATGTTTTAGACGACATGTTCTGAGCATTCGTTTTGTGTTGTTTCCTACGTAAACGATAATATAAATACAAAAATACCAACTGTAGAATGCATCCAGTAATGGCAACAACCATAACACCTGGTGCCCACCATGCATGGTTTGAACATGCCCCTCCAATCTTCATTTGAAGTAAAGCAGGATCATCGCTATACCAAAAGAACAACATAATGCTATTTTCTATATAATATACAACATAATAACCTACGAAGAATTTCCCCCCACATTGTTCTTTCTTTTGGCATTGATAAATTTTTGATACAGAATAGCAAAATATGTTGCCTATTATTCCCAAAATTAAATTAGGTTCCTCTAAGAAGCGAAAGCTTTTACCAATAGTCAATCTTTCACAAAGGCTGTACATGCATCCACATAAAATACGATAAAGTATGAAAATGAAAACATATACGCTGTATTCAGCAGTACAGAGTGCAATTAAAATAATGCGTGGCACAATCTCAGCAAATCGTGATATCCAGTGAATAAATTTTACACAAAAGCCGTCCTCTTTGTTGTGGTTTTTCTTTCGATTTTGATGTTTAAATGCATTTAATGACCATGCAAGCCCAAGAGAAGATGCAATTATGCTTAGAGAACGAATCATTCCTATAACAGAAAGTAAAACTCAAATAAAAGCAGATACACAATGTGTTGATATATTATAACTCATGCACTTATTTTAGTTTATCAGTATGTTTCGGTATTTATGTATTCATGTATACATGTATATGTTTCAGCGGATGAAATTGTGATAATACCCTCTGTCTATTTGTCGTTTACCCTTGTAAGTTTTCTCGGAGATCAGATCAGATTTTTTTTTTTACTTTTTATATATCATATATGACATAAGTGCATGATGTATCAAGTCAACAAAAACGACTATTATTTAACGATAAAAAAGGTACATGAGATCAATTATCATGTATTATTATGTTGTCATCAACTGAATGAGATTCAATAATAAATGGGTTGCCAATAACATTTGCTAGTTTTCAAATGTGAAATGACCAGTTTTAAAAATGATAAAATTAGTTTTTTTTTTTCTCATAAATTTCATTTTTACACTTCTTTCGTTCTTGAAAAAAAAGACACCGATACCCGACATTTTCGTTTTTGCTTTAGTTTTATATTATTTTATCTAATTTGGATCAATCACTTAACAGTTACAATAAGATAAATAAATCAATAACAGTCATGGCATTTATACACTAGTTGCTGTTGAATTCTCATTATTTATTGCTATTCATAGTCAGTAATATGGTAGTTGTTCTCCGTTCGTTTGATGTGTTTTAAAGTTTGACTTTGCCATTTGAATACGGACTTTCGTTTTGAATTTTTCTCGGAGTTTAGTATTTTTTTTATTTTAATTTTCACGGTCAATAATTTGACAATATAATAATGCAATAAGTAAAGATGATCGTGTTTGTTAGTTTACATAATAAGCCTGTTCAAATGCATTTTGAGCTTTAATAAACAACGTCTCATCCCACTTAGTATTTCAAATTGCCGAAACCGAAATACTTTGTATTCATTAATACTTAATTACACGGTTCTTAAACCGTGTATTGATAAATAAAACATGCATACAGATAATAACATACATTAATAAACAATAATGAATTACCTGTGTAAGTAGTGTCTGTATGGCTGTCAGTGATCAACAGGTAAATCTGTACTGTTAGTTGTGGAGCTGACTCTAGTGTAGCTTCAACCAGCGTAATATAAGATGTTAGATATTCAAATTTTGAATTTGTTTTACCACGTGCAAGTACCTGGGCATACCTTCAAATATACAAATAATGAAATACATTCGTGGTGCGAGTAAAACATTTATTATCACAATAATGTCATGAATGTATGGTATGACTTACAGAAGGATGGTCTATGTATTAAAAAAACTTATAAAAAATTATGCATTCCGTATATATAAATAACAGCGCCAACAGATATCGAAAGGCCATTTAAGCTCACAATTTCGCAAAAAAAACCTAACAACAACATGACAAAAAGAACCAACAGGACCATTATTGATATTATCTTAATGAAACTTGCTGGTAGCATTTTTTGAATATCTTAATCAACTGAGAAATGCATATCCCTCCTTCATATCTATATTTTCATGTATGAGTTTGGCTACATATTTGTTTTTTAAACTTTTTATACAGAATAGTCCTATGATACTACAAAACCTCGTATCTACCGTGTTTAATTCGGAAATGAACAGTGAACAGTTTATTCTTCTTCAAGTGCAAATAAATGAAAAACGATTGCAATGATAATGTTCACCCTTTACTTTAATTTTCAGCATTTAAAAAAGTAAAGAATCCAAAGCAGGTCATTAATCCTCAGATATATGGACATCATTATTACATACATAATTTGATAAAGCAACAAGCGTCGTGCATAATGTGATCTACATTATAGGAAACTATGTGAGTGATGTGATGATTTATTGGGTCAATCTGACTACTTATATAATAGGAATCAAACTCGGAGAATGCGAAAGTTAATACAAAGAACGAAGAATAATTTTCAGTATCCTATCCAGATTTTTCAGGCTGCAAACCAAGCAAAATGTGTAGGAATGAATTGATTTAAACTAAAACATTAGCGACATATTTAATTTTGGAATTGATCAAGTCTGGCATCATGTGTCATTTATCCTTTAAACTTTTTATAATCCATGTGTATATTAGAGAAGAATTTCAATTTTTGGACAATCTTATCAATAATTTCCAATTCAAACTATAACTCATTTTTCTCAATCAAACGTAGTTTTTTTAGTTAAAACCAACACATGTTTGTTCAGTGAACCGGATATACGATAATGAGTATGTATTATACAGTGATGCTTATCAGGTAAAATCAATTGTATTGGCTATTTGAAAAAAAATATATGTATGTAAAACTATTGTAGGTATAAACTCATTTGCTTTTTCTCTGGTCAAATGAGGCTGTTAAAATACAGTGGTCCCTAAGCATGAGATCTGGGCTACTTAGGTATTTATATATCAGAAGATTAGATATAGTATTTCTTATAATTCAAGAAAAAGTCTGACCTAAATTATTCCTTCTAACCAGCGAACTCAACAATGCTATATACGCAGATCAAATTTATTCGTTTATAGTGTATTAATGTACGTTTTTTGATTGAGTTAAGCCTGCAAATTGATATTTTACCGTGTGTTTTTCTATGTTGTGATGTTATGCTATCGTTTCAGAAAAAGGAAGAAGGTTAGGATCCATTAAAACGTTTAATCCCGCTGCAAATGTTTGCACCTGTCCTAAGTCAGGAATCTGATGTACTGTAGTTGTCGTTTGTTTATGTAATTTATACGTGTTTCTCGTATCTCGTTTTTTATTTTATATAGATTAGACCGTTGGTTTTCCCGTTTGAATGATTTTACACTAGTAATTTTGGGGCCCTTTATAACTTGTTGTTCGGTGTGAGCCAAGGCTCAGTGTTTAAGGCCGTACATTGACCTATAATGGTTTACTTTTTTTTAAATTGTTATTTGGATGTAGAGTTATCTCATTGACACTCACACCACATCTTCCTATATCTACATTATCGTTGATCATCTCAACGAGATTGATTTTCTCGCTTGAACCGGTACGGCGAAATCGAGAAAGGTGATCGAGTTGTGATGACCAATGATAATCTGTTTATCGCTATTCTACCTATAACGACGTTGTCAATTTCATGTCAATTTCATTAGCAACGCCACGTGTCATCTTAGTTTCTAGCGATAACTTCCGTCTCAAGCGAGTGGAATGATATGAAAAATTATCACTAAAAAAATTTAAGAAAAAATGCACAAAATAGCGATAATATTATTTATATGTAAATAGTGTGCTTGTGACTGCATACGCTATAACTATATCGGTTTGTACATCTCATATTGCATTTACTGACCCCATGTATATCGTATTAGGTCATCATTACACTAATTAACGAATTTATCTTATTGACTTCCCTTACATTTGGTACTTAGTATTTAGCCTAGTGGCCTATACAAATGAGCAAGGTCTTAAATATCGTTAGCAAATAAATCTTACGTGCATTGGTCTAGATACAAACATAATCTCACCAATAGCAACTTGTAAGCTTTACATGTGTTTGATGAATTTATTTTAATCATCAATATCGATGTATTTCTTTGTCTATTGAAACCTTAAAGATAACTTTAAACATCTTGCTTGTTTTTTAAAGAGACGTAAGCCCACTACTAAACGTGTATTGAAAAATGCCTTATCTACTACGTACTATGTAATAATCACAATCTCCATGCGATTTTTAAATTCTAATATGACGACCTATTATCGTCAACTAGTCTGTATACGGTATATCTACTTTAAGTGCACGCGTATACAAACACACAACTGGCTATTCCGCGTTACGTCCAGCTTAATTATATTGCCAGGTATTCTCAATTTTCGACATCAAACCCACAGTTTACTTAGGCCAAATTTCAAATACAATATATTTATCTCTATTCTATAGCAAAATACGAAAACCCGTCCATTAATTTATTTTCTGTGGTAAAATTTCATAAATCGAAAATTCTGCGAAATAATGTTATCGTGTTTACATGGCAACGACACAAGGTGACGTCATATAAATGTTTCCATAAACAAAACAAAAAAACAGATTTAAACACCAGGCGTTATATTAAGCTTCGTGGGTGCCTCATAATGCAATAATATTACATTAAAAGAACGTACATATTGGTGGTAAATGAAATTAAAAAATATATTATTGAATTATATAATATTACTTATATTAACATATGGGTGCAAACAAAACTATCGAATTTGTCCCATTAGTATCGAAATAATGCATGGCATGCAGCCGTAGATTTGTTTTCATTTAACTATAGGCTGGGTGTTTATAATCATATTTTACCCCTTTAATAACGCTCAGGGTAAATTAATCGAGTATAAATGCCCAACCCTTGAAAATGAAAACAAATGTACGGCTACCATTTATTATTTCTTAACCAATCGTATTACCAGAAATGTTAAAGGAGGTCACATAAACCTGTTGTACAATATTGCACATTTCGTATGTCCTTGACACGTTTTAGTTCGACGATTTGCAAAGGGCAATATCATATTTGAAAAAAATGCACATATTCTGTGTGATTATTAAATTTTCTAAAGCTACTACATCTATATTGTAAAATACTAGCTGTTAGACACATTATATAGGTTTATTCGTTAGCTGCTATTCGGCAGGTTTAGACTATTAGCTGTTTGTTTTACACCCTGAAAATGATAATAAACACGGAAAATATTACCAGACCAACCTCTATAGTTGGAATGGTATCAGAACGTGTGTGAAATAAATCAGGTTTCGTTATAGAAAAAATGTATATTCATTAAAATACGTACGTGTATGTTGGTAACAATGCAGCAAATGGACTACACACGAGAACTAACACCAAACCAAACATCTGGAAACACATTTGCTCTCTACATGATAGATCCTTATAGTCGCATTCTAATTTTTCGTGATGTTTTGCAAAGAAAATAAACGCTAGAAAGAGAACTGGTGCGAAGGTAAAGGCCATCACCAATAGAAACTTTGAAGTTTGTCCAATCGAAATGTAGTGTAGGAACAGAAACACATCCGACAGAGTATCAAACAGGTACAGGACATATGTTAACAAAGTCAGTATGACATGGATAGTTCCCTTAATGCACGAATCATGATAAGGTTACTTTCCAGAGCAGCACATTCGGTAGGCAGCCGCATACAAAATTATTAACATAACCATACCAAAAATAGCACAAACCATACTGATTATTTTGATAGTTTCACTCGACGTTGATAGTGCATCTGAAAATATATTTTTACTATTTATTGAAGATTGAGACCTTTTCCGCCTTGAATCTGATAGGCCCTGAAACTTTCCATATTACAAACATACAAGGAACAACCATTTGACTATCTTCAGGATGATAGGCGTTTTGACTTCAATTAAATATATTGTTTTAACCAAAACCAAAAAAAGGAAGAAAAATAAGTCTGGCATATTGAACACAGGGTTATCGGGCATATATTGCGCATATTTGATTATCCATGTTAATTAACAATTCATATAAAAGTTTCCAAAAATCTATATTCATAGGTAAACCGTTGTTTTTTTCTGTAAATATTTTGCATTACGACTTTTAAAGAATCGCTGTATTGCAGATTTTCTTTAATATAAAAAGAAGATGTAGTATGATTGCCAATGAGACAACTTTCATCAACAGACCAAAACGACATAGACATTATAATTAATAACTATGGGTAACCGTACGGCCTTCAAAAATGAGCAAACCCATACGCATAGTCAGCTATAAAAGGCCCCGATATGGCAATGTAAAACAATTCAAACGGATACACGGATTTTTTTGTGCAGTGGTTTGTTAAGTTTACAATTAATCATCTACGAATAAAACAATGTGCGCTAGGAGAAGATATCCAATCCAGTCTATCTAATACAAACTCCTTTTATGACCATAATGAAGGACAAGATATAGTTTGAGGAAATATAAGTATTAACCGTTGCGTACACGATTTACTACCAAAGTATTTTTGTATTCTTTCACTTTTCATTCCCGTTTATTTCTGGGTGCATGTTGTGTTTCTCGATCTTACGTTTTCTATGTGTTGTTATTATGTGTTCGTCTTTTCGTCGTGTTACGATTTTCGTCATTGCGTCGACAGTTTTTCTTGTGTTTTTTAGTTTGATATTTTCATAGTACCTTTAGTTAATCGTTTCTTGTTCAGAAAATGTAATCTGTTTTCAGCTTATTGTATTTCTTATTTTTCAAATACTAACTTAAACATAAACATCCCTATGCTACAAAATAACAGAATAGAAATACTCATGAATCATTGCTTTCACCCTGAGCTTTTTCAGTTTTAATGTATGTGTTAATTTATAGTAACATTTACCATAATCATGATAATAATTATATGTCGTAGTTTCCAAACTCTCAAATGGTGTTGTGATGGTGTTGTTTATGAGCGATGCCCCAGCTTTAGTACAGTTCAAATAGTATGGAGTTGTGGTGAAGTCCCAATTGGATGCAGTTGTCATGAACTCCATACCTGTAAGATTCATATTTGCATTTTGTAACAAATTTAAATTTAATGTTGCAATATAATGGAATTTGATGCGACTGTCATACAAGTGAGAGGATTAGCTAGCTATAAAACCAGGTTCAATCCACCATTTTCTACATAAGAAAATGCCTGTATCAAGTCAGGAATATGACAGTTGTTATCAATTCGTTTTATGTGTTTGAACTTTTGATTTTGCCATTTGGGTCCGTGTATATCTGCGTCCATTCGTTTTTCGTTTCGAAATATCAAAAACAAAAAACAAAAAACAAAAAACGAAAGTGTTTTCATTTTTCGTTTTTGATTTCATAAAAACCAAAATGAAAAACGAAAGTGTTTTCATTTTTCGTTTTTGATTTCTTAAAAACCAAAAAGAAAAACGAAAGTGTTTTCATTTTTCGTTTTTGATTTCTTAAAAACCAAAATGAAAAACAAAAGTGTTTTCGTTTTTCGTTTTTGATTTCACAAACAAAAAACGAAAAACAAAAGTATTTTCATTTTTCAATTTTGATTTCTCAAAAACTAAAATCGAAAAATGAAAGTGTTTTCATTTTTCATTTTTGATTTCACAAAAACAAAAAACGTAAAACGAAAGTGTATTTATGTTATCTTTCCATCACAGTTTAATTGTCATTCAAAAAATGACAATGTTGTCATTTGTCATTCATTTAAAGGTCGTTTAAGTATACATGCACAGCGGTTGTCAGATCAATACTACTTTAATCGAAGATAATTTCGACGGATGCAAAAGTCTTTATCAATCTAAACAATAAGGGTGCGTGATCTTTACTTTTAAGTTTGGAGAGGTTAATCTAAGATGATAATATTGTAGCGTAACTAGCCTCTTTTACAAATAAAGCAAACTATATATTGTTGGCGAAGGGAAGGGCTCAAGGACTCCAGAAGAACTGGAAAAAATGATACAAAATCTTTCACACTCTTTCTTAATCTAAAGCGCACGTTTTAATTTATCTAATTTATTATGTTCTGGTCTCGGAGCAAAATATATAGATACAGTGTAAGACTTTTAGTATTTACATGTATGAACAATATCAAAAGACATATGTAGGATGATGAAAAAAATAATGTAATCCACAAAGTCAAGAGTGTGGCTATTGTTAGTTTAAACATATTTATTAATAGTGGATTGGAAATTTTCTCACCGGAACGGGGATCGAACCAGGAACTTATGTTTTTGTATAGTCCGATGCACTAACCTATTTTACTTTTGTATAATGAGGATCAATGGTCTAGTTCCTCGTTGAAGACCCTCCAGCTCCTTTCAAGATGAAGAACAGGCATAAAAGCCCTGTTAATAATAATTTGTATTTTTTCTATATATTGTGTGCGATTTTGTCCCGTGTACATTTACTCCACATCTCTTTATTTTCTATTTCGGACCAGGACACGGCTCAATCCTAGTTTAGACCTCCAATGTTAAAGGTCATATGTTTTTTTTTTAAATTATTTGATGCCGTGGGATTGGGATTTTTAGCTTTAATGTAAACCATGACAGGTTTTTAACTTGTATTTACAGCAAAGATAGCCAGTTTTGTGTTCTGTAATATACTGTAACAGTTTAATTTTACTTGTCCGGTCGCATCGGAACTTCTCAAAACATCTTCCGAACAATATCTGGACGTTGGTTTCGTGGGCATGTACAATTGCTAAACCACACATGAACGTTCTTTAGTCTTCGTAGATTTATTCCAACTTGAAGTCTTTTTGAGTCTACGACAAGCAGTTGGCTATTATATTTTATACCATTAAATATTGAAGCCATTGTCATGAAGATCGATTACTTGATTGATGTTCCGTTAACGTAGCCGCAGAACAAAAACGCGAGAGCTACTTTTGAATATTTCTACAATTTGAAGTAGTTTTCCACTTACAAACACAATAATATTTTCAACATTTATTAAAAAATTTTTTTTTTACACTTTTTAACTTTTATGTTGTTTTAAAATATCAATTTGACTTGAATTTGGGATCCCGCTAACATGTTTAACCCCGCCACATTCAAAATGTATGTGCCTGTTTGTTTATGTGTTACATTTTTGTTTTTCGTTCAATTTTTGTGCATAAATAAGTTAGTTTTCTTGTTTTAATTGTTTTACATTGTTATTTCGGGGCCTTTTATATCTGACTATGCGGTATGGACTTTGCTCATTGTTGAAGGCCGTACGATGACCTATAGTTGATAATTTCTGTGTTATGTTGGTCTCTTGTGGAGAGTTGTCTCATTGACAATCATACCACATCTTCTTTTTTATATTTATATGAGTATATTAAATAAACATGTATATACCAAGCTAAGTCAGTTTATATCTTGTTTTTCGTCTGACTATACAAAAGGCGAGGAGAGCTACTTGATAGATCAGGTTGACTGATAAGCTGTCTATATAAAGTAATGGGACAATGCATGGCATGAAGACATCGTCAAATCACCGTATGCAATACTCAAAAAGACATCCAGAGCTTACCATATAGTCATCAACTACCCACCAACAGGCCGTGAGCTTTGGTTGGCTCTTAACTCAAATCCAAGAGCACAGCAAAATGTCAAAATATTCTATTCAAACTGGGTGACCTGGGAGAAAAACATTGAACTTTTCCAAAGAAACACACACACCCCTCAACTTTTAATAAGGAGATTTGGTATTAATGCAAATGAGTCAACTATCCAACAAAGTTCAAATGTAGTGGATGTAAGCAATTATATATAGGCAACCATATAATCTTCAACAATGAGAAAAAAACATACGGTATTGTCAGCTACAATAGTCCATGAATTGAAAAATATGAAACAGTTCAATTGAGAAAAATAACAGCCTATTTTAAAACAACATGAATTACGAAAAACACATATAAAAGACATCAACAAACGAAAACCATTGAACTACATGCTCCTGAGTTGGAGCAAGCACATGCAATATATTGTGGCGTTTAACATGCTTGTAAACAGCCGGGACAGTTTTGTTACAGCACAGCATAAGAACAAACTATACAAATCAGTGGAAAAGGGCTTAACGTATGAGATCGATACAAAACAGAAGGGGAAAAAACACATACCGAATATGGCAGGGTATTTTTACCTCGTTTTCAAACAATCAAAGTAATGAAGTACTGAACATCGAAGGACTGCAAGTTCTTTTGGATTGTCACAAGCACTTGTCTCAGAAAAAAAATCACATCTTTATACTTGAAAGTGAAGTTGATGTACAGATATATATTTTTTTGAAACTCAGTACACATATTCTATATCATATGATCTTTTTAATTTCAATGCCAAATATATAGTTCTGACCCTCGATTCCACGGTCCACTAGACATAGAAAATGATAGTGCGAGTGGGGCATTTATGTGGTATGGACACATTCTCATTCAAATCCTTTATTAAAGAAGTCAGTAAATTTACTACAGATAACACTACATTTGTAAATTAGACGAACTAATCTAATCGAAATGTATATCTCTAATTTCGTAATACTTATGTGTATGAGAAAATTAATATATATAATAATTTTAATAAGATTGTTGAACGAACGCGTTCAATCTTAGGATTTTATTCTTGTTAATTTTTCCGACCGAGCAGAGCGAGTCGAAAACAATTAAATAGACGTCTTTCAAGCCAAAGTTAATATGTTTGCTATACACACATATGATTTTATTAAACTTGGTTATCAATTGTTAATCAAAAATACAGTCCTAGATAATAAAAAATCATGAAATATTTGGTCTAGTAATAAAAAAATCACACAAAAAACAGTAGTTGTCGTTTGTTGATGTCGTTCTCGCTTCTCGTTTTTTAGCTCACCTGGCCCGAAGTGTCAAGTGAGCTTTTCTTATATCTTGGCGTCCGTCGTCCGTCGTCGTAACTTTTACAAAAATCTTCTCCTCTGAAACTACTGAGCCAAATTCAACCAAACTTAGCCACCATCATCATTGGGATATCTAGTATAACAAATGTGTCCGGTGACCTTGCCAACTAACCAAGATGGTCGCCATGGATAACAATAGAACATAGGAGTAACATGAAGATTTTGGCTTATATCTCAGAAATCAAAGCATTAAGAGCAAATCTGACATGGGTAAAATTGTTTATTAGGTCATTATCTATCTGCCCTGAAATTTTTCAGATGGTAATTTTAAGAAAATTTTGCAGCTTTTGGTTATTTTCTTGAATATTATTATAGATAGAGATAAACTGTAAACATCAATAATGTACAGCAAAGTAAGACCTACAAATAAGTCAACATGACGAAAATAGTCAATTGACCCCTTAAGGAGTAATTGCCCTTTATAGTCAATTTTTAACAATTTTCATAATTTTGTACATTTTTACAAAATATTTTCCACTGAAACTACTAGGCTAAGTTCATTATAGATAGAGATAATTGTAAGCATCAACAATGTTTTGTAGAGTAAGATCTACGAACACATCACCATCACCAAAAACACATAGACCAAGGTGAGCGACACAGGCTCTTCAGAGCCTCTAGTTATATATAGAGTTTAGACCTTTGATTTTCCCGTTTGAATGGTTTTACACTAGTCATTTTGGAGGATCCTTATAACTTGCTATTCGGTGTGAGCCAATGATTCGTGTTGAAGAGGGTACTTTAACCTATAATAGTTTCCTTCTACACACTGTGACTTGGATGGAGAGTTGTCTCATTGGCACTCATACCATGCACATCTTCTTATATCTATATATTCTTTCGATATTTTTGATTGGGGTCTGGAGCTGGTATGTCAGTTACTGCTAGTAGTTCTTTGTTAATTTATGAATCATATTCGTTTTGTGTAGTTTCTTTTGTTTACTATTTTGTCATCGGACTCGGATTTCTTTTAAACTGAGTTTCTCTGTGCATATTGTTGTGTGTTTGTTTATTCTACATGAGCTAGATATAATTGTATAGCGGGAGGGTTGAGATCTAACGAAGCATGTTTAGCCCCGCCGTATTTTTGCGCATGTCCCAAGACAGTAGACTCTGATCTTTGTTAGTTTTTTTATGTTTTTTTTTTGTCTAAGTTAAGTGTGACGTCCATTTTCACATTACTAGTATATATTTTTATTTAGAGACCAGCTGAAGCCCGGATTTTCGCGTTGTGTTGAAGACTCATTGGTGGCCTTCGGTTGTGGTTAGGCTGACTGTTGTTTTTTTGACACATTTTTTATTTCCATTCTCAATTTTATTTCCATTCTCAATTTTATTGATTGATTGATTGATTGATTGATTGATTGATTGATCATTTTACTGCAAGCAAAAGTCATGATCATTTGAGAATCCTTTATTTATATTGTAGTGTTAATTTCACCAATGAAACTCGACATTAATGTTTGTCTTAATATTAAATTTCTTTGTAAACTCTAAAATTACCGTCTGATTATAATAAGACACGCAAGAATAAAAAAAAATATTTGGCCTTCAATGTCTCAACCTTTTTTAATGTGAGTAACTTCATTGTTCACTTAGATTTCGATTTTGATATTGTTTTTGCAAGTTTCCATAATAGATTTCCGGTAATTGTTATGCATAAAACCCTATGGGAAAGCACATTAACTAAATTTTCCAAACGTTTATTGGAACCTAATGATTTGGCAAGTAGTTGCAACCTGTAATGTAAAAAAGTTACAGCCGATTGCACTGAGTGTGTAGGCAAAGGTAGCCTATCCTTGGTTAGCTTGCTCGTATTATTAGGTTAGGTAAACTACCCTCCTTTAAGAGTAGACTAGTTCGACAAATAACCAATCAATCTGTCTGTAGGACTAGGCTCCTTCTACAGGAGGGTGGTATACCTTACCTAGTTACTTCATAGTTCAGCGAACAAACAAGCGATCCAAAGATATTACCTTTAATTGTCTACACACTCAATGTAATCGGCTGTAATGAAAATGCGGAGTTTGTGAGACCAGGCTCAAGCAACCAGTCGGTAGCAGTCAGTTTTCAAATATATAAAAAAAAATATTGCATAAGACTCAAACGTACTTAAAATGTTTTTATTAATATATAACCACTATATCATCAGTTTTTAAAATATAATTAAGCAGTCAAAGACACTTTTCAATGAATTTTAAAATTTCATTTCTGGTTTATTTAAGAATTGAATGCTTTTTTTTGTTACTTCATTGAGGTGTAAAGCAATGACCGAAATACATTTTGTATGAAAAGCGGAAGCGCTTCATTCTGAAAATGTACGCACGGTCAACGATTTTACAACCCTATGAAGTTACAAAAAGAAGCATTCAATATTTATAATTACATGTTTTAGCTAGGATCATGAAAACACGATTTTTAACAAGTTTTTATTAAATTCACCTTTGCACTTTATTGTGGGACCTCGAGTCATCATGAATAATGATATTCGTTGTGTAATGTAACATGAGATGTGCAGTTAGCCAATCAGAATAACGAATTATTATGAAACATACATCTCATGTTATTATTAGTTATACTAGAACACACCCGCGAAATCGCGGGCATTCAGAGCGTGGTTGAAAATATGTAAAGTGTTGTAGGAAGAATTTTGTAAAATATTTAATGACTTGAGAATTTTAGGAAAAGTATCAAAAGTCATAGGTACTTGGGGACAGGAAAAAGTTTTTTATATTCCTCTTCCTATTTCCAAAATTCCCAATTTTTGGTTTTCTATTTATTTCATTATGAACATACATTTAGTATATAATGAACATTCAAGGCAGGAACCTGTAATTCTGTGGTTGTCGTTTGTTTATGTGTTATATATTTGTTTTTTGTACACACATAAGGCCGTTAGTTTTCTCATTTGAATTGTTTTACATTGTCATTTCGTGGCCTTTTATATCTGACTATGAGTATTGACTTTGCTCATTGTTGAAGGCCGTAAGGTGACCTATAGTTGTTAATTTCGGTGTCATTTTGGTCTCTTATGGAGAGTTGTCTCATTGACAATCATACCACATCTTTTTTTTTTGTAATCAATGAATTTATGTTGAGGATTTATAGACTGGAGAATTTCAGAAAAGGTTTCAAAAGTCATAGGTACTTTGGGACAGGACAATTGTTTTTCTAGCCCGGCTCCTCCTTTTCCCCCCCAAAAAATGTTCTCTATTAATTTTAATAACACATGAATAATTTTAGCGCTTAACTGTATATTATGAACATTCATAAAGGGGGTGGTGGTGTCGTAGGGTTCCTGTTCCCGATATCCCGGGCTTACATGTACAAACATGAAATCCCGAGGTCCCGAATTTAATAAGAATTAAATAAATATCCCGTTATCCCGAAATTCCGATCTTAAAAGCACCCGATCCCGACGTCCCGAAAAGGTCCTGCCCCCCCCCCCCCCCCCCCCCCCTTCTCATTCATTACTATAAAG
Organism: Mytilus galloprovincialis; assembly: GCA_037788925.1. NCBI lineage: Eukaryota > Metazoa > Mollusca > Bivalvia > Mytilida > Mytilidae > Mytilus > Mytilus galloprovincialis. The sequence goes on from CM075341.1 coordinate 55,938,817, forward strand.
TGTATTTTGTTTTTACTTTTAATTCTCAGTTTAATAATCGATCCACGGCGGTCATTGATATAGTATACAGACCATCTCTATCTAATAAACTCTGTGACCGCCGTGGATAGTTAACTTGAAAATGATATCAGACAGAAAATACTCTTTATTCGTAGTATATGTATGTTCAAGGTATACAGAAAAACGCAAACCGGAAGTCTAATATGACTTAAAATTTCGTCCAATGACGGAAACATATCCGGACGCCTTTTTTTTCGTTTTTCTCCCAAAATAACTCAATCTGAATAACCATATGAATGGATGACAAATATGACTATCCACTGTACCTATAGGACATAGATGCATGATGATTGATTTATTGTGGAAGGAAGAGAAGCGACACCCAAAATGAGGTCTTCTCGTTTAATAGTATAGAAGATAGATAGATAAAGCCAAAATCAATCGCTTTCGATGTATTACACAGCGTACTGCCCTCTTTACATTTTAAATAGTCAACACTTGGAGTGTTTATAGAATCGTAAATAATTATGATTTTTTTTATTGATGGCAAAATTGCACTATTAGGTGAAATAGCTTTCCTTATTTATTTTTTGTATTCAAAGTATGGTGGGCAAGTAAATTATTTATTAGCTTAAACAAGATTGATCCGTGCTATAAATTAACTTGTAATTTTGATCAAGTAGGCCCTAGATCTCTAGCTTACGTTCTCACCTAAAGCAGATAAAAGTATTGCCGCAGAATATTTTTATTAACTGTCTGGTAAGGGTTTTTGTAGGGTATACGACCTCAACTTTAGACCTACTTTCGAAAAAAAAAGCTAAGCAGAACAACACCCTGGATTTTTTCTTCTGTAGACCCCAGCTACCCAGCTTCCCTTTGCACCTAGTGAGGACAATTTTTATTACATTTTCGGTAAGGATGGGGTTCGGTGTTCGACCCCAACTTTGGACCTATCTTTGAAAAAAAATAAGCTAAACAGCAACCTTGATTTTTTTCTCCAGCAGACATCAGCTACCAAGCTCCCCTTTACACATTGTTCGGACAGAAGTATTTCCCTAAACATTTGTTTATTAACTTTTATTTAATGATGGGGTAGGGTTGGTAACTGCGGTCCACTTGAAAAAAATTTACAGGGACTCCAATGTGGTGTTGTCGATGAAGAACAATTACCGGAAATCTATGGTAGTTTGCAAAATAATAGTCTTTTTTTATAATGTGATATTTAAAATGTTGGTAAATAATGAAGCATGCTTCTGAATTAATAGACATAGAAATAAAGAGAAACGATATGATAACCAATAGCAATCTCCCAGAGACAAACTAACGTTCATTAAGGCAACTAGTATGATGGTCTGGATTCGGGGTTCTTAATTTCTGTATTCTGTGATATTTTATGCCATATTTCTCTATTCTTTATACTTTTTGACAATTATTCTCTTCTCATTACATTTTAACACCATTATTCTAGCTATTTTATTTATTTCTTGGTCCATTGTCTCTATTATTTATATTTTTGTCCACTATTCCCAATTCCATGATCCCCCATCGACGACCTCTAGTTAATGTCACCTTATAGTCTTCACAAATAAGCAAAATTAATACCTTATAGGCTCCTAATGACAAACCAATTTAATATCCCAGTTTGAATTGTGAAATTGCGGAAATTTTGAAAATTAAATCAAGCAAAATACATTATCGTCCTCTTAGTTCGTAAAATACTGGCAGATGGATCTTGGTCATCAATTCTAATAATCTTGGATCGACCTTTCTAAACTTAAAAGTAATAAAGTTCACGCATCCATATTGTTCCGATTGCTAAAGACTTTTGCATCCGTCGACATTATCTTCGATTAAAGAAGTATTGATCTGACAACCGCTGTGCATGTATACTTTAACTATCAGTCCCCGAGGGTATCATCAGCTCAGTAGTCAGTGCTTCGGTACTGACATGATTAAACAAACTTTACTAAAATTGTCCGTTTATAAATTTTGAAATTATTATGAAACTAAGGTTTCAACTCCCTCAGGCAAAGTTGGCTTTAGATGAATTTGGCTTTTTATTTTAGGTATTTTTAACATATAGCTCTTCAACGATTTTCGGTACTTATACATCTTCGGATTTCAAATGTTTGGATTTGAGCGTTCCTGATGAAGGTAAATCCAGAAAAGCGCTTCGGACGCAATAAATTATTAAACGTGTTGTTTTATATTTTTACATCACTGGGTCGATACCTCTGCTGGTGGAATATCAGTCCCCGAGGGTATAATCAGCTCAGTAGTCAGTGCTTCGGTACTGACATGATTAAACAAACTTTACTAAAATTGTCCGTTTATATTTTGTGAAATTATTATGAAACTAAGGTTTCAACTCCCTTAGGCAAAGTTGGCTTTAGATGAATTTGGCTATTTATTTTAGGTTTTTTTAACATATAGCTCTTCAACGATTTTCGGTACTTATACATCTTCGGATTTCAAATGTTTGGCTTTGAGCGTTCCTGATGAAGGTAAATCCAGAAAAGCGCTTCGGACGCAATAAATTATTAAACGTGTGGTTTTATATTTTAACGACCTTTAAATGAATGACAAATGACAACATTGTCATTTTTTTGAATGACAATTAAACTGTGTTGAAAAGATAACATAAATACACTTTCGTTTTTCGTTTTTTGTTTTTGTGAAATCAAAAATGAAAAATGAAAACACTTTCATTTTTCGATTTTAGTTTTTGAGAAATCAAAATTGAAAAATGAAAATACTTTTGTTTTTCGTTTTTTGTTTTTGAAATCAAAAACGAAAAACGAAAACACTTTTGTTTTTCATTTTGGTTTTTGAGAAATCAAAAACGAAAAATGAAAACACTTTCGTTTTTCGTTTTGGTTTTTAAAAAATCAAAAACGAAAAATGAAAACACTTTCGTTTTTCATTTTGGTTTTTATAAAATTAAAAACGAAAAATGAAAACACTTTCATTTTTTGTTTTTTGTTTTTGATATAAATTTCAAAACGAAAAACGAATGGACGCAGATATACACGGACCCATTTGATTGGTGACTTTCCTTTTTTAAATTTTCCTCGGAGTTCAGTATTTTTGTGATTTTACTTTCCAATACAGCGAGCACATCCCACACCCGGAGGCGTCCTTCAGCTGGCCCCAAAATAGATATGTATACTAGTTCAGTGATAATGGACATCATACTAAACTCAAAATTATACACAAGAAACTAACATTAACAAGCATACAAGACTGACCAAGGCCAGATGCTCTTAACATAGGACAGGTGCAAAAATGCGGTGGAATTTGTTTTTCTCTTAAATGTTTCAGTTTTACTTTCTTTTTTTAATTTGATTATTATTGAAATGAACTTAAAGAGGTTAATAAATAGCTTTCTATCTCTTGAAAATTATGGATTGAAAGATTTTTGTTAAACATCTATCTAATATTGTTAAACGTGAACAATTGATACGAAAGTATGATTTTACGAAAAAAAAGCCGACCTGTCTTACATCTTAAACGTGTAGAAATTATGAAAATCTGGAATTTCAGCTTTCCAATAACATATAAGAGTTGTTTCCTGTCTGTGAAACATTGGATCAACCCCGGGTTTGATAGGGCTAATGTTGCCCAGTATTTACTTTTCTATGGTTTACATGTACTTTGTATTCTGGTGCATCAGTATAGGTCTCCTTTCGTTTTTAGCAATGACACTGTCATTACTTTTCATGTTTAAGACTTATAAAGATGAATTCTAACGCAGCGTCTTTCGAAACAGCCAACATGCAAATATTTAATTTGCTCATTTACTATTTCCATTGTTCCTTACTCTAATTACATGCTAACCGCTAATCTTATGTCCAATGTCAAACATTGATACATATCTATACACTTCCGATAGTACAACAGCTGCACAGTGAGTTTTTCTTTGGCGGAGACTTGAGAAGCTTTGGTTTTTATACGATAACCCAAGTTAAGTATCAGGGGGTAGTAATTGCGTGAATATTAATTAATTGAGCATGCGTTGTCTCTTTGACACATTCCCCATTTCCATTCTCAATTTTATCCATACTTCACATTTCACACGCAATATTTATTTATAAAAAAGTATGTGAATAATGAGTTTCTTTTAAAAGCTATGTTTTGTAGATAAACGAAAAGGCATATTTAAAATAGCTAGTTTGAATACTTTGATGATAAATTTGAAAAGACAATTATAAAATAAGTTTTAAAAAGATTTTAAACTAACTCACTGCTTATTAGAATCTGTTGTCGACAAAATCCGTTTGAATTGTATTATTTGAACTTCAAATCTTAAGCAAATAGATTACATAATCTGACAAGATATCAGTTAATCGTGTACTTGTCCTACTTTGTGAGCATGTGCACTGCATATTAAGAAAATAAATAACTTTTGTTACTGCTGATAAAATCAATAAATATTGTGTTTAACATGACTACACTGCAATGAATGGTACAATTCGATTCATGGGTACAATAACAAAATACTTTCTTTTCCGTGATAAAGGTTTGATTATAGTATATGCTAAATGCTTAAGCTAGGTTTACACTGCCGATCAGATCAATCTGATGATCCCGATTGTCCAAATTTCCACGACCAAGTGTTATCAGATTCTTGATCGGGCCTGTTTACGACTTCTACCATACTGCTATCCAACTGTACACGACCTTACCACGATCAGTCCGATTTACGACTTCACAACGACTCAAATCCGACCACTACTTGCATACATACTCGATAATTCCGATCAATTTACGATCTCTACATGATCTTTACTCGACCAGCTAGACCAAATCAACTATACTTGATCTCAGCCTGATCTCGACCAGACCAGATCGCCCTCATCGTATAGGGGTTGTAGGGATAGTCGGGATTTGGTCAGGTAGGTATGTAGAATTTCAATACAAAAACGTCTGCATTTTTTTATATGACCCGGTGCAGCCGGGGGGGGGGGGGGGGGGGGGGGCATTACGTGTAACCCTTATCTGTCCGTAAGTAGGAAAGTACGTCCCAACAATAAGTTTCCGTTTTCTAATTTTAGTTTGCCTCAACCAAATTTTATTACCATCATGCACAGATACATAACAAAATGATGTTGCGTCACATTTACCGTCTCACACATTCTCTGTTTATTTGGTTAGATTCAGTAGGAAAGCACACAGAGGATCCCAATGATTATAAAAACTCCGTGAGAGTGAAGTAGGGAGTTTGAAAATGACACCACAAAATGAAATTTGACACTGGATTACATGTAGTATTAATGTTAGATAGCAAAATACATAAATTTTACCATCCCCTTTTCCTTGCCTTTTTACAAATCAAGCCCACTTTGTGTGTCATTTATATGCATGTGTATGTTATTATTAATATATGTATATGTTCCCCATATATTTGATATCCAGTAGTTGAGTGGTTAAATATATTTATATTTCATTGGTGTATCCATGGCAACATCCTACTTGTTCTTACTAAAAAACAAAAATACAATATGTCACATATTTCCCAAATTTTGCTAAATATAAAATTTCTATCCCATGGACTGCTACTTTTTCTGAAACTGTTCACACTGTAACACATGTACATCTATCAAGAATTCAAATAAAAATTGTTTGTCTTTCGTCTTCGACTTTCGAAAAGAACATTCAAACAAAAATAGCCCTTTAAAACAGATAAACTATACTCTTGATGTTCTTAAAAAACAATTTTGAGGCTAAATCAGTCATCAACTGTCTAATAAATGACATTTACTGCACAATTACTTTCATATATGAAAAATACTCCAGAGCTAAAATGTAGAATCTACATCTCTTCAAAAGAAAAACAAGTTTTGTTGGGTTTCATGTTGCCAAGTTTTAAGTTTTCTATGTTGGGTTTTGTGGACTGTTGTCTTTTTGTCGGTTTTCGTTTTTTGCTAGGGTTGTGTCGGGTGGGGTTCAACCTTTGCATTTGTTTGTTCTTCTTGGTATCTTTTGTCCAGTTTTTTATAACTTCAGCCATCCTTGTGAACATACAGGAATTTGTGTGGAACTAAAAATAAATACTAGTAGTAACAAAAAATGTGTGCGGATGAAAACATTATGAGAGTCGCCCTTTAAAAAAATCGTGTAGCAGTTATGTGTACTCGTGTATGGTCGAGCAGAGATCGGTAATTGCCCGTATTAGTCTTGGATAAAAAAATATGTATAGAAATCGTAGTGATCATGAAGCGATCGTGCATTGGTCGAGTTAAACTGGACCACATATCGAACAGGTTGGCGTAGATCGGGAAATGTCGAGCAAAGGTTGAGATGATCAAGTACTAATCGATAAACCATTTGTATTCCGACCAAACTCGATCTCTCCACGATACTTTCGCGATTAATTCAACTGGTACTCGACTAATTCTCGATCTCTTCTCGAGGGACTTGCTTCTCGATCCTTACTCGAATATTGTTGACATGTCAAAAGCTCTCGGGTAGAAAGTCAGATCGATGACGACCAAAGTCGACCATCGCGAACACTATTGTCGATTGGGTTAGACCAGTCTCCCGATCGCTTAATCTGTCTTGATCGAGATTGATCGAGTTGGTCTGATCGGCAGTCTGAGCTTGCTCAAGCTAGGTTCACACTGCCGATCAGATCAACCCGATCAAGCCCGATCACGACAAATTACGTGATCGGGGGGCTGGTCTGATTCAATCGACAAGAATGTTCGGGATAGTCTACCTTGCTCGTCATCGATCTGACTTTCTACCCGAGAGTTTTTGTAATGTGAAAAAAACATTCGAGTAAGGATCGAGAAGCAAGTCATTCGAGAAAATATCGAGAATTCCTCGAGTAGCGGTCGAATTGATCGGGAAAGGATCGTATAGAGATTGAGTTTGGTCGGAATACAAAAAAATTACCAATCAGTACTCGATCATTTCGACCTTTGCTCGACCAACATTCGATCATTTTCAGATTAACTAGACCAATGCCCGATCGCTTCAAGATCCCTGCGACTTGTATATTTATATTATGCCAGACAAACTCGACCAATACCCGATCCCTTCGCGACCACATTCGACCATTATTCGATCTCTACTCGGCCATACACGAGAACACATGACTGCTTCACTAAAAGTTTGTGCAGATCTGATTAACTCTCATAACTATGCTTCCGCAAAAATATATTGGCAACATTATTTTTAACTGTACAAAAATTCCTCTATGTACAGTACGTGTCTTTACCTTTGCAAGGAAAGGTAACATTTAAAAAAAGAGACAAAAGACACCAAAGGAACAATCAAACTCAGAGGTCGAAAATAAACCGACACAGTCATAGCGAAAAACGGTAACCGACGAGAAGACAAACAGAAGCAAAGAAAACTAAAAACTTAGCAACACGTAACCCAACAAAACCTGGGATGATCTCAGATGTTCCGGAAGGGGAGAAAATCCGGCAATTTTGGCAACGGTGGATTTAACAAATATTAAAGTATTTGTGTAAAAGTATTCATTGTCAGACTGCTGCTGACTAAGTTATCTTTCAAAGTTGGTTTATAAGAACATCAAGATTATATGTTACCTGTTTTATGGGCTATTTTCTATTTTGTCTGTCCGTATTTTCCGTTTGTCCAGAAATGTTTGTAGCATAAAAAAAGAAGATGTGGTACAATTGCCAATGAGACAGCTATTCACAGACCACCAAATGACACAGAAATTACCAATAACAACCATAGGTCACCTTAAGGTCAATTTTCTTTTTCATTCGAAAGACGAAAGACAAATATTTTTTTATTTGGTGCGAATTCTTTCTAACAGTAACGATACACACGAGCAAAAAAGTTGATCATTAAAAAAATTTGGCCGCATTTCTTTCTAACACAAACGATGCAAACGGCTAAGTGCGCACATGTTTTGATCATTTCTTTCAAACATACGTTTGCAAAATTTACATAAACTTTGACAAACTATGCAAACGCTAAAAATGCGTCTGCAGTTTGTCGTTTGTCGTTTGTTAGTACAAACGCTACATTTGTTTCTAACTTGAACCTGATTAAACGAAATATTTGTGTCTACGTTGTAAAAAGTCTGTTTACCAACAACATGTGCATGCATTATTGAAAGTTCAAACAGGGTCAGTAAAACTTATAACACGATGTATTTTTTTCTACTTTTGTAGCGTTTAAAAAACAAAAACAGTGAAAAACTGTGCGGAGCATCCTTAGGTTGTGCGATGTGACGTCATGTCGTCATTAATATATTGACCACCAAAATACATATCAATAGAAACATAGCGTCGATATACGTTGAAAATGAAACAGGGCTTTGGATACGTAAAATAACCAATGAAACACTCGATCGTAATATCCAATGAACTTAGTAGAATGCTACATGTACACCATATATTATATAGGGCATTATTGACCTTTTAACAATAATGTTGTATGTTCTAATCCCGCTCCTCTCCTAGATTGGCATTTTCGTGTCAAACGTTTGTAGTTGTCTCCGTACACGCCGACTTCCTTCACTAATGAAAATTACTGCCACGGAATAGCACATAGTAATAGAGTCGGATTATATATCTATAAACCAATCTATCAATTCTACTTTTTTTTTTATTCCTCTAGCATGTTTGATATTCGGAATTCAATGATACATGAATGAATTGATGAATCTTGTTTTGGAAATGGGATATATTTTTGTTATACATTTTATACTTTTAAGATCAATTAAGAAATATTTTATTATCCGAAACACCGGTTGTTTTTGCTAGCTTGCCATCTTACAGTTTGCAAAAGTTAAACTGCAAATATTACGCACATAGAAAAAAATTCAACATGACAAGATATCAGAAAATTTTCCGAAAGAGATGTCTATGTTCTTTTTATGTAGCTGAATTAAAACTTTGGTTTCCTCGTTTATCGAGGAAAAAATTTTGCAGATGTCTTTGCAATTTGCTTTTTCATAGTCAAATGCACTTTTGACATTATTTTCAAAAGCGTATACATCAAAACGTTTTCATTGACGTGGTCAATTTATTTGGAATGTCCCTTTGATATCTTTCGCCACTCTGTTCCTAAGATTGTTCGTTCCAAACCATATAAATTTAATATGTCATATTGCGTTATTTTTATTTTGTTGTACGAACAAAGAAATTAACCACAATCCTTTTGATTTTTAAACTACGAATTCCTTATAATACAAAGAAAACATTGAAGGATTGCCAATAAGACCAAACACAATCAAAAAAACAAACTGAATGAAAGCAAGAATAAGGTCATGCAACATTTTTTTGTTATGCTGTTCTGTCGGAAATAACCCATAATGCATTTGAATATTAAGAAAGCGTGCGACTACAAAATCACAATATTGTAAAATAATATATAAAATAAAAAATCAGAATTTTCAGTTAATATTTTGCATAGTTTTAAACTTTGATAATCACACTTTATATACACATTACACAAACACACTACTCCTCATATACCATATCCCCGTTCTCCTTAAACCATCATCTATCATTGCACCATATACCATACACCATTACACCATACACGTTATCATTTTTCGGGAACTTTACACCATTCAAGGGATGTACAGATGCTTGTACATGTATTAAATACGTGAGTCAATGTATTGTGAATTCACATCAGTTTGAATAATATCTACTTGTGTAAAAATTGTATTCTATGTTTCTATACATGTATGTAAGTTGAAAAAAATCTCAAAAAGCATGTTTGAACCAGCTGCAGTGTTGTGCCTATCACAAGTCAGGGGCCTTTGTCCTTTGTAAGTTTTGTATGATTTTCTTTTTCTTTTATGTGTATGGGAGTTAGGTATGAGATGTTCATTGTAACTCAACTAGTGCACATTTTTGTTTAGGGGTCTGTTGAAGCACGCCTCCGGGTGCGGGATTTTCTCGCTGTATTGAAGACCAATTGGTGGCCATGGCCGCCGGCTGTTTTCTGCATTATAGTCGGGTTGTTGTCTCTTTTACACATTTCCAATTTATATTCTCAATTTCTAAAAGGTTATATTTTGCATACGAAAAAATTCTACGTAGTGATCATAACTGTCGAATAATTCCTGCATCATTTATTATCACACTATATCGGAAAAAAATATAAAAAGTTCTAGCATGATTCGTGTGATTAGAGAAAACAATTGCATGTTTTCCAATTACTAATGACAAATCATAACACAGGAATATAATTAAAAGGAAATTTTAATTTATAAAAAATGAATTATATGTGCGTACTTGTATCTATTGGTTTTGTTAAATAAGTGAACTTTTTTTCTTTTTCTTTTTAAAGCAAAATGTGTCAAGGAAGATTATATAATTCCGAGCAACTTCTGTGTAAGTTCCATCAATAACCACTAAACGCGTGTTCCTCGTGGCTGTCATACTGTCCCACAGAATTAACGCGACCTCCGTTTCCTACAAATGATTGATTATGAAATCTGGATGCAAAATTAGACTTGTGATTGTTTGCAGCTGCAGGCCAACCAATAGATGTTGATGGATTATTATACCACCCACGTTGGGAATAATTATTACCCCTATGTTGCATCTGAGTTGTATCTTGATTGGAAATTTGTCCCACATTTTGCCTTTCGTCACCATACAAATAAGTACTCCTGCTTCTTTTATCCGTAATACCGTGTGACTCAAAACCGTTGTTCCGGACACCTGAATAACGGTGACCACGTTGATAAGATCTCTCACATCTTTGAAATTGTGAATTATTTTGCCGTTTATCTTTCAAATCAAAGGTATTCACTAGCTGACCATTATCATAATCGAGGGCTTGATTTAGATATTGCTTATTCTTTTGCGGTTCACCCGAAAATTGTTCTTCGGTTTGATTAGATCTTTCATATCTTTGCAGTTTTTGTCGTCCATCTCTAACATTATAGTTATAATGATTTTCTAGTTGACCGTTATTTATTTCGATGGGTTGTTGCCGATCTTGGTTATAAGTTTGTCGTTCACCTGAGTATCTCTCAAATCTGTGTGAGTAATTATGACGTTCATTTCTAAAATCAAAGCTATTGCCTAATTGACTGTTAACCTTATCCAGTGGTTGTTGTCGATCTTCATAATTGTTTTGCCGTTCTACTGGATATTGCTCATTAGTTTGATGAGATCTTTCATTTTTTTGCAAATGTGAGATATTTACTCGACCATATCTGACATTATAATTATTGCCTAATTGACTGTTATCGTTATCGAGTGGTTGTTTGTGATCCTGATAAAAATGTTGTCGTTCTACCGGATATTCATCATCATTTTGGTAAGATCTTTCATCTTTTTGCAATTTTGAGAAATTTGACCGTTCATCTATGACATTATAGTTGTTGATGAGTTGAGCATTATCGTAATTGAGTGATTGTTGTCGATTTTCCTGATTATTACAATGTTGATCAATTTTTGATTTCGATTGTTGACGTTTTGTAGGATCGTGCAAAGTGTGTTGATGTTTCTGTAGGCGTTGCTCTTGGTTTCTCTCACCAATGCGATCCGACGAAATCGTTGATATATCAGGTGACGTATTTTTATGGTATGATTTCTTTGTTTTTTTCACTTTTTTTGGTTCATGTTGTGTTCTACGTAGCCGATAATACAGGAACAAAAATGAAGGTTGAAGAATGAATCCCAAAATTACAACTACAAATATGTAAGGTGCATACCATTCGAGTTTTGAGCATGTTACTCTTCCCTTCAATTCAAGTAATGCCTGATCATCACTATACCACAAATACAGTAACAATGCATTTTCTGCATAATATACTATATAATACCATGCAAAACATTTCCCCCCACATTGATCTTGCTTGTGGCATTTATAAACATCTGATACACAGAAGCAAAATATATTTCCTATCATTCCCAAAAATAAATCCGGTTCCTCTAATACTCGAAATTTTTTGTCATCATTCCATCTTTCACATGCGCCGTATACTACTCCAACAAGTAATCGATAGAGAATAAAATACATAACAAGCATACTATATTCAGCGGCTACGAGGGCAATAAGAATAATGCGTGGTAATATTTCAGCAAACCGGGATATCCAGTGAACGAGTTTAACTAACATGCTGTCGTCTTCCATCTGTTCTTTTTTACGATGTTGATGCTTGAAGGCATTCAAAGACCAAGCAAGTCCAAGGAAAGATGTAGTTATACTAACATAACGAAGAATTCCTGTAGTACAAAGAAAAAAATAGAATTGTTTTTACATTATAAAGGAAAGATAAACATTGTTGATATACCGAACATTGCGTACGTGCGTTACAATTAGTATCATCAAAGGTATCAGCGTTTTGCAAACATCGAATTTTTGGTGTGTCATAAAATGTGAACGATAATTTCCAGTTCAGCATGAACATATGAACAGATAATATAATGTGTGTGTCCTGTTAGGGCAGTAAACAGTGATATATGCGGGAAATTTCGACGGCCACTTAATATTAAGCTGTTCGTGCTGTATAATGAATATTTACCTTGCAACAACCAATATTAGGACATTTTAGTGAGTTTGAAAGAATTTAAGGTTCAGAGAGTGTGGTTCTTGAAGAACGTGATAACATCGGTTTTTTTTTTTTTTTATAGAAAAGATGAATTGAAGTTGGTATTAAGGAAAATATCAGACATGAACATCAATGAAAAACCTTTGCATCCCCCATACTTAGTTAATAAAAAAAAGGCCAAAGAGCGTAAAGGACAAACTTAAGGTGCTTAACTGTTTAATAGATGTATCAAGAAGCGAGCTATTGAATATAACTTTAAAGGACATCTCCAAAAAAAATACTCAAACAGAGATGAGATGACCTTTTTCATTGGAATGATGTGAAATACATTCCTACTTCATACATGGTATATAATATTTAAGAAATGACTAATATTTTGTCTGTCTATGACAGCGGGTTAGCGGGTTATTTAACAGTGTGCACCACATTTTTTATGTTATTTCGAATAGACAGAAAAAATATTACAGTCATTTCTTATAATTTAATTCTAAATTCCATTTTAAACCGTAGAAAACCACGAAAAAACGTTGATGACGTCACGGTCACATGACTAAATAATGTCTATGGACTCATAACAAAATAACGTCAGCCAATCAGAAGACGCGTTACATCCAAAATTAAATTATATAATTATGTATGTATAATTACTCACGTGAATACGTAGTGTCAGTATGCATGTCCGTAATGAGCAGGTTAATTTGAATTGTTAATTGTGGAGCGGACTCTAATGTAGCTTCAACCAAAGTAAGGTAAGATGAAAGATACACAACCAAATCGGACCTAGTATCAGATTTTCCGCTTGCCAGAACTTGAGCATAACTACAAGAACAAAAGAAATGTTTAACCTGTATATACGTAATTAATGATTGATTACTCATTTGATATACAACAGTATTACATCATTTTCTAGTTTGATTAGCACATTACGATACCATTTATGGTTTACATGATGTATTTGCAGTATAGTTAAAACCAACAAAGGAACACAGCGTGATTGGAACAGCTTCCTCTAACAGATTTGTAAACATCATAATGCGTATCCATTGGGTCCTTTCATATTACAAAAAGGGCCAATTCTTCAAAAAATATTCATTTTTAAAACAAGCAAAAATACTGCAAACATGGAAATTCATTTTCTCAATTAACCAGTAGAATTTTTATTCCTGTCGTTTTGAACTCGCGTGTATCCGATTTCTTTGTAGTATGTTTGTTTGTTCTGCTCACATAATGTGGTCAACATAATGAAAATCTATGCGATGTACACTAATGACCAACTAATTGTAAATTAATGAAATGTTCATCATATTGAATATGCAGTATGGGTTTGAAGTTGCCAAGTCGTGTATATTTCTTCACTGGTATAATAGATAAACATGGCTTTTACATATTAGTACGTACGTGAATGTAGGCAATAGTGCTGCAAATGGACTAAAAACGACCACCACAACCAAACCAAATATTTGGAAGCACAATTTCTCTTTCCAGGAGGATATGTTATGGTACCCACAGTCACACTCGTTGTGTTGTTTTGCAAAGAACAAAAATGCTAAGAAAAGTACTGGTGCAAAAGTAAATGCCAAAACAAGCAAACAATTAAAAAATGGCCCCATCGTCATATAGTGCAAGAACAAGAACACATCTGACAGAGTATCAAACAAATACAAGACGTATGTAAATAAAGTTAACGCCACATGTAATGTTCCTAATTTGCACGAATCATGGTACTTTTCCTTTCCAGAACAGCACATTCGATAGCAAGCTGCATACAAAATAACAACAATAACCATGCCTAGAATTGTAGTCACCATAATTAGTATTTTAAAAATGCCGCTCATTGGATTCAACGTATCTGAAAAATATAATTTTATTTAAAATTTACAAATGATCATGTTTTAATCAATACTGATAATCATAGGTATAAATGCACACATAAGTAGACTGTATATAAATAAGTAAATATTGATAACATATTATAGATGTTAAACTAACACATGAACATATTTATAGATAGGCAGATATATAGGTATATATATATAAAATGTATAACATTCAATTGTCTGTTCTTGCTTTGTATCATTATATTTGTCGTTTAGTTGTGTTATAACCATATGATACGAATACATTAACTCTCGTTTGAACCAAAATTTATGATGAATTTACCATGATCATGATAGTATACACCGGATGTCGTCTCAAAGTTCCAAAACGGTGTAGTTGAGGCACTGTTCATGAGCGATGTACTAGTTTTATTACAGTTACGATGCCATGGCGTTATATTGGAATCCCAACCAAACTGAGTCGTCATCTCGGTCGTGACTGAAATATTAAAGAATAATAACTATTATTATATATCTGTTACAAAAACGTTGGGTTTTGCATATGTAATATGTAATATCCTCAAAATTGTTCAACTATTATTGGTGCCCGGGACATTGAAAGGTAATTGGTTATTGTGCCCTGATTCAAAATGTTTCTAAACGACAGTTGCGAACAATGGCGTTGTTTAGAGTAATAAGTCTGTGAATTAAGTTACAATAGATAGTAGTAACAATATGAAACTAACTATTATCGACTTGGTTTCAGTCATGTCAAATTGTTGCTTTTGTGCTTTATTATATTCAAATATAAGGAGAAATGTTACAATAAATGTGTATGCTGTAAATAAAACAAAAAATATGAAAAAGAGATAAATTCACTTTAGATTTTACCTTTTGTAGTCTTTGAAAGTTTTTGTCCATTCTGCAGAACTTACACATGCGATGAATAGATTATAACACCTCTTCCATATTGTATCTGGTATCAACCCCAACCCGTTTCAGCCTTTGTTAAAGCCTCGGGCTGATATGGGAGTCTCGGAATAATACAAGGGCCAATATAGAAAGGGGCATATTATAATCTACACACAACCACATACACATTATCTAGAAATTTCATTATCCATATTAAAAATGTCTAGCAAATAACTCTCCTTGGTTTTTTTATATTTAATTTATATTAAGTTGGGACAAAACTCTTTGAATTATATTAATTATAGTAGTTTAATTCTCATCAGATTTGGAAAAAAAATAATACTTAAACCACTCATTTATCGGGAAAGTTTCATATGGATAGATAACATTTTGACAAATGATATTTTTAATAAATGATGGGCTGAATATTTTCTTAACTATAGGACGTGATTAAAACGTTCAGCTGATATTAACATATTTATCTCCCTTTAATGCTATGTAACACCATAGGTCTCTTTCATATTGATTTCTTTCAACTTTCCTGAAGTTATCCTTTTTCATGATGATGTATAGCAAATTATTTTTCACGCGATTTGCAATTGCTAGACTACTTTTAGAGACATGTGTATTATAAAAAAGGTCTAACTTTTCGTGTATACAGTCAGACCTGTTGGGTAAGAGTTGTCTTTTCCATAGTTAAAAGACTTAGGGTAAACAAGTGCAAATGCATGTAATATTACGTTTCAACATATGTGAACCATATACTACTGTTTATTGAGCAGACACAATTAACTTAATTGATACTTTTAGTATTTTAGTTTAAACCCCAATTATATTAGTTCTTAAAAAGACAAATAACTTAAAAGATTTAACATTACTCACTGCTAATAATTTAAACTCTTTGCATAAGAAGCCTGTCACAGTTTTTGAACGTTTAATCTTAATGAGATAAATCATTATCTAACGTGATATCAGACGTTCAAGTCGTTGTCCTACTTTCTGTGCAGTGATTTGCACATTAAGATGATACAACATACAGTTTAACAAATCATTACAAATAATGTACTAATGTAATCATTTACCTTTACATATGTCTAACTAATGATGCGTAGTGTAGCATGATGGATTCGTATCAATTTGGATGAGGTTGTAGAATGTATATTGTCAATACTCAAAACTAAAACTACGTATTAAATTTACATCATTGAGTGATTAAGATTTTGGGGTTTGAACGGCACTTTCGGTTCTAATGACGATTTTGTGTGATTTTTATAGATAAAACAGAAGGGGAGCATATAAGTACTGATCTTCGTCAGGCAACTGGCAATTCTCGTCAGTAAAGATTGGATTAGGAAGCACCTGATTTGTACGTGCTCGAACTAACAACTTCAATGTTGATGTGTTAATTTTTTTGTTTATTATTTTGTACATTAATATTTTGAAGGACGTACGGTGACATATAGTTGTTAATTTCCATGTCATTTGATCTCTTGTGGAGAATTTCCTCATCTTTTTATTTCTATAGTGTTACATTTGCACAGTAGTTTGATTATTCTAACGTTAGCTTCAATGACAGATCACTAACATACAATACGTCCGTTTGGTAAGTATTTTTGAAGGTCGTTTCGTTAGACTCCTTTGTTATGAAACACAACGCTGATTTGTGTATGATTAGTTTATTTACAACCACTGTTTCGATCCCACTTCTGGTGGAGTTTTTATTCCCCGAGGATATCACCAGCCCAGTAGTCAGCACTTCTGTGTTAACAGAAATTATCATTGATATGGTCATAATTATAAATTCGCTGTTTACAAAACTGCGAATTTTCGAGAAGAAAAAAAAACTAAGGCCTTTCTACCTAAGGAATAGAAGAGTAGCGAAAGATAGCAGAGGGACATACACACTCATCAATCGAAAACAAACTGACAACGGCAAGGCTAAAAAAAAGACGCTACAAACAGACAAATAATAGTACACAAGACACAACATCGAAATAGAAAGACTAAGCAACACGAATCCTACCAAAAACTGGGGACAGTCTCAGCTGCTCCGATAATATACGCATATCCTTCTACAAATGTGACACTCATCGTGTAGCTCATGTTATTACAAATCCGGTAAATAGTCTACTTCGGCAGGTCATATTTTTGGAATGGGAACGGGATCGTAGTTATTCCCCGAGGGTATCACCAGCCCAAAAGACTTCTGTTTTGACAGGACTTGTCGTTGGTATGGTCATTATGATTAACTAACTGTTGACTAAACTATACATTTTCGAGAAAAAAAAATTAAGGCCTTTCTACCGCAGGAATGGAAGAGTGGCATTCAAACTCATAAATCGGAAATAAACTGACAACGCAATGGCTAAAAAAGAAACAAACAGCCAAATAATAGTACACAAGACACAACATAGAAAACGAAAGACTAATCAACACAAACCCCACTTAAAATACGGGATAATCTCAGGTACTTCGGCAGGGTAAGTAGATTTTTCTCCTCATGTGACACCTGTCGTGTTGCTTATGTTATTACAAACCCGATAAATGATTTAATTCGTAAGTCATATTCGTGAAATGGGAACAGAATAGAAGTTACGAGATAAGGATTGGAGCATACCCTATATCATCTGTGAAACGGATATTCTGTTACGGTCTACTAGTTCGTGATGGTGTCCTTAAGATTAACGAAGGAATGATTTAGTTCACCATTCTGAACTCTTATGTTAATAGCTTTCTTTTGAGCCGTAATCATCTATCACGGAAATCATGATAGGAAATACAAGCCCGGGAATATCGTATCATAACGTAAAATCACGAAATTACTGAACTCCTCCGAGGAAAACTCAAAACGGAAAGTCCCTAATAAAATGACAAAATCAAAAGCGCAAACACTTCAAACGAATTGATAACAACTTTCATATTCCTAACTTTGTTCATGCGTTTCATTATGTAGAAAATTGAGGATTGAACCTGGTTTTCATATCTAGCTAAACCTCTCATTTGACAGTTGCATCAAATTCAATTATATTGATAACTATGCAAGAACTAAACAAACAGTCGTAAGAAGTAAAAATGTCAAATCTAGGGGTACAGCAGTAAACATTGTGTTATAATCTTAATCAATATTAAAACAAACAAATATTTTACAAAAAATCACAAACAGGCATTTATCAAATTTAAAAATCCATTGCATTTTTACTTTTCGATTAATTCATCTATGTTAAAACCAACCAGAAAGGATTGACAAATTTTTAGTACTTAGACAGATTCCTTACCCTCACAGGCATATAGTTAGGTTTAACTACGTGCGTTTGACACACATCAGTTAATAAAATGTAAACGTCACACAGGTGGATACATACACTAATGTTGTCGTTCAAAGTATGAACAATATATAGTCGATAGCTATTTTAGGCATATCATCTGCAGAATCTTAATAAAAATTTCCGTTGTTCTTCTTGTCGTTTGTCTTTTTGCTTATAATTAATTTCTTACAAAAAAAAAACTCACGTCGTTATGTATCTGGTAATGATTTAAGGTCATATACACAAAGCACTATCAAATATGAAAGAATACAAAAGTATCATTGAATAATTACACAATGCCGGAATGTATAAGTACAGAGCCACGTCATACATGTCAAAGGAACAAAAAAGTCACACAGAAAAAGTATATTTAGCAAAAATGAAAAATAATACAAAAATTATAGAACAATAATGCAATGAAGGGATATATAAGTGCAAGGCCGCGTCAAATATATATCACCAAAACAGACAAAACAGTAAAAAGTTGTTTATTATTTCTGTGTCATTTTTGGTCTCTTGTGGACAGTTGTCTCATTGGTAATCATAACACATCTTCTTTTTTATATATATATTAATCAAGACAGATAAAAGAACACTATAACACGTTATAAAGATAATAAACAAATTCAGTATGCAGACAGTATACTTAGTTCTTTTTTTTGTAGACAAGATCTTGGTACATTCCGAAGAATTTTAGAAAAAGGACGAGATGTGCTATAGCATACATCTGGTTCATTAACTTTCTGCTAAGACACTGGTGACGATTTATAAAGTCTGAGTAGGAGCTGTAAGCTCTTTAATACCGAATAAGTAAATAAGGGCAACAGTAGGTCCGAGACCACAATTGTCGTCCCTTGTTTTTCGTTGTTCACAAATATAGTCCCTAGTGTTGACAGTGGGTAACTTGCCATTAATTTTTATAACCCTTCCAAATTTATTTCTCCATGTTTAATGCCTGAAATTGCAAGTAGGGGGGGTGAAATTACACTGTAAAAAAATTTGGGTCCAGAATTTTAAAGGAAAGTAGTGATTTGGTCCAGGTGAAAAAGGTTGAAAAATAGTACTTCGGAAGCTGTCAAAAGATTTCAAGACGCCCTAAAGATAAAATTGTCCATATTTTGAGTTAGAGACGATGAAGTTTTCTATAATTTTGATATAATTTGTCCCAAAAGTAGTACAACACACTGTAAAAGTTTCTTTGAGAAAGCGCAGGTGGGATTTTTTTTATTTTCATTTATGTTCTAAAAGAAATGCACTACGAAATAATTGTGTTCTCGGACCTAAGAGGTGAAATCTGTAAATATAGAATCTGTACTTTGGCAACTTCCCTAAATGATTTGATGGTGTCAATCTGTCAAATAGCATGAAACTAAAGGATTTAAACTTTTATTTTATAGAATTTCTGCAAAAATGACCAATTTTGGCATTTTATGGTCAAAATAGGCATTTATAGCTTTTTCAATATTGATGCATAAATGGAATCCTGACTTTTTATCTGACAGGTTTTCATGTGTCAATATTTGTGTTTCTATGCCTTTATCTAGTTCTTTTACTTATTTATGAACTCTGAATCTACAGAAAAGAAGATTATCTCAGACAATATGTGCAAAATGTGTTGTATAAATGACCCTTGTCTAACGCCCTGTTTGGATGAAGTCAAAAGTGGAGAGCTTGGTACATAAAATTTGAAGTCCATAATAAAGACCTCACTAAATTTGTATCAAAAACACTTTACAATGTCTATTGTACCTGTTCCATTTCACATAATATCTTTCTTTTCTTCTGTAGGATAGCAAGTGGTTTAAATATAAGCCTGTTGAGAATAAATTGCATGCAAGTTTTTCCCTAAAAAGGCAAAAATCTTTGTATCAGACCATACTGTTTGTAAGAAAAGTTAATTGCAAGAGTCTTTTTGTGCTCAGATTTGTTAATTGATGTCATATGAGTATAGAAATGATGAAAAAGACACAAAATTTTATTTTCTTATAGCCTCAATATGCATTTTTTAATGTAAATATGTGGCACGGCCTATATTGACCCTAAATTTTTTCCAGTCTTACTTGGCCTAAGACCCTTTTAAACTAATATGATATGTTATTTGTAACTTTCCATTTAAAGTACTTTCAATACATATGTGAGGATTATTTATACCCAAAAAGCTTCACAAATTTAAAATTGCTTGAAAATATTACATCTTCATGTAAGCCCCCCCCCCCCCCCCCCTTCATTGAAAAACCTCAATTTTTAGACACAGGCTCATATAAATTTGACTTTTGAATAATTATGCCAAGTCTGATAAATCAAATGAGTACTCTATTGCTTTTAATACATGATAAGTTATATATAAAGGCATTTAAAAAGTATTTTTTTGCAATATTTAAATTTTTAAAGCCCCAAATGTTGATAGTTGAAATTTTTCAATTTTAACGTCAAAATTTTACACGCGGAGATGAGTATAGAACTTAACTTATTGTCTATAATATAAATCCTATTGCCATAAAACTTTGTAAGCAGTGTTATAATTTATTAAGCTTTGGTCATACCAAGTTTTTTTTTAAGATTTGTCAACTCTTTCTATCCTATTAGGTCCGAGGCCACAATTGTCGTCCCTTGTTTTTCGTTGTTCACAAATATAGTCCCTAGTGTTGACAGTGGGTTACTTGCCATTAATTTTTATAACCCTTCCAAATTTATTTCTCCATGTTTAATGCCTGAAATTGCAAGTAGGGGGGTGAAATTACACTGTAAAAAAATTTGGGTCCAGAATTTTAAAGGAAAGTAGTGATTTGGTCCAGGTAAAAAAAGGTTGAAAAATAGTACTTCGGAAGCTGTCAAAAGATTTCAAGACGCCCTAAAGATAACATTGTCCATATTTTGAGTTAGAGACGATGAAGTGTTCTATAATTTTGATATAATTTGTCCCAAAAGTAGTACAACACACTGTAAAAGTTTCTTTGAGAAAGCGCAGGTGGGATTTTTTTTATTTTCATTTATGTTCTAAAAGAAATGCACTACGAAATAATTGTGTTCTCGGACCAGTAGTATACCGCTGTTCAAACTCATAAATCCATGGACAAAAAACAAAATCGGGGTAACAAACTAAGTAAGTTAGGAATATATTTCATATGCAGACGAAGTTGGTATATTGCTTTTAAGGTGGGGGAAATTAATAATTTCAAATTTAAAATCGTCTCGTTTGTCATAGATTCTGATACTGAAATGACTGTGTGCAGGCTTTGTTGGAATGTTGCTATATAGAAAAAGAAAGTTCACAATTTGGAAGCTGCAGTCATCTCTTTTGTCGTCAAGTTTTGTTTCCAACCGACTCTCATTGTCAATTTCTAGATGTAAATCAAGATATGAGGCATACGTAATTGTAGATATTGTATCCTTTATCTCTCGTTCGATGGAAAAGATGAAATCAACACAATCACCAAATTTAGAATTGTTTTCTTCGAGAACATCATCTATATAGCGGTAAGTTAGGTAAGTGATACTGTTAACTTCTTTTTGTTTTATCTAAGAAGTTCCTGTATGAGGTCAGGCTCATAAAATTACACGAACAAGTCGGCAAGTGGGACAAATGTTGTGGCTTTTCATTCGAGCGTCACTGATGGGTCTTTTGGAGACAAAACGTTCGTCTTACACAAATACACAGTTTTAATTTTAAGATATATGATGAATTCATTTCCATGTATTATTCATCTTTTACCTATTTCAGGTTTCCTTACAACACGTTATTCTGGTGTCGACACATTTGGTTATCAAATAATGTTAACAGCTTTCCAGAAGATACGTTGCATTGGCCTAACGCGATCTGGTATCAAATGATGTAATTTATATTGCCTTTCTATTTTTTTAAGCGATGTGTTGGTCGTGCTCTAAATAAAGCCCGTGCGTCTGAGTGAATCTCCTCTGAACATATAACAATATTTTAAAACAAGCTTGTCCCAATTGTTGAGCTTAATGCGATATTGAAACAGAAAGTTTTATCCGAAATAATTCAATGTCTTCTTAAAGGAGTTATTCCCGATTTTGATTTCAGGTCAATTAGTTCTGGTTTAAAATTTTGAAAAAGGCTGGGTAAGATAAGATTTTAAAAAGTTTAACAAGAAGTTTTTATAGCTGACTGTGCGGTATGGGCTATGCTCATTGTTGAAGGCCGTAAGATGGCTTATAGTTGTTAATTTCTGTGTCATGTTGGTCTCTTGTGGAGAGTTGTTTCATTGGCAATCATACCACATCTTCTTTTTTATATACACTTACTTATCGTATAATACTGGATTCGATAATTTGCAAACCGGAAGTAACAAATTATCGTCTTTATTTAATCGAAATCGACAGCATAAAGTTTTGTAATCAGTGGACTGATAGCTATCCTCTCCACTGAAAGTGATAGTTTCTTAACCTTAACCTCCATTTATTCAAAGAAACTGAGTATTAATAAGTAAATTCACAAAAAATTACAACTCCGGGGTAAATTCATAACGGAAAGTCCTTAATCAAGGGGGGACGAAAAATACCAAAGGGACAGTCAAACTCATAAATCTAAAGCAAACTGACAACGCCATGGCTAAAAATGAAAAAAGACAAACAAACAACAGCACACACGACACAACATAGAAAACTAAAGAATAAGCAACACGAACCCCACCAAAAAACCAGGGGTGATCTCAGGTGTTCCGGAAGGTTAAGCAGATCCTGCTCTTCATGTGCCACCCGTCGTGTTGCTTATGTGATAACAAATCCGGTAAATAGTTTAATTCGGTAGGTCACATTCATGAAAGGGAAGGGGGTTGTAGTTACGACGTAAGGAACATAATCGATATCATTTGTGAAACGGTTATTCCATAACGATCGACCAACTCGTGATGGCGTCCGTAAAATTTACGAAGGGATGATTTCAACTTCACCATTTGGAACTCTTGGTTTAATAGCTTCCTTGTGCGCAGCAATCCCCTATCAAGAAAATCATGACAGGAAATGCAAGCACGGGAATATCGTATCAATTGGGATATATATACCCCGTATGGAAAGTTCACAATTGGAAAGCTGAAATCATCTCTTTTGTCGTAAAGTTTTGTTTTCAACCGACCGTCATTGTTAATTTCTAGATGTAAGTGAAGATATGAGGCCGACTTAACTGTATCTGTAGTATCTTTTATCTCTAGCTCGATTGGACAGATGCGTTCCACATAGTCACCAACTTTTGAAATATTTAGTGAAAGAACATCATCTATATAGCGAAAAATAGAGTTAAAGGATATTGCTAACTTCTTATCTTTCTTCCTAAGAAGTTCATGCATGAAGTCAGTCTCATAATAATAAAGAAACAAGTCGGCAAGTAGAGGGGCACAGTTTGTTCCCATTGGAATGCCGACAGTCTGTTGAAAAACACGTCCTCCGAACGTAACAAATATGTGTGTATTAATGTTCATTAATTAAAGTTTATGTAAGTGTTTATTTTCTTGCAGCTGCCATCTGTATCTTTATCTCTTATTCTTGACTTATTTATGATGTCTGCAAATTGTTTAACCGCAGTGTTTTGAAATTCTACTTTGTCATGTTATCTGATAAATCAGACGCGTCAAACTGGAGGTCACTCCTTCCCAACATCGTCTATAGCTATCAGAAATTTTGTTATAGTAGCAGTTGAAACTTTGTATAGGATAGATATACATGTTTATTTTTGTAATAAGTTTATTTGTATTTATTGACCCGCCAACCGCCCCTTTACACCTCCGAGATTGTGGTTTGTGCTTTGGTAACGTGCTATGAGGGCAATGTAATAATGGATTTTACCCATTCTTTACTTGTCACAAAATTATTACCTGAGTTCTCAGGCAGCCCTGAATAAAACGGGTAACTAGGCAGCCCTCTCGTCGGGTGAACGAATCATTTGTTTTTCCATTTGACAGTTCTTTTGGATACATGTTTTAGTGTGCAAATGGTTTTTTCACTCAAGGTTATCCGTCTCAGGTTGCAAAGTGAGCCCATACCCTCTAAGCATGGGCTGGGCCAGCGC
Source organism: Mytilus galloprovincialis (assembly GCA_037788925.1). Taxonomy (NCBI): domain Eukaryota; kingdom Metazoa; phylum Mollusca; class Bivalvia; order Mytilida; family Mytilidae; genus Mytilus; species Mytilus galloprovincialis. The sequence continues at coordinate 55,963,384 of CM075341.1, forward strand.
TCAACATGCAGGTATAAAATTTAAGAGTAGGTATTAATATACTTGAGTTACCTATGTTTGACATGGGATGGGCCAGCGCTCAACATGTCACGCGTAGAGAGGTATAATATTTCGAAGTAACAAGTGTTCTTCGAATTATGCTTCAAGCTCTTGTCAATACTCTCTTTTAAAGGCTCTCTTTGCTATTAAGTTCACATTGTTTGAGGTTTCATTCAAAACTCTACGAGTTATGTTTCTGATAGATGTATAATCAAGCGGCTCGTAACTTTCTCCTTATGGTCTAAGTTATTTGAAGTCACATTTATACATCTACACTCTATCGTCTATTGCAGTTGCAGCGATAGATGCTCGAATAATGTGAATTTAATTTCTTGATTGATATATGTATTTTATTTATTTTTTAAATACTTATCAATCATAAGCATGTTGCCCGTAACGCCAATTTTTATAATATTTTATATTTGTATCTATTGTGTTTTTTATTTTGTTATGTATATATATTAAATATTTTTCATTTTTGATTTATTTTGATTTTCCATCGGATAATTATAATTTATTATTATTAATTATTATTATTTTCTTAATTGAATTTACTTCATCAGTCGTTCTGGGTCTGTTTACATAACAGGTTTTATTAATACCACGGAGATGCTTCCAACATACATTTAATCTTAGATCAGCTGGGGGGAGGTCATTGTTCGTTCATATCTTGGATTGAAAGAAACACGGCACATAAATTGTCAATCAAGAAATCAAGCATCTTGATAATATCAGTTTCAGAGAATTTTTTGTTTGAATCGGAGTGATCCTTTACAAAGTAGGATTTATCCCTCCCTAAGACAAGATACTTGTATCTACGTTGGCCATTCAACAAATGGCGAAATGAAAATCTCAAACACATCAAACGAATGATATCAAATGTTATATTCCTGACTTGGTACGGGTATTTTCTTCAGTCTGTAGAAAATGTTGGCTTGACCCTGGTTTTATAGGAAGCTGAAAGACACATGACGAGATCAAGTCCCATTTATTTCCGGACAAAATATATAATAATTAATATTTTATTTTATGCAGTACAGATTGAAGAATACACATTGTTAGAATAGATCAGTGTCTTTATAATAAGCATCATTGTACATTGTAGAATGTAAACATCTAGCAAATAATGGCAAATCTCATATGATAAATAAAATGTAGAAACTACATTCAAGATTTTTTCTCGACAATTAGAAAAAAAGACATAAATTATTTAGTAATCTATAAATTACAGTGACATGTTAACAAGAATTACTATATTTGTAGTGAACTGATATAACAACTTTAGACACAGTTTAATGATCTGAACTAAAACGTTTTTCATCTTGACGATTACGGTAACTTTAGTTATTGATACAAAAAAAGTAACATCACAAAAATACTGAACTCGGAGGAAAATCTGAAAGTCCCTTTCTCAATAGCAAAATCAGAGGCTCAAACATATAAGACGAATGGATTAGAACTTTCATATCCCTGACTTGGTACATGCATTTTCTTAAGTAGAAAATGGTGGGTTTAACCTGGTTTTATAGCAAGCTAAATCTCTCACTTCAATAACAATGTCATCAAATTCAATTATATTGACAAAGATGCGTGAACAAAACAAACAGACATAATAGTTAAAAATCTAAAAACAGGGGTAGAGCAGTGACCATTTTGATACAATATTAATCAGTATTAAACAAACAAATATGTGACAAAGAAGCACAAAGAGGCATATATCAAATCTAACAAATTCATTCATTATTTTTTTTTATTACTAGGACACATCCGCGAAATAACAGGTATTTATAGCTCGAAAGAAGGTACTGTTGTAGGATGAATTTTTGTAAAGGATTTTATTTCTAGAAAATTTCATGAAATGTATCAAATGTAATAATTACTTGGAGACAGGGTAATTATTTTAGCCCTATCCTTTTTTTCCAAAGTCCATTTTTTGGCTTCTGTTGAATCATATAATTTTTGCGTTCCTGTATACTATTAACATATGTTTATTATAAATACAGTGAATTTGCATTTAACCATCAATTCCAAGTGTCTTCTCCACGGGATCACTGCTTTATTGTCTAGACAGTTTGTATTTATTATAGTAGTATACTCATAGTATACATGCAGAATAACGCGAAAATAAGTGTCCTGTCCCCGAGTAAGAGTTATAGTTAAAAGTTTAAAATCGGAAGCCCTGTCTATAACTTAAAAGTCGGTCTGATGATGGAAACAATATCCGGACGCCTTTTTTTCGTTTTTTCCCCAAAACAAAACAAAACTGAATAATGGTAAGAATGGATGACAAATGCGAATATGCATAGTATCTGTAGGACACAGAGGAATGTTGATTAATTTATTGCGGAAGGAAGAGAAGCGAACACACAAAACATGCAAAAGGTGGTCTTCTCGTTTAATAGTATTGATATTATTTTATTTATCTCGTATGTTAAATCCACCCATAAACGATTGAACGATTTTAAATATTGAAAACAAAACATTACCCTGAAAGACACATGGTTAGGTTAACAATAAATCTGGTGTAGAATTGCACGTTTGACGTACAAAATGTACATTAGTTGATCAAATGAACGGTACCGATTTTTTTTTATCCAAAGCAATCACTGACTCTTAATTATTCAGTTTTAGTGGAATGGATTAAAAACTTAAAACAGTTACATTATAAAGCCATGGCAGATTTTTTGATACAACAATTAAAGGCATATGTTCTAAAAAGTATTAACTAAGTTATGTGAAAGTGTTAATGTCCTATTCTATATCATAAACAGAACAAAAAAAAAACATATTTTTTGGAATCTCTTTTACAATACCATTTTTTTAATGAAACTTTATTATACATTTTTTATGATCTGAAAGAAGCTATTTTTTTGTCTTTATAGCACGTTACAAAACTTATACAGCAGTTATTTTTTTCTTAAATCATTGTTAATTCAAGTATGTCAGAAACCGAAAATGACTTAGTGTTAACAAAGATTTATTTTTATCAATATAATAAGCATAAGTAATGCAACAAAAAGAAACTGCAAGGCAAAAAAGCGAAGTCCTTTATCAAAGGGAACAACTGTTAGAATCCTGCCTTGATTAACATGGTGAAGGCATTTCCTTATACGGTTTTATAGCTAGATTATCCTCTGCCCACTGTGACAGGCGTATAAAGTTCGATTATTTTGACAACATTATGTGACTTTATTCATGTCATGTATTGACTGGACTCTCAGTGTTGTTTTGATTTATCTAAAACAAAACGTCACTGTGGGGGCTTCGAATAAAAATAAATATATTTGTGTTGAGTAACATATTTAAAAGTGCATATATTTTAATTTTCTACGTGGATGTTTTTTTTTCTTTCTTTTACTCACAGTAACTGTTAAATGAACGAGTTGATTATAATTTAGACCGAAGATATTCTCATTATTATTTTAGAAAAACCCGTGTTCTTGAACGATTTAGTTTTGTCCAATGAAAAAGTCAGCACAAATCCATAAACTTACATTACATTGTTGAATACAAAAAAGGAATAAACTAAATGATTTTTCCCTACGCAAAACGAATCGGAAAACAAGAAGTCGAACAATAGAAAAGCGACAAAATGACATATAAATTAACAACACCGACATCATAGAAATCTTAGAATTGACCAAAATAAAACCAACCAAAATCAATAGATTAACTCGGTCTTTAGGAAGGTGTGAAAATCCTGCTTCATATGACACTTTTCGTTCCGCCCATACAACATGTACAAGTAAAAATCAGGTCATTAGCCTCATTTGTTTGATTACACAAAGGACGATAGTGCACATTAAATATTATAACCTTGGTGATTGTCATATGTGGTTGCAAATAAGTTTCTATTCTGACATGTCAGATGCATTTGTAATATTTGCTGCTTGCTGTTTTTTACGAAGCCAATAATAAAGGCGCAAAAAAGAGAGTTGCAAAACGCATCCCAGACTGACAACAGCGAATACAAAAGGTGCATACCATGTATGATTTGAACACCCCCCTCCAATCTTATAATGAAGTAACCCAGGGTCGTCACTATACCAAAAGTAAAGCATGCCAGCATTTTCTGCATAATATACAGCGTAGTAAAATCCGAAAAATATTCCCCCACATTGTTCTTTCTTGTGGCACTGATAAATTTGTGATACGGAAAAGCAAAATATGTTGCCAAATGTTCCCAAAAATAAATCTAGTCCAATGTCTTCCTTACTACAGACATACATGAGTCCATGTACAAGACGATAGATTATGAAAATTGAAACCAAATAGCTATATTCAGCCGTAATGAGTGCAAGTAAGATAATACGTGGTCCAATCTCAGCCAAACGTGATACCCAGTGTATTAGTTTGATCAAAAAGCTGTCTTCTTGGTTCTGTTCCGTCTTTCGATATTGATGTTTGAAAGCATTCAAAGACCAAGCCAATCCGAGGGAAGATGCAGTTATGCTCAGGTACCGAATAATCTCTGAAAAACAAATCTGAAGGAAATTATTACTACCACTTGTAAAATAAGAGACACATTCTGTTGATTTATTAAAAAAATGTGTCAATGTTCGTGTTAAGTCAAAACATATGTTTTGCAAATTATAATTGCATACAGCTAATTTGATGGCTATGTGCATTTCAGCGGGAACGTGGTTTTGAAGCACGTGCAATTAACTTACAATAATTCTCTCTGAACATGATCGTTTTTGTTTAAGTTTCAGCTACAATTTACATATTTCCGGCTGATCAAATCTTTGGGAAAATACTTTTGTTTAGATGGTTTATGCTCAATGGATTGACTTGGAACGATTAAGAGTGACCCCCCCCCCCCTTAGATATATTTTGTTATTTTTTCATATTGTTGCTGTCATACTGACGTATATACTCCACAACTGAAGATGCACATATATGAAACTAAGAAAAACAGATACGATACGGCATGATTGAAAACGTTTTGTTTGCTTGTGAACATAACAGATAGTAAAAACAAAAAAGATAACAATTTAGAAAAAATAAGAAAATATGTCATGTAACGGTCAATGTGCAAGTATCTTTTTGTATTAAATCAATGTGAACACAATCATAACACCAAGAGCAATATGAAACAGTTCAAAAGCAGAATTATTATGTTTTCTAAAGCAAAAAAAAAAAAAAAAAAAAAAAACCAACAACAAAATTCTTGCACGTATAAAATCAACAAAATATTTAATAAATGTACATCTTTTTGTGCATTCTTAAACGTATAACGATAATCAAGATAAAAAATCAGAACATATATCAAGGTAATATTCTAATATGACGTGCTTCTTTCGCTTTGTAAACAACAATGTGATAAAATTCTCGATATATATTTATACTTAGCGCAAACACAGGGATATACATTATAATGGCTGTTACAATATACTTCCGACGTAAATCTACATGTATTGGAACATATTTGTAGACCCTTTGCCAATTAAATGATTTAAAAAGTGCAATAAAAAAAAAGTCAAAATGACTGGTATTCTTATTCGGATGCATAATAAAAAGCCGTAATGCACAAGAGCTCGGAGAAATCAACAAAATAAAAATACAATAAAATTCCGCGAACGCCTATTATTTTTTTTTGGCGCATTTAATCCGATTTCAAAACATGACGTCACTTTTTATGTTACGTGAACCATCAAAATTCGTATGATATTGTATTAAAACTGATTTGTAAGGTTAGTTTTGTTTTATTTTCTATTCTATTGCATTATTTGCATATTTACTAATTTCACCAAGTCAACATGGCGGCTCCTTAGTTACGAAATGTCAACTTTGGATTTGACAGAAGCTTACGAGAAAAATCATGCAAATTATAAATGGGAAATGTTGGGTTTGAGAATAAGAAGTATTAAACAGTTTTTTTCTAACGTTTATTCACGAAATAACCCATGCAAGGTACGGATTTATTAAGATATTTGAGCTTTATCTAACAGGCAGTTAAAAAGATCAGCCACACACACACCAAACCAACCCTCGCTTTAGTATTTTAATGACCGTATTTGTCCTATTAGAATCGAAATAATTCATGGAAGCTAACGCTTAGGATAAAATTTGAATATCACACCCCAGGCCATGTGTAAATTTCCAACAATCTATGGCTTCCATGAATTATTTCTTAATTAACAATGGCAGACGCGCTTTTATTTAACAAGTAAAATACCAAGATTTTAGAAACACTCTGTTATCAAAAAATTAAAGCCTGTCAAAATCTGAACCATCTTATATATAATAACTATCTCATCCAATATATAATGATTACTTTTGTTTCGAAGGACAAAACATATTTCGTTTCGCCTCATCATCTCAAAATGATCTGAAAATTGTTTAAAAGCATAATTGACAACGTACAATACTTTTCGAAAATAACACAATTTCGAGCAAATGTTGCTATTGTACCAATCAAATTTCTATATGTAGTAAGCACTCTTCAAACTATGAAATCTTTTTATAACAATTATTTGTTTTCACGAGAAATAATTTTTTGCATTGTATAATCATATGCATACGTAAAAAAATAAACTAATATCAAAAACAAAGTAAAGAGGTATGTTTAGACCGCAAAGGATATTTCAAAACACTTCTTCTCATATTATAATTTAAAATTATATTTTATACATTTCTGCGTGAACTATCTATGCAATTTTGGGCTATAGCAGGTGACCCATATTCTTTATCATATTTTTGAAAAAAACATGGGCAAATGTACATTCTGGCAAAGTATAAAAAAATGTATCCGAGAAAATAAGTACCAATGATCAACCTTAACTGTAGTCAAAATATTAATTTTTATCTTTGCTATACGTCAAAGTCAAATATTGCAAAGTGTCTTGCGCCGTGAAGTTGTTAGAGCTATGATTTTAAAAATTGTTTTTCCCGTCTTCATATATTTGAATTTTTGCAAATACTCACGTGATTGAGTAGTTTCAGTGAGTGTATCAGTGATCAAGAGGTATATTTGTATTGTTAACTGTGGTGCTGCTTCTACTGTAGCTTCAATGAGAGTAAGGTAAGCTTGGGTATATTCCAATTTAGAATCTGGTTTTCCACGTGCGAGTAGTTGAGCATATCTGCAAAATATGAACAGTTGGTACATATTACTTAACTACTGAAGATGTAATTTGCAACATTAGTGTTTGTTTTCAAATATCCAAATATACGTCTACGTGTTTCCTCTTTGTGCAAACGATTGCACTTTCAATGTTGTTGAATTTTTATTTCAGAATAACTCTGCTACATCCAAAACTGATTAGTTATATTCGCGAATATCATACATCATTTCCGTTTTTATGACAATAGTGATTTTTTTCTTGAATATAAAGAAATAATGTTTACCTCAAGCAAGATATACAATATGTGCATATTGCAATGCTGTCACAAGGTTCTGATCACTCAAAGCTTATGCTTATATTTTCGACAAAAACGCGGTTTTTTTTCGACATGTATGATACAAAACTCACCCGTGTCATCCAAATCAAAAATCAAAACGAACATATAATAGCATGTACACTGAACATTCCTAAATGCTTTGCAAATTACGACAGATGCAATTAATAGAATTCGGTTGACCAAATTTACATTTTATTTTTATATTGTTTTAACGATAACAAATGTTTTATTCAATTATATCCTGATATATAACATGTATAAATACCTAAGTAGCCCAGATCGCGTACTTAAAGACCGTCGTATTTTAACAGCTTCATTTGACCAGGGAAAATATCAAATGAGTTTAAATTTCCAATAGTTTTACATAACTATGTTTCTTAAAATAACCAATACAATTGATTGTACCTCAGACGTATTACATAATAGTTATCGTATATCCGGTATACTGACTTACATTATACATGTGTTGATTACAACGTGAAAACTATATATTTTATTGAGAAACAAATAAATTTAGTTAGAATTGGAAATTATTGACAAAATTTATATTGTTTATAAAAAGTAAATGTCTATATTGATTTCAGTATTTTGTCTACTAGACATGGTATTAATTGAGGTTGAAAAAACCTTTCAATTTTATTTTTAAATATTTTTTTTTTTATCTGTTTTTTAGTTTTTTTGTGTTATAAAATCAGGTCAGACTTTGGGAGAACCTTATAAATAAACCTTCCTCTCCATATCTGTAGCAGCTTGTATATTTTGTAAGACCTGTTTTTATGACCAGGTTGTTTTATTCTTAATAAATTGGTATGTGTTTTTGAAATAAATAAGTTGTGTTTATATTTTTACCGGGAACATATAGATACATACGTAAATGTTGGAAAAATAACTGCAGGTATAGTAAAGACGACTAATAATGACATCAACCAGATACATGCTGCGATACATTGATATTTCTTTGCACATTTTGTGTAATGTTTCTTACAGCCCTCCGTCATGTTGTCTTCGACAATTTGTTTATAAAAAACAGCCGCTAAAAATAGAACTGGGAGGATAGTGAAAGCCATAACCAGGAAAAATGTTGAATATTGTTCATTTGTAATGTACTGTATAAACAGGAACACATCAGACAAAGTGTCAAATAGGTACAGCACATATGTGAACAAAGTTATTGCAATATGGAAAGTAGCCTCTTTCAACGAGTCATGGTAATCCTCGTAATCCTCTGAAGAGTACACTCGATAGTACAATCGATAGAACAATCGATAGGCAGCTGCGGCAAAGACAACCATCAGTACCATTACACCAATTATAACTAACATAGTTTGTATTTCGTTAGTTTCACTCATCGTTGCCAATGTATCTAAAATATATATATAATCATAGTAAACATTTTAGTTATTACTTCTTTCTAGAACAGGTATGCTCAGTATTTTTGAATTGTGAAAAGAACATGAGTATCCTAAGATGAATTAATTGCAAAGTGCACTGGTAACGCACATGATTCTGATAAAAAAAAATGAGGTGGACATGAGCATTATATGTTCATAATTTAGATGAATTACATTGAGCGGCAAAAAAAGAAGTGCGAATACAAAACGGGTAGCCCCATTCCCAAATATCAATATCAAAGTCAATGCTGTGTTAGGCGGAACGTAGAAAACGAAATCGAAATTCAAATCAAATTGAAGAGGAGGTGAACAGTTAAATTGTTCCATAAATACTCTACTAACGTTTGATTGAGAAAAAAAAACGTCAACTAGTTTAGTAAATGTTGATGATCGAGGAGGGTCATTCATATGAAATGAAATTACATTGTCCACAATTTTGTATGCAAAAGTCAAGAAATTATTCTGATCTAAATGTAAATTGCAAATTGGCATTATGTCAAGACAAATCGATGACCGTTCGATTGAAATCAATCAACTTGAAAAGGAGATGTTCAGAAGGGTGATGTTTACACCTTTAATTTGAAAGGGCAAATAAACAAATAAAGGTATGTTTTTGTACAGAAACCACAGGATAGCGAATTGGTCATCGAGATGCATATTTGCACACTATGAAGGTTTAATGTTAATCCATTCACTGGTTTTGGAGGATTTGCGAACATGAACCTACAATATAAAAGGGGAAAGTGTTTAATTTAGGGGGATATGTTTAGGGAACACTACAACTAAACTGAAGTCCATGATTGTGTATGGAAAAACTCCCGAAATCAATCTGTGTAATTAAAAAAAAAAACGGGACATAAATAAGTACATAACGTAATGAATATGCCAGAAATTCAATCTGTGGTTTAGAACAAATTGGTACTGAAAGGAGAACGGCCAGAAGGAAATAGAACGGATAAGTGTCAGAACTGGCTTGAATCTATCAAGATATTTCAGATTTGTTTTCATTATTTTGACTTATTGAGTTTTTCTAACGTGGCACTGTGTGTGGTTGTTGGAATCTCAGCGTGTTAAACAATGTGACTGTTCATATGAGAATAATACATGCATTACCTGTTGTGTCGTTACTCCAAAATGGTGTGGTGACTGTATCGTTCATGGTAAGTGCCATAGTTTGAGTACAGTTCAAATAGTACCTTGCAGTGATATTCATATTGGAAGCAGTTGTCATTATGGCCATGACTGAAATTAAGACTAAATCTTACCAAAAGTTCTTTTAAAATAACATTCATTTTGCAATCTTTATCAATTTTGCATTCTGTTAGGCAAATTGTTAATCATATAGATATAGATTATTTGTGCATCGCTTATACTTGCTCTTGAAATATAAGTAGATGTCTCGTTCCAAGATAACAAGATTGTGATTATACGTCATTTTGAATATAAAAATCGGCATCTATGAAACATATATTTTTTTCTGAACAAAAATCCATTATGAAGTTTAAAGGTCTTTAATCATCAGGCCAATTCACGAATATTAATGAAAAAAAAATTATTGTCACTTTTTCTTGTTATCGACATACATAACCGTAGACTTATAGACCTATCGATTTGTGTAAAACTGTTCATCTTTAGGGACAAAAAAAATTATTTTGACGCGGTTGCATTTTGTTTTAGCAGAATGGAAAATATTAACATTTTCTAATACAACATCAAATTTTGCAACTTAAAATTCTCCAATTTTATGTCTAACAATTTATACTGAGGTATACGAATTACACAATTATATGGCTTATCATATTTCAGATATGAGACGAATCTTTTGGTTCTGTCATTGCCGATCTTGTTCCGGTTATTGTCAACGTTGCTCAAGTCACGATTTCGCAAGCTTTGAAAACAAATTTCAGGATGTTTTTTTCTTATAAAGAAATAAAATCTTGTAATATTCAAAATTATTGATTCCAATGATAAAAAGATATAACCCTTTTCAGTTTGGTCCTGTTATTCTTTTGTCATTATGCTATTATTGGTCCAGTCATGCAGTAGAACACGTGCATTTACTTTCTACAACAACAACTAAAAAGACTACACACTTTCACGTTAACGCGGAAGTAAACGGCCGTTCACTGTTAAAAAAAAGTAGAAGACGCGATATTTTTCGTTAACGCTAAGGTTAACGTCAAAGGAAACCTCTGCATGCGAGTACATGTTGCTCTTACATTTTCTGCATTTTCAAATTGCCATGACGTTGTCAGATGTTGAACTATAAATGATTTTGAATGTTTCTTTGATAATTTCCGCCTCTATTTCACAAGGTCATGTACAGAAAATATGATGAAAACACTGATAACCAATATCTTCCTGGTTTCATATTGGATACCTTATAAGATTTTTTCCTAGAAAATTTACGTACTTGAAATAAGGAAATATTGTATGACTTACTTGAGCATTTTGGCTTATAATTGTATTATATTAAAATAATTATAATTCTACCTAATTAGTTTACACCAAAGGTGATGGAAACGGTCGTTGTGTTTACTGCACCATAAGAGGCATACTTATACAAGTGACTGCTCATTCAATCATGCAATAGGTTTCAATTTCTATTTGATGTTGTTCAATTAATGTGATAAATAATTAAGGTAGATACATTTTACATATTTCAGATAGTATTTCTGCCTTTTTTCAATTGATAAATAAAAAAAAAATAAAGAATTAACATTCCAATTATTGAAAGAAAGGTTGCTTATTTCACATTACAAGAGTTTCTTATCTATTTTGTTTTTAACAAACCATTATTGGTTTTGCGTAAAGATATGTATCGAATATATTGTATATTTAATGGATTTGCATTTATTTTTTGGTAAACATTATCCCAGCCTAGTTTTGATGAAGGTATGTATTTATTAAGCGTTTCAACTGATTGGTTGCTAAATACTCGTTCAAGGGATGTACATATCAATGGACGGATAGCTGTTAAACGACACGTATTTAATTAAATGCCTGTTGAGAACAAACACATGTTTATTCAATATAAAAATAAACCGTGATTTGTATTAGAATAGAACGAGGTATATTTTAAACGTGCTGACAATGCGTTGTGGGCTTTGTTTATTGTCGAAGGCCGTATAGTGACTTACAGTTTTTAAATACTGAGTCATTCGGTCTTTTGCGAAGTTGTCTCATAACATATACACAGTTGTAATCATAACATATCTTCTTGTTATATTTTTCACACGGTAACAATCCAGAAGAACAAGCTCGTCACTTTACCTGGACACCTTATTTTGACTCCGAGACATCGAATCTTTGTTATAACTTCGCGTGGTACAGAGATAGTAAAAACCCTTTGCAAAGTCCTTGTTTTTACTCGACAGGTATGTGAACTATAAACCCTCTGTACTAAATTCCGTCAATTACCTAGGGACAACTTGGCGGTTTTGCACACAACTTCGATATATATGTACCTACCAATAAGGTTAGCTGCAATTATGAAATGTTTCTTTTTTTAGTCTTGACAACAGGACCTACTCTGTTCAACAATTAAAGATACGTTGAGTAAAATTGTGTTATAGTTTAAAGGCTGACTTGTTGTTTCTAAGAAAAACGGTAGTTAGAGATGAACATGATCAAAAATCAAGATTAACGTGAATTGCGTTTGGTTTAAAACTTTAAAATTTAAACGAAAAGGTTTAAAATCTATAATCTATGTCCTATCATTGTTTGGTAGTTGTATTGTTTTTTAAGTTTCATAAACGTCATATTTTCATATCATGAACTCATTGGCTTATCTATAAAAAAAAAAGTAAAATCACACAAAATACTGAATTTAAAGGAAAATCCAATCGGAAAGTCTATAATCACATGGCAAAATCAAATAATAAAACACATTAGAAACGAATGGACAAGAACTGTCACATTCCTGACTTGGTAAAGGTATTTTCAAATGTAGAAAATGTTCGATTAAACCTGGTTCTATATGGCTAACCTCTCACTTTGATGGAAATGTATTTGTTTTGTATTGTTTATAGTAGTGGAATTTTGTATTCAATTTCTAATATAATTGCACAGTTTATTTTTTTAATTTCTTTTAAAACGGTTTATGGAAACTTCCAGAAAACCCCAGGCAAATTTCAGAAACCAAGGATTATTAAAAGGGGGTCTTGATGTTATTCATGCTGTACGTTCTTGAATATTTTGAGGTAGCTACAAAAATGTATGTTTTAGTTTTTGGAACAAGAAAATCCATTACAATCATAATGCGACTCATTATCGCGTTGTCATTTAATTTAGGTAAATAGATATCGGGTTTGCAGGATATTTTCAAGCTCACGTTAGTTTATCCTCTATCAAAAGTAGGATGAGATTTTTTTAATTTGCTGAAGGTCGTACAGTAGTTTATAACTGCTAGCACTGACTTCATTTGAACTTTGAAATATAGTTATCTCAAACAATATTGGCTTTTAAATCAGAATTTTTTTTGTTTACATGTCATGCAGGTGAACCTTATCATATTTTTGATGATCTTTAAATAAAATACGAGTGTTACTTAAAAAAGAGAACTCTGAATTATTTATGTTATAATAAAATAGCTTTCATTCAATAGTCAATTTTCCTTTTTACATTGAATTTCAATTACATTATCATTATCTATTTGATGACAGGAAATATATCATGTAGCACAGTTGACCACATTTGTCGAGGGGTCATGGATTAGGCGTAAGTGTGAATGATAATGAAATTTACGATCATAAGAAAAAAACAAAAAAAAAACACGTATATATAAAAAAATGGACTATTTGAATCTATTGTATGTGACTGATACATTTTACAACTTTTTTGAGTATTTGTGTCTATGTGTCTGGTTTTTTTTCGAATAATAAGTGTGATTGTTCTTTTTGTATTCTTCGATGACTTCGAGACAATCAGTAATTGCTCTTACTCATTACTGGTGATTGTGTGACGAGCAAATGTCAATATAAAGTCTATGGTTTGTCGAGGACAGCTTTTAAGTCGGCAACATTCCGAAGCGGTTGTGTACATTACATTTAAAATAATACTTACCAACAAAGTAAACTTCTACTATATTTGTTTTTCTCTTTGCTCATTAGCAACTGGACCTTCAGTTTTTAACAAATAAAAATTATGTGTATGAGATACTGTTATATTTATAATAAGTGGACTGATAGTTTCTGCAAACAGCTTTAGATTAAGTTAGAGATAGGCAAACAAGCTGACTGTGTCTTCCGGGTTCGTATGCAGAAATATCCAATTAAAGCGGGAATGTTTTAAGATTGTTATCTATTTCCTATAATGTTATGTAAATTTGTAAATGTTATATTGTCACGGGCGAAACCAAATAACTTGTTAATTGACGAAGTCTTAAAATAGTTAGGTGGTAGCAATTAAAAAATCCGTAATTGTTTTTCATAATTGATACACATGATTAACGGTTTACGATGGCATATAATGTATCCCCTAGTATCAACGTTACAAGCATTGAACATGTCTTTGCTTAATTTCACGATCGATTCTTTTGATCACGAAGAAGAAGTTTTGTCAAGTATAGTACATCTCTTCATCAAGATGTCAACGTTTTACAACCTTCGGATTTACGTTGAACGGGCATAGGTTTCAGAAGTATTTTAAGAATACTTTCAAACTATTAGCAAAATGCACTTGTAAAGAAGAAAAAAAAATACCCAATGTATATGAACTTAACATATAGTATTGTCTATTATTCGGACATGGATACAAGACATACGTAAACAGACTCCAATACAAATTTTGATACTTTCGGGGTCATATTCCATAGAAGAAAAGTAAGTTACCTTCCACACATGTACAGGGAAACGTTAACACGTTTCAGTTGATTTTAAATTAAAAAAATGTGACTTTCTAAACTGTTACGAAGGACTTTTGATTACCAATAATACACAAGTAATTAATTCATTAGGTATTAATGCACGCTTATATCATAATCCTTTTATTTTTACATTTGGCGGGGGTATATATATTTGTATAAGTTATAGGATACAAAAAAAGTTTTACCGTTAAAAAAAAAAAAACATTGAAAAGCTTCTTTTCGATTTTGGTTTCGCTCTTGATTGCAGATAATACAAGGTCCTATAGTCGTTCATCATGTTTTTATACTGGATTAGTAGTCTGTCTTTGAAATAAGTAGTCACACCGCATCTTCTTTTTTTGAATAGTAATCAATTAAAATATAGATTGTTCGATAAAGTGTATGAACGATCTTAAGACATGATACCTGACAATATAATTATTTTACATGTTCAATCACCATAACTTCCTCACTGTGACATTATCGATTAATTGATTGTTTGGTGTTTTAATGCCAGCTTCAGAACTATGGGCGAATTGTCTGCGTTGAACCATCGAAATTCGCGAAGAAAATTATTAATCCCAGGCAACTCAAATACGAGTCAAAATTACCTGTCATGTACGGAGTTTGACCTCACAACCTCGATGTTTACATGCTAGTGTGTCATATTTCAACCACTTAGACCACTGAACAACCGATTCATTAAAGAACGTGACACAAACGTCAGATACTTTTATTTGTGAAAATACGTCAAGATAGGTAATTTTATTGCACGCCTATGATATCAAGAACAAGATGCCATTTCTGCTAACATTGCATTTCTTTTTTTTTTGCTACTGTTGATTTAAAGCTATAGAAAACACAATCGTCCTTAACAAATAAATATGAAACATCGCTAAAACATTTTTTTCCCCAACATAACAATATCTTTATTGTATATTTGCTGTAACAATTTACTAAGTTTACAGCTTTAACTTAGTATCCCTCATGTTAGGCAATATAGTATTTCTTTATAATATAAGTATTCATAACATAAGTCATTTCACAATGATTAATGAATATATTTGGTAAATTATTGTGATTACACATTCATACACATCTACTTTTGCATAGGTACTATTTCTGTACTAAAAATATGTAGCACTGGAAATTTACTTTTAATATTTAGTACTATTTCTTTACTTTAAAATTATTGTAATATTTAGGTACTTGTATTTTACAGTACTTGATTTGTACTAAATATTTTGTTACAGAAATAATACAATATTCCATGTTTGAAAATCATAATTTTAAGAGATTTGAAATAGAAAAACTTTCAAAATGCTGAAAATGTAATGGTAGTAAGTAAAAATCTGTAGTACCTAAATTTCAAGTACAAATTAAGTACTGTAAAATACAGGTTCCTAATTATTACAATAATTTTAAAGTAACAAAATAGTACTGAATATTAAAAGTAAATTTCCAGTACTATAGATTTTTAGTACAGAAATAGTACCTATGCAAATGTAGCTGTGTAGTATTTTGTTTCTTTTTCTCTTTTTTATTATACTTATTTTTTTCCAGATTCAACTCCGTTATCGGTATGATCCGTGTTTCCATTAATTTTGGACACAGTGCTGTTTTTCACATATGCGTAACTTATCGGGCATAATTTTGATGTGTGTCGTCTAAGTATAATTATTATCTACTGGATTTAACGATCATATATGGTGAGTGTTCAAGTTTTCTTTAGTGATCAACTGATTTTGTTTTGTCGAAATGTATATATATATGAAATGCACAAGTAATTAAAGTTTTTAACATGTATTAGTTGGAACACTCATCCGAAATATACATTATTTTTCCACATTAATTAATAAACGTACGGATACATTTATACCGTAACAATTCTTTTATATCTTTTGTAAATACACATTTCAAAATATAAAAAATGCAATATGATTTACTTGTGGTGACTCATGTATAACTGAACATGCTTACAGACATTGAACATGCTTGGTTGAACTTATTCATAAATATTACCATATGTGGCTTGTGTACAAGAAACAATTCTGTACACAATGTTTTGTACTTTGTACAAAGATTATTCCTGATTCAATTGAATCTTTGTAATGCATCTATTTGTTTTTAGAATTATCTGATTATTTTTTTTTTTGTTATTAAACTTGATTGTTTCAATAATTTTTGAAGATTCTTCCTGGAAAATTTAAAAAATGTTTATTTTTTCTTGTCTTCTTTTCTGAGACAAGATGTGATTTGTATATTGAGAAGGATATAATAGTCAATATGTAATTAATATCAAAGTATGCTTAATCTTCAATGTTGTACTCTGTTACTAAATTTTCATGGCTTATACTGTCTTTTTCAATACCTAGGATTTCATTAATTCCGTTACTTTATTTAGAAAGACATCATTATTTGCGCAATTGACAAAAAATTGTTAATAGTCTTCCTTTTTTGTACAATGCTTACATAAGTTGTCTTCAGTAATTTTCCACTTTTTTAAAAGTTCATTACTTGGCAGTAAAATCCATCTAAATAATTTCAATCTATTATCAGTGAGATATTGAAAAATAAAAACAAAAGTACTTTTCAATTTAAAATTTAAATGTTTCTCAAATATTTTTTTCCCACAAAAGAAAACCATTTGGTTTATCACAACTATCATTCAGTGTGAATATTTTATAGAGTTCTTTTGTGCTGAAGGGAGTAACTGTCCTGTGCATGCATAATTTTTACGTCATTTCTAACTTTTACTATAGTTTTGAATGAAGCTTCAGTGCAAAGAATTGTTTTCCAATCAATTGGTATTGATTTTTTTAACATATATATTTGCCTTATCCTAGTTTGCTTGTATTTAAGTTTAGTTAAAATGATGGTTTCAGAGATATTGCCCTGTTCATCAATTACATCATTTATATTAATAATGTCACTTTTTATCCAATCTTTAAAGTTTAAACATTTTCCATTAAACCGGATATTATCATTTCCCCACAAAACTTGTTTTCTAATTTCAAGAATTGTTTTGGGATATTTTGTATTACCTCCCTTTTCACTTATCCAATCTTTAATTAGTTGTTTATAGAAGTCAGGTAAATATTGTAACTTACTTTTATAAATGTCGTTTACATTCTTTAAATTCATTTTAAATAATAGAAGATTTTTTCCTAATGTGTTGAAGTAAAATTTCGGACTAATTGTCCAGTTGTCATGTTTATTTTCACTTAATTTAAGAATCCAGTTGATATGCAGTGATTTCATATAAGCATCAATGTCTGTCATTTTAAGTCCATCTTCCAGAAAATCATTTGAAATTGTTGATCTTTTTATTATATCTCTTTTGCCTTTCCAAATAAAATTGTATATGAAAGTTTTAAAGTCTGGCAACATTTCCTTAGGAATAATATGTTTGGTGCAACATATGTTAGGTTTGGCAGTACTAAAGATTTGATGACAACTAGTTTTCCTATGATAGTAAGATTTCTTGTACTCCAATTAGATATTATGTTTTTACTTTTTAACAGTTTCAAAATTAAGTTTTGGACATTCTTGTTTATTGTAACCAAAGTAAATTCCGAGGCTTTTGATAGGTGCAGTACACCAATTTACATCTTCAATTTTTTCCTGACTAGGTTTTAATCGACCAAGCCTTCAGTTTTTTGTTTTATTCAATTTCAAACCTGCGAGAGCACCAAATATTTCTGTTAATTTAATTGCTAGCTATACATCTTTTTTTGATTAAAGATATAGAGTAGTATCGTCAGCTAATTGGCAGATTTTCAGGGTATTACTCTTACCATCTTATTTCTATCTTAGTCCATTTAAGTTTTTATGTTCCCTTATTTTTATTGCCATAACTTCTACAGCTAGTACAAATAGTAAGGATTATAACGGACATCCTTGTCGGATCCCGCGATTTGCTCTAAAACGAGAGGAAACCCATCCATTATTAATAATGCATCTTTTAATATCAGAGTACAATTTCTGAACCCACGTTCTAAAGTTCTAAATCCAAATTTATCTAAAATCTAAAACATGAAGTCCCATTCCATAAAATATGGCAAATCAGAATAACATAATTTACTTATCTGAATAAACTCAGCATATAGATAACAGATGCGTAAAAAGTAAAATTGGCCAATTAAAGTACATCAACTCATTATAGATACCACAATTAGATTTTGTATTTACGCCAGACGCACGTTTTGTATACAAAAGACTGATTAGTGCAGCTCGAATAAAAAATAAATAAAAAAGGCCAAATAAAGTACGAAGTTGAAGAGTATTGAGAACCAAATTTGTTTGCCGAAGGTAGAAAAGCCTTAGTTTTTCAAAAATCCAAAGGTTTTTTAACAATTAATTTATAACTATGACCATATCAATGATAATTCTTTGATTAAATGTTTGTATTAACGCCAGACGTAAAAAAAGAGTTCATGTCCGACATTTCCGATTATTTTTTTAAATTTTTTTTATTGATTTTGTTTCAATAATAATTCCGTTAAACCGACATGGCCGAGTGTAATACTGAAACAACAAACATTTGTTTGAACTTAATTATTTCTTGTTTTCGGATGATAACTGCTTCACATAGTTGAAAGATACAAATTAGCAAGAAAGTAAAATATGTATATATTTTCTCAATTAAACAAAAGCGTCATGGTAAAATAACAAAAGTAAAATCAACATAAAAAGAAAAACCACCAATGCAATAACGTGAAGTTTTACCTTTTTATATCATTTTAATTGTTCGCGCACATTGAACAAGTTGCAAAAATTTAAATATAGTGACACAAATGTATACAGCCATTACATGTAACAGTATTATTCAAAAGTTTGTGTGTATGTGCTGTCTTTAAACCTTTCTGTATACTGTTTGTCAAAACGCTCATTTTGTTCAACTGTAAAATGATTTTTCCAGTCTCCTATTTCCCCTGAAAAATAATATGGACAGTAATGTTGGTGTTAAGACGTAGGAATTGCAGAAAAAAAAAATCATGTTACATATTAAGTCATTGCACTGCTCTGGACAAATGCTAGTATTTAACATGTGTAATAAGAGAATACATAGCGAAAGTTAAAGGTAAACACGTATTCATTGGTGTGCCTTGATATATTGACAGAACATTTGAACACTAACCATTAAGGAATGTCATTATTATTTGTATCTTTTTTTCTAAATCATTCCCATAAACGACTGTCTTAATCTGTACTTGATATATCTTTAGTTTCCAATTAAAATCATGAGTGGGAAAGATAGATATCAATTGGGTTGTAGACTTCTTCTTATTCAGCCTATTTTTGAAATGCATAGACAGAAAACGACTTCAAACTAGGGTTTTTATAAGAAACATGAATATGTCACTTTTCCATTTTCAATACTTTAATTTTCTGTTCTTTCTGTCAAACAGATTTCCGTTTACCTATACTGAAAGATATTTTACGTGCGTGAATGTCTGCATTATGTTGAATTTCTTTAAAGGTGTCTGATCCTTGTACGAAAAAAGTGTTATATCGCGTGAATGACGGTTGATTATGAAATAAACAAAACGATATGGAAAGTTTCCAATCTAAAAGTATCTTCATGTAGGATATAAAAGCAAAACAGAGGTTAGTTTTATTTTTATATTCTAAGTATATTCCAGAAACATTAGCACACAAATTAAGATTGCATGTCATTGCACATGTACATTAGCAATGAATTGTGCATACGTGTTTAAACAATATTGTGCTATTTAGGGAAACACACGGAAAGTTAGTTATATCTACGCATATAAGAGTTAACTGAGGTAGTTTTGTATTCACATCTTGCTTATGCAATCAAACTGATCAGCTGGAGTACTTATAAAGGCTCTTGTTTGTCGATAAAATCATACAAACGTATTTCATAGACATGATGGTATGTCCCCAATCAGACTAGACCTGTTAATTTATCCAGCACAGCAAAACGTATGCCATCTGTATTAAAGGTATTTAAGGTTATACAACATCATAAATAAGAAGAAGTATAGTAGTATTAATATTGGTTATATAAATGTACACTAAGTCTTGTACAATTTTAAAAGTAAAATCACAAAAAAAACTGAACTCGGAGGAAAATTTAAAATGGAAAATCTATAATCAATTGAGAAAATCAAAAGCTCAAACATTTTAAACGACTGGAATATTCCAATATTCCTGACGTGACACTGTTAATAAGTAGTTTACCATGTTTAAAGCTTCACTATATATTATTATTCTACGTCACGTTTCAGATTTTATCAACATTCTACCATCAATCTGATACATTTTTTGTAGGAGTTTACATTGCATATAGAAAAACCTCATTTGCAGACAAGCACTAGCTAAGTATGCGAAGTTTTATAAACAAAATAAGATATATGAGTTACTTCAAAACGTGTGTACTATAAGAAATATATTACCCTTCCGATAAATGGAGCCTCTAGATTCTCTCTTATGTTGTTGCATATTCTGAAAAGATGTTGTGTCAGCGATATCTTTTATCGTTGGTTCTGTACATTGTATTCCTAGGAAATCTGCCAATCTCTTTATCTCTCTTTTGGTATCCTTTATTGAAATAAACATAACTACGATCAAAAATGACATTTCCAAAACCCTGCAGCCTCTGTCTTTTTAAGAATGTTCTAGTCTTATCATGTTATGTTGTCATTTTAATGTTATATTTAACATTGCCATAAAAGCGGGAGGTTTTCTTCACGTAACAAAACCAAGTTCAATACACCATTTTTTTCGTTGTTCTCCTCGTATATTTGATGCGTTTCCCTCAGTTTTAGTTTGAAACCCGGATTTGTTTTTTCCTCTATCGATTTATGAGTTTCGAACAGCGTTTACTGCTGTTGTCTTTATGTACTACATGTTTTGTATTCCGCAAAACCAACAATGATTCTGATATGCATTTAAGAATTTAATTTTGGATTTACACGTCTTCTGATTGGATGACGTTGTTTTGTTCATCAGCTTATAGACATAATTTTGTCATGTGACCTTGACGTCATCAACGTTTTGTCATGATTTATTTCGGTTAAAATTGGAATTAGAATTAAATTATAAGAAATGACTTTAATATTTTTTCTGTCCATTCGAAATAACATTAAAAGATTGGTGCAGACTTTAAAATAATCCGCTACGCGAATCATTCAGTGTGGACCACATTTTTTATGTTATTTCGTCATGGACAGAAAAAAGTACTAGTCATTCCTAAAAGGAAATAAAAGGTGCTCAGTGTCCATAAAAGTAATTTAAAATCTTCAATAGTAAGACCATGTTAGTCTGAGGAAGACGTTGCAATTCTTAATTATAACTATTAACGAAAATTTAAAGACTTATTGTCAATTCTAATGCAATATGTATGCAACAATATTTTTTTGGATTGGCTAAAAGTAACCCGCCATTTTGAATTTATGGATCAACAAATGTTCGATTACCACACTTTTATCGAAAATAAAGCAACAACAACCTACAAATCGCAGTTTTTGATGTGATTTTATTCAAATTTACAAACTGAAGGTTATTTCGTTTCTTCTACGATTCCGATTTATATGAAATTACATAAACACGGCGATTTTAAGGTAGGTGTTGCTTTATGTTCGATAATATTTTAGTAATCGAACATTTCTTAGTCCATGAGTTCAAAATGGCGGGTCACTCCTTACGACTGGTCAACTGAGGATTTGGTGGTATATTTTACCCAATGAAAAAAAAATGATACATAAATATTGCATTAGAATTTCGATTTGACGATCGCAAATTTCCGTTTTACAATCTTAGCTGCGCGTCGTCAGTACATACAACGTCCATTTTTTTTATTATGATACCTTTATGAAAAATGGTTAAATAAGTAATTGTTTGACATTTTGTTGCACATATGTTTGACTCTTATCTAGTAGGGTTCCAGGATTTTTATAGCAGATTTCAAATATAAGGCAAATATGACGTCAAAATGCCATACAAATCATAAATCTGTAGCAGTTTTTTTCTTGTTCACAATATATAGTAGATTTTGAAATTAGTCAACTAAAGCGTCACAATAGAATCATGTCGTATTACCTGGGAATAAAAGAGAGGTTTACAAACAAATACACAGGAAGACAATTTCAGCGTTTCCTCTTGAAGGCTTACGGGAATGTGGGCCTTTTGTCCAGAGCAGGAACAAGATATGATGTACCGTAATAATCCCGGGATGAATAAAAGATCAACTGCTTTTAGAAGCGAATATTTTATGGGAAAAAAACATTTGCTGATAATTAACCAGGATAAACAATGAAAGTCATGCGGCTTATTTCCAATTGGGTAGCCTTAAGGCCGTTAGTTTTCTCGTTTGAGTTGTTTAACATTATCATTTCTCGGCCAGTTATAGCTGACTATGCGGTATGGGCTTTGCTTATTGTTGAAGGACGTACGGCTGCCTATAGTTGTTAATTTATGTGTCATCTTGTTCTCTTGTGGACAGTTGTCTCATTGGCAATCGTACCACATCTTCTTTTTTATATTAAGTTACATTCTAAAAATATTCAATACTATAGATTTAAGAAATCATGACTTTTGAAAAATTAGAATATTAGAAAATGCTATTTAAGGTGGTATCTAACACTACAGGGAGATAACTCTGTAAAGTCAGCTAAACGTTTTAATTACGTTGTGTTGTAAAAGGAATATTAAGCTTCTCAATGATCAAAATTGGTGTTTGTCAAACTGCTATATAACCAGTGTAATATTTCTGACAAAACGGTTGGTTCAAGATTTTTGAAATTTTTATATTTTTGTTAAAGGGTCAGAGTAAATACTTTAACAAAATTTTATGAAAATTAAACGAGCCAAATTAATTTTAGTGAAAGTGTTGGGTACCACCTTAAATCGTTGCTGTCCATCTTCGACCAGATAAAAAAT
Source organism: Mytilus galloprovincialis (assembly GCA_037788925.1). Classification (NCBI taxonomy): domain Eukaryota; kingdom Metazoa; phylum Mollusca; class Bivalvia; order Mytilida; family Mytilidae; genus Mytilus; species Mytilus galloprovincialis. The sequence continues at coordinate 55,986,970 of CM075341.1, forward strand.
TGTGTTGCTCTTTAGTTCATATGGAAAAAAGTTAAAATCTTTTAAAGCCTTACGATAAAATGCTACAGTATGTTAGAAAATGTATTCACTAGATATTATTAAATTACAACATGTACAATAAGAAAGAAATTAAAGTTACGAGTATAGCTTCTGCAATTGACAAAGTACAAACAGTGAGGGCTGAAATCGCAGGATACCACTGAACTTTAATCTTTATCAGTTTAAAAAGATTTCTTAACGCCCAAGTAAATACAACGAAACAGGCAAATTGTTTGATTCTTATAATTCAAATTTCATTTTAATTTGTAAATGGTCTCTATGTTGACTATTTGATAAAATAACTGGTTTAAACCAGCTACCATGCACAGAGTATGAAATGCTTAATATCCAGTGCCTTATCTTTTCTCTCATAAAGTTTGTTAAAGTACATATCACTTCCAAACTTAGAGAATAATATGGTCGCCATCACAAGTTGATTTATATTATGAAAGGTCCATTTTACCGACCTTATCATTAGCTTTGGACAATGCAACGAATTTGAAAAGTCTGCCATAGATTTGGAATGATATAACGTCATATTTACCATAAATTGGGAATCTCATCAATATAACTGGAACCCGCCATGGATTCGAGTCCTAAACATAATGACATATATAAAGTCTATTTCAAATACTTTCCTCGGAAGTTTTGAAAATCAAGCGGCAACTGTTAGGTATTGTTATTTGTTTGAACCTGTTATATAGTATATGTTACAGAGAATTACAATTATAACATAGAAACCTTTTTCATTTTCTCATAATGGCAAGTTAATATCATGTCAGGATAGAGTTTCTCTACTGTTTCCATTCCCTTCTCATAATTGTACCAAGATCCATAAAAACCTACAAATAACAAAATAGTACAAATAACAATATGAGAAAACGAAAAAGACTGAACAAAAAAAACTTCATTGAATGCATTCTACCAAAAAATGTAAAAAATGAAGCACGGAATGACCTTTTGTAACTATGGAAGGATCAAGAGAGGCAAAAGGTACTAAAGAGGTATTCCAAATCCTAAGTCAAAAATAAATAAACAACTCCAGGACAAAAAAAAACACGAGAAAGACAAAAAGGCACACCACATTAAACGAAAACAGCACATAGAAAATTGAAAATGAGCGACTCTAATCCCACAGCAGAAAAACAAAGGACACCACAAATAGTGAGGTATTTTTTTACGTTAAAAGGGAAGTCGTCAATCTTTGCCAATGTTGAAGAAAAAAAATAAAGTATGGATCAGTTTTTTTTTTATTATCAGTAGTATCCTTAATTTCAAATTCACTTGGAAATCTTTCCTTCGTAAATTTCAAGGACAGCCTCACGTCAGTTCGTCAGAATGTGACCTACCGATTAAGACGTATAACCGTTTTTTTTTATTAACATGAGCAACACGACGGGTGCCACATTTGAAGCAGGATCAGCTTACCCTTCAAGAGCATTTGAGATTATCCCCAGTTTTTGATGTTGTAATTTTTCTGATTATTGTCTGCTGAACTTTTTTTCAACCATGGTGTTATTGGTTTGGTTTCGACATATTTATATCCCTGTTGGTATCTTTCGCCTCTCTTTTATATGAAAATATAGAATTATAACGTCTATGAAAATTAATCATAACTGGAATAACCATTGTGTGGGTTTTTATTTACATGTTCTTCTCGACTGCACGTGGGTTCGATCCTAGACCGTATAAAATTAAGACTTATAACATGTATGTGTTTTGTCAGTTTGTATGTACAGTATCAATATATCTTGATTTTATTTTCCTGTTTACTGCTATCTTGAAAACTAGCTAACATAAATCCAACAAAGCGTGAAGGTCATGAACAAAGCACAGGTCTTTTTTTTTTAACATTCATAAATTCTTTATTGCACTCTTTGCTGTTTTAACAAATTACTTAATGTACAGCATTCCATCAAGTATCCCTGTTACATACAATTATAACTGATATCCAGGGAGAATATACAGTAAAACTTATCTTATTTTATACATAGCCATTTAATACATTTCTATTTTCTATCATTACTTTATAAATAAACATAATATCATATAAAATCGTATCGAAGTACTTAAAGATGTTACAGACAATGTGTCGTGAAATTTACGGAGAAAAATCCGTTATCTTTTCTTTTAATAGAATTTTGAAACATAAAATATGAATGAGATACAGCGTGGTTACTGTTTCTGTTAACTTTTGTTAATTCGTACCTTTGGATTTATACAATTCTTTGGAAGTGTTTGTTAATACTAAAGAATGGTAAGTAAAGTATTCTTTTTGTTTGTTTCTTATAAGCTTTTGTCATGATTTTTGATTTTACAAATTTGACCCAAATTTTATTACCTGTGAACAGACTGTGACCTGTCTGTGACCTTTATATTGTAAACATTAGAATTATCCTTATTATTCTTATATATAATATGTTCATATAGTTTCACATAAAAAAGAAAAACAGCATTAAACATATGAAAATGTGCATACTCTTTGTTGTACAGATATAATAGGATACATGTTGAATATTGTCTAAAAACTATTGATTTTTTTACCTTTATCCCCCCTTTTCTTTCCAAATTAATCATGCATACACAACTTACATACCTACATACATGCATTCACACTTACATATATATTCATTCACACATATGCTCTAGTTACATACATACATGTTCACACATATAACATGTATAAAGACCTTTACAAAAAGATGCATTCACATACATTGTACATGTATCTACATGTGTTTTCATACATTTTTTGTACATATACACCTATACTTATATTATAGTAGCATATTTTTTTACTGGTCCACTGGTGAAATATTGAAAACAAGTACACAATATTAACATTCTAGAACAAACATTCTGTTTTTTTCCAAAAGTTAATTTTGTTTATTTCAAGATCTGCAACACTTTTTTTAACATTTTATTTATTTCCATATTGGCCGTATAATATAATTCAACTGTACTCGAGATTTCATATTTAAAAATTTTCACTATGTCTATTTTTTTTGCCTTATTATTGGATTTATAATTTGATTTATAGACTGAAAAATACATTAAGCTCAGCAAGTGATTGAGTCCAAAATAAGCATCATCATGAATCTTGTATCCTATTACTAGAGAATGTAGGCTTATAACATGTTTGTCAATACCCTAGTTTGTTAAATATATCTCTCATTGATCTCCAGAAGTTTGTGTTATATGCGCATGTGATGAAAAAATGTTTGTATTTGTCTTGCTCATTACAATATGAACAAAGGCTGTTTTCAGAAATTTTCAATTGAAATAATAGCTCTTTATTTGCCAAGATGAAGTGCATTAATTTCCATCTGAACATCTTAATTTTATTATCTTTTAAGTATTCAAAAGTGAATTTTATCGTGTCTTTGAGTTCACTATTTATATTTCCTGTATGTAATATCTTTTCCCATTTCAAAAAACCAATGGGTGTTTCTGTTTTTATTCTATTTTGCACTATCTTATAAATATCTTTATTATTAATGCCCAGTATATCCTCATGGTCTCTTAATCTAATTTTTTCTCTATTAATATTTACTTTAGTTTTGAATGATCTCTCAGTTTTAAGCTTCTCCTCCCAGTTATTTGGTATGGCTTTTTTTAAGTTTTGAAAATTCAGCAATCCAATTACTTTTGTTTTTTAGTATTAAATTGATTACTTTTTCTGATATTTGTCCTCTATTGTCAATTATGTCATTTATAAATAGAATATCACTTTCAATCCATTTATCAAAAAACAGACATTGTCCTTTAAATTTTATCCAGTTATTGCCCCATATTATTTGCTTTCTGATCTTTAAAAAGTTCCATATTTTATTATTTTTAGCTTCATTCAGATTTACATGAATCCATGATTTTATCAGTTCTTGATAGAATAATGGTGTATTGTTCCATATTTTTTATCAATTAATTTTATATTTCTTATATTTATCTTGAAAATTAGCAAATTTTTGCCAAACTTATTCAGGTATAGTTTAGGCAAAACTCACCAGTTAGCATTTTCTGATTGTATTATTTTTTTAATCCATTTTATATGTATTGACATTATATAAGACTCTAGATCAATCATTTTTTAGCCCCCTTCAGCATAATTTTTTGTTGACCTCTTTATTTTATCTTTTCTGCCATTCCAAACAAACCTATAAATTATATTGTTGATGATTTGCAACTTATCTTTAGTAATAATACCATTAGTAGCAAAATAAGTTAAATTTGGTAGCAGAAGAGCTTTTACAATTAAAATTTTTCCAAGCAATGTTAAATTTCTTTTTGACCATCTGTCTACAAGTTTTGTAATTTTATCCAAGATTTTTTCTATGTTCAATGTTTGACATTCCTTATTATCATATCCAAAATAAATACCTAGACTTTTGACTGGTTTATTTGTCCAGTTTATATTTTCATATTTATCTTTACTGCTTTTTAATCTCCCTAACCATATTCCTTCTGTTTTATTCCTATTAAGTTTCAGCCCTGATAGACTTCCAAATGTCTCTATTATACTGAGAGCTAGACTTATATCTTTATGAGACTGAAGAAATAATGTTGTGTCGTCTGCTAATTGACAGATTTTTAAATTACAAGATTGTCCGTCTAAATTTATTGTTATTCCCTTAAGTTCTTTATTTTTTCTTAATCTTATGGCCATTAATTCAACAGTTATAACAAACAGTAACGCAGAAATCGGACACCCTTGTCGAATACCGCGGTATATTTTAAATGGACCTGAGACCCACCCATTATTCAAAATACACCCTTTAATATAATTATACATAGTTTCAACCCATCTGATAAATCCACTTTTAAATTCAAACTTTTTGAGAGTTTCTGTCATAAAGATCCATTCTAAGGAATCAAAAGCCTTACTGAAATCTAGAAATAGTACTGCTCCTTCTATGTTAAATTTCTCTGAATAATCAATTATGTCTTGAATTTGCCTTATATTAAAACCAATATATCTATTCTTTACATATCCAGTTTGGTCTAGACTTATAATAGATGGTAAAACTTTTTTTAGTCTTTGTGCTAACACATAAGCCAGTAGTTTTGTATCTATGTTAAGTAATGTAATTGGACGGTAATTATTTAATGAAAGCGGGTCATCTTTTTTATATATTAAGGAAATCGCACCTTTTTTTTGTGAATTGGTAAGTTCTTTTTTCTCATAATTATTATTTGATACTTTAACCATAATATTTTTTAAATTATTCCAAAATTGCCTATAAAATTCCACCGTCAGACCATCCAGGCCAGGGGATTTATTTAACTTCATTTTAAAGATTGCTTCTGTACATTCTTTCTCAGTTACTTCCCCTTCACATTGATTGCTTTCTGATTCATCTAGCTGTTTTGATATTTCTGTTTCTGTTATATACTTCTTAACCTCATTATCACAGGGATTAGTTGATTCATAAAGTTTTTTATAGTATTTTACTTCTAGCTCTAAAATTTTATTTTGATTTTTAGTAGCCAAACCATTTTCATTTTATAATTCAGTAACAACTTTTTTTGTTTGACGACTCTTTTCTAGCCCCAAGAAATATGCACTATTTTTTTCACCTTCTTCAAACCATTTTACCCTTGACCTTATTTTTTTACCTTTAATCTTATCTTAATACAGGGTGTCTAACTTATTTTCAACATTCTCTATTTCTTTTTGTAATGTTTTATTTATATCAGTACTTTCATTTATTTTATTATTAAGGTTATTTAACTTTGTTTCTAGAACATTTATCTCATCTTTTCTTACTTTAGCTTTTCTTTTACAATAGTCTAAAATTGCATCCCTTACTTCTATTTTCAAATTAGCCCAAAGAATCCCCAAATCATCACAGTTGGTTAATTCTTTTTCATATTTAGATATTAGCTTTTTAATAACATAAACATATTCTTCATTGTTCATTATGCTAGCATTTAACTTCCAATACCCCCGTCCTTTGTTTCCTCTTTCAGTATTTATTTTGAGTGACACTGCATTATGGTCAGTTATTTTTTGGACAATAGGTCTAATATCACAACTTTTGCAGTTTTTTTGTACTTCTTTAGAAACAAAAAAGTAATCAATTCTGGTAGCTTCTGTTCTATCCTATCCCACACCAAGTAAATTGTCTAGTATTTTTGTTTTTATTTCTCCAAATATCAATTAGTTTACATGATTTTATAAGCCCTTTTAAACTTGTTACAGGTTTATCAAATTTTTGGAAGATTTAGTTTTATTTTTTGTATCTAGCAGTGACCAAATGTCATTAAAATCACCTCCTATAATGACTTGCCCGAGTCCGTATTTATTAATAAACACTTTTATTGTTTTAAAGAAACTATTTCTTTCTCTCAATCTGTTTAGAGCATAGATATTAACTAATGTGTAAATATTTTCATCAATTTCAATATTAATCATAATGACTCTCCCTTCTAAGTCTTTATGTTCATCTATGTATTTGAATTTGGTTTTATCTTTTATCCATATCGCTACCCCACGTGAATTGCTTGTCCCGTCGCTTCTAAAAAGATTTTAACCAAATTCTTTTTCTAATGTGAACTTCATTTTATTTGTAAAATGGGTTTCCTGTATGAATAGAATATCATTTTTTTGTTGATTTGACCAGCTTACAATTTTACTTATTTTTTCAGGTTGTTGCAGGCCATTGGCATTGACCGTGCTTATATGTAGATTATTCTTCATTTTGGATTAAAAAAAATTTTTGATTGAGCATTTTATCTGGTAAGTACCATTTTCTAATCATAGTTTTCAAGATATTTTCCATATATAATATACAGCTGTTGCTAAACATTTGTATATCATTTTTATACTTTGCTTTTCCATTGGGCTTTTTATTCATTTTTTGGCAGAAACCTTTTACCATATATGTAGCATTTTTATAACTTTTAAATGTATGTTTACAGAAAGGTTTTAAATGGATTTTTCTTTTCATATACAGGTATATTTCCTGAGTATTTACAAAATACGCTTCACTGATTCTTACGGATTTAAATTTTAACGATGTACCTTTAAACAATTGTCTAGCTTTTACTACCGGCGATTTTTTGTTATGGTTTATCCTACATTTATTTAAATTTGCTTGCCTCTTTACGTATGTTCTAGATTTTAACCTGCTGTTATTAATAACTCTTCTATTGAGTCTAATGTTTAAGGCTGAATCGAATTTTGATGATTGTTTCCATTGTTTTAATGATTTACACTTATTATAAACTATGTTATAAAATTTAATAGACAACCATTTAAGACATTCGTCAGTAGATCTTGTTGCAAGATACAAGAATTTTGAAATTGATTTAAAAGTCCGTTCAAGGTCGAATGACCTATATTTACTTGCCCACGTGACACTGTATGTAAACACAAGCCCGTGTTGACACACTCTTTTTAATCACAAAATAATGCATGTACACTTAGGCGCTTTTTGGCACCATATGCATTTATCAGTACTCTTTTCATCATAAATATGATAAGATAATTTTATCACAATGCATATCTCTAGAAAGTATATCATTAGTATTAATAGATATAAAAATGTCCATACATAATAGCATACATCATGTACATATACATATAAATTTCTTATAACAAAAACATGTGATATATAGTATACTGTTTTTCTCAAGTACACAGTTTGAAAAATAGCATTTTTAGAGCTTTTACTATTAGGCAAAATATTTAAAACATTTTCTGAAGCTAATCTAAGTATTGAATGTGTGCTTCTTATATATTTTACAAACAAATTTAACGTTATTATCATTTGACAAGTCATAATTCGCTTTGAATAGAAAAGATTTGTTTTACTCAAATTTATTTAATGTAATTTATTCACAATCTTAGTACACCTTTGTTCTATATCAGAATCTTCATATTTTATTTTTACTTTTTTCTTTTTCTTTTTCAGGTTAAACATTTCAAACAGGATTAACTTCAGTAGAGTTAAAGAATCTGTTGAAACTAGACCTTCAATTCTCTTCACAACTTGCTGCAATAGTATACAGCTTACATCAAATTTACAGATCAAACATTTTAGATAGTAAATACTGATGATATAAATAAAAACAGTGCTGTACAAACTATTTTGTGAGACATTTTAACATGGCAATGCATTTTTTTTTAATGTTTATATATAATTTTTATTAAAAGTATTTCTATCTAAAGTTTGTATTTTTAATATCATCATCATCAAGCTAGAGTCTCTTCTTTGGCTTCTTTGCATCTCTTGTTGCGTCATGAAGATTTTCAGTTGGCGTCACAGGAGATTTTTTAACGTTTGGATTTTTATTTCTTAACTGTTTAGGCGTATCATTAATATTGTTAGTGCTGTCTTGATCTCTGCCTTTTGTTGGTAGATATCTTGTTATGCTCTCTTTGTGGCCTGTGTTTTTGTTGTTCTTTGGTGTTTGACCTTGTTGTTTCTTGGACAACACACTTTGAGTTTCAAGGATTGACTGAGACTGTTCTGGATTGTTATCCGTCTTCTTCCTTTCCTCGATACTCATTGACGGCTTTGTAATATTTTGGGAATTTCCTTCCTCAAGAGACTGATTGTTTTCACCTGTGCAATCATCATTGCTTTCATCATCATCGTCATCATCATCATCATGATTTTCTTTGTTGAACGTGTTATTCATTTCATCACAATCATCATTTACCTCACTATCAGAAATCATATTTTCTGTACATTCAAAATGTTTATGCCCAAATTGCCCACATTTTTTGCATTTCCAGCCATTTGGACATTCTCTTGCTGTATGTTCTTCATCAAGGCACTTGCTGCATTTTGTACTTGGCCTTGTTGTATGAGGTTGACCATAATGATTTATGTTGGCCCAGTATTTCCCAACCTGCATAGTTTTAGGTAAGGGTTGTTCAAAAGTTTTGCATATCAATATGCGGTCACCATTTTTACAATTTGTAATCTTGTTGTCTATTCGGAGCCTCTCCCTATAACAGCTAAGAACCTCACATTTTCTGACAGAAGTTTCTAATGTTCTTATTTTTTGGTTGTCGTCTGCTGAGAGGGAAATGTTTTTACACAGTTTGTATTGGAATTTCATCAACATGTGCTGTCCTGATAAAATTATGCAATGTAATCAAAAGATGGACGAAATATATTAGGAGGACAGTCAAACTCATAAATCAGAAAGAAACTGACAACGACATGGCTACAAATGAAAAAGAAAAACAGACAAACAATAGTACATATGACATAACATATCAAGCACCCTGATTTTATACCAGGCTTATAATTTGGACTTCCTGGCATTGTAATTGACCGAACAACGAGTCTCTGAAATTATATAAAATAACACAACGAGACCATCGAAAAGAATTAAAAGCGAAAACATTTATATATATCTACATCGACATACAATATTCCTGTAAATTGGTGTGTAAGTTACTTACATTTTCCAGACATCCATATTTCAAAATAATCATCCCAGGATCCTGTAAAGTCTGCAAAAGGATGTGTCGTATACTGATGATAAAGGGAAACACATACATCCTTTGGGTTTCTAATCATGTGAATGATCTTGCATCCATTTTCAATATGTTTCTTTGGTAGATATTTAAATAAGCAGTGAGAGTTTAGGAGCCTTGGTGATTCCAGTTTATCTAGAACAGTAAAATCAGGAACAAATTCTATCATCGTCGAACCTTTACATATGGTGTCCAATTCTGTCTTGTTTCGAAGCAACATATTACTGATTTCAAAGATCCAATGCGTTCCTTGAATTAAGAAAAAAACATAATTAAAAATCTGTATTCGTATTTATTGCAAGACGTTTTACTATCTATTTTAATGTATACAAGATGCCTGATATCTTATTACTTGTATTAAATATAAGTGGGGCGGCTTAGTACCGAAGTTTGACAAAATCATGCAAATGGTGATACAAGCATAAGATCTGGCACAGATGTTCTTTAGGGAGTATTTTATCATATAAGAGGGGTAGGCAACTTGTTTCATTTTTTTCACGGCGGCCATCTTGAATTGAAAATTGACATTATTTTGCTGAATAGTGGAGATTGAAAAACATCCTTAACGTTTTCAACGTGAAATAACTCATGTCAACTATTTGAAATACAATAAAATGACATGAAAATTGTATATTGTATACACTTTACAAAATATCTGACAAACTTTAAAAGATATCTATTAAAGTATATACGAGTCTTATAAAGTAAGATATCTTATAAACAAGATAATATAACTGCTTGTAAATGTATGAATTATCTGGTGTACTAAGATTTTCTTTTTATCCCAGACATAGACACTTTATTATTCTTTTTTTCTTTTTTGTCCCTTTTTTTTGGGCGTGGATGCTTTTTTTTTAATATATTTGGCAACAATCTTCTAGACCTTCATTATTCTTTATTCTGAATAGTAACATAATATTGGTATTACCTGATTTTGGATATGTACATATCATCACATCGGATTCCCTAGACTGAAAATAAAGTATGTCTTGTAGAGCCTTCTCTGCCCCTTTTTCTACTATAATAGGTGCGGGCGGATAACGAATTCCATCAAACTCTGGCAATGGACCTGGTCTCTTTGCCTTCATTAGTTTTCCAAATTTGTCCATATCCATCTTTAGATATACTTAATCTTTCCAATATAGTTGTTTTTTTTTATGAATTCAGTTTAATTTGTAGACAGTGTTTGCATCCATGTAATTCAAGTATGCTGTTTAACCATGGTTCAGGTCTATGAGAGCAAATGAATTTATGTCATTAAACTTAGTTTTTCTAAATATTTGCATGATTTTTAGATATGCCTCTACCATGCCTGCTTATAAGTAATTAATTAACATGTATTATATACATTTAAAAAAATAGAGTTCCAGGGACTTTGTAAACTCACTGATTACAAGTTAGAACTTGGTATAAGAAATGTTGGTCTATCTATAAAAAGATCAACGATTTTTAAATATATTCTTAAATTTGCATTACTAGTTAAAAAAGTGTACAGTGATTATGAAGAAAAGGTAAATAAACTGATAATAAGACTACTATTTACCTATTTTGCATGATACGTTTGGGTGACTTCTTATGTTACATAATTGCCCTCCTTTTTAAGACAGGGGCACTTATTATGTTTACATCTATCCTTGACCTTTTCATAATATTCACAGGTTAAGACACTTTGTCCATCACAATTGGAAGACAGTTTAATTTTTTAAAAGATATGAAATTTAATTTGAGAATTTGTAAACAAGATCCAAATGTTTTCAATGATTTCGTATAAACCTTAGTTAAAATCAGGGATTTTATAAAACCAATGATCAGTTCAGTGATTATAAAAAATCCCTGATTTTACTAATTCACTGTAAAATATATTAAGGTAACAATATTTTTGTGGTTTACCTTGATCTCATTTATCAGTTATACGCTTGAACTACATTGTACATTTGTGACATTTACTTTCATAAGTTGAACAACTAGTATAGACTGTCCCTGAATGTATACAGTGTAACTTTAAATGCACATTAAATTAGAAAAAAATGCTATTAATCATGTAATTGTGATATTAAATAAACATACTACTTACTTGCAACCTTTAATGAACTTGGCGTAATATGTCTATGCTCAACCTTTATATACTAAACGGATGTACTTCAACATTCAATCTAATGAACTTTCAACTTACTATTCATATCGCAATGTTGATTCACGGTAATATGTGAATTATGATATTGATAATAAAAACACATCTATCACCATTTTTACTGTAAGATTTAAAATTTTCTTTTAGTATTGTCTTTTTGCTCGTAGATACAAATTAAATTCAGTTTTTTCAGTTATTGATTTAAAATAAGATTATACTATTTTTTTAATATAGTGATGTTAAGTTGCTAATCAAGAGAAAGTTGACAAACACAGATCGTTTTATCCTTGATATCAATTTCCAGGTCACAAAGTCAGATTATAGGTCTTTATTATATATGGTTGAAATCATATCATCATACATGTAATAATAAATAATGAGAGGAGAGAAAACTCCCGTTAAATGTCAACTTACCCAATCTACCCAAAATGTATGTGTTACCACATGTCGCAATTAACAATTTAGAAAAAAAACATGTTATCGATATCTTACATTTGTCTTATACGGTGTTTGAAAAGAAATGAAAATTAGCCAGAAAATAAAATTAGAATATGACCTTGACCTTCAACCTTAACATCATTTTCTTTTTGTTTTGAACTGAGAATATTAAATCAAAAGACCCTATGTCTATATTTCTACTGGTTTACCAGTTTAACATGCATATTTTTGTTCATATACAAAAGGGGAAATAACTCTCACGTGGAATCCCTATATCACTTCGTTCAAAATATATGAAAACATCCTGGGGATTTAACGAGCAATTTGGTAAAAGAAATTTGTCGTAATCTTTTACTGTTACGAAGGAGTAGTATTGATAAGAAAAAAAGTGTTCGGGGAAACAACTCTTACAAAGTGTTCGGTTAAACAGGGTCAGTTTCGAAAATGCAATAACTTTTTGATATCATATACAAAAAACATAAGCGACATTTTTGAACAACAAAATAGCGAAAGATAAAATTAAGCAGGAAAAAAATATGAAGAATTGTTTTCCAAAGATATCTATATCAGTCGGGGCACTTAGCGAACTCCATAATATTATGGAATTGGCTAAATTCGACTGCTTTATGAAAATCCATAATATTATGAGATTAAATAATATTTCCAGTAATATTATGCGAGCCCATAATTTTGAATACTATTGAATCTCATAATTAAGCATGAAAAAAATAAAATTTGATATGCCCGAAAAACATTTTTTGTGCACTACTGACAAGTTCCGTAATTTATTAATCTTAGAATGCTATTTTTATGATCATCTATTGATTATATTCATCCGACAATTGTCGCCGTCATCACGTCTTATTTATAAATGCTTACGTCTCGACTGTCTTTTATCTGGAACAGTATTTTGTACAAGAAAGACAACTCGTGTCGTCTTATAACCCATATTTTTGCTAAATGAGTTATCGTTCCTTAAACAATGAATAAATCAACTTGTAGAAAATAAATGTAGAGAATAAGTGTGTCAGGTGACTTGGTTTACAATACATTAATTTCATCAGGGGAGAATGTTATAAAAAAATAGTACATATCCTTCAGAGTTCTTTTTAAATTATAAATGACTATATACACATTAGCTATAGAAACACATTACTTTCGCGTGTTTCTATGTCTTGATTTGACGAAATTTAATTAATGGTCAGATCCATTACTACCATCAGCCATTTCATTACATGGAATTGTTTCAAATTCAGTTTATGTTGCAGACCGTTTCAATGCTACTTATGTGTGTGTGTCTGTATATCGGGTAGGGTGGGTAATTCGATTAGTATAATACACATACAACGTATTTTTCCTGTCACCATCAAATTCGAAATGTTCTTTTCCAAATCCTTTGAACTTAGAATTTTCTTTGTAAATGAAATGTCTTTTTGTTGTCTGACATGTAAATAAATAATTATAACTTGGATTAAAAATCGAGACATCAAGACAGAAATAAGAAATTCACAACCTACAAACAAAGGCAGGTAGAAATAAGATATTCATTTTGATGTATTACAAATAAATATTTATTACGACGTCGGTCAATATTTGATGATAGATACACCTGAGTATTTATAACAGCACTATGATTGGTGTTTCTCTACTTCAAAATTAAGTTTATAATGGTTCTCGAGAACCACACAATTAATTTATATACAAGTATACACCAGAAGAGAAAAAAAACTGTAAAGATTAAACTGTTTCAATGCGAAGCAAAGGTCATGTAATACAATGTTATTTAGTTCAGCAGTATGATTAATTGATAAAAAACAGATGACATAATTTTCGTTTGATATTAAAAGCTATACACATTACAGAATGAACTTATAATGTTAATGTCTTGTTGAAATCAATGCACAACGTAGCTACTTATGTTATTGCAACCTGTCAATCTATAACGATCATCTATCATCTACATATTCCACAATTCATAACCATACTCTATTGATGTACTTATCGATTCTATTATATTAGTCCATTACTTCCAAAGCTGAGCAATGCACTGATTCGTTCATTTAAATAAGGCAGTCAATGCAAAAGTTTAGACACCATTCAAACTCTGGTTCATCGACATCTTTGAAAAACTTAAGCTAATGATCGAAGATATCTAGAGATCTAGCTAAATCTAACACACAATCGGGCATTATTGTCTGTGATACACAATCCATTCACCACCTCCTATATTTTTCTTCCTGTCAATATAATCTTCTTTGTACTAAACACTCAAATTATCCATAATTTTCCAAAAACGTTTGTATATCTCCTTTCTTATTCCTGAATTTTCTACTGATGGTTGTTGACCTTCTCCAATCCAAGGTGCGGATTCATTAGATACAGCTACACAGGGAGCTACCAAACAAAACGGACATTTTACATTTCCATTGTAATCTCCATGATTTGGATCCCTGTCTCCTCCATCCGGTCTGATACTATCCTGTGAATCACAGTTACGGCCTGCATATCCTGTAAACCTTTTTAAAGTTGACCTTGCTAGCTTTCGTTTACTTTTATCTTTTGACTGATATTCTTTTACTTCTGGAAAACAAAAAAAAATACCAAGATAGTGGTCACATGACTGAACAAGTGATCAAAAATATGTATCAAATTACTCCTGACATGTGGCAAGGCTGACCTTATTGTCACAGGAATTATACCAGATATATTTGTTTTGGAGTTCTTCACCAAATCTACATGGGGATTACTTTATTAATTACAAGATGTTCCATTCCTACATGTGTTGTGGAATTCTCAACATCCAATATGAGAGATTTTCAGATTTTTCGGGAATTGGCATTCCAAGTAAGCAATTTCGGACTATATGGTGAATCCGTTAAATACTTTAGGGATTTATCAATTAGCGATGCTATATCTGAAGAAAAGTTGAGGACTGTCCCATTTATCAATGTGACAAATGTCGATATCAATGACAATTCAGTAGATATCATGACGGATGCTCGTTACAATTCCGATATAACTGCCCTGAGTCAGCAAACACACAAAGTCTTAAGTTACCAATATATGACAAAAAGACAGGAACGAAGTTCACAAAAGCACGAATTGTACGGAACTAAAAAACTCTATGAGGATTTAGGTACACAAAATGTGACAGTGCGTTGTCACAGTCATGACAGGAATTCCTCGATAAGTTCTTTTATTGAAAAAGACAAACCTTGTGTAATTGACTGCCTTGATACATGGCATGCTGGAAAGGAAGTTAGAAAAGCAATCGGAAAAGTAGCTAAAGGACCAAAGAAAAATCATGGAATAACTTGGCACACAGAACTGGCTGGCAAAACTGCTGGGGTGAAGACCCATACTTATTGGGCAATAAAGAACTGTAATGGATCTGTTCAAAGATTCATTTCTTCATTGGGAAATATAGTGAACCATTACAAGAACAACCATGAAAGATGCCATCCAACATCAAGGTGCAGAACTGAACCCTACTATACCTTATCACAAACAATGATTCGAAGTGATGTGGCAGCAGTTCTCCCTGAGAAAGCAATAAAATCTGTATATATGTACAAACATCTACAGAAGTATATCCATTGTTTGAACACACATTATATTGAAAGCTTTCATAATACACTGTTGTTATATGTAGACAAAAGGACACACTATGGTGAATAAACATATGAAATCAGGACAGGTCTCGGAATTTTGGACTGGAACGAACACGTTGACCGCCCTGTTTTATCTGAAAAAGTCTTCCGGCGCGTTACACAGACACGCAACCGAACACCTGAAAGGGTTCTAAAACCCTAAACATACTCGTTTGTTTTACCACTTCGGGATATTTATTGTAACTTTCTATCAGGTGAGATAGATAGAGACATTATCTGTGATCGTGGTCAGGATGGTTGTCTTGAAGATGATATCCTTCAGGATTCTGACAAAAGTGATAATGAAGAATCAGACACCGAAAACTAACTGTGATAACTAATGTATGTGTATGTGTGTGAATATTATTTGTTTTCAATATATAAAGATATACAGTGATATGCATATTCATTTTTATTTGTATACACAGGTCATAGCTTCGTCAGCTGAGTTCCCCCATCCCAGTTATAGGATTGATACACAAGTTTTATTTTGATTCAGTTCACATATAACAATACACACATAAGCTCTTGATAGCATTTTACCAAATATCAATACCAAATACATGACATTAAAACACTTATTCTGATATTGTTTTCATTACCTCTGCTGAATTTGTACTATTATTTTGTTTTATCATTTTTTTATTTTATCATTCAGAATGGGATACAAAATATACATGTACAAAATAGAATTTTTTTGCAGCTAATTATTTATATTGCTACTTCCAGGTTCCAATAAAAATATCACTAGCACTAATCTATTTTCAAAATGCTCAAGCTGCATTACTTTACCTAATGATCTCTTATCTTGCTGGCTGTCATTGTAGTGGTCATAAATTCATAGATAAAATGGAATCACACTGAGAGTTTCAATACTACATGACTTGTTCTGAAAGTGGCGTACTTCGGGGTTTAAGAAGGCTTATTCTCTTTGGTAAAGTGCTGAACAAAGCATTTTTTCACGACAGCGACATACCATCCGTATATACATTGTACAAGACAATCCATGCACTTACATTACACCATAATAATTTTATGGTATCCCATAATCTAAGATATAATATTATGAAAATCAATAATATTATAAAATAGCATAATGCGTGAATTAATATTATGGGTGATCTATCAATTTTTGTCTCATAAGATAATCACTGGCGATGTTTTGAATTTGACATAAGTAAACATTCTTTAAAAATAAACCATTTATCCGTCATTTCTTTTATTTAAAAAAAAATCACAACTAAAAAACAGGCAAAGAATACCAAGACGACATAAAAACCCATCAGTCTAAAATAAACTGACTACGCTATGGCGTAAAAAGAATAAAAAAACACTCTGAAAACAGTACACATTACAGAAGAATCCAAAAACGTACACAATTCTTCTAATATCTATCAAAAAAAAAAAATATGCAATAGGTTCGTTATCACGATGTGTTCCATTTTTATATTTCATGCATTGTATTATGCATTTCCAAAATTTTTGGATTGCATAATATTAATTTACATGTTATGATATCGTATAATGCTTTTGATTCTCATGGTACAACTTATATAATGGGATACAGTAATATTAGTGCATGGAATGTCATGTACATTGGTACAAATAATCATCATAGATATTAAGCACACAAGTCATTCTAAAACCACGGTACACGTCTAGTACTTGTTTTGAAATATGGATCAAAATCAAATGAATATGATTACAAGGTCAAGCAGATACATATCAATTCGCAATAACTACATGTATTATGGTCTACCGCACGTCAACCGTCACGTACTTTTATATTCACGTTAGGCCGGCATACAATACTTGGTCACACCAAACAACAGCTTATATACTTTACTTGTCAATTCGAAAGTTAGCCAAAGTAAATTAAATTAAAAAAAAATAGAATTGCTCTTTAACAACGTCTTATCAATTTACATGTTTACTATAGATTACATTAAGATAAGATGTAAAGAATTTACGGTTTCGGGACAGCATAAATAAGTTTCGTATACATATGCATTTTAAGATCCAATGGCATACAATGCATATAAATATTGATTGGTGTGTTTCTATAAAATAGCTAGTTATTTAAACAACATGCTTTTTATTTATCATAAAGGAAATAGCATGTATAGGCGCAACTGTATTCTGGTTGATATTCGCACGAGTTACGGAGTAATATCTGCCAATTGATACGATATTCCCGCGCTTGTATGTCCTGACATCCAAAACATATATAACTAACTCGAATGTTTGCTTATAGCTAAGTTTTTATCCAATATATACAATATTTGCATTCATTTCGTATTACAATTTCACAGCATTGTTTTCGATGTTGACATTTCGCATGATAAAGACGAACTGTTCACGTCTGCAACATTAGACGGAAAATTTCACACTAAGTTAACCTGATTCCCAGAGATGATAAAAACAAAGTAATTAAATCGCCATCAGCAGCATTTGCAGACGACTATTATTTGAACTCTCAATGAGTAGACTGACCTACAGAAAGTGTTATAACATTTTGGAATCCCGTTAAGATTACTGTTTAACTTTCTACACTGTAAAAAACTATTTGGAAAAATACTGTTATTTTTAAACGAAAAGGCAACTTTGTTTCAAAATAATTCATATTGTACTAAACATTAACGATTAGATTAATTAAGTCTTCACGGAGAAGACTTCATAAGTATAATTTACTTGTGTCTAATCCATTTTGCTTTAATTCATCAAATAAAATAATAATGTTTAAACTAATTATTTAAACTTGAAAAATTATAAGTAAAATTTTAAAAACGAGTTCTTCTGTACTTGAATTCAATCATACTCCTTAAAACTATTAACTATTGTCTTCAGTCCATGCATAATTCAAAACTACTTAAGTTAAGATATCTAATCGGGTCCTACTAAAAAGCGCTCAGGAGCGCCCGGGTACAGAAAAAGCGCCCGGGAGAAATAAAAAGCGTCTGGGGAAGAAAAATAAGCGCCCGGGAAAAATATATAGAGACGAATGTTTCAATTTCAACAATAATATATGAATACTATTTCGAAAAGATAGTAATGGATCACAGTTTATGCTGAAGATTTATAAATTGTTAGACACCAACAGATACATTTTTCAAATTTCACAGATAAATATTAATTTTATAAAATTAAAAGAGTTACACATTATTTAAGAACGATAAAAGTAATTAAAAAAGTGTTCACCATGCAGTTGCGAATATTAGACCTCGGGCACTGATTTTTTTTAAAACTAACTAAACATACGTTTTGATCGAGGACAATATTGTTCATGATTCTTCTATATCCTAATATACAATTTGTAAATCTAAAATGTAAAAGTGCAACAACACTATCTACACACTTTAGATTTAGCATCGTTCATATCCCCATTTAGTCTTGTATTATTTTAATTTCAGTTTCGTGTGTACAATTTAAAAATTAGTATGGCGTTCATTATCACTGAACTAGTATATATTTGTTTAGGGGCCAGCTCAAGGACGCCACCGGGTGCGGGAATTTCTCACTACATTGAAGACCTGTTGGTGACCTTCTGCTGTTGTTTTTTTCTATGGTCGAGTTGTTGTCTCTTTGGCACATTCCCCATTTCCATTCTCAATTTTATGAAATGGACATGGTTCTTTTGTTAGACATGAACACATTAAAGATTTGAAATCGATGATTGTCGTCGTAGAAAATACTGCTGTTCATGTTTGACTGTTATCAGCAAATTAATTTTATTCGTATTGCTCTAAAGAAATGAAAACAAACGGAACATATAAATGTAATCGTTAGTTCACCTAAGATAAAAAAAAATACGTCATTGGAATGCGACTGCAATACACATTCTGAGGTCACACAGGTTCTTACAATACTCCTCATTATCAATTTACAAACGTAGGCAATCAGTTGGCGCAGTTTAAAAGCGATATCTGTATAGTATATAGATACAGCATAGCGATATATGTATGTCTGTATCTGTTTAGTAAGACATCCAATTGCAGGAAAAATGTTTGTATTTTCTAGCGTATGATTACAACAACTGTAGAATACACACGGTTACAAATAGGTAAAATAATGTTATGAAAAGACTGTATTATGTTATTTTTTTAAAGCAAAAATGCGGGAAAAAATCATTGCAAAGGAATGAAATCGTAAGATTGTACATGTTGTATATATATTTAAATGAATATGTGTATATATTTTCATTTTCTTACATAATATTTTCACTTCTTGTAAGCGTAAACTATTTACAAGCAGGTCATTTTGTTTTATTATTTTAACTAATATCCACTAAACATGTATGACTGTCATGTTGTGTACCAGAAAACACAGCACCTCGAGCTATCGATTGCATGGATGATTGAAACGAGGAACCTACAAATGTTTGATTGTGAAATGTAGCGGCAAAATGTGTTTGCCGATTGTTCATGTTGCTTGCATAAAAAGGGTAACCAAGCCACATGTTATTTTGTTGAATTAGCTGAGACTGTTACAATGTTTTTGGACAAGATTCAGTATTGTATCTAGTATTGCCTTCTGACTCGTATAACTGTCTAGCATTTATCTCTTCTCCTCGATATTTGTCAACATGTCGATAATCACTATAATCATAATTATTGTATTTTTTCATATTTGGGTTATTTTCATCTGTTTCGTCATAATCACAGATATTGCTCTGTTGATTTATATACTGATATTTATTAGTCTGATGTTCATCTTGAAAACCATGATTTTCGAATTGTCTGCGATTAGTGTCAGAAGAAAACTGATCAACATTATCAAGCGACGCATTTTGACTGCATGTTTCGTCCAACATGACCTTGGCGATTGTTTTATGTTGTTTTCGACGTAAACAATAATATAAATTCAAACATAATAGATGCAAAACGCAAGCCAGAGTCACCACGGCAAATAAACCAGGTGCCCAACGTTCGTGGTTTGAACATGCTCCTTCTAGCTTTATATACAGTAAACCCGGATCATCGCTATACCAAAGATATAACAAAATACTATTTTCTGTGTAATATAAAATGCAATAAACAGGAAAGAACTTCCTTCCATATTGTTCTTTCTTGTGGCATTTATAAAATTCTGACACAGAAAAGCAAACAATGTTGCCAATTATTCCTAAAATTAAATCAAGTTCTTCTTAGAATCTATTACAGTCCATCGTTCACAACATCCGTGTATGCATCCAAAAACAATTATACTGTATTCAGCAGTTACGAGTGCAATCAAACGAATTCGTGGTCCAATTTCAAACAAACGTGCCCATCAGTGAAAAATGTTAACCTTAAAGTTATTCTTTTTCATTATCGTTTTTATAACTCTATCTTTTAGTGCATTCAACGACCAAGTAAGTTCAAGGGCAGACGCAGTCATGCTCAAGTAACGAATGAGACATGTAACAAAGAGTAATTAATCGAAATGAACTGTTTCCATATTGTTTAGAGTTTAAAGGAATACTTTCTGCAGAATCCACAATAAATCGACTGTCATTGTTTGACGTGTAGAAATCATGAACATTTCTTCTACAAAACATTTGTAATTAACTTCTCATCTTCAGTCTTGACGTATCTCCGTATTTATCTATTCTTGTAGAACCACTTAACATCCCGTTTTTCGTGAATCTCAAAAGTTAAAAGAAGGACAACATTCTATTCCACAATCGACCGGAATGAGAATATGAACTTTTAGAATGAACCAAGATGATGTTTAATTTATATAATTACTGACTTAGTAGCGGTGTCCAAATGTACAGATGGGTGCAGTCCTAACCTGTACAGCAAGTTAACTTGATAACCAGTCATTTGGACTGGTCAAAGTTAACCTGTGACCAAATTTAGGACTGCTCTGACCAGTCCTAGGACAAAAATCTAGTTAACTTGAAAAGCGGACTTGGTCCTAGGACTGTTTTTATGTCTGCCAAAAAGTTAACTTCGAAACAGGTCCGCTATTGATATAAGTTAACTTCGAACCAGTCCTGCCGTAAAGTTAACATAAGTTAACTTCGAAACCAGTCCTGCCATAAATTAACATAAGTTAACTTCGAGACCAGTCCTGCCACAAAGTTAACATAAGTTGACTTTTGCTTTGACAAATCCGATCGAAACCAGACCTGTTCCCAAGTTAACTTTTGACTGGTCTACTCAACACTAAGTTAACTTGTAACCAGGACTGCTCTACATCAATTTTTTAAAAATATTTTTTAATATCTTTGTTTCGTAGTATATAAACATCGAAAATAAAGTAAAACTAATACTTCCGTTATATAAACAGGATTTAATACAAATATTTGAAAATAAAGTTCGCATAAAACGTTGCTTGAAACACAAATTTATCTGTGATCTGCCAATCTATAAATTAAAAAACGATCTTGGTTACAATGATAACGGGCACTGAATATATATTCCAATACCTATCAAATTCAACCATATTTGCACTTTATTTATATGTATATTTATGAAAGGATGTATTTTAGAGGAAAGCATCATTTTAACACATGACTACAAATTTTTGTTCGCATAAATTTAGGGTGCCAGCATGTCCTCCTTTTATTCAAAATATTGATGCATAAAAAAATTTAGTTATGTTTTGATACCTTATGCTGACTTGTACAACAAAATTATTTGACCGCGTTGACCAAAACTGACAATGTGTGCACTTTTATTTATAAATCTATATACCTGCATAGTAAATCAGCCATATTTTTTCAAATTTTTGTTCGCATAAATTTAGGTTCCAGCATGTCCTCCTTGTATTCAAAATTTTGATACGTAACAAAATTTCAGTAGTTTTGATACCTCATACTGACTTGTACAACAAAATTATTTGACTGAATCAACTAAAACTGACCATATGAGCACTTTAATTTGTAAATCTATATACCAGCATAGTAAATCAGCCATATTTGTTATGTCAGGATTCAATGTATATTACAATGGACAGCAATATTGCTATACAATAACAACAATTTTTTGTTTGCATCAATTTAGGGTGCCAGCATATGTCCTCCTTTTATTCAAAATATTGATACGTAACAAAATTTCAGTAGTTTTGATACCTCTTGCTGACTTGTGCAACACAATTATTTGACCGTGTTGACCAAAACTGACAATGTGTGCACTTTTTTTATAAATCTATATACCCGCATAGTTATTCAGCCATATTTTTTCAAATTTTTGTTCGCATAAATTTAGGGTACCAGCATGTCCTCCTTGTATTCAAAATTTTGATACGTAACAAAATTTCAGTAGTTTTGATACCTCATACTGACTTGTACAACAAAATTATTTGACTGAATCAACTAAAACTGACCATATGTGCACTTTAATTTGTAAATCTATATACCAGCATAGTAAATCAGCCATATTTGTTATGTCAGGATTCAATGTATATTACAATGGACAGCAATATTGCTATACAATAACAACAATATTTTGTTTGCATAAATTTAGGGTGCCAGCATATGTCCTCCTTTTATTCAAAATATTGATACGTAACAAAATTTCAGTAGTTTTGATACCTCTTGCTGACTTGTGCAACAAAATTATTTGACCGTGTTGACCAAAACTGACAATGTGTGCACTTTTTTTTATAAATCTATATACCCACATAGTAAATCAGCCATATTTTTTCAAATTTTTGTTCGCATAAATTTAGGGTGCCAGCATGTCCTCCTTTTATTCAAAATTTTGATACGTAACAAAATTTCAGTAGTTTTGATACCTCATATTGACTTGTACAACAAAATTATTTGACTACATCAACCAAAAATGACCATATGTACACTTGAATTTGTAAATCTATATACCAGCATAGTAAATCAGCCATATTTGTTATGTCAGGATTCAATGTATATTACAATGGACAACAGTATTGCTATACAATAACAACAATTTTTTGTTTGCATCAATTTAGGGTGCCAGCATATGTCCTCCTTTTATTCAAAATATTGATACGTAACAAAATTTCAGTAGTTTTGATACCTCTTGCTGACTTGTGCAACAAAATTATTTGACCGTGTTGACCAAAACTGACCATGTGAGCACTTTTATTCATAAATCTATATACCAGCATACTAAATTTTTCAAATTTTTGTTCGCATAAATTAAGGGTGCCAGCATGTCCTCCTTTTATTCAAAATTTTGATACGTAACAAAATTTCAGTAGTTTTGATACCTCATATTGACTTGTACAACAAAATTATTTGACTGCATCAACCAAAAATGACCATATGTACACTTTAATTTGTAAATCTATATACCAGCATAGTAAATCAGCTGTATTTGTTATGTCAGGATTCAATGTATATTACAATGGACAACAATATTGCTATACAATAACAACAATTTTTTGTTTGCATCAATTTAGGGTGCCAGTATATGTCCTCCTTTTATTCAAAATATTGATACGTAACAAAATTACAGTAGTTTTGATACCTCTTGCTGACTTGTCCGGCAAAATCATTTGACCGCATCAACTTAAACTGACCATATGTGCACTTTAATTTGTAAATCTATATACCTGCATAGTAAATCAGCCATATTTTCTATGTCAGGATTCAATGTATAATACAATGGACAGCAATATTGCAATACAATAACAACAAATTTGTGTTCGCATAAATTTAGGGTGCCAGCATGTCCTCCTTTAATTCAAAATATTGATACGTAACAAAATTTCAGTAGTTTTGATACTTCATGCTGACCATGCTGACTTGTACAACAAAATTATTTGACCGCATTGACCAAAACTGACCATATGTGCACTTTAATTTGTAAATCTATATACCATGTATACCCGCATAGTAAATAAGCCATATTTTTTATGCCAGGATTCAATGTATAATACAATGGACAGTAATATTGCAATATAATAACAACAAATGTTTGTTCGCATTAATTTTGGATGTCAGCATGTCCTCCTTTTATTCAAAATATTGATACGTAACAAAATTTCAGTAGATTTGATACCTCATGCTGACTTATACAACAAAATTATTTGACTGCATCGACCAAAAACTGACCTGCATGTGTGCACTTTAATTTAAAAATCTATATATATCCGCATAGTAAATCAGCCATATTTGTGATGCCTGGAATCAATGTATAAAATAAATGACCGCTGTTGGGATGGCGCCTAATTATCTTCTCCTGGCACTCCTGTGAACATGTTAGTAGGACGGCAAATGTAAGCAATAAGGAAAACAATTAATGCAATTTTTTTTCCGCATACATTGAGAATGTCAGCGTTTCATCTCTGTATTCATAATATTGAACAGTCACTAGGGTGTGTAAAACGAAACTATTAGGCCGCATCATCCAAGTACATGTACCAACACATGAACACTGACATGTCTGAATTCATTTGTGATTTTTAATAAAAAATGTATTTGAGGTTCTCTTCTGGTAATAGTATACTGTTAATCTATTATGTCGGTTGATTGATTTTGTTTGTAGTTAAACGTCAAGTGACAACTATTTCATTCATGTGCACAAATCTCTCGACAAATCTGACGAATTTGACAAGTTGTTGGTAGTTTTACCACATCGTACATATCCGGACACTGTACAACTGTACAATTTTCGTTAGAATATTCTGCGGAAAAAGAATAGTAAATCCAATCCAAATAAGTAGAATAACAATGAAATATCCATGTATGTATAAATGCGTAAAGTAAAAATTATGAAGGGACAGGTAAAAAACGGGGAACGAAGTAACGTCGACAAAGATGTTGATATCCCATGATATACGAATGTTGTTCCGATGCGTTGGATAACCCCAATTTCTATCCGCCTTCTAATTAAAAAATATGATAGCTCTATGTAATTGACTATTGTTTATAAGAATATATAAAAATAAAAAAAAGAAAGAATTGTGTTGTTATTGATAATGTCTAGTAGAGTATAGCGAGTAAAGAAATTTGCTTTCTTGGGAAGAACAATGCGAATGTTGTTTAGACATATTTTAATAAAGCTCAAGTCTGATATGAAAAGTCGCAAAACGATAACATTTCATAAGCAGACATGTCCCCAGGTCTGGTCAATAGCAGACTTGTCCACAGGTCTGGTCAGAAGCAGACCTGTCCACAGGTCTGGTCAGAAGCAGACCTGTCCACATGTCTGGTCAGGAGCAGACCTGTCCACAGGTCTGGTCAGGAGCAGACCTGTCCACAGGTCTGGTCTGGGACAGACCTGTCCTCAGGACTGGTCAAAAACAGACTTGTCCACAGGTCTGGTCTGATACAGACCCGTCGATAGGTCTGCAGCAGTCATAAAATAGCGGACCGTAGGTCTGGTCCACCGCAGACGAAGTTAACTTGCTGGTCTGCTTAAAAATTCTCAAGTTAACTTAAAAAGCAGTCAACAAGTTAGCTCTAGGTTAACTTTTGTCAAGGTTAGGACGGCACCCATCTGTATGTCTATTATTGACAGGTATTTTTTCACTGTTGATTGTGGAGCTGACTTTAAATTAGCTTCAGGAGCAAGCAGCTGAGCATACCGTTAAGAACAAAGTATTCTGGAAGAATTAACAACTACTAAAAAACTATTCACTGAACAACTAATGTATCTATTTTATAAAAAAATATAAATATTTACCTCTGTACTCTTTATTACAAACTAAGTATTCATAAATATGCGTGATAACTTTATTAGACTGTCTGTTTTCGTGTATGAATTGTTTTACATTATTCATTGTTGGCCTTTTTTAAGTTTACTGCTTGTTGGGGGATTCCATTTAATCATAAATGTGTAATTTTGTTTTAGAATTTACTTTCCAAGAAAAAACGGACGGAATAGAAGACACCTTGGTATTTTTCTACACTTGCCAGGATAATGGTTGAAAACCGAGAGTTGAGTGATAAAGCGTAAGGTTCTAGGACTGAATTTGATGCCTAATTTTTTATTGTGGTTGTCTTTTCCCTTGACTTGTAAATGATGCATTAGTAGTTGATACTATCTCCTTCGTTTCTTCTAAAAGAGGGACGAAAGATACCAAAGGGACAGTCAAACTCATAAATCTAAAACAAACTGACAACGCCATGGCTAAAAATGAAAAAAACAAACAAACAACAGCACACACGACACAACATAGAAAATTAAAAAATAAACAACACGAACCCCACCAAAAAACTAGGGGTGATCTCAGGTGCTCCGGAAGGGTAAGCAGATCCTGCTCCACATGCGGCACCCGTCGTGTTGTTTATGTGATTACAAATCCGGTAAAAAGTCTAATTCGGTAGGTCACATTCAGGAAAGGGAAGGGGATTGTAGTTACGACGTAAGGAACATATCCGATATCATCTGTGATACGGTTATTCCATAACGGTCAACCAACTCGTGATGGCGTCCGTAAAATTTACGAAGGGATGATTTCAACTTCACCATTTGGAACTCTTGGTTTAATAACTTCCGTGTGAGCAGCAATCCTCTATCAAGAAAATCATGATAGGAAATGCAAGCACGGGAATATCGTATCAATTGGGAGATATATACCCCGTATGCAGGTGCTGCTGGAATGTTGCTACTTAGAAATGGAAAATTCACAATTGGAAAGCTGAAATCATCTCTTTTGTCGTAAAGTTTTGTTTTCAACCGACCCTCATTGTCAATTTTTAGATGTAAGTCAAGATATGAGGCCGACGTAACTGTATCTGTAGTATCCTTTATCTCTAGCTCGATTGGATAGATGCGTTCCACATAGTCACCAAATTTTGAATTATTTAGTGAAAGAACATCATCTATATAGCGAAAAGTAGAGTTAAAGGATAGTGCTAACTTCTTATCTTTCTTCCTAAGAAGTTCCTGCATGAAGTCAGCCTCATAATAATAAAGAAACAAGTCGGCAAGTAAAGGGGCACAGTTTGTTCCCATTGGAATGCCGACAGTCTGTTGAAAAACTTTTTATACAATGTATGAATATAAATCATGTCCTTAAATGTTAAAATGCGTTTTTTCAACATACAAATAGTCATAATAGTCATATTATGTATAATATATGTAATAGTTATTAAAATATTAATAACCTAAAATTTTACACTATGAAGTGTATTTCATTCAAAACTACGGTTTCCAAATAATGTATCGTAGAGTCCATTCGGGTTATATTTGAATCAATTGGTAAGAAAAGCAGCATGATTGTTCTTGTTTTATTTTTTTTATTTATTTGGTTCTGATTCTATTGTTGGGCTTTTTAACTTTATACTTTATATTTTATTGTAGTGCTGATTTCTGTTCTAAATTTCTGTTACTTTGATATTTTCCTATTTTGTCTCTTTGAATGTTCAATTATCATGTTGATGGAAGATGTGTGACTATATAAGGACTAAAATAATAAATAAAAAACAATAGGAGTACATCTGCTCTTACAAGTAGCAACAAAGTAAACATTCTGGTCAGGATCTTAGAATTTTTTGCATATTACATGTCATTTAAAAATTCTGCTATGAAGCAGACCATGAGTGCGAGTTACGTTTCTTATGTCTTATGTAAACCCTTGATATAAAAAATAAAGATATAAACTACGAAGCAGTACGAAATGTGGGAATTTGAATCGAAAGTAAAGAAAAAACCAAACAAACAAAGCACAACGGATTTTATTGTGGAGTATAATTTCGATTGGAAAGGCAGTCTTGAGCGACAATAAATTAATGATTTACGTTGCAAAGTCTCACAATTCGTTATCAATGAGTTGTAGCCAAATATGTGTTATGCAAGCTGATTTATTATCAAGTTATCGTAGATTTAGAATTGTGCAAGTAATTAAAATCTAATCAATCTTTTTGACAACTCGGTTATTTCTTAATTTTAGTTTCTTGTGTATAATTCGGAGTTTAGTATGACGTCCATTATCACTGTACTAGTATACATATTTTTTAGGGGCCAGTTGAAGGACACCTACGGGTGCGTGAACTCTCGTTACATTAAAGACCCATTGGTGGTCTTCGGCTGTTGTCTGCTCTATGGTCGGGTTGTTGTCGCTTTGACACATTCCCAATTTCCTTTCTCAATTTTATTTATATAATCTGAATATCAGAAAGTTATTATTATGCTCGAAACAGTGTATACATGTATAACTAATTGGTATAAATTGTCCATATGTTTACAAGACTTTGACATTAAAGTGTTTAATTGGTTTGGTGTATTTTAAAGATTTCTGTCAGCATTAGTTTATTATAGAATCTTTCCACTGTTGTTTACTTTTTCTGTCAACATCTTTTTCGTAATCATGTGATGAATTTGAAAAAAAAGTACATACAGTTGAGTACAATTGATTCTTTGTCAACTTTTATCATAACGTCATTATTGGATTACAAATACTTTGGTTTAAATCTTCACCGAAGATACATATACTGTCTAAGTGAGCATATAGTCCAGACTAGATTGTCACTGTTAATGTTATTGCATCGGTTTAATTTTCCCAGCCTTCCACGATTTTATGTAACTGAATGACCATGATACCAAGTCATTTCCAAACTACCGATTTCAGAGTTTGTTTTTAGCATTTCATGTATGAATGTTTTAAATACAAAAGAGGATGTGATATGATTTTCAATGAGACAATTATCCACAAGTCTACTTTGGTAGCTTTTGATTGTTGTATTTAAAAAAAATTACAAGTAACTGCATACATTGAAGTCTGTTGTAGTCAAACTTGTTTATTGTAAAACATTCATTATCATAATCATTTGTTTGCAAAAAAAAATGGTTGGCACTGTAACTGCAATTATAAATGCTGGAATAGCATCCAACATAATTCTATGAGTTGTCTCACATACTCTAGTGAATTATAGAATGAGAGAAACAATTATAATGTCAATATACATGATTTTTGAACGTTGTGTGATTAGTGACTTAAATTATTATGTTATATATTTTCGTAATATTTGAATTGATAATTTTATAGAGAAGGAATGCTGTCAAAATAGTATCATAATTAATATTAATAATCTGTTTTTCTTTTTCAATGCCTCATGTTTGTATTGTTTAATGTCTTTCATATTGTCATTTATATGTCTGTCTGTTTGTTTGTTTGTGATTTTTTATTGGTTTGTTCATTTATGAACAATCCTATCGTTTGGATTTTAAACTTATAAAATTCTTATTCTTTTTTTTTCTTATGCTCATATCCTATTTCTAAATGTACCAGATTTGTTCAAAAGCACAACTAAAATAAAGCGAACGGGTTATATTATCTTAAATTGAAACAGTGCATAGTTTTGTTTTCAGTTCTATTTACAAAAGCTATGACACGGAAGAAAAGATGACATTGCTGGCGACGTCAAGAGTCGAAACATAAGGAAACTATGTATCGTATGACGATTGATTGATGAGTGCATATCATATTTTGAATACTTATTCCAATATATATTCAAATTCAAATAAGGTATAACTGACTTAGATATGTGAATTGGAGAAGGAGGTCTTACGGTGTCTTGTATTACGTTTAGTAAATTTCCGTCAGGATTCTACATCATCAGTCTTATCGCCGCCATTACGCTAACTAACTGATACAAAGGCATCAATCGTGGTGGTGACGCACTGTTATTTAAGCACTTGATGATCGATTTTGATGAGATCTGTTATATCTTTTCAAAAGTGAGAAAAGTTACCGTCCATATCTGACATTATAGTTATTACTAAGTTGAGCATTATTGTTAATCGAGAGATTTTTTACTATTTAGATGTTGATCTATTTTGTATGGCATTGTTGGCGTCTCATAGAATCATGCAAACTTTTTGGAATCCCTAAAATACAACAACAAGTACGTAAAGCCCATACCATTTGTGGTTTGAGTATATTACTCCAACAATTAAATCAAGTAATGCCTGATAATCGTAATACCACCGGACTTAACATGTCTCACAAACTCGACTTTAACAGTCATAATTCAAACAAAACGTGGACTTTAATATTGCTTTTTTCTTCTCAAGGACTCCCCCTACAGGTATGCTTGTAAATTATTCATGAACAGGTATGACAGTAAAACGACAACAAAACATACAAAAAGAAAAAAGTAAATTACACAGATAAACAAAGAGGGACCAGTACTTACAGGAAAAAATGCGGAGAAGCAAGAAATCTCTACTCAATTCAAGAACAAATTATCTTGCTTGTTCATTTCATTGTTTATAAATCTGGACTTGCAAGCCCTATTTGTAATAGTAATAAAAGTGTCATTTTTATTTTCTGAGAACTTGGTTGTTTCCTTTTTTAATGCAATGCTATTCTTTTGTCGATCCACTGACAATAAATATTTAAACCACCGGTCGATTCAACTGCTGGTAGACGTTTCGTCCCCGACGGTATCATCAGCCTAATAATCAGTACGTTAATGTTCACATGAAAGTCAATTATGTGGTAATTTTTATAAAGTTACTGTTACAAAACTTTGCATTTTTAATAAAAAACCTAAGAATTTTCTTATCCCAGGAATAGATTACCGTTGCCGTATTTAACACAATTTTTTGGAATCATGGGTCCTTAATGCTCTTTTATTTTGTCTGTTATTTTAATCTGAGGGGCATTAATGAGTCTTATATAAACAAAAGGAGCGTCTGGCGTACTAAATTATAATCCTGGTACCTTTGATAACTAATACATTTGAAAGCTCGGCAATAATCAATAATTTGTACAGGTTCCCTTATGTCTATTTCATTTCATTTGTTGACGTTGAATGAATAAGGCCACGAGTTGGTTATCTTCGGTTGAATAATTTCACAGCTTCTCATGATTTTTATAAAACTGGGTCGATTTCTCTGCTGGTGGACTATAAGCCCCTGATTTTATCATCTGCTCGGTAGTCAGTACTTCGGTATTTCCACGATTTATTACAAAATTTGTAAAGAGTAGTCTTGAAATGTTATTGAAACTGAGGATTCAACTATGGCTACAAAGTTTATCTTTTTTGCATTTGGCTTCTTTTTAGAGTATATTTTTATAAAAGAGAGCTCTTCAACTGTTTCGGCTTTGAGCGTTCAAAAGGTATTTCGACAAAATCACTTTGAATTAATAACGACATTGTTTAATTTTATGTGATCCTGTTTTTATAAAAGTTAGTTAACAATTGAATGCTATACGGTGATACATATGGTTATATTTATTTAGTTATTCTCTCGTTGAAATTTGTCTAATTTTACAGTCGTAAATTAACGGCAGTTTATAGTTATGACCTCATAAATGATTTTACAAAAATCTCTCAACAAAATCTTTGTATTATCAATCGCGCATGTCGTTTGCTGATAAAACAAATAATACAGCATTTAGTTTAAACATGTGAATTAGCTCATGAAGAATTTGAAATAATCATTCACGAACCAAGTTATGCTTATTACTTGGTTTGTAGTTAGAGGAGCAATAACAGGGTTCAAAGTATACCCTCCAGTATCACTAACCTATTTTGTTGGTCGGATCCATGTTCTTTTGATTGTGATTTCTTAAGTGTTATTTACCTTTTGCTTTTGTTTTTGGCATTGCATTGTCCATTTGTTTTTCAATTTATGAAATTAACCATTCATTTGGTATCATCCGACTTTATGTTAAACTTTAAATTTTCATAATGAGAGTTTGAACTCGCAAAGAAAAAATATGTAAATAAAATAAACAAATTGTGTGCATATATTTATTTGTCTACATGATAAGATTGAAATATGACGTCTTTTCCCTAAAACACAGATTTATTTGTGTAGTTTCTTTCGAAATATTACTTGTATCAATATCCACTAAACATGGTGTTGTTGTAACCATCATACTGGCCAATGTTAATGTTTGTACTTTGAGTCATTGATTGCATTGAAGATTGAAATGAGGAATTGCCAAGACCGACATTCCCTACGAAGAATTGATTGTGATATCTCGACGCAAAATGTGTTTGTTGATTGTTTACATTTACAGGCCAACCCATATGCATTTGTTGATTATGATACATTCCACTGTGGGAATACCGATTACTTAAGTGCTCCAACTGATTTGTGTTATTTCTCCATCGATGGTTTTCTTCTAACTGGTGTGACTGCATAGCGTGTTCCCGTTCATCTGGATAATGATCATCACGCTGATGCGTTCTCCCATATCCTTGTAGTTGTTGGAAATTTGATCGTCTATCTCGGAACCCATAGTTATCATCTGGTTGACCGTAGATATAATCAGGTGTCTGGCGTCCATCTTGAAACCCATGATTATCATTGTTTTGATCCATGTGTGTATGATAAATATTGTCCAATTCGTTATGATGTCCACATGGTTGACGTCTCGACGATTCATGCGAAATATTATGATGTCTCGTTAAACCTTGATTATTGTGTATGTCATTAGAACACGATATAGACGAAATAGAAGATGAACTTTCGGATGACCCAGTTTGACTTTCTGTATCATCAGCTGTGTCGACAGCTTTAGATTGTTGTTGTTTTCTACGTAATCGATAGTAGAAAAAAAGAAATGAAAGCTGAAAAATGAATCCCAAAATGACAACAACAAATATGTAAGGTGCATACCATGCATGATTTGAGCATGATCGTCCAATCTTTAACTCGAGTAGTGCCTGATCATCGCTGTACCACAGAAACAATAATACAGCATTTTCGGCATAATATATAACATAATACCATCCGAAACATTTCCCACCACATTGGTCTTGCTTGTGACACTTATAAACATCTGACACAGAAAAGCAAAATATGTTACCTATCACTCCCAATAAAAGATCCGGTTCCTCTAAAAATCGGAATTTTTCGTCGTCACACCATCTTTCACAAGCACCGTATACTACACCAAAAAGTAATCGATAGAAAATAAAGTACACAGCAATCATGTCATATTCAGCGGCCAAGAGTGCAATTAAGATAATGCGTGGTACTATTTCAGCAAACCGTGATACCCAGTGAATGAATTTGATTAAATAGCTGTCTTCTTCGTTCTTTTTTGTTTTTCGATATTGATGTTTGAAGGCATTTAAAGACCAAGCCAGTCCAAGAGAAGATGCAGCTATACTAAGATAACGAAGAATCTCTGTAAAATAAGGTTATAATGTATTATCTTTCTCACAATTCATTGGAGAGAACAAATATATTGAATTAAAATTAATTACATGTGTACATACATGTATAACTAACATACACAGCTGACATTTTGACGAGCAAGACAAAATCATAACACATACAAACCAAATGTAACGTTTTTGATCAGCCTTATAAAGTGAAATTTTTGAAATGTGTTTGATTGGCATCTGTTACTAAACAAAAAAAAAGTAAATATGGTCTGAGAAACTTAAATATATATTCACTATTTCAGCTTCGTGGCAAACCTTCGAAATACATCCAGGTCTTGGTTAAATGATCTTACGCAGAATTTACAATGTACGGTTTTATCATCAAGAAAGTCGTGCAATCAAAATTTACACTGGTAAATAAGGGCATCGAAAGTAACAGACATTAAGCCTTCCAATACACCTATTTGTGAACTCTAAAGTGTTTTGGTCAGAAGAGCGTGACAGTCAGATTCGGTAGGGTGTTTAACAGATCTTTCAGTTGTTGCAGCAACTCTTAACATGATTTAGACATTTTCTTATAATAAAAAAAAATAATGTTTCGGGTAATTTAAACTTACAAAAGCAAAACAGTGTACAAATAACGTAATTTCACGTTGATTAACACATATTAATCAAACTTTAGCTAAAAAAAAACAACATAAAAGATAAGAATAGGAGTGTTCATGCACATATTACTCTATAACGTTAGAGTTCAACGATTTATACTTGCAATATATTGTGATATATCACAAGAGTATTTTTATTACTTGAAAGAATTGACTGATTAAGGTGGTATGGGAATTTAAGATAGAAATGATAGAATTTGTTCGTACTTTGCCGAAACGTAATATCTACATGATGTATTGATATATGATCAGAATTGTAATAAAAATGATAGGTCATTGTGCATTTTCTCAAGATACAGGTTGTGACAAAATGATATATTTTGTAGGGATTATACAGGAAAAAACACCATTTTGTGATTTGAAACTAAACAAAAGAATAGAATTGTAAAATGAATTAGGAAAAGATAGCTTTCAGAAAATGCTTTGGGAATATCAAAAGAAAACATAGGGTCACCGTTGGTTTTTCCCGACTAAAATACAATATAGGAACATTCCATGTAGAATCCTTCAGAAAATACACTATTTTAGAGTTACTTCTCCAAAAAAAATTCCAATTTAAAAACACTTAAAAACAACCAAAAATAATCAACACTTATATTATAATTTATAATCTATATTCTTATAAATTGGTTCTTTGAAATGAAAGTTCATATTGAATATCTGCATTCCTGAATAAAATTTTGCTAACTTGATAGAAAAACTAGACCGTAGGTTTTATGTTTTTTACAATCCACGATGGCGGAAAACACCCATCTTAAATACTGGATCAAACATTGCTTGGTATTCCTTTTAGAATGTTTTCAGCTCATGACTCTAGCAGTCTTGTAAGGTGCTTATATTTGGAGCGAATTGAATGAAATAAATTTGTATGAATGCTTCATTTTATTTCTTGTTTTTTTTTAATTGTAATACATTGAATAATTTCTTACGTGTGTTGATAGTGTCCATATGCGTGTCAACAATTAACAAATATATTTGTATTGTTAGCTGTGGCGCGGACTCTAGTGTTGCTTCAACCAGAGCCAGGTAAGATATATAATAAACAAATAGGTCATATTTGTTATCTGATTTCCCACGTGCAAGGACCTGAGCATATCTACAAATATACAGTGTATAATGATTATAAAAAAGTGTGGTTGAAGATTTATATATAACACAACATTTCAAATATGTTATGCAATGTCAATGCAGTGATGTTGGTGTGGTTAAAACCTCAACAAAAGGAGATGTCAGGGATTGTAAATAAACTTGAGGGCAGATATATTGCAAACAAAATAACGTGTTTATTGTATTTTTATATATTGCAGAGTGCCTATCATGTAAACACGTATTCCATTGACAAAAGAAACATTCAAAAATGATTATAATTTGGTTTGAATATATAGAAATTAACAGTGTACTGACTCGACATATCAACGATATAAGGATGGGTATTGGCAACGGGTTATTGCGATGGTATGCCGGTCATTTTGTCACGTGTCAGGCCAAATCCTGATATTGTTGAAATGCCAAGTCAAAATACATTCTTACTGTCTTAATACTGCAATCTAGAAAAAAAATCAATCGTTGTTGACTGTGTTATTGTTATTTACATGTATATGATTTAAATATTGAGGAACATCCCCCTTTAAAAAGGCTTCACATCTGGCGGAAAAATACATAACACAATTAAATGTACATGTTTTGTTTAAACCAATCGTAAGGACTTAAATATCAACAATAAGTATAAAACATAATGATTCATAGGTTTTAAACCAAATATAATAACAAGTGAAATATGTTTTTCTGACATTTGCAAACGAAATAAGTTTGGGTCGTTCCACGCTACAGGTTGAGGCGGTCGTCATGAATATTTACATATAGTTGCGGCTTTAGTATTTAAAACTAGAGGCTCTAAAGAGCCTGTATCGCTCACCTTGGTCTATGTGAATACTTAACAAAGGACACAGATGGATTCATAACAAAATTGTGTTTTTGTGATGGTGATATGTTTGTAGATCTTACTTTACTGAACATTCTTGCTGCTTGCAATTATCGCTATAATGAACTTGGCCCAGTAGTTACAGTAGATAATGTTAGTAAAAATATACAAATTTTAAATTGTTAAAATTGACTATAAAGGGCAATAACTCCATAAGGGGTCAATTGACCTTTTTGGTCATGATGACTTATTTAGGTTTTACTTTGCTGTACATTATTACTGTTTATAGTTTATCTCTATCTTGAATATTTAATATTCAAGTTAATAACCAAAAAAATGCAAAATTTCCTTAATATTACCAATTCAAGGGCAGCAACCCAACAATGGGTTGTCCGATTCATCTGCAAATTTCAGGGCAGATAGATATTGACCTAATAAACCATTAAACCTCATGTCAGATTTGCTCTAAATGCTTTGGTTTTTGAGTTATAAGCTAAAAACTGATTTTATCCCTATGTTCTATTTTTAGCCATAGTGGCCATATTGGTTGGTTGGCCGGGTCACCGGACATAATTTTTAAACTAGATTTCCCAATGATGATTGTGGCCAAATTTGGTTCAATTTGGCTCAGAGGAGAAGATTTCTGTAAAAGATGACTAAGATTTACGGAAAATGGTTAAACATTGACTATAAAGGGCAATAACTCCTAAAGGGGTCAATTGACCATTTCGGTCATGATGACTTATTTGTAAATCTTACTTTGCTGAACATTTTTGCTGTTTACAGTTTATCTTTATCTATAATAATATTCATGATAAAAACCAAAAACAGCAAAATTTCCTTAAAATAGCCAATTCAGAGGCAGCAACCTAACATTGGGTTGTCTGATTCATCTGAAAATTTTAGGGCAGATAAATCTTGACCTGATAAACCATTTAACCTTGTCAGATTTGCTCTAAATGCTTTGGTTTTTGAGTAATAAGCAAAAAACTGATTTTACCCCTATGTTCTATTTTTAGCCATGGTGGCCATCTTGGTCGGTTGGCCGGATCACCGGACACAATTTTTAAACTAAATACCCTAATAATAATTTTGGCCATGTTTGGTCAAATTTGGCCCGGTAGTTTCAGAGGAGAAGATTTTTGTAAAAGTTTACGGAACACGATGGACGACGGACGCCAAGTGATGAGAAAAGCTCATTTGGCCCTTTGAGCCAGGTGAGCTAAAAAATAAAATGAGGAAAAGTGATATTAGGTGAGTAACTATATATAAAATAGACACAAATAAAATCACAAAAATACTGAACTTCGAGTAAAATTTAAACCAAAAAGTCCCTAATCAAATGGCGAAACCAAATGATAAAACACATCAAACGAATGAACAACAACTGTCATGTTGCTGACTTACTACAAGCATTTTCTATTGTTGAACATGGTGGATTGCACCTGGTTTTATAAACGCTAAATTTCTCACTTGCATGACAGTGGCATCACAAATACAGTCAACGCATTTTGAATGCTCAATTATAACGAGTGCAGTATAAATACATATACATTTCATCGGTTTGGATGAACAACAAAAAACAAAAAAATAAAACCACGAGAAACATCCTCTCCGAGAAGGCAATAAGAGATTTAGATTTTCCTAACTGTTTTAAAATAATAAAAAGGAAAGGGAGGTGACTTTGCGTTACGTTACATATAAAAACCATAGAATTTAATACATTTTGAAGGTAGTAATTAAAAAAAGTTAAACATGGTTATTTCGTAGATAAGTAAATATGAAAAAAAAAACATGATTCGTGTTGAAGTACGTACGTGAATGTTGGCATTAAGGCTGCAAACGGACTAAAAACGAGTACCAATGCCAAGCCAAACATTTGAAAGCATAGTTGTTGTTTCCATGTTAGATTATGATAGCCACAATCAAACTTGTTGTGCTGCTTTGCAAAGAACAAAAACGCTAGGAAGAGAACTGGTGCAAATGTAAAACCAACAATCAGCACAAACTTTGAAGTTTGTCCAATTGATATATAATGAAGGAACAGGAACACATCAGACAGAGTGTCAAACAAGTAAAAAACATATGTTATCAAAGTCAGTACGACATGGATAGTTCCCTTCATGCACGAATCATGATACGGTTGGTTTCCAGAACAGCACATTCGGTAGGCAGCTGCATATAGAATAATAAGCCCAACCATAGCCAAAATTGCAGTAACCATAATTATTATTTTGAACGTTTCACTCATCGGAGACAGTATATCTGAAAAAATAATTTAAGTTAACATTCATAGATAATGATCTTTTTATGATTTGCACATTTTTTTTCATATTTTTTTTCCCCTTTAGTTAAAAAAACATGCAAAATATAACATTAATACTAAGATTAACAAGTACATGTCGATGAGGAAGTTAAAATTGATAAAACACATAATTCTATGAATATATAGATACTGATTACATATATTTATTTCATAAACAAACAGATAGATTGATGATAATAAGGTAGATAAGTATGTATGTCTGTGCGTACTGTACAGGTTTCGATAAAATTAACATGCATAAAATCGACAACAGAAACAATGATTAAATATTTTATCTTTTTCTTACTTTAAGATATCTGTCATGCAATTATTTTCTGTTTTAGTACAATTGCATTTTCAGATACCTTCAACATTTAAATTAACTACATATATATATAAAGATATGGTATGAGTGTGGCACAACTCTCCATCAAGTCTCAATTTATAAAAGTAAACTATTATAGTACAAAGTACAGTCTTCAACACGTAATTTTAGCTCACACCGAACAGCAAGCTATAACAAAACGATAAATGATAAACACTTATGAACCTTATCTTAAAACGTCAACTACTGAACCTAAGATTCCTGACTTAAAAATAGCAAAAACAATTGTAGCGGGTTTAACCATTTTTACAGGTACTTAAATCCAACCTTATCTGAAACAATAGTGTAACATCACAACAGAGAAATAGACACTATAAAATATCAAACTAGAGGCTCTAAAGAGCCTTTGTCGCTCACCTTGGTCCATGTGCATGTCATTAATAAAGTACACAGATGGATTAATGACAAAATTGTGCTTTGGGAATGGGGATGTGTTTGTAGATCTTACATTACTGAACATTCATGCTGCTTACAATTATCTCTATATTGAATGACCTTAATCGAACGAACAAATGTATCCTGTCAGATTTGCTCTAAATGCTTTAATTTATGAGATATGAGCCAAAAACTGTATTTTATCCATTGTTTTATTTATAGCCTAGTTGGCCATCTTGGATTGCAGGCGAGGTCATTAGACACATTTTTCAACTAGATACCCTAATGATGATTGAGGACAAGTTTGGTTAAATTAACAATTGAATTAAAACATTACAAAAATTAACGATAAATTGTTAAAAATTGACTATAAAGGGCAATAACTCCTTCAGGGGTCGACTGACCATTTTGGTCATTTAATTTTTTTTATAGATCTTACTTTGCTAAACAGCATTGCTGTTTACAGTTTATCTCTATCTATAATACTATTCAAGATAATAACTAAAAACGGCAAAATTGTCTTAAAGTTATGTGAAACGATTAACCGGTGAAAAATAATGTTATTCACATTCTTGAACCAATGCATACATAGATCACAAACTTCTGTGTACGATTTTATCATTTTTTTCGCATTAATTTCGTAAAAAATCGTCAATTTCATTTTAAATCGGTCAGTGCTGTTGTGAAAATATGGTAGGTAATTAAAGTTCGTGTTTTGAAGCCGAAGTTTAACGATGGTCACCTGTATGTCAACAATCAACAAAAAACATGGGTATTTAGCACGTGTTTAACATCTACATGTATAATTAGATAAAAGCTTATTTCAGTGACAGACCCATGCGTATTGCGATCACCGGATTTCACTTTGCATACGGAATATATATCCGGCGAATTGCTTCCTGGAAGCAAGCAGTTAAAAAAATTTAACTTCTTCTGAGTGTGGACAAATTAAAGAATTTTCTTCAGAAAAAAGTATATGTATACATCATGGACACAAGTTCAATAATGAAAACTATCCATTTTGTAATTAAAAAAAACATATGCGTCATTTTTTTTAATTTGAGGTGTCATATGACTTTAAAATTACAAATTCAGGGGCAGCAACCCAATAACGGGTTTTCCAATTCATCTTAACATTTCTGGCCATTTGAATCTTGATCTGATAAACAGTTTTGCCGTGTGTCAGATTTTCTCTAAATGCTTTTGTTTCAGAGATATTAGCCAAAATCTACATTTTACCCTTATTTCTATTTTGAGCCTTGGCGGCCATCTTGGTTGGTTGGTCGGGTCACTGGACATATTTTTTTTTATACTAGATACCCCAATGATGATTGTGACCAAGTTTGGTTACATGTGGCCTAGTAGCTTCAGAGGGGAAGATTTTTGTAAAAAATAACGACGACCGATGACGACGGACGACGGACGCTAAGTGATGACAAAAGCTCAGTTGGCCCTTTTGGCCAGGTGAGCTTAAAAGATGGTTTAATTCAATCAAAATAAATATTTCCAAAAGTGAACATACAGCTAACGAATAAATATGACATACACACCTGGTGTTGTTGTCGTCTCAAAAATCCAATACGGTGTAGCAATATTGCTATACATGAGTGATGTACTAGTTTTACTACAGTTACGATGCCATGATTTTGTACTTGAATGCAAATAAGACTTCGTCGCCATTATGGTCATATCTGAAAATATGAATTAATGTAAATAAAAGTATGAAATCATCTTTCGTTTACAATTATCAAACATTTCTAACAGAAAAGACAAATTTTCTCCCCTCTCTCTTTTATATTGAGTCACATTTAATATAAATTTGTTAATCTTTGTTTGATGGGAGGATGACATTTTCAAAATGCAATATCTATTTCAATGAGCAAGAAATAAAGCCCCTTTATCTTCATGTCCAATTGTGGTTTACAACAAACCATATGATTATTCAACAATTGTCATTCAATGGATGATTTGAGATTTTTTTTAATTTCTATTGCCACAGCTTCAGTTATCTTCATAACGACAATAATCTTTATCCAAGGGCAATATAACTCTTAATGGGGATTCACTTTAATAAGAATTATTCTAAAACTTTTATTAAAATCTTTAAATCCTGATCAATTCTTTCACTTTTATTTCTGTTTAACACTTCATTATGTTTTGTTTTTTTTTAAATTCATCCCAGTCACAATGGGTAAAGAGTAAATCATTATAGGTCAAAGTACTGTCTTGAACACCGAACTTTGGCTTCAACAAAACAGCAAGCTATCACGGAACCCCAACATGATTTATATGAAACAATGCCACTGCTGGTGGACGTTTCGTCCCCGAGGGTATCACCAGCCCAGTAGTCAGCATTTTGCTGTTGACATGAATATCAATAATGTGATCAAATTTCCTGTTTACAAAACTTTGAATTTTTCGAAAAACTAAGGATTTTCTTATCCCAGGCATATATTACCTTAGCCGTATTTGGCACAACTTTTTGCAATTTCGGATCCTCATTGCTTTTCAACTTTGTACTTCTTTGGCTTTATAAATATTTTGATATCAGCGTCACTGATGAGTCTTATGTAGACGAAACGCGCGTCTGACGTACTAAATTAAAATCCTGGTACCTTTGATAACTATTTTCACCACTGGGTTGATGCCACTGCTGGTAGACGTTTCGTCCACGACGGTATCACCAGTCCAGTTGTCAACATTTTGCTGTTGACATGAATATCAATAATATGATCAATTT
Source organism: Mytilus galloprovincialis (assembly GCA_037788925.1). Taxonomy (NCBI): domain Eukaryota; kingdom Metazoa; phylum Mollusca; class Bivalvia; order Mytilida; family Mytilidae; genus Mytilus; species Mytilus galloprovincialis. Next base: position 56,029,098 of record CM075341.1, read on the forward strand.
TATAAATTTCCTGTTTACAAAACTTTGAAATTTTCGAAAAACTAAGGATTTTCCCATCCTAGGCATATATTACCTTAGCCGTGTTTGGCACAACTTTAAAATCCTGGTACCTATGATAACTATATTCATACAGAAAACCACAGTTCGGATTTATGATAAAAGATGAGAACACAAAACAAGTATGAACCACATCAACAAATGACAACCACTGAACAACAAATTCCTGACTTGGGACAAATGCGAAAAAAAATGTGAGGGTTGAAATGCTTTATCATTGATAACTTAATTCTATCCGTCAATGTTGAGCCTTTGTAACCATTTAGGTTTGCAGGCATGCAGTTCATGTAATTCCAAAACAATGGCATGCAGGGCATTGATGTGGTTAAATTTTGTTAAATTAACCTTTGAATTATTTTAGGTATTAGTAAAGTCATTTAGTGCAATTTATATACTCGATTTGCAGAGTATGCTTATTTGTTTAAAGATAAGCAAATGTGATCGTTAAAACTTTGAAGTTCGGTATTCTACAAATAAGGTGGGTAACATATTTATCAGAGTCGATTTAAATATCGCAATCCAAATCATCAGTAGAGTTTCTTCACACGAAAGCTACATTGTATTTAGTTATTTCAATAATAATTTGATTTTGGATGTAACGCGTCTTCTGATTGGATGACATTGTTATGTTTATCAGTACATCGACATAATTTTGTCATGGGATAGTGACGTCATCAACGTTTTTCATGGTTTACTCTGGTTAAGAATGGATTTTAGAATTAAATTATACGAAATGACTGTATAAGTGGTTCTGTCTATTTTCGAAATAACATAAAAAAAAATGTGGTACACACTTTTAAATAACCTGCTACGCAGGTTATTCTGTGTGTACACCTTTTCTTATGTTATTCCTTCATGGACAGAAAAAATATTACAGTCATTCCTTAGATAGATGACAAAAGAAATATTTAACCTTTAAGCATTCTCGTATTACTAAACTGTTGACAGTCATTCTTCTTTGACACTGTCTATATTGTTAAAGAGTAGTATTTGTATGACCAGACTAGTAAAGATATCACAAATTCGAGCGCACAATAGAAATATAAAATAAGACACATTGACGGTTATACATTTTACATTTATTCAGCAGTATTCAATTATTTCACAGACCAGTTAAAGAAAAATAGAAATGAAACAGTAAGGAAGCCGATAATGAAAAAGGTAATATTAGAAGATGCAAATTATGAACAATATTTTGGCATTCAAGTATCATCTGCCAGAGTGTTAAACATGCATTTTTATTTATCAACTATCATTGAAATGTATATCTTTAAAGATTTTGTGCAAAAAAAAAAATAATTGAAACGATGATGATGAAAACAATATTTTAAACTAAAAATCCATATACATTTAGTTTAAAATAAAAGTAGTGTGTATAATATTTTACATTACCCACTGCTTGCGTATTGTTGAAAGATGTCTGTTACATATTTTGACCATTTAATCTACAAGGATGTCTGTATTATCTTCTATGTTATCAGAAGTTCAAGCACTTGACCTACTTTGTGAATTGCACATTAAAGAGATAAATTATGCACAAATCAATGCATGTTAAAGATAACGTTGCTATTTGCCTTTGCATATTTACATCTTGTAATGTATAGCGCATGAAAGTCAAGGGAATGATAGTAGAAAACGGTTGAAATTTTAAAAGTTTAAAAGTATTAAGGTACATGTCAGTTTGGTTCAGCTACATAATATGCATCTAATCAAACACAATAATAAACATATATATGCGCCTGTCTTAAGTCAGGAGCATGTTAATAAGTGGTTGTCGTTTGTTTGTGTGGTACATATTTGTTTTTAGTTCATTTTTTGAACATGAATAGGGCCGTTGGTTTTCTCGTTTTAATTGTTTTACATTGTACAATGTATTTGCGGAGCCTTTTCTGGCTGACTATAAGGTATGGACTTTACTCATGAAGGCCGAACGGTGACCTACAGTTGTTATGGATGTTCGCAACTCTGTTTTAAAATAACAATCTTTTTAGATGGCTGTTATGATTTGATAGTATATGAATAAAGAAACTAAAAAAAGCAGAAAAAAATGGAGCTTGTTTTCGAAATATAATCCATTGAAAATTTGGAGGGAAAAAATTATCTCTAGATTTTTCATATAATTAACATTGGCACCGTTTTTGTTTCAAAAACTATGAAAAAATAACAAAGATTTAATAAGACTTTGAAATATGTCTTTTTACACTTTATGTAATTAAATTATAAAAAGAAAAGTAGGGGTTAGTGGACAAAATTTGTTAATGGCAATATATTGATAAAACCAGAGGATTGCGAAAATCTGGCAAAAATTCAAGAAATAGAGGACAAACATCCTTCAGTTCTGTTTTGTTTCATTTTAGTCTTTTGTGGAGAGTAGTCTCATTGGGAATCCTACCACTTCTTCTTTTTATATTTTGAGTATGGCCACATATGTCTTTGAGGCACAACGAGAAACGAGAAACTCTAATGAGGTACACAAACAAACGACAACTACTGACCAATACGCTCTTGACTAAGTACAGGTGGTTGTCGTTTGTTAGTTTTTTAGTTTCTTTTATTTATATAGTATCGGTGTTGAAATGAACATCAATTATTTGGTCATTTTTATGAATTTACTGGTTGCAAAAGTATAAATTATTCGAAAGACTAAGGATGTTCTTATCCCAGGCATAGATTACCTTAAAATTGAGAATGGAAATGGGGAATGTGCCAAAGAGACAACAACCCGACCATAGAGCAGACAACAGAAAAAGGTCACCATCAGGTCTTCAATGCAACGAGAAATTCTCGCACCCGTATTTGGCACAACATTTTGGAATTTTGGGTCAGCAGTGCTCTTCAACTTTGTTTTTGTTTTGGCTTTTCGAAATGTTTTTGATCTGAGCGTCACTGATGAGTCTTTTGTAGAAGAAACGCGCCTATGGCGTAAAAAATATAAGCCAAGTATCTTTGATAACTGAATACACATGCAGTGGGCTCAAACTTTTTAACAGGCACTTATATTTCACTCTAAGACAGTTGAACATTACAACATAAACAGACAAACTAGAGAATATCAATTATAATGGCTTAAGTTGATCAACAAACCAGTAAACATACACTGAACGAATAAGTTAGATATATGACACAATATCATAAAGTATTATTTCAAAAAAAGATATAGTAACTGAAAACAACGTACACATGCAGATGATTAGATTTTGATATTAGAACTACCGTAGCGGAAGTAAACCTTGTATTCACAATTAATAAATATGTTGTACGATTACCAAGGAGAACATTGGTGGTCTAACTGCATTAATATCAAACATTTCCAAAGGTGGTACAAAATGAAACACAACATCAGTAAACATTTTTGGTAGAAATGAATCAAATTATGGCAAACTGTCAACATGTCAAAATAACACGAAGTTACGATCTGAGAGTACTCCCAATTACAAAACGAGTATTCTTGGAAAAAATATTTGAATAAGATATGGATATCAATTAAAACACATACTAGGGATTCGTCTTTACCGACATGACCATTTAAGGGAGACAATACTGGTACATTACAAACATCAACGTATATACAAACAGAAGATTCGTTAGGATTTGACCTTATAATAAATAGGTACCATGTTATATGTAGACCACTGTCCCAGGTTAGGGGGGAGGGTTGGGATCCCGCTAACAAGTTTAACCCCGCCACATTATTTATGTATGTGCCTGTCCCAAGTGATTTTACTTTTTACATTAAAGATGGTGCCAAACACCGTCACTTAAACTTAGTTGGCGCGTTTAAATTTAATAAAATTTGACTCTTTGACAAAAAAATATAACAATTTCAAAAACTGGAACATCAACTTAATCGAAAGCAGTTCAATGAATATATATAAATCAATTTAGATCATTGAGAATCTTGATATTTCTTAAACAATTAATCGCTATTAAAACGTTCAACTGATTTCCAGAGAATTATCTCCCAGTAGTGTTACATACCATTCGAAATAATAACATATCAAAATGTTGTCTTTAAAAGAGGGACGAAAGATACCAGGGGGACAGTCAAACTCATAAATTGAAAATCAACTGAAAACGCCATGGTTAAAAATGAAAAAGACAACCAGACAAACAATAGTACACATGACACAACATAGAAAACATAGAAACCTAAAGAATAAGAAACACGAACCCCACCAAAATCTAGGGGTGATCTCAGGTGCTCCGGAAGGGTAAGCAGATCCTGCTCCACATGTGGCATCCGTCGTGTTGCTAAGATTATAACAAATACGGTAAATAGTCTAATTTGGTAGGTCATACTCATGAAAAGAAAGAGAATAGTAGTTACGACGTAAGGAACATATTCGATATCATTATTTCAATTAAATAATTAATATGAACAAATAAAGAGATAACAACATGCAATAAGTTTTATTCTTTTGTTGGAATTTTCAAAAGACTGTTATTGTTTACCCAAACGGTACCACCCGAATACCCCGCCCCCTTTTCTGTTTTTTTTTTCTTTCTGCCAGGTCGTGTCGCTCTTTTTTCGTTTATTTGTGTATTGAGGCCCTTGCATTTTTTTTTAAATGTTCCCAAAAACGTAATTTTGTCTCGATTTTCTTTTGAAAAAAAATCTTTCATAAAACAATCACTGCGAACAAAGTGAGAATCGGACACACGATTGGTTTGTTTGACAGATACAATGCGGTAATGTCTTCCTTTATTCTGCTTCCCATATTCATTGTCGTTCATAAGCGAAGTGTTGCATATATAATATTCATATTTAAGCAGTAATATCAGACTTAAAAAACAACAACTTGGAAATCAACGCCGAAACCTGATTACAAAAACTATTATAGGCCCCTAGTTCATGAAGGAAGTTCTAGATTCGCACTTTGTACACAGAATAAGGTTTAGGTTGTTCATGGCCCTTGTATTGCATCATTAACTATCATTATTTAAAATACACGTTAAAGCATGTTTCTATATTTATTAATTTTAGAAAATTAATGTTAAGATTTCTTAGTACTCAATCAGTCTTGGTGTCTTTAAATTATTATTCTTGTCGCTAATTCTGAGACCCCTCGACGAGAGCATAAACAAATTAAAATGACTCCAACCAACACTGGAGACAAAATCTGTTTATATCATCAACTATTGATATAATTGATAAACAAATATTAGGTTTGCACGTATTAATTCATGATCAAATGTCCGAAATAACCATTTCATGGAAAGCACAATGGTTTGTTTTCATTGTTAATTCTCACATAGACTCCAGAAGTGTGTGTTAAGTGCATGTTGTTACCACGTTCTCTTGAAGACTGATGTATTGTGTTTGTCTGTAGTTTTGTTTGTTGATATTTCAGCGCTAATCTTAATCCATGAATATTAACTTTACAATATGCATCTCGAACAATCTGTGTTGCTGTAACGGGTTATTTCTTCCTCTGTGATATTTTATCCTGAGGATAATTTGTCCCGGTAATTTTTTTCCAGGCATGGTATTTCACAGGTTGATTTTTTCCAGAGGAGTGAAAATCTATCTGTGTTATGCGGATAGTATGTACCGGTATATATTTGCCGTACTATATTTCACAGAACCGTGTGAAATAGAGTCCCATTAACTACTATGTAAGTTACTCACAATCAATATATACCTGACTATAATTATAAAATGTTTCACAATGGTAGACCAAATTTGCATAATTTATCAAAGGGAGGTAATTATGAGCAATTTATATTTTAAAGATATTTCCGAATCTATTTTAAAGTGAAATTTTTCCTCGAATCTTATTTTTTATATATTCATTTATATAAAAAGATGACTTACAACTTGATTTAATAAGACAGATAACATTTCACAGGTAAAAACTATCCAGCTGTTAAACATGCTTTTGTTCCAATATATTGTTATGCTATGATTTATCTGATTTCCATATAATCAACAACTACATCTCTGTCCCCAGACAAAACTATTTATATAGTTAAAAATATCATCATAATCAAATTCTTCTATTAGTTAACAGTAGTAATGCAACTATATTTCTACCTTACTTTTAAATTTATATTTGTACTGAGATCTAAAAACAACTCACTTTTACATGTATTTCATTAATCTTATTTAATCATGATATTATTTTCACAATTACGATCTTTGAAATTACTTCTGGTTTTCTTCCCTATGTTTCATGATAATTTTCTTTTTAAAAGGATTGATATTGACTTGAATATTTCAGGAAATTTTTTCAAGGATAATTTGTGAAATTATTTCCTATTATAATACATTTTTTTTTAACAATTTCGCTTTATTTCAAATACACTATTATTATTTCATAGTATATTTAAAGGATAAGTTTTTTCTAATAACTATTCAATAAGTTAACTACCCAGATAGAATTTCACGGCAAAGGAAAAAATATCTCAGGGAAATATTTTCCTCCGGATAAAAAAATAACAACAACTACTGTGACATTTTTTCCTCCGGATCAAATTTCACCCAGATATAATTTTGCTTTACATTGCAACGTATCAAAAATTAAAATCTTGTAAAATGATTGCAAAAATGCCGTTGCTATGAGCAAAAATTTGTTGCTATGAAGAAATCTCAATAATTTTGCTGAGAATGTTCACTACATTGTGTTACATTTAAACAGTGTATAAGTGTAATATTCGCTGCATGCATATGTTTAACAGGTTTGATTCAAGTAAAAGTAGATTTAAGCTGGTTATTATATAAATTATATTTCATGAGTATATCTTCACAATTATACTGGTTGCTAGGCAACAGAATATACGAGATAGACACGAAGCTCTACAATTCTCAGAAGGTTTGTGGTATAGAGTTACAACGGGACAAATTAAATGAAATTTGAGAGTTGGCAAAAAAAAGCCCCTATCGCCCTTGTTCGTTGATCTAAGGTTGTAATCTGAGGTTTCAAATTTAGTTATGACGTAGCCTATCACAGCTTACATTCTAAATTGGTCAAACCATTGTTTATATCCTTGATTTCTAGTCTGTCTTTGGTTGCAAATAGGCAGTCATACTTAATATTCATTTTTATACGACCGCAAAAATTGAAGATTTTGGCAGTTTTGGTCCCAACAGTTTAGAAATTAGGGGCCAAAAAGGGCCCAAAATAAGCATTTATTTATTCTTGGTTTTCGCACAATAACTTTAGAATAAGTAAATATAAAATCAATGAAATTTAAACACAAGGTTTATGACCACAAATGCAAGGTTGGGATTGATTTTGGGAGTTTTGGTCCCAACAGTTTAGGAATTAGGGGTCAAAAAGGGGACCCAAATAAACATTTTTCTTGGTTTTCTCACCATAACTTTAGTATAAGTAAATAGAAATCTATGAAATTTAAACACAAGGTTTATGACCATAAAAGGAAGGTTGGGATTGATTTGGGGAGTTTTGGTCCCAACAGTTTAGGAATAAGGGCCCAAAGGGTCCAAAATTAAACTTAGTTTGATTTTAACAAAAATTGAATCTTTGGGGTTCTTTGATATGCTTAATCTAAAACTGTACTTAGATTTTTTATTATTGGCCCAGTTTTCAAGTTGGTCCAAATCGAGGTCCAAAATTAAACTTTGTTTGATTTCATCAAAAATTGAATAATTTGGGTTCTTTGATATGCCAAATCTACATGTAACTGTGTACTATGTAGATTCTTAATTTTGATCCCGTTTTCAAGTTGGTCTGCATTAAAGTCCAAAGGGTCCAAAATTAAACTAAGTTTGATTTTAACAAAAATTGAATTCTTGGGCTTCTTTGATATGCTGAATCTAAACATGTACTTAGATTTTTGATAATGGGCCCAGTTTTCAAGTTGGTCCAAATCAGGATCCAAAATTATTATATTAAGTATTGTACAATAGCAAGAAATTTTTAATTGCACAGTATTCAGCAATAGCAAGAAATCTTTAATTGCACAGTATTGTGCAATAGCAAGAAATTTTCAATTGCACAGTATTGCGCAATAGCAAAAAATCTCCAATTGCACAGTATTGTGCAATAGCAAGTATTTTCAATTGCACAGTATTACGCAATAGCAAGAAATATCTTATTGCACAATATTGCGCAATAGCAACACATTTTCAATTGGAGTTATTTTTCTTTGTCCAGAATAGTAGTTGAATCAACTTAAATCATTGTTTTACACAATATACAATGTATATTCACTTTTACTACCACCTGATAAATTAAAACAATCTTTACCATTCAGTGATAACAAGCACTTTTTTTACATTTTAGTATTTTATGATGTATTTAAATGAGTAGTTATTGTTGCAAACTCCATTAGAAATTTGAATTGAGATCAGTTTTGGAATAAGGAAAAGGGGGATGTGAAAAAAATTGGGGGGGGGGGGGGGGTTCAATTTTTCTCATTTCAGATTTAATAAATAAAAAGAAAATTTCTTCAAACATTTTTTGAGAGGATTAATTTTCAACAGCATAGTGAATTGCTCAAAGGCAAAAAACAAATTTTAAGTTTATTAGACCACATTCATTCGGTGTCAGAAACCTATGCTGTGTCAACTATTTAATCACAATCCAAATGTAGAGCTGATTCCAGCTTGAATGTTGTGTCCATACTTCCCCCAACCGATCAGGGTTCAACCTCTGCGGTGGTATAAAGCTGCGCCCTGCGAAACATCTGGTTATATAAAGTGAACTATTGAATTCGCGAAAAGTGAAATAACGATAAAAATAAATGGTACTTGACAATATGATTTTTCAAAGTTTATGTAGTTATTTAACTCTATTGTGAAAACATGGTCAGACACTAATACTAACGACATCGTTGTGACGTGATCAATTATTGATTTTGTTTTATGATTTGACGCCACATTCAGTACCATTGGCGATATATAGCGGCTGAACTTTTTTCCTTTGGAGCAAGCCGAAATTTCCACAGTAAACCATCTAACTTCTAGAAGAAAACTATCAATCCCACGCAACTTAAATCGGAATCGAAAGCACCTGTCTCGCACAGGGTTCCTCAAAACATCATTGTTTACATACTAGTGTGTAGTATTTCAACTACTTAGAACACATTGCCATCAATTTCTTCACCTACATGTGACACTTACATTATACAAGGAAGAGGTTTAGCTAGCTACATGCATCAAACCAGGTTTAATCCACTATTTTTTACATAAAAAAATGCCTGTACCAAGTCAGGAATATGACAGTTGTAATCTGATGTGTTTGAGCTTTTGATTTCGTCATTTGATTAGGGACTTTTCGTTTTTAAGTTTTCCTCGGAGTTTTTTAATGTTTTTTTTTTACACGTAAGATACATTTGTGAATACGGTTGAAGTTAGGTCGCTTCATAGATCGCTTATGTTATCAAGAACAAAATCTATAAATAACGAAATCAATTCCTATTTCTGAGTTTCCAAACAAAATTTTGCGCGCATAGAAATATAAAACGTTCTAGAACATAAATAACTAATCAGAATAACGTGAATTACTTATCTGAATAAATTTCAGCGTAAAGATACCAGGATTTAAATTAAATACGTCTGAAAAAAAGTGACTGATCAGTGACACTCGAAAAAAGACGAAAAAATAGGCCAAACAAGTAAAAGAGCATTGAGGACCAAAATTTTCGAAAGTTTTTTTTAGAATAATTCCGAATAACCGATAGTGATACTGAAACAACAGACATATTTTTTTATTTTCTTAATTGATTTTTAGATGAATACTGCGTCATATAATTGAAAGAAAGAAATTTGTAAGAGTGTAGAATATGTATATATATTTGCTTAATTTAACAAAAGCGACATCGTAAATAATAATACAAATAAAATCCAACATGAAAAGATAAAGCTCCAATGCAACACTGGGAAAGTTCTACCTTTTTATCTGATTTTAATGTGAAGTCAAATTCAGAGCAGGTTGTACACAGTTGTTGCACAAATTTAAATATAGTAACAGAAATATACACAGCCGGCCATTAACAGTGTTATTCAAAAGTGAGTTTGTATGTACTGTCTTTAAACCTTTCTGTATACTGTTCGTCAAAGCGCTCATTTTGTGCAACTGTAAAATAATTTTTCCAGTCTCCTATTTCTCCTGAAACATAGTAATTGTAAAATTACTTTTTCACTAACTGTGAGGATGCATTGGTATTTTTTTTTTTGTATGTCTTTATTACCGACAGATATGTTGTCGTTAAGGCGTAGGAATTTCTGGGAAAAAAATATGTTACACATTTAGTTCTCATAACATTGCTCTGGACAAATTCTTGAAATTTAATTAGAGAACACATTAGGACAATTAAAGGTAAGCAGGTATGTATTGCTGTGTCTTGAAATATTGACAGAAAGAAATAACAATGTCATAACCACTAAAGGATGTCATTACTGTTTGCATAATATCTTTAAATCATTCCTATAAACAAACTTATCAATTCATGTAATTGTTTACTTGATATAGGTAGTTTCTTATCGGATACACAATCCTACTTTTGGGAACAGGTTACACGTGCCTGCCCTTTTCTCTAATGTCCTATGAATTAAAAATCGCCGGACAATTTGAAAATAAGAATCGTGCATAATCATACGAGGACCTTACTTTAACTAAACTTCACAGAAACAACTAGTAAATTCAGGATCTTTTGGAATCATAGATGAAGCCAATAATGATTGGCCCGACTATTTACCTTACAGGAAATTCATAGGCAAAACAACAAAAGAGAGAATCGTTTTTGCCCCCCTCCCAATACCTAAATTCCTTTAGAATATTAGAATTAACAAGATCTGAATCAAATGTATAGTTTTTTTTTATTAGAATAAGTTAGACAATATATTTTGAAACAACTCGTGCTTTATTTAAAACCTTCAAAACACGATGTTATACCTTCATCATTCTATTTTTGGCCGGACAAATAGCGAAAAATCGTAAAAATGCTATTTGTCCGGCTTGCCGGATGAATAGACATTTTTGACTATTTGTCCGGCTAGCCGGATGAATAGCCACTGCCTTTTTTTTTTTGTATTGTTATTTTTTTCGCTTCCCAAACATGCATTATTACATAATTGCCACTGGACGTTAACCAACTAACCACTTTCAATAATATTTTGAAACTTCGAACTTCAAAATCGTGTTTACCAAACTATTATACACCATGCATTTTATTGTTCTACGATATGTTTCAGTCTTTGTCAACATTCTGCCATGAATCTGATAGTAGTTTACACTGCATAGTTAAACACTTTGATAGTTTCATTTACGATCTAAAATCGTCATAGTTTTTTTTTTTTTTTTTTTTTTTTTTTTTGGTTGCTCTTTCAATGTCATATCAATTGCACATCCTACCTTTCTGCAGTATGTGTTAATAAACATAAAACATTCGCAGATTGAAATGGCAGATTTTGCATGCAAAGAAAGAGTTTCTAACTGTGTCGACGCACCCGGTCTCGTTTCTTTTGGATTTCATCCAATTCTCTCACTTGTTTTCGTTTATTAATCGATTTCTGAGATTTGAACTTCAAACGATTTTGATGTTTTCCATATAGACTGATAGATGTTTTATGCATCATTTTACGGAAAAGCACTAGCTAAGAACGCATTTTTTATAAACAAAATAAGTTACTACAAAAGAGGTGTACTTTATAAAATATATTACCCTTTCGATAAATAAAGCCCTTTCCATCAAGTTCTTTCGTGGAATCTAACTTATGGTGTTGCATATTCTGGAAGGATGTTGCTTTAGCGATATCTTCTAAAGTTGATTTTGTGCATGGTATTTCTAAGAAATCAGCCAATCTCTTTAGCTCTCTTTCTGTATCCTTTATTAAAATTAAGCAACGTCTGAATCAGAGTTGAAACATTCATCCCCCTTCAGCCCCTGATTTATATACAGATGTTAGGCTATTTGATACGCCAACAATCGTTAAATGCATTAAAAATTAAGGTGCATAATGACAGTATTTGTTTCTCAAATTCTCTAGCGTTCTTTTATGCCTTTAATATGAAGAACTTTGTGCATTAGCGTATACAAAGACATGTGCCTTTAATAACAAATAAATATTAAATAATTATTATGCATTTTTTTAAATAGACCAAGCCCACTGATCGTGTATTGAAATCACAACGCTCCAACCGGCCGTCTATCTTAATCCCTACACTCCCATTGACCGTCTATTCAAACCAAAACACTCCCACTGAAGGTATATTAAATATTCACGGTTCCCTTTAACCAATGAGACGTTTATAGGAGGTAAGATGGTTATCTATTTTTATCATTAATGTATTTAGCATGTACACCTCTAAGGAGAGAAAATTTCTAGAATCAAACTTCTTTCTTAACCAGCTGATTTTTGGTTTATATAACTGTAAAAATAATTGGTGCAAGAAAAAACATATGGTAGTGCTGCCCACGTACATTTGTTGCGCCTAACAGATGTTCCATTAGAAACTTTGTTATAATCATTGTCATAATATCTGTTCTTGTTTGTTTAAATGTTCTATACGTCGTCTATTTATTCCGTTAGGAACATAATATGCTGTAATATTTATTCCAGTGAAAATAATATTCTAGAATACTTTTTCCATTTGAAACTTATATTTCTTGACAGTGCACTTTTGTTTTTGCTACGGCCACTTGAAAGTACCCAGTTTTGAACATTTCCCCATTTTTATCATTTTTTACCCATTTTTGGACTCTTATCATGAAAAAAATCACAGTTTCACAATTAAACTTTTGTTCATACTTTCACCAAAAATAACTGGACCAAACTGAATAAATGTAACTTAAAAATAACTGTAGGTACATGTAGGTGTCTTCCTCATCGCTTCCCTCAATCTTATTCTATCACCATTAGTTTAAACACCTAGTCTGATCAAGTCTTGATCAGTAAGGTGCTGGAAAGTGTCATCCTCTATTCTCTCATCTTTAAACTTTTGAAAGATTTGTAGATTAAGGTCTGCAAGAGCACGTTGTATAGCAGACGACATGTTTACAGTATGAAAATAAACCTGATAAATTGTCCGGCTTCGTATGTTTTCGGTTATTTTCGGAAGTCTACCACCACCACCACATAATGAAAAAAGCACTAAATATAATTGATTAACCACCTAGTATAATATTTTTTGAACCAAACATAAAAAATTTTGACCACTGATCATAAAGTTGTTTGTACTGAACATACTATTTTTTACAGAACATAATGATCCGTCTACATAACATAATATTTATTTCACTCAACATAATGATAACAGTACTGATTATAAAGTGTGTTTGACCACTCACTGAATATTTCGGTTTCTGTAATCAACATAATGAGAAATATACATAATATAAAAATATGTTGACAGAACATATTTTCAAAAGTACTGAATATAAAGACAAATCTACTCAATAGAATAGTTTACCTACTGAACATCAAGCCAAAACTGCTAAGTATATTGATTAAAGTGCTGATTGAATATAACAACAAATCTGCACAATATAATGATTATTCTACTGATCAGTATGATGTTACTGCTCAACATAATTGTTATACTACTGAACATAATGAAAAAGGCACTCATAATCGAGAAAAAACCGTTGAAAATAATTGAATGATCACAGCATATACTAAATATGAACATCGGAAGACAGCTATGGCGTTCCATATAAATTCACGAGAATCCCAAGTATTGTGTGCGTATTATACATATAACAAAAAAGGCCAGACATGTAGCAGAAAAATTTCAAAACACCAAAAAACACCAAAAGACAATTTTTCGTAACCTTGAACAAGAACGTTTTTGAAAATGGTATTATGTGTTACTATATGCAACGAATGCAGACAACACTTTTATCCACCAATCCACCAATCCACCAACTGTGGAAATACTAGTACTGACATTTTGACCACCGTCCCTGCACCAGTTCTTAAGTCATCAGAAAATAAAACAACACCACAGAACAAATCGTTCAAGCCAAAATACAATCCAGACACACTAGCTGTAAACAATACTGTCTTTGGCTTGACTTAAATGAGTAACTAAAATAAATCCAGCTAACCATTGTTTTTGTGAGTGTAAGGCGGGAGCCCGAACTGTGGGATGCTGTATCCATATAGCTACGATATTGTAATACATGGGATATGCCAGACATACAGAATATAAAACCAAAACAAACAGATATTCCGCTGCATTTAAAGATGCTAGTATAGACATTGAAACAGAGACCGATCTTGAATCGGATTAGCTGATTTATATCACATTATTAGACTATTAAATGTGTTTTGTATTTTTATTTAACCCGTTTTTTTTTTATTATTTTGTTAGTTTTAAGTTAAACAAAGCTATGAAACACACCACAAATCACCTACCAACATTAAACGCTAACTGAAGCAACATCGGTTTTTTTAATATAAAACTAATCTTAAGTATCCATTAGTTGATAATTCATACAAATGTATCTTAATGCTCCTCAGGGGCGTTAACAAATAAAATCAATATCAGTTTTGATAAACCAAAAAAAAATAATAGTCTTTGACTTGTTTATTGTATGAATAGATGATGTGACGTATTTTCATGTACTTTATTAATATTTATCGGGTTATTTGAAAACATGATTTTTCTACCTAATCAAATGGAGAAAAAAAATCAGGGAATATTGGCCCTACCTCTTTTTTTTAAAACAAAAAGCATATTATTTCAACTTCTTTGTTATAAATGATTGAAAAAATACATATCTAAGAAATTTGAAACGAAAAAAATGATATGGGATGTACATGTGTCTGGTAAAATCATTTCTTGTATCCCACTCTCATTTTCTCAACATTTTGACTAATGCGATTGACTTCATTGGTTATAAGATTTGAAACTTTATTACTCAAAAACCACTTCTGTAAATACACAATTTTTTTTCTCTCACATATTTAAGTTTGATTATAATATTTTGTTTAATTTACTGATATTTTCCACTTGTATCACATGTTTTGGAAATAATTCCAGACCGAGATTTCAACGAGACATAGGTGATGATATATGTTAGTGTAATTTAACTGGTTTGAAAAAAAAACGACGGTTAAATTGGCGCGAACGCAATGACATGGCTTCAACATGTTCAATACGATTGTCATATCGATATATGGCCCACTGTGCGAGCCAATACATGCAACCGTTACTAGGCAATTAATTATGAATAAACAAATATTTAAATATACGTCAAGAAGACAGAAATTCAACCAAAAAAAAAAAAAAAACAACATACCAATAGACAAGACGGTTTTATTTGTTTTCAATGTTTTCGATGAATATTGATTTAATTTAATTCTGTCGGTTAAGTGCGTTAAAGAATTAAAACAATTATATGCCTTTTCTGTGGTGTAAAAAAGGGAAACAATTTGGTATGATAATTTGTTTAAAACTGTAATATTGAAAATAAAACAGAGGATTAAAGTTATCGCATAGAAACCTTTTTCATTTCCTCATAATAGCATGTAAATATTATGCCAGGATAGTCTTTCTCTGCTCTTTCCATTTCTTTCTCATAATTGTACCATGATCCATAGAGACCTTCAAGTAACAATGTTAAAGCATTATGCATGTCTAATGGTAAGAAACTGAAATAGTCTTACACAAAAAAAAGTGAGAAAAAGACATATAAAAAAAGGACAGACAACAACAAGAAAAAAAAAGAAAAAGACTGAACAAAAATCAACAATACCGAAGGCATTTTACAAAATTAAAAAATAGCGCCAAATGAAACCCAATAAAAAATCAAGAATTACCTCATTCGACTGCGGGAGGATCACATGTTGCTTAAATAGTTCTCTACGAGAATAAGACATTAACTAAAAAGGATAACTTGTAAACCGAAAAAGTTTATTTTAATGTATTTTACATTTTTTATTTTCGTAAATTGTAAAAAAAAAAAACATAGTTTAGGAGGGCACTTCAAATGAATAAATGAAATGATGCATTTTGTTTAAATTTAACATTGTAAATTTGATTGACTTAACTGTTTACCAATGAAATTAGTAACAAACCATTGATATAATAAACAGTTACTACGTGATATCAAACAAAATATAATATCACTACAACCGATCACGGAATACTGAATTCAAAAGGAAGAGGAACGCCTCTGCGGTTTTGTGGAAACGTTCTCGTCTCGGGTGTAGGATTTCGTAGGTTCAAACACTGCCGGATCATCTTAAGGACTTGAACATTGGAATTTACTGGTTCTCCGCTAAGCATACAACGACTAGTGTGCTCGGAGTCATAATGATGTGTCCGGGTAGGGTGACGTCTTTCTGAGGACTGTAACCTGATAAGCTAAAGTACGTTTGCTTAACAAAATGTCGTGTCAGCGTGTCGATCTTGTAAAAAGCAGGGTTATGAACAGATATATCATGATATGGAGGGGTATTTTCGAAAAATACCAGTCAAGAGATTGTGAAATTTCTCGAGCCGCTAGGCGGGGGAAAATTGGTCCCAAGGCTGGTATTTTTCACAAATACCCCGCCATAACATGATCTATCTGTTTAATTACACCGAATAGGTTTTGATTGAATCCCTCTGTAGAGGTGAAAGGAAATCATTTTTTTACTAGAAAGCTGTAATCCACAAACATGTTTATGCATACTTTTGAGTAGAGACTATCATAGTACCGCGGGAATTATACATGTACTTATACGCTTTAGCGCTGTCTTAATGTAACGTCATGATATTTATGACGTATTTTTTTTTACATCATGTCATTCCATCATGACTGTAATCATTCATTTGTAAAGACTTCTTTTACTTTATATACACAACGCATTCTTCAATATACGATCACGAGATTGGTGCCGTGCAGTCGTTTTGTCTGACATTTTTGCAACTTCCAAGCAAGGACCGAAGCTCATAAACTCGGCAATCAATCCTTGCCGTCACCGGTATTTTGTATTTTCTGCGTCACTGATCGTTTATGCGGACTTGCTATTTTGTATTGTGACGTCACGATATAGAAACTGCCAGTTTCTATTGTAATCTACAAGCGTTCAAAGGGACACTACTCTTTGTGGTCGGAACTACTTTTTTGGGGTTTACACCAAAGACCCAAAAAGGAAATAGAAATGAATTGACGCTGATAATATACGATTCAAGTTATTGAAATTTCAGTTACCTTTTGTAACTTTTCGATAGGTTTTCTTCAAGTTTGCATTTTATTTAATTAAATGTAGAGTTAAATGGATTATTAAAATAAAAAGAAAAACATTTACTTTATAAAGTCAAAACTGCAAGTGGAAACGAAAAGACTGCTTGAAAAAAAAAATCTACCATAAGACTTATTCAAATTATTTAATTGCTTTTTTCCCCAGGTTAAGATATTGGAAATTTATTATTAATATTTGCCAGAATAGAAATTGGCGTATTGTTATCGTTTACTTTTCTACATTGGCTACAGGTAAAGGGGGAGGGTTGAGATCTCATAAACATGTTAAACCCGCTGCATTTGTGCACCTGTCCGAAGTCAGGAGCTTCTGGACTTTGTTAGTCTTGTATCATTTTTAATTATAGTATTCTTGTGTATAATTTGGAGTTAAGTATGGCGTTCATTATCACTGAACTAGTATATATAATTATTATTTGTATGGGGGCCAGCTGAGGGACGCCCAGCTGAGGGACGCCTCCGGGTGTGAAAATTTCTCGCTGCATTGAAGACCTGTTGATGACCTTCTGCTGTTGTCTGTTCTATGGTCGAGTTGTTGTCTCTTTGACACATTCCCCATTTCCATTCTCAATTTTACTTTTATTTCAAAGCTATACACACAGGCACTTGTCTCAGAAAAAAAATCCTATATACCTTAATGTTATATTAAGGTATATAGGGGGAAAAAATTCTAAGACAAGTGCCTGTGGCTATACATATGGGTCATTTAAAAAAAAATGTGGAATTTTGAAATTGAAAAATTCATTAAAAGTTACTTTAACATTAAAACAACCATTTACATATTAAGCAAATCAAAACAAACAGTACTTATATATAGAAAAACATATTAAACACAAGAATATCTTGAAACTGCTTATTTTTATTCAATTAATCTTTTATCATTATTATATAATAAAATGACCTTTGATACCATCTTTTATAATGACATGACAACTAAAATGTTATACCTTATGGAGATTTTAAAAGTATTTACTGTAAACTTGTTAATGATCCCAACTATATCAGTATATAACCATACGGTCATGACCATACTCGTATGGTCCAAAACATATTTATATATACATAGATATATATGTGTAATATTCATCGCTGGACGTTAAACACTTATTATCAATCAATCAAAACTAGTTCAACCAAAAAATCTCAAATTATCTGTCTCAAATGACAGTTCTCGTCCCATATGTTTTGTTCAATGATAAAAAGAATATGGTTACTCAACGTCCAACATTCAAGACGAGAACATAATAATGTGAAATGATTATTTACCTTGATTTGTACTAGACACTTATACTGAGGCTAATTATCAACGTGCTAGTACTCAATCAATCTGACTCCAAGCAGAACAGTCTTTGCTCTTTTCCCTTAATGCTACGTGCTTAGTTGAGAAGCCTCAAACACTTATTTTACAGTTTTTGGTTTGACCCAGACAGCCATGATTTGAACACACGATCCCTAGACAAACACGCTACCAAGTGACCACAGATACGGTGTTCCATTATCATGAAATAAGTGTCTACATATGGTGAATTTATAGACATGCTGCATACCTGCATTACTTGAAATTTATATGGGATAGTTTACAAATGATAAATGTACATATGGCAAAGATGAATGTTCATATCTTACGGCAATATTGCTTAGTAGGAAGATGTTGCCACTTTTTCAACTCTTAAAAGAGACCAAATAACACAGAAAGTAACAGCTATTTGTCACATTACGGCCTTCAACAATCACCAAAACCCCAGAGGCGGATTTAGGGGGGGGTGGGGGGCAGGCCCCCCTTTTTTGGAAAAAATTTGGTTGCTTATATAGGGAATCACTGAAGCGTGACTGAAGCGGGCCCCCTTTTAGGCAGTCAGTGGGCCCCCACTTATGAAAATTCCTGGATCCGCCACTGAACCCATACCGCATAAGCTTTAATAGCACCGAAATGTCAAATTTAAACTATCCAAATATAGTTAGCCAGTTGCTTGTAGTATCTAAACAAAAGACTCTAACGAGCCTGTGTCGCTCACCTTGGTCTATGTGCATATTAAACAAGGGACACAAATGGATTCATGACAAAAATTGTGTTTCGGTGATGTGTTTGTAGATCTAACGTTACTGAAAATTCTTGCTGCTAACAATTATCTCTATCTATAATTAATGAACATTGCCATTAAAGCGGGTTGTTTGGCATGCCACAAAACCAGGTTTAACCCTACATTTTTTTTTTCTTAAAATGTCCTGTGCCAAGTCAGGAAAATGGCCATTGTTATATTATAGTTCGTTTCTGTGTGTGTTACACAATGTGTATGTTGTGTTTCTGTTATGTGTTCTCTTATATTTGATGCTTTTCCCTCAGTTTTAGTTTGTAACCAGGATTTGTTTACTTTCTCAGTCAATTTGTGAGTTTCGAGCAGCGATATACTACTGTTGCCTTTATTTGGCCCAGAAGAGAAAATTGTTAAAAATTTACTATAAAGAGCAATAACTCCTTAATAAGGGTCACTTGACCATTTTGGTCATGTTGACTTATTTGTAGTATTTGTATTATCTATAATAACAATCAAGATAATAACCGAAAGCTGCAAACATTTCTTAAAATTATCTATTCAGAGGCAGCAACCCAACATCAAATTGCCTGATTGGCCTAAAAAATTAAGGGCAAATAGATCTGGGTCTAATGAACATTTGTATCCTCGTAAGATTTGCTCTAAATGGTTTCAGAGATATGAGCCGAAAAACTGCATTCTACCTTAAGTACTAATTTTAGCCATGTCAGCCATTTTACTTCACCGGCAGGGTCATTGGACACATTTTTTTAAAATAAATACCCTATTGATGATTGTGGACAAGGTTGGTTCAATTTGTCTCATTGTTGAAGGCCATACGGTTACCTCTTATTGTTAATTTCTGTGTCATTTTGGTCTCTTGTGGATAGTTGTCTCATTGGCAATCATACCACATCTTCTTCTTTTATATATCAGTAGTTAAAGAGAAGATTTTTGTAAAAGTTTTAAAAAATTTGACTATAAAGGTCAATAACTCCTTAAGGGGTCAACTGACCATTTTTGTCATCTTGACATATTTGTGTATCTTAATTTGCTGAACATTATTGCTGTTAACAGATTATCTCTATCTATAATAATATTCAAGATAATAACCAAAAACGGCAAAATTTCCATAAAATTACCAATTATGGAGCAGCAACCCAATAATGGGTTGTCCCATTCATCGGAAAATTTCAGAACAGATACATCTTGACCTGATTAACAATATGATCCGGCGTCATATTTACTCTACATGCTTTGGTTACACAGTTGTAAGCCAAAATCTACATTCTACCCCTATGTTCAACTTTTAGCCATGGCCGCCATCTTTGTTGGTTGGCCGGGTCACTTGACACATTCTTTTAAGTTAGATACACAAATGATGATTGTGGCCAAGTTTGATTAAATTGGCCCAGTAGTTTCAGAGGAGAAGATTTTTTGTAAAAGTTAATGGATGACAGATGACGGAAGACTAAGGACGCCAAGTGATGAGAAAAGCTCACTTGGTCCTGTGGGCCAGGTGAGCTATGAAAAGGACTCAACTCTTTATCATCGTAATAATGAATTAATGGCACATCATCAAAAAAAGATTGACCATGCAATTTCATAATCTCTTCATGTTTGACCTTAACACCTAAAACTCAGTAGAGATTTCCATGTATTCTTAAAATGTATTCTGGTGCATTAACATATGTTAGGCTTTGAACTACAAATGTATTTCTCATTAGTAAAGGCCATTTGGATGTCTGTAATGGCTTACATCAAAATTTACTAGTTTTTGACTATGACCCTTCTCCATAGATTGATTTTAAGATTGACTTAAAAAAAAAACAAGTAAAAATTATATATGTTTATTTCCTGTGTGTATGATAATTGTTTGAATTACAACATTTATAAAAGTCTGTGACTGTCATTCTCTATCAGCACACAAAATACTAATTATATTTCATTCAAGTCAGCTTCTCTGTGTTACAGAACTTTCCATATATGTCCATTCTAAAAGAAAAAAAATCGTTAATTAATAGATTTATAGTATATGTACTGCATTGCATATCATTTTTTTTATCAAAGTTTCACTTTGGTATTTTCTATTTGACTTTATGAATGATCAGAGTAGTTCATACAAAAATAAGAAAAAAAAAACAATTCATAATGATACATGAACAATAAAAAAAAAATACTTATGTTCAAATTCAGAACATATCAGGAGATCATGTGCAAAAATCTAGTAAAATATAACATATATTTTTTCATATCTTTGAAGCTATTACATATTGATCTTATTTCCCTTTGCAACTACAATGTACTACAGAATGTAATTTAAAAGCTAAAATTATATTTCACAAGGTATTTTAGAGCTTTGTTCAAAGAAAACTAGTTTGTAGAATGCATAGAAAAACACCATTCTAGAAGAAATAATTCAAAATCTGATATAATATATATATATTTATATGTTTAGTAAAATAAAACATGTGTCTGTAGTCTTTGATAAGTGCAATTTATAGCTAGAAACAAGCATGAGAGGAGGCCACTAAAAAGAGCATATTTTCAGCAAATATTTAATTTTGACAAATGTAGCTTTCAATAATTTTTCTTTAACCCATTCATTTTTTCTGAAAAAAAACTTTTGATATATTATAAAAGGAAATGTGATATATATATACAGTCTGTACCAAAATCTTTTCTCAACTACTAGTCCAAAGACCAATATTCTGACATTTTTCTTATTGGTTCAAACAAAGTTTGCAAAAACTTACTAGTAAGTCCAAAAGAAATTTACTAGTCTAGGGCTTCAGATATGCAGAGATATATTTTATACATAAAATTAAGAAAGGAAATGGGGAATGTGTCAAAGCGACAACAACCAGACCATAGAGCAGACAACAGCTGAAGGCCACCAATTAGTTGATAACTGTATTGTATTTTAAGCTCCGACGGCATCAATTGGGGATTTGATGGTCGCAAATTAAGTTTACTGGCGACGCGTTAGCGGAGACAGTAAACGGGTATTTGCGACCATCAAATCCCCAATTGATGCCGTCGGAGCTTAAAATACAATATTGTTATCTCCATTCTAATGAAACTGACAGAAAATAACGTTAAAACATGTATTTAAAATCTGTCATATGCCGTCTGCGCTTGCGCGTACGTCCCATAGCATCAATTGTCAATTGATGCCATGTAAGAAAGTGACGTTATCCAATCAAAATGAACATTACAAACGTTGTTGCATTAGAATGGGTCTTCAATGTAGCGAGAAACTCCCGCACCAGGAGGCGGTGTCCAGCTGGCCCCTTAAAAAACATGTATACTAGTACAGTGATATTATACATGTATGTTTATAGTGGCTCAAATCTCCAATTCTCTCCAACTTCAAATCAAGAAAAGCAAAATCACAAATTTGTAGATATTTGAAGAATACACATGATTAGTGACAGATTTCAATATTTACATGATGATGAAAACCGTATGAAACAGTGTATTGAACTAATTTACAATATGATCAAAATGTTGGTGAGTTGCTATAAATTTGCTATAGTTTGTCATTTTTTGCCAAAATTGAATGTAATAATATGAAATGAAAGAGTAAGATCAGCAAGTCTTAGAAAAACTGTTTATTTTCATACTTAGAATATGTTTTTTTGGAACTCTGAACACACTCTCTAAATATTGACTATTTTGACAAAAATAATCAAAATTAGCTGATTTCTCATTTTACAGTCATATAAAATTGCACATTAGTTTACTATCAAACCGACATTCAAGTACAAAAGTAGGGTTGTTTGACCCTACCTATATTTCTAGCATATTACAGAAATAATCAGTTTTAATGAGGACTATATTTTGTGGTCTAAAATTGCCATTTCACATTATTTTATCTGTTTCAAAAGATTGCAGTATTTTACATTTATATATGACCTTAGTTTTTTCATTAAATGTTATTTTTTTAAACTAGAAACTTAATTTACACTTTAAATATGAATTCACTTGTCCTATTTTTGAAAAAAAAATGATGTTCTATATGAACATGTATGTATGTATGTATGAGGGTCTGGATTGGGGGGGGGGGGGTCTGTTATTCTGTAAACATTTAATTTTCACCCCTTTTTTTCTCTAATCTTCAAAAAATTAACGCCTTTTTTTCTCTAATTTTCAATTTTTTTGCCCGTTATTCTCTAATCTTCATTTTTTAAGGGCATTTAATTTATTCTTTAATCATTTAACCCCATCCAAACCCTCATGTATACATTCAAAATTCTAATTATTTTTTATATAAGACTATTTAAAACTTACCAAAAGATAAAATACTATTGAAATTAACATTTCACGCGATAAGATTTTAAAACTGCTACTTCTCACATCTCCTGCCTGTCCTGGCACCTCATGTTATGACAGTGTCATGATAATCAGTTACTTAGTACAAGAAACCTAAAAAAATAATTATCTATCATCAGAATCAGCACTATATATTTTAAAATATACAGCTAGTCAACAAAAGAGGGGTACTGATCATGATTTCCCCCTGCACTTTTCTGTGTCTTTACCTTCAGCCTACACATGCAAGTCTTAAAGAGGGAAAAATTGAAGACAAGGACACCAAAATAGCATAAATTCAACAAAAACACAAAAATTAAAAATATATAATCATATAATATATGGTTAGTGGAATATAACAGTATTATATATGCCTGGTTTTCTGTAAACTATCCATTAGTAGCTAGATGATCCAACCGATAAATTGAATGTACATGTACATTTTGTGTACATTGTAAATAAAATGGGTGATTATGCATTGTACTTGTACATTTTTGTAAATTAAAATACATGATTCTGGCATTTGAACATAACTATTAGTATTTGCAGCCTATTATCTATCTATCTTCCTTTTAAGGAGTGGACACATTCTTGAGTGTTACTGATATATACTCCAGCTCATAAATGTTTTAATTGTTTAGAAATTATAGACACAGAGAAAAATATATAATTAGTTTTCAAAACCTGTGTCAGAAGTAGATTTTTTTCTTTTCATGACATACATGTACAAATAAATAATGACACCATAATTTCATAGGTAACCTTTGATTGCTAGCTCATTTGATTCCTAATCATGCATGTGGCTTCCAATAGCAGATACATGTATATGCTATTGCGTAGAGCTAATTTTTGGTGCTGCTTTTTATAACTTATTTTGCATGCTGCATGCCGTTTTATTTGTTATTGCATGTTTTTATATTCAGTGAAAAGCTCATTAGAGCATATGTTTGTACTGTTTGTCAATATGCCGAATGAAAATAAAGTTTTACTTACTTAATTACTTACTAAGGATTTGTATAGTATAGTACAAATTTATCCTTGATCATGTGCTAATGCCGTGCATAATAATGATAATGCAGTGGGTTTTTTTTTGGGGGAGGGGGTGATCCCACCATCTTTAATATCCAGCAAATACTATTTTCTGTCTATGAGAATAAATTCATGCATGCCACAGTATGGTACCGCAGCTAGAATAAAGTGTGATACTTTTTTTTGAAGTACCCCCTCCCCCTGTTTTAAATTTCTGTTATTTCTCCTTCCAAGAAACGGCAATTTTGTTTATTGTCCATCAGCAATCAGACCTAACACCTATGCAATTGAATTTTGTCATATACATTGATTTAAAATAGTTATATCGTTTAATATAAGTAAAAATCATACCTGCATGGTTTGTACGCTGGCGGCCGCCAACTTGGAAAACGTAAACAAAGTAGTTCACATGTACGCACTTTCCACAGAATGGTCAAACGGCTACAAATTGTCGTATGTTTAAAAATGAACCGTTAAAGTTAATACAAAAACATGTTTTAAATATATGTTTATGCAATTAACGACAAAATGTATGCATGCGCTGCGGATGATTAAGTTCTGCAAGATCTTGCACGGTGTGAGTACGGCTGAAGGCAAGGGTGTTAAACGCAGGACTTCGGGATTGTCCGGAGAGCCGACAACCTTGCTTCGGAAGTTGACATTTTTGTTTACAGCTTTCGGATTACCTCTATCAATCAAATCATGTTACCTTGATAATCGTGATAAGGTGAGAAAGGTTCCGAATAAATTGGGCGGGAGGACGCTCGCGGGGGTAAAAAAAAATATCCAAAATGGCAAATACCACGGCATACATGTAGAGGGGGATTTGAGGTATATTCATCGGCAGTGGAGAAAAACAGGCAAATTCGTTTGAAATAAGGAAACAAGTTAGAATATGTGAAAAAAACCATTAGCTAACAACCAATCACAATCCGGCATTTTTATAAAGAGGTGTAATTAATATTCATAGCACATGATCCTGTTCGCGTCCTGAAAATACATATAATTAGCCACTGGACGTTAAACAGCCATCCATCACAACAGAAAGAAGGGGTTAAAATTTGACAAATAAAAGAATGACCGTCACCTTATGTATATGATAGCAATTATGACATTATTTTTTTTTGATACGGCGACCAAAATAGTTGAACTATTAACATCTTTTTGTGGTATATACCAGGAACATATATATAATTTATATATATGTTTCCAGTATATACATAATTTTATTCGGTCAATATTATACATATTTGTGTTGTTGCAGTAGCTATATAGGGTGAAAAGGGGAACATTCAGAATTTAACCAAATTTGCTTTATTTCACAGATTTTAAAGAAATTAACTCAAATATGAAGTTTTATAAATTTTAATGAAGATTGATAGAATTCTGGGCCTTAAATATGATGACTCAGCATAAATTCACAGTTTACAGTATGCATAGTTTACATAAAGTCCTGGATATAAAATTAATTCATGATATTTGCATATTTGTAAGATAAATTGTTAAGAAGACTTAGTGCTTATATACATTTGTATATACTCTTCGCAGTCATTGAAACTCATAGATGATCATAGAATACTATTTATGGGATGTATGTGTCCTTTCGATAACCCATAAAGTAAGCCGCAACGCCTAAATCTGTTTTTTGTCACCATGGCATAACACATACATGTACAAGCTAGAAAAACAAAATATCTTAACAAAACTTACAATAGTGTGTTCTATTCTGAATATGTACTAAATATTCCAAATTTCTAGAAACAGCTGAAGGATTTAGGAAATTTGAGGCCCCAGGGGCAAAAACATAGAAAATTGCCTACCCTCTGGGTCATAAAACAAATAATTTAACTTGTAAATGCTATCATTTTATGATTTTAAAGTTCTAGATATAGAAAACAATAACCATGCTTGGTAGTAATGCAAAAATCAGATGTTAGCAGTCTTTTCTATAACATTTTAAGTGAATTTATATCTCAGACTGATATCTGCATACATACAACTATTGCAAATATGGCTTTGTTTGAACACTTCTAGTTTATATATTAGCTAAATTGTGTCATATATATGGTTACAGATGATACTGTTGTGATAAGAAGTAACTTACATTTTTCAGACATCCATATTTCGAAAAAATCATCCCAGGATCCTTTAAAATCGAGATGAGGCATTTTCTTAAAGTGATGATAAAACGAAACACAGACATCCTTAGGGTTTCTAATCATGTGAATGATCTTGCATCCATTTTCAATATGTTTCTTTGGTAGATATTTAAATGAGCAGTGGGTGTTGAGTAACCTTGGTGATTGCAGTTTATCTAGAAATGTGAGATCAGAAATAATTTCTATCATCGTCGAAACTTTGTTTTGGGTATCCAGTTCTGTCTTGTTTCGAAGCAACATGTTGCTTATTTCATAAATCCAATGCGTTCCTTTAATTACAACACACATATAAAAAATATAAAAAAATAGTATCCGTACTTCCGGCAAGCCGTTTTGCTATTCATTCTTACTTCAAGACATCTAATTAACTTTATTAGATATCTCATATAGTTTATAAGATATCTCATAAAACATATCTTATAAATTATATGAGATATCTTAAAAACTACATAAGATATCTTATAAAGTATATGATTTATCTTATAAAGTATATAAGACATCGTATATAAAAAATATTATAAAAAAAATATTATAAAAGATATCGTATGTATATATTATATGAGATATCTTATATATCATATGATATATGTTGCAGTTAGAATAGATAGTAAAACGGCTTGCCATACGTACTACAAGTATATAGGACTCAATATAGAAATACGGAGGTTTCAAATTCAAGTTGGTATGATTACCAACGAGACAACTATCTACCAGATTTCAAAAGATGTAGATATATATAAGCAGTTATAAGTCACCGTAAGGCTTTCAAAAATTAGCAAAACCAATACCGTCAGCTATGTAAGGTCCAGAATGACAAAATGTGATATTTTACTTAAGGTGTACTTTATCGGAGTAGTATATATGTCATTATGTTTTATTATACTAAAATTGAGAATTGAAATGAGGAATATGTCAAAGAGACAACAACCCGACCAAAGAGCAGACAACAGCTGAAGGCCACCAATGGGTCTTCAACGCATCGAGAAAATCCCACACCCGGAGGTGGTCCTCAGCTGACCCCTTAATGAAAGTGTGCACTAGTTCAGTGACAACTGACGTCACACTACTAAACTCCAAAACATATATAGATGAACTAAAATTTAAAAAAAAACATACAAGACTAACAAAGGCCAGAGGCTCCTGAGATCGGACAGTCGCAAAAATTCGGCGGGGTTAAACATGTTTGTGAGATATCAACCCTCCCCTATACATCTAGCCAATGTAGAATAAAGAAATACATATCAATACGCACAGTAAAACTCAGTTTAAAAGAAGTCCGAGTCCGATTTTAGAATAGACAACAAAAGAAACTAAGCAAATTGACAATGATACATACATTAACAAAGGACTATTAGCAGTTACTGACATGCCAGCGCCAGACCTCAATTAAACTGATTGAAAGATTATGTCTTTTGAAGTTAAATGGTTGCTCCCTAAGTAATAATGATACTACAAATTTAATGTGTTAATATAGAGCTACCAAAGTGGATTGTGTAGTTGACACATAGGTGAGGGTCTGGATGGGGTCGTTCATTTCTGTAGTCTGTGATTTGTTAAGTAATTGTTCTCTATTCTTTATATAGTTTGCCTATTATTCTCTAGTCTTTATATTTTAGTATCCCATTATTCTCTTTTCTTGATTTTTTTGCCATATTTTCTCTTTCTCTTTATATTTGTTTTCCATTTTTCTGTAGATTTGGACCATTCGTCTATATTCTGTAAATCTCATCCATACCTTCATTATCCTTATTATCTTGAATTGTAACATACTATTGATATTACCTGATTTTGGATATGTGCAAATCATAAAATCTGATTCTCTGGACTGAACGTGAAGTATGTCTTGTAAAGCCTTCTCCGCCCCTTTTTCTCTGAAAGAAGGTGTAGGTGGATAACGAATTCCCTCGAACTCTGGAAATGAACCCGGTTTCGTCACCTTCATCAGTTCTCCAATTTTTTCTATATCCATCTTTACATATACTTAAACTAACAAAAATAATTGGTTACTCGTGGGGTCAGTTGAATTTGTAGATAGTTTTGCATTCACGTAATTTGAATAAGAGTTATTTCGCTGTTTCGTCATGTTTCAGGTTTAGTTACATAAATTCCTTCATACATGTGTACAGGTACATGTACATGTACATGTAAATCAAAACACATAAACGTGTTATACTGACTATTAGTCCGTAATTTGCTATCATTCTAACCAAAAGTTATCTAGAAATATCTCGAATTACAAGACACGCAGAAACAAAAGACCTACAGTGGAGATCAGTTCTAACCTCTCATAAATTCTGTCAGAATCTGTCAGGAGAACTGTTCTAAAACAGTATGTAGAACTGTCAGCCTGACACCTTTTAGTCAGTTCTAGGTTAGAACTGTTCTAGCTAGAACTGATTTGGTCAGTTCTACCTAGAACTGATTTGGACAGTTCTAGGTAGAACTGATCCTGACAGTTCTACCATAGAACAGTTGTAGACAGTTCTAGCTAGAACTGACCAAATATTTGGTCAGTTTTACTTCTAGAACAGTTCTACGGTTAGAATTGATTTCAAATTTTACGGCTAGAATTGATTTATAAATTCTACAGCCAGAATTAATTTATAAATTCTACGGCTAAAATTGATTTATAAATTCTACGGCTAGAATTGATTTATAAGTTTTAAGAAATATTTGTCTTAATATAAAGGCTTCGGCAAAATAGCGATTACTATTATATAGAGTTTTGCTATTTTGCCGGTTTTATTTCAGATTTATAATCGGCAAGAGAACATGTTTAACCCCGCCATATTCTGCATGTATGTCAGTGCCTGTTCCAAGTCAGGAGCCCGTAATTCAGTGATTTTCTTTTGTTGATGTGTAGTATAAAATATTTGTTTTTCTTTCATTTTTTTTTACATAAATTAGGCCGTTAATTAGTATTATGGGGGGCGGGGGGGGGGGGGGGGGTATTATATAGAATTGTTTTACATTTTTTATTCTGGGAGTCAGGATGGCTCGTTATCACATAACAAAATTATCCTCATTAACCAAATGTAATATCTGTTTACGAGTAGTTTTCATACCTCGGACGGACCTGTTTAACAAAAATCTTTTGACTACATCAATCTAAACTGACATTATTTGCTCTTCAGTCTTTCTGCAAATCTATATATAGCTGTACAGTACTTCAGTTTTAATTTTAGGTCAAGAGGGACTGTACTATACAAGTTACAGCAATATTGGAAAACAATTTTGTTCGCATCAATTTATAGTGCCAGCATGCAGGGGCAGATCCAGCCATTTAAAAAAGGGGGTGGGGTTCCAACTATATGTTCAAATTCAAAAGCATTGATCGTCAAAAAGAAAGGGGTTTCCAACTCCTGACTCCCCCCCCCCCCCCCCCCCTTGATCAGCCATGAGCATGTCCTCTTTTTATTCAAAATATTGAATCATAAACAAATATCAGTAGTTTTTATACTTCGGACTGAGTCGTATAATAAAATCTTTTGACCGCATCAACCGAATCTTACCATATTTGTTTTTTTTCAAATCTAAATAGCTGCACAGTAATTCAGTTATAATTTTAGGTCGAGAGGGACTGTAGTATATAAATAACTACATTATTGGAATTGAGAGTGCCAGCATTTCCTATTTTTATTCAAAATATCGCATCAGAAACAAATATCAGTCATGTCAGTAGTTTTCATACCTCAGACTGACAGTAACATGTAATCATGTAACAAAACTATTTGTCTGCATCAATCAAAACTGACTATATTTGACAGCATCAACCAAAACTGACCAT
Source organism: Mytilus galloprovincialis (assembly GCA_037788925.1). Lineage (NCBI taxonomy): Eukaryota > Metazoa > Mollusca > Bivalvia > Mytilida > Mytilidae > Mytilus > Mytilus galloprovincialis. The sequence continues at coordinate 56,059,634 of CM075341.1, forward strand.
ATTTGACCGCATCAACCACAACTGACCGTATTTGACCGCATCAACCAAAACTGACCATATTTGCTCTTTTTTATGTAACTCTAATAGTCGCATAGTAAATCTGTAATATTTTTATGTAAGGATGGATTTTAAAATCATGAAAATACAAATGATAGAAATATGGGAACACAATGCTATCTAATTTCATTTGCATCAATTTAGAATGCCAGCATGTCCTCTTTTTATTCAAAATATTGCATCATAAACAAATATCAGTAGTTTTCATACCTCAGACTGACTGGTATAACAACATAATTTGTCCGAATCAACCAAAACTGACCATATTTGCACTTTATTATGAAGTGCTTGTGAATCTTAATAGCCGCAAAGTAAATCATGTATATTTTTATATCAGGATGGATTGTTTAATAAAAATGAAAGCAACATTGGAAAATAAAATTATGCTCACATCAGTTTATAGTGCCAGCATGTCCTCTTTTTCATCAAAATTTTTAATCGTATTAAACTAATTTCAGTAGTTTTAATATCTCAGACTGACTCATGAATATAACAAAACTGACCATATTTGACAGCATCAACCATAACTGACCATATGTGACAGCATCAACCAAAACTGACCATAATTACACTTTGTTATGAAAATCTTAATATATATATAGCCGCATACTAAATCACTTATAGTAATACATATACCGGTAACGATGGATTGTATAATTCAAATGACAGCAATATCAATGAATATTGGAACACATTGGCTACAAAAAAAATTCCACATCAATTTAGAATATCAGCAAGTCCTCTTTTTATTCAAAATATTGAATTGTAAACAAATTTCAGTGGTTTCGATATATCAGACTGAGTGAGAGTTGTTTTAACAAAATTATTTGACCGCATCAACCAAAACTGGACTTATTTACACTTTATCATGTAAATATACATGTATATGGCCTCATTGTAAACATGGTAAACCAATGTTATTTCTATGCGAGGACGGATCGTATGATAAAAATGACACCAACTTTGAAACACAATACACCTTATTGCTAATCCTGGCTGACCCGGCCTCTTGAACTTTTGAAGCATACAACAATGACTTTTCCATTGTGGCGTCAGATATTTTGTTTTATGACGTCAGATATTTTACGGAAACCTGTGTGATATCCAGTAATGGCAGACAAATTGCGACAAGGTGTATTTATACCATATCTAAGAATTTAGCGCGCCGTTATTTCCTCTCTGTATCCATAATAATGAACCGTCATTAAACATGCTAAAGTGACTTTTTAACATGTTTAAGTCAGTAGTTTGTGATGGTTTTTTTTTTAAACAAAACTATTTAATGGCATCATCCAACACTCACATGACTAATTCATATACTTTATTTTAAAAATAAAATAAAAAGTACATGTATGGGAAGTTCTCTTCTTGGAATAGTATACTGTTAATATAATTTGAAGAAGGCAAAGAAAAATGCATGATTTTGTTTGTAGCCGAACGTCCAGGGGCAAATGTTTCATTCATGTTCAGATCCAGTATATTTTTCTGAGTTCCAGACTCCCAGATATCATATATTTATATAATCGTTATGGATAAGTTTGGCTAAGACGAGATGGTGCAAATGTATATATAGTTTTTTTACGTTACACAACACTAAAATCCCATAATTCATCCACTGTACAATTTTCGTTTGAACATTTGTCAAAACAGAATTATAAATGAATGTAAATCCAAGGCAAACAAGGTAAATTACGATTAAAATTCCATGAATTAAATGTAGAGTTTTATTTAGGAAGAGACTGTTAAAAACGGGGAACGAAGAAACGTAAACAATGATGTTTCCGTATGCAATCTTATAAAAATATCTCCGATGAGTTGGATAACCTTCTATTCACTTCGATATTTGTACATGTAACGTAATAAAAGTCGTTTGATCAGTAAAAAATATAGAAAATCTGGAAGTGATTTATTTCTTCTAAATTCTAAAGTGCCCTTACTGCAGTGACGTCATTTAGAACTGCTCTACAGTCCTGACTGATTAAGTCAGTTCTGCTGACAGTTCTACGGTTAGAAGTGATTTGGACAGTTCTACCTAGAACTGATCCTGACAGTTCTACCCTTGAACTGATCCTGACAGTTCTACCTAGAACTGATTTAGTCAGTTCTACCTAGAACTGATTCCGACAGTTCTACTTAGAACAGTTCTAGGGTAGAACTGTCCTAGGTAGGAAACAATGATATAGAGAAGGAGATATGTATTAGACAACTTGTAATGAAGGATAATACCTCTCATAGCTGGTTTATTTATGTGAACGATATACTCTCATTGTATGAATTTGAATCTATTTTTGACATCCTAAATTCAATTCCAAATAGAGAAAGTTGGAAAAACTATGTGAAAAAGAGAATAGAAACATTCTGGAGACAGAAGATAACGAATATGGCAGAAGGAAAGTCTACTCTTCGCTTTTTGCATCCCATGTCAATGAATTGTGAAACTGTTCATAACGTTTGGGCCAACACAGGACTTGACTCTATTTCTATTATGAAAGCTAATGTAAAAGCTAGACTACTTACAGGAGTGTATACACTGCAATCAAATCGTAGTAGATTTAATAAGTATGAAGTAAGTGCAATATGTCCGTTGTGTATGGATGAGATCGAAGATATTGAACATTTCTTACTACAATGTGCTAGTACAGATACTGTGAGGAATCAATTTATTCCAAAGCTAAGAACTTTGATTTATGACTTTAATCATGAAATAGGAAATCTTGTCTTCTCGAACAATTCAATGCTATTGAGGGTGATTTTGGATGTTTCTAGCCCACAAGTTCCAATTTTAATACAGACTTTTTCATTTATGGAGAAAATTGAGGCCATAACAAGAGGAATGGTATATGCTCTACACCATAAAAGATGCTCTATACTGGATCTAGTTGGCAGTTAGGATGGCAAAGTCATTTAAAGTCATTTAAAATCATTAAATAGTTTAAAATAAAATAAATAAATTTATTAAGTTACTATTAATCAAAAGTTTAAGGTTTAATATGACAATTAAATGTTAAGTAAGCCTTGTGTTCTGATATTTTTACTTAAATTTAAGTTTGTAAGGAAACTTAAGGGTTGATACAAATGGCTAAGTTGTTCTATTAAGTTAAGAAAATACTTTTCTATTAAGGTATAAGGAAATTATACTAGGATAATAAAAATTTTGTCCCAAATAGGTGATAAAGTAACTATTATGTAAGCAACTTTAATTGTTGTGTGTTTTTTCTAGTGAAGTAGGAGATATAAGGCTACTGGTGCAGTGTAAGGAAACTTGAGTGAATGACCAACAAAGATGGCATATTGGTTTAATTCAGAATGAACAATAAAAAGCTGAGTTATATGCTGAGTAACAAATTGCCACAGTAACATTGATAATTTGGTGGTACATGAAGTAATTTTAGATTTTAGCATATATATGCCACAGTGCATGAACTTTTAAAGTAATAGACATTGATTAGTGTATAATTGATATAACGTATGTGATTTATATGGAGTTCAAATGTATATAGTATGGTGATGGAACAGTTTCCTGCACGTTTACAAAAGTGATTTGACATTAAGTTATTTTAAAGTTTATGTTTGAATTGAGCTCCTAGCTGGGATCGCAGCCTTAGCTCAATTTGGATAAGACCAACTGCCGTTGCGTTGTAAATTGGTGGTGAGTACGCCAGGCTGTGTTGACATCCAATACACCAGTATCTAGAACAATATATTTAGGCGAAATAATACTGGTATTATATGCACCGATCATATACACTGTATAATATTCCTGCACATGCACACAGTTGCTTACAGTAAATCAGTTGCTAATCCGTGCTACACTACAAAAGTAGTGGTACTCCAGATAGTGGAGGAAAGAATAAAGAAGAAGAAGGTAGAACTGTTCTAGGACAGGTTAGAACAGTTCTATGACAGAATATTCTGACAGTTCTAATGAGAGGTTAGAAGTGATCTCCACTGTACTATTTCCAACTCAGGACGAGGATGACTTCAATATATGATGGTTAGGTCGGCGTTTTTTGTTTTTCTACCATGTTTTGGTATTCTTCTGAATTGCCCGTTTTTTATATTTATGTTTAGTTAATTAACTCTTAAAGCGTAGGGTACAGCCTCCGTGGTCTCCTGGTAGCGTGTTCGCCTCGAGTGCGGGAAGTCGTTGGTTCGAATCCCGAGCGGGTCAAACCATAGACTTTAAAATTAATATTTGATTCTTCTCCGCTAAGCACGCGGCATTAAGGAGTTAGAGCAAAGAATAATGTGTCCTGGTAAGGTAACATGTCTTCCTGCGGACTGTTACCTTGTGAACTAGCAAGTTAAAAATCCGCCTCAGCGTGTCGGTCTAATACAAAGTAGGGTTATTATTCAACATATTCTCGTCCTGAATATGCATATTAATTTGCCGCTGGACGTAAAGGATCACTATCTTAAAGCGTCGATTACCTTGACCTCACTTAACAGTAATGCTGCATAATTTTGTTTTACTGATTTATTGATTTTTTTAAATGTATAAAGTGTTAACTTGCATTTCTTTAAATTCATAAATACAAATGTTCATTGCAATAATTTATGTAAATAAATGTTATTAATATGATTCAGTAAACATGCTACTTACTTGACATACACCTCAAACGGATTTGACTTAATCTCACTATGCTCAATCTTTCTTATATATGCATGAACATACGTTCTAGCGTTCAACCTAATGAACTTTCAACTTTCTATTCATAGCGTAAATGTTAATTCAACTGATAATATCCTAGGTGGTAAAAACAGCTATATCGCCATTTCACTGCGTATGATTCTAAATTTTCTGTTATTATTGTCTTAAATAACTTGTTGATATAAATTAAAATTAAGATCTTTTTTTAAATTATTGATTTAAAATAATATTTCATACTTTTAACACAATGATTATGGGTTGCTCTGCAAATTTACCAATAAAGAACTGTCATTTTAACATAACATCTAATAAAATAAAATGGTTTTACCTGTATATTTTAAAGATTTCTTTTTTTTATTACGTAATACTGAGAACTACTTGTCGTTCCACCTACTGAACTTATAAAAATAAATAAATTGGTATTCATATTTACTTAAAATACACTGCCGTGATTACAATGTTTGCCAATCTTTTTATAGAAGTTCTGATATTTATACTCTCGCATTCCACCTTCGGAAACAGTAGTACAAAACTGGGTAGTTTTCAAGTTTACGTCAAAACAGAGAGAAGATGTCACAAATTGGTAAATACTCGTTTAAAGTCATAAGAAACTCAAATTAAAAAACAAAACATGCATATGTTTTTTATAACTAAATGGATAGTTTGCATTATACAACTTATGTACATATACTTTTTTCTGAGGAAAGTTCTTTAATTTGTCCACATTTAGAAGAAGTTTACTTATTTTTAATTGCTTGCTTCCAGGAAGCAATTCGCCGACATATTTTCCGTATGCAAAGTTTCGTCGCTTGTGTTAGAAAGAAATGCACTCCATAACGACAGCTATTTTGAGTGTGTAGTGTAACGTTTATAAGTCGTGTAAATACACGTTTTCTGTTTCATTTTCATATGTTCTACTTCGCTATGCTCATACGAGCATAAAGATTGTCTTAATAATGTTTAAATAAAACAAAAATCAATGTGAGATGAGAAATTGCACTGATCAGTTTAATAATAAATCATGAAAATTCTGTAAATCATGGCCTCAAACTCTCCGAATAAATGGTAGAAAATCTTCAAATACATAAATGTTCAATCAGAAAAGAAATAGTTCTATTGAATAACAAATCATGAATACAAATAAATATACATGTCGATCTGATCAGTGAATTCTCCGGAAGAGAGAAAGGCTCGATATATAGATATAAGATTGATTGATTGTTGGTTGCTTAACGTCCAGTGGTAATAGATATAAGAAGATATGGTATGAATGCCAATGAGACAACTCTCCATCCAAGTCACAATTTGTAAAAGTAAACCATTATAGGTCAAAGTACGGTCTTCAACACGGAGCCTTGGCTCAAACCGAACATCAAGCTATAAAGGGCCTCCCTCCCAAAAAAAAAAATGACTAGTGCAATACCATTAAAAACTATTCATACATGTATGTGAGGAAAACGAATTACTCTAGTCGTATGCAAATATTTATACGCCAAATTAAGAAATGAATCTGGATGTTGCCCTTAATCATTGATAATGTTAACTCGATATCCAGACTTGGATATTTACACCTCGTCTGGACAACATTTCTATAGATTGGGAACTATTTTATTAAATTCGATTTCAATAGTCTTACATATTAATTTCTTTGAAATATGGTTCTGGTTTTAGAGTCAAACATTTCTAAATTCAAATATAAAAAAAAGAAGATATGGTATGATTGCCAATGAGACAACTCTCCACAAGAGACCAAAATGACACAGAAATTATCAACTATAGGTTACCGTACGGCCTTCAACAATGAGCAAAGCCCATACCGCATAGTCAGCTATAAAAGGCCCCGAAATGACAAATGTAAAACAATTCAAACGACAAAAATAACGGCCTAATTTATGTACAAAAAATGTCTACGTTTCCGTTCCAAAAACAAAATATATAAACAAATCTACATAATTAGCTAGTTAGTTGATAAGTAATTAATTTAAAAAGAGATGGGGTACATCTTAATAACGATATTAAATATAAATGGGTAATCCTGGAGGGATGTTTTTGGAGAAACAGTCGTCATTATCTGAATCTTTTGAGCCTCACTCTGGAAATAAATGTTGTTTTTTCGCATGGTTTTTAATGTCTTACAAAAGCCAATGCTACTGAAAGATATTTCAGACATAGCTCTGGTTGGAACGGGATTTAAAAAGGACTTGATGTATTGCGAACTTTTTACGTGTTTTGCAGTCAACAAACTTTACTCAGTACTCGGAGTACGAAATGTGTGCACGAAACACCAAATCAAGTATTTTGATTGGTTAATACTTGAGTCTGAGTACAATAATCGTAATCGAAAGTTGTATGACCGGAAGTGAATGTGTGACGTCTTGAAATTGATTGATTTATTTTTATTTAGAACGACTAATATACAGTTTTTGATATAAACGCAATCGGTCACGTCTAGAATTTTTAATGTGTCAATATAGTATTACAAAAACTTATAGCACTAACTTAAAGGCTAAACAATTTCGTTTTACTTGGTTGATTTATTATAGGATTAGCATGGCAAATTTTGATCCTATAAGGCATATGTAAGGTGAGGTGCGAAAATGTATTGAACATTCACGGTATAAAATTTCATGAGGAGATACTGTGGAATCGCTTGTCCAAACGATGTGGGAAATGACCGGAAGGATCTAAAAAATACAAATTTACCAGAAATGCTATGCTAACAACTTATGAAAGTATTTTTAGTAACAGACTTGATTAACGAATATGACTTAGGAGAGATTGAAACATAGAAGTATTAATTATCCCTTTGGCATCTATCGCCTCTCTTTTAAGAAGAAGAAAACTACAAAATGTTATAGCATGTAGCGGGCTTTTGACAAAAGACATATATAACGAGCTGGAAGGAAGGTTCATTTTAGGCAATCATCTTCAAAACAGTAAAGACGATGATTTCACATATATTGATCATGAACAATTGACAATCGATAACTATTTCATTTAATATACAAAATATCGTATTGGATGGTTTGTGCGTAAGGATGTATTGAATTTTGTTTTTGGCATATGCATAAGAAGTTTCTTATTTAAAATCACGCTTCGCTATCAAATTTCACAGCCGGACACACACACAAGCCTTGGATGATATTCTGTATTTAAATAGTTGAGAAACGTGCACGGTTAACAGAAAGAAAACTGTGTAAAAAAAAAACCTATGCCCGTGTTTGCAGTGACGTTTTAAACTTTATAAATCATAATTTATACTTTGACGTTGCTTATAAAGCTCATAAATTTAGAAACGATCCAGTTAAAGACATTGCTTCTTCCAATTGAAAAAAAAATCGTAAAGTTTATGTATTTGCCAATGTAGTGTTTTGTCAGTACTATCATTCATTTTGATTTGAATAGATAAAAGCATTGTTTAATATGCATTTCCATACAGTTATGACAACTTATAGTCCCACTATCTGTCAATACAATGAAGTAATATTTTGGCACGTGCTCCTGCTTTTTTCAAACTATGTATGCCCTTATTCTGTTGGATGGTAAATGAATTACATTTAAGTCTGGGATATCCAAATGTGTTTATCAGCTGTGATAGGCTGCATATATGAATTACTTTTCAGCAACAGACATTGTCTTTTTTTAGTTGTTATTTTGATTGTGATTCGTTCCAATCTGTCCATGTTCAAAACATTTTTACTGTGTTTGTGTTATGTTGTGTTGTTATACAACTGTATCAATTTGAGGAAGTGGTGGGCACTGAGGAGTTCGTTTTATCCCGTCACACTTTGTATGCGCCCTTCCAAAGTCATGATCGAGAGCTTTGATCCATTACAGACTGATTAATATTTGAAGTATTCGTGTTTCGTTTATTACGTTTGCATTAACAAGGCAGTTGGTTATTTCGTTTCAACTAATTAACATTTTGCCAAGAATGGACCTTCCACATCTGACTTAAATTTTACAGTATGGGTTTTGTTCATTGTTGAAGTCCATACAGTTGCATTCTGTTGCTAACCTTCACATCAAACAGACATACACATGTGTGGATAGTTGTCTTATTTGAAATCAAATCATATCTAAATATAAAAAATATATTTATGTGAAACTAAAATTAATATATTTATTAATGAAATGCATATTTATACACCGAGGAGTTGAAGGCATATAAACAATACAATACAAATATATGCACAATGCAAACATTATAAAATATCAAAAATCATATATGTATAGCGGTACTGTAGTAAAACAAGTAATAATGCATGTGTTGTGTCCACTCTCCTCAGTCCAAATAACTTTTTAAAAACGGAACAGAAAGCTGCATAATATCAAATGAAGATAGAAGTAATTCTACTCTATTTTTGTCAGATAATCCTGGAAAAATACTATTTATGTCTGACATGAAGATTTATTAAATTTACATGTTAAGAAAAAGTGGGTTTCATCTTCAACTTCATTAATATTACAGTTTTTACAATGTCTATTTTATGATGATTCTGTCATTCAATCTCATAGTTCTTGCCTTTGACACTGTAATAACATCCATAATGATTGCTGATCTCTATATTTTGTTGACTCGTATCCACGTACGTTTCTATTTTCCTCAATTAAATCTAGACATCGCCGTACAACATTTTATTGTTTTTATAGCTTTATACCTGTCTATGTTAAATCAAACTTGCCATGTCACATCACTTGGAAAAGGACTGTTCCTACATTTTTTTTTGTTTCTAACAAATGATACTTTGTTCAAAAGAAAGTGTGTATGAACTGTCCTTAAATCTTTCTGTGTACTGTACATCAAACCGCTCATTTTGTGCTACTGTAAAATGATTTTTCCAGTCTCCTATTTCCCCTGAAACAGAATCATTGGAAAATCATATCCATACTAACTATGACAAGGAGCACTTTGCCTTTAGTTTTATTTTTTGAATTGTATGTCATCGATAGCTTTGGTAGTAACGTTTGGATTTTTAAAAATGTAAAAATCGAAAAAAAGTCGTATGGTTAGTTCTTATTGAGCTTTTCCTTTTTTTTAGGTGCAAGTATATTTTAAACATCAATGTCTATATATTTTGGCAAGTTTATCAAAACAAAATTGATTAAATAACCTTCGTGGTTGTCACAGCTTTGACTTACGTATACGTAGACAGTTTTGACATAAGTATGGGTAGTTTTGAATGTAAATGTCTGTTAAACAAGTAATGTGAATTTACATTTCAGCAAATAGTCGGCATTCAAATAAGTACTGACTTGGCACCCATGATGGCAAATGAAGGTTTAATTTGATCTGGAGCCAAATTCATGTATTGACTTTTTAAATAAAGACAAAATGAAAACGCATCTTGTAAGTGTTTAAGCTTCACGTTAAGATATATAGGTGATGTTAGTCCTATTACTCAATAACCCAATTTTCATCGAATACATGTAAAAATGTATACATGTATCATACAAAACAGTGCGCTCGACATTAAGGTACTATTGAAAATAAAATACCTTCTTTAATTTAGTATGTATATTTCGGTATTGAAATTGACAAAAAATGACGAATTTAAACTGGGATCTATGATAAACGTTGCTATTTTAGTTTTTAAATTGCAAACTCCCTAATAATGATCTATAGTAACAATCCATCTTCCCCATTAAGTTGTGTTTACAATTACTTAGTAATTACAATAGGGAGTTTGGTTAATGCATAGCTTATTAAGATGAAATCAGTCCCTTTAATTCCTTTCTGTATCCTCTACAAATCACTAGCAACCTAATCCGGTAATTTTCAATTCCAGCAGTCACAATAAATGGTCTATTTAATGAGATGATCAAACTTGACATTAATAAATCCTCCGGATCTGATAACATAGGACCAATAATTTTAAAATTGAGTGCTCCTTTCATAACGTCATCTTTAACTTACATTTTTAACAGAATAATAGATACAAGTACATTACCCAGTGTTCTAAAGAATGCAAGAGTAACCCCTGTTTTTAAAGCTGGTGAAAAATTCATGGCAACAAATTATAGACCAATTTCTGTACTTCCCATGTTATCAAAACTTTTAGAAAAGCATGTTTCAAAACATTTGTATGACTACCTAAAAAGATTAGATCTTTTACACCCAGCACAGTCTGGGTTTCGACAAGAACACTCTTGCCAAACTGCCCTTATCAATATCATAGATAAATGGATACAGGATATGAATGATGGTGATATCAACTTAGCAGTCCTGTTGGATTTTAAGAAAGCTTTTGATGTAGTAGATCATGATATTCTCTGTAAAAAGCTTGAAATTTATGGATTTGATAATACTGCTGCTTCGTTTTTTAAATCATATTTGAATGGAAGATCTCAACAAGTACAAATTGGTAATGCTCATTCTGAAAAACTTTATATCAAGTATGGTGTCCCCCAAGGCTCCATATTAGGCCCCCTTCTGTTTATATTATACATAAACGACCTTCCTATTTATATGAAAAATTGTTGCACTGATTTATATGCCGATGATTCAACTTTACATCTTTCTGGTAATTGTTATCAAACTCTACAGTCAAAAAGGTACAAGAAGATTAACATGGTGTAGAGGAATGGTGCAATGATAACAATATGTTCATCAATAAAAATAAAACAAAATATATGATTATTGGAACGAAACAAAGAGCAATGCCACATTACAATAAGAGCTGTTTAACTATTAACAATCAAGTTATACAATCTTCCACATGCGAAAGTCTTTTAGGCATTAAAATTGACCCTTCCCTCACATGGACAAACCAAATTGACGTGATCTGCTCAAAAATATCATCTAGACTATATCTACTATTAAAGATTAAAAAATTTCTAAATCTAGACTGCAGAAAATTATTCTATAATGGTTATATCTTGCCACTAATTGATTATTATTGTATAGTGTGGAGTAGTTGTAGCAGTGAGGGTTTAAAAAGGATATTAAAATTACAAAAGAGGGCTGCTAGATTAATACTAGAAACAGACCCATTCGTTCCTTCTGCACCCTTATTCAAACACTTAAACTGGATGACAGTTGAACAGAGAATAAAATATCATAAGTTAGTGATGACATTTAAGTGCATTAAATGTGATGCCCCATCATATCTTACTAACAAGTTTCATTATGTTTCAGACAAAAATCCATACCCCTTGAGAAATGCTGTTCAAGGAAACCTCATACTCCCTAAACCAAAAACAGTATTGTTCAAAAAATCTTTTATGTATTCTGGACCATTCTTGTGGAATAATTTGCCAATTCCGTTAAGAAATATTACAAATGTTAATTCTTTCAAATACAAAATAACAGATCATTTATTGAAATCAACCTTGCTGTATCAATAATATAAAAAAACTGATCATGTCATCATGTTTATTTTTTTCATCACATTTTATCAAGTTGTATTGAACATTATTATCATACTTGACTTTTTATACTAATGTATGCAATGTGTATGTTTGCATTTTGTTTGATTTCTCATGTCGAGGGCCTCAGGGAAGATTAGTTATATAGCTAACTGTGTAACCCTCTTAAAATAAAGTGTTGTTGTTGTTGTTGTTGTACAGCAGGATAAAAAAAAAGCAAAATCGTAAGGAATTTTGAAATTAAATTAAAAGGTTATTTTACTAATTTGATTGTTAAAACAATGCACATTTTGTAATCTCTGTGTACTATCTTACATTATCGTACCCTTTCTATATATGAAGCCTTTTCCAGAAACTACTTTCGTGAGATCTAGTTTATTTTGCTGCATATTATTAAAGGACGTTGTTCCGGCAATATTTTCTATAGTCTTTTCGGTGCATGGTATACCTAGGAAATTAGCCAATCGCTGTATCTCTCTTTTACTATCCTAAATAGAATCAAATAAAACTTCATTAAAGCTAACACATTGATACCACGTGACTTTATCTGTAAAGTCCAATGTTTTGCCTGTCATATTATGTTAATCAAAAGGTCATTTAAGGGGGTATCCAACACTTTGACTAAAACAGATTTGGCTCCTTTAATTTTCATAAAGTTTTGACAAAATATTTACTTTGACCAGTTTACAAAAATATGAAAATTTCTAGAGATTTGAACCGCACAATTTACAGGAATAATTTGGTCGGCTGTATCGCAGTTTGACAAACACTAATTTTGATCGTTCAAAAGCTTGATTTCTGCTTACTAATACTATAGGATTAAAACGATCAACTGTTTTTTTTTTAAGACTTAACTCATTTAGGTGTTCTGTTACCCCTTAAGATAAAACGTCATTTGTTTTCTGGTGTATATATAAAAAAGGAGATGTGATATGATTGCCAATGAGACAACTATTCACAAAAGACCAAAATGACACAGACATTAACAACTATAGGTCACCGTACGGCCTTCAACAATGAGCAAAGCCCATACCGCATAGTGAGCAATAAAAGGCCCCGATAAGACAATGTAAAACAATTCAAACGAGAAAACTAACGGCCTTATTTATGTAAAAAAGATGAACGAAAAACAAATATGTAACACATATACAAATGACAACCACTGAATTACAGGCTCCTGACTTGGGACAGGCACATTACATAAATAATGTGGCGGGGTTAAACATGTTAGCGGGATCCCAACCATCCCCCTAACCTGGGACAGTGGTATAACAGTACAACATAAGAACGAACTACATGTATAAAAATCAGTTGAAAAAGGCTTAACTCATTAGATGGACAAAAATACAAATGGACGTGGCCCGGTACTTATACATCCCGACACAAAAAGACACAATGAACAGATCTGAGAGTACTCGCAGTTATCTGACAGCTAGTGCAAAGCCACTAACAACTGATAAAAAAATCATGCAACTAAGACTAAATTATCGATCCATACACATCCAACATCCAATGGATTTAGTGTAAAAACGTCATAAACAGCCAGAGAAAAGCATGACCTTGTGCAATGCCAAGTTAACAGGTATCGACAGATTGTAGATCCATGAATATGTATATACATATAACATACTAATACGAATATTTAGTTAGCTTTTAATTTACTGATAACAAAATCAATATTTATACAAATAAAAACAATATTCAATGATCTTATTACAGTCTTGAATAGGTAACCTTTTAGAATAAGTTTATTTAAAGGAGCGACAAGTTTACATGGATCATTTCTAAATTTCCGGGCACGGTTAACAACATTTCCGTAAAAATGAGGATGTGCTATCCCGTTTGAAATAAGTTTTCTACAGGTACAGCCAAACTTCAAAACCAAATCTTTATATCTATGGAAAAATTTAGTAAAGGTTTTAAGTAATTTATGGTAACGATATCCCTGGTTTAATAATTTACCAGTAATACATAGGTTGCGTTCGTTAAAATCAAAAACGTCACAACAGACACGGGCATAGCGAACAAGTTGTGAAATAAAAACACCGTAAGATGGTGCCAAAGGAATACACCATCTAAAAATGAAAAATTAACGAAAAATCGTCTCTTTTGTCGTAAATTACTTAATACATTGGAGGGTTGAGATCTTAAACCCCGCCGCAGTTTTTCGCCTGTCCGAAGTCAGGAGTCTGGCCTTTGTTAGTCAGTTTTTATTTATTTTTTTATTTTAGTTCATTTATATGTTTTGAATTTTAGTGTGACGTCCATTTTCACTGAAGTAGTACACGTTTTTGTTCAGGATCCATCTGATGTTTAACCACCTGCTTGAGCTGTTAATAAGAGCAGCAGTACCTAGATGTAAAACGTTTTTGACTGTAAAAGAGAGGAGAGGGATAACAAAAGGACATCCAAACTCACAAGTTGAAAATAAACTGACAACGCCATGGTTAAAAAGAAAAAGACAACTAAACAACAGTACACAAAACACAACATAGAAAACTAAAGACTAAGCAACACGAACCCCACCAAAAATAGGTGGTGATCTCAGGTGCTCCGGAAGGGTAAGCATATCCTGTTTCACATGTGGCACCCGTCTTGTTGCTAATGTGCGTATTGGAATAAAAATCCTTATAATGGAAATAATTGCATTATGTCAAAAAAGACCTTTTTCATTTCTTCGAAGTAGCAAGTAAATATCATGCCAGGAAAATTTTTCTCTGCTTGTTCCATTTCTTTCTCATAATTGTACCATGATCCATAGGCACCTACAATTTAATAACATAGTTTTAACAATCTAATTCTACTGATAAGAATGGAAAATACTCTTCCATATAAATGAGAAAAATAGTAAAAATTTAGTGAACAAAATAAGAAGACACAAAGGAGGTAAAATTAAGCATGAGTCCAAATGGATAGATAGCAATAACTTGAAGAGTTGAAGGCCGTACTTAAACCTACAATGGTTTACTTTTTACAAATTTTGACTTGGGTGGAGAGTTGTCTCATTGGCACGCATACCACATCTTCGTATATCTAAAAATAAGAAGGCAATAGACGGTTAAGTTATATCCGAGTGTTTCTGTCCTTAAATAGATCGATCTTTAATGTTATCTGTTAAAATAAATAGCATTCTTTCTATATTCAGCGCGTTTTCTTTTAGATTGACATACAATATAGAGACGTGTTCATGGTTGATGATCAAATTCTGAACTGAATATGTAGTTGGGCTTCTTCTCCATTTTGAAATGAAAATTTGAAAAAAAAGGCAGGACAGTAGTTCTGAGTAAAAAAAAAGGCAGGATGAGACACTTGAAAAAAAAAGTCTATAAACTAAAAAAAAAAAATGACAGCACCGAATAGAGTGAAAAATAAAAAGGCAGGACAGAGATTACAACTAAAAAAAAAAATGCAAGACAAGACATTTTCATCCTAGCCGCCCCCCCCCCCCCCTTTCTCCCCTCTTCCTAAAAATCAAATGGTAGCTCCCTTATCAGTTAAATTACGTGGATCATTTGAATAAATGCCAAGATAAATTCGTTTTTTTTTCGTAATTTTTGAATGCTTGTAACTTACATTTGTCTGACATCCACATTTCGAAAAAATCATTCCAGGATCCAGTAAAGTCCAGTACGGGGTCACTCTTTGCGTGATGATAAAACGAGACACAGACATCTTTTGGGTTTCTAATAATATGAATAATTTTGCATCTATTTTTGATATGCTTCTTTGGTAGATATTTAAATGAACAATGAGTATTAAGTAACCTTGGTGATGGCAGTGCATCAAGGACTGAGAGATCGGGAATAACTTCTAACATCGTCGAAATTTTGCTACTGGTATCCAGTTCTGTTTTATTTCTTATTAACATATTGGTAACTTCATTAACCCAATGCGTTCCTTTGAAGTAAAAGAAAAACACTGGAAAAATAATAACTAGGAATACAGGTATTATTAAATTCAATTCGAATTAGAGGAATCGATCGTTTTTGTTATTAAGACAATTGTGAACTTGCCTTTCCCAAGTCCGGAAGCTCATCATGTGTCGTGTTTAGTTATATCTTAGAGAGTTTGTCATGAGAAATTCGTCGTTTCAGAATCTAATGCATTCTTGGTAATTTCATTGTTCGTACCCCAAAATGAAAACAACGTCACCTCATTGGTTGAATTTCAATTGTTTGGGACGTTGTTAGCCTGATAAATAGTTTACACAATTTAATTTTTGATTGTTACCATGGTTACAGACGGATATTTGTTCTCTAAATTTCTTTTGTATTTTGTTTAGTTGTTAGGTGACTGACTACTGACAAATACTATGCAACTTCTTTTAAATAAAAAATAAACAATTATAATGAATATTAATGAATGATAACTGTAATATTTAAGTGGCCAGAAAATGGTGATATTTGATAGATAATTAGAAACCAGATACGTACTGCTATATATATAAATACGTGCGTAAAAAGATAAATACTTTTTTTAAATCAATTTTGCACGGTGAAATGCGCATCTGGCACTGGTGCAGCAAAATTGGTGCTGTTTATAGTATTACTATCACTGCTGTTAGTCCCCTAGAGTATTACCAGTAGCCAAAACTTCGGTACTGGTATGAAAATACGGATAGTAATATTGTTTTGATTGAAATTTACTGTTATAAAATTTTAGAAATCATTCAAAATTAAGGAATATATCTCCCTCATCATGCTCATGTAAAGCCTTGATTCCTTGTTCGGCTTTTGGCTATTCTGTAGGTCGTTTCGGTGGATCAGCTTTTCAACGTTTGTATTAGGTTTTGGATTTTTAAATATTTTGGCTTCGAGCATCACTGAAGATACATGAATTATCGAAATGTGCATCTAGTGCAGTAAATTAGGACCGTTTATATTATTGTGTAATTCTCGAACGCATACTCACATTTATAACGTTTTCATATTGTTCGCACAAAATTGTTGTTCTAGTGTTTTATGAAATAAAAATGTGTGTAATTTGTTTTAATGCGAGACATTAACATCCGAATGTTATCGATTTGATGATTAACAATCAGTTATGACAGTATTCTAGCAGAAGAAATGAAACTCTGCATTCTAAAAATTGCTTGAATTTATAAAGTTTACCGTAAACGATTCTATTGCGCATAATCTTTTGGGAGATATATATATATATAATATAGTGGGCTAAAACTAACTAATGCAGTAAAATAGGTCATTAAGATACAGAAAAGAGAAATTATGGGCAAAAACAAAGAATGAAGAAAAAATGGCTCAAAATTACAGAAAACGGAAATAAAGACAAAGGGAATTTAACTTATGACATGTACATGTATGATAGGCAAATAATAGTATGTGATTTACAGATGGTCGGAAAAAGCTCTTATTTAACATATTAAAAGCTATTTTCTTTAATGTAGATTCATTTGATTTCGTGGGTACCAATTTTCGTGGATTGCGGAAAACTTGAATTTATGTGGATATTTGATGTCGAGTTTTTCCTGTACCCATGACATCCACGAAAAATTGTACCCAACGAATAATAATGAATCAAAAGTATGGTGTTTTAATACTATTACCTGATTTTGGATATGTGCAGATCATAATATCTGAATCTCTAGACTGAATTTCCTTTATGTCTTGTAAAGCTTTCTCTACTCCCTTTGTTCTTATTGAAATTACAGCCGGATATCGAACCCCCTTCAAACTCTGGTAATGGAATAGGTTTCATGGTATTTCTCAGTTCCTTGAGTTTCTCCAAATTCAGATCCATCATTTACAAAACTTAAAATTAATAAAAGCAGACTTTTGGTTGCATTTGGTCTCTTGTGGAGAGTTGCCTCATTCGCAACCCCACCACATCTTATTTTCTTTTTTAAATGCATTTCATACTAAATAAAAAATGCATAATAGTTACAATGGTTGCCATTGAAAATTATATTCAATAGGACTTAATAATCTAGTACAAATATAAAATGATCTTGGAGTGGCCATGATTTTTATAAAACCGTTCAGATGTTTGACACCTCTATGAGTTTTATCCCAGAAGACAAAAATCGAACACATTTTGTTTTTAAGTAGGACGGCTTTTTTTTACTAACAATTTGTCAAGCAACTTATAATTAAATTAATAAAGGCAACAGTAGTATACCGGTGTTCAAAAGTCGTAAATCGATTGAGAGAAAACAAATCCGTGTTAGAAACTAAAACCGAGGGAAACACATCAACTATAAGAGGAAAACAAAGGAACTACAGTAACACTGAAGTGCAACAAAAACAAAAACAACAAGCATTCTGTGAGTATTGCATGGCAATACATAGTCCCCTACCGGTTAAAAATTCAATGTAATGGAACAAAATTCTAACCTGATATCTATAACTTGTCATGGTGTACAATACATAAAATAATAAAGATTTGTAACTTATCTATAAAATGTCAACAACTTTTATCTACACAATGTAATGTAATGAAATATATACCTTAATAAAAATAGATTATTACCTAATTAAAGGATTTCACTTAATAATTGTTTATATATATATATATATATATATATATATATATATATATATATATATATATATATACACAACTCGTCTAAACATCAACCCAACAATGTTAGATCTGTAAATTTGCTTTCGCAAATTTGCGAAAGCAAATTTACAGATCTAACATTGTTGGGTTGATGTTTAGACCAGTTGTATATACATTATGTACACAGCCATGTATCACCATCATTGATGGCGATCCGATGGATACATCTGTTGTAGGGTTGTCACTGACTCAGACGTACTTATATATATATAATATAGCATTCAGAAAATTAGTTTAAATACAAAATAACAAACAAACCTGGCACAAATTTTTCAAACAATTTACTAAAGTTTTTTTTTAAAAAAATGAGATCTCTCTTTGTATAGAAATATGGTTTAACATATAGTACTCTAACATTAGATATGGATTTTTTTATGGACCATAACTCTGGACTAAATCATCAGACCGAAACAAAATTCGAACTTGATCTATAATTTGTCATGATAAAAAATATACCGAATATCATATCAATATTTCAAGCATGAAGAAAAAAAGTCTGGAAAACTAATTTGCCGAACTGACGGATGGATAGACGGACAGACGGAGAGAGTCTAAACCTAAAGTCCCCTTCGACTTCGTCGGTAGGGGACTAAAACAAACACCAACATACATAGAAACGAACTATTTGATAACAAATGCCATATTACTGACTTGGTACAGGACATTTTATTTGTAAATGAAAACCATACAATAAAACACCTGTCTGAAATAAATTAGAATCTATAAAATATCTCCGAAAATATAGAAAACGTTACAAAATGTTATTGCGCTAGATGCGTAAAATGCATTTTCACATATAAACTGTTATTGTCGTAGCCACAATATTCCTTCCTCTTTTCCTTGAATCTGACATCAGCGAACGGCACTTTCCCCCGAATATGTACATGTACTTACCATGAGCAATACGAGGGGAGCTACATTTCTGGACCTTTTATAACTGACTATACGGTATGTTTTTTTTCTCATTGTAGACCTAAATTTCTTACAACCACGTAATTTGAACACTGGTGGATAGTTTTCTCACTGCCAATCATACCACAACTCCGTCTTTTCATATCATATCTGGAAGTCAGTAGAAAAAATTAAAGAGGGTTGGTTTTCGCATGGACCAGCTATATTTACAACGTGACCTATGCAGTGTGCTGTAAAAGGTCTAAATTCAGAAATTTTTTGAGATATTCTATGTTGCAAGAATTGTGACGATATAGGTCATAGATATAAACATAAACTTGTATTTTGAAGTATGATAGCATTGTTCGTATGCAGTATTTCCTAAATAAAGTCGAAATGATTAAGGGAGCTACCGTTTGATTTTTATGTGGGGGGGGGGGGGGGGGGGGCTAAGATGGAAAACTTCGTCCTGTATTTTTCTTTAAAGTTGTAATCTCTGTCCTGCATTTTTATTTTTTCACTCTATCCTGTCAGCTTTTTTTTTATTAGTTTATCCTTATTTTTTTTACATAATTTTCATCCTGCTCCAGTTTTTTTTTTTTTGCAAAGTTGCTCATCCTGACTTTTTTTTTTACTGAAAACTCCTGTCCTGCCTTTTTAACTTTTTGTTAAATACATAAACAGTTATCTCATTGTAATGTCTTAATTACTGATATGTTGTTTTATTCTATTTCAAATTAAAGCTTTTGTAATCTTTTTCTTTCAACCTGTTCATGTGTGTACATGGTGTACTATGCGTGGTTCCACCTTCAAACTGTAGTTTGTGCATGGTAGTGAATATTTATAAATGATGAATATACACTCAGGCATTACATTGTAGTACGTTGCTAATATATAGTCTATTATGGATACTTTTTGTGTGTTTTTCAGTTTGTTTTTAATGGGTAAATAACTTAACCTAATTTGTTACAATCATGACAATAGATACCTGTTAAAAACAGTGCTGTAAAACGACAAACACTTGTATTTCGATACAGTTTATCAGGCATTCATTACGTTAACAACATGTGTCAGTCATTTCAAAAAAATGTACATTTTTCGGTTATTGTCTATTGTCTGTTTTATTTGTAAGTTTGACATATTTTTTCAATTTAACATAAGAGTTTACATATTGTGCAAGATAGTACATGCAAATATTAGTGTGCAAAAAGTTTCATATTTTTTTTTATATTCGTTGAAGTATGAAAATTCGCCAATTTCCATGCGTTCATTTTCTATAAATAGCATTTGCATTCAAATTATCTGTACATAAAACTGCATTTAAAGGTAAACAGAATGATTTTTCTTCATTTAGTAACATCATAATTAAAAATAAATAACAGTCCATGTTTCAAATCATGACAACTTTTATTCCACAGTCACTGGAATGTCTGTTCATCAATATTTGTCCTTCCTGTTACTATTTATTTGTTTACGGAATAAAACTAGTTTCTCCCTCAAATAACGGCGGTTTTTTATGGTGACGTCGTAGGCGTGGATACAGGACGTAACGACATGGTAAAAATTTTTATGTGGAAAGATGTTGGTCATCAGAATCAAAAGATCGGTAGGTATTGATGTATGCGTACCTTTTTATAATGTCTTTAATGTTACCAGATGATAGATAATTTTTAATTGCATAAGACTAATGAAACGCTTGTTACCGTAACTTAGGCATGGGCCGGAAGTATAAAAACACTACATCAATTATTAGGGAGCGACTATTTTAAAACCAATTTAAGTTATGTACTAATTTTTCCATCCTGTTACTGTCCTTCCTGTTACAAAGACCGTGGTAACAGGAGGGACAAAAATGGTAACAGGATAGACATACTTTGTAAGAAAACTCAAAATGCCTCTTACATTATCGCAAATAAATTGTTACACATATTTATTACCGTACGGTATATTAATTCATAAAATGTACATTTGTATTGAGGTATTTCTAGAACAAGTCAACTGCTACCTTGACTGGTAACAGGATGGACAAAATTATTAATTGTGCAACTATTATTTAGAATTCAGTTGCCGATATTACTGTACAGCTATTATTCAAGCGTGCCATATAGAATACGCATTGTTTCTTTTCAATACTCTTTGAATGCTTTACCCTTTGCGATTTGTACTTAAGTGTTTTCTTTAGTACCTGAACCTAATTTGGTTCATTTTGTTCCTTGATGTGTTATTTTGTTCTGCTTGGGTTGTAAAACTATCATTATCATATTTTGCCAACTTTTGTACTGGTTTCTTAGTGACATGATACTTTCTCGTTACAGACAAATAGAGATATAAACCTTGCGAGACGACAGCAACACTCATGACACAAAAGAATTTCTTTTTTTTCAAAAAAAGGGGGGGGGAGGGGTGCACAACATATAAATGTGGGTATATTATACCTGCGGTTGTGGTTTGAACTCCCCTGTCCTATTCATAAAATAACAATGTGAAAATCCCTTCTCCGTCACATATGATATTTCACAGCTACCACTATCATACTTAAATGAGATGATATTAGGAGATACAAATATTAGAACACCAATTTTAGTCTACAGTAGGTTCACATCATGTACGTATGGGTCGTGCTTTAATTGATATAAGAATTTCTACCCATTGATTTATTGCCTTCTTAAAGTTGCAGGTCATTGATATATTTGTCATTCCAAATATAAATACGCACACCAGCGGCAAATCTGTGTGTATTATTTATTTTTATAATTTTTATAATGACATACCCCCCCCCCCCCCCCTTTTTTTTTTGGACGCCTCCGTGCTTTTCTTTGCCAAAATCATTGAGAGACGCTGCTACAACTTCCAGAATATTGGCTATCATTCCGAATCCAAATAAAATCAGAACCTCTTCGTGAACTTATGGAGATGATCCAAAAATCCAAGAATGACAAGTCTACAGTGTTAAAATGTGTCAGAAACTAGATACATGTATATCAGAATCATTGACAATAAGAAAAAATAATTTGAATTTTCGTTCAGTTGTATTGTTGTGTTCTTTAAATTGTCCTCATGTTTTTAAACATATGAAATTAGTTTTGCTTTTTACGCCTATATTTTCAACCTTCTCTAAGACGGTACGATGGGTGGTTGTTCTGGTGATTGGTTAGCCTCCAGTGGACACTTAAAGGCATATTCAGGAAGAGAATATGATAAATAAATAAGAACCAACATGCTGAACTTGGTCTTAAAAGCGGTAGTTCACAGAAAGGCATGTCATCTTATGTACTTATTTTTATGACTTGCGGCAACCAAATCTTACTTCATACTTAGCGGGGGAAAAAAACACCATTACCAATTTTTCTTTTGTTTTTGTTTTGTTTTTTTGACCCGGACAGGGTTGATACACGTATAAATGGTTCGTGTCTAATGTTTAGATACTTATATCTCCCGTTCGTATCCCTATGAAATTCAAAATCCAGTTTTTGTTATTTATTTTCGTGACCCAAATTATGTTGTGTCTCTACTGTTACCACGTTGTCCTCCCTGTTACTGCCTTTGTTCGTTCCTGTTACCCCAAAAAATGTGTGAAATAATTTTTACAATCGACATAACTGATCTATTGACTAAGTTTCCAATTAGTATAATTGAAAAGGGACATAATAGTAAATTTTCAATGCCACTGTCTCCACAATATTTTTTTAAGAGTGTTTGAAAAATAAGAAATGTGATGATTTTCCTGAACGTACCGACTATCTGCAGATTTTTTTTTGGGTAATCTACAAAAATGATATATGTAAATGTGATTTCAAATGAACACTGCTATGCAAATGTGAGCCACACTTTTCATTGGATATTTTCTTTTCTATTATCACTTTTGCTATCAGTTAAAAAAAGTAACAGGATGGACAAAATCTGACACAAGCTGGCATACAATTTTAAAATAAAATTTTCTCAGGTGTTGGTAAGATTGCATATTTAAAAAAAATATTAACAAATCAATATGCTATTAGTTTTTTAAATTAATTTGCATTTATTTTAACTTTTTTTTTGGAAAAGTTCAGATTCCGAATTTGTACTTTATTTTGAAATGACTGGTGTACTGATAAAACCACACTATTTTACGGAAGCCCAGGACTTCCACAAATGTAATTTGAATTCAAGATCACGAATTCAAATCGTTAATTATCACGAATTGTATAATTCGTTATCACAGATTAAGTTCGTGAAAACGTAACATCGTAAAAGTAATATAACAATGCTGTTATTATTTTCAATCATTCTAAGGGCAACAGCTACAACAACATGAACAAAATATTCCCCAATAAATCTATTTTTTTAATCATATTTTCAAAACTGTTTTACTTAGAAGATGCAGTTCCTGTGCGTTTCCATCATCACCAGATTATCAGTTTCAATTACAAAGAAATATAAATACCAAAGCACTTATAAATCATATGGCACTTTTCATGATACTAGCAATTTCTAAATGATAACCCCGATTTGGACCTACTAGAAAACTGGGCCCAAAATCAAAAACCTAAATACATGTTTAGATTCATCCTATCAAAGAACTCCAAGAATTTATTTTTGTTTTATGAAATCAAACAAAGTTTAATTTTGGAACCATTTGACATCAATGTGGACCAATTTAAATTCAAAATCTAAATACACGGTTAAATTCAGATATTCAAGAACCCCGGGAATTCATTTTTTTAATCCAACAGTTACGATAGACTCTTCACTGTGAGTCAAGTTCACCATTGATCCAAAAAGTGTAACAACATTTCATAGAAATTATATTATTTGTCTCCCATTTCTCAAAGATTACTTAAAGAAAAAGAAAAAACAACGGCATACAAAAACCTAAGCAAACCAACCTAACCGAATCAATTAAGATATATCAAGAGACAACTATATATTGAGGGTGTTCAAACTATGGAACGGCACATGGAAGCTTTGGATTTTTTTTCAATACATTAGAATTAGTTTGGGCCCGACGTGACAAAATGTGAAACAATCTAAACAATAAAACAAAAACAACAAGAATGTGTCCATAGTACACGGATGCCCCACTCGCACTATCATTTTCTATGTTCAGTGGACCGTGAAATTGGGGTCAAAATTATAATTTGGAATTATAATTAGAAAGATCATATCATAGGGAACATGTGTACTAAGTTTCAAGTTGATGTAACATTAACTTCATCAAAAACTACCTTGACCAAAAACTTTAACCTGAACTTCGCACTACCCTTTTCTATGTTCGGTGGACCATGATATTAGGGTCAAAACTATAATTTGGCATTAAAATTAGAAAGATCATATCATGGGGAACATGTGTACTAAGTTTCAAGTTGATTGGACTTCAACTTCTTCAAAAACTTCCTTGACAAAAAACTTTAACCTGAAGCGAACGGACGGACGGACGAACGAACGGACGAACGAACGAACGGAGGCACATACCCGAACACATAATGCCCCTCTACTATCGTAGGTGAGGCATAAAAACAACTGTAAATTTTTGACAAAACAACAACTTAAATATAAATATGACAGACAGCAATCAGCGACAACCACTTAAGTATACAGGTTCCCGACATGGGAATATGGCGGGGTAAATCACAATTTTGAGTGCTAAACTATCCTTAACTTGGGCCATTGGTGTAGCAGCACAACACAAACACAGTTTTACATTTAATTGGAAAATGTTTAACCCATAAAATATTTTATATCTTTGTTATTTCAAATTATCAACGAAACAACAAGGATCGTACATATATTGTCGAGCTTTATAAACAGCACCACTGTAAACATGAGGATGTAATACCCCGTTTGTAATAGTAATTCTACAGTTAGAGCTTAGGTTCTATACAGAATTGTTTCTGTCGAAGTCTGTGGTTCTATCCGGACACCCCGGTTTCCTCCCCCTATACAAACTGACTGCCTTGAAATATCCACTATTGCTGAAAGTGGCGTTAAACACCAATCAAGCAATTAACCAATCAATGATCAAAACCAAATCTTAAATATATGAAAGAACTAACTAAAAGTTTGAAGTAATTTGTGTTAATGAAATCCATGACTTAATAATTTACTCGCTATACATACATTGCGTCTTTTTATCTCTAACACGTCACTATAGACATGTGTATATGAGACGAGGTGTGAAATATATAAACCATAAGAAGGATAAGAAGGTGCCAAATGAAAATTAACAACACATCTCTTCTATTTAGAAGATATTACATTATCGTGAAGTCGAAGTCTTTCATTATGTATGTTGATTATCCTGTATTTTACCTTAATCTTAAAGCAATAGGAAATCACGTAAAAGAACGTGATCTTGAAGTTTGCTTTTGCATATAAAGTATGCCTTTTGTTTTTCATTTTACGGAGATCTTCAGGGATTTGTTTTTGTTCATAGATCACGCTTTTTCTGATTCATTTTACAGAAATCATTTAATAAGTTTACTGTGAACATTACTATACCGAATGTGACCTACCGAATTCGACTATTTACCGGGTTTGTACTAACATGAGCAACACGACTGGTGCCACATGTGGAGCAGGATTTGCTTACCCTTCCGGGTCACATGGGATCATCTCTATTTTTGGTGGGGTTCGTGTTGCTTAGTCTTTAGATCTCTATGTTGAGTTTTGTGCATGTACCATTGTCTGTCTGTTTGTCTGTGTCAAAAACATCTCAAAGACGCATACGCAACTCACAAGAATTTTAGAAACACGAGGTACAAGATATATACAGTCCTATTGTCTGTAATTTTTGTGTGACTAAAATGATTATATACTTTCACTAACTTTGATACTTTCTGGTTAGATTAAAGTTACACCTCTTAAAATTGTGTGATTTGTACCTTAAAGTTTGCCTTGCAAATCAATATAAAACAATTAAAAAAAAATAGCAAATTTTGTTTTCTTTCTGTTACGTTCTTTGCTACCTATAAATCCTTTCTGTGTTTATTTCTCTCCAAAAATTAATGTTCATCCTATGTTTCGTAACGTCCAATTAAAAAAAGGTTAGATGCATATCACATGTATCAATCACGTTGAACAAAGAAATCATTTACGGTTACGATTATTAATTACGTCTCTAGATCAAGCTGATTTGAAAAAAAAAGGTTTAATGAAAAACTAACCAATGAATTTAAGTGAAGGATGTAAGTTGCATATATATCGAAAAATATGTGTTTTCTATCAGACTATACAGAATATCTGTCAGAATCAGTTCTAGTATAGCACTGAATGACTCAGATCTAGTGCAGCACTATCAGACTGATATCTAAGAATAGCACTGTCAGAATCAGTTCTAGGGTACATTTTTTGTAGCACTGTCAGAATCAGTTCTAAGGTAACACTGTCAGAAGCAGTTCTAGGGTAACACTGTCAGAATCAGATCTAGGGTTACACTATCAGAATCAGTTCTAGTGTAGCACTGTCAGACTCGGTTCCAGGGTAACACTGTCAGAATCAGTTCTAAGGTAGCACTGTCAAAATAAAATTTCGGCTAGTTCAAAGAGAATAGGCCTCTGTTTTTCTTCAATAAGGACTTTGAATTCATCAGTCGACATTACTTAACTGCTATAGCTATTTTTGTGATATCACTGTCACTAATGCTAACAATCATGGGTTGTTGGTTGGTAGCTACCATGCTATCAGTAGAGCTATCAAGGTCAGTACTTCTGGTAAGATTTTTGTTTATGGCAATCTGTGTATTTTGGGGGGATGGCCTGGCTGAGTTTCTACGTCTTCGCTTTTTTGTATTGATGGAATCAGTATAGGACACAAATATATTATATCTCAAGTTTGGTTTTTAATGACGGACACTCGAGTAACATAGTCTATATCATCATCGGAATGTTTGTTTGTTTATTTTTAAAAGGTGCCCTCGAATGGTACTATTAAAACATTGTACCTGTTCAATGTCACATCTGAGTTTTACGTTAAATATGATTCAAAATTTATATAGTTGATGTCCGTAACGTATAAACACTGAACAAAAGGCACTCAATCATGTTAAAGTCACACATGGAAGCTGTTTTCCTGAGAAAATCACAAGTCATATTTATTATCGGAGCTTCAAAAAACGTTTGTTTCCTTTCAGAGATGCGCAATCAAACCTCAGTTAAAAGGTAACACTGTCAGACTTAGTTCTAGGGTAGCACGGTCAGAATCAGTTCTAGTGTAGGACTTTCAGAATCAGTTCTAGAGAAACATTGTCAGAATCAGTTCTAGGGTAACACTGTCAGAATCAGTTCTAAGGTAGCACTGTCAGAATCAGTTCAATGGTGGCACTGTCAGACTCAGTTCTAGGGTAGCACTGTCCGAATAATTTTTAGGGTAGCACTGTCAGACTCAGTTCTAGGTAAGAACTCTCAGAATCAGTTCTAGGGCAACACTGTCAGACTCAGTTCTAGGTAAGTACTGTCAGAATCAGTTCTAGGGTAACACTATCAGAATCAGTTCTAGAGTAACACTGTCAGACTCAGTTCTAAGGAAGCACCGTCAGAACCAGTTCTAGGATAGCACTGTCAGACTCAGTTCGAAAATAACATTGTCAGAATCACTTCTAGGATAGATGTAGCACTGTCAGAATCAGAAAATATGTATATTTTATTTGAAGTTGAATTGTATTTAATTACTTTCATGTTCCGATACCAGATCTTTCATGATCCAATAGCAATGCTTGACCACCGTTACTTACTCTTTTGTGGTAATTTTTTCGATATACCGATGGAAAACCGCGAGTAAACGAACAGCACAACGAAAGTGGCAGAGTGAAATTTAAAATAAACTTAATTTGACAAAACATGTTTCTTTTAAGTTATTCAACATTAATGATTATGTTAATTAAAAGGTACATTTTTCTGAAAATGAAACTTTACAGCTGCTTTTAAACCTTCTGCACACGCTGTTCGTGAAGTATTCTTACTATTAATTCTAATAATTTCTTATAATTTTCAAAAATCATAAACTTGTTGTTTGTTTATTTATCATTCTTCATTAGAATACGTGATTTAGCAAATTTACCTGACCATATCGGGAAATAAATTTTTAGTCGGATCTTAACACGTACTTGTGATTTGTTTAAAACCGGTTTTGATAAAAATAAACGAAGAAATGTCGAAATGTTCAGGACTTAATTAAATCCGTATTTTGGTAAGATGGTGCAAGCATACGATTTTTATTGCGTCTTACACTTTGAGAAGCGAATAATCTTTAACTACTTTATTCAAATATTGTGTAAAAACGTTAATTATGAGCTATGAAAGTCAAGTGGCTCGAGCATTTTTCTGAGGAAGTTTTAAAATATTGTGAAGAAATATTTTTACGGTGGGTTAGCGTTCATTAGTCTTCACTATTTATAGATTAACAACTTTTGGTTACATTTATAATTTAGAATCATCATTGAAGGTGGAGCACGATTGCACAGTTAATTAATATATCGATGTGCCATTGGTATGCAAGAGTGACATTCCGTTGTATTATGTGCCAATTCGAAACAGTTATGCAAGTATTGTCTCCCTTTAACAGGTTTATTATTTTATAATTAAGTTTAGGTTTCTGATATAATTTTGAATAATTACAAAATGTATCAATTCAATATATTTCAGTTTTTTGTTATTGGTGTATGAAAAACATTGATGTACGAATATAATTTCATAAATTTGAAACGTTTAAAATGATTACATACCAATATAAAGAACCGTTCACCATTTTTGAAAAAGACTATGAATGAAAATAGAACTCTGTAGCTTCCCTTGACGATATATTGATTGGGAAATGAACCAGAGTTATCTAATGGTAATCACAGAGAGGGACTAGCAAGCAATTTTTAATTGTAGCTTATTCAACGTTAAAACAATTTTCCGATATAAACGAATGTTACTTTATACAAATATAAGGACTCTGTTAGCTAAATCTACAAATTTTATTAGATACTATGATGTTTTGATGTTATATTTGTTATTCTCGTCGAATTTTGTCTAATGCTTAGTTCGTTTCTGTGTGTGTAACATTATAATGTTGTGTCGTTATTCTCCTCTTATATTTAATGCGTTTCCCTCAGTTTTAGTTTGTTACCCCGATTTTTTTTCATCGATTTATGAGTTTTGAACAACGGTATACTACTGTTGCCTTTTTTCATGGTTAAAAACATCAGTATTAAATTTTGCTTTGAATTTTCTATTAGGTATTGAACCTTGTTTCACAAAAGTTTATAGTTATATGTATCTTTTTTCTTATGATAATAATGCAGTTTTTTTCATGCCCTCCTTAATTTCATCATTTATCCACTCATTGTGGTAGGCATGTTTAACTCGCTTTCTTTCATTCACTCTCATTCTCGCACACCACAATCTCTCTTTCACGCACTCTCTCATCAACGCACACTCTCATTCACCCACGCACTATTCTCTCATTCACTCTCTCATTCACCCATTCACTCTCTCAATTCACCCACTCACCCACTCACACTCTCATTCTAACACTCACACTCACCCACTCACTCACTTTCTCATTCACCCACTTACTCATTCTCTCATTCCCTCACTGTCTCATTCACCAACTCCCACTCACACATTCACCCACTCACTCTTTCTTTCAACCACTTACTCTTTCTTTCACCCACTAACTCTCTCTCTCTCTCTCATTCACCCACACACTCTCTCATTCACCCACTCTGTCATTCACCTTATTCTCACCCACTCACTCTCTCATTCTCATTCTCACTCACTCACTCACTCTCTCATTCTCATTCTCACCCATTCTCTCTCTCATTCTCATTCTCACCTTATTCACCCACTCACTCTCTCATTCACCCCCACTCACTCTCTCATTCACCCTCACTCGCTCATTCACCCCCAAATATTCTCTCATTCACTCACCCACTCACTCTCTTATTCACCCACTCACTCTCTCATTCATCCACTCACTCTCTCATTCACCCATAGACTGAAATGTCACCTTTCCGTTGACATCATTTTGGGCATTTTTACAACCCAACAGGTCTATACCCAAAGTTGTAGTGTGTGTCTGGCTGAGGCAATGCTTATGTTCTACTCCGCTGTGAGTTAACACAGTATATCCAGGAGAACACCACTGTCAACCAGTATGTGGAAAAGGTCGGCATCCTCACCTTCAGTTATACTTCATTAGGGGAGGAGCAAAATCAAAAAGGTGACGTGAAACACTATATTTCAAACAATATTTTGTATGCTTTGGTATATTTACAATTGATTTCTTGCAGTTTAATTTTCCTGAAGAAACTTCGTGTCATGTTGCTATCATCTGCATGATGATTGTTTAGCGTCTGTTTACTTTTTAAACTTGATTTACTGAACATATTTTAAATGATGTGTAATTGAAAAAATTACAAATAGCCATATTAAAGGGAAGTAAGTACATTTTGTTAATGTAAATTAGTATATACCAGTCAACAAAAGAAACGATACGCAAGTTTGAACTCCAATTTATCATTAAATATAATAAATATGAAAAACTGATACATTATCCAATGAAATGCATATGATTTACAGAATCGGAGCAAATTGGAAAATTAGAGAATACTGAGTTACATGTATTGAACACAGGGGGCAAATTTATTCAGCGGGAAAAGATGACAATTTCAAAAATGAGTATTCAGTTTTCAAATATTTCCAAATGCATTCAAAATTTGAGGTTCATATATCGATTTTTGTTTTTTTTGTTTGGTAAAAATTACGATTTTTACAATTACAAAAATTGAAATAAAACATGTTCGCGTTTTGCTTCAAATCAATGGTTTTGATAAGAAAATAACACTATGTTAAAAAAGACCAATTTGGCAGTTATTTACCTTGGTACATTGTGTACTATGTATCAAGTTTCATTATTAACAAATGTCGGGGGGAAAGTCCATATTTCATTCTTTAAGCTCCTTAATTTTTCAACCAAGATCATAAATTGGCACGTCAGCGAAAACAAGCATACATAATATGCAATTTGTGAATTGTTTGATTTATTTGATTTTTTTTGTTCCTTACCAGCAAAAACTTTTCAAACCTCAAAACATTTAGAGGCAGATTTCCATTACTAGGTTATTTTTCGCATTGTCTTTGTTTACATTAATGATGCTTCATATTTACATGTATATCATAAAAATATAAATAGATGTTTATGTCACTCGTAAAAGAGTTATGGTATAAATAGGTAACAGGTCCAAACGAAAGAGAATTTCATTTAAAACAGCCCATATTTTATGTGTATGAAGTTAGCAGCCGGTTCGTTATTCGATATTCGATATTCAATATCCAAACGGCTTCTAGCAGTCGGTTGAGTCGGTTGGATATTCAAAATTTTGTTGGAAATCATAACAAAAGTATAATAATACTTAATAACATTAAAAGCATGATTTTCATAGTTAAGAGAACTGATAAGATACGTAGGAAAACGTTTCATGACCTCTACAAGCAAGCCTATCGTAAATTCTCGTTGTTCTCGAATATAAACCCTTTTCTAACTTGCATACATTTGTCTTTATGTAATATAGATGTGTGTCAATAAAAAAAATAATATTAAAGATGTAACTTTATATACGATGTTTCTTAAAACAAAAACAAAAACCGATAACTCGAGAGACATTTAGGAATATAAATAAAAATATTTGGAGCGCCCAAAAAAGAAATATATAATGAAAACCTACCTGAAACCGCTTGAATGAGGACGAAAGCCCCCTGAACTTTCAATGTGCTTAAACATGAATTAAATTATAGACTCTGCATATATAAAGGTTGTATTAGAAGGATTTCCAAGAATAATGTCGTCTTCGATATCTATGGAGGGCTTAGGTTGTCACTTTTCAGCTACATATTGTCAAAATTTTAGGACAAAGGGCATAGGGCAATGATAAGAGCCCCCTGATCTATCAATCTTTCTAATATTATGCAGACATTTAGTTAATAGGTAGATACAAACATGACTAAAAGGAAATTGGGTACACTTCCTGTCTTCCATGTGTACGGAGCGCCCAAAGTGCCAGTTGGATATTCAAAATATATAGTGAAAACCTACCTGAGACCGCTTAAATGAGGGTGAGACCCCCCTGGACATTTCATGTTTTTATATGTTCAAAACGTATTTTTTGTCGAGCCTGTGATTTTTGTCGCAGAAAGCTCGACATACGGAAAGTGACCCGGCGGAGGCGGCGTTAGCTTAGTTCTTAAAAGCTTTATATTTTGGAAGGTTGAAGACCTGGATGATTCATACTTTGTATATTGACGCCTCATGTTACGAAGTTTCCCTCAGTCACATGTCCAATGTCCTTGACCTGAATTACATGGTTCAGTGATTACTTTTAATTCTCTCTTATTATAAGTAATAGGATAACTAGGATATTTGGTCTGTGCGTACCTTACAAGGTCCTCATATTCGATCGTCAGACAGTTTTCACTTGAGCTTGACCTTATTTCATGGATCAGTGAACAAGGTTAAGTTTTGGTGGTCAAGTCTATATCTCAGATAGTATAAACAATACAAGTAGTACATGTATATTCGGTGTATAGAACGATTGTTAGATGAACGTGTCCAACTGACGGGTGTCATCTGAACTTTGCCTCATTTTCATGGTTCAGTGGTTATAAGTATGTTTTTTTTTTGTTTGATCTTTTTTTCTAATACTATATGAAATAGGTCTACTATATTTGGTGTATGGAATGGTTGTAAGGTATTGCTAGCTGGCAGGTGTCATCTGACCTTGACCTCATTTTAATGGTTCAGGGGTTATAGTTAAGTTTTTGTGTTTTTGTCTATTTTCATTATACTGTATGCGATGGGTGTACTACATTTAGTGTATAGAATGATTGTAAGGTGTACATGTCTAGCTGTCCGGTGTCCTCTTACCTTGACCTCATTTTCATGGTTCAGTGGTAAAGTTAATTTTGGGAGTTCCAGTCTTTTTTCTAATACTATATGCAATAGGTCAACTTTATTTGGTGTATGGAAATATGTTATGATTTAAATGTCAGTTGCGCAGGTTTTACTTGACCTTGACCAAGTTTTTACAGTTCATCGGTCAGTGTTAAGTTTTTGTGTTAAGGTCCTTTTTTTCTTAAAATATAAGCAATAGGTCAATTATATTTGTTGTATGGAAGAATTATTAGATGTACATGTATGCCTGGCATGGTTCATCTGGCCTTGACCTCATTTGCATAGTTCATTGCTCAATTTTAAGTTTGTGTGGTTAACGTTAAGTTAATGTGACAGTTGTAATACAGCTCTATATTTAGGACTATCAACATAATATCAATGATAAGTAATAAAGAAGGCGAGACATTTCAGCGCGTGCACTCTTGTTTAATATTGGCATGAATATAATTTATATTTGTAAATAGTAGTAAAGTCTAAATATTGCATTTCAAATTTCATTTTTAAAATATTATTATCTTCAGAATAAACAACTCCTCGTCTCTTATACTAATCCATTTATTACGTATTTGTAATACATTAACTTTGATAAGAAGGTCCAATTTGTTAGATGGCATGACGAAACAAAGAATTTAACTTTATAAATATTTGACTTCTTTTGACCTGAGTTGTTTTTGTGTGTATTGTCGTATGTTTGTATATTCTACATTGTTTATATAAAAAGGAGGAGGAATACACAATTTTGCGGCTGTCCCAAGTCAGGAGCCTCTGTTCTTTGTGCTTTCCTACAAATGTTAGTTTATATGTTACTGAGGAAATTTAAGTGTGACGTTTATATTCACTAAACTAATACCTTTTTTGTTTAGGGGCTAGCTGGAGCCCGTCTCCTCTTACATCCACTTTTGGTGGTTAGTTGTTTCATACTATATCTCCTTTATCTATAGACACAATTTAATGTTCTTACCTTGTAACAAACTATAAACATTGAAAAAAGTATTGCAACAGCTTGATTTTTTAAAACTTGAAAAATCAGTCTCTTATTTCAGATGGAATATGATAAAATATTTGTAAAATAATATTGAAACGTAAATAGTTAATGATAACATTGGCATTCAAACGAACAACAAATGTATAAAAAAAAAGGTTTTATTTAACCAAAACTTGTATTCAAAATGAAGTGTATTTTGTACTATACAACTTTTGCTGTAGTCGAACTGAACAATGTCAGACATTTCAAATTACATCTTTAGACAATTGTTCACATCATGGTTGATCGTTATACGCCAAAGAATTAGTACTTTGTGCGCAGTCTCCATTCAAACGGATGACCGCATCATAGCGTCTTCTGATTCCTGCCATGAATCGACTAGTTTGTTACTAAGGTAGCAGCAACCATTCCTGTCGAAGGGTATTGTTTATTTCATGACTTGTTTGAACTGGGTGTCCTTTTGTGCACTTTACACCCAATAGTGTCCCAAATATGCTCGATATGGTTCAAATTCGGGCTACTATCGGGCCAAGGAAGATAAACCGAATTCCATTGGAACAATGGATCTTCCTCCACGATGCTAATTTCCAACTGTGGCGAGCTCTGCACTATATTTTAAACGGGCAACTGTGTGTCTGTTCGTAGGCAAAGGTCCCAGAATTGGTCTTTTCGCACGATAACAAGTAGAGATGAGCCGATCTCGAATAGTTCTTGTTTAAAGGCTCCTGTATGGTCATCACCCTCTTTGTAGTATTGTATTGTTTGCAATGGTTTCCTTCTGACCAACCTTCATATGCTTGATTTTCCCTAGCAGATGTTATAGGGGGTCTTCTTGATATCGGAAGGTCTTTACATCGTTTGTTGCCTTATTTGTATTCTCAAAACGACTTATAGTTGAATGGTGATAACAACAATTGTCACAGCGACATACCTGCTTCTCTCATGCTGATTATCTGCCATCTTGCTGCAGTTATGAGTTGTGGATGACCAATTATAAGGTGCCAATCACATAACTTTATAAACTTGGTTATTTAAAGTGTTGAAAACAATGAGGATAAAAACATCTGGGGTGGTGTTCTCGAACGTATCCTAAGATTCGTCCTAAGTCATAGATAAGACCAATTTTAGGATGGACTTAGGATCAATTTAGGACATTCTTAAGTTGTGTCTCGAAGCTATCTTAGACGTATCTTATGTTAGGACGTCATAAACATATCCTAAGTCGAAATTTTAAATCGTCAAATTTATTTTTTGATAAAACATTTATTAATTACTAAACCAATTAATAAACTGATTGTTTACGAATTTTATAATTACAATTAAAGAATTAAATCCATGATTTTAAATGTAAAACTAAAATTATATCAAAAACGATTGTTATTTAAACTGGAAAAGAACTTGTTTTGAAATGAGAATTGAATTGGTAGTGTAATCGTAAAAACGAAGTTCAAAGTTCAAAATCATGCCTTTTTACTTTATATACGAGTCAAAACCGATGGTGCGTTTCATTTCATATTAATCTTCAGGTAAAAAAATGAAAAAAAAGCGAAATCCAAACTTTATTGTGTAAGGATGAAGATAGGATGATCCTAAGACACCTAATTAGGTGACCTAAAGTTAGGACGAAAACTGCGATATATCGTAAATTAAGAGAGCTTCGAGAACACGACTTAGGATAAAAACCTGTCATAAGATGGACTAAGGACACGTCCTAGTCCTAAGATAGCTTCGAGAACACGACCCCTGTTTTATTGTTTTCGAGTACAGTAGCTGCATGTGCAGATAAGAACATATCGAGTCGATATTTATTGATTAAACTCAGGTGATATTTAAATAATGTTTAACTAGTTCTATTTCAACAAATTATATCACAAAAAAATAAAGAGTGTTTCTTTAATTTGAATTTCAATTTGGTGTTGCAATACTTTTTTCCATGTGTATATGATTAAATAACTATTGTAAAATGATAGATACATGTACATCATGTTAACTTTTCACACTTGTAATTGTTTTTTTGTTGTTTTTTTTTGTGTTTTTTTTTAATTTTAGCGAAATAAATTTTAAGACCTCTAAATTTGCGGTTTCTTAAAACGATAATATACATTAGGCACGCATGAGTTGTCGAAAAATGAACAGTAATGAGATCAAATGAATACTTTATAGATTTAAGAAATGAAAAGAACGACAAATAAAATAAGACATTCAAAACCCCCAAAAACGAGTACAGATGGAAATCAGAGTCCAAATGATAGACGAAAAATGATAACCAAAGGTAAACATAAATTATAATTCAGACCACGAAAGAATACCATGAAGTGCAACTGTTCTATAAGACGGTTTATAATATATGTCTTTTTGTCAAATAATTGATCAACATGTTAAAATTGAAGTAGTTAACACTTAATTTCCATGAGGGTCTGGATGTCATTTATTTCTGTGTTCTTTTTTTAAGCCAGTAATTATGCGGAAAACAAAAGGAGATGGAGTGGTGTAATTTTTAATCTACACCATGATTGTCCTATATAAGCTATATATATATATATATATATATATATATATATATATATATATATATATATATATATATATATATATATATATATATATATATAAAGTTGAATTCTTTGATTTGTCGTTTTTACCCGATGACGGCTGACAAATTGGACCTCGTTATTTTAGTATTATAGATAACTGGAAAATCTTAGAAATAAAAGAAAAAAAAATTAATAAATTGAATATAAATGTCAAGATATGTTAATAAACATGATATAATTAAGAAGATGTGATACCAGTGTTAATGAGACAACTCTCCATGTAAGTCACAATGTTTAAAAAAAAAACATTTATGTGTGAAAGTACGACCTCAACCTTAGCTCACACCGAACAGCACGTGATATAAATGGCGCCAAAATGGATGATGCATTCTTTATTTAACACTTACATTCGCAAATGTAGTGTAAGATGACTGTGGAGTGATTACCAATGAGACGACTCTTCACAAGAGACCAAATGACACAGAAATTAACAACTATAGGTCAACGTAAGTCCTTCAACAATGAGTTAATCCCATACCGCATAGTCAACAATAACAAACGACAACCACTAAATTACAAGATTCTCACATGAGGATATATATATATATAATGTGTGTAACAAAAACACAGAGTGGACGTGGCCGAGTACTTGTACACTCCAACAACAAAAAGACACTAAGTACAGATTTAAGAGTACTTGCAGTTACTGGCAGCTAGTTCAAAGCCACTAACAACTAATAACAAAAAATCATCTACTATACGAAACCCGCGTCTGGCGTAGAAAACTGAAATCCTGATACATTATTACTTTATTGTAAATCATTCTAAATCGAACATAGATTTGTATGAACAGTCTCGAAACTCTTCAACATATTGGGCATCAAATTGTTCATTTTGTGCTACTGTGAAGTGGTTTTTCCAGTCTCCTACTATTCCTGAAACATAGTGATAATGAACGTGTTTTCATAAAATATATCTTTGATTAATGAACATGCACATTAGTACGTGGATTTTTTTATAGGAAAACATCACCATTCTTTTTAGTGTAGTATATGAAGAAAGTCTTAAGGTACCTTGCATCTATTCAGAATACATTAAAAGAGGGACGAAAGATACCAAAGGGACAGTCAAACTCATAAATCAAACAAGCAATAGTAGACATGACACAACATAGAAAACTAAAGAATAAACAACGCGAACCCCACCAAAAAACTAGGGGTGATCTCAGGTGCTCCGGAAGGGTTAGCAGATCCTGCTCCACATGTGGCATATGTCGTGTTGCTTATGTGATTACAAAATCCGGTAAATAGTCTAATTCGGTAGGTCACATTCATGAAAGGGAAGGGGATTGTAGTTACGACGTAAGGAACATATCCGATATCATTTGTGAAACGGTTATTCCATAACAGTCAAATATTATTTTTTTGTTACCGATTAATTCTGGGTCGTCGTTTCGGTCGTGTTTAATTCTTGTCGTTCTGATCCGATGGTTTGGAAAGAAAAAAAAACTTCTATAATCATTGTACGTTTAATTCTAAAAAAAATGTAATTTTAAATGTTACACGTATTCTGATTGGCTGGAAGTTTTTCGTCTATTAGCTCATAGATTGATTGACCTTTAGTTGCTTAACGTCCAGTGTCTTCCAGTGTTTCTCCAACTAATAGACACAATTTTGTCACATGTCCGTGACGTCATCAACACTTTGCCAAGATGATATCGTTAAATATAGAATTTAGAATTTAATGAATAGAACTGATTGTCATAACACAACCTAAACAATGTGGCTTTGTGGGTTATTCAGTGTGCACCAATTTCTTAATGTTATTTCTGCATAGCCAGAACAAATATTACATGTACAATCATTACTTAAATGTTAGATTACAGTATCAATCATATATTAATCGTACATTGTAGAAACATAGGAATTTCGTATATTCTCGCTATGAAACAAGAAAAACGCTCGGCAAATCTCGCGTTTTGATTATTAAATGCTTACAACTAAATTCTACATATTTTTCAGTGAACGAACACTGCTTATCTAGCACATGAAACTGCAGTTTATAATTATTGTGAAGTTCGATTAAAATAATCATTAGAAATCCCAGAGGAATGGCTTAGAGATGTTTAACTAACAGTGGAAAGTATTACATACATATCAGGATAACTTTTTAATGTGATATCAAAATAGATAGCTTTATATTGAACGCAATGTATTAATTCGAGTAAATCAAAAAGATCTGCTTATCTGTTCAAATCAAAAGATATTATCTTTCTCGTTTGTAGTTTGTTGGGTTCAAGTCGCGGATTGTTTAGTTTTCCATGTAATGCTTTGCAGTTTTGTCGTTAATTGTGCTTTGTCATGGTGATGTTGATTTTTCTTTTCGTCCATTTTCTTAATTTTGAATTCTTTTTTATCTTTTATGATGTAAGCCTTCTCTGATTTTTTAACTTAAATATTGATAGGAATAGACATATCACACTAGAATTACATGTACTCTTACTTTTCTATATTTGCATGTGTAGCACAAACACAACTGAAATGAGTTTTTATTAATGCAAATGTTTAATGTTATAAAAGAAGATCTACATTTGTGTTATATTGACTTCATGATTTTGCGTGCATAACATAACGGGAAAATGTTACTTTGAAAAGAAATGTCAGCGACGATATTAAATTTAATGCACAGAAATACCTTCAAGTTGCTTGTAAGATTGATTACTGAATTTCCAAATATTTTCATTTATTGAACGATTATACATGTAATAAAAATACAGATTATTTAGAATTGGAGCAAAACAGCCTATTGCATACTCCAAAACAGTGACAATGTACATGTAGTCTTTTCTCCGAACCTCTGTCTTATGTAAATTTAGCGAAGTTGGCATGCGGCAATCAAAGAATACGTATCTGGCATATTTTTGACAAATATATTTAAGTTTCCTTTAAGATAAAAAGGAGTATTAAAGTTACCTTTTCTATATATGAATGTCGTTCCGTCCCCAGCTTTTGAAAAATCAATCTTTTTTTCTTTCATGTTCTCAAAGGATGTTGCTTTTGCAATGTCTTCTATAAGTTTATCTGTGCATTGTACTTCTAGGAAGTCGGCTAGCTTCCTAATCTCTGTTTTGGGGTCCTTTATTATCCATTTAAAAAAATAGATAACCATTAAAGTGAGAAACACAACCCGTTTCAAGCTCACATGGACATATATTTTTATGTGTACTTCAAAATGACTGCATGAATGTATATGAAATTGGATATATATCATTGTGTGCAATTACTTAGCCAGATATCAGTTTATGCATAAAAAATAAAACATGACGAACAGCATGTTATTTTATTTTTTTTAGAATTCATATCCAGCTCAAAGAGTTCTAAATACATAACAATATACTGTAAACATAAAAAGAGCCGTCTTATTACGCGTATCTCATTTTGAAAATCTTGTTACATGTATATCAATGAATTACAATTATGAAACACAAAGTTAACATTTTATCAGAGCGAGAGATAATGTATAAGAATATATTGCTTTCACTACTGTCATCTGAAATAATGAACAGCAAACAATCGTGCTTTCATAAAAAAAACAATTTTAACTGAGTGCAGATACAGGTTACATAATCATTTATCGACATCTTGTATGTGATTAAGCATAAACCAAGAATACAAACTAAGGTTATATTTGGTTGGAGATTAATTTATATTGATTATAAAATATACAATCACAAACCTTTTTCATTTCCTCATAAGAGCAAGTGAATATCATGCCAGGATAGTCTTTCTCTGCTTGTTCTATACCCTTTTCATAAGTGTACCATGATCCATATGCACCTACAATTATCCAATTGTATAAGTCAATCAAAATGCACTTATTATGTATAGTATCCACCTACATATAATTATTTGTAGTAGAAAATGCCTGCGAATTCGCAGTTCATTTGTAAAAGTAATGAAACAAAGAGTTTTGAAATTTCGCGAGTGGTACGTCGATTGCATGAACATGCACACAAGCGACATCAGGAACCTCCTGCCTTTTGTTAATCTTGTTTTTAAAAAAATTTTGTTAATAGATTTCGCGGAATTTTGTCTGTCAGTGTCTTCCATTTTTGCTGAACTAATATATAGTCTTGTTAAGGGGTCACATGAAAACTAATTGGTGGCCTTTTGTTGTTTTCCGCTCTTTGGTTTGGTTGTTCTCTATGTTACACCTTCTCTGTTTCCATTTTCAATATATCACTACA
Source organism: Mytilus galloprovincialis (assembly GCA_037788925.1). Taxonomy (NCBI): domain Eukaryota; kingdom Metazoa; phylum Mollusca; class Bivalvia; order Mytilida; family Mytilidae; genus Mytilus; species Mytilus galloprovincialis. Next base: position 56,100,853 of record CM075341.1, read on the forward strand.
TTGTATCTGTCCGCATAGCAGTCACTTTTTTTTTGGGGGGGGGGGGGGGGGGGGGAAGGGGGAGTAAACCCAAGGTACCAAGAATTAACCACTGTCTTCATAGATTTCGATCAGTGTACTATAATAATTGCTAACACATTCGCAAATACAATTTTTTTTCTTTTTATTAATGTATCAATAACTTACATTTTGCCGACATCCACAAGTCGAAAAACTCATTCCAAGTTCCAAAGAAGCTAAGAAATATATTGTCTTTCCTCGAATGGTGATAGTACGATGCGCATGTGTCTTTCGGGTTTCTAATCATGTGTATTATTTTGCCCCTTTGTACGATGTGTCCCTTCGGAAGATACCGGAACTGACAATGAGTGTTGAGTAGTCTAGGCGATGGAAGGTCATTCGTGACAGAAAAGTCGGAAATGGTTTCCAGCATCGTCGTAGCTTTGTCTTTATTATCGAGTTCTGCTGTTTTTCGGATTAACATACTGGTGATTTCGTTTATCCAATGTGTTCCTGGGAAAATGGATATTAACATCGTTAAATGCATGCATAATCATAATCTTTCAGTCAGTTTAATTGAAGTCTGGAGCTGGCATGTCAGTTAACTGCTAGTAGTCTGTTGTTATTTATGTATTATTGTCATTTTGTTTATTTTCTTCGGTTACATCTTCTGACATCAGACTCGGACTTCTCTTGAACTGAATTTTAAGGTGCGTATTGTTATGCGTTTACTTTTCTACATTGGTTAGAGGTATAGGGGGAGGGTTTAGATCTCACAAACATGTTTAACCCCGCCGCATTTTTGCGTCTGTCCCAAGTCAGGAGCCTCTGGCCTTTGTTAGTTTTGTATTATTTTAATTTTAGTTTCTTGTGTACAATTTGGAAATTAGTATGGCGTTCATTATCACTGGACTAGTATATATTTGTTTAGGGGCCAGCTGAAGGACGCCTCCGGGTACGGGAATTTCTCGTTACATTGAAGACCTGTTGGTGACCCTCTGTTGTTGTTTTTTATTTGGTCGGGTTGTTGTCTCTTTGACACATTCCCCATTTCCATTCTCAATTTTATGCATGTTTATTAAACTAGACAACATACAACAAGAGCTGTCAAAATGACAGTAAACCGGAATCTTTAACATTTGTTTGTGTTCTGGCATTTGTCAATATTACAAGGACCAAAACTCCTAATAGGAAATTTTAAAAGGTTTGGTTGAACGGTTCATGAGTAAATGCACGGACACAACATTTTTTAAACTTTCAAGAACCGTAACTCCTGAACGGTAAAAGTCAAAATCGCCATTATTGAACTTGACCTCCATTTTGTTGTCAGTAACAACATATTAAAATTTTAAAAGGTTTGGTTGAACGCTTCGTGAGTAAATGCACGGACAACATTTGGTTGCCGCCCGCCCGCCCTACTGCCCTACTGCCCGCCCGCCCGCCGTACATACCCAAATCAATAACCGACATTTTTGACACAAAAATCCGGTTAAAAATGGAAAACATATCTGTAAAATTTCAATAATAATTTCACAAACAACACAAAATGCACACAAAGCGCGTCGAGTCCGAATATAATACATGAATATTAACTCATATGACTCGAGCTTAATTTTAATCATTCATGTTTGTTTAATGTTACAGATAAATACCTGACTTTGCATACGTGCATATCATAATGTCTGTATCTCTTGACTGGAAATGAGTGATATCTTTTAAAGCTTGTTCGGCTCCTTTCTCTCTGAATGGAAGGAAAGATGGATAACCAACTCCATCATGTTCCGGTAAGGGAACAGGTTTTAAACTCTCTCTAATTTTCTTTATTTTTTCCAAATCGAATGCCATATTTTAAGTAATATAATTCTGCAATCAAATTCAAATTAATTAATTTCGAATGATTTATTTTTTTATGAATAATATTCATTATATATCTACGGGGCTCGAAAAAGATACATGTAACTGTTGAGTCTATTGCGAAAAACATAATGTTACGTAATTAGATTGTTCGCGGTGTCAAGCTAGTTTGTGTTAAATTCGTAACTTCGTGCCGTCTGCCTACACTTGCAGAACAAAAATGTGAAGGAAACTAAACGGTCTTTCAAGCTAAAGCGTCGGTACTAAACTGACAAAGCAACGGCTTCGAAAGAAAAGGCCAAACAAGAGTACATAATACACAACATTGATCAATAATGACCCTACATAAAACGGGGGGATATCAGATGGTAATATATGGTATATGAAAAGCAGATCCAGTTCCACACGTAAAAAATGGTGTTACAATTCGTGAAACCTTGAACAATACCATACCAGAAAATAAGAATATAATATTATAATCATGATAATGGTGCTATATATTAGAACCATAAAAACAACGATTGCGTCACTCTGTAAGATTTAAAGAGACCTGGGCAGGAAAAAAAAAAAAGAATCCGTGTGTTCACAAACCTTAACTCGTGTCCAGACTAAGCTAACAATGTCAAAATGAAAACCAACTTGTAAACTTATTTACATACAAATAAAAGGATTAATATGAAATATTACGTTCTAGATGTTGACATAATTTAGTATGACTTATTATCACTTTCATATAGGTCACGTTATCAAATGGTAGGTTATGTAAGGTCAGTATATTGTAACTAAACTATGTCCTAAAAAAATAGTAGGTCATTAGCCACATAAGGACGCAAGGATACACATGGTTATTATCAATTGATCCAATGCATTTTATCAACTTTCCCACATCATTATTTGTATATTATACTTAAGCTGGGGTCACACATTCACGATTTTTACTACCGTCCTTGACAGGACCATTCCCGACTAAAATTTATTAAAAGTCTGATCAAGATCCTGTGAATCGTGGATGGAAATTCAAACTTTAATTAAAATTTGTTAAAAAAATAATTTGATCACGACAACAATCAAATAGTTTTCAGGAAGCGTCGATATTCAACCGTTTCCAAGCGAATATGTCCCGATAATCTCGTTCTGAATCCGCTTCTTATCCGATTCGTATTTTTCGCCAGGTAAAATTCGACCGAGTCTGTCACGACTGCGTCCCGACTCTGCCGAATGTAATTCGACAGAGATCAGACAGTGACCCGACAGTGAACCGACGCTGACGGAAGTTATCCGTTCAAAAACTGTCGGCATATTCGGGATGCTCAGGTACTGTCGGAACGTAATCCTATCACGTTCCGCTGTATCGCATTGCAAACAGCTTTGTCCGGTCTCAGTCGTATTGTATTCTGTAATTGTCGGGACTCTGACGTGGGTATCATTGACGAATTTCGTATTAATAACGGGACTGTTTCGGCAAAAAACGGTTCGCAATCGACAAGATCTGGATGCAATCTGGACTCAATCGGCAGAAAAACAGCTATGAAAAATTACTCCAGATCATTCCTGTTCCACAGGACACCGGCCAGAATACACAAAACATTGTTCGGAATTCGATCCGATACAGCAGAATCTGTCACGACATAGCCACGATTGTAATCCGACTAGACAAAATCGGCTGAGTTGCCCCGAATGTTACGGGACGCACCTAACTGTCGGGGTGCTTTGCCGAACTATTCGGACCCTTCCAGACCCGTAGGAATCTGTTACGAACTAAAACGACTGCATTCCGACAATGATAGGACATTCCAGATAATTGAGGATACTAATCCGACTTTTTCACTTTTCGTGTCGTATTGCTGTCTGATCTCAAACGGGAGCAATAATCGGCAATGTGTGAACCCCGCATTATGGCATTTTTAATACAAGGTATGGTCACAGTTTAGGCATTGTCCGTTTCATAAAAAAAGTGTATAAACTATACAAAACGATATGAAATTGTCAGAATTATAGTAGAAGACATCATAAATAGTATCATATTTTGCATTAAGATTTCTTAAAATAAATATACCTACAAAGTAGATCTAGAGCAATCTGATATGTCGGCATTATAACATCTTGGCCGACATTGCATTCTTTATAACAAGTTCAATACAAAAGAGTTTCCGCGTAAAACGACATTTGCAAGCAAGCAAACGAGAGATAAGCGAGATGTCGGAAAATAGCATTGCTTACTTACTACTTAATTTTCTATCGAAATTGACAAAGTAACATCAGAGTTGCTTAAATGCTTCCTACTACATTGTATATTATAAAACTATACATATATTGAGGTCTTCTGTCTAACATAGTATGACATTATACACACCCAAGCACGTGCTATTTGATTACTGTTTGCGACAATAGTTCTCAATAGTAAAGCAACTACCCAATAGTGTATAATGTCGAAAGACAAACACATATATGATAATATACATGTATACAGAATTTCAAACCTTAATTTGATGACAATCTTATTGGTTCCAAAAAAGAATCATTTCTGTGTGTGATTATTTTAGGGTATGCTTTATCTCTCTTCACATTTAATCTATTGTGTGATGCAAAGTTATAAGACTTACCTTGCAGTTACTTTTAAACTGATTTGAAGTCAGCACAATTGTTTTTAATCCAAGCTAAGTAGACGTCAGTGGTTATAATACGTGTTTTTTTTTAACTTACAACTCTCGTTTCATGTGTTATAGTGTTATCTCACACATGTAAAAAGGTCAATTATAGTATGATTCGGGTATTGTACCTTGTATTTACATCGGACATTCTGATATTTAACCTCCACAAACTCTCGTTTCATATGTTACAGTGCTATCTAATACATGTAGTGATGTTGGTGGTATAATATGTCAAGTAACATATATGGTATTTACATTGGACGTTCTGATATTTAACCTTCCCAATCGTGACCCTACTGTATTTTCTCGTCAAAAACAACGATAATATAAGACATGGTTCACCTTTCAACGGCGTTGTTACAACTTTACTGCATTCTTTATATCTTCTTGTCACATATTTGTAATAATGAAAGTTAACATTTAACCAAACAGTATACATATTGTATACTTTTTTTAAGATAAAATATTTAACATTTTCTTTTTAATGAACAGAATAGTAAGTTATATCAAATGAAGAATGAACTAAAATTAATGTTATTTCTTTAAAACAGATAATACAACCCCCCCCCCCCCCCCCCCCAAAAAAAAAAAAAAAAAACAACAGATAAAACAAAAATCCCGAACAAAGAAAATAAAATTATCAATAAATGCTATGTCTCTTTTTCATTGGCATGGTATTGGTTGCAAAAATTCAATATTTTTCATTCAAATGCAATATTTTATAATTAATTGGTATATTTCTTCATTGAAATGCAATATTTTTTTCATTTGAATGGTATATTTTTCATTTAGATGCAATATTTTTTATTTAAATGGTATAATTTTTCATTTAAATGATATATTTTTTCATTTAAATGCAATATTTTTTCATTTAAATGCAATATTTTTTATTCAAATGGTACAATTTTTCATTCAAATGGTATAATTTTCATTCAAATGCAATATTTTTTATTCAATTGGTATAATAGTTTTTTTGTTTTTTTTTTTTATCTATATGCAATAATTGCATTATGGGAAATTTTTTGACGTCTTAAGGTCAAATTTGCAACAACGTTTGTGATTGGTCGATAATTGTTTGGATGTCTCCCCTTTCTTTCTAAACATGAGTGACCAATAATTAAAAAAACGCTTCAGAATATCGCCCCTCTAACAAAATCTGGCGTTCGTGCGAGTCTTACACTGGCTGTTTCATTCAAATCTTGTGGTCCTATCTCGTAATTCTATTACACAATTTCGATGGTCATAACGTTCGGGACACTTTTCAAAAACTTTCATTGTATAAAGATATATATGCAAGTATACCTTTTTCAAAAGTAAATTAGACTTTAAATGGTTTTACACTAGTCATTTTTTGGGGTCCTTTATGACTTTCTGTTCGGTTTGAGCCAAGGCTCCGTATTGAAGACCGTACTTTGACCTATAATAGTGTACAGTTACAAATTTTGACTTGGATGCAGAGTTGTCTCACCGGCACTCATACCACATCTTCTTATATCTATATACAACGTAAACTAGACGTTTCTCAGACTGTTTTTTTTAATCCTTTGCCGCGCGTTGTGTACTATTTGAGAGCTAAAGATTTATTTCAGTTCTAGTTGTTATTAGCTTTGACTCGCGGCAAATTTCCAGTAATTGCATGTCGGTGCTTTGTGTCTATTGTCTTAAAATTAGTTTGTTTGTGTGTGTCTCGTTTCGATCTTTTAAGTTAATCTAATTGCAACTGATTGTACAGGTTGTTATTTTATTGTACTGTTATATCACTGTCCCATATTCGGGATGCATTGAGTGCTCACAAACATGTTGTACTGTTACACCGCTGTCCCAGATTAGGTAGAGGATTTGGGATCCCGCTAACATGTTTAACCCCGCCACATTCTGTGCGTATGTGCTTGTCCCAAGTCAGGAGCATGTTATTCAGTGGTTGCCGTTTGTTTCTTTGTTATACATATTTGTGTTCGTTCATTTTTTTGTGCATATGTACATTTATTCGGCCGTTAGTTTTCTCGATTGAATTGTTTTACATTTGTGATTTCGGGGCCTTTTATAGCTGACTATGCGATGTATGCTTAGCTTATTGTCGAAGGCCGTATGGTGACTTACAGCTGTTGAATTCTGTCTCATTTGGTCTCTTTTGGAGAGTTGTTTCATTTGCAATCATACCACATCTTCGTTTCTATATCAACCCTGCCATAGTCTTTATTTACCTGTCCAAGGTCAAGAGTCTGTAGTTTAGTGGTTGTCGTTGGTTCATGTCTCGATTCATATTTGATATTTTGTAAATTGTTTTGTTATGTATAATTAGGCTGTTAGTTTTTTCGTTTGAATTGTTTACATTTTCGTGTCGGGCCTTTTATAGACGACTTTACAGTATCAGGTTTTTGTCATTGTTGAAGACCTTACGATTGTCTATAATTGCTTACATCCACTTCATGTTTGAACTCCGGTGGATTACAAAACTTTTAGGAATTTTGGTCCTCATTGCTCTTCAACTTCGTACTTTATTTGGCCTTTCTAACTTTTTGGATTCGAGCGTCACTGATGAGTCTTTTGTAGACGAAACGCGCGTCTGGCGTATATACAAAATTTAGTCCTGTTATCTGTGATGAGTTTATTTACATGTTTTTGCAATCACATTCCAGCTCTTCGTTTTTATATTATATACCTGACTTTTTAACTCGTGCTTTCATGAACAAGCATGAAATATTTGTCACTGGGTGTTAAATTAGCAACAATCAATCAATTTAAACTTGTGTTACAATTGTAAATAAGAACCATTTTATATTTATATATTTGTTCGGGTGGGGGACAGAAGGATTTCATTAATGAATATGGTTGCCTGATAAGAGCTGAAAAATAGGCATGATAAGCGACAGCTTGAAATGAATAATAATGCTCTCCCTTCCCTTCCCCATCCTTCATTTATAGATTTAAACTGGCCAACACGGAATAGCCCAATAGTGGTGAAAGTAGCGTTAAACACTAATCAATCAAAAACCCTTCCCTAGAATACCAAATAATTGTCCCTTAAGAGTAATTGTCCGTGTAGTTTTTATATTTATCCAGCTTATCGTTCTACTGTCATACCATAAAAAACGTTTATAAAACAGCTCACATTCTAATATATCTGCATTCATAAATTTATCAATTTCATTCAGACTAAACGACGCCATGTTTGTTATGTGCATCTACCGTCTTGATAACCTATCAAAAAAGAAGAGGTAAAAGAGAGCCAGAAGATCTTCTAAATGCAAAAAAAAAAAAAAAAAAAAAAAACAACCCAGAAATAGACTTCTTCTGGCTCACTTCCGAAGAACAAAAAAAAAAAAAAAAAACGCGACCCATTAATATGTTTTTAAAAACGCCTTGCCCCTCCCTTTTTTTTCCAAAAAAAATCATTAATAGAGTGAAATGTTAAAAACTGAAAGATACAGAATTATAGAAACGATCTTTGATCTGAAACACACACACCATAACCATTACTGCCAATACTCGCATATATACATCTCTATACAAATATCTAAATGTAAACCTCCCCCTCTCCTTCCTAAGACATCGAGGTTTTTTATCAGCCCCTGTTATATGTGTTTTATTATATAAATTTTGTACGAGTCTAGATAATAGCTAAACGTACAATCATATAATTTGTTGGATACCTAATTATATTATATACTGTATCACAAAATAAACTTGTATACTTCCCCTCCTTTCCCAATGCAGTATTGAAAAGTAAATCATTTAAAAGTCCTGAAGATAAAATATGTTTTACTTTTCTACATTGGCTAAAGGTATAGGGGGAGGGTTGAGATCTCATAAACATGTTTAACGTTTAATGTTTAATGTTTTTGATTAATTACACTTACAGTATGGTTGTAGACAGTGCAATAAAGTGTTGGAAACCAAATTCACAATAGAAAATCATAATCACTTCACCAAAGGGAGTAGTTATTTTATGACATTATCCAAAGCGCCACCACGCTCTAAGTAACTGAATGCATTATTAGTTTTGGCATACAATTTTGGGGAGCATCCAGTTACTTAGAGTGTGCGAACCCAAGAAAAGTCGGGTGGCAGGGAGGGAGGGGAAAACCGGCCGCTATGCATTAACCACTATGAATACGAGACGAGATAGACCAACTTGGTTAACGATATTACTTCACTATCAATCACGACAGACAAAGGAAATACTTCCATGGACAATTTATACCTGAACAAAACATCCCATTACAATCGGTCTGATATACATCTAACCCCCATCGAAAACAGTTCGAAAAGTGAAAGCATGCACGCATTCTCGTTACTTCTCACGTGATGTCGCTTAGGGTATGACATTATCCAAAGCGCCACCACGCTCTAAGTAACTGAATGCATTATTAGTTTTGGCATACAATTTTGGTCCACATACAACACGTTTGACTGTTTGAATTTGACAAAACACAGAATCTTTAGTATAAAAAATCATCAACCCCAAAACTTATCCCAAAACTCATGATTTTCTTTTCTTAAGATTCCGTTAAAAGTTGCCAACACTAAATATAATGAATAACAATCTACGACACTAATCTTTTCTGCACACTGTATATGCATATTTTATGCATTAAACACTCGTCAGCAGTACCCATGTTCGAGAGAATATTAGATGATACCAAGATGACCGAAAATGTAAAGCCGAAAAGTTCCAAGAACAGAGCCATAGATGGAGACAAGTCATCAACTTCTGAAACTGCTTATTATCCAAATTATCAATACTGACCCTAAATATCATAAAAATTAGGTATGCTACATATGTATTTCGAAAACAATTTAACCATCCCCATCCAAAGAGAACCTTCTAATACATTACCAACCATACAGATAAGTGTGTACAAGTATTTCGTCGTGTTCAGTTGTATCATTAAATAGTTGTCATATTGACGCATACCACATATCCTAACCGGATCAAAGACTTGAAAATTAGTATTTGCTGCTTCTCCGCCAAGCACCCGACATTGAGGAGTTAGAGCAAACTTTAAGACTGGTCAGCCCGGAGTCAGAAAAATGTATCCGGGTAAGGTGACATTGCTTCCTGCGAAATGTAACCTTGTGAGCTAGCACGTTAAAATTCGGTTCAGAGTATCGGTCTAGTACAAAGCAGGGTTAAAATTTATTTCTCATTATGTTCTCGTCCTGAATATGCATCTGACTTGCCACTGGACATTAAACGACAACCCATCCATCCATGCGTATCTTATACAAGAAGACATTTAAGAATAATATTTATTATTATTGCATTTTTTTAATACAGAAAGTATGACAATATACATGCTACTTGTACAAAAACAAATATATATCGCCAACGGCAATTTACAATATTCAAAATTACATAGTTTAAAAAGCAGTTGGTAATTTGCTAGTATCCCCGTACTTGTCATAAACCGAACTTGCATATGAAGGGTTATCAGAAACTTGCTTAAAAAGATTTCCCACCGTACTTTTATCTGCCATTTTGCCCAACCTTGAATATCTGTCCAAGCTACCTCGAGAAAACCAGCCTACATGATCCATTATGTCTTGGGAATTTCCAAAACCAGAGACGGCCAAAGTAACAGCACACCCCCCTCTGATACCATGAGGAGTCTCGCCTTCATCCATTCCCAACTCCCGTAAATATGACTTCAGGCGACCATACATAACCGAATGACTAACCGGAGCTTCCAATACCCGTTTTCTTGAACAATCTAATATACGAAACAAATACCCAAGGGTTAAATTTATGCCCATTTCACCAGCACCAGACACATATTTTTCAATTCCAAAAACAGGACAAACAGAATGGTCATCAAGTCGCATAACCGAAAATTCATTTTTCTTTCCATTACTTAACGTCTTGCCAACTGTGTGTGTAATAACAAATCCTGAATCGTCACGCAAACGCCTTATCTCCTGACTGAGACATTTTCCAAGATCAGAGGCCCTATCACCTACAAAAAACTGGAGCTTCAGAAAAGCCTGGTCCCTTAGTAAAATAAAATTTTCAGGTGTTGTATTTCCCTTCACAATTTTGGAATCTATCAATATTGCTATTTTTCTAAGCTTGTCAAAAAAACAAAGGTTTTGCCTGCTTCACTACACGATGTGATATTGCTTGTTCGCGGGTTATCGCCTCCAAATAACGCTGAACTTTTTTACTAGCAATAGGGTTCCCCAAATTAGAGCCCTCGTCCCAACTTCTTCCCTTCCCATAGTTTTCAAAAATTCTTTTCAATTGGCCCAACATGGTTCGTACAGTGCTTGAGGCTAACCTTAAAAGGCATGGACAGTCAAAAATTCCAGACTTACCCAGATTAGGACAAATTATCTCATGCACTTGGGTTTTTCCTTTGCAATCCTTGACAATTAAGAATTTTCTTACTTCTTCTGGCGTAGCAAAAACAATGCTCTTAGCATTTTTAGAAAGAAAATCTGAAAATTCTTTTTCAAGGGCGCTAACTTTTTTACAGTACGGGGTATTCTCCATCATGATATCCAAATGTCTTATTCTTTCATTGACCATAATATCTATCAAATCTACAGGCTCGTCGCTCTGAATCTCTAAATAATTACCACAAGATTGACAAAACTTTGCATCGTCATCGTTAGGGTAAGAGCATGAGCCACAGGGCGAAGCTGGTTTCCAAATTCTTGGTATTCCACAAGGTATCTAAAATTAGAAAATGATTTTGGCTGCATACAAGTCATGCTTCAAAGGCATTGGGTGAAAACCATATTTCGATGGGGCTAACAGAACAGTATTATTCCCTTGACGACCTAAGACTAAAACGTCGTTTACCATAGACCAAAGTGTTGGCCACCAACACGGCAAAGGCGATAAAGCTGGGAAAACAAACGTGCAGCATTTCGGCTTTTGTTCAACAAGAAAACTGAGAACAGGAGAAATAAGACAAAAAGGTGGAAAAACGTATGGGTTCAACTCATCAGTAACATTCTGAGCGAAAAGATTAACTCCAGAAGATTTTGGGGTAGAACAAGGAGTAAAGTGCCTTAAAGGTTTACCACCATCATCGACCATAGCGTTTGAGTCAAGGGCCATTAGATCCACAGTATGCGGTCCAAACCGCTTTTGAACCAAGAGCCAAGCTTGTGGACTGAGCATAGTATCTTGAAAGCTTAAAATTCTAGACTGAATATCTGCAGGATTACATTTTAAAGGAATGTAAAGTAAATGCAAATCAATGTTCATGGTTTGGCAGACGTGAAAAATTGATTTGAATACATCATTGAGGTCAGAACTTCTACTTCCACCCTTTTCCCAAGATGCTATAACTACTTGATTGTCAACCCTATGATCCTTAATTTTTCCTGACAATGAAACCAAAGTTTTTTCAACAGCCTCGGCCTCTTTCACATGAATAGGCCTATCATCTCCCGAAACAAAGAAACCACCCAAAACTTCCTGCTCTTCAACAACAGCGCCCCATTTGTACAGCGATGCATATGTTGCAAGTTTTATTTGCAAATGACTTTCTTTCCTCCAAGGGACAAACCCCTCCCATTTGTCTAAAAATGCCCAATTACTTATTTCAGTTTTTAAACGACACTCAAGAGCAACGGGTCTACTGTTTTTAATGGCCTTACTTATAGCTAAATTTACTTCTCTGGTATACAATCTCGCGGCGGGAACCACTAACATAAATGATATACATTTTCCTGCAAACCTTTGAAGCGTTTTTAACGAAACTACTTGCTGGGTCAACATGTCTTCCCTAAGTAAAGCAAATGCCACTTTCTTCTTTTCAGGTAACACAAAAGCCTGTTTAACAGAATCTATCAACATACGAAGAAATCCAATAACCTGACATGGCTCGAAAACCGATTTATCCAATCCAATGAAATACCCTAACCTAATTACTACTTGACATACGATATACAAGCTCTTTAAGGCTTTGAATTTTCCGTTAATACAAGAAACTGTGAGGAATTCAACAATGAGTCTGTCGTCTATATATTGTAAGCAAGGCACCCCAAGTTTCCTACAAAATCCAGTAGCGCAAGCCCAATAGTATGGTAAATATACGCGCTGGTCTTAAACCCAAACGGAATTGTATTATAAACTAAAAACCAGCCCCCAAATTCAACTCCAAAATATGTTCTAGACTCTTCTTTTAGTAAAACATGGTCGTACCCAGATTTATCGTCTAAAGAATTTAAGAAGGCATTGCTATGCACTAACCGTGGAACGTCCTTTAAAGTGTCCAAGACAAAAGGTTTGTCCATTATCCAAAGATTAAGGAACCGTTCGTCGTGGCACAGTCTTGGCTTTGTTATCTCTATAGTAAGTGGCATAACTAGATGAGGAGGTTCACATTTCCCTACTTTACCACATACTGACATTGACCCACTTTTTAGCCTAGTTAAAAGAGTGGATTTAATAAAATCGGTATGATCTTTGCACATAGCTGAATTAATAAAATATCGTTTAGGCGGGCTGTCTGAATCATAAGATTTCCCTTTGAAATTTCCCCTAAAATGTTTGAAATATTGTGTCACATCAACGCCATTTTTCAACCAATCTAAAACTTCCTCACTTGGCTCTACAGTTTTCCATTCATTAAAATGCTTATGCAAATTTCCCGCCTGAAAATACTCTGGATTTCTAAAGGGTAGGGCTTCGAAATCAAACTGGTCACTAGCGACAACCTCTTCAGCTAATGTAACGTGAAACGGAGGTTGAAGAACCTTTCCTCTGTAATTGACCCAATGTTCTTGTATTTTAAAATGACTAACTTCCATAGGATTAAAACCAGATCCCGTTTCCCAGTCAGGAATGTCAGGATGAAATCTAAACTTCTTAACAGAACCACCCTAAAAGAGAAAAATAAATTACAGAATTACAGAGAAAAAATTCCGACCTCCATTCCACGTGACAAATGCCACTAGAGAATTAGATCCTCCGGAATAGAAATAAAAAATACTAAAAGTAGTGAATGGATAAAAGATAACTAAAGTTCAAATGTTCAAAAATGTGGTAATAATCAACATGACTCGAACAGTAATACAACAAAATAAATCTATTCTTTCTTCATCTTTGGACAATTGTTAACATAGTGACCAATTTCTTTACAGAAGAAACAGGCACCTCTTACACGCTGAAATATGTGCCTTGGACCTGGCCCTCGCGGTCCCATTAATGGTGGCAACACTTGACCTGGATAATTATGACCCATTGGCATCGGAGCCGGATATGGAGGGTAAAAATAAGGTATTTGTTGCTGATCTTGTAATAAATTAACACTCTGGCCAAAGCTCGGCTCCTTTTCCTTTTCGGCCTTTGAGTCATACTTTTTATTTTTTGACCACTCGGCTATAGCGGATGAAATCTTCCTATCCTTGGTTGATCCCAACAACCTCAGGCACAAATAACAGACATCAGGATTATCCTCATAACGTCTACAGGCCTGTAGCACCTTGCTATAGTATTCAGTCTCATTGTGACCTGCCTTTAAAGCACAATCGACCAGGACTTCCAGAGACGCTAGAAGTACACATGCTGAAGTAAGCTTAGGCCTACTTGCCAATACTCTTGCATGTTTGAGAGCTTCGTCCACCTTATCTGCATGCTGTTGATTTCGCATACCATCGAGATGCTTCTCCATTTCTTTGAGTCTTGCCTCCAGATCTGCACCTCCTGTTGGCGCACTGGAACTTCCGACATTACCACTTGCAGTTTCTGTGCCACTTCCACTGCCACTCCCCAATGCTTGCAGTCCAGAAGGGCCTGCTACAAAATAGAAACCAATATCACAAAAAGTTCTACAATACAATTAATATCAATAAGTATAGATGAAATAATTTCCAAAGCCAAATTAAGATCAAGATGAAGTACAGCAATATATTAGGACGTTTTATTTCTAAGTAGCCGGTCATTACACACAGAGAATATTCTTTTCATCAAAATATTTGATCAACGTTTTTTCTCAGGTAAAATATTCTGGTCCGTATTTCAATAACAATGAAAAAAGTTGAACTCCACAATCTATACATAAATTATTTGCAATATTGAACCTTCTTAAAATGCAATGATAGCCAGAGAAGAATTGTGCGAAATAAATATATCTCAAAAGAGAACCAATAAATTGTTTAATTTATATAACCCTAATAAAATCTATAAACATGCCAATTTAGACTTAAAACTACCTTGAGGAACAAAAGTTGAAGAACCGGCCTGAGGCCTAGGGTCGGTTAAGCTTGAACCCTTAGGTGCTCCAATCAGATTTGCAAAGAGAATGGTTTGGTGCAGTAACAGCCTTGAATTATCCAAATCAAGGTCTTTACCCGCCAGCAGCATCACATTTTTCAACTCGTCTCCCGTGATCTTTACAAACTCTACCGCCAGCTCATCTACACTATACTTTGTCAGAGGATAAGTGCTTTTCAGCCTGGCTAAATTCTCTGGATCAATGTCATCCGCCGACTTAAACTTGAGAATCATAGGCAAAAGGCTCTTGTCGATCAACGTGTGCTTAGGCTTTAAAACCAGGTGAGACATCTGGAAAATAAGTTAGAAAATAAAAATAACACATCATTCAAAACCAATAACACATGTAAAATATCTTTTCCTAAAAAAATGTATCCATCATTTTTGTATTTTTTTTTATTTTTTTTTTTAATATCAAACTATTAAACAATTCAAATGAACACCCATTAAATAAAAGTTTGGTTGTAAACCCAATGAAACTGATTAGCGTTATATTTAAATGTCGGTCACGAAAACCGGTTATTAAAGTACATATGTGACAAGTGATGTACATTTCACTACACAATTTAATGAATGAACATTCCATAGTAAAAGTGTATCTTCTGTTTATAGTTAATAAAAAGGCAAACATACAACTCAAGGTCATCACTACAGTTACTATGAATGGTGTGCTCCAAAAATTAACAGACAAATTCGTAAAATTATGTATTTATCCGAACTTAACCATAGATAATAAGCTATAATTGCAATTAAAAGTACCAGTAACTCGAACACACCCCGCGCCCGCACACAAGGCGTTGAATCTTAAAAGTTTATCGTATCGTACGAACAAAACCATTTTAAGCGAAATACAACCAAAAATAAATTCAAATGGCAAATATACAACCCAAAGTAATTCCTACAATTACCATGAAGGTGTTCTCGGAAAATTTAAGACATACAAATTTGTAAAACTATATAGATTTGTCCGAACTTCAACATAAAACCTCGGTTAAAACAATCCAAAACCCGGGTGCTAAAAGTACCAAGAACTCGAACAACCCGGCCGTAAATTAAAACGATGAATATGAACTTGTATCGTACATACAAAACACCCAAACATACCCATGTAATTATTCCCACGCTTACAAATTGAAAAACTGTTCAAATTAAATACCTTCCTATTAAACAACCAGAAGGACAAAATGTTAATATTATCTTTGGCAAATATGCACTTCTGATATACCAGCCTCAAGTAAAACAAAATTAATAAGACGAACAACCCTCCACGGGTGAAAATTTTAACCCTCTTATAAAAAAGTAAAGATAAAATTAAAACAAAGAGACCTTCCTCAGGTTGAATGGACCAAATGAACACAATCTCTTCCGATTAAACTAACTAAAACATAAACACCAAGAACCAAAAATAAAGAAAGAAACCCTCCTCGGGATTAATTCAAAACCAACATTATAGAAAGAAACCCCTCTCGGGTTCAAAATAAACTAAACGTAAAGTATACACCATCCTCTGGTTCAAATTAAACTCAAAAGAAAATACACCCTCCTCGGGTTCAAATTAAGACTAAAATAAACAATTGAAATTGAGAAAAAACCCTCCTCAGGTTTTATAACACTACTAAAAATCCCTCCTCGGGTAAACATAAACCTTCTATAAACATTAATTAAATTTAAAAAACTTACATCTATTGAATTGCCACGTGCTCCAACAAATGACAAGAGAGGACAGATAAACGATCTGTCCTGCTCGAAAACAGTTCGAAAAGTGAAAGCATGCACGCATTCTCGTTACTTCTCACGTGATGTCGCTTAGGATACAACAGCAATCAAAAACAAAGAAATTTGTCTATCCTGTTATGTCTACCCTGTTACTATGGTTGCAGTAACAGGATAGACAATTATAGACAAAAATGTCGTTAAGTTTTTTATCTTAACATGTAGGTGGAAAACGAATGAAATATTTCATTGTTTGAACTCATCTTAAGGTTATAACGTCTTAATCTTCCCAATTAAGCATTTGCAGGTGCAATATTGATATCGGTAACAGGATAGACAAAAAGGTAACAGGATAGACAAAAAGGTAACAGGATAGACTTTTATATAGTGATATATCAGAAACGTACGTTCCTGTTACCAACGAAATAAAGAGAAAAGTAAATTAACTTATGAGGGATTTACTTGATGTTAGGTTTATTTGAAAGGGTGAAAAAAGGCCGAAAAATATAAATTGATATCTTAGACTTGCATTACTGGTGGTAATTTTTACAACCTTTGAAAACCAATTTTTAGAGCCATTTTTCATTACAACATAAAAAATTGGTAAATAATCTATTATTTTACAGAATGAATATATATAGAAGTTTATTCTCTTGAAAACCATCTAATTGGTAACGTAAAACAAGCTTAACATTTTATCTAAACCTTTTCTTAACAACCCAAAATTTCTTTTGAAAATGGTAACAGGATAGACAAAATATTGTATCACCGATCAAAAAATGTTTCAAGATATTCTTGTATGACATCATTACGATTGCATCTTTTAATATGTTGTTCTTAAAGTACTGTTTGTTTTGATTTGCTTATGTAGAGGGTTATTTGAATAAGTAACTTTTAATAAATTTTTCAATTTCAAAATTCGACATTTTTTGAAAATGACCCATATATTTGTTTAGGGCCTGCTGAAAGACGCCTCCGGGTGCGGGAATTTCTTTTGATTTTTTCACTCCCAAGCAGACAACTTTAAACTGATGTTATTCATTTTATCTTTAGTTGTATTTTATAAATGAGGTACCAAAAGAAAGAAGAAAGGTTAATCTTTCAAATTGTGATAATTTCATTATGACATTATTATTAAATAATCAATTGTTATGTAATTAGTTGCTAAATTGTGATGTCCACACTTGAATGAATTTAGCGTCTTTGTTCTTCATAGCATCTCAAAATATTTTATAGATTCTTGTACAACACAGGTTGACCTCCAAATCTGTGTCTCAGATTTTCAAAATAATCAATAGAACAAACTTTATACCCAATTGAATTTAGTGATCTCTTATGAATTGATGTTGCAAACTTCATTGAAGATTTATGAGAGAATGAAATACAATAGGAAAAATCTGAGACACGGTTTTGGAGGTCAAACTGTGTTGTGCAAGAATCTATAAAATATTTTGGGATGCTATGAATTTCCAATTTATTCCGTGTTGTCTTTTTTCGCTTATACTAAGTGTATTCTTTTTTGAATTAGTATCTTTAGTTTTTATCAAGTCTTGACCGTAGCTACTTACCGTCTGCTGTTCGACAAGATTTCGTCGCGACTGCAAAAGTCACCATATGAAGGACCACAATCTAAATAACCAACATGCTTGTTAGAGATATAACAACTGACAAATTTCAGCGTGATCTTTTATGGAACAGCTTTTTATAAGACTTTTGTTTAGTATGATTCTAAAAATGACTTGTATTTTGCGTGTTGATGCTTTGCAATTTGAAACTGAGAAAAATATAGAAAATCTATTTTCGGTTTAGTCTAGTACAAACTGTGTAAAGTATATAGTATTAACATAATATTTACCTCTGGACTTGAAACTGTCATCACTTTATCAAATATCTGTAGAGTGCAAAAAAGTATGCTTTATATGTATTCATCGTTATTCAAATTGATTGGACTTCAACTTCAGCATAAACTACATTGATCAAAAACTTTATATAACATGAAGCGGGACAGACGGATGGACGGACGAACGAACGAACACACAGACCGAAAAAAACACCATTATGCGCTTCTACTATCGTAGGTGGAGCAAACAAAAAATAAAAACAACACCAAAATACACATTAATGTACTCAGATTAAGCACAGAGCAAATATTACAGAGATTTGCATTTCGCATAGACGATTATTCCCGGAAAATATTTAAGTCTTCATATTATACTATTTCTATAACTACAAATATGTGCTGTTGAATGTATTACAGACTTCAAATTTCAATTCTCCTAAAGAGTGACTGGTAAATAGAAAAATGGACAGTTTGATCTTCCGTCGACTGGCAGTGAAACCCTTAAGGTTTAAACATATTTATTTATAGTGGATTGGGAAACAAGTTTTTGGGACTTAAATTAATCCCTTTTCATTTTGCGGGTGCAAGTGCTACCTTGTAGCAGCATTAGCCTGCTCTTTTTTGAAATCTACAAGGGTGATTTTACGTGTAAGTGAAACCATTGCCAGAGTGGGTTGTCTTTATGGATGTGCAGGATGTACAAGTACACAGCCACGTCCAGTCAGAATGGGGACTTAAATCTACCCAAATTTCCCCGACCTTCATGCAGACAATCTTTGCTATCGGACCTGCATACTGTATTTTTTGTATATTGCTCTCGTTTTGAACATGCCTGACAAATTAGCCTTTGGACGTTAAGTAACCAACAATCAATCTGTTTTGTTATCTCGTTCCTCAATTTACATAGTTCGTTAAATTATATTCTCAATCTGTTTATTTGTTCCTGACCTAGGAGTGTTATTCATCTTTAAACCGTATAAGAAATTCAAAAATCGTTATCATGGTTACCTATTCCCTTTCTAACACGTTATCTCAAACTGAACTGCAAGGTCATTACAGAACTGAAGATATTTAAGGACAAACGTCATCTTGGACACAATTTGTGTCTAACCACAGAGTGAGTTACATTACTAACTTTATATTTGATGCTTAAGGCCTTTTTACTTTTCATCACATATTTGAACTCTTTATCCGTGATATACTGAAAATTTCACCTTGAGTTCGTAATTGCAGCTTTATTTCGCGTTCAATGGACTGTCCTATTATTAGTTTTTTTTACGTTTCATACATTATAACATTAATTTAACACATTGTATTTTTTTTGTATTTTCAGCATTTTACCATTTGTTAGAATGGTTCTTGATTTAAGTATCTGCACCTGATAGTCTTTTCCGTTTGTACTTAATCGCCGATATTCTTCATGGTAGCGCATGGTTCTCTGTCAGGAACTAAAGGCCCTCTGGTTAGATATATAATCCCAGTTATTGGAAGTCATCACGCTTCCCAACAAGCTCCAGCAACTTTTAACAGCCCAGAACAAACTTTTAAAAGCCTGTACTAATTATCGTAGGCTCACAGCTGATGAATACCTGAACTTTCTGAAAAGGACCAGAATATTGGTCAGACTAAAGGACATAGACGCATGTAATATCTCATTGGATATATTTGCTGTCCATAGTGGACCTGGCCATGGAAACCTTACACGAACCTCGCCTTGCCCTGACAAAGACTAAATCCACAAAACGGAGATATCTAAGGGAGAAGAAAACCTCCCATAGCGAAATCTCAAATCTCTCCAACATGTCAAGCTTAGCAAAGAGGAAGGGTGCCAAAGCAGAGGCTGTTAAATCTAAAATAGCCTTTACCGAAAAACATGCCCTTATTATTTAACTGAAAAAAAAGCCTTACGTAAAAAAGTTCGAATGGAACAAGAAACCTTACGTAAACTACTTCAAATGGAAGAAGAGGCTGCACAAAGAAAATTTTAACTAGAACAATAGGTCATACGCAGAAAAACTCAACTAGAACAAGAGGCTGCATATGCAATTCGAGAAAGGGCTAAACTAAAGGCCAATTTGAACCTTTTCGAAGCACAGAGAGAAGCTACAGCCGCAGAAGCCGAGGCTTGTATCCTAGAGGACAGCCAAGCATAAGACGATCTTCCAGACGAGACGGACGACCCTCTCCAATGTTTGCAAGATTTCGTCAATAGACATCCTGAAATATCTGCCGTACAGGAAGTGACAGTCCCTCAATATAAAAACACAAACTCCGGTTAAGATTGAGCTTAGTCATGAAGCACTAGTCACCAGAATTTACTTTTCCCAGATCTTGGAACAGTAACTGGCAGACCAAAAAAAAAGGCGTTTCAGAAGAGACCCTTGCTGTACCCATAAATAGGGCGTTTCAGAGGAAATATATGTTGCAAACCAGCAACAAACCAATCATACATCGGAGATAACAAGATTTATCCTACGTAAGGACCTGTTGTTCTCCCTTTTAACAAGCGGAGCTAATCCTTTTTTTAAGTTGTCAACTTTCTTACACGTATCTCAAACTGTAAGATTCTCACAGAACTGGAGAACATTTAAGGTTAATCGTCATCTTTGACACAATTTATGGCTAATCACAGAGTGATTTACATTATTAACTTTGTATGTGATGCCTTCAAATCGTTCATCACATATTTGAACTCTCTATCCGTGATCGTGATATACTACACATTTCACCTTTGAAATTGTAGCATTGTTTTGCGTTCAATGGACTGTGATATTATTTATTTTTGACGTTTCATACATTATAACATCAGTTCAACACATTGTAAAATTGTATTTCATTTTGTATTTTCAGCTTTTGACTATTTGTTTGATTGGTTCTTGATTAAAGTATCAGCACCTAATAGTCATTTCTGCTTGAGCTCAATCATCGGTTATTCTTAATGGTTAGGCCATTACACAATCAACCAAACTGAATTCCATAGACAATATACACATCAAAGTTCCGCAGGAATTGATGGTTTCGCATGTCCTTATTTCCATGTACAAGGAAAAGGCTAAGATAATAAATGAGACATCGTCAAAGCTGTAACAAATAACACAAAATAAAATACTCTTATTAAGTGATACACTGTTAGGATTATCAATTTGACACATTTTCGATTCAACTTAAACAAAAGAAAATTTAAAAACCAAGTAATCCTTATATAATATAAAACGGACACGTAGTATTAATGCCATCTGATCGATATCAATTGTTAATCAATTTCTGTCTGGGTTTAAATGTGTCCTGCAACTGCAAGTCTTTGTTATCAGACAAAAAATCAACGTTGTGCGTTTGATTAAAAAAAAACCATATCATTTGATGATATACAACACTATGATGGAATCACCATATTATAACACAAATTAATCTTAAACAGCACATATTTATAGATTTGTTTTTGTTATTTTAAAGAACACAATTACGTTAAAAGAAATCAGAAACAGGTGACTACTAGTAATATTTTCATGTCAATATATACTACTGTGCTTAATCCAAAATCTAAACAAGGAAAACCATGGTCGAACAAAGACAGTCAAAATAAACAGACTCAAATCTGTATCAATACTAGATTTATAATTGACCAGTTATAATGGAGACTGTTGATAAAAGATAACGGTCATTCGGTTTAACATAAAATACATGTACATGAGCGATTTGTATAGAAAGGACATATGTCCGTTATGAGGAAACAACAAAAATTGTATTATAAAATCCTTCTATTTAGACCTTTTCAACATCTCTCGACACCTACAGTTGAGAACGACTAAGACAGGAAAAATGTGAAGGGTCGTCTCAAAAATCAAAAACAATTTGAGATCATTATTGATTTTATTGCTTTCAATCATTGACAATGATAAATCTTTCCTACAGAGTCCAAATGACATGTTTTTTTTTAAATTTATTATAAAGAAAATGATAGCCTTTAAGTCACATTTCATTTTTTAGACCTTTAGCTTCTAGCTGTCCTGGTTGAATTTGGAAAACGAAAAGAACAAATCATGTTTTATTGTAGTTGATATTTAATTAAACAATGATTATGTCGGTTGACAAGGGTGGCACATGTCTGTTAGTTTTGGCCTTGGATGCCTCCATAATGTACTCACTACTTTGTATCATTTCAATTCACCAATTTGGTGTTCCATTTGAATTCTGTATTCGCCAATCACTGCTTAAATGTGGTAACATTGAAAAGAGGGGTCAATTATATATTTTTTCAAAATTCATCAAGGAAAAACTTTACCTCGAACAAGATATCTTGAAGCGGAGAAGACCGTCGTTGATAAAAAAAAAATCTTGATATTTTCCTTCGACCTAAAAAATCAATATGTAGCTATGTAAAAATTGAATATGTACATCAACTAAGACGAAGATCGGTGGAAAAACACAAATTTGGTCGTGTGATACGGACGGACGGTCCAGTAATCTTTTTCATTTTTGAAAAAAATCAAAAGCTTTTACACCAACAAATTAAAACGTTATTGGCATGCGGCAAATATTTGGCGAAAGACTCACATAATCACAAAAGTGAAGAGAAAATGGGTTAGGATCCTGAATGATTCGAATAATTGTTTAATCAATTCAACATGAAATGTCGTGCAAATACATACGAAATAAGAATATTATATGGCAGAGACATATGTATGGTGGACGGATGCGGACGTTTCCCCTTTTCGTGTTTTTGGGGAAATCCAGAAATCGAGAAAGCAAAATCGAGAAATCAAGAAATTGGGAAATCGAGAAATAGAGAAAGCAAAAACGCAAAATCGAGAATTTAATTTCGCGTTTTCGTGTTTTCTCTTTCGTGTTTTGACGTTTTTGCTTTCTTGATTTCTCGATTTCTCGATCTTATCTATTTCCCAATTTCTCAATTCCCTATTTCTCTATTTCCCGATTTCCCGATTTCTCGATTTCTCTAATTCCCAATTTCGCGTTTGCAAAATGAAAGGAGAAGTCACGAAAACGCGAAAAGGCGAAATAAATGGCCACATCCGGCCACCATACATATATTTATTTATTTGGTTGATATATATTTTTAAACTATATAGTCAAAACAGTATAAAACTGCCAATCCAATATGTTACGTAATGATAATCATGATGGTTTTTGTCTTTGAGACGACCCATCCATTTTACCTGTAAACTGTAGGTGTCATTAGTCGGTGTCAAGAGATGTTGAAAAGGTCTTTTATGACACTTGTAAACACTAGGCTTAAGGTAACCATCTAATGCGTCAATGTACAACTTATTCAAATTTTTGGTTGAATAATTTGTTCTCCTCTACCTTCATAATTTTTGGAAACATTCGATATAACAGTAATATACAAAAATTAATTGAGAGATAGTGTGTAAACGATTCGGTCATATAGCTGTATCGGAAACTTATGATGGTTTTTTAACTCATCTCATTCTGGGCACCATGATCCTAAAAAACTGAATTTTTCACGATCAAAACAATACAAAAGTTAACTAGCAACTCATCTAGTCAAAATAATCAAGCCGTCTGCTGAGGGTATTTTTCGATTTTGATATATATTTATAAAATTTTATTTAATAATTATTGCTACAACATGCAGTTGATAAATATAAAAATAAAGAAAATGTAGTACAAATGTATGATTCCCGTTGAGATATATATCTGCAAAATGCTTATTCTAATATGATATATGTACCATGTCTCATTCGTGTTAAATAATTGTGATACAAGATAAGATGGATGTGTTCTCACTAATGCATAATATCCATTTTCGTTGCGCAATACTTAGTTATTAAATGCGTATCAGATTGCTACTGCACGTACGGAATAATATTATCTCATGTAAAGCAACAATCGTAAAGAAGGGCCAGATCTTTATTAGAGGTGCCTATTTGCCGAATGTATGGATCGACAGACCAAAGTTGCTGGTATCCACGTCATATGGTCTTTTTGATATTTTGTCATTCACAATCATATAATTTCTCTTTAGTATATACATAATAAAATTGAGAATGGAAATGGGGAATGTGCAAAAGAGACAACAACCCGACCATAGAGCAGACAACAGCAGAAGGTCACCTATGTATTGTATGAAAAAAAAGATGGAAAAAATTTGAAAACATCAAAATAAGCATGCTTCTTTATTTTAAGCAATGTCATATGGGAAAAATCATTATCTTTATTATATCACAGTACATTTCTTAAAAAAAACAAGAAAAAAAGTGTAACAAACATACTGAACTCCAGAACATGAGTATTGAAACTTTATTGTATTATGCCGACAGATTATTTTAAGAACTTATATAGTATGGTTACTCCATATTTGTATATATACACATTGTGTCATTCTGTTTTTCTTTTGACTTTGTAAAAGGTTAAGGTCATCATTGTCAATTTAAATGCGCATAACAACGATGAATATATGTTGTTGCGGTTTACATGATCAGGAAGACTGCAGTCTATATGTGCATATTACGATAGTTTAAAAAGCCTTCGCCAGAAAAATATGCGACATAGAAAAACATTTTTTTTGTAATTTTACCAGAGTAAGCCTTTTAATAATCATTCATTGGCTAGTTCGATCTTCGCGGAAATCGAAATAGTATACAGAATACATTTTCTCTTATCAATTTATCATTGTGTTAAGATTTGCTGGATATTATTTTTTTCGATTGCGCGATAACCATACAGTATTATCCCGTGGAATCATTATGGATGGTTTTGATCTAATAGTATTAGTCCTAGCTTTGCAGATAGTTTCCTATGATGGGTTTTCCTTCATGAAAGAAAAAGTTGACTGTCTAGGGTATCACGACAATAACGGTGAGCCTTGTCCTACTGATACGGAGTTTAAAGAGTACAGATGTAAGTTTTTATTTTTAGCTTATTCGGATAATGAATGTATAAGTACATTTAAAGTTGTATGATAGATTGATAGTTTATAAATATATATTGAAAATGCATAAAATTTCGGATGAGATAACACATAAAAGAATATATAAAAATATATAAATTTTATAAGCATTAAATCATTCTTTTGGGTAAAAAAATAGAAAGTGTTCTAAATAATTCAATATCTTAAACAGTTAATTTACAGAAACGGAACATATCAATGAAAAAGCATGTTAACACAAAACATGTAAAAAGGCTGACTACTAGGTTGATGTTTGTGACATTGTTTCAAGTGGGGTACAATCTCACTAAAGAAACCCGACTTGGCGCACATAACGCGCATCAGAACATTTGAACGACAACTAACCACATTATAAACATTGCATTTTTTTTACCATGGTTGTTCAAAAGGAAAATTTATGAAACGGAAATGTTTACTCTTATTATACATTCTTCTATATGAATATAAATTACATTTGGAATAGTGGTTGATTAAAGAAAAAAAATACTTAGTTTTGTATACACTATGAATATATTGAATTTGATAACTTTTGTATACACTATGAATATATTGAATTTGATAGCACCTCCTTAAAAATACAACATCCTATACATTGTACCTGTTTGTTTACATGGAGTCGAAGATAAATGTAATTCAAATTTTATTTTGTATCAAGTTCTGTAAAAAAGATTGCTTATTATTAAGTGAATAACACACATTTTTTGTAGGACCGACGGAGTTGTATATCATATTTGTAATCATCAGACTAGTCCAATCTACGCATCAGTACCATTGACAAAAATGTATTAAATATATATAATTTCAACCAAACCAATTCGAATTATTCTCTTTGAATTTCACATTTCGTGGAATTCCACTAATTTTTGCTATATATTGATCATCGAAATATCACAGTAAAATTGACCGCTAACATTGGTTACTAGCGTATTTTTGGCAACAAGGTCTATGGAACTGTAAAACATAACGGACTATTTCCTTTAAGTATTAGAGCATGATATTATTAGTTACATGGCATTTTTGCATGGTGTGATAGTGACCTTATACGATAAATATGGCCAATGCGGTCAGTAAATTCAATATGGGCTGAGAGCGAAGCGAATCCCAATATGGAATTTACTGACCCCATGTATATCGTATTAGGTCACTAGCACACCGTGTAACGGATTAATCTTATCGACTGTCTTCACATGTGGTATTTAGACTATCGGCCTATCAAACTATAGTTGCTAACCCTATATGATAACTAACCATGTATTTTAGGGCACTTTTTACCTAATATATTATATAGTCACCACGTGTAGTTCGTTAACCAATTATATCCTTATAAATCTATAGGAGGTAAGATTATAGTTCATATGAAATATATTTAATCCACAAAATACGAAATGCATTGATGTTTTTGGGATTATGATATTGTTCATCTTTTTGTATAACATGTATAATGACAATTATTGAATAATAATAAATATCAATTACAGCAAAGCAACAAAGGATTCAAACAACAGTCAATCAAACCATCCAAAAATTTCTACGAACAAAATTGAAACCCAATTTTTCGTCTCCTCATGGGATTGTAAAAAGAGCAGATTCGATTGGTCTATTCAGAGACTTACTGATAATCTTAGATTCGTCTGGTAATCTTGGATCCATGTACTTTGAACTTGTAAAACAACAAATAGGTGATCTTTTAAGTCTGTTTTGTCCTCCACCAGATGCTTTTAATTCAAACAGTCGTTTTGGTTATCACCGAGTAGCACTTATTCAGTTTTCTAGTATAGTGGAGGAAGAATTTGACTTTGATGATAGCAGAAATATATTAGAGATCAAGGCAGCATTAAAGTCAGTACAATATCTAGGTTTCAATACTCGTACATGTACAGGATATGCATTCTACAAGGCTATACAGATGTTTAATTCGTCAAAAGGTAAGATTTATTATTTAACCAGTTAAAAGGGGGAAATACCAATACTGCAGTACCAGTTATCAGTCAAAGAATGAAAGATAGCTCAGTAGCCATTAGATACAGAGGAACAGACAGGCATTTATGCACACACAAAAAATAAAACTATTAAAAAATGACTCTCTGTTGATTTTTTGTTTTTTGTTTTACTCTTATTTGACTGGTGTGTGTGTGTGTGTGTGTGTGTGTGTTTCTCCTGTTAAATGACGACTTCCATATGTTTACATACCAACAATGTCTGTGTGCGCGTGCGTGTGTGTTATGATGATGGACGTGTCAAACATGTTACTTTAGATTTTTTTCCAATGGTGTTTATAATGTATTTGTTCTTTGTATGCGAAGGTTTTTGTTTTTGTTTTTCAAGAAACAAAGAACGGTAATTACATATTGTTCATTGATCTTTTCAGGCATTCGTGAAGGTACCAAACATGAAGTATTAATTCTAACTGATGGAACAGCTAACTGTGGGAAACCTCTGTCAACAGTATTGCCAGCTTTACATGCTAAAGCAAATGTATTTGCATTAACAATTGGAAGCTTTTCTGCGAGTGGCAACGAAGAATTGACATCGTATGTTAGTAAACCTACACCTTTATATACGTGTGTTGTTTTTGTACCATAGATACTAAAAAATAATCGATATAGCGTCCAATAAATTCTGTGACAGTATCAATCTGAGATATGATTGGCCGACATGGCGGCATTATGTTATCAATGTTAAACCCATATTTATTGATTTTTACTAATTCCGATTGATTTAATCGGTGTATTTTAGGCAAGATATGCAGATTCAGATTCAATATTTTATTATAGTCTCACCACATACAAACATAAAATGAGATTCACATACCTATATTTAAAACATTAAAACATTTGCATTGCATGTACCAATCTTAAAAAGATTTATGAGAGACTTTTAAGATATACATTGTATTATATACATATAAACATATTTTTACAATTTATAATTAAAATTCACAATATACATTTTTACTAAATGATAGTAAAACATTTGTTTCATTAAGAACTAGTGAAATAAAATACTATTTCTTCTTAATAAAATATTGTTGCAGGTTTTGGCAACTATAGCAGCAACATTGCCATTACTAAATAAAAATATAAATTTTTCATTATCTGATAAAAGGTTAAAATGTTCATTAAAATGTACCGCTTCATGTATCATGATTTGTCTTAGATCCACATACAATGGGCATTTTAAAATGACATGTAGTTCATCTTCAACAATAGAGCTACAGTTAAAACATGTCCTCTCGTGGACTTCTTTCCTTTCATATCTTCCAGTTTCTATTTTTAGTGGAGCTACCCCACATCTAAATTTAGCAAATGAACTTCTGTTTTTTAATGACATAATATTTTGCAAATAATTTTCAGTACAATAGTTATTTTTAAACAATTTGTAAGTCCTCAATTTACTTCCCTCTGCATATGCAGCAACTCTTGTACACCAATTTGATTTAAAATTATCAAATACATCTTCTTCAATTTGTTTAATACAATTTGTGTTCAATATATTTAATTCAAAATTACAATATTGCTCATAATTATACAATTTTAACATTTCTATAACTCTAAAACTCCAGTTTTTAATTCTAGTATTACACTTTCGTATAGACCACTTAAAAATTTTAAAATTTATCCTGTGTCGGTCCATTATGGAACACCTAGCCCAATGTCTCAAGACACTTGACCATTGTTTAACGCATGGAGGTTTCCAGCCCATATCACCTGCTATGGCATCATTTGGAGTGTATTTGCCAACCCCCATGAAAAATCTCATGGCCCTGTTTTGGACTGCATTTATGCAGGAAAAGTCTCTGGTTCCCCAAATACCTGCACCATAACTAATAACTGACCATACCATTGTATCATACAGCTTTGAAAAAAATTTGTGCTGGAAACCACCATGCGTTTTACTCTTTACAATTAATAATCCTAATGCTCTACTGGCTGACTTCGCTACTGCCTTAGCCATTAACTGATAATCTAAAAATTCAGTCAGTAATAAGCCTCAATATTGATAACTTTTTACACATTCTAAACCATTACCACCAATAGAAAAAGTACATTTAGTTTGTAAAACAGCTGGATTTCTAAAATGCATGATCTTAGATTTATTTATATTAACTGTCAGCTCATTGTTGAGACACCATGTATTAAGCACATTCAACATTTTTTGCAAATCTTCTTCATTCTCTGCCATTAAAATAACATCATCAGCATATAACAATATAGCTAATTTTTCTTCATCTATGTTAATACCAATATTCAAAGCATTAATATCCTCAACCAAATTATTTATATATATATTAAACATTATAGATGATAAAACACAATCTTGTTTCAATCCAGAATCAACATTAAACCATTCAGTCATATTACCATTAATACGTACACTACATTCTACATTAGAGTATAAAGCTTTTAAAGAATACATAAACTTTGAACTAATACCCAAATTTTCCAGTTTGTTAAACAAAAAAACTCTATTAATTGAGTCATATGCTTTCTTAAAGTCTATAAAAGCTACATATGTTGACAGTTTACACTTTTTCCTAGTTTCTATTATTGATGTTATAGTGCTTATATGATCAATTGTACTTTTGCCTTTCATAAAACCGTTTTGCTCGTCGTTAATTATTTCCCTTTCATCTAACCATTTGACTAATCTTTCATTTAAAATACTACAATACATCTTGTATGTGAATGGGGCTAGAGTTATGCCCCTATAAGATAAGGGGTCTCTAGGATCTGATGTAAAACATTTTGTTATTGGGGTTATAATTCCCTTATTTCATATATTTGGTACATTACCAGAACTGAAACATAAGTTAAATAATTTATGTAAAATAGAAATAATAGAGATATTTTTACAAAATTCAGCTTGGATAAGGTCAATTCCTGCACTTTTACAATTTTTTGCATTCATTACAACTTTATGAACCTCATCAATAGTAGTTTCCTTATCTAAATCAATACAAATAATATTTTCTTTAAGAATACAATTTTCAACCTTATTATAATCTGTTGCATTTACATTTGGGTTTAATAAACTATGAAAACTACTTTTCCATTTATTTAAAAAAGTTTCTAAGTTGTTAGATATACATGTAGTTCCATCATCCAAAGTAACTTCATTCGGAATTCGCATCTGTCTCTCGTTACCAATACCAATTTGACCAATTCTACGCCAAAACTGATTCGTATCATTGTCACTAAAATTAACCAGCTCTTCCTGGCAGCGGTACCAGTACTGACGTTTATATTTTTGTGTAAGCTTGTCAAAGTCTTTGCGTTTATCAACAAAGTCTTTACGTAATTGTTGTTTTAAGCTACCTTGTTTACAAGTTACATAGTCTCTTTCTGCCGTGCAAACAATGTTCCATTTATTTGTAAGTTTGTCATTCCACCATGGTTTCTTTATTCGTCTTTTTCGATTGTTTGTACTGTTCAGAACTTTGACCTTAGTTTCTAATTTATCATTCATTTCAGAGTGAAGAATTTCCACAAAGTTATTATATAATTTATCAACCTCAAATTGTCTCCCTTTAGAACATTGTATATTATCTATACACATATTAATTTTATCCAATATATCATTATTTGTCATCCAATCACTTGGGATGTTTTTCACATCATATGAAACATATGTATTATTTTGTTGGTTCAAGCTATTGTGAGCACTATGTGATAAATCAATAGAACAAATTTCATTTATGTTATCAAAATTGGTGCATATACCCAGGCCCATAATCAATTTGATTACCATTCTTAAGGTAATTAAATGTGGAGTAATCTATAACACCTTTGGTGTACATGCCTTTGACATATGTATTGATATTACATCTAAGTGCTTTTAGGTCAAAGTTTTCCAATTTGGTGTAATGTTGTGTATTTAATTGGTGATCGCCTTCAAGAAGGTAATGTACCTTATCTAAAATAACAACATTGTTACTTTTATCGGCTTTCTTAATGATTAACGATTCATCATTTAACAGAGAAGAAATGCCGAACTTCTGTGAAAGACTTAGATTGTTTCGAAATTTTCGAATTTGCATTGAAGATAGTTCGTGCTTTGTATTGAACACACACTAAAAAAAATTACAAATTACTTAGCAATTTTTCTTTACTCATTTTGAGTAATTATAATACTTACATATTTACTTACTATTACTTACAATTACTTACTTTTACTTAGTTTTACTAAATATTCTAAAGAAATTACTTGAAACTACTTAATTAAGTTTTTCACTTGATTTAAGTAATCCAAATAGTTTTAAGTAAAAAATGATTACATGAATTTAGTAAAACTATTTCAAAAATTACCTAGTTATTCATTTTTACTTAAATGCGGTAAACGATTTACTAAAATTACTTCTGATTACTTGAAAAAAAAAAATCTTCTCATTACTAGGTAGTATTAGATAAACTACTTAAAATGATTACTATATAATTTTACTCTATATATTTACAACTTCTGAAATAAATATTGCGTCTAGATAAGATTTCAATTTGATTGAAATCAATTTGGTGTTTGGTATCTAGCCATTTGCTGTAATAATGTCTTGATTGTGAGTTTAGGTCTTGTAAATTGATTTTCTTAATACAAATTGCTTATTATTATTTGTTTTGTACAAATTCAAGAATTACAATGTATTTGACGTGTATACATCTGTATATATATGAATTACTTCTGATAACATGGATATAAAACTTGTTATTACTAAGTAGGTTAAGGCACTATATCATGTTGTTTTCTTGCATAAGGCTTATTATATATAATAATAAATGCTTCCTATTAAATTTGACTCCATAATTTAACAATTTCAACAATATGTAGGTTGAAGTCTGAAAATTGCATAATTTTGGATAACAATTTTCTTTAAACAGGAAATTATTCCAACTTGGAAATATTTTTAATTATATGGAATTTGCATAATTTCCTGTGCTTGAAACTTTTTATAAATTTCGTTTATATTCTGTATTTTAAGGTTCAGTGTGGCGCCTAACACTTTCTATTCCAAAGAAGATAACACATTTTCAATAGAATGTACTGTGCTGCTCACAACACTATCTCTACAAAATACATTGCTTAAAAAATTTGATCGGAATTACTTAGTAAAAGAATTACTAGTCATTACTTAACCTATTTTCATATCAAAATATCTTCAATTATTATTATCTATTTTTAATATAATTTTTATAATGTAAAATAACATGACTTAATTTTACTTAAATTAAAAGTTAACTTTTTATTATAAATTTACAAAATTGTATAATATTTCCTGTGTTTTTAATAAGTAGTTTTTGATTTGAGACTGAAAAAAATATTCGGCCAATCAGAATTAAGGTTTCATTTGACTTTGGTAAGCTATTTTTGAAAATTGGCTGGAGCTCATTCAGTTTTGAATTTGAACAAAAGTTTACAGAGTTTGTTGAAATACTTACACGAGTTACACACATGAAAGGAAAGGAGAACCTTACAAAAAGGACACTTTGTGAGTTTTCATGTTTCTGGCTACTCTTTGTGTACTAATTCAATTAAATGGAAATGTAACACAAAGAGTTGCTGGAGAGGTAGCCCATGTTAACTTACAACAAACAAGAGAAATGTATTATAACAAAGGATATAGTATATGATCATTCTTTAAAAAGGTATGTTAATGTTTCAAATTATATGCATTTATAATAAAACAGTGTAGAATTTTTATTTTAATTTATAAATATATTATAAATAAATATATAATTTATGTGTAAAAGAATTACTCAATAAATATTAAAAGAATTACTTACTTTTATTAATACAAATAATCAATATGTATTAAACGAATTACTTACTATCATTAATAGAAATACTTAATGTGTATTAAACTAATTACTTACTTTAATTTTTACTTTGAATTACTAAGATTTTTAATAAGAATTACTTCAAATTACTACTAAGGATTACTTACAATTATTACTTAGGATTACTAAAAGTTATTACTTAGGATTACTAGAAATTATTACTTAGGATTACTTGAAATTATAACTTAGGATTACTTGTAATTACTTAATATTTTACTGAGAATTACTTAAGATTATTACTAACGATTACTTGAAATTGCTTGGATTATTACTGTGAATTACTTAACGTTTAACTGTGAATTACTTACAATTACTTGTTATATTACTATATTTACTTGTAATAAATAATTGGAATTACTTAAAATATTACTTAGAATTACTTATGTTGATTATTTTGTTTACTGAATTGGATTACTTAGAATTACTGAAAAAGTAAATCACTTGTATTTACTTGAAATTACTTCACATCACCAATAATTACAATCAATGATCAACAATTTTGACAAATTCAATTACTTGAATCCAGTAATAGAATTACTTTTTTTTTTTTGGTAATTCCAAGTAATTTTTTTTTAGAGTGCAGGTAATTTTCAAGTGTGTTGCAGGTAAATAGTGGCGTGTGTCCGGATTTAACTCGGAATGGATGAATTTCATCCAAGTTACCCTGATATAAGTAACGACATCTCATTTTTCTGTCTAATTCATCAAAATCATGTAATAAGTCCTGCTTTGCCCTTTTGACTAACGTTGAAGGAATGAATTTCAAACCCCTGGATAAAACCAAATACTCCTCATCAGATAATTTTCTATGCGAAAGATTAACAACCTGTTTTCTAGCTTGTGAAAGCATAAATTTTAGCTTACTTTGCTACATTGCAGCTTTGTTTTTCAGCCTTCGTTCATGTTTATTTCTTTTAGCATATTTCTTATAATGTCTAGCCATATTGTGATCACAGAGACTAGCTATATATAGTATCTGAGAAACTTTTATCAATGCAATATCAACAGAACGAAATGTTAGGAGGCGTGGTGTATTTGCCTAAACTAATTTTCATTGGCTCTGTTACTTCTGTAATTATGTTAAGAGTAACACGTACTTCAATACATACCAATTTAATGGAAAAAATAAATTCCAAAATTACATTATAAATAAAAACAATAAATATTATTGTTTTTTCTTCACTAGGTATCAAGTGCCAAGCACTAGTTATTGCAAATAAACCAATAAAATATTTATTGTTTATTCCAAATTCTGATCACAAGAAAATGCAAAAATAGCTTTCTATTAATGTGTCCTTATCATCAAATGTTTGGTTGAAAAAAGCTACCTGTGTGCTTTATATTTCCAAAGATTTCACATGTGGAATATCCTCAGTGCTTCTCTTTAAACGTGATGATATATGCATTTTCTTCAGAATCTGTTTTCAACAACAACATGTTAGAAGTACTAATGTTACAGTAATGCCAATTATGTTAATCAGACAGGATTGACCATAGGTGACGTACTTCCTTTCCCATGTTTCCCGAAACAAAAAATTACTTTTTGAACTGAGTAAGCCAATTATTTCAGTGACATCTAACATATGTTAATGTTTGACAGGCTTTTCCGTCGTAATGACATCGCTTAAAATATGTATAGGAACAAGGTTAATTAGTATCGAATTTCAGAAAGATTAGTAACACGGATCACCAACTAAATGACGATACAAGGGAAGGTGCCAGTGGGGCACAGTCCCCAACGCAAACTTTGTATAAAAGTGACACCTAACATCCACGTATTCCAACATCAATCCGAATTCCGATAGCAAACAATCTTATTCGGAAGACTCCGTATACATACTATAAGTATTTTATTGTAATTATATTACAAAATATTGATCTCATGATGCTAGTATTACTAGACTTGCAATTGCTTAACATCAATCCGACACTAATTTAATGTTTCGGCGGTTTTTTGAATTATATGCTAATGATAAATGTATAACATTTATGAAAGGGTTTAAGCATTGTAGACCCATCATCAGGGATTTACCTATAGCTAGTTATTTTAATTTTGTCGTTGTCAATAGATCTGCAATATGTTTATGCTTTTTATAAGCTATTATTGGTTTGCTTGAAAATATTTCGTTGCAAACTGCATCCTGTTTTAGTAGGTCCAAATGTTTACTAATGCATTGTTTTAATTTATGAATGCATGTCCTGACTCCATTCAAAACGAAGAACATGTACTTTTATTTTGCCCACTGTATGATGATATTAGGGACAGTTGTTTTAATATTTTAAATAATGATGGTTTTGATAATTTTTCTAGTCAAGATAAGCTATCTGTGATTCTAGGGGGTGTAAACAATATCCGTTTGTGTGCCAAAACCTGCAGAGATATTTTAGATTGGAGACGTAGATTTTTATATACATGTAGATAGTTTTGTATTTGCTTGTGTTTTTTTTTTTTAATATATATATTTTTTTAATGTTTTAAGCGGTGTGAAATTGGTTTCTAATGTGTAAATAATCGTCTGTCATAATTCTATATGAATGGCTTTTACATATGTGTAATTTGTTTTAAATCAATGTGTTATGTATTGCTTTGTGAAAGGTAAGAGGTTAATAAAATATTGTATTGTATTGTATACATACTCTCCACAAGAGACCAAATGACACAGAAAAATCAAATTAACAGCTATATAAAGTTCACCGTACGGCCTTCAATAATGAACAAAGCTTACACCGCATAGTCAGATTTAAAAGGACCCGAAATGTCAAATGTAAAACATTTAAACGAGAAAACTAACGGCCTTGATGTACAAAAGTGAACATAACATGTCAATAGTTGTCAATTAACAAGCTTTAAGGTACTATCCATTCTCCTACAGATCGGGTTTTTTTGTTGTCTTTTGTCTTTTTTGTTAGTTGTAGTTGTGCATACGTATGATGATTGGATTTGTAACTCCATTTCCAACTCATTTATAACTCCTATTTTGATCATTTATGCCAAAAAGCCAGGTAAGCCTGATGTTGGACGCACATTACCATGTTTGCCGTTGCCACTATTGTACAAAAAATGTAACTGCCAGTCCAAAGATTAAGAGCCTGGTATTTGAATGTTTCACGTTTTGTCTAGCCTCCTATTACAGCTAATTATACGGTATGTGTTCTGCTCATTTGTGAATATATATAGGAAGATGTGGTGTGAGTGCCAATGAGACAACTCTCCATACAAATAACATGTCAATAGTTGTCAATTAACAAGCTTGAAGATACTATCCATTCTCTTACAGATCGGGTTTTTTTTTTGTGTCTTTTGTCTTTTTTGTTAGTTGTTGTTGTGCATACTGATGATTGGAATTTGTTACTCTATTTCCAACTCAGTTATAGCTCCTATTTTGATCATTTATAGCTCCTATTTTGATCATGTATGCCAAAAAGCCAGGTAAGCGAGATGTTGAACGCACATTAACATGTTTGCCGTTGCCACTATTGTAAATGCCAGTCCAAAGATTAAGAGCCTGGTATTTGAAATGTTTCACGTTTTGTCGTTCCTCCTATTACAGCTGATTATACGGTATGTGTTCTGCTCATTTGTGAATGCTTGGAAATCGTAAAACATTTATTACAAATAAATCAAAAAAAAAAATGATGAAATGTTGTCCATTTAACTCAATATGCGTAAACGTTTATCATGTTTATGGATGTTGTTACGTTGCTCATGTAAGAAAAGTTAAATGATTTTCTCGCATTAACCCCTTTTTCTTAATATATTAAATTCTGAACTCTTTTTGTGTGCATTATACCGGCAATCTACGAAGAAACCATATCGTTTTGATACACAATTGCAAATCCCAAATGTGTTTTTTTTTTCTCTTTTTTTCAAAGTTTACATCGATGGACTTAAACACTTTTCAAATCATATTTTATAGTTTGTTCTTATATTGTACTGTTACACAACTGGCCCAGCAGTTGTTGAGGGGGGGGGGGGAGGAGGAGGAGCGGAACTTTAAACTAGTTTAATCCCCCAACAATCTGCATGTGTTTGTCCCAATTCAGGAACCTGTAATTCAGTGGTTGTCGTTTGTGGTTGTATACTAGTATCACATGTGGTTTTTTTTTAAAGTTTTTCTAATGAAACAAATCTCCAAAAGAGACCAAATGACACAGAAAATTAACCGCTAGTGGTCACCTTACTGTTATATCCACTCCCCTGGTTTGTGTTTGCTACATAAAAAATCAGTCGACGACCATCTCCCGGGTTTCTTAATATTTTTGACATGAAGCCAGGAGTAAAATGCAATTACTTTCGATTCGGGAGTTTCTTTACTGTTTTTTTCCATGGTAATTTATAGTGACATCATACCGACCTGGAATTGTTTCAAATTTTTTATTTATAGATTTATTAAATTCACATGTATTGAGAAAGCAATGTTTTTTTCGTCTTTTATAAATAAAATGCACCACTTTCATTACTTAAGTCTTTCATTCAAAAATAAATACACATATAGTAATCTACTTAACGCTAAAACTTGTATTGTGCATTTTCATTCGCAACTTTCATTCACTCAAGTGATAGAACTAGCGAAGTTTGACCCCGATTCATGTAGGTAAATGAAAATCTAAGAATTTTTGTAATATAAAACTAAATTAATAAAATGACAAATTTACAAATATAGAAATCATAATATTATTGCAAAAATAATTTATATCAAAACCATTTTCATGAGTGTTTTACAAAAGGAGCGTTATTTTAAGATAAAGGAAAAAATGTACTAAAAATTAAAGGATTACAGAAATTGCGGACCCCTGACATCAAAATTTAATTCTTCTCAAGGGTGTCTGAAAATTTTAAAAAATGGTCAGTTTGGCCTTATCCCGACTGGCAGTGAAACCCTTTGCCAAAGTAGATTGTTATTTTGGCTATGCAGGATGTGCAAGTACGCAGCCACGTTCGGTCAGATAATGGACGTTATATATATATATATATATATCTGTTTCGTGTTAATAACGTGCAACGCTTTCTGCACCCCATGAACCCATGCAACAACTATATTATGGGTCTATAGGTGTACTGTTGCAAGGTTAAATGTCTGTCCCTATCCAATATACCTTTATTTTCCAGGGGTATTCAAAATTTCCCCGACATCGACCGGGACGATATATGTTACAGGTCACTCCTATTGTATTTATCGTTAATTTGTTTTTATCTTGCACAGACCTGACATATTTGCCAATGGACGTTAAGCAACCAACAATCAATCAAACAAAAGTGAATTCCATAGACAATATATCCATAAAAGAACAGCAGGAGTTCACGGTTACTCATGTTACCATTCGCATGAAAATGAAATAAGAATAACATGAGACAACCCTCGATGTTGAAAATAACAGCGTTTTTTACATAAGTAAAGTACGTTTATCAAATGCTACTTTTGAATATTAAAAACTACATGTACATACATAACTTATATTGTAAAGACAGTGTAACGCTCTTTGACCGACGAAGAATACTTGCTGCAACCTTCTCAGGGTATCCAGGTGACTTGAGCAAATGTATTAAGTTCATCTCCACTTCATCATAGCAAGTAAAAATTTTAAATCTTATATCCTGGTCGACACACAGGAGTAATAATTTGATTATTTACGATTAGAATTTCACAAAGAAGAATAAAAAACCGTGCAATCCATATAAAATATAACACGGAAACGTAGTATTGATGCCATCTGATATCCAATTGTCATCAATTTCTATCTGTATTTATATGTGTACTGCAACTGCAAGTTTCTGTTATCAGTAGAAAAAGAAGAAGAAGAAAACTCATCAGAAGGTACAATGTAAAAAAATGTACATGTTCTATAACATACAATCGAAGACGTTTTACATTAGGTGTCAGTGCAAAACTTATGGGTATATTTTCATTTCCGGGTATTTATGTTTCTCCATGTTTATAATGCCAATGTATTCAAGCCACACAATGATTAAACAAGAATCGTTTCGATGAAGAGATATTTCTAGTGTAGACCGGGTCTATGTTTTGAGGAGTTTTATCTTGAAAATTATAGCTGGCAAATGCGATACAACAATAAGATGGAATTACTATAGTATAACACAAATAAATCTAAAAAAAAAGCACATATATGTCATTGTTATTTGAAAGAAAACAATTGCGTTAAAAGTAAATAGAAACGTTGACAACTGCTTAATTATATGTGAAATTTTCGTGGTCATACAATGTAGCTATTACCGTAACTTACATAATTCAGATTGAGACCAAGGTAAAATGGTCGAACAAAGTCCTTAAAAATAAACAATCTGTTTCAAAACTAGATCTACAATGGGCGTTTGTAATAAAGACATTTTATAAACAATCACGTTAATAAGTTATAGACATATGCGTAATAAACATTTGAGATTTGTATTGAGAAATACACAACCAAACGATTCTAATGAATTACTATACGACCAAATGTACCAACACTTAATAGCGAAATCCGTCTAAAGTCAATATATTCTGAAGGAGTGGGGGCAAACATATACATTACAATTTAACCTCTCTGCAGAATTGTTAATACCATTAAAACAAGCTATCATTCGGGGTTAAAGATCGGACCTTGTACTCCGAAAGAGTGCAGCATTTGTAAATGTACTGGACGGTACAATGTTCATGTTTAGAAGAATGGCAAAGTTTCACAGGTGTAGCACATTGGACGAAGAAGACGGACAGAACTTACAGTTTTTGGTGGGGTTCGTGTTACTTATTCTTTAGTTTTATATGTTGTGTCATGTGTACTGTTGCTTGTCTGTTTGTCTCTATTTCATCTTTAGCCATGGCGTTGTCGGTTTATTTTCGATTTATGAGTTTGATTGTCCCTCTGGTATCTTCCGTCCCTCTTTTACAAAGGTAGTGGCGTACGGGACATCTGATAAGAAGGGATGTCAAATTTCCAAAGGTGCTTGGTAGTTCTCTTGCCATTGGTAAGCATATGCGAAGAGGTTATAATTGATAAGTGTGCCTGATAAGTAAGCTTGATCAATCGCCGGTCATTTTTTTTTAGTTTAGAAAGGTGCTTAATGATTCTTTGGACTCTTTTTAAAAGAAAAGAAAAAAAAAACGCGT
The DNA here is from genome assembly GCA_037788925.1 of Mytilus galloprovincialis. NCBI lineage: Eukaryota > Metazoa > Mollusca > Bivalvia > Mytilida > Mytilidae > Mytilus > Mytilus galloprovincialis. The sequence continues at coordinate 56,141,002 of CM075341.1, forward strand.
ACGAAGGTCCTTGTTGCTTCAGTCAAAACAAGAGCAAAGTTTACATGTTGCTTTGTTCATTGGGCAGTGTTAAACAGAAACCACAGATTACTAACATTCTGGCTAAACAGCTTAAAATAAAACAAATTTGGAAGAATGATATACTGATCCAATAAGAACTAACAGTTTGCGACTTTCTCAACTTTTTTGTAGTTTCCAAAAGAAGGATCCATATTCTTTTATGTAACATGCAATTATCTTAAAAAGTTTTTTTTTTTCCTAATGAAAAAGAGGTTGCCATGGCGTTAGCAGATTTGCTCGACTTATGAATTATTCAACGTTCCCATGGGCATTTATTTAACATTTCAAAAATCTTGCTCCTCCCGATCCCTTTCTTTCCCCCTTTCCGTCATCATCTTTTGGCATTGTTACACAGGGTAATCGTCAGATGTTATTTAAATTTCTTGAAAACAAAGCATCCAACATCTTCTTTTAATAACACTAGAAGATTGGGTGATGTTTTAATCTTAAATGATTTTTATTCACAATTCATGTGCAACCTCTTGATTCATATATATCTGACACATATATATTTGAAAAACATGTATCGGTTTGATCTTTAAGTCACATGTTACTTTTATATTCTAAACATTTTACACATTTGAATCTTTCACATACTTACATGACACATTAGATTTAATCTTTTCCTCACACATGACACATATGATTTTCATATTTTACTCACATATGACGCATATGATTTTAATATTTTACATAAATATGATACATTTGAATTTCATTTTTTACTCACATAGGACAGCGCTGAAGTACGTCCATTATTCATAGTTCATTATTCATTATTCAATAATGAATAATGAAATAGTTCACTTTTCACTATTCAATATTGAAAAATGAATAATGAATAATGAAATGTTTTATGTTTCATTATTCAAATTGAAGCGGTGAATAGTGAAAAAAATATACAAAAATTGACTGTGACACTATAGCTATATTTTGATTCGAAATGACCATAAGACGGTTTACGAAGGACCTAAATGCCACAATATGCATAAAAATGAGGAAATATCAAAAAGAAGATGTGGTATGATTGCCAATGAGACAAATATCCAGAAAGACCACAATGACACAGACATTAACAACTATAGCTCACCGTACAGCCTTCAACAATGAGCAAAGCCCATAAAGCATAGACAGCTATTGAAGGTTCCGCAACGAATATTAGAAGACCTAAATGTCAAAATACGCGTGATAAAAAAGAAATAGCCAATTTTGAATAATGAAATGGATATTTGGAATAATGGAATGGACTGCGGCGACTCTTTAGACCCTAATTGTAGATAAACTTTATACTTCATTCGAAAGCTGATTACAAGAGGAACAAAATGTATATAGTCAATATGTTCCGTAACGAAAATTAGAAGAGCTAAATGCCAAAATACGCGTGAAAATTAAGAAATAGCCAATTTTGAATAAAGAAATGGATATTTTGAATAATGGATTGGACTGCGGTGACCCTTTAGCCCCTAATTATAAATAAACCTTATACCTCATTCGAAAGCTGATTACAAGAGGAACAAAATGTTTATAGTCAATATGTTCCGTACCGTAACGAAAATTAGAAGAGCTAAATGCAAAAATACGCGTGAAAATTAAGAAATAGCCAATTTTAAATAATGAAATGGATATTTTGAATAATGGAATGGACTGCGGCGACCCTTTAGCCCCTAATTATAGATAAATCTTATACCTCATTCGAAAGCTGATTACAAGAGGAACAAAATGTATATAGACAATATGTTCCGCAACGAATATTAGAAGACCTAAATGCCAGAATTCCCGTGAAAATTAAGAAATAGCCAATTTTGAATAATGAAATGGATATTTTGAATAATGAAATGGAGTGCGGCGACCCTTTAGCCCCTAATAATAGATAAACCTTATACCTCATTCGAAAGCTGATTACAAGAAAAACAACATGCTTATAATCAATATGTTCCACAACGAATATTACAAGACCTAAATGCCAAAATACGCGTGAAAATTAAGAAATAGCCAATTTTGAATAATGAAATGGATATTTTGAATAACGAATATCACAAGACCTAAATGCCAAAATACGCGTGAAAATTAAGAAATAGCCAATTTTGAATAATGAAATGGATATTTTGAATAATGGAATGGACTGCGGCGACCCTTTAGCCCCTAATTATAGATAAATCTTATACCTCATTCGAAAGCTGATTACAAGAGGAACAAAATGTATATAGTCAATATGTTCCGCAACGAATATTAGAACCCTGATTGCCAAAATACGCGTGAAAATTAAGAAAAAGTCAATTTTGAATAATGAAATGGATGTTTTGAATACTGGAATGGACTGCGGCGATACTTTAGCCCCTATTATAGATAAATATTATACCTCATTCGAAAACTGATTACAAGAGGAACAAAATGTATATAGTCAATATGTTCCGCAACGAATATTAGAAGACCTGATTGCCAAAATACGCGTGAAAATTAAGAAAAAGTCAATTTTGAATAATGAAATGGATGTTTTGAATACTGGAATGGACTGCGGCGACCCTTTAGCCCCTATTATAGATAATTCTTATACCTCATTCAAAAGCTGATTACAAGAGGAACAAAATGTATATAGTCAATATGTTCCGCAACGAATATTAGAAGACCTAATTGCCAGAATACCCGTGAAAATTAAGAAATAGCCAATTTTGAATAATGAAATGGATATTTTGAATAATGGAATGGAGTGCGGCGAACCTTTAGCCCCTAATTATAGATAAACCTCATACCTCATTCGAAAGTTGATAACAAGAGAAACAACATGCGTATAGTCAATATGTTCCGCAACGAATATTAGAAGACCTACATGCCAAAATACGCGTGAAAATTAAGAAATAGCCAATTTTGAATAATGAAATGGATATTTTGAATAATGAAATGGAGTTCAGCGACCCTTCAGCCCCTAATCATAGATAAATCTTATACCTCATTCGAAAGCTGATTACAAGAGGAACAAAATGTATATAGTCAATATGCTCCCCAACAAATATTAGAAGACCTGATTGCCAAAATACGTGTGAAAATTAAGAAAAAGTCAATTTTGAATAATGAAATGGATATTTTGAATAATGGAATGGACTGCGGCGACCCTTTAGCCCCTATTATAAATAAACCTTATACCTCATTCGAAAGCTGATTACAAGAGGAACAAAATGTATATAGTCAATATGTTCCGCAACGAATATTAGAAGACGTAAATGCCAGAATTCGCGTGAAAATTAAGAAATAGCCTATTTTGAATAATGAAATGGATATTTTGAATAATGGAATGGACTGCGGCGACCCTTTAGCCCCTAATTATAGATAAATCTTATACCTCATCCGAAAGCTGATTACAAGAGGAACAAAATGTATATAGACAATATGTTCCGCAACGAATATTAGAAGACCTAAATGCCAGAATTCCCGTGAGAATTAAGAAACAGCCAATTTTGAAAAATGAAATGGATATTTTGAATAATGAAATGGAGTGCAGCGACCCTTTAGCCCCTGATTATAAATAAACCTTCAACCTCATTCGAAAGCTGATTACAAGAGAAACAACATGCTTATAATCAATATGTTCCGCAACGAATATTAGAAGACCTAAATGCCAAAATACGCGGGATAATTAAGAAATAGCCAATTTTGAATAATGAAATGGATATTTTGAATAATGAAATGGACTGCGGCGATTTTTTAGCCCTTAATTATAGATAAATCTTATACCTCATTCGAAAGCTGAGTAAGAGGAACAAAATGTATAGTCAATATGTTCCGCAACGATTATTAGAAGACCTGATTGGCAAAATACGTGTGAAAATTAAGAAAAAGTCAATTTTGAATAATGAAATGGATATTTTAAATAATGGAATGGACTGCGGCGACCCTTTAGCCCCTATTATAGATAAACCTTATACCTCATTTGAAAGCTGATTACAGGACGAACAAAATGTAAATAGTCAATATGTCCCGCAACGAATAGTAGAAGACCGAAATGCCAAAGTACGCGTGAAAATTAAGAAATAGCCAATTTTGAATAATGAAATGGATATTTTGAATACTGGAATGGACTGCGGCGACCCTTTAGCCCCTATTATAGATAATTCTTATACCTCATTCAAAAGCTGATTACAAGAGGAACAAAATGTATATAGTCAATATGTTCCGCAACGAATATTAGAAGACGTAAATGCCAGAATACACGTGAACATTAAGAAATAGCCAATTTTGAATAATGAAATGGACATTTTGAATAATGGAATGGAGTGCGGCGACCCTTTAGCCCCTAATTATAGATAAACTTTATACCTCATTCGAAAGCTGATTACAGGACGAACAAAATGTAGATAGTCAATATGTTCCTCAACGAATATTAGAAGACCTAAATGCCAAGGTACGCATGAAAATTAAGAAATAGCCAATTTTGAATAATGAAATGGATATTTTGAATAATGGAATGGAGTGCGGCGACCCTTTAGCCCCTAAATATAGATAAATATTATACCTCATTCGAAAGCTGATTACAAGAGAACCAAAATGTATATAGTCAATATGTTCCGCAACGAATATTAGAAGACGTAAATGCCAGAATACGCGTGAACATTAAGAAATAGCCAATTTTGAATAATGAAATGGATGTTTTGAATAATGGAATGGAGTGCGGCAATTCTTTAGCCCCTAATTATAGATAAACCTTATACCTCATTCGAAAGCTGATTACAGGACGAACAAAATGTATATAGTCAATATGTTCCGCAACGAATATTAGAAGACCTAAATGCCAAAGTACGCGTGAAAATTAAGAAATAGCCAATTTTGAATAATGAAATGGATATTTTGAATAATGGAATGGAGTGCAGCGACCCTTTAGCCCCTAATTATAGATAAATCTTATACCTCATTCGAAAGCTGATTACAAGAGGAACAAAATGTATATAGTCAATATGTTCCGCAACGAATATTAGAAGACGTAAATGCCAGAATACGCGTGAACATTAAGAAATAGCCAATTTTGAATAATGAAATGGATGTTTTGAATAATGGAATGGAGTGCGGCGAACCTTTAGCCCCTAATTATAGATAAACCTCATACCTCATTCGAAAGTTGATAACAAGAGAAACAACATGCGTATAGTCAATATGTTCCGCAACGAATATTAGAAGACCTACATGCCAAAGTACGCGTGAAAATTAAGAAATAGCCAATTTTGAATAATGAAATGGATATTTTGAATAATGGAATGGAGTGCGGCGACCCTTTAGCCCCTAATTATAGATAAATCTTATACCTCATTCGAAAGCTGATTACAAGAGGAACAAAATGTATATAGTCAATATGTTCCGCAACGAATATTAGAAGACCTAAATGCCAGAATTCCCGTGAAAATTAAGAAATAGCCAATTTTGAATAATGAAATTGATATTTTGAATAATGAAATGGAGTGCGGCGACCCTTTAGCCCCTAATTATAGATAAACCTTATACCTCATTCGAAAGCTGATTACAAGAGAAACAACATGCTTATAATAAATATGTTCCGCAACGAATATTAGAAGACCTAAATGCCAAAATACGCGTGATAATTAAGAAATTGCTAATTTTGAATAATGAAATGGATATTTTGAATAATGAAATTGACAGCGGCGATCCTTTAGCCCCTAATTATAGATAAATCTTCTACCTCATTCGAAAGCTGAGTAAGAGGAACAAAATGTATATAGTCAATATGTTCCGCAACGAATATTAGAAGACATGATTGCTGAAATACGCGTGAAAATTAAGAAATAGCCAATTTTGAATAATGAAATGGATATTTTGAATAATGAAATGGACTGCAGCGATCTTTTAGCCCCTAATTATAGATAAACCTTATACCTCATTCGAAAGCTGATTACAAGAGAAACAACATGCTTATAATCAATATGTTCCACAACGAATATTACAAGACCTAAATGCCAAAATACGCGTGAAAATTAAGAAATAGCCAATTTGAATAATGAAATGGATATTTTGAATAATGGAATGGAGTGCGAGGACCCTTTAGCCCCTAATTATAGATAAACCTTATACCTCATTCGAAAGCTTATTACAAGAGGAACAAAATGTATATAGTCAATATGTTCCGTAACGAAAATTAGAAGACCTGATTGCCAAAATAGGCGTGAAAATTAAGAAAAAGTCAATTTTGAATAATGAAATGGATGTTTTGAATACTGGAATGGACTGCGGCGACACTTTAGCCCCTATTATAGATAAATCTTATACCAGATTCGAAAGCTGATTACAAGAGCAACAACATGTATATAGTCAATATGTTCCGCAACGAATATAAGAAGACCTAATTGCCATAATACCCGTGAAAATTAAGAAATAGCCAATTTTGAATAATGAAATGGATATTTTGAATAATGAAATGGATATTTTGAATAATGGAATGGAGTGCGGCGACCCTTTAGCCCCTAATTATAGATAAACCTCATACCTCATTCGAACGCTGATAACAAGAGAAACAACATGCTTATAGTCAATATGTTCTGCAACGAATATTAGAAGACCTACATGCCAAAATACGCGTGAAAATTAAGAAATAGCCAATTTTGAATAATGAAATGGAAATTTTGAATAATGGAATGGACTGCGGCGACCCTTCAGCCGCTAATCATAGATAAATCTTATACCTCATTCGAAAGCTGATTACAAGAGGAACAAAATGTATATAGTCAATATGTTCCGCAACGAATATTGGAAGACCTGATTGCCAAAATACGTGTGAAAATTAAGAAAAAGTCAATTTTGAATAATGAAATGGATATTTTGAATAATTGAATGGACTACGGCGACCCTTTAGCCACTATTATAGATAAACCTTATATCTCATTCGAAAGCTGATTACAAGAGGAACAAAATGTATATAGTCAATATGTTCCTCAACGAATATTAGAAGACGTAAATGCCAGAATTCGCGTGAAAATTAAGAAATAGCCAATTTTGAATAATGAAATGGATATTTTGAATAATGGAACAGACTGCGGCGACCCTTTAGCCCCTAATTATAGATAAACCTTATACCTCATTCGAAAGCTGATTACAGGACGAACAAAATGTAAATAGTCAATATGTCCCGCAACGAATATTAGAAGACCTAAATGCCAAAGTACGCGTGAAAATTAAGAAATAGCCAATTTTGAATAATGAAATGGATATTTTGAATAATGGAAGGGAGTGCGGCGACCCTTTAGCCCCTAATTATAGATAAATCGTCTACCTCATTCGAAAGCTGAGTAAGAGGAACAAAATGTATATAGTCAATATGTTCCGCAACGAATATTAGAAGACATGATTGCTAAAATACGCGTGAAAATTAAGAAATAGCCAATTTTGAATAATGAAATGGATATTTTGAATAATGAAATGGACAGCGGCGATCTTTTAGCCCCTAATTATAGATAAACCTTATACCTCATTCGAAAGCTGATTACAAGAGAAACAACATGCTTATAATCAATATGTTCCACAACGAATATTACAAGACCTAAATGCCAAAATACGCGTGAAAATTAAGAAATACCCAATTTGAATAATGAAATGGATATTTTGAATAATGGAATGGAGTGCGAGGACCCTTTAGCCCCTAATTATAGATAAACCTTATACCTCATTCGAAAGCTTATTACAAGAGGAACAAAATGTATATAGTCAATATGTTCCGTAACGAAAATTAGAAGAGCTAAATGCAAAAATACGCGTAAAAATTAAGAAATAGCCAATTTTGAATAATAAAATGGATATTTTGAATAATAAAATGGACTGCGGCGACCCTTTAGCCCCTAATTATAGATAAATCTTATACCTCATTCGAATGCTGATTACAAGAGGAACAAAATGTATATAGTCAATATGTTCCGCAACGAATATTAGAAGACCTGATTGCCAAAATAGGCGTGAAAATTAAGAAAAAGTCAATTTTGAATAATGAAATGGATGTTTTGAATACTGGAATGGACTGCGGCGACACTTTAGCCCCTATTATAGATAAATCTTATACCAGATTCGAAAGCTGATTACAAGAGGAACAACATGTATATAGTCAATATGTTCCGCAACGAATATAAGAAGACCTAATTGCCATAATACCCGTGAAAATTAAGAAATAGCCAATTTTGAATAATGAAATGGATATTTTGAATAATGGAATGGAGTGCGGCGACCCTTTAGCCCTTAATTATAGATAAACCTCATACCTCATTCGAACGCTGATAACAAGAGAAACAACATGCTTATAGTCAATATGTTCTGCAACGAATATTAGAAGACCTACATGCCAAAATACGCGTGAAAATTAAGAAATAGCCAATTTTGAATAATGAAATGGAAATTTTGAATAATGGAATGGACTGCGGCGACCCTTCAGCCGCTAATCATAGATAAATCTTATACCTCATTCGAAAGCTGATTACAAGAGGAACAAAATGTATATAGTCAATATGTTCCGCAACGAATATTGGAAGACCTGATTGCCAAAATACGTTTGAAAATTAAGAAAAAGTCAATTTTGAATAATGAAATGGATATTTTGAATAATTGAATGGACTACGGCGACCCTTTAGCCCCTATTATAGATAAACCTTATACCTCATTTGAAAGCTGATTACAGGACGAACAAAATGTAAATAGTCAATATGTCCCGCAACGAATAGTAGAAGACCGAAATGCCAAAGTACGCGTGAAAATTAAGAAATAGCCAATTTTGAATAATGAAATGGATATTTTGAATAATGGAATGGAGTGCGGCGACCCTTTAGCCCCTAATTATAGATAAACCTTATACCTCATTCGAAAGCTGATTACAAGAGGATTAACATGATTATAATCAATATGTTCCGTAACGAAAAGTAGAAGACCAAAATGCCAAAATACACGTGAAAATTAAGAAATAGCCAATTTTGAATAATGAAATGGATATTTTGAATAATGGAATGGACTGCGGCGACCCTTTAACCCCTAATTATAAATGAATTGTATACCTCATTCGAAAGCTGATTACAAGAGGAACAAAATGTATATAGTCAATATGTTCCGCAACGAATATTAGAAGATCTGATTGCCAAAATAAGCGTGAAAATTAAGAAAAAGTCAATTTTGAATAATGAAATGGATATTTTGAATAATGGAATGGACTGCGGCGACCCTTTAGTCCCTATTATAGATTAACCTTATACCTCATTCGGAAGCTGATTATAAGACGAACAAAATGCATATAGTCAATATGTTCCGCAACGAATATTAGAAGACCTAAATGCCAAAGTACGCGTGAAAATTAAGAAATAGCCAATTTTGAATAATGAAATGGATATTTTGAATAATGGAATGGAGTGCGGCGACCCTTTAGCCCCTAATTATAGATAAACCTTATACCTCATTTAAAAGCTGATTACAAGAGGATTAACATGCTTATAATCAATATGTTCCATAACGAAAAGTAGAAGACCAAAATGCCAAAATACGCGTGAAAATTAAGAAATATCCAATTTTGAATAATGAAATGGATATTTTGAATAATGGAATGGACTGCGGCGACCCTTTAGCCCCTAATTATAGATAAATTGTATACCTCATTCGAAAGCTGATTACAAGAGGAAAAAATGTATATAGTCAATATGTTCCGTAACGAAAATTAGATGAGCTAAATGCAAAATTACGCGTGAAATTTAAGAAATAGCCAATTTTGAATAATGAAATGGATATTTTGAATATTGGAATGGAGTGCGGCGACCCTTTAGCCCCTATTATAGATAAACCTTATACCTCATTCGAAAGCTAATTACAAGAGGAGCAAAATGTATATAGTCAATATATTCTGCAACAAATATTAGAAGACCTAAATGCCAGAATACCAGTGAAAATTAAGAAATAGCCAATTTTGAATAATGAAATGGAAATTTTGAATAATGGAATGGACTGCGGCGACCCTTCAGCCGCTAATCATAGATAAATCTTATACCTCATTCGAAAGCTGATTACAAGAGGAACAAAATGTGTATAGTCAATATGTTCCGTAACGAATATTAGAAGACCTGATTGCCAAAATACGCGTGAAAATTAAGAAAAAGCCAATTTTGAATAATGAAATGGATATTTTGAATAATGGAATGGACTGCGGCGACCCTTTAGCCCCTATTATAGATAAACCTTATACCTCATTCGAAAGCTGATTACAAGAGGAACAAAATGTATATAGTCAATATGTTTTGCAACGAATATTAGAAGACGTAAATGCCAGAAGTCGCGTGAAAATTAAGAAATAGCCAATTTTGAATAATGAAATGGATATTTTGAATAATGGAATGGACTGCGGCGACCCTTTAGCCCCTATTATATATAAACCTTATACCTCATTTGAAAGCTGATTACAAGAGGAACAAAATGTATATAGTCAATATGTTCCGCAACGAATATTAGAAGACGTAAATGCCAGAATACGCGTGAAAATTAAGAAATAGCCAATTTTGAATAATGAAATGGATATTTTGAATAATGGAATGGAGTGCGGCGACCCTTTAGCCCCTATTTAAAGATAAACCTTATACCTCATTCGAAAGCTGATTACAAGACGAAAAAAAATGTATATAGTCAATATCTTCCGTAACGAAAATTAGAAGAGCTGAATGCAAAATTACGCGTGAAATTTAAGAAATAGCCAATTTTGAATAATGAAATGGATATTTTGAATATTGGAATGGACTGCGGTGACCCTTTAGCCCCTATTATAGATAAACCTTATACCTCATTCGAAAGCTGATAACAAGAGGAACAAAATGTATATAGTCAATATGTTTTGCAACGAATATTAGAAGACGTAAATGCCAGAATTCGCGTAAAAATTAAGAAATAGCCAATTTTGAATAATGAAATGGATATTTTGAATAATGGAATGGACTGCGGCGACCCTTTAGCCCCTAATTATAGATAAATTGAATACCTCATTCGAAAGCTGATTACAAGAGGAACAAAATGTATATAGTCAATATGTTCCGCAACGAATATTAGAAGACCTGATTGCCAAAATACGCGTGAAAATTAAGAAAAAGTCAATTTTGAATAATGAAATGGATATTTTAAATAATGGAATGGACTGCGGCGACCCTTTAGCCCCTATTATAGATAAACCTTATACCTCATTCGAAAGCTGATTACAAGAGGAACAAAATGTATATAGTCAATATGTTTTGCAACGAATATTAGAAGACGTAAATGCCAGAATTCGCGTGAAAATTAAGAAATAGCCAATTTTGAATAATGAAATGGATATTTTGAATAATGGAATGGACTGCGGCGACCCTTTAGCCCTTATTATAGATAAACCTTATACCTTATTCGAAAGCTGATTACAAGAGGAACAAAATGTATATAGTCAATATGTTCCGCAACGAATATTAGACGACCTGATTGCCAAAATACGCGTGAAAATTAAGAAAAAGTCAATTTTGAATATGTTCCGTAACGAAAATTAGATGAGCTAAATGCAAAATTACGCGTGAAATTTAAGAAATAGCCAATTTTGAATAATGAAATGGATATTTTGAATATTGGAATGGAGTGCGGCGACCCTTTAGCCCCTATTATAGATAAACCTTATACCTCATTCGAAAGCTAATTACAAGAGGAGCAAAATGTATATAGTCAATATATTCTGCAACAAATATTAGAAAGCTGATTACAAGAGAAACAACATGCTTATAGTCAATATGTTCCGCAACGAATATTAGAAGACCTACATGCCAAAGTACGCGTGAAAAAAAAGAAATAGCCAATTTTGAATAATGAAATGGATATTTTGAATGATGGAATGGACTGCGGCGACCCTTCAGCCCCTAATCATAGATAAACCTTATATCTCATTCGAAAGCTGATTACAAGAGGTACAAAATGTACATAGTCAATATGTTCCGCAACGAATATTAGAAGACCTAAATGCCAGAATACCCGTGAAAATTAAGAAATAGCCAATTTTGAATAATGAAATGGATATTTTGAATAATGGGATGGACTGCAGCGACCCTTCAGTCCCTAATCATAGATAAACCTTATACCTCATTTGAAAGCTGATTACAAGAGGATTAACATGCTTATAATCAATATGTTCTGTAACGAAAAGTAGAAGACCTAAATGCCAAAATACGCGTGAAAATTAAGAAATAGCCAATTTTGAATAATGAAATGGATATTTTGAATAATGGAATGGACTGCGGCGACCCTTAGCCCCTAATTATAGATAAATCTTATACCTCATTCGAAAGCTGATTACAAGAGGAACAAATTGTATAAAGTCAATATGTTCCGCAACGAATATTAGACGACCTGATTGCCAAAATACGCGTGAAAATTAAGAAAAAGTCAATTTTGAATAATGAAATGGATATTTTGAATAATGGAATGGACTGCGGCGACACTTTAGCCCCTATTATAGATAAACCTTATACCTCATTCGAAAGCTGATTACAAGAGAAACAAAATGTATATAGTCAATATGTTCCGCCATATTAGAGGAGTAACAAATGACCTAAATATCGAAATACGCGTCAACATTGAGAAACAGCCAATTTTGAATAATGAAATGGAAATTTTAAATAATGAAATTGACTTTTCTTAATTTTCACGCGTATTTTGGCAATTAGGTCTTCTTATATTCGTTGCGGAACATATTGACTATATACATTTTGTTCCTCTTGTAATCAGCTTTCGAATGAGGTATAAGGTTTATCTATAATTAGGGGCTAAAGGGTCGCCGCAGACCCTTCCATTATTCAAAATATCCATTTCATTATTCAAAATTGGCTATTTCTTAATTTTCACTATAATTATTGTATTGGACAAAACCAAATTGATATATAATAGCAATATCATTTTACGGATACTTGCCAGATTTTATCTATATCATTGTAGAAAAAAAGTGGCCGATTTTAGCACTATCCTTCATCAATTTATTGTTCATATTATAGATAATATTATGGAATTACTCACTGGTTTTTTTTTTCGTTTATCATGCACATTTATGCCATAAAGATAGGAATGTGAATCTACCAGAAATCATATATATTACTCATAATAGAGTAAATAGACATATCAGATAATATATGTAAAAAAGGACATTCAATAATGTATTATGAAAAGCTAGCAGCAACAAAGAATTGCAATCCAGTGTCCTTTTTGTAAACGATTACAACCAAATGGATCTTATGTAAATAAAACATTAAAATCAAATGTGTCCTATGACCGCAAGTATCCGTAAAATGATATTGCTATTATATATCAATTTGGTTTTGTCCAATACAATAATTATAGTGCTAACATCGGTATATGATCTGTCAAATAAAAGCAATGGTGCATAAATATGTGAATTCTCTGTCAAAAAACAGCGATGGAGCTAAAATGTGTGATAAACTTTATACAAATTGAATATAAACTATAATAATGATACCATTCGTTATTAATGGAAGCTTACATCATAACATATCTAAACAGTAAAGACATGAACATATCACTGTATCACTTGGTATGAACTTACTTATATTCTTTTTAGGGTAAAAATAAAACAAGTTTATTCAGCAAATACGACATGCTTCTATTTCATGTTAATGATCCTTAATAGTGGAAATTTAAAAGAAAACATACACGTAGGAAATAAATTTATGTTTCTATCATATGGTAATAACGCTCGGGAGAAGAAGGCTTACAGCATAATTAATCCGTTGACACATGAATATGACTCGCATTTTGATAGTACAATGAAAATGTTGAAATTTAAATGGCAATACTGTAACAGGTAAAGTATTCAAAACATTCAAATTCAATGAACCATGACAGAAAGTTCAGGACCCAATGATCTCCATGAATAACAGACGTGCAACTTCATACAAGATAGCTATGGCGTACGCTTAGTGATTAGTCTTAAACTGGCTTAACCGAGATTTAGCACATAAGTTTGCAAAGATTTAGTTAATAAACCATGACTGACAGGACGTGGCTAAATAATAATAATAATAATGAAAATTTATAGAGCGCCCTAGAAAACAAAAATTACTCCAAGGCACTGTACATTCAGCATGGTAATTAAAACAAACCAAAGACAAAAACATAAAACATACACTGTGTTAGATTCAAATACTAAAATAAAATATAAAACAAAAATGCCTATACCATAATTTAAAAGGTCCATACAAATACAAATTGTCAACAAATAAATATAAAATAAAATAGTAATCTAAATAATTATATATATATATATAATCTCGATGTACATGAGATGTGTCAATTAAAAAAAAATGCATACCAAATAATTGTATAATCAATCTTCTAATAGTGGTTCCACTGAAACTTACTATTTTACAAACCAATACATTGTTGACGACGTACTCGGAAACACAACTCCAGAGTATTTTTTTTCCCCAAATATGTCCAGTCTAGTCACAAAATAAAAGATAACCAATTCATTTGATGGTAGTTCAAAACAAAATCATACAATATGCATATGACCTTGTTAAAAAATATTCTTTTTGTATCTGTCAGAAACCAAAGTTTGTATATGCACTATACCGATTGCTGTAAAGTTATGCATACATCATCGACAATCATCAAATATTTATCAACTTTTTACGGCAAACCACTCTGATCACCAAGATTTAAAAAAAAAATACATATGGGTGTCATATTTATCACCACATACAGTAAGGTATGTTTGCAACAACCCTTTCAATATTAATAGTACTTGTACTAAGTGTGGTTCTCTGACTTTATTTAACATCTCTTGGTTTTAAGAAATGCGTGTGATAACATACTTGATAGTTATATCTCTCTTAATTCACGCGGCTAATTTTACAAGCTATTTAAATGACAACCTATCAACATGGACAATTTTTAACCGAATGGTTTCATTTAAGTAGTCATAGAATCAAGTTGAACAGATAAAAGATATCTTAGGATACACTATGTTTAATCATTTAGTTTTGTTTTGTTTCCTTTGCAATGTCCGAAAAAAAAGACATGTTCTAAAAAATATCTATT
The DNA here is from genome assembly GCA_037788925.1 of Mytilus galloprovincialis. Classification (NCBI taxonomy): domain Eukaryota; kingdom Metazoa; phylum Mollusca; class Bivalvia; order Mytilida; family Mytilidae; genus Mytilus; species Mytilus galloprovincialis. The sequence goes on from CM075341.1 coordinate 56,156,125, forward strand.
CAACTTACTAACATAAAGCCTTCAATTTTGAAAAGTATACATAGTTTATAGGATACAGGCCATAAAGGGATTGATTGTCATTTCTATCCCAAATAGTGTTAATGTACATTACAGGAAGCATTTCTTTGTTAATGCAGACTTTATCTTTGATGTCAATTTTCCTTCTGGAAAATATTTAACTGCATTTGTATATTCTTGATTTGTATCTAATTCTCGTATCACATCACTCAATATATCTTCGATATGCTCATCTCTGTATTTATTCTTGGCTACAGATACAAATACTCTTAAGAACGTTGACGCGGCAACTACATCCAACCTGAATAAATCTGTAATAAATAAATTGTTGTAAATTGTATCGATACCAATATTTTTCGAGATGCTGTAATTTTTTTATTAGTTTTTTTTTAGATAGATACCATTCCTTTTGACTCGTTCGACCATACCAGTCTAATGTTATCAAGATTATGGAAGTAAGCATGTGTTACTTCATGTGAAAAAGTATTTTCTACAGGGATACAACTTTATATTGCATTACAAATTTGCAAACTGAATCAACAACCATTTCCTATACCATTTGTCACTCGAAACTACATTAATCTTCGAGACATGCAGTCGTAATGTATACAATACATTGAGACCAGGAGACGGAAAATAAGATACTCAGAATCATCTGTTAGGATACGACCATTTAATTTTGGGATGGGGGCCTGACATATCTGATGAGGATAGAATATTTATTTTCTACTTACAGCCTGTCAGATTATTCATTTTCATTCAGAGCTACATGTGTGTAGTATAGCTGAAGAACCTTAGCTCTAATGTTTACTATTTAGATCAGGGCTAGACTAGTGTTGTGATACACTAATTGTCCCCGTCAGATTCAAATGTCCTAGAAAAAGGGTTGTTATTGTCCAAAATGTAAAACAGACATATTTTCACAATCGGAATGGGAGGAGGTATTGATTCATAAGGGTAAGATATTTAGTGTAATCATTAGTTTAGTATAGCTTTATATGGATTAAGAATGTGAGAAACGGCCAAAAACAGTTGGACGAGTTAAACTATGCCATTTTTTTTCTTCATGATTCGAGACATGTGCATCTAAGACAACAGATGATATTTCTCCAGTCAGAAGGTGTTGATAATACTTATATTTATAAAATAAGGAGATACGGAAGTATTGCCAATGATTTAACTGTATACAAAAGTTCAAATGAAGTAGATGTTAGCCATTATAGGCAATCGTACGCCCTTTAACAGTAAAAACCCCCATATCCGTATAGTAAGCACAAACAAAAAGGTGGTGGAGTTTAACAATGATGTAAATGCTCAACCCTAGTCCTTACTGAAACATTGGTGTAACAGTATAACATAAAAACAAACCTTAAAGATCAGGAACAATTGACTTTATTTTAAGTTCGATATGCGGAATTAAACAGCTAATATAAAACAATAGACAAAAAGCACCAACATAGGACTACTCGAAATTGCTGAAAGCTAGATCACAGGGAAGCTATATAAAAAAGGGTTCCAAATGGTGAAGTTGAAATCAGCCCTTCGTAAATTTTACGGACGCTATCACGAGTTGGTTGACCGTTATGGAATATCTGTTTCACAGATGATATCGAACTACAAGCCTGGTCCCTTTCATGAATTTAACCTACCGAATAAGACTGTTTACCGGGTTTGCACTCAATTTAGCAACTTAGTCTTCAGTTTTCTATGTTGTGACATGTGTACTATTTTTTGTCTGTTGTCTTTTTCTTTTTTATTCACGGCGTTGTCAGTTTATTTTCGATATATGTGCCTCTGATATCTTTTGCCGCTCTTGCAAAGTCCATGATTGAATTACAGTATCTACGCCTAATGTTTTGCTTTGAATTGTAGTACTCGTATTGTCAACTGATAAATTCTTGCTGAATATAATGTCCACAGTTTTCTCTGCTGTCAAACTCTTACAGATTAAACCCGTCCTGGTTTTGTTAACTTGTTTTTAAACACAATTTAGCATTTTATATATTTTAGGATAAGCAAATCAGGTTAGTGCATGGTCGTATGTTCAATATCATTGTACTTATTGTGTTGGGGGAAGGGTAACATCAGGTAGATAGACAAGTCATGATCAGGCTGGGAAACTGGTTAGTCAAATGTTCACATTAAATCTGTACCGATACAGTGTGTTAAATGTCCTCTTCAACCCTATACCCAATTAAGGCGGTGCTCATATCAAAGGTGGAAAATACATAAAATACATATATATGACAACCGGAAACTGCATGTGACATATACTATTGGTATATGTATCGAATTCAACTCGGAACTTGTTAATTTTTGGTAATACTAATTATGTGGGAAACGAAAGAGTCTGGAATGGTGTAATTGTTAATCTACACTATTTTCCTATATTACTTATATATGAAGTTGAATTCTTCGATTCGTCGTTTAGAAGTAACGACGGCTAACAAATTGGACCTCGTTTTTTTTTATTAGGATAGCTATTTGTCGAGTTATCTATCTATCTATCTATCTAACAACTCAGGGTATGCATGGGCATACCTCAATAAATGAATAAAAAAGATGCATGAAATAATTGGTAGCGCTGGTTGCAGCAACGTCTGGTGTTCTTTTTTTATAGTTTATTTTGACATTTTGACATTTTATTCTACTATGTACCCTTTATTAAGCCTCTAAACTAAACATTTTCAATCTTGTTATTTTGTCCTATTTAGGCTTTTCATCATCATTATCAATTGTCGCAATGTTCTTTCAGGAATTAGTTGACCTCGTTTTTTTTGTAGAAAATGCTGACAGAATATTCTTTTGACTGCACTTTACACGCACATTCACCAAGTACCTTATTTCCAACGCAAACAAAATTCATTATTTACATACATTACATTACATTTCTTTAAAGATAATGTTTGATAAAGAATCCGTTAAGTTATAGTTAATTAATGATTTCTAAAAACAAATATCCATCCGTTCTAAATGTTGAACCAAGTTATAAAAAAAAAAAAAAAATTATGCAGACTATAACAGGACATGATTAATTCTTATATGTACACATCATATACATTATACCAACGATCTACGTCAAATGATACGATATATGCTTAGTTCGTTTCTGTGTGTGCTACATTTTAATGTTGTGTCGTCATTCTCCTCTTATGTTTAATGCGTTTCCCTCGGTGTTGGTTTGTGACCCGGATTTGTTTTTTTCTATCGATTTCTGAGTTTTGAACATCGATATACTACTGTTGCCTTTATTTACGATACGATGTACGTTAAGCAAAACAATGTAAAATAAACCATACGAAATACGCTGAACGAACGTTTATGGTATAGTTTATTGTACTGTTTATGGAATATGGTTTTCTTCGTACATCATTCGTTCTGCGTTTCTACGACGTTCGGGAAGCGTTTCGTTTTCATTCGAACAGCGTTCTTGAAGCAAACATACGTTATTCGGACATCGTTCGTACGTGATTTGGATATCAGGTGCAAAGATTTACGTTATAGATATTTTATCTGTTCTCTTATAGATTTTTTCCTGTTTCACTATAATCGTATATTTGTATCTTAACGTTAGAGAATAATTTTTATATCTCAATTCATCAAACGAAGAAAAGAAAATATAAAACATAAAACATAAATGTAAGATGAATCTTATTTACCTAATGACCATGCTAATAAACTGTCAGCATCTATTTCTGAAGGAAACCTTTGCACATCAGATTTATCTTTTGATGCACCAAATGGATTATACCTATGTCGGCGTCCTGTTTGGTCAAAAAGATAATCTGGTCCGAGTATGGACTGCATAAGAAATAATTTTGGTTTACCTGAAATTAAATTAAAAAGTCATCAATATTTAACCAATTATGTTGACATGGAAATACGGAGAACTGCAAATACAAGTAAGATTTAACAGATAAAAAGGAACAGGAAAAGACGTTTACAAATAACAAGCACGTATGACTTAAGTTTTTACAATACAACGTCCAACATGACACAATGTAAACATTTTTTAAAAGACATTTATTAAGAAGATTTGCATCTTGTGTAGTAAATCGGATGCGTTCTTTTTATTGTATTGCATTGAATGGAAAGTTGGTTAACATACAACCATCTCGATAAGACCAATTTAATGACTAAAACACTGTGGATGTCAGCTTCTCATTTGTAAGTAATACCCACTGCCCATCGTGGAATTTTTCATTTGTCGCAAATGAAACGATCGTGCATGTTTCCATTTTATAATTTTTATCAAAAGGGATGTGCTGCTGGTAAAATACATCTCCCAGAACAAACGAAGGTAATAGGGGAAAAGGATAAAAATCAACACTAAGTAGGTTTAACGGTAGCCAAAAGGCATTGGCTAAGTTTTTGTATTGTTCATGTTTATAGATATAGGACATGTAGGATATCAGGAATTTTTACTCCTCTGTAAATTTAGCTGTTTTCTTTAATGACATTTGACTCGTTGGTGCCTCTGCTTAAGCAACATTCAGAGTTCAGCTGGTTCCTCGCTATAACGCCTGATTTGAATATTTCAAATACATTAGATGATCTACATGTAACTAGACTACCACTAAATATTTGAGAGTACTGGCGGACTGTTAGTCTCTGTTATTATGTTAACAGTTCAGAGGCATGTACTTCGGCTATTCGAATACTAATTATTGATCTTGTAAAGCAATCATCAAATTATACTTCAATACATGTGGTAACTTGTCACGTTATGTACTAAAAATACAAACCGATCAACGGGGTTATATAGAAATAAACAATAGAAATTTATAATAAAACATATTTTTTAAAATGTAGTTTGAAATGATATTGTTTTATTAAATAACAAATATTATCTGTTAATTGTGGGTTAAATATTTGAATAAAACAGCTCATCTCAATAACGTTCATCTATATTTTTCATGATTAAGTACATTGATATAACGGAAAATATTCATATTTGATATAATACTTTCTAGCACTTCTAACTAAATGCTCACTTGGTGGTATTTGTGTAATCTTTTAATCGTAACTATGCGGTGAACGCTCATATGTTGTCAGTATGTCTTTCCATCTAGTTTGACTAATATAATATTAAAAGCATCTATAACGACTAATAATATGAATATGATTTTTAAAAAGCACACTCAGGTAAAATAAGATGTGTGAGTATTATTTTTGTTAACTTGTTTGATATTAATTGATATGCCACACACCTTTTTTTTAGGAAAGGTATGTTAATCCACAGTTGTAAGAACCAGTTATGCATGTTATATTAGTACATGTAAAACCACAGATATTATCACTGTATACTTACTATATATATTACCTTAAGTTATTAAGATGAAGCAAATAAGAATAGAAATTTCGTCAAATTATCTTAAATATAATGGGAGTATGTCCTAACCGGTTCATATTTCACAAGCTAAAAAAACGTGAAAACTTAAAATGGGAGAACACTCAGTATATCATGGACTGTAGAGGGTGTGAGACTATTTTCACTATGTAAGCGGGAATCATTTACAAGAGCAAGTGAGATGATACTGTACAAGTAATGATGTCAGGTACTTATTTAAAAAAAAATACATTACAAGTACGTTTCATTAAAATACGTTATTTTGATTGGCCAACAGCAATTTCACGTCAGTATGAAATAAACCTTCATTTCAAAATATTTAACATTCATGATGACACATTCATACATCGAAATGTAAAATTAATGATGACACGCGTTTCCACAACAAAGTGCACAGGTAAATAATAGAAAAAAAATTGATATAAATCGTGTTTTCATGATCCTAGTAAAAAATGAGATTATAAGTATTGAATGCTTCTATTAGTAATTTTATAGGGATGACCGTGCGCACATTTTAAGAATGAAGCGCATCCGCGTTTCATACAAAGTGTAGCTCGGTCAACGCTTTTACAACCCAATAATATACAAAAAGAAACATTCAATTCTGAATGAAAATATAAAAACAAGTATAAACTAACCATTGAATTTTCCTCCAGGCTTGCTTTTGAATATTTGGCGTATTTCTTCAAAAGTGATGGGTAGATCTGTTGTCTGAATTCCGCCCTGAAATAATAATGACATGTTTTTACTAGAATGTTCAAATTTGTATATATATATATATATATATATATATATATATATATATATATATATATATATATATATATATATATATATATATATATATATATATATATATATATATATATATAAAAGTCTATAAAAAGGACCAACCAGCAAATTTACTATGTACCGGATCGTCTAGAATAGGCGATACTATGCAGATAAGGAAAAAATTATATCAGTCTAAAGATTTGCACAACGGTACTGATATAAGGTGTTATTAAACGAAAATGTTGTTATAAAATAGGAGTGATATATCTAAGAAGCCACTTCTTCCAGTCTCTCAGCACTTCAGACAGTCAGATCACAAACTTGATGACTTTAACCGCATGAAAATTCTAGTGATTGAACAGAACATTCACTGGAGTGATGCACAGCGACAGGTTCGGGAAAGCTTTTGGATAAAGGAACTTAATGTACATCACCCAAACGGCATCAATAAGAAATACTAACAGTTTTGTTTTCACTTATTTTTATTAATATACACAGTCACGTATATTGATTTATAGTGTTTTGTTTAAATTATGATATTCAGGATTAAAATCAATCGACCAAAACTTACCTGTATTATCACCTGATCTATTTTCACACCTTATACATTATGTATCAGTATTGTTAAAACTTGTGACACAAGAAGAAGGCCATTTGTTGAGCCGAAATATTTGTCAACACGATTTTTTAACAACATTTTCGTTTAATAACACCTTATATCAGTACCGTTGTGCAAATCTTTAGACTGATATAATTTTTTCCTTATCTGCATAGTATCGCCTATTCTAGACGATCCGGTACATAGTAAATTTGCTGGTTGGTCCTTTTTATAGACTTTTATATTATTTTCCCCCTGAATGACCTGTATCATGTTACTCACATAATCCCAGCAAATTTAAGTTTTTAGCTCTTATATCATGAACATCAATGATTATTTTAAAGAACTTAGAGCTATTAAACAAAAACAAATTAGAACTGAACACCATTTATCTAATTTGATTAACTACGAGTTTAATGAACGTATTCCTAACGGACTACAAATCAAGATCAAGCCACAAGCACCTGGCTCTTTATCCAAAACACTACTTCGCAGATGGGACCAAACCCTCTTCCATTGTTCAAAGCGGTTAGTGGTCCTCCTCAAACTACACTGCGAAGGACATCTCAAAACTCTCACTGGCGAGTTTAACACCATTTTGAATAGCTGCAAAAGAGATCTAACATCTGACAATTGTGATGCTATCAACACTCGTCTCAAGGATATAACTACTATACAATCCAACAACTTAAGTGAAAGACAAAAACGAAAATTCCGCAGGGATGGCATAGAATACACACACCCTTCCTTACCATCAGAGAGAAAGACTAAACGAATTAGACGCTTTAAACGTAGACCTCAAAAGACTGATTCACCCTCCAACATCGTGGTCAATCTTTCTCAACACCAATTAACGGACTCGGAAAAATCTCTTCTCTCTAGAGGACTTAACTTCTGTCCTCTACCTGCTCCTGTCAATGACACCAAATTGTCGGAAGACCTTGACAATTTTGCCAGAAGTCTACGTATTAAGGAATATTTCGCGTCGAAGGAGGATAACATAATAAGCGCGGATGGGGACTCAGAAATTTCAGAAGAAGAGAACAACTACAAATTTATTAAAAAGAGTTCTTGGATCCCTAGACCGAGCAAAAATGCTACCTTGGAATCTTTTATTGATAACTTTAAGTCGGACATTATTAAAAACACTAAAAATAACAATAAACCTTTTGACAATCTTACCAATGAAGAACGGACTGCACTGAAAAACTTACGATCTAACAACAATATCGTTATTAAACCTGCAGACAAGGGCAGTGCAGTGGTTGTCATGGATAAAACTGCCTATATTCAAGAGGCTGAACGACAACTTAGCGATGCAAGGTTCTACCAAAAACTAGACTCTGATCCTACTACATCTTTTAGCAGAGATATTACTAATAGTTTGGTAGAAATGCATGCCGATGGTTTCATCGATGACAAAACTCTTGAATATTTGAAACCAGAAAACCCAAAACCGGGCAGATTTTATCTATTACCTAAAATTCATAAGGCCAATAACCCAGGAAGACCTATAGTTTCAGCGAACGGTCATCCGACGGAAAAAATATCGGAATTTGTTGACTTCCATCTTCGTCAACATGTTGAAGACTTACCATCTCACATCAAAGATACAACCGATTATCTTAGAAAAATGCAGGCCTTAAACCCACTCCCCTCCGACACGACTCTTGTTTCCATGGATGTTACCTCCCTCTACACTAATATTCCACATGCAGATGGCATCGATGCATGCAAAGAAGTTTGGAATTCCAGACCAGTGAAATATCCACCTACTGAATGCCTGGTCAAAATGCTCACGCTGGTACTTAAGAAAAACAACTTCACTTTTGATGGAGATCATTATTTGCAAGTAAATGGAACTGCCATGGGCACCAAAATGGCGCCGTCATATGCCAACATATTTATGGGCAAATTAGAGAAACAACTCCTTGAAACTTCCATCGAAAAACCGCTTTCCTGGTTTAGATTTATAGATGATGTGGATATGAAATGGAATAAAAGCGACGAGGATTTAGACACTTTTATCACTCATGCCAACAACATACATCCAAGTATCAAATTTACTCATGAGAAGTCTAAATCCAAAATCGCCTTCCTCGATACTTCAAGTTCGCTCACAGAGGGCATCATATCTACAGATTTATATTCTAAGCCTACTGACACTCATCAGTATTTGTCCCCTAAAAGTTGCCATCCTGCTCATCTTACCAAGAGCATTCCATACAGTCAGGCACTTAGAGTCAAGCGAATATGCTCCAACACAGAAACAACTAAAAGACAACTGCGTAAACTTGAAACTCGCTTGAAGAAAAGGGGCTACAAACACAGAAATATCAAAAAAAGCTTTCAGAAAGCGGAGTCAATTCCGAGGAGTGAACTGTTGGAATACAAAGTTAAAAAGAAAAGCAAAAGGACTCCATGTGTTCTAACTTATCACCCATCTCTCAAAAACAGCTTTGGTGTCATTCGTGAGCATTGGAAATCAGTTGAAAAGAATTCCAAACTGTCCAAGATTTTCCCTGAGCCTCCAATGATAGCTTTTAGGCAACCTAGTAGTCTACGGAACCTACTAGTGCGGGCTGAAGTGTCTGATAATAGAAGTACTTCTGGAGAATGTCGTTCGTGTGGAGAAAAACGCTGCAAATGCTGTTTACAGATGCAGCATTCGTCAACATTTCACAGTAAGGCAACCGAAAATAACTATAAGATATTTTGCAATGTTACCTGCAAAAGTATGAATGTTATTTACATACTAGAATGTTCGGTTTGTGGCCTCCAATATGTTGGTGAATCAAAGCAGCCTTTCCACAAACGCCTCAATGGCCATAGGAGTGATATATCTAAGAAGCCACTTCTTCCAGTCTCTCAGCACTTCAGACAGTCAGATCACAAACTTGATGACTTTAACCGCATGAAAATTCTAGTGATTGAACAGAACATTCACTGGAGTGATGCACAGCGACAGGTTCGGGAAAGCTTTTGGATAAAGGAACTTAATGTACATCACCCAAACGGCATCAATAAGAAATACTAACAGTTTTGTTTTCACTTATTTTTATTAATATACACAGTCACGTATATTGATTTATAGTGTTTTGTTTAAATTATGATATTCAGGATTAAAATCAATCGACCAAAACTTACCTGTATTATCACCTGATCTATTTTCACACCTTATACATTATGTATCAGTATTGTTAAAACTTGTGACACAAGAAGAAGGCCATTTGTTGAGCCGAAATATTTGTCAACACGATTTTATAACAACATTTTCGTTTAATAACACCTTATATCAGTACCGTTGTGCAAATCTTTAGACTGATATATATATATATATATATATATATATATATATATATATATATATATATATATATATATATATATATATATATATATATATATATATATATATATATATATAATCTAAGTAGACTGATATATGATTCATTAATCATACCGATGATTACCGATATCCGTTATTTTGTTATTGGTGTTGTTGTGTACACTTTTTAGGCGCTTATATATATATATATATAAATACATGTTCATAAACTTACGCAAAAAAGGTATTACCAATATAATAAAGTTTCCATTGAGGCCCTTAAACAAATAACATGTATACAGTCATATTTATCCATAAAAATTCAACGCAAAAATTAGATATATAAATCATTCGTTCATCAAAATGGCGACAATTAATAAAGCTTCTAATTCTAATCATACACGAGAAATTATTCAATTTCCATAGAATTTCAAGAAAAATTATTGTAACAATTAATGTTTCTTGGATTTTTACAAATTATGACAATTTGTTATTGTGAATGGTATGTCATTTCATATCTTGGTTGCAGAATAATGAAAAGATAAGTCTTTGGTCTTATACACATCGATCTTTATAAGAGACAGATCGTAAGTTGTAGTGTTAAACATCTTTATGAAATACATGTATGATCGATAAGTAATCAAGAATTAGTCCATTCACAATTTTATACAAAAGAAATGATTGTTAGTATTTTACTCTTCCTGTAAAGATAAAAATTTGGAAGAAGACACCTTTGATGGAACATAAACATCACATACAAATATACTTCTAACCACTCATGTTTGTTAGGTTTTACGATTATATCTAAATCTTTTTGTGATAAATGTTCCCAAACTGAAATATAATAGTCTTGTATAGTAGAATATATGCTTTATAACATACATCATGTACATTGTAGTTGTCGTATGTGTTTAGGCAAACATATTATTCAAGTTTATACCAAGGAGATGTTTGCGATGAAATCCTCGTACAACTACGACCAACATTTTCTTCCAAGCTTAAATGTTTATCAATGTCACGTCTATGAAATTTAAAAAAATGGACATTCTCAATAGAAATTGAGCTAATGGAAAAACATATTTCAGATAGTTGTGTAAGTTTTGCTTTTTACTATTAATGTCATACACTTTATTTGCTCTGCATTAATTTTTATACTGTTATTAGTACACCAGAATTATACATATTTTTTTAATATGTCGTTAACTTTCTCGGTTGTCTTCAAATGCAATATTGAATTATCAGTATATGAACCTATGTTTAATTGTTTTAATCATTGATATAAATTTAAAGAAATAGAGGACCTAAAATAGAAGATTGAGGCACATCGCATTTTACAAACGTTTTATCAGAACTGAAATTTGCGTACTGAACTCCTTGTTGTCATTTAGACACATATGTTGTTATCTAATTTAACGTATGTTCACCGATATGATAACATTTAGCCTTTCTTATAGTATGGCATAGTTAATGCGACAAAAAGTCTTATTGAATAAAAAAAAAACGTAGTACCACCTATTACCCTAGTATTAAAATATTTTAACCATTCGTCAATTAGGTTAGTCAGGATGGTGTGACATGTATGCCTTGTCTAGAACTTTACGGAGCTATTTGTAATATTTTCTTAACTGTTCAAGATCTAAAGTTCATAAAATTGTGTAAATGTACATACATGTCTTTCGAATATTCTACTATACAATAACATAGTTTAACAATTTACATATATAGAGTAAATATATATTTTTTAATGAATATCCGCGTCAAGATGGAGGAAATCCTTATCTTATGCATACTAATGTTGTTGTAAGCATGGCAAACTATCTTATGATTACACGTCAAATAACTGGCGAACATGAAATAGAAAGACTTTTATAAGAAAACCATGCCAAGAAAAAATGAAGCAAATGATTCAATCTTTCGTAAGAAAATATGGATAATGCACACCATATGAATAGTTGCAAACACCTGAGTGTTTAAGTTCCATTACTCAAAGACAATTTAAAAAAAGGAAGGAAAACAACACTCCCCATAACATTACACAGAAACAAAATGCTAGAATAAAAGGAACATTACTACAAGACAATTACACATTGTATGATAGTCGCATACATCAATGTAACACTCAGGAAGAAGATGATGGAATTTTGAATGTGTAAGTGTGATTACTTTTTCTTTCAATCTTTCGAAAAGATTACTGACTTGAAAGATAGTAGTATCAATACAATTTTCCTCATAAAAAGTACTCTTCACTAGAATGAATGATTGCATCATTTGGGAGGCACAAAAGGTACATGAATTATATAGGCAAGCGCAATTAGAATAATAATACACAAACATCGAACGTTTACCAGTTGGAAAATTGAAACAATGTGCATACCATAACAACTATATTTACAGGCATACTGTAAAACATGGTATGGTACGATGGTATGGTATGTGTTATGGTATGATGGTATTGTACGAATACCAACATACCATGGTATGCATGAATGATATCATGGTATGGTATGATGGTATGGTACGAATACCAACATACCGTGGTATGCATGAATGATACCATGGTATGGTATGATGGTATGGTACAAATTACTATACCATGATACAAATTATTATACCATGGTATGAAGCATGGCATGGTTTTTCAAAAGAGGAAATTAAGTTAATTAACATTTTATTAATTATCTGTAATCTTTTCTTTCTTGTTTGACCTATTCTAAAACAATTTTTTTTCAATGAAATCAGGAACAACAATAATTGTTGAAAAACAATGTAAACAAAATATTCATTGGTTCAATTGTCCCAAGACATTTAGAATCAAAACAATTAATTTAGAAAAGAATTGCCCACACATTTAAAAGCGGAGCCAGTTCTTTAGTTTGGATATTGATATACATTTTTAGCAAGTTAAGAACTTCATGAATTTGTTAGCAAAAATTAAAATTGATAAAATCTGGATTTATTCTTCTACTTTCCTTGCCACCTAGTAAAACTATCATGCTGAAGACAAACAGCCAAAGTGTGGTTGGTGATTAGTTGTAGTTAGTAAGAATATAATCTGCTGTGACTGGAACTTTTGTTCAATAAAAGGACTTTTTTATTGCTATTTTTTTTATTCCCAGCAAATAGTGTCACTTTTAAAAATGTCAAGAAAGTCATTCTAGGGGTCTTGTTTCGAAGTCAAAACCATTTTAGACATAGCGGGGGGTTTTCCATATAACAAACAAAAATAACCGGTAGTACTAAATGAGAACTATGAAAAAAATGAAATAAAATTAAAACCTTAATTCCCTTAAACTAATTGAGCAAGGCTGTATAAAAAAAGATATAGCATGAAAGGTGTACTGTGAAAACTTAGAACTATATGGAGATCAGCGTGGATTTTGGAAAACAGAAAGAAAATGAAAAGAATATTGAGAAAAGGTAAGTTGTATCCCTATATTATGTTATCTGATTAAAATTATATTTTATTTTGGTTACATTTAAAATGATTGTATTGTGAGCATTGTTTAATATCTTTTAAACAAAAATTCATTAATCTTTGAAATCAATATTTGTGTAATTGTTTCACACTTTTATCTCTCAGAGTTATATATGCAAGATTTAAATTTAAGCTAATTTATCAGGATAGCTGCGGAACCGTAGCTCATGGGTCCTTATGTTATTTGCGGACCATATAGCTACGGATGTTTCCTATTTAAAAACGTTCTGAATTGCGACCGAAGTTCAGGTCGCACTTATTACTCCCAAAAAAAAGTCCGCAAATAGTCAAACAAATAACATAAGAACCTATGAGCTACGGTTTCGCAGCTAGTAACAGTATGATGCCACAATTGTTTATTTTATTATTTGATTCATGCAGTCTTGCAGTATTACCATTCTCCAATTGCTAAATGGAAATTAACATTTATTTATAGAGCATATTGTTTTCCTTACGTTGTTAATATGTTAGACAGTATCTATAAATAGTTGTAAAGACCTAAACTGGTTTTTTTTAACATTTTGAAAAAAAAACCTTCTTTTAAGGACTCTGGGTTTAATCATTTCAGATTAGTTCTTGATAGACTGGGGCACATTATAAGACAATTTGAAGAAGATTGGGAGGAAAATATAACTTTTCACTCCTATCATAAATTATCATTTTCTGAATAAGAAACATTAAACAAAAATGATACATGTAACTGACAGAATTGTATAAATTGAAATGTATTCTCATAACCATGGTAGGGTTATTATATAGTTCACACATATAGCATTAGGATTTCAATGATGAGATTATATAAGATACGATAAGATTAGATAAGAAAAACATTTTCTTAGTGTCAAAATTGTTACTTTATAAGGCCAACCTTAAAAATATGTTTGTTTGCAGTTTTCCGACTGTACCTTCAGACTGAAGGGTCGATAGGTAGGAAAAATATTTTATTTTATCAGCCAAAATATAGTTTAAACAAGCAGTTACACTAAACCAAGTTTCTTGTGAAGAAAAAAAAAACATTTTAAAACAACAAACACTGGACATGCTGAAAACCAACATCAAATGAACAAGCATTTTCAGATAAAAAAACTTTTTAACCAAAACTGAAACTTTAACATATTGTCATTATCTAATTTATGACATAAAATATGGTATAATTATTAAATACTGGTAACACTTATAAACAAGGAATGTCATTATGACTAGAACTGTTTTAAAGAAATATATTCAGACATGTATGCTTCTTGACTAGAACGTTTTCATGAGTAAAATATTTTCATCAGAAAAATGTAGATATTAAAGATTTATAAGACAATGTAATAAAGAGTGTATTTTTTAATAAAAAAAAATAACCATTGAATCTTCCTCAATTGAAAAAAAGGCAACTTGAAAAAAAAGTATTAAGACATTCGACTGTTTTCATATTTCTAACAATATTTAATTATATATGATAAGGTTATATTTTTGCCAGGCTTTAATGAAAACCTAAGAAATCTAAAGTTTGTGGTGAAATCCATAGCACCCCATTAAAAGTAAATGGTCTATACTGAAATGTTTTTAATGCATAAAAAAAATTGGCAGCATAGCTCCTAAGGACATGTTTTAATTGAATTCACACAGGCCATACAGTTTGTGTATATTTAATATTGTAAGAAAGAGAATAATTGCAATAAGTAGCCCCCCCCCTTATCATAAAGGAGCATACTCATTGCAATCGAATATAGTTTTTATATAGAGAGAGTATATTTATTTTTAGTTAGGGTTGCTTCTTATCGATTTGGCATGATCTATATCCATTAACATTTCAAATGAGCCCAATTATCCGTACAGGCGTGTTTACAGATATCCATGAAGATTTAAGTCACGGAGGAGTGGTTTCATCTTTGTCGTTTTCACAACGATTTGTAGAAAATATGCCATACTTCAAGCTGCTGTCGAATTATTTAACCACTGAAATTGGTTCCATAAAGTCAGGCTCCACAGATTCTGTACACGATTTGTTTGAGACAGAATGGTTATCGTGTCAGTTATGAATATCCGCTGTATCATCGTCAATGATATCATCACACATCATTACATGTGCCTGAATCTGTATAAACAGTTTACTAATAAACTTTTTTGTTTGTTATTTGTCTTAAAATTGACACGAGACGACAGCGTAAAGTACTCCTCCGTGACTTCATGGATACCTGTAAACAATTTCCATGTGCTTTATCATTAAATGGTCACATGAACGCTTGACGGGAAGCTAAGAAAAACCGAACTTGAAATGCGTAATTGACCCAGACTTTAAATCATTTCCGGAAAGGACCCAAAGTTCCGGATCGCGTCAATAGAAGTATTAAAAAAAATTTCTTCAAATTTAAAGCAGTAAAATTTTCACAGTCGGGAGGATTTTCAAGGGGCCGTCGGTAAACTGCAAACAAACAATATTTTAATTTAAGCCTAACAGAAATAAACAGTTACATATATATATGTATATATATATATAGATTGCCTAACAATGTAATTTTAACACACTATTTAGTATGTAAATATAAGAATGTTTAAAATATTTACAAAATGATGAAAATAAACGCAATATTTCGCTAGACCAACTAGCTTTATCAAGCGTGCATCTATCCAGGTGAACTGTAGATGATAAGAAACTTTTGCAGCTCAACGTCTATGTTGCACTTAACTGCCTTTAAAATAAGAAAACTTTGCAGCTCAATGTCTATGAGCACTTGAATTTAGCTGCTTTGAAAATAAGAACATTTTGCAGCTCAATGTATATGTTGTATTTGATTTAGCTACCTTAAAAATACATAATTGGTAGTTGAAGTTAGCTACGTCCATTGGCCAATATTACGGGATAAAAAGGACGATGCTTTGTTTTAAATTATTCTTTATCTTTCCTGTATCTTTTTTCGTCTTTTTCGTTAAGACCATCAGGTTCTTTAAGTGTGGAGTTGGTGGATCCAAAAGTTTTTATCTTCTCCTTCTTGCCGTGTTGTCCCACTCGGTGTTGACTTCTATAATTTGGAAAGTAACATTATCAAAAGGATGTTTCGTTGAACGAAGATGTCTTGTGAGAGGACAGTGTTTGTTGGTTTTGTACGATGAACGATGGTTATTGAGCCGAATATTACATTTGTCCATTGTTTCTCCCACATACTGAATGCCACAAGTGTCACATGTTAATATATAAATTGAGTTCTCCGTTTTACAGAACTCAATTTGTGTTAAGGGTCGTTTTTAAAGTTAGAGAACAAGTTCAAAATTCAAGTATTTTAGATGCAACGATGCAAGTTTTAGCTATTATGATTAATAATTATTAGTTTTCGATATTTATAGAGAGGTGTCAGAAATACCACATTAGATAACTATAAAGTATGATAAATGCTGGATACTAAATTAAATTAACAATATGTTTGTGTAGAAAAAAAGCATGTTCATGGGCTGCCTTTCTTATGCAGTTTAAATTTGATTTATATCATTCTCATTTCTTATATTTCAGGATATTGAGGAATATTGCTCCAGCCATGAAAACCAGAATAAAGTGGGATAACATGTAAGTTTATCTTTGTATATGCATGCAATTAGAAATAGAATGCCCGATAGGGTTCACTATGATACGACCGCAGATGCCTCACCCTGAATAAATGGGGCAAGTATGGACATGCTATTTAAGCTTGATACAGCTCTGAATTTGGATTGTGTTTTATATGTTTTTTTCTATTTCAAGACTTTAAGATGTTACTAAACATTGTACACCATTAAACCTGTTTATTTTATGATTTTAATTTGAAAATATAATTCAAATGTTTTTATGCATAACGATACCATCAAAATTAAGTAATAGCGTAAGAAAAATTAAACCGGAAGTGAACGTCCTGTATTGTGGTCCATGGAAAAAACAGGGCCAATACGGGAAAAAGCCGTATTGGCCCTGTTTTTTTTTTGTCGTATTGGCCCTGTTCGAAAAGCAATATTATTTCTTGATTCATATTGATATTGGAACGTTTTCAGTATTGTACAAGCTGATTTATCCGTATTAGGGCTTATTTGCTTATATCATTTACATAATAGCTTTTTATGCATTTATCTTTTTTTCAGATTCGAAAAAAAACCAAATATTATTTATATTGATTCGTCGTCTGATGGTGAAATACTTACTAAAACAGAAATAGTTTCACCGGAGTGTCAGGATGAAGAAGAACTCTACAAACCAAAAAAATATGAATGCCACATTTGTAAGGCATTCTTTTTCACAAAACCAATGCTAAAAAGACATGAAAACTGCATAACAAAGGCATAATATATCTTGCAGAACAGTCTGTTGTTTCCAGTCAGCTGGATAGACCATTAAGAAAAAGAATCCAACCCCTGAAAACAGTCCAATAAGGAAAAAGGCAAAAACAACTGTAATTTTGGAACAACAAAAGAAACAGTTATTTACAGGAGAAGATAGAAGATCATCTTAAAGTAGACACCAAAAAAGAAGAGAGGTGAATGTTGGCAGTAGAGAACCTTCAGGGGGTTGTCCCTTTGAGGAACATTTACAAGACGACTCAAGTTGATCATCTTCATCATTAAACAGTCCATTCAGGGGTACGTCAGATACAGTTTTATCACCTTCAGGCAGAGAATCAAAATTCCATTTCTAGAGCTATTGGACATTTTGAATATTATGATGGAGATAAAAGACTGCCAGTCTTAATGAGAGAATGTAAAGGTGTAAAGAATAGAGATGCCTTAAATTTTATAATTAACGAAGACAATTTGGATAAAGAAATATTTCGACTATTGATTCTACAACTATAAATCAAAATGTGTCCTTTCTGGTTGACACAAAGAAAATTGGTTCATGGACAAATCTGCTGACTGATGATATGGGGACTTGGAAAACAACATGTGTTGCAAATAGGTTCTATAAATGGGATGAAAAGGATGACCTTATATCAACTGCAAGGAGACAACCAGAATGTTTTATAGTATACAGACATCAATATGTAAAACTCTCATCACCAGACTTGCATAGGATAATAATTAGAACTGGTACATCTCCAGAAAAGATGATGAATACCGTTTTTGTCCAATACTATTTTGAGGATGAAGAACATGCAGTCCTAGTTCTGCCACACATGGCAATCGAAAACAAGACAACAAACCGTACAAAAGAACACAGGAAACTGTAAAAAATACAATTCAAGAATTGAACAAACAAAATGCCAAAAGATGTTTTTTACACAATATTAGAAAGGACTGGAGGGTTCGAAAATTTAACATCAGGTTCACAAAAGCCAAGAGATATGCAGCAAGTTTATAATTCAAAACGCAAGGAATCAAATGACGAAATATTAGAAACCATTGATCTGCGAGCAACAGAAGAAATTAAACTCATAAGACATATAGAAATGGTTCCAGAATTCAGTGTTTTCCTAGCAACAGACAACCAGCTGCATGAAATTGAAACGCATTGTACAAATAACGTGAATTTTAGCATTTTAGATGTCGATACAACATTCAACATTGGAAATTTTTATGTGACATTAACTACTTATAGAAACTTGATGCTTGAACATAAAACAAAGAAACATGAACCAGGAATGATAGGAACAGTATTAATCCACCAGCAGCGAACATATGACAGTTTCTATATGTTGCCATCATTTATGATAAGGACAAAACCTACTTTGAACAAGATTTTGGTATATGGAACAGATGGGGAACTCAATTTAGAAATATCCTTTTCTTCCTGCCTACCATTTGCACATCACCTGCTTTGTGATATCCATATGAAAGATAACATCATTTCCAAATTAACATCACTTAATATAAAAGGAGCTGTGAGAAAACTGTATGTGGATGAAATCTTTGATAAGAATATAAGAAATTTTAATACCTAAATTGACTGATTATATCTCACCATCTGAGTTTCATAGGAAACTGGAAAAAATGACTGGAACATGGATTGAAAGGCATGAAAAAGGACCAGATTTTTAAAAATATTTCTTAGACTTTAAAAGTGATCTGATAAAATCATGAATGTCGGCTGAAATAAGATCCAAATGTGAATTAGGATACCCACCTAAACCGTACACACAAAATGCAAATGAATGCATCAACAGAGTTGTCAAGTCCAACCTTAACTTTCAAAAGCAAACAGTACCAGAATTTATAAAAGCTTTTAAAAGAACAATTTTGAAACAAGAAACAGAAATTAAGATAGCATTAACAGGACAAAACGACTTCAAGCCTAAGTCAGAATATTCATATTTGGAAGTTACTGAAGACAGATATTTTCGAATAAATTAAAACAAAAGGTTCATGTTTTCAAAAAATTTCAAAGTGCAAACCTGAAATCTCGACACCACGAAGAAGATGAAGGTATGTTTATTGACGATACAGAGCACTCTGGGGCTTTAATAGTAACGGCAGATGGAGGTGGCATAACTTCAGTCCCTTTCCACATATTGAAAGGGATTTTTGAGAAAGCAGCCACTTTATATCATAGTCAATCTGATATAGTTTCATTCCCTGGAAAACCTGGAGCAGCAAACATCATTTGCAAATACTTTGTCACCAGCTCTACCGATGCTGCAAAACCTCATTTGGTAACTGTACTTTTTACACAGGTCAAGTTACATGTGACAATAACTGTCCAAGATGGGAAATGTATAAAGTATGCTCTCATTCGATTGCAGCCGCAGAACACTGTAATTTACTTGAAAAATTTGTTAAATGGTTCAAAACCAAAACTATTAGTTTAAATCTTACAGGTCTCGCAAATTTAAATATGCCTTGTGGACGAGGTAAAAAGCCACACAAAGCAACACAGAAACGTAAAGGGAAGGCCAATAAACGCAATGAAACAGCTTTAGCTTATTTGGATGAACATGACCAGCCACAAGTTCCTCCGCCAAGACCACCCGATGGAGGATATGTAATATATTTACTCAAAGATTGTGACAATAAAGTGTCCAAATGCTACGGATGTAAAGGAAATTTAAAACATGAGGGACAAATACCTCAACCACCAGGGGATTTAGTGGTTGTTTCTAGAGGGAGACGTGAATATTTCACAGATGGCACAAAATTAAACGGAGAAATAAACAATATTTACTTTCATCTGTCTGAACAATGCATTAAGTCAAAAAGTACTGTTTTTGTTCCATCATTAGTATATGTTGCACCTTATGTGGCGAGTCAATTTCAACAAAAAACATAAAGATTTGCTTGATCAATGCAGTGTTACATATAACATCTAAGTATAAGTGTAACGTATAAGTATACTGTTTCTGTATAAAAATATTTTAAATGTAGGTCATATTTTGTTGTTGATTTGATTATTATATGCTATGCTATCTTATAAAGTTTGATATTGAAACTAACATTTAATTTCCAAAAATATTGAGGTTAAACAAAAATGTTGCTGTAAAGCAATTATCTAGATTAAAGAAAATATACCGGGTTTTTTTTTGGGTGGGGTGGGGTGGGGGTCGGAAAGGGGGGGGGTTTATAGTACCAGTACAAGTAGTTTTATATTTTACTTAAAATAATTAAATTAAGAATAGGATGTGGTATTATTGCAAAAGAGACAACTCTCCACAAGAGACCAAATGACACAGAAATTAACAACTATAGGTCACTGTACGGCCTTCAACAATGAGTAAAATCCATACTGCATAGTAAGCTTGGCGTGTGCATTTGCATTGTTAAAGACCAGGTTAGTTGATAAAGTAGTTGTCGACCTTTATATTTGAAGATAGTGTGAACGTTCTCGGTTGACCGATAATTCATACATGTGTATTTTACACAGGTCAAGTAACAGGTGACATTAACTGTTCAAGATGGGAAATGTATAAAGTATATGCTCTCATTTGATTGCAGCCACAGAACACTGAATTTACTTGAAAAGTTTGTTAAATGGTTCAAAACCAAAACAATTTTAAATTAAAATATAATTCAAAGGATTTTAAAACCATTTCATAAACTTAACAAGTGTGCACTCGCTGAAATGTCTCGCCTTTTTACTAACCATTGATATCATGTTGATAGTCCTAAATATCAAGCTTTACTATAAGTATCACATAAACCTAACAAGATCCAAGAAAATGAGGTCAAGGTCAGATAAACCAAACGGGAAATGCACAGATATGAGAAGATGTGGTATGAGTATGATGAGTGCTAATGAGACAACTCTCCATCCAAGTCATAATTTGTTAAAGTAAATCATTATAGGTCAAAGTACCGTCTTAAACACTGAGTTTTGGTCACACCTAACAGCAAGCTTATTATTAAAGGGCCAAACAATGACTAGTTTAAAATTAACAGTCTAATCCATATCAAAGAAAACGAGAAACGAGAAGCACTTATGTACCACATTAACAAATGACAACCATTGAACATCAGGTTCTTGTTTGGACACCTGACATTCATTCAATACAACAAATATAGTTGGCATATTGCTTACAGTTTTAATAAAACAAATCAAAAAGGTCAAGGTCAAATAAAACCTGCGGGACTGACATGTACATCATAAGATATTTCCACACACCAAATATAGTTGACAAGTTTGAATATAATATCAGAGAAAAGACAAAGACCAAAACTTAACTATGAAAATGAGGTCAAGGTCAGACGACACCTGCAAGTTGGACATGTACACATCGTGATTTTCTTGATAGAGGGTTACTGCTCACAAGGAAGCTATCAAACCAAGAGTTCCAAATGTTGAAGTTGAAATCATCCCTTTGTAAATTTTACGGACGCCATCACGAGTTGGTTGACCGTTATGGAATAACCGTTTCACAAATGATATCGGATATGTTCCTTACGTCGTAACTACAATCCCCTTCCCTTTCATGAATGTGACCTACCGAATTAGACTATTTACCGGATTTGTAATCACATAAGCAACACGACGGGTGCCACATGTGGAGCAGGATCTGCTTACCCTTCCGGAGCACCTGAGATCACCCCTAGTTTTTGGTGGGGTTCGTGTTGTTTATTCTTTAGTTTTCTATGTTGTGTCATGTGTTCTATTGTTTTTCTGTTTTTCTTTTTCATTTTTAGCCATGGCGTTGTCAGTTTGTTTTAGATTTATGAGTTTGAGTGTCCCTTTGGTATCTTTCGTCCCTCTTTTACAATCATTCCATACACCAGAATCTTTTCAACAAGGACAACCGGGTCCTTTCATGCAATATGGGGTGCGTGGTTGCATTGGTGTTTTATAATAACAAATCAATCTTTAATTCGGTCGAAAAAAATAGCTTTACGAAAGAATAGCAATTTGAATTGATGAAACAATAGTAATAAAAAAGGCAGATAAAAATACAAATTGTGTTATCTTAGACTACCTACGCTATATAACAGGAATCACAACACAGCTAAATACTCAACATTACTACTGCCAATTAGATTCATTCAACATTGCAGAAATGAAAACACAGGTCATTGAGTATTTTAAATCATTATAAGACCGTAATCGACAACATAGCATTAACAATTTTAATAAATGGTCCAAAAATTAAGAGATGCATGTTTAGGGAACCATGCAACCACAGCCAGTGCCTATTTGTTTATGCGGGAGCCCTATTAAATTATGGTTACATCTCGGTGTAATCATACATCTCATAGCTTACATGCTTTTATAAAAAGGAACTGTAAAGGTTTACTGATTTCTGTTGTAAATAGGTGTCACAGGATAAAGTAGCTAACGCCTCTTCTATCTCTACGTCCCAAGAACGCATAGCTTACATGAATAAGCCTTTGGACCATCTTTACATTTCTGAAGTTTTAAACTAGCAAATTTGGCATCAAATTGAGAACCAATTTGTCCTCATTTTTTGGACTCTTCTACCAGGCCACACTGTTCAATTATTTTTCGAATTGCAAATTGAAACGGTACTCCATTCAGGTGCTCTTGGTCAATGTAACTTATCAAATTTTATATATCATTAGTTAATTGTTTTTATCTTGGGACTGACCAGGGATTTATCTGGTTGTGGAGTGGCCACTCCTGTTAACTTTGGGATAAACTATAGATAGGAGACAAAAATGAGGGTTGAGATCTCACAAAACATGCTAAACACTGCCACATTTGTTGAACCTGTAGCAAGTCCGGTACAAATTATGTCCAAAAACACTTCAAGTATCTAGTAACAGATTACAGGAATCCCATTTTCATAAAAACAGTAAACAACATTGCAAATTTTAACAGAACAGATAACAGCCAGTGGGTTGAAAACAGTTAACAGTTTAATTTTGTCTCAAATAACAGTTAAATACACAAAGGCAAAAACAGGTTAACACAAAAAGGTATTGCCCCCCCCCCCCTCCCTTCTTATAGGTTATTATGTTGATCATTTTCGTATACGTATAGTTCAAAATAAGTCTACATGCATAGAGAATACAACATCATTCATTAATATCATTCAGAAATTAGAACCTATGGCAAATAATAGTTGCGGCAATTGGTGCAGTCCCTTCACGGGAAATCTGTGATATACTTAATCATGTTAATATATTCGAAATAATGAATCAAATACGTTCTGCATTACATAATATTCTATCATGGATGGAACTTTGGGAAACTCGGTTGGTCAAAGTGGTCCCCAACTTTGACCTGGAGATCAATCTATAGATATCGTTTCGGTTTGTCTGTTCCAGCCGAGAACCCGAGTTCTTCGGCTTCCTCCGCCATAATAGAAGACTTACCTGTGTCTCCTAACACTCCCTTTGTGTTCGATGGGGATTGTCCTGGTGATGGGTTGTATATAAAGTTAGTGACACATTTGCATTTATCCTGATATCCACTGTACCCTCACAGCAATCGAGGGGTGCTCAGTCCACGAAAGGATCTTCATACATACATGGCAGATATAGGGACAATATGTATCGAACGTCAGATGAAATAATAGATTTTTTTTGTCTAGAAAATTATTATAACCCTTTATTAAAGCTCAAACGAAAAAATGTCGTTTTTAGATGTTGATGTAATTAAAGGTCAAATATTTACAACACATGGTAATTATAATTGAAATACATTTTAAAGACACCGATTCTTATCTCCATCTGCACAGAAATAGCTGTCACTCTCAGCATGTATTGAAAAAATGAAATAACGTTGTTTAATAAAATCTCACATAATTAAAAAAGTCTCATTCCTTGGTTGATATTGTGTATTAACTTCCAGATTGCACATTGTTTTTACATATAAATGAAGAAACCAAAATACACTCTACAACATGTGGTATCTATCAACTAACATAGTATTATAATATATTTGAGTGACAGTTTAATTTGAAAGGATGGTGTTTTCTAATCCACACAGGTGATGCATTCACCTTTTATTCACATTTTAGTGGAATTTCTTGGCCATAGATGTAGACAGAATATGCAAATGTTTAAAGTGTCATATTCCAAAACAATATAAAAGTTGACCATTGACAGAAGTTTATGCAATAAAACTTTAACTTCATTATCTAGATTATAATCAAAAGATATATCCCAAAATTTCAAAGAATAATTGACAGCCATTTGCAACGTGTCAGAACAGGCCATTATATCTATCTTATCTTAACTTAATAGTTATCTGAGATGGTTAAATTGAGTTTTCAGTTCACAGCTTTATACATGTAAGTGATAGTCTATCTGGTTTGTCTACATCTATTTTGTAAAATATTATTTTTATTATTAAAAAAGAAAAAATGAAAAATGAATCATATTTCATATTATCTAAATTATTTTTTCAAAATGTCCTACTTCAAAAAACCATACAATGCTTCGTACCATCAAGTTATAGCATGGTATAATAATTTGTACCATGGTATAGGAATTCGTACCATGGTATAGGAATTAGTACCATCATACCATACCATGGTATCATTCATGCATACCATGGTATGATGGTTTTCGTACCATACCATCATAACATAACACATACCATACCATCGTACCATACCATGTTTTACAGTATGCCATATTTACAGTTACATTTCCTGTTTTAGGTTTTAGTATATAGATTATATCAATCAATACAATAAGACGGAACAAACAGTTTTGTTGTAGAATGGATTATGCCAATATCATTAATAAAAAATGCCTGATAGCTATGGGGATAAGTATTTGTGTATAAAATAAAGTACCTCATCTCCATATCCCATAATAAGACAGATAAAGGAATGATAATCCTGTGAGTTCTCTACCAAGTATGTTCTGTTAATTTCCATGAAATAGTTTTGTAGCTCAGTCTTTGTCATGGAGTATCCCGAAAATTCCACCTGATATTTAAGTTCTTCTTTGAAGAAATTTGAAAGATTCTGCATATCCTGTATATCCTGTATATCTGTATAACAAAGAAATAACAAAACAATTACAAATCATGAAAAAAGATAAAGCAAACGTCAATGGTATCATTATTGATGTGGAAACACAAAACGATGAGCACCAGAACCATTTGGGTTCCACATAACAACAAAAAACACAACATATATCATCTCGTCATTGAATCAAGAATGTGATATCAAGTTCGGAAAAATCCTTTAAGAGAACCATGCTCAGCATGTAAACAATTATTCTAAATACCAAATAAATTCCATCTACTACATGATCATACATAATTAAACATCTGTAAATGTTGAAAACTGAACTGAAAAACAATATCAAGATTACATGACTCTTGACAAACTAACATGCAAGTTGATATTTAACTTGCATAATACTGTCAGCACATTATTATAAAAAAAAAGAATCTGACAAAAATTCCACAATCTAATTTTTATCCCTAAAGTTTCGCTTCATTTTGGTCATCCATAGTTGATTTACTTTAGGTTGCTTTTATTTCTGGCAGGACACAGACTTGTGCTTCTAATGATCTTCTGTCATTTTTTAAATTTCTTTTTCTATGAAGGTCTTTACACCTATTTTTCTGATGACGGTTAATCAAGAAAAGTACCTGACACTCCAAATTCATAAAGTGTAATGTCCATCATCAGTTTATACTACCATTCGCGATATATTCATATTAAAGTTATAAAAACTAATTACCCTAGCTGTATACTTGAAAATCATTTTTGGAAATGTTCCATATATTTGACCTTTAAATTTTCATTTCGATATCATGTTGTCATCCATTCATCGCAAACTGTAGACTTTGTAGATTGTACATTGATATACAACAACAAATAGAAGTTTTTAACGACCTTGACTGGCTATACAGCCCTTGCACGGTCGGCGTACGTTGATATACAGTGATGAGTGATACACATTAATGGGATCGTGTGTTTCAAAAATGTTGATATTGAAGAAAAAAAAACACCAAATGTTTGGGTTAAGAATGTCATGGGCCATGTGTTATCAGGTAAGATATAGGAATTATAATGATCTGGTCGACGAGAAAATGTGTTCGGGTGTGACAGAAAATGTATTGAAAACAGTGGACTGTAGTCCGATTTGCCAAAAGGGGAGCCTATGAATAACGAAGGAGCAATTGTAAGGAAATAGGCCATCTAAGATATAATGTCCATAACTATATATATTGCGGTCCACCTTCCTCAGATCAGACGGCCATAAGGTCACATGGGCTCTGCAATTTCATGTTCTGAACGGATGCTCCGTTCTAATGAGATGTGTTCAATTCTTTGCAAGTAATATTTAGTCTCAGAACTTTAAGCATATGTCAAAGTCCTGTTTGTGTCAAAAGCATTCTGGCTCCCAAGGCATCCTGTTTAAGAACAAAAAGGGAAGCAGCTGTATCAGATACTTATCACTTATCAGGGAAGGGGGGTTCCCCATAGCAGAAGATCACAATATATTCGGGTTTTATTGGAAGGCCCCTTTTCGCAATTTGGCATCTTTAGACCAAATATTTTTTTTAACGGGAACAAACCAAAAGACTACAAAGAGGTTACATTAACCCCGGACAAGGAGGTTTCAGTCTATATTTGAATATATAGTTTGACATATGGCTCTTTCTAAACAAATCAAATTAGTTAGAATGTACAATAAAATAATACAACAATGTATCATTCAACTTTGTTTGCAATTGATAGGTTAACAAGATAAAAACAACTTTCGAAATATGGGCAAACGATTTCCGATTAGATTGGTTAACCATTAGCTTCTAAAGTTGGTAAAACACCGGTACAAAAATGGTTTTACTTTTGTGCTTAAACGTAATATATAGCTTACACAATTCACTACAATATCCTCCTGCAGGATTTATATTCTTATCACTTAAGCACATTATAATATACACTAATAACTTAATTTTTGGTTTCAAACTGAACACTGTTTTCCCCTGAAAATTTTCCATTGATATCATTTAGGATATGTTTACCAAAGATAGCTCATCAAATATAAATGCATGCCAGTAAAATTTTTGGTACGTGAATGTCACTTACTGTAAAAAAAAGCGCTGCATAGACAAACTGTAGTCTTATTAGTCAAAATTTATTATAAATTACTAAGCTACGGATTACTGAATACTAAGCTTGTCTATCATGATAAACATTTTCAAATTAAACAGTACGGTTTGTTTTCTATCAAAGAATAACACCAATTTCAATAGTGTGGTTCCTTATAAGATCGATAACCAGATGATATATTTAAAATTTTATAATTTTAAAGTAAATGTTATAAATTACCTCGTCTCGAATATCCTATAGCATTAGACAGGTGGACAACAATCAAGACCAGTCCTTTTTGGTCTGGTTTCTTGTAATACCTATCCTGAAAAATGTCATACTACCATTAGCGATGTGTTGACCTGAATCGACGTACAAAATAAACATGACTTATCACACATGTTCTTTGAATACATTTAGGTTGTCATATTTTCTGTCTCAGTACAACTGGTAGCCTGTGTTTCATGGCGAGATATGATCATCTACTGTACAGTTTAGAAATTATTGCGAGGTTTTTATTATTTCGAAAAATACGACTGATTGAGTATTTCCGATTTTCACTTTCATTGAATCAGTTACAATTCGCACAATTGTTTTATTTTTCATTTTTGACTCATCAATCTACAGAATATTACAGGTACATGATTTTTCTCTAATATACATTGGATGGTAATGATTATGACTACATTTTTTGTTAATTTTAACCTTGTTGCCCTTTTTTTACAGAGTAGTCAGATAAAACTGTTTTCCAAGTCTCTTTACTTTAAATTAGAATTAATTAAGTAACTGAAGCCATTATTTTTCTAAGTTCTTGCCTCCTCGATTAAAAAATCAGGAACATTAAAAGAGGATAGTTATTTAAAACTAATAAGTCGCAACCCTTTTGTTGATTGCTGACTATAAAGATAGGTCACGGTGGAATCTTGGGAGAAAGTTGCTGTTTATTTCTTTTACAAATAACCAGCTTGTATATGTATACTTTAACATATGACAAAGACCAAATTTCTTTGTTCTCACAGTACTATATTCTAGATAATGCACAGCTAATGTGCCCATTAACTACCTGTGATATACTGCACAGTTCGAATATAACTTTACCTTTAGAGGCGGATCCAGTATTTTTCAAAAGTAGAGGCAATTATAAGAATGAAAGTAACACCTAAGAATGTAGAGAGGCAAAACAATTTTTTTTTTTATTTTATCCGTACATTACATGAAATAAAATATTTTCCAATCATTCATTTTACATTTTAGATTATGTTTATCAAAGACTTATGTTTTTTCTTTTGTATATCTTTGTCCATCTGTATTAATTAATAAACATCGAAATAAATAGATTGTCAAGAATGTTAATTGATGTTTTTTTTAATCGATTTTAGATTAATGGTAGCCTTTTCTCTCCGAAGACTTTGCTCAGAGGAAGATAAATCAAACAGGGTTTTGACTTAAAATCTACTTTACATTAATGTTCCCAGCTTATCAGTCACTCTCTTTTTACAATCAGAATGGGATGTTTAATTTGACATTCACATATAAAATAACGGAAACATAATTTTGATTCTACAATGCATTTTATAGGCAGTAAACACAAGAAACCAACAAAAATTGAAAAAAAGCTTAACAGATCAATTTCAGATAAAACATGTATAGGATTAAAATTAACATGATTACTTGACTGTGATTAGTTTTATGTAAGATTAACAGGTTCACTGGATGTCATCTCAATATAATCGCGATATGTAAAGCGAACAGAGGAAACACAGAACGAAGAAGACTAGTTACTTGGAATGAGAGTTGTCTCATTGGCACTCATACCACATCTTCCTATATCTAGTTTTGTGACGGCATTACTCTTGCATTTAGTTCGATTTTTCCATAATAAGTCATACTTTTGATAACAAAGTTACATAATAGAAGAAATTACAGTTTAAGTTTTGATATATCTTCTTGTTTGCTATTTATGTAAATAAAAAATGTGCTTTGTTGCATACGAAAATGGTTATGGAGTGGGGAAATGAGAAAACATGCTAATTGTAATAATCAGTATCACCAATATAAATGTATCTCATTGCTGCGCTCACTTGACAAAAGGCTTCATATTTTGAAATATCAACATGCAGACAAACTGATACTGTGGATTCATCATTATTACTTGGATACTAATTTTCATGGATTTCGCGGGTACAGTTAAACCACGAAATTAAATGTTTAACGAATGATGAATTTTCTATAGGTTTGTATGCAGACTACCTTAAACCAACGAAATCAAATATCCACGAACATGCAAGTTTTCTTTAATTCACGAAAATTGGTACCCACGAAAATAAATGAATCCACAATGATCGGTACGTAACAACTTCACAAATAATACACGATGGTATTGATGTATACATTCTTTGTAATTTCGTTATTCATAACCTAAACTACATGTACGTGTTATCTTTTACTGTTTAGTCTCTTTTAATTTTGTTATACAACCCGTCATTGTGTTATTATGCTATGGTAATTTTCTGTATTCTAGTTTTTATTTTCGTTTTGACATACATGACATGCATATTTTTTTGTTTGTATTATAATTAAGATTATAACACAATGATGACTGAGGTAGTCCTCTTTTTTAAATTTCTTCTCCAATAAGTTTCCATGCGTTGTTGTCAATATAATGCATTTGTATGCGACATTCATTTAGCTAGCTATAAAACTAGGTATAAACAACCATTTTCTTCATAAGGAGTTTCCACTAACAATTGAGGAATATGACAGTTTTTTTTCCATGCGTGTAACTTGTTTGAGCTGTTGGTTTTGACATTTTATAAGGAACTTTCTGTTTTGAATGTTCCCTATTGTTCGGCATGTTTTTTTTTATTTTACTTGAAAATAAAGGCAGTAATTTGTATATTATATAAGATTGCAACTGTAATGATTTCGATGTGTTTGTTCTTAATTCTTCATGAAAAGAATACGACATACTTAATGAATTATCTATAGGAAATATACAGTCCTATTATTGATTTGTTCTCATTCTGTATTAACCGAAAGGATTGACTGAGGAGTAGACAAGTAAAAGCCTGCATTCTAGAGTTAAACTATTGTATTTGTCTGTATAGTTTTAGAAATTGATTGATCAAAATAAGTCAAAAGTATCTTCTTTTCTTTAAAATTATACCCTTAATCGATTATTTAGTATATAATGAAAACAGCAGGTAAAATAAAATGTCTGCTAACGCAGTAGGACCTGCCAAACAAATTAACATATTATGCATGGTCATTTTTTGTGTATTGCAACCTGAGCCATTCGATATGTATAGGGGGATTCATCTGGTATTGATGAGACACAATATAGATTATTAAAATCAAATCTCTAAAAATTTGAAGATACTCACGTGATGTTTTAACCAGCTGTTTCTTATGTCATCCATGCTGTGTGGGATACAATGTTCATCACAAAAATATAC
Organism: Mytilus galloprovincialis; assembly: GCA_037788925.1. Lineage (NCBI taxonomy): Eukaryota > Metazoa > Mollusca > Bivalvia > Mytilida > Mytilidae > Mytilus > Mytilus galloprovincialis. The sequence continues at coordinate 56,187,513 of CM075341.1, forward strand.
CTCTCTGTCATTGACATCTTTTAGGGGGATTCTATCTTCACATTTAGAGAAATCTCCGGTTTTACATTTTACTTTAATACTGTATGATATAGTATGCCTTAATTTTCCTTGTATGGTTTCAATGATATCACACAATTCATTCAAAACGGTCTGATATACATTATCCTCCAAAACATCCCACCTCCATATTTGCACGGATACAGCATTACGTGAAAAGCAGATGATAAATTTACTGAGTTCGTTTAAATAGAACACTGCTTTCCCTCGGTATAAAGCTTTTACTTTACAAACTTCATACTTTCTAATATAATAGAACAAAATGTGATTGAAATAGGCAAGAGGAAGAAATTCGAATTCAAAAACCAACCAAGGTGTAATCGAAACATCAGAACTCTTTGGAATAAATGTATCCAAAATAGATTTGTATGATGATGAATTTTCAATCATGCACGGCAAATAGTAAGAATCTGACTTCTGGCATTTGTCGGTGCTGGTATCTTTAAATTGAGGTTTTATTACAATGTCAAACTTTTCCATTACATTAAGCAAATGCGTTTTATGGTCTGCAAACTGCAATTCGGGTTCTTTTTGAAATAACTGATCGATTAATGTGTCTGGTAGTTCCCCTGTAATCTTCAGTTGATTCCAAGTAGTTGGAGAAATCAAGTTATAATTCCTCTTCTCGATGTTGCAATCACATACAAGACATCTGAAACACTTTACTAGCCACTCTGGACGTAGAATGATATATTCTCTGATGTCGTCGAAAAATATTATGTTTCCAATTTTGTGTTGGTAATTAAGGAAAGCAAGGAGTTCTCCCTCTTCTACCAGATTTTTATGAGATATTTTCAGCAGATTATCCCAAGCATAAACATGTATGGGTGAATCTTCTTTTAATACTTCAAGTACAGTTTCTAGTTGAATCCATTTTGTCGGAAGTTTTTCAGCAAAGTAATTCATCTCAAATGCAATGTTGGAAATGTGATTTCTTAATCTATTAATTTCGTCAATATCTTCTTTTTTAAAGTGTGTATTAGAAAGAAAGTAGATGCCTCTTCTGTGATTGAATTTTGTATGTTTGCCAACAGTGTCAAGAAATTTGTCTTCATATTTTGTTTGCCTATCTTTAACCTGTTGATATAGTGTTAAACATGTTCATTTGCTGACACAATGACCAATTGATAAGATACCTCAAATAAGCAGTCTTAAGATACTGTAACAGTCATTTGAAAAATAAAAACCAGGAATAATTCATATCAACCATTTTTGATCCATTGTTGCTATGAAGTTGTCAGTTATGGTGTTCCTTTCAGATATTTGTAACAGACATATCAATGCAGTATGTCTCAAATGAATGTAGTTTGTATTTGTTGAATTCACATGTATTAATTAAAACAACTGTATTAAAACGGATAATTATCTAGTAAAATGAAACAATGTTTTCCTAATTAAAAAAAGAAGGACGAAAGATACCAAAGAGACAGTCAAATTCATAAATCTAAAACAAACTGACAACGCCATGGCTAAAAATAAAAAAGACAAACAGAAAAACAATAGCATACACGACACAACATAGAAAACTAAAGAATAAACAACACGAACCCCACCAAAAACTAGGGGTGATCTCAGGTGCTCCGGAAGGGCAAGCAGATCCTGCTCCACATGTGGCACCCGTCGTGTTGCTTATGTGATTACAAATCCGGTAAATAGTCTAATTCGGTAGGTCATATTCATGAAAGGGAAGAGGATTGTAGTTACGACGTAAGGAACATATCCGATATCATTTGTGAAACGGTTATTCCATAACGGTCAACCAACTCGTGATGGCGTCCGTAAAATTTACGAAGGGATGATTTCAACTTCACCATTTGGAATTCTTGGTTTAATAGCTTCCTTGTGAGCAGCAAACCTCTATCAAGAAAATCATGATAGGAAATGTAAGCACGGGAATATCGTATCAATTGGGAGATATATACCCCGTATGCAGGTGCTGCTGGAATGTTGCTACTTAGAAATGGAAAGTTCACAATTGGAAAGCTGAAATCATCTCTTTTGTCGTAAAGTTTTGTTTTCAACCGACCCTCATTGTCAATTTCTAGATGTAAGTCAAGATATGAAGCAGACTTAACTGTATCTGTAGTATCCTTTATTTCTAGTTCGATTGGATAGATGCGTTCCACATAGTCACCAAATTTTGAATTGTTTAGTGAAAGAACATCATCTATATAGCGGAAAGTAGAGTTAAAGGATATTGCTAACTTCTTATCTTTCTTCCTAAGAAGTTCCTGCATGAAGTCAGCCTCATAATAATAAAGAAACAAATCGGCGAGTAGAGGGGCACAGTTTGTTCCCATTGGAATGCCGACAGTCTGTTGAAAAACACGTCCTCCGAATGTAACAAATATGTTGTCAATCAAGAAATCAAGCATCTTGATAAAATCAGTTTTAGAGAATTTTTTGTTTGAATCAGAGTGATTCTTTACAAAGTAGGATTTATCCCTCCCTAAGACAAGATACTTGTATCTACGTTGGCCATTCTTTTTTATGAAGCAAAGTAATACCAACTCTTTTAATTTGTCTTTTAGTTTGGAATGTGGAATACTTGTGTACAGGGTAGAAAAGTCAAATGTTTTAATACTGTTACAAGATGAAAGAGAGTTAGATTGTATGTACTCTAAAAGATCTTTTGAATTTTTAAGTATCCACATCTGATTCACGCCACCTCTAGAATAGGCAGTTTCACAATAACTTTGAAGCCCGTCTTTGATTGCTGATAAAATAGATGTTAATAATTTAGAAAGAGGTTTCGTGGAGCACTTGGAAGACCCAGCTATATACCGTTGTTTGTAAGGACATTTATGTAGTTTAGGTATCCAATACAGTGATGGAAGATCCAGTTCTTCATCTTTGGTTGAAATTCCAAAGGAACATAGAACAGACCTATGATTATCCAGGATTTCCTCTTTGGTAAGTGTCGTTAGGGTATATGTTGAGTTTCCAAGTGAATTGTCAATACTTAATTCGTTTATCAAGCAGCTGATGTAGTGACTTTTACACACAAAAACGATGTTATTTGGGGCTTTATCTGCGGGGACAACAACATATTTGTCATGGAGGTCGGATAGGTGTTTTGCAACATTTGGGTCTTGACGTAGCATGGGCATTGATGGACCCATACAGTTTCTTAATTCTGATTTGTATCAATGACCTCACTGCCTTAATCCATTCGGAAAGAGTGTCTACGTCTTCTTTCTCGCGCTTAGCCCATTGCCTGGCATAATCCTCGACTGAATCCATCAAAATTTTAAAGTTGTATTTCCAATTGATGGATTTTGGCTCACGATATTTGGGACCTTTCGATAACACATTTCGTAGAGAAGTGTTATTAACAATGTTAAGGTCACCGGTAATAACGTGGCCAGCAGGATTATATGTAAAGTTTTAAACAAAATTATTACATCTTCACATTCACTACCGGATTAACATACCAACTTTTAAAATCCTGCGATATTCGTTGTCATCGAGATAACGTAGTATTGTCACTTCTTGAAGGGAAACTTCTCAGTAATATCAGTTAAATACATAGTTGTGTCAAAAATATATATATATATTATGTTATTTTTTATTAAATTTACCTTTTCAAACTTGTCATTACCAGTACAAACCATTAAAACAGGTGGACTCAATTTGTCTGCTGAATGATCTTTACAAAAACAATGAACACTGTCAAACCAAAAGTCAACGTAATCTGAAAGGAAATACAAAAAAATGTATGTTTTCTCTTTTTAAAGTGAGGTTGTGGAGTGACACTTGGGCAATACACTAAAACGACAATTAGAAATGATTTTCAAAGCGTTAGCAAACACCTTTCAAACGCCGTATATATACATGTTATCAAAAATTTAAATCTGTGTTAAAGGTTAATACTCTTCGTTTTATGTAGGTAACGTGTGACCGTGATGGATTGATTTCGTTTTAATCCATTCGAATATTTGTCATTCAAACTAACAATGCCACTTGTTAATTAAAAATTGGGGGACACAGATAATCAAAATGTCCTTACTTTATATGATTATATCGAAAATTGGTTTTCATTACTGACCAGTTAAGATGTTGATAGGTTCTAACATTCTGTATCTATAACAATGTATCATACAAGTATTTAGTTAGGAAGGATAGTCGTAATAATTAACAATAAAGTTTCCATACACTTCCATAAACTTCATATAAACAGTTATGTATTTTGGTCCATAATAAATTACAAATTTAATTTTATACAACGTTTTGACATTTTCAACAAGACACACAGGAAGATATTTATGTACGCGTTACTGATACCCTGTATATTCATGTACCATTGTATTTAATCTTTTGACATAGCTTACAATATGTCATACCAGTTTTTAGCAGTTTTGAAAAAATATATACCAGCTAGTTATTCAAAAAGAAATTCATGTTTTACAACTGTATTGTTTGTTGTTTTTTGTGAATATGCAACGAAAAAAGCAATTTCCGTGTATCTTATTTAATTTTATTTGTTAAAAATAACAGAAAATAGTTAAGAAGGCTACATGTACATACAATGCTTATTAACTTCTTAGTCATGCTATAAGTATGCCTATTACTTATGCCTTGAATGCGGCAACTGTGAATGCTATTCATCGTCTGTAAAGTAAGAATTGTTTATTCTTATGGACTGCTTAAGAACTGCTGTCTTCACTCAAATATGTTTTTTTTTCTGCCAAATAGCAGCTGGAACCATATAGAAAATTCGATCTCCATACGATACACAAACTGGAACATCACACCATGAATCATTAAGTTGATCTGTCCATTTAATGTTTAGTATGTACTTGAACAAATAATGTTGACCACGTTCATATTTTCTTAAAAGTCAGTGATTTTTTTATATGAATATTTTCTTTTAAACATACGACAAGCTTACCTCCAATGCAAGTACAATCATCTTCATCATGTGTGATTGGTTTAATATCGTCTTCAATATCTACAACTAGAAGATATATTGCATATGGTGTACAGAATGTCTGGTGTGTGGCATAGTAGTCTTTTTGGCCAGCAAAATCCCAAATACCACATTCTACTAAATCTCTGGAATCCTTTTTTTCTTTATCCATCTTGGAACTCGATATAATTTCATCCATTTTTTTAATCATCAAGTCCGTTATTTGGTCAGCAGTAATGACATGATTATCAGTTGATTCTGGATTTTTTAAATCAATATGTGTTTGTGACATCATTTTGTCATCCTCGTTGTTGGTTGTTACAGCTAGGGTATTACCTGCATATGTTGTATCATCATATATTGTAGGTACAACATTTAGAGTTTCTGTTTCCCTGTTCTTTTGTCTGGATAGAAGCGGTTCTTGGTCAGTCAGTTTATTTTCTGTTTCCTCAAAAATGTCCATTGTAGATGCAATAGGTATCTGTTTATTTTGGGTGGTTTCCGTATCTTCTACAAGATGAGAAACTGTTTTTGATTGTTTGCTATCAACAGCCAGCCCTATCCGTCTCATCATTTCCTTCTTCTGTGTGTCAACTTCAATGTATTAATATGAAGACTTAAACAGTATGATAAGTAAATGTTTAACAGCATTTTGTTTTAAAAAGCTTGACGATATATATTTATATAGAATGTTGATAATCTTAAAATAAGCATACACTTCTTTAATACCCTTATATTTAAACATGTATATATAGTATTGCTAAACTCTACTCAAAATAACAACAATAAATCCTGAAGTATGTCAAAAAATATTGTTAGCTACACTTATGTGGTAAACACATGTTTTTTGTTTAATATGATTTTAAAAAGTTAATACAACAACGACACCAACACATTCGCATACGACATCAATATATTAAACAACGTTAAAACCATGAATCTATACTTCAACACTGTCAAGTATTATTTGTTAAGTTGATGCATAATATCTATCGAAAGTTCTTTGCCAAAACCCTGGTCCATCAACTTACTGTTCAGACACCGGTGACGTTTAACAGGTCTGAGTAGCAGATGTGAGCTCTTTAACACAGAATACGTTATCCCATATGCAGGTACAATAGGTTTATTATTATTAAAGTGGGTGATATTCATAATTGCAAAACTGATAATGAAAAGAACATCCTCAATTTATCAGAAAAATAAATTTAAATGAATAAAATCTTTTTGATTCTTCTCTTTTGAAGTGTCTGACTGGAAAATAAGAAGAGTCGGAGAAGGAAAGACGCACATTACGTTACCATAACTATGCAGACATTTTTTTTTTAATCTACCCCCAAGTACAACACATATGTTGTCAATAAGAAACGCCAGCATACTGATCAATTGTTCTCAGTGTGTCATGCAATACCTTTTCACTATGAACACAACATGCCGTGTGGTATCACAAAGTAATACATTTATATGTTTATAGCGTATGAGACAACACATATTTTTATATTAAATAGCATTTGGAAGTATTTCTTTTCGACGATTTCTCAATGTCACATGGGAGATGATGGTATTCAGGGTTGTAAACTCACTGCAAGTTTTGAAAGAATTCAATTCAGAGAAAGTCTGAGATGTAAAATTATACAGAATTTCCTTTGATTTTTAAAAATCCATCTATGTTTAATACCACTACGGGAGTAAACAGTTTCCTAGTATTTCCGAATAGTTAATATTAATTATTACGGACACATTTTTTTGTCAATCTAATGAACAATTCTTATGATGAACATTCATGTAAGCCGGCAATGAACAGTTGTGTGTACGGACTTTTGGGGAGCTTCGGTACTAAATACAAAATTTCAGGATTGCTGTACAAGGAAATGTTCATTGGAGCTATGAAAAACTTACGATTTGCTAAAATCTCCTACTTGTTGAATAGTATATTTCGTATATGAGATTACCTTAATGCTTATTGATTTCTAATTACGATACATGATACTCATTGTAGTACAATTTCCAATAAAAAGACAACTTATTTGATTCTTTTATCGCAACTACAACAACATCAGATTTGTGTGAAGAAATGTCAGATATTTCACAGTTTGTTAGACTCTGAAAACTAATTTTGGTCGATTGTTCACGCAGTTTTTTAATTTATGAATTCGACAGCTTTTCGTCTCTGAAAACTCCGAATTGTTAGAAGATTTACTGTCATGCCATAAGTTAATTATTTCATCATAATTTAGTTTTAGACGATTTTGCACCTTTCCACCTATGTTTTGACTTTTTTTTTTAAAGTTTGGTCATATATTTGGTATACAAAAAGTACAATGTTGAAAGTTTATAACTTTTGGTCTTAGTCATAAATTATTTGTATTATGCGTTAAAAGGGAAAAGATTTTTTGAGAACATCAAATAGGCCAAGGTAGAATACTGATTTGTACAAGTTATTACCTTATTAGCTTACAATCGCAATTTATCAAGACTAAAAGTGTTGTTATTGTTGACATTTTTACCTTTTATTTTCGTATATTTTGGGTACAAGTCGTTGCTGTCAATATAAGTGAATATTAAGCGGCTGTCATACAAATGATAGGTAAGTCTAGCTAGAAAACCAGTTTTAGTCAACCATTTAATCTTTAAATGCCTGAACCAAGTCAGGAATATGACAGTTCTTGTACATTCGTTTTTGATGCGTTTTGTTATTTGATTTTGCCACGTGATTATGGACTTTCCGAATTGATTTTCCTCTAAGTTCAGTATTTTTGTGATTTTACTTTTTAATAAATAAGAAAATGCCCTTACCAAGTCAGGAATATGACAGTTGCTGTCAATTCGATTAGTATGTTTGAGCTTTTGATTTTGCCATTTGATTACATGGACTTTCCGTTTAGAATTTTTCTAAGAGTTCGTTATTATTGCTAATTTATTTCTTACCTTCACCAACAAACCAAGCTCCATCATTTCTTCTTATCTGACATTTTCTATTAATTTCAATTCCATCCGTGCTTTTTCCATCATATTTGCCGTCTTCTAGATAAAGTAGTCTACGCACAAGACTTGTCTTTCCAACACGATCTTTGCCAATGACCTGAACTCTTACATATTGTCTGATCTCTTTTCCGGATTCTATTGCCTCCATATAAGTTTTTCTTTCGTCCTTGCTAATCTCCATTTGAAGTTCTATAGGCGAAAAGGTAACCAATAGACAAACATGCATACCAACTGAGGGTTCAGGTAGAGTTAAGTTGTTTTTGTCAACGCAAATAAACAAACAATGACAAATCAAAGACTTTTTTAGCAACTAAATGTGTGTACGCTGATAGTTATTGACATAATAAAACATAAGCATAAAATATTGAAACCTAATATACTAATGACCCTATTTGGTTTCATATACATGTACTCTGAATGTAATTTTTTTGTCAAATATTTTTCAAGTCAATTACTTATGCTTTTGTATTATTCAACGGCAGAAACATTGTCTATATAAAAAAATCAACAAAAACATTTTCTGAAGTCCTGAAGAGATATTTGTCAAAAAATACCTAAAATAAAAAGCCAAAATAGTTTCTTAATATTTTCTTAATTTATAAACGGACAATTTAAGTAAAGTTTGTTATATCATGTCAGTACCGAAAAACATACTGCTGAGCTGGTGACACCCTCGGAGACTGATAGTCCACCAGTAGAGGTATCGACCAAGTGATGTGAAATATTGAAACAACATGTTATTAATTTATTGCCTCCAAAGCGCTTTTTTCCGGATTCACCTTCATCAGGAACGCTCAAAGCCAAACAGTTGAAATCCGAAGATGTATAAGTACCGAAACTGTAACAAGATATATGTCAAAAATGCCTTGCCAGAGGGAGTCGAAACCTTAGTATCTTAATAATTTCTTAGTTTATAAACGGACAATTTTAGTAAAGTTTGTTATATCATGTCAGTATCAAAATACTGACTACTGAGCTGCTGAAATCCCTCGGGGACTGATAGTCCACCACCAGAGGAATCGACCCAGTGATGTAAAATATTGAGAAAAAAAACGTTAATAATTTCTTGCGTCCAAAGCGCTTTTCTGGATTTACCTTCATCAGGAACGCTCAAAGCCAAACATTTGAAATCCGAAGATGTATAAGTACCGAAACTGTTGAAGAGATATATGTCAAAAATACCTAAAATAAATAGCCAAATTCGTCTACAGCCAACTTTGCCTGAGGGAGTTGAAACCTTAGTTTCTTAATAATTTCTTAGTTTATAAACGGACAAATTAAGTAAAGTTTGGTATATCATGTCAGTACCGAAATACTGACTACTGAGCTGATGATACCCTCGGGGACTTATAGTCCACCAGCAGAGGTATCGACCCAGGGATGTAAAATATTGACAACAACATGTTTTTAATTTATTGCGTCCGAAGCGCTTTTTCTTGATTTACTTTCATCAGGAACGCGCAAAGCCAAACATTTGAAGAGCTATATAAAGTATAACAGAAAGAACACTCATAAGTTGGAGGGAAAGATAAACACAAAAGAAAAAAAAAGTAGAGACGACAAAAAGTCAATCATGTTCTCAAAACACAACATGGATAACTAAAGACTGAAATAATTGAATGGTTTAACTTGATTGCTCAAATATGTTTGAATTCAATGCTTCGCATCAATCTATCTTAAATTTCATCAATCAAATAGTGTTCTAAAATTGCTAACAGATATTTATAAAATGTATAACATCAATAATATATAATTGCGGGTCATGATCTCAGCAGAAAAACCAGCTATAGGTTATTTTCACTTTTGAATTAGATATTTATATTAGTCATCCCGAGATGACGCTAACGCTCAGGGTTAAATTATCGAATATAAATGCCCATCCAATGGTTAAATGAAAAAAGTCTACTGCTACCATGCATTATTTCTTAATGGTCTTACTTTCTTTTCTCACGGTTAAGATGTTCAGTCTTAAATAATTTATTTTCATTATGTCGTGCATTCTATGTATTATTTCGAAATAGGTGGTTTTAATCATATCTGATGCAATGAACTCCAATTCTATATTGAATAATGTCAATGTGCTATTTGATGAGTACTGTTACCCTGGTGATAAAAGTCTTTTACCCACACGAATCGTACGATTTTCAGTATTGTCATGATACAAATTTTAATAACGTCTTGACATTTATAAAAAAAATGTTATTGATGTATCATGTGATTCACAAAAGTTATATAAAATTGATATGTTACCAACAATTGAAGTTTTACATAATCAATTGAGTAGTAAAATATCTACTTTGCTTTGCTTAACCTTGTTTTAACTCTTTATCTAAATTAGAAGATCGAGATCTGCAATTTTTGCAGTTTTGCACTAGATTCAAGAATTCTTAAACAGAAATGGTAATTTTGTTAAACAAAATGTAAATTTAAAACTATCAATGTTGGTGTGTATCAAAAACACAATGATCAATAACTTTAGTATATTAAGACCATGTCATTTCAGTTGCCATCGCAACTTTTGCGGAATTGAGTTTAAGCTCAAATCTTAGTTTTATAAATATATGACATATATGCTAATTGTCGGATCTTATCGGATTAGTATACACCAGAGAAAATTGCATTATCATTTTTTTATTGAACTAATTAAGACAACCCAGATTGTGTTAAATATCATAATACCTGCATTTCTGTTTCCAATGTTTCTGTGCATTTCTCTTCTACGTTTCCAAAAGAAGATAACAGAAGAAACAACTGACACCACTACTACGAAAACTCCAAATACAATACCAACACTGCAATCAACAAATAGTTCAATTACCGATAAACAATGACAGTTTTGAGAAGAATGTATTAGTTAATAGATATTGATATTCATTATCTAAACTATGTGTTGAACGTTGGCATACCATGCCTATGATATCAGATCTGCATATTGACACATGTTCCTAGAGTCAAATATTAATATTGATGATGCCAAAAATTAAACATACACAAAATTATAGTCCTTTTGCATGGCTCAGTACTAGTACATACCTTCATTGTGTTAAATAAAAATGTAAATAAATATTGTTTATTTCTAATAAGTCTACTATCAAACGTTATTCAGGACAACATTTCTTACAAAACAAATTCAATAAAGATACAAGGACTATAGTTTTGTACACACCACGTTAGTTTTGTTGACAAACGATTTATCCGTGACACTCGGATAAACAAAATGTGCATGGGCAAATAAAGTACAAAATGACGTTAAAACGTGTTCAGGACATACAATTTCGAAAGTGTTTACCAAATAAGGTAAAGTACTCTAATCCTTGAGTATATAATTCTAAGAAATCCGCAAAAGTCAAAGTGTAACTCCAGTAGCATGTATATATTATTGTCTTACAATTGTTATTTGCAGAAATTATATCATTTAAGTTTTCACATCACTGTTTCGTATCACACTCCGTGTAGTTTGATACATGATATACCTCTTCAAACAGATAGATATCAATCCACAACCATAAGATAATGTCAAATATCTCTTTTCTTGGAGTATAATAAATTATATTTGAAATTGCAATGTTCTTCTTTTTTATTAACTTAATTGTCGAATCTTTAGTATTGAAAATGTTAATAAAAAAAGAATGTCAGTAACATACTTTCTAGTGTAGAAATGTTAAGGTTTGCCTGACTCAAAAGAATTTAACAGATACATATGAGACAAGAGTATTTTCTCGAGTTCATCGAGAATATTAAAAAAGATAAATAACGGAATCGTATGAACACAAAACGGAATGAGACACATTTGGTCAGTCGTCTTGCCGGTAATGACAGAATTAAGACAATATGGTTCTAATTATTAAATGAGTTAATTCAATGAAGAACATAACGTACGGAAGCGTTTTTGGATCATTTTGTTTTTTTATTTTATGTTTTAACTAGTAATATCCATTTTTCAACTTATAGTCTTGAAATCATCAACTTTAATTTTGTAATTATTAACTTAATTCTTTGAATTCTCAACATTAATCTAGGAATAATCAACTAATATCTTGGAGTTTCCAACTTTATCTTTGAACGTCCAACTTAATTCGAAATATTCGGCTACACGAAGCTATAAAAGACTTTCGATGCATCCCTATCTTTCTTTTAAATTTTACAAAAAAAAAATAGCCGTGAATTATAGGTAGATTAGGTATGTATAGATACAATAAGCTATTAGCTAGAAATAAAATATCATAATTTTAAAATTAAAGCTAATAATTTCAAGATAAAAGATGAAAATTTCAAGATTACAGTTGATCATACGTTTACAATTTTGGTTTATAATCGACGTTAATGAAATAATTGAATGTTTCTTAAATTTGGTAGGCCAAATCATTTAGAAATATTATGCTTTTAGAAAACATGTGGTCCACTGCAAACCACGGTGGAATTCATCCGCCATTGATAAGATTTTTACACCTCATGAATTTACGACAAACATATGAATACGCTTTGAAAAAAAAAGTATTTGTATAATGCCGGAGGTGTGTTTGATGTCACGTAAGTTTCCAAGCTTAGTTCCCGTCTGTTTATTAGGAACTTCACACAACAGAATAATCAATACTTTTAATTTCGCATCACAAAATTCATACACATGGTGATTTTCATGATTTGTTTGTAAATATTGTCTAGCTCATTGTTTTCAGAAAAAAATGATTTTCTACATTCTTTAGTGTAGTTTTAATACTTTCCCTTTACTGTCCATGCTACTGTAACGTATCAATGAAATACCTTCTGTTTGTCCAGGATAAAAATTAGCGTTCGATTTCTGCGGATTTTATGTTTCCTCTTACCTACATTTATCTAGCATCAAGACCTCATTTCAAGCACACATTATTGGATTTTTTGGTGTTTAATTGCTCTTCAGCGACATATTTCATTTGGCAATTTAATCTTTTTGATTCAACACTTTATGAAACGCACATTTGGCGTACCAAATGCCTGACATCTCCAATGAGTTTTTATAGTAAACAGATACTTAGAAACAATGATCAACGTCCAACTTTGACTTTCTCAAAAAATACTAAAATCAGCATTTTATTTGTCACTTTCTTATTGTTTGACTACGTATCAGATATATACCATAGTGGAAAAGTGAAGAAAACTTACCAGATTTATGAATTGGGTGCTAAACTATATTCCCTGTAAGCTATACAGGTAGGATTCTTAAACTAAAGCATTAAACTATAAAGGTTAAGTATAGTTTAACATGCTTGCTTAATAATGGTCCTGTAGTTTCACATTATAAGATTTTTAGAAGAATCATCGACTACGACATGGAGAGCAAGTGTTTGCTTTTTATTGTCTTGTTCACATGGTTTTACGTATTACAATTAAGGAAAGTCAATAAGAAGAAAATGATGAATCAATGCTTATATATTTAATTTACAATAGATAAAAGAACGCCCAAAACAGATAATGTTAAGATTGTAATATATAGATGATTGTTTTTAAACAATTAAATTATCTGTATTGCACATAATGCTGTTAAACCATTGTCTTAGCTTACTGCATTGGGCTAAGTATCCCTGTATATATATTATTATATATACAGGGATAATATATAATTAAATATTATTAAAATGTTAGTATTATACAATTAAACATAATACATAATGTAAATAAACATCAATATAAATTAGGGATGTCAACGAGTACTCGAGTATCGCTCGGTAGTAACGAGTATCGAATACCCAAATGATACTCGACTAATCGGTTTCCCGATCGAATGCCGTTACCTACTGATAGAAATAATATTTTTATTAATAACACCTCCCGGGAATTTAAATATTAATCAGAATTAATCAAAAAGAAAATATGTTTTGAATGTTTGCGTTTAATTGTAATTTAAAATCCTCAAAACATAGGTAGGCTATGAACAAGTGCACTTTTCCTCCAAGGCTTACACTTTTAGTTAATCATGTCTTAGTCATTCCATCAACCCTGTACCGTCAGAGGAAATATTTGCATTTGCTTTACTGTTAGTTACGTCACAAATTTGAGAAAAAGTTGACAAGATAATAGTTTTTATTAAGAACAAGATAGTTGCACACTGTGTCGACCCTCAGAAAATTGTTAAAGGTATCCGGAAGTTCTAGTTATCACCCCTCTGCTAATCATTAGATGTGTTATATTACGATTCCAAAATACTACTGTTTGAGTTATCATTTAAGAGATAACTGTATTGTATTTGAAGCTTTAAGGACGTCCATCGGTAGTTTTACTGTCGCAAATTTAGTTTACCTGGCGACGCGGAGCGGAGACAGGTAAACGGGTATTTGCGACAGTAAAACTACCGATGGACGTCCGCAAAGCTTCAAATACAATACAGTTATCTCTATTCTAATGCAAAACAAGTTTATAATTAAATTGCAATCATTATTTCAGTGTAAAATGTTCATTAAAGAAAACTCCGCGAAAAGATGTTATGTTCTTTGGTCCCTACACTATATATATATAGGTGACGTCATAGGTATGTTTCCGGCGACAAACATAAACACCGGGCGTTTTCTGGCTTCTGTGCCGCTTCAGAATGTAATAAAATTTGATAAAAAGAAGATTTTTAGGCGCAACAAGTGAGTTTTTTGTTTATGATTGTAGAAATAACATGTCAATACATTCCGAAATTCCAAATGTCGGCTTCCTTCATTACAGACAAGGAGATAGAGAATTTTACGCTTGCTGTTATCCAATCAGAACAATTGTTACAAAATAATTGCATTAGAATTGTCTATAGAGGTAAGATAATTAATTGATTAGATTATTGTCAGTTAACATAATTAGTGCATGTGGTAAATGAGCTATTAATTATGGCATAAACTTCCTTGGACTATTATCTAGTCCTTGGTTTTAATGTTGAGGGTTTAATGCCATAAGACAACGTCGCACTATACGTAAAATTGGTATAATATTGTGTTTCGAATTTTTCGAATCCCTAATATAAATTGATTCCTTCATTGATTTTTGTGTCTGCTTACAAATCGGAAAAAATAACGGATGTACACCTTACCGTTTTGTGATTATTATTATAAATGAAACAAAGATAGAAATCTTCAAAATTTTCAGAACGGAAATATACGACATAATAAAACTAAATGCCAGAAGAAATATTAAAACCGGAAATGTGTTAACCTGTACATACCGTAAATGATAGATGTAGGTAACGCGTATGTTTGACAAATCAACACACACTTCTTCCCTTAAATAATATACCAGGAGGTGCCAAATAAAATTGCATCGTAAATAACATGAATAACATATTTATTTAAATTTAACATAATTTTATACACTTACCTATATATTTAATTCTATTAGCATGGTCAAGCTTGTAAGCTTGAAAAAATAAATCCTTCGAATTATAAAAGAATAAGTAATAAGATTTAATCATTAAGCATTAAATCAATTTAATAAATTAAGATTATCGTCTGCTAAACTTGAGTTATCTTTTCTTTAATTTTGAAGGACTTGAGCGTCTTTCATTTACCTACATAATTTCATAAGCGGTTTTCCCGCTTTTATTTGGTATAAAATTGCATGCTTTTCGTGATTTGTTCATTGCGTGATTTGAACTGAAGGAACACAAAAGGATAGGCTGATTCAGACATAAGATAAGTACATATGTTTTATTGATAAATAGATATAGTTATTGCAGTTGAATTTTCTGAATGATTTTATTTCTGTATTTTGTTAAGAATAATTTTATTTTATTTGAAAGTTGTTATTGCAATAGTTTGATTCTTAATTCAATGTATCGCGTACTTGGATAGCATTTATACGAAGTACATGTAGACTATTATTTAATAGTTACATTTGTGCACACATATATTAATCATTGAATAGCATTTAAATAGCTTTTAAATTAAAATGCTTTGATACAGATGATATATTTGTTTTGATTGTAATGTATGAGCGATATTCTTTAAACAGGTAATTACATGTTTGTAGTGTAAGCCGTATTAACATTTACATGTCCGCTAATGTTTAATTTGATACACGTTCATCTTTTATAAGTTATTAATTTGCGGATAATTAAATCAGCTTGGTAATTTAACTTGCTGTTTATAACGACGTTTTATTTGGTTAAAAAGAACATTGCACTTGTTTTAATTGTGTTTACTTACAAACTTCAGTTGTTTAATGCATTCAAATGTATTAATGTTATTGAAGACAACGTAGTGGGTTATATGTGGTATTTAATTTATCTAAATTGAATGATTATTAAGAACCTGAAATTATATTTTGAAATATGATTAAGTCTTTTAATACTTGATGTATGTATCTAATCTGTTTTTATAATTATAATAGTGTATAACAATGCCAAGGGGTAGAGGCAGACGTCGTCGGCAGGACCCGGTTGTAGGAGGTCGAGAACTTCGTATTAGAAGGGCTCCTATGGAACAACAGCAACCACCAGTTAGGAATGAGAGAAGGCGTCCCCAAGTTGAGGTTGATGAAGATGCCCCTGTAGTAAGAAGACGGAGGGTTGATGAACCTCAATTAGTTGCCTTGCAACCAGATGTAGAATTGCAGGAGAATGAACCTCAATTAGCTGCCTTAGGTGAGGTTATTGATGTTTTTGATGAACCTCTAATGATGCCTGGTTTTAATGAGGTTGATGTATTTATAAGTCAAAAGCTTAAGGATAAGATTTGGAATTTTGAATATATTGATTTGTCCCTTATGCATCGCAACAATTTCAACAGTCAAACAAATGAAAACACCATTGGCATTAATGACGGTATGCTGGTAATACAAAACAAAGTTAAGAATAACCTTACTATTACTTCTGTTGAGAATTGGACTGATTGTTTTATTGCTTATGCCCAGGTCCTTATTGAAAGGCATCCTGGAAAAGCAAGTGAACTTTTCTCATATATGTCCATAATAAGGGGTGCAGCGACTGATCACCCTGTTGCAAAATGGTATTCTTATGACCAACAATTTCGTTTGAGAGTATCAAGGGATCATACAAAAAAATGGTCATCCATAGACGGTTTTTTGTGGTTGCGTATTTTAACTAACAATTCTCAAAAACAACAGCAGGCTAATGTTGGTTATAAATGTTATGATTTTAATTTTAAAGGTTTTTGCAATAAACGCAATTGCCAATACAGACATGCATGTCTCAAATGTGGTTTTAATCATCCTGCTTTACGATGTCGTCGCTATATGGACAATGAAGGTAATACTGGTCCATCTAGGTTTAAGAGAAATAACATTACACCTTTCGTAAACAACTCTGATAATAGACAAAACCCAAAAGGTGGTTTTAACAAGAGATAATTTACAATTTTTCAGAACTACATCCAGACCAGTTTAATATTTGGGCCTTAGGAAAGTCTCCGGTTAATGTAAATGAACTATCTAAGCTTCTGGAACTATATCATGATAAGCAAAGCGCTGTTGAACTTTTGAATGGATTTAAATATGGTTTTAAAATTCATTACGAAGGTCCTAGACATTCATGTGAATATAGAAATTTGTTGTCTGTTTTGAAAAACCCTATTGAAGCTCAAAAGAAGTTAAATAATGAGATATCATTAGGTCGAATGGCAGGCCCATTCAAACATAAACCTATTTCAAATCTTCGGTGCTCTCCTATTGGTTTAGTTCCTAAGAAAACTGGTGGACTTAGATTGATAACTCATTTGTCTTACCCACCAAATGAAAGTATCAATGATTTTATTGATACTCAGTTTACCAAGGTCACTTATTCATCATTTGACAATGCAGTCAAAATTGTTAAACGAATGGGGAAATCGGCTTTAATGGCAAAAATGGATATTAAATCCGCATTTCCTTTACTTAAATGTTATCCTGGTGATTTTGATTTACTTGGCATCAAACTAAATGGTCTTTACTATATCCAAAAAACAATGCCCATGGGATGTTCTATTAGTTGTGCTACATTTGAAAAATTTTCAACCTTTTTACATTGGTCAGTTAAAAATAAAACGCATTCTGAAAATTTGGATCATTATCTTGATGATTTTATATTTGTTGGAGAAGCTTATAAAGATGACTGTCTTTTTCTTATGACTGCATTTTCAAATGTTTGTTCAAGCTTGGAAGTTCCTATAGCAAATGAAAAAACTGAAGGTCCTTGCACAAAACTAGAGTATTTAGGTTTGTTAATTGATTCAGATGAGATGTTGGTTAGAATACCAGATGATAAAATTGAAAAACTTAAAGATCAGATAAATTGGGTATTGGAAAAAAAAAATTACTCTGAAAGAAATGCAGTCTTTAACGGGTTCGTTGGTTTTTTGTGCAAGGGCTCTTCCCTCTGGTAGAGCATTTTTGAGGCGTTTATATGGCTCTTTTAAAAATGTTAAAAAACCTCATCATTTTATAAGATTGACCAAAGGAATACGAGATGATTTGCAAATGTGGCAATATTTTCTTAAAGAATTTAATGGCTATACATATATCCAAGATTTAGACTGGGTTTCAAATGCTGATTTACATTTGTATACAGACAGTGCAGGTGGTCATTCACTGGGTTGTGCAGCTTATTTAAATGGGTCATGGGCAATTTTACAATGGCCATATAATTGGGGCAAAGTTTTATTAAGTGACATTACTTATTTGGAAATTATACCTATTGCTTTGGCCATCTATTTATGGAAAGAAAGGTTTACGAATAAGAAGATAATTTTTCATTGTGATAATATGGCTGTTGTTGCAATTTTAAATTCAAAATCTTCAAAAAATGACAGGGTTATGTTTTTGTTGAGAAAAATAGTTTTGTGGACATTATTATTCAATTTTCAATTTAAAGCGTTGCATATTTTTTCAAAAGACAATTTTATTGCTGATGCTTTATCTCGTGGACAGATGAAGAAGTTCAGAGAAGTAACGAGCAACGCCGACCCGACGCCACAGACAATTCCACAAGAATTCTTAGATCTTTTGATGTAGAAGCTTCAAAATTGTTGAATTATTCAATTTCTCAAAGTACCAGAAATGTTTATGAAAATGCATTGCATTCGTTCAATATGTTCAGGGTGGAATATTCTATTCCCCTTAGTTGGCCACCAATTAACAGACAAATTATTCGTTATATTGGTTTTTTGTCACTAAATCATTATTCATCATCTACAATTAGATCATATATATCTGGAATAAGTTACAAATTAAAAATTCAAGGGAATGAAGATTTAACTAAATCTTTTATCATTCAGAAACTTTTGGGTGGTTGTGATAGACTTTACAAGTCTAAAGATCTTCGGGAACCTTTGACTATTGATATTTTGATTAGATTAAATGTGGCTTTGAGGCACGTGTGCTCTTCAAGATATGAAACAATATTGTTTCAAACAGCATTTAACTTAGCTTTTGCTGCTTTTTTTACGTGTGAGTGAATTTGCCATTAAAACGAATGTTATGCTAGAGCATGTTTTACATAGGCGGGATGTTTATATTGACCATGTAAAAAATCAGCTGTTTGTTACGATAAAATTTTCAAAAACTGATCAAAAAGGGAGATCCACTACTTTAGTTGTGGAAAAAATGAATCAAATGAGATTTGTCCTCTACAAAGTTTGAAAGCCTTTTTGCAAATTAGACCTGGAAATGATGGTCCTCTTTTTTGCCATATAAATGGGAAATCATTGACAAGATTTCAGTTTCAGACTGTTTCAAACAAAGGACTCAAGTTTTTGAGTTTAAACACATCTAGATTTAATACGCATTCGTTTAGAATAGGAGCAGCGACGTCAGCTTTTATGTCTGGTAAAACTGAAAATCAGATTAAAACCATGGGTCGCTGGATGTCGTCATCATTTCAGCGCTACATTAGAATTCCTAATATTTAATTTTGCTTTCAGCAAAAAATGACATTTGGATCATTGGTTCATCTTTGGTAAAAAAGGCATCTGAACACACTCAAACTAGAGCAACTGGTATTGATCTGGGTCTGGAAAGACTTGGTTACAGTATTGTGTGGATAGGTCATTCAGGAATGTTATGGGACATGGTTCCTTCTATTATAACTGCATTGTTGAATTGGAGACCGCCACCTTCAATAATTCTTATTCATTGCGGTGGTAATGATTTATGTAACATTCAAAATGGTAAACTTTTATATAATATTAAGGACACTTTACGTCAGTTAATGTCATCGTTACCAAACACAACTGTTATTTGGTCATACATTTTGCCAAGGCGAATTTGGAGGAATGCCATGAATAAAAAGGCAATAGAACGGTCTAGAGCCCGTGTAAATAGGGGTGTTAGATCTTACCTACACAAAGTTGGGGGCAAGGCTATTAAACATACTGATTTTGATGATATCCATCCAACTCTTTTTGCTGATGATGGCGTACATCTGTCTTATATTGGCAATGACATATTTATTAATGCTATTCAGTCAGCATTAGAGTTGTTCATTAAGTATCCAAACAGATTTTTATATCCAGATGAACTTTAAACTGTTTTAAGTTGTAAGCCATCGTGCATGTACTCATGAAGTTGTATGTCAGTTGAATAATTTATTCAGTTGTTAAAAGCATGTATCAAGTTGAGAGCTCTGTTGAAGATACAACAATTTTGTTGTTAGTTGTAAATACATAGTGAATAATTTTTTGTTGTTGTGCAAGTTGTTTATACTGTTGTACAGTAAAGTTGATTACTTCGTTGAACTGTTGTATAGTATAGTTGATATACTTCGTTGAACTGTTGTAAGTATAGTTGATATACTTCGTTGAACTGTTGTATAGTATAGTTGATATACTTCGTTGAACTGTTGTATAGTATAGTTGATATACTTCGTTGAACTGTTGTAAGTATAGTTGATATACTTCGTTGAACTGTTGTATAGTATAGTTGATATACTTCGTTGAACTGTTGTACAGTATAGTTGATATACTTCATTGAACTGATGTTTAGTTTTTGAACTCTGTTTAACTTGATATGTTTGTTCAAAACCTAGGTTTTTTCATTTGTTTTGTGTGTTAAATTTTTTTTTTGTCATGGATTGATAAATTTTGTTGGCGATGCTTACAAACAAGTTTGTTAGCATTTGGCTGAATTTATTACAGTTGGCGTCTGGTAGCCCAGTTGCCATTTGGAGAAAACATATGATGGTTGCCCTTCAATGTTTTAATCTTGGACATTAATGAGACATTGTCGATGAATGCAAATTCATAGGCCGGTTGATAAATAGTTGTACTGTCCTAATAAATCCATGACAAAAAATTGCCAAAAATTCAAACTTACTATTTGTTGTTTTTTATTATGATTATTATTTAGTTTGTCTTACAATTTATCTTCATTTGTATAACGAAGGTAATCTGGAGTCATTGGAAATATTACGAGTGATTTCAATGAATTTGGGTTATCTTTTATCTGGTATATCGAATTCCTAAATCTATATCTTTGGTTTCTTTCGAATATTTAATAATAAGATTTAATCATTAAGCATTAAATCAATTTAATAAATTAAGATTATCGTCTGCTAAACTTGAGTTATCTTTTCTTTAATTTTGAAGGACTTGAGCGTCTTTCATTTACCTACATAATTTCATAAGCGGTTTTCCCGCTTTTATTTGGTATAAAATTGCATGCTTTTCGTGATTTGTTCATTGCGTGATTTGAACTGAAGGAACACAAAACCCACCCTATCCCACCCTTGAGAATATTTTCTGCTCTCTGTTGTATATTTTCAGATATCGTTAAAGAAGCGTCATGGATTGGACAGAATATAAACTGAATATATTGATTACTGAATGGCTGAATTTATTACAGTTGGCGTCTGGTAGCCCAGTTGCCATTTGGAGAAAACATATGATGGTTGCCCTTCAATGTTTTAATCTTGGACATTAATGAGACATTGTCGATGAATGCAAATTCATAGGCCGGTTGATAAATAGTTGTACTGTCCTAATAAATCCATGACAAAAAATTGCCAAAAATTCAAACTTACTATTTGTTGTTTTTTATTATGATTATTATTTAGTTTGTCTTACAATTTATCTTCATTTGTATAACGAAGGTAATCTGGAGTCATTGGAAATATTACGAGTGATTTCAATGAATTTGGGTTATCTTTTATCTGGTATATCGAATTCCTAAATCTATATCTTTGGTTTCTTTCGAATATTTAATAAATTCCAATTACACAGGTATCCTGTGAGAAAGTAATATTAAGATGATAGCCAATAAAATCTTTAGAACTAAATTACAATTTACAAACTTACATTTCTCCAGCGGACAAATGTCTGTTATCGATTGGACCGGTTTGTTGTGTAGTACCCATGTTCTCAACAGAAAGAGTTATGTTATGAATTGGACCATTGTGTTGTGTAGTACTTATGTCTGTAACAAAATAGATTATACAATGTACCATAAATCAACATAAGTTGATGTTTCACAGACCATGAATCCTTCTTCATGTGTTAATATGCAATTTTAAAATCATTCGCAACAGCATCAGCCAATTTACTTAAACAAAATTGATGAAATCCTTTTAAAGTAGATAACGAATCGACCTCGTTGATAGGTCTTTGATCTTCTCCTAGTTTAGTACTATTATTTTTATTCTCCCCTAAAATATGTAAAACAAAATGACAAATTAAAAGCCTAAAAATTGGTCAACCGTTGTCGCTATAAAGAGTCAACTGGTCAATTTAGTTGTTTTCAATTATGTATACATCTTCCTGATAATTTAATTGGTCATTTTCGCATGATAAGAGCATCTTAAAACACCAAAGAAATCAATGAAAACGGCAACGAAGGATACTCAAACTAGCATGTATAAAAGTCAACGGACGAAATTGGTCTTTTTGATTTGTTTGTAAATCTTGTATCGCTAATTTTCTTTTCACAACAAATATATTTTCTTCATTCTTCTGAATTGCTTTTATAATTATAGTCCAACGTCCATGTTACAGTAAAGTATCCCAGGACCATTGAAACACTGTCTGATTGTCCAAGAAAACAATGTTGTTCGATTTCTGTTGACTTCCAGTAAATTCTGACATATTTATCCTCATCACCTCTTATTAGTCATAACTTATCGGAGTTGTTTGGTTTTCAATGATCATCAGCGTCATGACTGATTCGGCAGTGTAACCTTTTTGATTCGTCACTAATTAGTCTAGTTTTGACGAAACGCACGTTTCGGGTATCAAATGAAAGCCTATATACTGTATGAGTGTTTAGAAAACATCACACCTACGAAGTTTCTAATGAAGATAAAAGGGGCGTTTGCAGTAAAACAAAACTGCCAAAGTTACTTATGGAAAATTTTCTACAAATATTATTAACTGGACTTATCAGGTGAATGGGACTATCTGGAAATAAAAATGAGATGTATGTTAAGTCAATGTGACAGGGTTTTTTTCTTATATCATCCCACATCTGCCTTTGTTTCAATCCAAACGTTATCTTTAGCATGTTTAATGAAAACTCGACAAAGAGTCTTGTGTTGTAGCAGGATTTGATGATTCAATCACATCAAATTTTCAATTACTTACCATTAAAAACATTCTCTTCCAGTAGGGATTGTTTATCGCCGATTGTAGAGCCATACACACAGGCATATGATACATTAAGATCTTCTTTTGTCAGATTTTGTATAACTAAGGTGTATCCATCCGTTAAAACCTTTCCATCATATTTTTTAGTCGGTTTCCATGTTTTGACATCTATGAATATTGTCTGCTGTGCTGGAGTGTACTTATCCCATCCTGCAAGTTTTGGACAGCAGTTTGAAACATTGCAAAATAATGTCACATTTTGTCCATAATCTGTTATCTTTTTAAGAACCTTCCATTTTAAACCACCTGAAATATATATTGTGTATTTCCTATTTAAGCAAGCGGGTCCAGTTTGCGTACTATGATATGCATACAAACAATAATGACTTTAACAAAATATTTATCTTTAACAGCTTACATAATGTATACAAGGCCAACTAACTATTTTTCTGTCAAAACAAGAATCATGTTAATTATTGTCATGTAAAATTCAGATTCAAAATGTGTTCTTCACATTTTCCAAGTCGTTTACTCTCCTTAAAAGGTTTCTATATATAAAGATAATCTCATTTGAATAAAGAAAGTCAGCAAAGAGGTTTGAATTAAAATGTATATTGTGCGCTGAAAAACCCGTCGTCAAAAGGTCATCAGTTTTCTCTGAATACAAAATATTGAGCCTCTTCAGGAGGCCTAATTTGGAAAAGTTTTTTTTAATAAGGGTGTTCTTTTACTTAGTATGATTTTTCACTTCCTAAAACAAGATATATGTTTCAACATTGGTCAGTTTGTTTATGAAAGAAAAGTTGGACTAGTTATTTGATCTGTCTTATTTATGTTTAGAGTTAGATATAATAATTGAAGATGTCGAGTAATTCAATCTATTTTAAACTACTGCAAGATCAAATATGTGTTGATTGATTGGTTGATGATTAATTTTTAACGCAACATTCCGCACTGTTGGCTATTTCAATCAAAACAAACTCCTTTGGCAATACAAGTACTCGTCAGATTAGAAACAAATTACAATAAATTGTACCCACACTATCAGCAGGTGGGTAGGTAGGTAGGGATTTTTTTTTTTTTTTTTTACATTTAAAAGCTTTATACATGTAAATCATGAAGTCTCTAGACCAATGTTGTCTAAAGCATTGCAGCATTGTTGTTTGTACATGCTGGTGGATTCTTTGAAAGGGGTCAACCGTCAATGTCACATTCTATATCATATGGATAATTTCATGCAAGAAATTAAAGTCAGTTTTATTGGCAGAGTAAATCAAAGTACCCAGAAAAAAACACAGAACTGAGGCAGGAAACTGACAAAGTAACCATATAAGATGTATGACATGAAAATTTAACGTTTATTGTGGGACTGCCCATTGAACAGAGGCCTGATGTCACATCTTGAAGTTGTGGTCACAGTTTGGTAAAATTACCATAAGTTAAATGGCTCAACCACTACGGCTCCTTGTACAAATGGACAAAGATTTAAAACTTTGATTGTTTGCCTTGGTTTTATAATCATCACTTTCTACACCATATGGGTAATTTCATGGCAGTCAGTTTTAGTGGCGTACTAAACCGTAGTACTTGAAGGAAAACGCCAACCTGCGGTAGGAAACTGACTAACCTTACCACATATGACATGAAAATCAAACCTTATTTTTGCAACTGCCCAACTAGGCCTCAAACCAATACCTAGAGGCTAGTAATCATACATGTAAGGTGTGACAAACTACCATACAAACACGCCTACTGCCCCTGATAAGTTTTGAGGATAAAGGATCTGTACCAAATTAGGATAGCAAAATATTAAAAATTTGAAAGGTTGGCACAAATAGACATGGTGTTTATACTAATATACTTAAGTGCAAGGTTTATCAGGGCTAGGTTTAAAACCGTTATGATAAATTCAAAATGGAAATATGCAG
This sequence comes from Mytilus galloprovincialis, assembly GCA_037788925.1. Taxonomy (NCBI): domain Eukaryota; kingdom Metazoa; phylum Mollusca; class Bivalvia; order Mytilida; family Mytilidae; genus Mytilus; species Mytilus galloprovincialis. Next base: position 56,212,898 of record CM075341.1, read on the forward strand.
CAGGACAGACAATTTTTGCAGATAAATAAATTATGGGTTGTAATGCTTGTTTGATTAACAGAAATCTGGACATGCATTACATGAATACAGATAAATTAATGAGCCCTTAGAATTGTGGAAAAGAAGGTGATTTTATTCATCACTAGTACACAAGATACGTTTATAAATATGTTTCTGTCAGTATCTTTTATGTTTTAAATTTTTTTTATGTTTATTCATGTTAAGAAGAAAAGGGGGGAAGTACTTCAATTGACACAAGATGCTAGTCTTTAAAATATGTATGTTTTGTACCAGGCTAGCATCTACTGGTACAAAACTACTATAACCTGTAAATCTGGGACCATTTTGGTCTTTAAGATTTGGTGATTACAGCCATAATTATCTTGAATGTATCATTGTGGTTCTGACTATAGTAGATACATTGTTCTCTGGTTCAAGGAAAAATTTGTCAATGATAAATTTCAAATATTTAATAAGTTCAACAAATGTAAGAGCCAAGCATATTCAACAAATTTAAGAGCCACGCATATTTGTTCTGTGATGTCCCGGTGAAAAACTTCTATCTCATGAAGTCGAGCAGACATCATCTGTTTCTGCTTTACAAAAGATAAAATTTGAGTCCTCTACAAGGTGTCTCAGAACGTTTCTTTCAAAGAATAGCTGAAAATTTGATTTTTGATTAACTCCATCTCCCTTAACCAATGCATTGCAGCATAGGGAGATGCTTTCCCCTGTCGGCCTCTTTGACATTACTTTTGGCAGACTTTTTCTATTCCATGTCATTTAAATGTTTGCTCCCAATACAGTGTAAGGCAAGCGCTTTAAAGATCGTGATTTGAAATAAGTAAAGCCAGGAACAAACTCGGCAGATACGATCAAATTCCGGCACAATTTCGATTTTTTTTAAATAAAAAAAAATAAATTTCTGAAACGCAAATAAAATTATTTGGGCGGCAAGTTTTTCAGTGGGTCGGGCGGCAATGCCAAACAAATGAAATTTTATTTTAGGCCTAACATATACCACTATAGTGTATTTCTTTGATAAGTGTAAAAAAACATATCATACGTCGTATGTTTGTGATCGCTATTAAGTTTAATCAAAATTGTCAAAAAGCTTGTTTTGTATCATATGGAGTAACGTGTATTTGTTGTTAATTTCTACATAAAAAAAGATCAGTTAGGTTTAAGTTAATACATCTGAAAACATTTTCATTTGGTATCATTACAAGAGGGTTTTCAGTTTTTGCATTTTCTATTTCCAAAGCATCTTTAATTTCAAATAGCCTTCACTAATGCCGTGTTTTTTTATTCTCTTTGTCTTAGTCGTTCGTTGTCTTATGGTAATTGTTTGCATTCTTGTTTTTTTTTTTGCTTATGTGCTTTGTATATATGCCTAAATGCCTGTTTGTTTTTTCTTTGACCTATTTGTTTGTTTTATAGTGATTCAGATTAAATTACAACATTGACTGTTGTACCCCTATTTTTGACATTATTAACTAGTATGCCTTTTATTTTTCGTTCACACATTATTGTCAATATAATGGAATATTATTCGACTGTCATACAAGTGAGAGGTTTAGCTAGCTATAAAACCAGGTTTAATCAACTATGTCCTACAGCAGGAAATGCCTGTACCAAGTCAGAATATGACAGTTCTTTTCCATTCGATAGTTGTGGTTGAGCTTTTAATTTTAAAAATCTATAAAGGACTTTCTATTTTTTTAATAGTGAACAAAAAGGTAAAACATGTAACACAGAGGAACAAGTGATCAGTATGCTGGAGTTTTTTATTGACAAAATATTTGTTGAATTTTGAGGTAAACTTTTCAACAAATTGTTGGAATTCCTATGGGAAACAACTGTGCGCCTCTCTTTGCTGACCTCTTCTTTTTTTCATATGAATCAGAGTTCCTTCAGACACTTACCAAAACAAGAAGATCAAAGAAGCCAGGTCATTTAATTTCACATTTAGATATATTGATCATGTTCTTTCCATTAACAATCCAAACTTTTCTGATTGGGTTCCATTAATATATCCCCAAAAACTAGAAATTAAAAAATAACAACAGACACGGCTTCCTCCGTCTAATTTTTAGACTTATACCTCGAATTTGACATATACGGTCATCTCAGTACCAGAATCTATGACACACGAGACGATTTTAATTGGATAATTATCAATTTCCCCCACCTAAGTAGCAATATACCAGCTTTATTTCCCAACGTATTCGGTATTCAAGAGCTTGCACCTCCTACTTGTAATACACGATGGTCTTGAAGTATAGATTCTGGATACGACGTTGTTTATCATCTTATTAACGTGTTATGGTATTCTTTTATTTGACTTGATGAATATTACCTTAAGTGTTTAGTTTGTTCTTTTGGTGGTATCCACTTGACGTAGTTCAGTACTTATACATCCCATCATTGTGTTTTTGTTTTATGATAATTTTGATATTCTTGTTTTTAATATCATATTTCCGACACCATCGACAAGAAGGCATGCATGTTAGTGTTTGTTATTTTTACATTAATACAATCTTCATCAACTGCGTACGTATCAATAATCATAAAAAAAACACACCAACATAACAAAAACAAAAAAAATAACAATTATATAAAATAACAATTTAATCCTGCAATGCTAAAATGAAATAATGATATATTGATAATTTAGAATTGATATTGTTTTCATTTTTCGTAAAAAAATAATTTTTTGGTTCTTTTATGTTTAATCCGATTGAAAAGTTATTCTTATGAACGAATAGATACATGAAATTGTTTTTTATTAGATGATTTCCTTGTATAGTTCCAAGTAAAGGCAAGTATATGCTGAAATCTAAAAAAAAAAACAATACTCTTCCAGGAGGTAAATAAATATGTAACTTAATATAATACAAAATATTACTGGTGTACATATGTTCCGTCTATAGCTAATTCAAACGCAATACATATATGAATGTATAGTTGTTGTTTCCAACTATACTTGATTGCAGTAGCAAATTCAGACATACAAGACGATATATTCACTGTAAGTAATCTTTTTTTTTTTACATCAGACAAGATATTGGTATACTTAGACTAACTGTTTTTGTTAGTGTTAATCTTTATTGAGATGACGTACTTAGCTTCGTATATCGTCACAATGAATATACAAACAATTTAAAAGTTTCACATAAGGCAATGTTAGCATACAGGGTGAAAAATCAAAAGTATGTTATAATAATTTCAGAAATAGACCGAGATTTTAAATAGTCCAAAAGTTATATAGAATTTATAAGAATCAACAAATAATTCATTCCGCTACGCGATTGAATAATTTTGACGTTTATGGTTCAACGTATTTTGTAATTCATAATAGAAATATATCATAATGACATATAATAGACAATGTCATACTGACGGGATCTTTTAAAGTACAGAGTCACGTTATAACAACCAAAGAAACACAAAATTCGCATATACAAAACACACCAGCAAAAAATTAAAGATAACACAAAGACATTTACGGGATGTCCAAGTACCGAGCCACGTTAAATGGATTTCACATGAATAAATAAATGAAGATGATCAATGAAAACATCACTAATATAAGGTTTTGTTAAACATGTTTAATGGTAATGACAATTGCTGCAACTACGTTCAGTTGAAAACAAACCCAAACAAAAACTAGGAGGGAGTTCCTATGTTCGCGATAATAATTAAAGTATGCACTACATGATTAGCTCATAGTGATTCTCTTGCAAAGAATTTAGCATTTGTATTATGCTTTCAATTGACTATTTTTTTTAATCTAATGATTGTTATTATGTACTTACCTTGTATTAATTGAAAGCTAGATAGAATCATAAATGGTAAAATATATTTCATATCTGTATTACTGCATCAATCTGAAAAAAATATGTGTCATTAATTTCAGTGACAAAAGTACGAATGTACGAATATCAAATGTTCTATTATGCTGTTTTTATGTACTGTACTAAATTAATTTTAGATAGTCGTTGTTATTCTGTGGTCAAAATGTCAAAATGTACCTTAATTTAATCTATGTGTGTATTTCAGTGTTTTGATTGTTCTTTCATTAAACATGTTTAATTGTCTTGTATTCCTGTCATATAATGATGTCAATAAAATGGTATATGTAACATTGTCATATAGTGCGAGGTTTTGCCTGACACAAAACCTGGTCCAATCCACATTATTGTTTTAAAATGTCCTGTACTAAGTAAGGAATATGACAGTTGTTATCTAATAGTTCGTTTCTATCCATAATGCAGTGTCGTTTTCTGTTGTTGCACTTCTGTGTTTCTATTGTTTTGTTGTTTTACTCGACCAGTTGATGTGTTTCCCTCAGTTTAAGATTGTAACCTGGGTTTGTTATCTTTCATTCGATTAATGAATTTAGAATAACGGTTTATTACTGTTGTTTCAATATATATCAAAATTAAATATATTTAAATTTTAGTGGACAAACAATGATGTCTTCTTGCCATCCGATTGATTTCATACTTATCATATGACTATAACTTCCTCAAGTTTTAGATGCAATTTTGAAAACTATACCAATAATGACAGATTGTTATGTCTATAATGTTCTTCATCTGGTTTTAACCATAAATTAGATAACCTAATGCCAAATGTTTCAAACTAAAATATGCACTGACCTTACTGTTTGCAATTACTGTTTGTAATAGCATACATTGTTCTAAATAAAAAGGATGTTCTTATCCCAAGGAGAAAACCCTAGCCATATTTGGCACAACCTTTTTGAACTTTTGATCCTCAGTGCTGTACAACTTTGTACTTGTTTTGACTTTCGAACTTTTATATCTGGGCGTCACTGGTAAGTCTTGTGTTGACGAGGCGCGCCTCTGGCGTAGTGAATTTTAAACCTGGTGCCTTTTGTTAGCTTTTATTCATGTGTTTCTTTGTCTAATGTGTTTTCCTATTTATTTGTATTGTTGTCCTATAATGTTATGTCGTCATTTTAATGTTATATTTAACATTGCCATTAAATCGGGAGGTTTGGCATGCCACTAAAACCAGGTTCAACCCACCATTTTTTTTCTTTAAAAGTGTCCTGTACCGATTCAGGAATATGGCCATTGTTATATTATAGGTCGTGTCTGCGTGTGTTACATTTTAACGTTGTGTTTCCGTTGTGTCGTTTGTTTTCTCTTATATTTGAGTGTGAATTCACATTACTGTAAGACGTGTCACGGTACTTTTCTATCCCAAATTCATGTATTTGGTTTTTATGTTATATTTGTTATTCTCATCAGATTTTGTCTAATGCTTAGTCCGTTTCTGTGTGTGTTTCACTTTAATGTTGTGTCGTTGTTCTCCTGTTATGTTTAATGCATTTCCCTCGGTTGTAGGTTGTTATCCGATTTTGTTTTTTGTCCATCGACTTACGAGTTTTGAACAGCGGTATACTACTTTTGCCTTTATTCTATGGATTTCAATTGTTACTTTAACCAAAATAAGAAATTGTAAGCAATTCAATAAGAACACAAATTAACTGTGTTATGAATATTGAAGAAATAAATCTGGCAAACACAACCAACGACACCAACTGAATTACAAAACTCCTGACTTGATACCTAAGATATGGAATGTCGCAAAGTTAATGTTTATCACGCTAAACTATATCCATAGCTGCAATAGTTTTCCTATATATCTTCGAATCATGGTCTGTCAAATTATCACCAGCATTTTTAGCAGAGTGTCCAATCATTATAATCATCTGATCATATTCAATAGTGTTAATGTTAATTTGACTTGATCATATCATTTGTACATTATTTGTTAATCAGGGTTGTATGGATCAACATAACATAATTTCTCACCTCAGATTTGTAGTTCTTGGGTCCGACGTCTTATTTTGTCATCAGCAGCCGTTGATTTTCCATAATGATAATGTTTACACACTGACACTCGTGATTATTGACGGCCATTTTGAAAGTTAATAACCAGGTAATTCATGTAATATCTATCCTTGTCCTGACGAGATAATCAAATTGTATTGTAAACACTACACATATTGATAACAGCAAGAATGATTACTGGTTAGTGTTAGATTAGTCATGAAATACGATTATATGAAAAGAATTCGACCTCATAATTCAACGTGTAATATATATTTATATATGGTGTGATGTTAAATAAAATAAAGAAAAGAAAATTATGAGTTTTGATTTAACCATTGTTGACTGTGAGGTGTAATTCATACGTTACAAAAAATGCCAAAATCCGAAATAACAATAAACAAGAATTATAAAGACATTGGTCATCCGAAGAAATGTATTATTAGTTAATAATTACTGGGATCAGTAGTACTAATCATATACCTTAATGTCTTTCGGTTAGTTTAAACATATTTTATTGTTCAACATGGCAAAAGGATCAGACACAAGTTTTACAACTTAGTAACGTCTTCTCCAAAACAAAAACAAAATATACACATCAACTATTTCATACTAACAAATAATTTAAAAATAAAGACATGAAAACAAAAGGAAACTTTTTGAAGCGAATCAATGGATTTTAATCGATTGCATCTTTTTACAGTATAAATACGACACAAACACACCGAATAGTTAGTAGAATTACCTATGCGCAAATTTTGTTCTTGTGGACATAACTTAAATAAGTGTGTGCGTTTTTTCTCATAATAAAGCTTGGGATCTTAATATAAGCCAGTCCATGCGAAAAGGTACAAAAAGTCCTTTTGGTAAACTTTACAGGACACGTTATCAAAGTTTGTTATAGTATTTTTGAAAAACGATTTTATCCGAAACAAAATTACATTAATGTAAACTTTCATAAGATTGTCAATTTTATCCCGAATTTGTCAACTAAAATATCTGAATTTTTGGTATTTGAGCAAGTGTAAAATCTTTTGTTCCCCGGACTAATGCTATACCGACCAGAAACTATAAAAACTTATGACAGTACAGAGACAAAAGTCAATAATTTCCGTCAGTTCTACAGGTTTAAAGAAAGTAAGACAACATTAAAACATGAGGGAAAATACAAAAACTATTACATCTTGTGTTTTGACTTTTTGCTGATTGGTATATGGTTGGTAAGGGGAGAATTTTAGTTGCTAGGGATAATTATATGTCAATATTTGCATTAAATTACAACGATGGATATGAAGTATTATAAGTATTTCGATATTTCATTGCTTTTTGGTAATTTCGATTTGTTTGTTTTTTTGTGATTTTGAAAATGATTATGGATGATATCGGTAAAAGTACCAAGCAAATCCCTATGTATAGTAAAAGAGTGATTTTTTAAAAAATCAACATATGTTAGATGTGTTTTTTGCAAACTAGATGTTTTGATAGATGCCGAATCCATTTGAAACATCAAATCGTTGCTTAAATATATGGACTATGGATTTTTTGCTGATTAGTGTATGGTTGCTAAAGGGGGAATTTTAGTTGCTAGGGATAATTATATGTCAATGTTTGCATTAAATTATAACGTTGGATATGAAGTATTATAACTATTTCGATATTTCATTGCTTTTTGGTAATTTCAATTTTTTTGTTTTTTTTGTGATTTTGAAAATGATATGAGCCAGTCCATGCGAAAAGGTACAAAAAGTCCGTTTGGTAAACTTTACAGGACACGTTTTCAAAGTTTGTTATAGTATTTTTGAAAAACGATTTTATCCGAAAAATGTAGATATTCATAAGATTGTCAAGTCTATCCCGAATTTGTCAACTAAAACAGAGAAAGACGTAGAAATATCTGCATTTTTGGTATTTTAACAAGTGTAAAATCATTTGTTCCCCGGACTAATGCTATACCGACCAGAAACTATAAAAATTTATGACACTACAGAAACAAAAGTCTAAAGTCAATAATTTCCGTCAGTTCTACAGGTTTAAAGAAAGTAACATAAGTTAAGTTAAGTTAAGTTAAAAGTTATTTAATATTATATAAATCAACCTGAGTTGCACGGGATTCGAACCGTTGCCCGGTTTGATTGCATTGCTATCCGCATCGGAAGCGAGAGCCTTATCCCCACTGCTACCGGGGTTAACATTATCAATTGGCAAATCAAGCCATTTAAACTGTACTTTGAAAATGATTGAAATATATGAAATAATTCACTAAAAAGCTTGATAAAACTAAAGGGGGGATCTCAACACTCGCAGGTGCGTGTAGCTCACAGCTTGATGATATGAGGGAAAGTAAATGTGTTTTATAAATCACAGGCCTGACTCAGCAACTAATTTAACAACAACTTGTGACTGTTAAATGTCCATATCTCTCAAGTGAAGATAATCATGTTAAACGATACAACTCACGGCCGTCACTCGGCTAACCGAGAGATTGGTCGGTTAATCTATATTGAGTATGCGGCTATATGAGTGATTGGTATGTTAATCGGGTTGGTTATATGTCTGTTAAGAGTAAAACGCTTAATTTAATGTTAAACTCTATTAAATATACAAATTTTTGACATTTTATAAGAACCAAATCAAAAAAAGAAAAGTGTCTGACAAAATGATATCTATCATAGAACATTTTGCACTTGTATAATCATTTCTTAGTCTGCGCAGTTTTCAGTAAAACTAAAAGGCGTCGCGCAAGTATGTAGTATTTATGCTTATATGCATTGCAATTTTTTTAATAAAAGGCGAAACAAACAAATCTAGATATCATTTAAAGGACAACAAATAGTACTGTGGTTCTAAAAAATAAATTGACATTAGTAAATAATTCATAATTGTAAAATAACGTGAATAATACCACGTTTTAATGAAAATTATGGGAATAAAGTCTGTTAATGGGTTGGACAATTGAAATTGTGTCAGTTAAGAGTTATTTATTTACGACAATAATTTTGCTACCTTTATATTTTCCCCTTGAAAAAATTAAGAATGAGATGTTCCTTAGTAAACAAAAATGAAAATACGGTGCCACAGTATCATAGAAAGAGCATTTTTATTTTGACTTTCTTTCCATTTTATTGAAGGGTGTGTCACTTCAATATAGCGTGATGTGGATCGGCCTCTGGAATATGAATGAATTTTTTTATTGACGTTTTCAATCAGCCTTAATTTTTGTGTCTGTTCGAAGTAGCACGTTCTCAATTCCGACTGAGTGTCTTTCTAACACCACACTGGGTACATATAACGTGTTCTCGTTCTCATATGAACATGATATTTGTCACTGGACGTTAAACCCTAATTCGTCAGCATCATCCAATTGGTTCTTTTCTTCTATAACTAAATCATATGTTGTTTACAAATCATTCTAAAGAAGTAAACGGAAAGGAGCGAATGCAGCTACATTTGGAATTCATATTCTATAGGGCAAAAACGCGAAAACGCGACATCGCGAAGTGGAAAAGGCGAAAACGCGAAATCACGAAAAGGCGAAATCGCGAAGTCGAAATCGCGATAACGCAAAGTCGAAAACATCGGTTTCGCGTTTTCGCGTTTTTGACTGCGCAATTTCGCGTTTTCGCAATATATAATACAAAAGGCGAAAACGCTGAAGCGCAAACACGCTAAATGGCATTAACCTGCCACCATAGTTGTCCGCATGTAAACTTCTAGAATTTGTCAACAATATAAGTACATCGCAATCTGTTACTGTTTCAAAAGCCATCGGTGTTTCATGTGTGTATTCTTAAACAAGTATTATTTTTCTCTCGTTTTTAGCAATGTATCACTCTCTACTGTCCCGATCTATTATTCTATGTTCTGCGTTTCCATCCAGATTCTCGTGTATAACATGAGGGTCCGGATAGGGGGGTATTGTTTATTTCTGTATTCTTTCAATTGTCATGTCATTTTTTTTTTTCTACATTTTAATTATCTTACTCATTATTCTTTCTTTATTTTTCATATTTTGTCATCCCAATATATTTTACTAACTGATGTTTAGTTACATTACGACGTTTATCTCTGATGTATATACTGGTTACCAATGTAGATGACAAATTTGTGTCATTCATGACAATTAAACAGAATCAACATGATATATGCGAACATTCTTGAATGAAATAAATATTACTTAGTTAATATTACACTTTTTGAAACCATTTTTATCAATTTTCCATTCCATGTGTTGTTTCCGTATATGTTATGTTTCATTGCTCATGTGTTGTTTTCGTATATTTTATCCGCTCGTCTTGAGCCTACCCATTTGATCCGATAACACCCTATATATAACAGACCGGGTTTTATACATCCGACCAATTAACAGACCAGGTTTTAAATAAATATTGATTTATGTCACCAAAATACAGATTTTCGTGTAGATTTTTCACACAAGGATATCAATATGGTTAACAAACATAATGCCTTTCTTTTTTCGATGTTCAAACTATTGAATGCAAGTAAATTTAACCAATGTGTCATTTTATGTTAGTAAAATGTGTGCAAATTTATTGATGAGTAACCCGCCTTTTCGTTTTATAGATCGTACATCGAAGCTAGAAAAATAATAATAACACCACTGAATTCAAACATTGAATTGTTTTGTTAGACATGAATACTTTTTATGATTAAAATATATTTAGAAAGTTATACAATGAAACATGCTGAACTTTCAATGATTTTCTCGATAACACCTGATTAACAGACTTTAGCCAACCCGATTAACAGCCCAACCGCCGATATAGCCGCATACTTAATATAGATTAACAGACCAATCTCTCGGTTAGCCGAGTGTCGGCCGTCACAACTGCCCACAACACATATTATGAAGTAGAAGTAAGCAACTATAGGTAACAGCTGCGTCCTGAGCGCACGATTCGCTCGTGGCGTTTTCAAAAAATTAAGTTAAGTAACTTCTCAATGTGATATCAGAAATTTATGAAAGACTAAAGGGAGGTTATCTTAATTGATATCAATCAGTCACCAAAGTTTTACACTGCCCAATTCACTGTAAGGATAACTGGAAAAAATGCACCCCCTTTTTATGAATAAAATACCATACCTCAGAGACAAAAAATCGAAAATTTGTAAATTTCGAAAGGGATCTTTCGTCAATAGATATAAACCATTCACCAACATTTTATAAAATAGTTTTCAAAGGTACTAAGATTGTAATTTAAAACGTCAGAAGTATGGTCTCCTTGACCTTTTTCTTATGGTTGTAACAGAAATTTATTAATGCTAAAGAGAGTTTGAAGGTATTGATGCCTTTGTGTGCCTATTAGCATGTATTTGCATAATTGATAAAACCAGACAGATGATCTTTATGATAATTATACCCTCCTGAATAAATGTGTGTTTTCTATTTATATTACTCGATTTATTTCACTTTACTGGGCGGAGTTTAATTGGTTTGCTCATCATAGACTAGTCCATCTTAAGAAGGTTCGCTAGTTAGTTTTAAAATTACAAGCTTTTCATAATACAAGTGTATATTGATATGGGAATAATAAAGGAACAAAAACTAAAAAAAAATATAGGTCAATGTGCTTGTTTTAGAGATATTAGCCATTGAAGTTTTGTAGGGAAAATGTTCTCTCTTGACTTTTCATAGCTTTATCACTGACAAGTAAAATATATCAACAACTTTAAACAAATAACTACCATTTTATAAGACTTTATCAGATGGCCTAAAATTATAGATGTAACAGATTTATAAAAAGAAAAATTGGGGTCAATGGGCTAAATTTTTTTAAAGAATTCAAATGGATAAAACTAGAGGATTCCGAAAATTTGACAAATAAATCCAAACCATGATAAGCGACCATCCATAAGACAGGAGTTTTATGATACACGTATAAATGAAGTGTCCGGTAAAAACATGTAATCACTAAGTGTAGGCATGTTTTCCAAATAAATAATGAGAAACAGCCGTTGATTTTATTGTAAAGCAAAGTTGAAAAACATGTCAAATTTGTCACAGTTGGGAATTTGTGAATTTGAAAGTAAAGCCATGACGACATCAGTTTCAAAATATGCATATGTCATTATTTTATAACGTTTTAAAAGACCTTTTTTCTCTTCATTATATTCCGAATGATTTCAGAGGGGTTGAGCACATGACATGTTAATGTTTTAAATTTAAACTATTGCATCCCTTATGGTGTAATACCACCATTGATTTCCGCTTATTAGTCCTTGTTAAATTTAAACTTGTAACAAAAATGTGCAGAAGTTGTCTTTGTTTAAAAAAAAAAGAAATCCTCGGTATGAGTAAAGTTTTATCCTGTCCATTATTATAGAAAACAATTAACATACCATTTCATTGCATAAAAGAAAATAAACATCACTGGAAGTTAACCAATCAAATGTCTCCCCTTATCTAACCTGTGTATCAGGTTAAGGAATCATGTAACCTCAAGTTTACAAAATATTCTATAGAAACCTAAAATAAAACACAAATAGTGATTTGAAACACCCAAGACATATGTTTATGAAACATAAATGTGTTACTGCAATAAAATGTAGGATTAATTACCTATAACTGTCAAATTCAAGGGAATATTTTTTACGACCTATTTTTGTATACAACCGGATGTGACGTACCATGATTTGGTGGTATTACACCTTATCGTACACTTTTGTGTATATCTGTTTGGTAACGCTGAATGGTGATTATAAATCAGTAACACTGATATAACGACAATAATTCTTATCACAAACTACTTCGAATAGACTGTCCTTATGCAAATTGCAGCTTAAGACCCATCGATCATTTGAATTAACATTAGTTATACCGAGGATTGAAATTCAAAACTGTTATATTCAAACAAATTTACCTGCGACAAAAAAAAAACATACACATATATTTACCAATTTAGTATTGTTTGAGATTCTGCAGGTAACATATCGTTTAGTTCGACTAATATCTTAAAATATAAATATATGTATGAATAATTATTTTATAATTGAAAATCATGTTCATATTACTAAGTAATTAGGAAGTAACCATTAAACATTAAGGGTATAGGGTCGTTATTCCTTTTTGTTTGAGTCAGAATTTTTTTCCCGGCAAAACGCGATCAATTTTGACACTAGAACGTACACTTTTTAGGAAAGAAAACCCCATCCCCGCCTTTCTTCTGGTTTTGAAGTTAGCTGGCCATTCCCTAAACGAATTTGTATTTACAAATACGAAAATAAATATATATCAAGCACCCAGTTACAGGTTTAGGGCATTGTAAAATCGAAACGCACACAAATAAGTAAATCATGCGTATGGACAATCAAGAAAAACATTAAATAGAATAAACAAAAATAACACGTAAAGCGTATTAAAAAAAACAGAAGATTTTTAGGCGAATTGTACGTAATATAAATACTCAACAGAATTTTTTTTTTAATTTTGCATGTGGATTCTGTTTGTAAAAATACATCAGAATATAAAATAAAAAAGGAGGTTACCGTTTTCCTTTTTTTTAGATGCAAACTGTTGCAGCATGATACGCCAGAATTACAAAGGATATATAGGGAAAATCATGAAAAACGGCAGATATCTTTACTTTATCATGTTCAGTTTTATCATGAATATCTTTCATATAGTCATTTTATAAAATTTACTGTTTGCAAAAGTGTAAATTATTCTAAATAATAAGGATGTTCTTATCCCAAGCAGAAAACCCTAGCCGTATTTTGAACAACTTTTTTGAACTTTGATCCGTAGTGCTGTACAACTTTGTACTTATTTTTGCTTTCGAACTGTGTATCTGTAGTAGGTCTGGTTTGGACGAAACGCACTTTAGGCGTATTAAATTTTAAACCTGGTGTATTTTGTTAGCTATTACATTGTATTATTCGTGTGTTTCTTTGTCTAAAAAGTTTTTAATTGTATTGTAGTCCTGTAAAGTTATGTTGTCATTTTATTGTTATATTTAACATTGTCATTAAAGCGGGAGGTTTGGAATGCCTAAAAACCAGGTTCAACCCACCATTTGTTTTTTTTCAAAAATGTCCCGTACCAAGTCAGGAATATGGCCATATTGTTATATTATAGTTCGTTTCTGTGTGTGTTACATTTTAACGGTGTGTTTCTTTTTGTTTGTTTTCTCTAATATTTTAGTGTGAATTCACATTACTATAAGACGTGTCACGTTACTTTTCTATTTATGTATTTGGTTTTATTGTTATATTTGTTATTCTCATCGGATTTTGTCTAATGCGAAGTTCGTTTCTGTGTGTGTTACATTATAATGTTGTGTCGTTGTTCTCCTCTTATATTTAATACTTTTCCCTCAGTTTTAGTTTGTTACCCCGATTTTGTTTTTTATTCCATCGATTTATGAGTTTTGAACAACGGTATACTACTGCTGCTTTTTTCATGGTTTAAAACATCAGTATACAATTTTGCTTTGAAATTTCTATTAGGAATTTAACATTGTTTCACAAAAAATTATAGTTATATGTATTTTTTTTTCTTATGATGATAATGCAGTTTTTTCATGCCCTCCTAAATTTTATCATTTATCCACCCATGTGGTAGGCATGCTTAACTCGCTTTCTTTCATTCACTCTCATTCTCGCAATCACTCTCTCGCTCTCTCACTGTTTCACTCACTCTAAAAATCACCCTCTCTCTCATTCTCGCACTTCACTCTTATTTTCGCAAAAAATCTCTCATTCTCGCACACAAATTCTCATTCACCCACTCACTCTTTCTTTCACCCACTCACTATTTCATTCACTGACACGCATCCCCTCATTCACTCACTCTTTCATTCATTCACTCACTCTTTCATTCACCCACTCACTCTTTCATTCACTCACACGTACCCCCTCATTCACTCACACGCACCCCTCATTCACTCACTCTTTCATTCACTCACACGCACCCCTTGATTCACCCCCTCTCTCATTCACCCTTCGCCCCTTCTCTTATTCATCATTCACCCTTTACCCCTTCTCTCGTTTCTCATTCAACCTTCACCCACTCACTCACTCTGTCATTCACCCATCCATTCCTTTGACATCATTCTGGACAGAGTTGCAGTGTGTGTCTGGCTGAGGCAATGCTTATGTTCTACTCCAATGTGAGTTAACACAGTAAATCCAGGAGAACACCACTGTCCACCAGTATGTGGGAAAGGTAGGCATCCTCACCTTCAGTTATACTTCATTAGGGGAGGTGCAAATTCAAGAAGGTGTCGTGAAACACTATATTTCAAACAATATTTTGTATGCTTTGGTATATCTACAATTGATTTCTTGCAGTTTAATTTTCCTGAAGAAACTTCGTGTCATGTTGCTATCATCTGCATGATGATTGTTTAGCGTCTGTTTACTTTTATAACTTGATTTACTAAACATATTTTAAATGATGTGTAATTGAGAAAATTATAAATAGCCATATTCAAGGGAAGTAAGTACATTTTGTTAATGTGAATTACTATGTACCAGTCAACAAAAGAAAAGATACGCAAGTTTGAACTCCAATTTATCATTAAATATAATAAATATGAAAAACTGATACATTATCCAATGAAATGCATATGATTTACAGAATCGGAGCAAATTGGAAAATTAGAAAATACTGAGTTACATGTATTGAACACAGGGGGCAAATTTATTTAGCGGGAAAAGATGACGATTTCAAAAATGAGTATTCAGTTTTCAAATATTTCCAAATGTATTCAAAATTTGAGGTTCATATATCGATTTTTGGGGTACTTTTGGTAAAAATTACGATTCTTAAAATTACAAAAATTAAAATAAAAAATGTTCGCGTTTTGCTTCAAATCAATGGTTTTGATACGAAAATAACATTCTTTAAGACCAATTTGGCAGTTATTTACCTTGGTACATTTTGTACTATATATCAAGTTTCATTATTAACAAATGTCAGGGGGAAAGTCCATATGTCATTCTTTAAACTACTTAATTTTTCAACCAAGATCATAAATTGGCACTTCAGCGAAAACAAGCATACATATGCAATTTGTGAATTGCTTGATTTATTTGATTTTTTTTCCTTACCAGCAAAAACTTTTCAAACCTCAAAACATTTAGAGGCAGATTTCCCTTACTAGATTATATTTCGCATTGTCTTTGTTTACATTAATGATGCTTCGGATTTACATGTATAATATCATAAAAACATAAATAGATGTTTATGTCACTCGTAAAAGAGTTAAGAGAGACATCATGCTATAAAAAGGTAACAGGTCAAAACGAAAGAGAATTTCATTTAAAACAGCCCATATTTGACAAATTGTTTTCAATACGTCTTTGTCTTCGAAGTACATTATGCAAGTACAAAGGTATATGTATTCAGTTATCAAATTTTATTACAACAATGTACATGATGTATTTATCATGTTAAACATTTTGTCAACAAGACAACCAAAACAGAAATGTACCCATCTATATGTGAAATTATGATAGATAGAAGCGATATGGTGCAATTTGTGAAATATGTTGTATGAAATATGTTTTATTTTCTATTTTTATTATATTTCTAAACCTACCAAATGAAAATGCAGATCTATACTACATTTAGTGTATGTAATTATTGTAAGGTGTACATGTCTAGCTGTCCGGTGTCATCTGACCTTGACCTCATTTTCATGGTTCAGTGGTAAAATTAAGTTTGGGAGTTCTAGTCTTTTTTCTAATACTATATGCAATAGGTCAATTTTATTTGGTGTATGGAAATATGTTATGATTTATATGTCAGTTGCGAAGGTTTTAACTAACCTTGACCTAGTTTTTACAGTTCATCGGTCAGTGTTAAGTTTTTGTGTTTAGGTCCTTTTGTTCTTAAAATATAAGTAATAGGTCAATTACATGTGTTGTATGGAAGAATTATTAGATGTGCATGTATGCCTGGAATGATTCATCCGGCCTTGACCTCATTTGCATAGTTCATTGCTCAATTTTAAGTTTTTTTGGTTAACGTTAAGTTAATGTGACAGTTGTAATACAGCTTTATATTTAGGACTATCAACATAATATCAATGATAAGTAAAGAAGGCGAGACATTTCAGCGCGTGCACTCTTGTTTAATATTGGTATGCATATAATTTATATTTGTAAATAATAGTAAAGTCTAAATATTGCATTTCAAATTTCATTTCTAAAATATTATTATCTTCAGAATAAGCAACTCCTCGTCTCTTATACTAATCCATTTATTACGTATTTGTAATACATTTACTTTAATAAGAAGGTCCAATTTGTTAGATGGCATGACGAATCAAGAATTCAACTTTATAAATATTTGCAAATATTTACAAATATTTTATCATATTCCATCCAAAATAAAAGGCTGATTTTTCAAGTTTTAAAAAATCAAGCTGTTGCAATACTTTTTTCAATGTTGACTTCTTTTGACTTGAGTTGTTTTTGTGTGTATTGCCGTATGTTTGTTTATTCTACATTGTTTATATAAAAAGGAGAAGGAATACGAAATTTTGCGGCTGTCCCGAGTCAGGAGCCTCTGTTCTTTGTGCTTTTCTACAAATGTTAGTTTATTGAGGAAAGTGTGACGTTCATATTCACTAAACTAATACCTTTTTTTTTACAAACGAAAGTAAATTTTCTGCAGCAGTCCCTAAAGTGTTGTTGTTATAAGACATAATACCTTTTTTGTTTAGGGGCTAGATGGAGCCCGTCTCCTCTTACATCCACTTTTGGTGGTTAGTTGTTTCATTGCCAATCATATTACATTTCCTTTATCTATAGACACAATTTGATGCTCTTACCTTGTAACAATCTATACACATTGAAAAAAGTATTGCAACAGCTTGATTTTTTAAAACTTGAATAATCAGCCTTTTATTTGGGATGGAATATGATAAAATATTTGTAAAATAATATTGAAACGTAGTTAATGATAACATTGGCATTAAAACGAACAACAAACACGGTGGGTAAGGTTGTCCTGCGAGAGAATGTTCTGTGCTGGTGATTCGGTCCTGTCGGGTGCTGGTGGGTCCTGATTCTGTGCTGGTGGGTTTGTTTACATTGTATCAACCGTTGTGTTGCTTATTTTTTATCTGATGCGTCATAAGTACCATGTAAAGCATATTACAACAATATTTTATTGCAAAAATTCGCTAAACGAAATTGTCCTGACGCCGTGCTGGTGATTAGAAAAACGGTCCTGGTTCTGTGCTCCTATGTCATGGTTCTGTGCCTTTATATTTTAGTCAAAAGTGGCCAATATTCGAGATAATTTATGCTTAACTGTAATTGATTTTAAAATAAGCTGTTATCTGTTTTTTTTTAAATGACATTATTGTGAATCTGTTTACTGTTATTATGAAAAAAATAACCCGATAATACTTTATGAGTTTATTGTTTTCTCATTTAAAATGATTTAAAAAGTTGTTAACAGTTATCAATAATT
The DNA here is from genome assembly GCA_037788925.1 of Mytilus galloprovincialis. Taxonomy (NCBI): domain Eukaryota; kingdom Metazoa; phylum Mollusca; class Bivalvia; order Mytilida; family Mytilidae; genus Mytilus; species Mytilus galloprovincialis. The sequence continues at coordinate 56,231,207 of CM075341.1, forward strand.
TAATGATCTAAAATTAAAAAAAAAACAAACATACAAGACTTGCAAAGCCAAGAGAAATGCTTCTATAATACTAAAATAAAGATCGAGGCCCAATTTGTCAGCCGTCATGGGGTAAAAACGACAAATCAAAGAATTCAACTTTATATGTAGCTAATATAGGACAATGGTGTAGATTAAAAATTACACCATTCCAGACCATTTTGTTTTCTACATAATTAATATTGCCAATAATTAACAAGTTCCGGATCGAATCCGCTACCGATACCAATAGTATATTCACCTGTTACCTATTACCTTATCTGTACGTTCCGCATTTGACAGGCGCACCACCAAACGGTGTATTTAGGATTTTGCTATATACACGGGTCATAATCACAGGGTTGACACTACTAAATCCAATCACTGTCAAATTGTTCCCTTTTGTAGTATTTTAATCAGTAAGACTTTCTAAGATAACAATACGAATACTAAAAATCTGGACTTAAAATAAGGCGTAGAGGTACAGTTTTCAATTTGTTAGCGGGCGTGATGTAAAACAGTGAATCAAAGAATTCAACTCTATTTACAACTAATATAGGACAATGCTGTTGATTAACTTGAAATACTCCATTCCAGGACCTTTTGTTTTCCAAATAATTAATATTACCAATAATTGATAAGTTCCAGGTCGACGGGTTCAAACAGAAAGATTTGAAAGCAGAGAAAACTGTGTACCTTATAATCGGCATGACTTTATCAGATGACAATACCAATACTAAATAAGGCTTACGCAGTTATATACTTTAATTCAGTCACGGACCCGCGATATCACGGGTGTGTTCTAGTGGAGATTTAACATGATTTCAAGAGTGGAAGGGAGTTTCCCGAAAGATTTAAAAGTTGAACTTTAAAAGAAAAATGTATCTTATATATCGACTCCTAGAGTCGATATTAAGAATTGAACGATGGACAGTCAGTGCGTGAATTTTTCTTGCTACCTGATTGAAAGATATTACGAGACGTGAATAATCAAAGTTTATTGATTGGTTAGGACAATCCAAACCTAGTAAATGTCCTTCAATCCCGTAGATTTGTCCTCTCTATTTTAGCAATTAGATTTTGCCTGGTCATTAATCATGCATATTCATGATATTGGTACATAGGTAACTTTTATCTATAAATAGTCAAATCTTCTGGAGTTTCGTAAACAACAACGTTAAACGATATATACTACTTCATAACGTGTGACCTACAAATGCTTTTATAAAGTCTGATTTATGCATAGATATGAAATAACTGTTGTGAGCACAGATTCACTGCACACTTTTAAAGTTCTGCTATATCAAACATTAAAATGTGAACTTAATATTTCGAAATTTTATGATCGGGTACGATTGAGATTTTTATCTAAGAGAACTTGCATTGGTTTATCTACCGGTATTAGTTGAAAATGCGGCTTTGAACTAGCTTTCAGTAGCTGCGAGTATACATGCGTTGTTCAATAATTTGTATCTTAATGTTAATATTTATGTGATAAATTGTTGTGTTGTTACACCACTGTACTAATAAAGGAGGAAAGGAGGAGGGCTTGGTTGGATGGAATTGCGAGGGGTGTGTGGGACGCATATTTAACTGAAATAAACCAGTCAAACCTTAATGTCAATATTAGAACCCCTCTTATAAATATCGCTTTACTTCAGCACCTTTTAAAACTGTTTAAGTTAACATATTATGTAGAGAAGCAACAACTCAAGAGCATTTAATACCTTATTATTTGAAAACGCTAATAAAACAGCCAAATGGATGCACAAAAGTAAAAATAGGAGTCACAAATTATAAGAAAATTCTGTCTCAAAAACATATAAACTTATGATCTACCTTAATTGACTAGGATTGCCAGTTTTGCTATCTCCGTCTTCCTTCACCAATAAAAACTGGCTGCCACAAAAAGTGGCGCGTAAAAGTGGCATTTAAACACCAAAAAGCAAATCTAATGTATTCTTTATGCTTGTTGTCTATTATACTCTATTCTTTTAAACTACCATTTTTGGTCGATTTTTCTCTTTTCTTTATATGTTTTCCCTTTATACACTATTCTGTAAACCACTATCTTACAAATTTCATTAAAAGTGTAGAATATTTCTTTACAAAATATTAAGAGGAAAGTATTGTTGAACTGCGCTCGTCATTACAGATAACGTTGCATATACATTAGAAGGTGTGGTATAGTTAACATGTGTAAAACAATTCAAACGAGAAAAATAAAGGCCTAACTTATGTACGAAATAATGAATGAAAAACAATACCAATCAGTTTAACAGTTATTTGTTAGATAACATGTCAATATTGTCATCTGTATATTGTTGAAGACTGTGTTCTGCCCCTGACAGTCCTTTGTGTATTTGTTGTCGTTTAGTAGCTGTCTCATCGATGTTACTACACATCTTATGTTATTGGTAAAGAATCTAGTGCTACATTGTACATTGTGGCTGTGTAAAATTTGTTGTTTTGTATTCATATAGTAATAGTACTATTGCAGTAGTTAACAGTTATATAAACTGAAAGCTACATGTATGTGTAGAGAACAGTAGTATAAGGCATTGAAGGTGGAAGTACACTAAGATCTAAGTTCCTAAAATGCCGACTAGTCGATTCTGCGTTTATAACTATAACTTGAAAATCTTATAAATAAAAGAAAAAAAAAAAGAACAATTAACAAATTAAAAATAAATGTCAAGATATGTTAATAAACATGATATAATTAAGAAGATGTGATATGAGTCTTAATGAGACAACTCCCCATGCAAGTCACAATGTTTAAAAGTAAACATTTATGTGTGAAAGTACGGCCTCAACATGGACCGTTAGCTCACACCGAACAGCACGTGATATAAATGGCGCCAAAATGGATGAATAATTCTTTATTTAGCACTTATATTCGCAAATGTAGTGTACTCAATGATCTTCAACTTTGTGCTGTATTTGACCTTTTTGACTTTAAAAACAAATGTTATTGTCACTGATGATTATAGAAAAAAAAGATGACTGTGGAGTGATTACCAATGAGACGACTCTTTACAAGAGACCAAATGACACAGAAATTAACAACTATAGGTCAACGGTACGGCCTTCAACAATGAGTTAATCCCATACCTCATAGTCAACAATTACAAGATCCTCACATGAGAAAGGCACATATATATATATAATGTGTGTGTGGGGAGTGGGGGAGGGGGGTAAGCATGTACAAGGGATCCCCTTACACCTGGAAAGTGGTTCAAAAGAACAACATAAGAACGAATTATAACAATCCGTTGAAAAAGGCTTAACTCATCAGATGGATACATGTACAAGAAGTACTTATCTAAGAGTACTTGCAGTTACTGGCAGCTAACAACTAATAACAAAAAATCATCTACTACACGAAACCCGCGTCTGGCGTAGAAAACTGAAATCCTGATACATTATTACTTTATTGTAAATCATTCTAAATCAAACATAGATTTGTATGAACAGTCTCGAAACTCTTCAACATATTGGGCATCAAATTGTTCATTTTGTGCTACTGTGAAGTGGTTTTTCCAGTCTCCTACTATTCCTGAAACATAGTGATAATGAACGTGTTTTCATAAAATATAACTTTGATTAATGAACATGCACATTAGTAAGAGGATTTTTTTATAGGATAAAATCGCCATTCTTTTTAGTGTAGTATATCTGAAGAAAGTCTTAAGATACCTTGCATCTATTCAGAATACATTAACAGTCAAATATTATTTTGTTTGTTACCGATTAATTCTGGGTCGTCGTTTCGGTCGGCGTTTAATTCTTGTTGTTCTGATCCGATGGATTGGAAAGAAAAAACCTTCTATAAGCATTGTACGTTTAATTCTAAAAAAATGTAATTTTTAATGTTACACGTATTCTGATTGGCTGGATTTTTTTCGTTTCGTCTATTAGCTCATAGCTTGATTGACTTTTGGTTGCTTAACGTCCAGTGACTTCAAGTGTTTCTCCAACTAATAGACATAATTTTGTCACATGTCCGTGACGTCATCAACACTTTGCCAGGATGATATCGTTAAATATAGAATTTAGAATTTAATGAATAGAACTGACTGTCATAACATAACCTAAACAATGTGGCTTTGTGGGTTATTCAGTTTGCACCAACTTCTTAATGCTATTTCTTCATAGCCAGAACAAATATTACATGTACAATCATGACTTCAATGTAAGATTACAGGATAAATCATATATTAATCGTACATTGTAGAAACATAGGAATTTCGTATATTCTCGCTATGAAACAAGAAAAACGCTCGGCAAATCTCGCGTTTTGATTATTAATTGCTTACAACTAAATTCTACATATTTTTCAGTGAACGAACACTGCTTATCTAGCACATGAAACTGCAGTTTATAATTATTGTGAAGTTCGTTTGATATAATCATTAGAAATCCCAGAGGAATGGCTTAGAGATGTTTAATTAACAGTGGAAAGTATTACATACATATCAGGATACCTTTTTAATGTGATATCAAAATAGATAGCTTTATATTGAACGCAATGTATTAATTCACGTAAATCTAAAAAGATCTGCTTATCTGCTCAAATCAAAAGATATTATCCTTTTCGTTTGTAGTTTGTTGGCTTTAAGTTGCGAAAGTGTTTAGTTTTCCATGTAATGCTTTGTAGTTTTTCGTTTTGTCGTTAATTGTGCTTTGTCATTGTGATGTTGATTTGTCTTTTCGTCCATTTTCTTAATTTTTAATTCTTTTTCATCCTTTATGATGTAAGCCTTCTCTGATTTTTTAACTTAAATATTGATAGGAATAGACATAACACTAGAATTACATGTACTCTTATTTTTTCTATATTTGCATGTCTAGCACAAACACAACTGAAATGAGTTTTTATTAATGAAAATGTTTAATGTTACAAAAGAATATTTAAATTCGTGTTATATTGACTTCATGATTTTGGGTGCATAACATAACGGGAGATGTTACTTTTAAAAGAAATGTCAGCCACGATATTAAATTTAATGCACAAAAATACCTTCAAGTTGCTTGTAAGATTGAATACTGAATTTCCAAATATTTTTCATTTATTAAACGATGATAATAAAAATACAGATTATTTAGAATTGGAGCAAAACAGTCTATTACATACTCCGAAACAGTGGCAATGTACATGTAGTCTTTTCTCCGAACCTCTGTCTTATGTAAATTTAGCGAAGAAACATCGTTGCTGTTTCAAAGTTGGCATGCGCCAATCAAAGAATACGTATCTGGCATATTTTTGACAAATATATTTAAGTTTCCTTTAAGATAAAAAGGAGTATTAAAGTTACCTTTTCTATATATGAATGTCGTTCCGTCCCTAGCTTTTGAAAAATCAATCTTATGTTCTTTCATGTTCTCAAATGATGTTGCTTTTGCAATGTCTTCTATAAGTTTATCTGTGCATTGTACTTCTAGGAAGTCGGCTAGCTTCCCAATCTCTGTTTTGGGGTCCTTTATTATCCATTAAAAAAATAGATAACCATTAAAGTGAGAAACACAACCCATTACAAGCTCACATGCACATATATTTTTTATAAGTGCACTTCAAAATGACTCCATGTATGTATATGGCATTGGATATATATCATTGTGTGCAATTACTTAGCCACATATCAGTTTATGCATAAAAAATAAAACATGACAAACAGGATGTTATTTAATTTTTTTTTAGAATTCATATCCAGCTCAAAGAGTTCTAAATTCATAACAATATCCTGTAAACATAAAAAGAGCCGTCTTATTACGCGTACCTCATTTTGAAAATCTTGTTACATGTATATCAATGAATTGTAATAATGAAAAACAAAGTTAAAATTTTATCAGAGCGAGAGATAATGTATAAGAATATATTGTTTTCACTACTGTCATCTGAAAAAATGAACAGCAAACAATCGTGCTTTCATAAAAAAAAACAATTTGAACTGAGTGAGATACATATTCATTTGTCGACGTCTTGTATGTGATTAAGCATATGAAACCAAGAATACAAATTAAGGTTATATTTGGTTGGAGATTAATTTATATTGATTAAGCTGGGGTCACACATTCACGATTTTTACTGCCGTCCTTGACAGGACCATTCCCGATTAAAATTTGTCAAAAGTCTGATCAAGATCCTGTGAATCGTGGATGGAAATTCGATTTGTATCTTTCGCCAGGTAAAATTCGACCGAGTCTGTCACGACTGCGTCCCGATTCTACCGAATGTAATCCGACAGAGATCAGATAGTGACAAGACAGTGAACCGACGCTTACGGGAGTTATCCGTTCGAAAACTGTCGGCATAATCGGGATGATCAGGTACTGTCGGAACGTAATCCTATCACGGTCCGCTCTATCGCATTGCAAACGGCTTTGTCTGGTCTCAGTCGTATTGTATTCTGTTATTGTCGGGACTTCTCCAGATCATTCCCGTTCCACAGGACACCGTCCCGAATACACAGAACATTGTTAGGAATTCGATCCGATACAGCAGAATCTGTCACGACATAGGCACGATTGTAATTTGACTAGACAAAATCGGCTGAGTTTCCCCGAATGTTACGGGACGCACCTAACTGTCGGGGTGCTTTGCCGAACTATTCGGACCCTTCCCGACCAGTAGGAATCTGTTACGAACTAAAACGACTGCATTCAGACAATAATAGGACATTCCAGATAATTGAGGATACTAATCCGACTTTTTCACTTTTCGTGTCGTATCGCTGTCTGATCTCAAACGGGAGCAATAATCGGCAATGTGTGAACCCCGCATTAGAAAATATACAATTACAAACCTTTTTCATTTCCTCATAAGAGCAAGTGAATATCATGCCAGGATAGTCTTTCTCTGCTTGTTCAATTCCCTTTTCATAAGTGTACCATGATCCATAGGCACCTACAAATATGCAATTGTATAAGTCAATCAAAATGCACTTATTATGCACAGTATCCACCTACACATAATTTTTTATAGTAGAAAATGCCTGCCAATTCGCAGTTCATTTGTGCAAGTAATGAAACAAAGAGTTTTGAAATTTCGCGAGTGGTACAAAATGTACGTCGGCTGCATGAACATGCACACAAGCGACATCAGGAACCTCCTGCCTTTTTGTTAGTCTTGTATTTTTTTTTATTTTTTGTTAATTAATTTCGCGAAATTTCGTCTGTCAGTGACTTCCATTTTTGCTGAACTAATATATAGTGTTGTTAAGGGGTCACATGAAGACTAATTCGTGGTCTTGGGTTGTTTTCCGCTCTTTGGTTTGGTTGTTCTCTATTTTACACCTTCTCCGTTTCCATGTCCAATAATATGTTTGTTTATTAGTTTTTTATATCACTACATTGTATCTGTCCCCATGGCAGCCACTTCTTTGGGGGGAGGGGGGAATCAACCACTGTCTACATATATTTCGATCATTGTACTACAATAATTGCTAACACATTCGCAAATACAATTTTTATTCTTTTAATTAATGTATCAATAACTTACATTTTGCCGACATCCACAAGTCGAAAAACTCATTCCAAGTTTCAAAGAAGCTAAGAAATATATTGTCTTTCCTCGAATGGTGATAATACGATGCGCATGTGTCTTTCGGGTTTCTAATCATGTGTATTATCTTGCCCCTATGTTCGATGTGTCCCTGCGGAAGATATCGGAACTGACAATGAGTGTTGAGTAGTCTAGGCGATGGAAGGTCATCCGTGACAGAAAAGTCGGAAATGGTTTCCAGCATCGTCGTAGCTTTGTTTATATTATCGAGTTCTGCTGTTTTTCTAATTAACATACTGGTGATTTCGTTTATCCAATGTGTTCCTGGGGAAATGGATATTAAAATCGTTAAAGACATGCATGTATACAAAACTGGACAACATACAAAAGTGGGAAACATATCTGAAAAATTTCAAATAATAATTTCACAAACAATACAAAATGCACACAATGCGCGTCGAGTTCGAATATAATACATAAACATTAACTCATATTACTCGAGCTAATCATTCGTGTTTGTTTAATGTTACAGATAAATACCTGACTTTGCGTACGTGCATATCATAATATCTGAAACTCTTGACTGGAAATTAGTGATATCTTTCAAAGCTTGTTCGGCTCCTTTCTCTCTGAATGGAAGAAAAGATGGATAACAAACTCCATCATGCTCCGGTAAGGGAACAGGTTCTAAACTCTCTCTAATTTTCTTTATTTTTTCCAAATCCGATGCCATAGTTTGAGTAATATAATTCTGCAATAAAAATTAATTTCAGTATAAATTTCTAATGGTTGACTCTTTGAATAATATTCATTGTATATTTGCAGAGCCCGGGGAGTTAACTGTTGAGCCTATAACGAAATAACAATAATTTATATTGTACGCGGTGTCAGGCTAGTTTGTGTTCAATTAGTACCTATATTGTGCCTTCTGCCTATACTTGCAAAAAATAAAATGCAAATGATACCAAAGGGACATTCAAACAAAAGAGTATTAATAAAATGACAAAGCCATGACTAAGAAAGAAACAGACAAACAGCAGTACAATACACAACATTGAGCAACTATAATCCCGCACAAAACAGGGGGGGAATCAGGTGGTAATGCAGGGGAAAGCAGATCCTTCTCCACATGTGAAAATTGGTGTCACAATTCGTGAAACCTTGAACAATAGCATACCAGAAAGTTATAATGGTGCCATATATTGGAACAGAGAAAAAAGGGAAAATTCACACGAAGAAACCTACATTTACGTACAGGATGGGTACCACTTGTGAACCATGATCTGCTTATTTTCCGGAGCACATGAGATCCCCCTCTTTTTCTTTTTTTTTATGATGCTCTTGTTGCCTAAAATTGAGTTTTATATATGTTGTGTTTGTACTTTGGTTTTTGTTGTTGGTTTTTGTTTTTGACCTGGCGTAATCAGTTTGTTTTCGACTCATTAGCATGATTAGTTTAAATGTCCCTGTTAGTGGAGACAAACGTCGAGTGTGTCCTTAGTGATTATAAAATTGAAATTGTTCATGATACTTAGGTGTAGTTTTTACTATTCGTAATAGATATATTTTTAGAATACGGAAAAGCAGATATCAGTAAAACGTTATCTTATTGATAACATTGTAAATACAAATATTGCTGTCTTTGATAGATGGATATTATCAGCATTTAAGATCACAGTGTGAAGTCTTTGTCATATTGTGGCAGCCACAACTTTTGTAATTGGTCTACTGTTTCCTCATAAAAATACCATTAAAGAAATATGTCATAAAAATATTTACAGAGGCGAAATGAATACTTACATATGTACATGCATACTTCATTTTTAGCCAAGGCTCCACGTTGAACGCCGTACACATACAGTATCTTACTAACTTCAATTGGAATACGATATCTCATATAGTATACAAAATGGCGAAGTACATACTAACTTAATAAGATATTTTATAAAATTAATTAGCTACATGAATCTAGAAATTAAGTAAATATGAAAAGGGCTTGTCATGTGACTTCATTGATCATGATGTTTGCATAACAAACTCATTTAAGAAAAGCAATGACATTTTGATACATGTAAGTACCTAAAATTAATTAGCTACATGTATTTAGAAATTAAGTAAATATGAAAAGGGCTTGTAATGTGACTTCATTGATCATGACGTTAGCATAACAAACTCATTTAAGAAAAGCAATGACATTTTGATACATGTAAGTACCTGAAAGAGGGGGTGCAAGATACCAGAGGTACATTTAAACTAATAGATAAAAAATAAACTGAAAACGCCATGGCTAAAGAAAATAAAAGACAAACAGACAAATAATAGTACACACGACACAAAATAAAAAAATAGACACGAACCCAACAAAAAACTAGGGGTGATCTCAGGTGCTTCGAAAGGGTAATCAGATCCTGCTCCACATGTGACACCCGTCCTGTTGCTCATGTTATTACAAACCCGTAAATAACCTAATTCGGCAGGTCACATTCGTGAAAAGGGAAACGGATCGTAGTTACGACAGGAACACGTATCCGATATCATCTGTAAAACGGATATTCCATGACAGTCAACCAACTCGTGATTGCGTCCGTAAGATTTAAGGAGACAGGATGTATATACAAACCTCAACTCGTGTCCAGACTCAGCCAACAATGTCACTATAAAAAGCAACTTTAAAGTTATTTATATACAACTAAAGGGGTTGCTATAAAATGTTACGTTCTAGATGTCGACATGCTTTCTTATCGCTATGATACAGGTCAAGTTATCAAATGGTAGGTTATGTAAGGTGAATATGTGTAACTAATCTGCACTATATCTTAGTATGAATGAAACGGTCAATGACCAAAACAGCGATACAATAGTATGATATATACTTATCAGAACAATAGTTCTCAATATTAACGCAACAACCCAAGTTTCTATTGTCGAATGACAAAAACATATGATAATATACATGTATCCAATTTTCGAACCTTAATTTGATGAGTCACATTGTTATGAAAAATTAGTAATTTATTTTAAGATTACTTGTGTAATATTTTATCACTCTTGACATAACATAGTTTGTGTAAAGCAACGTTCTTAAACTTACCTAGCAGTTTTCGTTATTGATCAACGTTCTTAGACTTACCTAGTAGTTTTTGTGTAAAGCAACGTTCTTAGACTTACCTAGTAGTTTTTGTGTAAAGCAACATTCTTAGACTTACCTAGTAGGTTTTGTGTAAAGCAACGTTCTTAGACTTACCTAGTAGTTTTTGTGTAAAGCAACATTCTTAGACTTACCTAGTAGTTTTTGTGTAAAGCAACATTCTTAGACTTACCTAGTAGTTTTCGTTATTGATCAACGTTCTTAGACTTACCTAGTAGTTTTTGTGTAAAGCAACGTTCTTAGACTTACCTAGTAGTTTTTGTGTAAAGCAACATTCTTAGACTTACCTAGTAGGTTTTGTGTAAAGCAACGTTCTTAGACTTACCTAGTAGTTTTTGTGTAAAGCAACGTTCTTAGACTTACCTAGTAGTTTTTGTGTAAAGCAACATTCTTAGACTTACCTAGTAGGTTTTGTGTAAAGCAACGTTGTAAGACTTACCTAGTAGGTTTTTATTTTTATTGATTTGATGTCAGTACATTTGTATTTAATCCAAGCTGATTAAATGTCGGAGGTTATAATTATGTCTTATTAACATGCAACTCTCGTTTTATAAATCAAATCAACAGATTTTATATGTTACAAATGTATGTCAGTGTTATCTCACACACGTACATGTAGTAATGTCAGCGGTATGATTCGGGTTGATACCGTTTAGAGGACGACGATTTGATATTCGAGGGGGGCGGGGGTGGCAGGAGGATTTGTTTTGGATCGGTTATTTATTTTTGAAGTTGAGGGGACAGATTAATTATTTTCTGCACTTTTTCATTGAAACAAGGGACTGGTTATTTATTTTAAGAACTATATTTAAAATATTTGAAAACATACATTTTTTTGATTCACTAAATTAATACATGTTAAATGTATAGTAAAGGCATTATGTACCATTTAATCAGAATTAATCATTATCCGCTGCAGAAATGAAACTTCTGAATTCCCAATATGCCATGTAAACGTTACATGTATTGCACACATACATGGTATCATCTTTTGGCTGTAACTGGCATTTTTTAAAAGTATTGCCAAACATTTTTATGCCGAGTGGAGCGAGGATAGAAAAAAATAGTTAAGCAGGGATTCGGAGCCTCTAAAGGCTCTGAGAAGCTATAGAACAAATAATGCAAAATCATGCTTTCAGGACGTCTCTCTTGCAAGTACTGTTTTATAATTTTTTGACAATATCTTGGTCTCAAAACAAAATGCATATAAGGGAATTGTAGTTAGCATGAATATTGCATTTACATAATATGTTAAAAACTGTAAGCTTTGTTATATTTGTACTGTTTGTTCTTCGTGAGGGCCTCAAGGTAGATTAGCGAAAGCTAATTGAGTCACCCTCTTTAAATAAAGTCATTACTTACTTAGTACTTAACTAACTAAAAAGGAATAAATAAGAAACCTGACCACGAAAAAAAACCCAGGGATATGTCCGAGAACAGAACTTTCTACTTGCAACACACTCGCCATTGTTTTTGAGACAAACTTTTGGTTATAATTTTCTACATGCCTCAATGTAGTTACGGCCCTGTAATTAAATTGAGAAAGTTGTTACAGAGACCAGTAATGAAACCTATTTTCAGACATTTAAATAATATCTATTCTTTAAGTAAAATAATTAGGAAGTGTTTACCGAATTTTTTTTTGAAAAAGATGGATTTTATGAAGAATCTGGTCCCATCTCATACTTTTGAATAGCAATTATAAAACGGTTTGAAAGACCTGCCGAATTATTTATTTCAATAATTTGGACGTCAGATTATTTATTTTCAAATTACCACAGAACAAACCATTTATTTTTGTGATGTTCTAGGCTGATCTATCTATTTTCAAAATCATCCTGTCCCCCCCCCCCCCCCCCCCCCACCCCCACCCGGAATATCAAATGGTTGTCCCCTTATACCTGGTATTTACATTAAACGTTCTGATATTTAACCTTAACAAGCTCTCTTTACAGTGTTATCTCATACAAGTAGTGATGTCATTGGTATGATTCGGGTTTATACCTGGTATTTCACCCGATGCAACCCGTGTCATCCTCTTCAATAGATCTTATGTTAGTGGAGTTACGTTGTTCAATAGACCATATGGTATACCATGTTAACACATGTTATGGGGTTATTCTATGGAAATAGAGTAACACCGTATTATAACCATGCTAGTATACGGTATGGGGTTATCCTATTCAAGTAAGATTACACAGTAATGATACAAATTTAACATATAGTATGGAGTTGTACTATTCAATAAGGGTAACACAGAAATTATACAATGTTAGCACATAGGATAAACTGAGTATGGGGTTATCTTATTCAAGTAAAAAACACAGATATTTTGGTATGACACAGAGGCTGAACATTGGCCAATCATTGTATTTCTTGTATAATCATAACCCCAAAACTTTCAAGCCACATGCAAACAGAGGGTGTAGAGGTCATTGTTACATTAATTGACCAAACTTTTGCATCTTGTCATGATACGACTAACGGTGCATCATGTAAAATAAAGATTCAAGTAAGTTGAGAATTAAATGCATACTTTAATTTGTAAACAATTATACATATTACCTACTACGAAGTTTTTTTTCCAATAATTCCTATTCCTCGTCCCGTCCCTTTTTGATTTGACTTAAAGCACGTTTTATTGTAGAATATTAAACGAGCCTGTTGCTCTAACACTGATTAACTTGACTGTTTAACCAAAACCCACCTGCAGATCTGTGAATCTAATTGAACGTGTCATGAAAAATTGAGTTATATTTGCTAAACATAAATATTTGTCAAACGTTTATATTGATTAACGACGTCGTTTTTAACTGCAAAACGCGCAACCTCTCGGTCAGCCCATAGCTGAGGCCGATAGCAAAATGTACAGTGGCAGTGGTACTGTCCGGAATTGTTTCATACGTTTGGACCGGAAGTTGTGAAATTTATTTTCCGTTTAGTCAATTTCACTTTCACTTTCACTTTGACTGGTAAATTCTGGCCTAGAAAGTGGGACAATTTATAACAGGAGACAGAAACCTGCTTTCATCAGGTTGATTAATAGAGAAATGTTATATCTATCTACTCCAAAATATTAAAATGAAATACATATGTCTTACTGCAAGTGCAAAAACTTCCCCCTCAAAAGTTGAAGGCAAAACAACATGAAAAAATACATTTGTTTATCAGGGATAATATGAGAATGGTGCTACATTAAATGCAAGCTTACCAAGACATAGTTTATTTATTGATAACACCACACTCAGAGATCCAGAAGCCCACATTATATTGCAGAACGTTTATCTGTTTTTTGCACAAAACTTGCAGAATTATGTTGCATGAATCGCTGCCACTAAAACTTAATTTTAATATAATAAGGGTTCAGCTGGTATAGAATAACTAACTGTAGACCATGCAACTAGTCCTATAATGCAAGGCTGTGGTTATGTAACAGTGGTTTGATTCTGCCAGTGTACTTTATTTGGAGGATTTATGGTGTATTTGAATCCTGCATAGTTGATTGATGTAAACAATAAAGTTTTCGTCCAAGGAATGTTCACGCTAGTGTTTTGAAACCAGGGATGATTACACTAGTGATTTTATACTGTAATGATTGCTCTAGTTAAGGATGCCTCTGTAATTGAAACTTTCTGTAAGAACAATAAAATTGAGAATGGAAATGGGGAATGTGTCAAAGAGGCAACAACCCAACCATAAAACAGACAACAGCAGAAGGTCACCAATAGGTCTTCAATCACAATGCATCGAAAAACTCCCTCACCCGGAGGCGTCCTTCAGCTGGCCCCTAAACAAATATATATACTAGTTCAGTGATAATGGATGTCATACTAAACTCCAAATTATGCACAAGACACTAAAATTAAAAATCATACAAGACTAACAAAAGCCAGAGGCTCCTGACTTGTGACAGGTACCTATAGCCAAGTAGAAAAGTAAATGCATAACAATACCCACAGTAAAAATCAGTTCAAGAGAAGTCCGAGTCCAATGTCAAAAGAGGTAACATAAGAAAATAAACAAAATGACAATACATGTACTGCATAAATAACAACAGACTACTAGCAGTTACTGACATGCCAGCTCCAGACCTCAATTAAACTGAATGAAAGATTATGTCTTCATCATATGAATATCAGGCACAATCCCTCCCATTAGGGGTTTAGTATTATACCATCATGAAATATATGAGAACATAACCCGTGTCATGTCAGAACTGATTTTTAAATGAATGTGTTTAATTCTGATGCAAAGACCCTATAAGTGAATCAATATTAAAGCCAAAATATGCAATTTTTAATGACCTGACAACAGTATCGTAACTATATCCCTTCTTAATAAGTCTGTTTAAAGGTTTTGTTAGCTTCTGCACAAATCTGCTCTAAACATTAGGTTTATATCAAGTTTAATGTCCTGATCATAGATACAAGTATTTTGAGTTATAAAATATCTTCCTCACCATCATCAATATTATTTGCTAGATTGTAAACTGGTTCCTTGAAAATCATTCTAATTTTAACCCATTAATATATGTAAACAATAAACTGGTATTATATCAACTGAACAATGCTATAAAAATCGATTCTTTCACACTATTTACATCCAATATTAAACAGTTATACCCGGAATGAATGCTCAGTGGAATGAAAGTACAGTATTTCAAATCAAATTTTTTTTGTAAAACTTCTCAGTACAGTATCAAGATCTACAACTAATTCTAATATAATCTGCTGCTTTTGCTTTGTAAACAACACCGTGATAAAATTCTCAATATATCTGTACTTAGCACAGACACAGAGATGTACATAATAATGGCTGTTACAACATACCTCCCACGTAAATCCACATGTATTGTAACCTTAGTAACTTTGCAAACTCTTTGCTGATTTTATTGTTTTAAAAATGGCAATTAAAAAAGACAAAAGAACTTTTATTCTTTTTCAGATGCATAATAAAAAAATAAATGCCCAAGAGTTCAGAGAAATCAACAATATCGAAATAAAATTAAATTCGCGAAAGTCTATTAATATTTTTGGCGAATTCAAGTCATTTCAAAACATGACATCATACAAATGAAAACGCTAGAGTTGAAGGTGTTCCGTTACGTGAACAATAGAAATTTGTATGATAAATGGATTTCTGATGTATTTATATGTTTTATTTTCTATTTTAATGCATTATACTAATATTTACAGATTTCAGCAAGTCAACATGGCGGCTCTTTGGTTACGAAATGTCAATTTTGAATTTGACAGTCGCTTACGAGAAACACATGTAAATTAAAGATGGCAAATGTTGGGATTGAGAAGTAAAAGAATTAAACAGGTTTTATTCGAGCAGTTATTCACGAAATAATCCATGCAAGCAACAGATTTATTAGAATGTTTGAGCTTGATCTAACAAGGAATAAAAAAGAACAGCCAAACACACAAAATACCAACCCTCACTTCAATTTTTTAATGACCGTATTTATCCTATTAGAATCAAAATAATTTATGGCAGCCATAGATTGTTGGAAATTTACAAATGGCCTGAAATTCATAAATTTAATTCCTCGCTAACGCTCAGGATAAAATTTGAATATCTCAACCCAGGCCATGTGTAAATTTCCAACAATCTTTGGCTTCCATGAACTATTTCTTAACTAATACCACAACAAACTACGATAACATAGGAATCATGATACATGTTGGTCTGTCTGTTTTGAGATCGTCTTGCAAGTTTTTCCCTCTAATACCTTGAAATGATGAGGGGACACAAAGTTCTACCCGTGTCCGGCTGTATGTCTACATCCTTTTGCACATCCGTACTGCCCAAAGTTTACAAATGGATCATAACTATGCTGTGTAACAAAAGTATTTTGTGGTAATAAGCATAAAAAATGGAAATAAATGCTGAATTTTTGCTTCCTTTCTCAAACATAAGTTAGTCTCAAACAAATGTAATAAAACTTATACACAATACTGATCTGACACCGCAAATCAACATGCACATTTGGGTAGGGTCAATTTTACTCTTCTTCAGTTATGTCCCTTTATAACTTTATATGATATGCATAGGGTGCATCATCTATGTCCCATTGACATATTCCCTATTTATTTGAGTCATAATTTATAAAAGGGAGATAATTGAAGACTTATTGTAGTATCTTTTTAAGCAAAACTCTCAATGTGAATGGTTTTAATGAAACTTGATACATTGCATGTAAAACAAATAGAACATATATTGAAATTTGTTTATTTATTGTAGAATGAAAAGAATCTGCTTTACTAAAAATCCACCAAAGATTAGATAGTTTTTGCCCGAAACAGACCACACACTAGACTGGAAGATTCAACATCCACATGATCCAGCAAAAAAAGGAAAGTGGCATTGATTCAGTTTCAATGCACACTCTTACTTTTCCCTTACAAGGTGATATGAGATGTTAATGATACTTTTAAGCAAAAATTGAATATAAGTATGTTTGAGACAGGTCACAGGTATTGTTGCTTCAATAATTTTTGTTTTTACTGAATCACCAGTAAGTTAACATGGGAAACTTATCTTTTACATTTTCAAAACATACTCAGATACTTGTATACAGGTGCTGATGTACTAATGCAATTTCAATCTATAGAATTACTGGTCCATATGTACCATATTTACAGTTTTTTGCATGATTTGAATGTGAATAGCTATATCAATAATTGTATTATTTTCTGCTGACATAAGAGGAAGATGTTTAGATGATTAAGGATATTAACTTATTATGGAAGACATTTTTATTTTATTGTACTGATTAAAAGGGTTAATAGTTCAATAATATTATGACAGTATACAGATTCCCAATTTACCTTTAAACTTAATGTGCATGACCTCCAGCATTTTGTCCAGCCTATTCTATTAGTTTTACATGCATCTTCATGTCAAGACTTATTATTTTGAGAAGGACAAGCAGAACAGTTTTTTCAATGAAATTAATTTAAAAAAAATGAATAATGTGTTACTATTTAGTTAGTAACTAGAGTTTAGTATTACAATATTATTTAAAAAAAAAATTGTCCTTCACATGGAATAACTAATAATGGTATAGACAAAATAATATTCTTGACAGTGTTTTGTAGAGCAAGTTTAATGTAGGGTTTTCTACATACCCTAGTTAAATTATGTATTTGTTTTCACTTATAGTTAACTTATGGGATAACTAAAGTCTCCATTTTAACTTTCTTTTTATAGGGATATATGTACCAAAAAGAGTTGGTCTATGTGCTCAAAGAAAAGACAACAATTGTGATCAAGCTTTTTTTTAGTCCTATTTCTGATGTTGAGAAGAAAGGTATGCTTTTCTCTTGTATGACTAACGTAATGTTCATTGCTACTTTGACAAACTTTCAATCATGCTTATTGTGAAGTGCATAAATTTCTTACTTAAGAGAACAATTAATGATATGATCTGTAGCAAAACTTTAAAGGATAACATAGTCTAATCTTAAAGGGAGGAATGATACTTTATAAAAAAAAAAAGATGTGGTTTGGTTATCAATGAGACAACTCTCAATCCACAACCAAATGTACCGTAGTCAACAATTTCTAAAAGTATTGCAATATTGACCTCATATAAATGCAAATTCTCTGAGAAAAACTTATTTTTAAGGATTTGGTATTGTAAGGAATTTAATGTGATTCTTTAAAATCAGTATTTGTTTTTATTGATATATATGTTCAAAATGTTTAGGAAGGAGTGCAATGTGTATATTATATTAATGTGAAATTTAGCGTATATTTTGTTGTTGTAAGAAATCTCATATTATGAGATTTGTCTTGTATAAGCCCCAAAACACTTAGGCCAATGACTTTTTGCACAGTTGTTGTGCCTATTATATTTTTTTGACATTTGTCTCCTTATTTTTTTGGTAAACTAAATCTTAAAAAATGTAAAGGCTCAATTAATTAACCCTGTCTATCCCACTGTCTGTTTTTCTCTATAAGAGAACATTGTTTTTTCCGGATTTCTCCTCCTACAGTTTTTGAGATACAGCTTAGTAGGATATATAGTAGGATGTTTCTTCACATAATAAGAGTATGGATGTCCACAGGATTTTATTTGTTTTCAAGGCTCTATAAGCACACACAAAAATCAAAGGATCAGGGCTTTATTGCACTTTTTCTTAACTATTATCAGTATTAAAGCCTTAAACACAGAGCCAAAAAAAAAAATCACTGCAAGTATAAGATAGCCCTAAGCATTGGTTTGAGCAGAATTTTTAGCCAAAAAATTCAGATAGACTTTATATAAACATGTACCACCACCAAATTGGGCCAGAAAAAAAACATACTTGAAAGTAGAAAGTATTTAAAACAGAATAGGCATAACTAAGATGTAAATATCAAAATATATAGAATATAGTTTGGTAATTGAGTTTTATTTGAAAGGTGTATATAGTACTGGCGATCCTTGTAGAACACATTGAAATGTATAAATGAATTCTAAAATTGAAACCACATATTGCATGTTTCTGAAAAGGGTCTGGTTTGGTGTATCTAAAGTTTGGGTAGCCAGCACAGTCTGATGTGTAAATGACCTTCTGTATAAGATATCTTTTTAACTATATAAGATTATCTTGTATGGCATGTGATACGGATTTCGTCATGTTTTGTACTCTTTATCATATATTTAAACAGGAGAGTGAATATCAACTGCTTTCTGACCCCTAGCACCTGAGATTTACTTCTGTTTTGAAAGCGTTAAAGAGAAATGCTTAATTATTTATTGGAAGCACCTGTGTTACCTTACAGTTTGAGTCATGTTGTTCATAGAATTATTTTGTTTATTTTTATTTTTTGTGTGTTTTGTATGGTATTTCATTGAGATCTTTTTTATAGTTGCATTTCGTGTGCCAGAATATGAACGCTTGATGTCTGTGACATAACATGCCAAACAATGATGCAATTCAATAAATGGCTTCATGCCCTAATGACCGTTTTATTTTGTCTGAATCACTACTGTCACAAAGGTGAAATCCGAGTAGGAGTGTGATAAAGGGTACTCATCAAAGTTGAGCAATACAGATTAAACAGCAGGCTATTTATCAAATAGAATGAAATTCAAAACAGTGTGGCTGTGGCCATTGATTGACACATTAAATTCATCCATTGACTGGGACAATTTACGTGAACGTTCGTCTGCAACAACCACTGTTCACGACGTACCTACGATAGACATTTAAACTGTGGGGTCCCCAAAGGTTTCTTAACGACTTTAATTATAAAATAATTCGAAAAATTAATCAGGAATAACCTTGATGTTTTGATTTATATAATTGATATAAATCGAAACATCCTGTTATTTCTGATTATTTTTTCGAATTACTTTATTAAGGTGTTGAGAACCTTTGGTGATCCCATAGTTTAAGTGTCTTTAAAAAGTACATAGTGAGCAGTGGTCGTTACATACAAATGTTCACCTAAATTGTCCCAGTCAATGGATGAATTTAATGTGTCAATCAATGGCCACAGCCACACTGTTTTGAATTTCATTCTATATAAAACTACTGTTTTTAATATTACATATATGATACAAATATATATCTATATGTTTATTGTTTCAGGATGTAATGAAGTAACAATAGTGAAGGTTTTAGCAAGCAGGTACTGAAAGAACTTCAAAAGGTTAATCCTACAGCTGTCTGGTGATGTTGAAAGAAATCCAGGACCTACAATGGTATCTATCACCCAAAAAAAATGCTATGTTTTAGACTGAAGTATATTTAGGATTAGTTGCTCTGAAAAAACAAGCACTTTAATTTAACAACTTCATCAAAATCCATTTAGTTAAGGCATATTGGATAATGTTTCAATTCATCTTTGACATAATTTTCATTGAAATTTTATGTTTTATTAACCAATAGAAAACTGGTTAGTACTCTGTTCAAGTAAGGCAGACTGGACATGCTGCCATGAACAGTTTCCATGGGATAACTTATGAAACATTTAATCAACTCAGAAATGACACAAAACTGTCTTCTCACAGTTATTGTTATAGACCTGGTTACATGACATATTATGGTATACCGTTGTCTGTCCATCCATCGTCAACATGTCAGACATTAACTCAAAAAGGCTTAAACCAATTTGCCTAAAACTTTGGTGAATCGTTTATATTTATTGAGGTGAGATCCTTTATTTTTATAAATTTTAGATTTTAAGTTTCTGAGTTATAGGGTTTTATTAATTAAAAATAGGGAAATTTTCCAGTTTTCTGACAATCATTTAAAAAGACTTTTCACCAACTTGCAAGAAATTTTGGTGAATTGTTTATATCTTTTGACATAAACTCCCTTTCAATTTTTATAAATTTTAAATTTTTTGTGTTTCCCATTTACAGGGTTTTAATCATTAAACAAGTGGGAATTTTCCAGTTTTCAAACAATAGCTCAAAAATACTTTCAGCAGCTCTTATTGAACTTTGGTGAATTGTTTATATCTATTGATGTAAGGTCCCTTTAGAATTATATAAATTTTAGATTTTATAGTCAGAGTTATGGGGTTTTATTCATTACAAAAGGGGGAATTTTCCAGTTATTGGACAATAACTCAAAAATACTTTCAGCAATTCCATAGGCGGATCCAGGGGGCCCTGGGGGGACCCGGGGACCCCTTTCGTGGTAAAAATTTGGTTGATTATATATGGAATCACTGATGCATGACTGGAGTGGGCCCCCCTTAGGAAAAGTTCTGGATCCGCCACTGAATTCTCATGAACTTTGGTGAAATTTCGCTACTTGTAGCATTTTATTCTTCTGAATCCAAAATTTTAAAAAATACTGAAATAATTCTGAAATAATTGTTTCTCTGTACTGTATGCTAATTCTATTGAAGATAATTGTTTAAAGTGACTCCTGACATGATATAATCTTGTACTTATTATAAACCCCACAAAGTTTTTGGAGTGAATATATGAATTACTCTGTCTGTCTGTCTGTTTCATATGTCTTGTAAACTTAACTCCTCCGTAATGTATGTACCAATAAGATGAAACTTTACAGAGTCTAAATTATTTCAAGGGAGATAATTGAATTTACTTAGTTTAACATTGCAATAAGTGGCAACAGGTCTCGTAAGTGCAACTCAAATACTCACCTAGTTCCATTATTTGCATTGATTGATTTTGAAACTTAACACTGTTGCCGTACACAACCTAAGACTTGAGTATGTAGGAAATAGTCCAGATTCAATACTTTTCAAGGGAGATAATTGAACCTAATTAGTTTAATATTGCAATAAGTGGCAACAGGACCTGTAAGTGCAACTATGTTTAATTACCTTGATGGATATTGATGTAAATTTACACAGTAGACTGACACCACCAGAGAATGTATATGAAGGAAATAATCCTGGTCTGAAATATTTTAAGGGGGAAATGGATCTTAATTGTTTAATGTTGCAATATGTTGCAACAGTGTTTAGTAAGATAAGTGGATGTTCTCCTTATCTGCTTTATCAATATTGTTGAAATTTTATATCAAGTGCAGTACACCGCCTGGGAATGTGCATGAAGGAAAATCATATTTGTCTGAAATATTTCAGAAGATGAATTGGAATGGGGTGGGGTATCCTTTAGTGGGTTGACTCCTAGTTTTATGCAATACACTCAGAATGGCAAATACTATCCATGCTGTTCTGTGTTCACTCTTGTTTCAAACTAGGATCACAAAAGTCCTTGTTATATTCTTTACATATATTACGAAGTTAGATCTCCACAAAAGTACAGGTGAATCAGGAGTCTTAACATATCTATGTTTTAGTAACTAGAATACAAGTTTTTATTGTTGCGATACTCACCCAGTTGCATTACATTTAAATTTAATCAGAGAATTACTTTTTATAAGAACATTTGAAACATCAAATAAAAATAGGGGGCCTCTGCCTTCTGTTCTAAAAATAAATACAAAACTCAAAGTGTCCTATCAAATCAATGTAATTATCTGCCCTTGATTTTAAAAGAATATATTTTTTAAAATTTAAATACACTTTATCACACTTAATTTTTTGATAGCTTGATCCAACTTCCAAGCTTAAGATGTTCCAGTCATATAATATTGCATTATACTTTGTAAAATTTTAAACCAAAAAAGAGATTTTTTGCAACATGCCTAAAACCAGAACTAAGACATCATTCCAACTTGACTTAATATATCTTTGGAAAAGTCAGTTATCTGGAATGTGATCTGAACAGTTCAACTTTTTTTTTCATTTTATAATGTATGTTTATTTCAATAATTGAACCAGTTTTTGTGAATTTTACATGAAAAAAAATTGTATTTTAGGTTTATCAAGACTTCTTAGTGCTTGCCATACAAGTGTCAAAGAATGAAGGGCAAGAATGGCTTTAAAGAACAGAGAAGACTTGTTTTATTGCACTTAGTTTTGAGCTTATGTTTGATATTTTACCACTACGATAGAGTTATGTAAATTTATGTAATGTATTGTTCTAATATACCGATCTGTTTTGTAATTGCTCCTTTTTAGATATGTTGTAATTGGTTTTTTTTTATACCTTTTCCTACGTGAGTACTATTGACAACTATTGATGGTTTTTAGTAAGGTTACTTTGTTTTGTTTTTTTATTTCTTAGGATTAAGATGTCATTCTTGAATACCTTGTAGGTATGACCTGTGTTTTTATTATTTCTTGATATGTGTAGTATTAATCCACCCCAATTATATTTAGTTATGAAAAAAATATATGCCATAAGGACAGTCCACTATGAATGCCTCTCTGAAAAGATTAGAGAGTCTTGGCATAAATAAATATAAATTTCTAAAATATAAACAAATTATTAAGACTCCATACAAAAAAAAAGTTTGTGTCACAACAGTGATTTTTTTTTTGTATAATAAAGGTTAGTTCTAAATCCTATTATTTTTATTGGGATTGTCTTCATTGCATAGAGGATGTGTTTATCATATAATTTAATATACCTCAAAACGTGATTTTTAAATGTCATAAATACATGTACAGAAAAACATACATAAGTTCTACATATTTAAAAGAAAACAGATATATAATATAAAATTCATCACAATCACTGAAAACAGATATATTTGGATGAGACATTGCTGATACATGTATAAACCTTTGATATAAATTTCATAAATGTGGAAACTAAATGAGGTTGGAAGTTCAGATTAAATAAATGTTTCGTTTTAAGAATACCTGATTTCTACTTAAAGATACAAAACATGCGACATTGACAATGAAACAAGGGACATTTATTCACTCACAGTTTCTCACATATCAAAGTTTACAACAACAAAAAAACATCACAACAAAATAGTTAGAATATATACAATAAATGATGTTTAAAAAAATAGTCAACAGGTTACAATTGATTAAAAACTTAAAGTTTACAATAAAATACAATTAAATAAGTAAGAGAAAAATTAGCAAAAGGAACTTTTAAGAAAAAAAAACAATAAAAAAGATGTTACACACAAACCTAATTTGAGAAATAGAATTTACAATGAACTAGTTAAATATACAACAGTGCAATGAGCACATTATATGCCTGTCATTTATAACATTCCATAATGCCTATATTTCATATCAGAAATTTATAAAAAAAAAAAAAAAAGCTTAAGGGAGCTCACATCAATAGAAATAAAGCAGTCATCAAAGTTCCATGAAACTGCTCAAAGCACTTATGAATTCTTGTCCAAAAACAGGAAAATCCCCCTTTTTTTTAACAAAAAAATCCCCATAGCTAGGAAAAGTAAAATCTAAAATTTCTATCAAACGAAAGGTAGCTCATTTCAATAGAAATAAATAATTCATCAAAGTTTCATGAAAACCACTTAAAGCATTAGCCAAAGGCGTGGCAAGAAGAAAATGGACGCAGGGTAAACCCGGCCAGTATACAACTTCAATAAAATAATTACTATCACATGCCAAAAAAAAGCTTCTTTTCATTATTCAGGTTCTCTATTTTAACAGTAAACTAAGGAAAATAACTTTCCTTTCCTCAGACTCAAGAGCCTGGTATAATATTAAACCCATTGCAATGATGATAGTGTTAAGGATCAATTCATAAAATAAATTTGTTGTGACTTCCTGGAATTCTAATGATAAATCTTTTTGCTGGAGTATTGGAACAATGATCTAGATTTTCTGGAGCTGGTTTATTAAACTGTTCAATTACATCTACCAATAAAGTCAGATACTGAAAAAAATAAAATACCATCTATTAGATTATTTTGTGTCAGATTTAACAGTGTCATTTAAAATCTATTCAATACATCTCTGATTTCTGCAAACAAAGAATAGTATCCAGAATTAGAAGTCTTAATATTATACCTATTATTCCTATATACATGATTATACAACTATTGTTTCTGTGAATCCATATATTTTCTTATTTTGTCTGTGCATTCTCTACATTTTCTTATTTTGTCTGTGCACTCTCTACAGTGTTCTAGGATTCCCATTAATACCCGTTACCCGGGGTAAGTGGATTAGGACAACGGGTAAGTCATTTTTTAGCCTTTGTCACCCGGTGGTACATTGTAAGTCAATTTTCAAGTTCGGGGAAGCCGAAAAACTCTTGAAATTTCCCGGTCCTCTTCAATTTTCCCATATCTGCTTTTTATTTTTATTAAATCACGAGAAAAAACTTTGATAAAAGATCGAAGATTTTGTCGATGTCTATCGGCGCTTTTATTCAAGCACTCGTTTACTAGGTGTAATCAAGCGCAAAAGAGACCACATTCTTCTCCTATCATTCTAAAAGTCGGTCACGGTGTCGGTAAAATCGGAAAATCCGGATTGATAACTGGTGCTTAAATCGGGACATAAACGATTTTTTTTCTTGTCATCGGAGGAAAATAAACTTACAGTTGCATTTATTATAGCTCTTAATAAATGACATAGTAATAACTATAACATATTTGTCAAATTTAGTAAGAAATCGTTTTTTTTTGCGCCGTCCGCATTGGTTGGCGGATTTAACTTTTAGATGTGGGTAAGTAATTTTTTTATTGATCTTACCCGTGGTAAGTCAAGGTGCCAAAAAAATCCTAGAACACTGTCTCTACATTTTCTTCAGTTGACATTCTAATATTTGATATCTTATTTCAAATCAATCAAACTACTGAACCTCATAAATTTTTTTGTTAAATCATTGGACAAATAACATAAATTTTAATAATTCTGATATTATACATATTATAAAAGTGCTGAGGGTGTTAAAATATTTTTGATATTATTTGTCACTTGTTGAATATGTTTGCCTAATATAGTTGACAACCTGCTGAAAGTTTTAATTGGACTAATTGTTCAAAGCACAAAGCCATGTACACTATTTCAACAAGTTAAGATTTGATGGCAATCCAATTTTAGGTGACTTGTGTTTTAGCTGGTATCAAGTTATATGTCAATCAATGGGGATATATCAATTAAGGCAAACAAATGTGTAAAGTATGAAAGGGATGACTTGAAATTAACCTGACAACAAGATCTTCAAAAACTTCATGGACTTCTTTTATTGTGCTTCTTCAACAATTCACAAATGTTCACTTACACCAGATCTTGCAAGTCCACTTGTCAGGTACTTTCATGAATTCATGGTATGCACCTTACTTCCAGCTTTAACTTTCCATCATATAATATATCACTGTAATTAAAAAGTGTGTAATAAATGTATAATTTAAAGAAGATCCGAAATCTACAAAACTGTACACAACTTATTTTTGTAGACTATTACTTTTGAAACTTTTGTGAGTTTAAGAAAGAAAGAAAAGGCACATATGTTGTCTGTCAGAGGTAAAGCAGGGAAGAAAAAGCCAGTCTTACTAGGTAATTTGATATTGCTCAACCCAAGGCATTTAATTGGAATGAAAATTGTCAGGATTAACTAAAATTGGGGTCTTTCCTAACAGAAATCAATAGCATTTTGGTTGAAAATCACAAGAATAAATTACTGCTAAGTCAGCTGGAAAGGGCTTTACACAAAATCTACTATCCCTGAAAAATAAGTTGGTTTACATATATGATGTTAAGTTGTTACCATCAATAAACATACAACTTTCAGAAAACTATTAAACATTACGATTTTCTTTAAAAATTTAAGATATGCAGTTATTTATTTATAAATAAACACAAAAAAATAAGAGAAATAAGTTTCATTTTAGTTTTGTTGTGATTGGTGGTTTCTTCCATTAATCATACACACACCCAACAGCTCCCAATGGTAGTGGAAGACACAAAAGCATGGTATCCAAAGTACTGGTATTAAAGACTATACCTAATCACATGCCGGTCAATGGACAATAAACTGAAATCTTTGTCGTAAGTGGATCAATGTCACATTTCCTAGTCAGGCTTGTTTTTTTCTTCACTATTTCATCTCTGACAGACAAAATGTAAGCATAAACCACATGGTGTGTCTTAACTTCTTCCCAGTACTGTGTGTTGATTAAAGCTGAAATCATCCTGCATGCACTCATGTCAAGTGAAACTGAAAATTCTTCAAGCCTAGAATAAAGTTGGGAATACAGGTGTATGTTGCAGAATAACATTTTATATACTCTATATATATAATTCATACTAGGATTTTTAAGTTGCCACAAACCAAAATCACAATTGAATGTGACCAGTATTTTAAGTTTCCTCACTTGTCATGCTTGTGTTAAATTATAATAAAATTGAAAAAAAGATTTTTTCAAATGGTGCATTATTAACAAGAAACACAAAATAAATCTGAATTTTTAGGTAAATAAGGGTAATAACTCTTAAAACAGTAAATGTCAAAATTAACTTGATCTGTCATTCATGAACCAACTTGCATTGTGTTCTTAAAGAACTTAAAAACAAATTTGGCAAGAGATTTAAAAAAAACTTTCAAGGTGGTCGTGGATAATTATATAAGGGGCATATTTAGTCATAACTCTTGAACAATAAACATCAAAGCTATCATAATCAAACTTGACCAGTATAAAGTATTATCCAAGATGTTTAAATTTCATCAGATTTGGTCAAGTGATACTGTAATCATCATCATAAAACTAAAATTTTTAATGGTGGACAGACAGCATACTGACAATCATGTGCATCAATAAATGCCCCATCTTTTCAAGATAAGGGGTATGATAATAATTGCGTGTCAGGAACAGTTCAATACTTGCTAGCATTTTTTGTAGTAAGATATTTTGTGAAAGGTGTAAAGTCTTTTACAATATATGCTTTTTTAAAACCTATCTGATTTGATCATGTTGATAATGTCAATGTGATAAACAGTTCCGAGAATCCAGAGGTTTTCTGATGTTAAGCTTTATGTCTGTCCTTGCCCAACAAATTTCGCCATGCATTTTCAACAGTTCCTTTATTTTTTGTCAGTTAATAGTAATTATATATTCTGCCAATATAAATGAGAAGGTTGACCTGAAATGTATGATAAAGATTTCAATTTATACAAATTAGTTTCCAGATCTCTTCTAAAAGATGTAGTGGAACAATGTATGAACACAATGTTTTCATAAAATTTGAACGAGTAAATTTTCCTTTGAGGTAAAGCTTGAAACAAGTAGAGGTTAGGTATGTTTTTTTCCATTAGGGATGTCTATTAGGGATGATCAATTTAAACATACTTGGTGTTCATGGGAGGCCATTATAAAATGGGGGTATCCACCAATATATAGTGAAAAATAAATATTTTCATTTATATTTTCACCATGTTCACTCATGTACATCTTTTATCGTACTTGACGCTCTATCATAAAGCAGATTTTAAAGTGCCTTTCCTGAATTTCATGTGTTTCAAGTAAACAGCCTTTTTGTATTTGAGTTTGGTGGAAATTAACTCTCAATACTAGAAAAGATCAAATTTTGTAAATCACATGCAAGGATCCGGAAATTTTTTCACCTAATTTCGGTCATTTTCATACAACTTAAAAGTTGATGCCCCTTTTCAAAAGATGATTGCCAAAATCACATTACTGCATGAGACTCATTATGAGTATGCTCATACTCGATCGTCATGTTCGTAGCATCAACAAACTTGTATCACTGTTGCATCGCATTTTCTTCATGATTTGTCCTGCCATTTTCCAAAAATCGATCAAGGGCAATTAAGGGAAGGCAACAGTTTAAAAATAAAATTATTTTAATGACTCAAAACGATAACATTCTCAGTTATTGCTTACGTTTCTTTCGATTCTGAAGTTAAAATTCAAACCGGATGTACTACGACAATACTAAAACGAACAATTCCGGACTTATTTCCGAGATTAGTTTTGTTTATCCAAATCACAGGAAATCATCGGCTTTTTAATATTTTACCTTTAATAGTGTAAGAATATTAATTAAAATAGTTGCACTAGCTTCAAAAGGATGAAATTATTTTAAATTTACGATTAATTGTCTAAATCTGTGGAAGAGAATATTTCAAGCATGCGTATTACATAGTAAACAAAGCACGTGTGTTAGAAATAAAAAAAAAATTTCTACAAAATTAAACCAAGTTTTAATTTGATTTTAAATCATAATTGACAATTGTCTGACCTGTTGATTAATTAAATAATGAAGCCAGTTGGTATGGAATTTTTATTTCTTTATAATAATAGTTTGGAGCTTGTGATTAATTGCCAGGTGTGAATTAAAAACACAGGTAAAGAGATTAGCTACCCGTATGAGAATATTAGGAGGATTCCGCTTAAAAATAGCAGGAACCCAGGCGGAATCCACCTAAAAATTAAGACTTATAGACGGAATTAAGGCGGACATGGAATATTGAAAAAAATCCGCCTGAAGTATCAAAGACCTTAGGCGAAATATTTACTACTTTCCTGTTGAGTTAACAGGATTTCTTTAGTAAAAGAAATATCATAGACGGAATGCTGGACTTAGTATGTTTGTTAGGAGGAAATTGGACTTAAAAGATTTTGTTCAAATTTATCAGGCGGGAATTGTACTTAGAAATTTTTTCTAACTTTTGAGGCAGAATTGTTCTTTTAATTTTTTTTTCAAATGAAAATGTATCATTACTGATGAGAGAGTGCATGCATGGTGATTATTTGGGCCATAAAGCCAGTATTTGTACCCCCCTGAAATCCAACATATTTAATATTTTTATATTTAAAGAGTCTTAAAGATGGCATATTAAATTCAATTAAATTCAAATTGTGATAGCATTGTTTAATAGGTAATTTATAACTTTATGTTATGTGTTGCTATTTATATACATTTAAACATATAAAAAGTGACTAGAATATATATACTTATTTCACTAACAGTGATAACAATAACTTGTTTTTGAATTTTCCAACATAGGAATTGCAGGTTAAATTAATTTATTTTCAAGTACAATTAATTATTAAGTGTATCTCTATTTAATTAAGTAATAATCATGATAATACACAAATAGTATTTCCATGCAGTCTCTTTCTTATCAGTTAGTGATAGAAATGTTATGTAGGTCCCCCATCTGTTTTCCATTTGCCTCTGTGAAATGGACAGGAAATGATATGTACACACTCAAGAGTTGGGGCCTTATGAAGGAGACCACATTGCTTTGTACATTTCTCTTAAATTGCTACAGTCCAAAATATAAAAATAACAGATAAAAATTGGTGAATATTATTTATTTATTATTATAAATCAAATATTTAAGATTTAGGTAATTAATAGTATAATGATTAGGGAAACATTTCAAGGAATCAAACAACTCCCAAAATAACCCCAACACTCAGGTCAGATTCAAAATTTGAACTTGCAGACATTACAAGAAAAGATGTCTTAAATATTTATCTTGACCAAAATATGAATTTTACCATGGATGTAGAGTTGTGGACTAAAAAGAGCCAAAGTAGTCTAATAACATTAAAAAGTGCAGATGTATTTATTCTTCTGATGACATGACTATTGGATTTGTGAAGATTGATGTTTTCATATATTTTGGATTGAATCTTCTGGTAAGTTGAAATTATGAATATAAGTATTTCAACCTTTTTGAATATTATGAAACTGCTATTTCCTTCAAATAACTTGTGACATATATATATATAAGTACCATGTAGGATCAAGAAAATAACTATATAAGACCATTCAATTTTTGCATAATTACATCATGTTCATAATTACTGTGGTATTTGTGTATGACACAAGACTTATATCTTTAAGACAATCTCTTTTCTATGATATTATTTGATAGCAAAATTGGAGATCTGTTGTATGACTGTAATAATTAAATATATATAATAGACATCTATTCCGAAAAATCATAAAGTGTTATCTTTTAAAATTTAGTACATATGTACTCAATTATCATGATTATGGATCAAATTTAAGATTTTTAAAATGGCAAGACAAACATTTTGTACATGTAAATGCGGGCCTATGATGTTAAAGTAAAATAAAAGACCAATACTACATGTACTAATCAAAGTAAAGAATAACCTATACACTTCATGCACAGAATATGTAATAATTATTTTGTTTAATTGTAATAAGACAATTTTTTTTTATATTTCAGAACTGGTGAAACAAAAGAAAATTGTTTTCTGATAGGACTGAAGAATGGACACATTCAATCAGACTTGGAGTAAGTAGTTTTACATGAAAGAAATCCTTATGAATGCTTTTTAAGTAACTTTTGCACATATTGGACTTTTAACAAATTTGAAAAAAATCAAAAGTTGTAAACCATCTGTAATATTTTTTTGATATAAACATGATATATATCTTTAAAATTAGCAAATTGAAAACAGGGGTTACAGCCCACAGGTCTTATTTTATTGAGAAAATCCCCAAAACAGGTCATAGTAAATTCATTATAATTATCTGCCCTTGATTTTACAAGGATTTTTTTCTTAAAATATAATTACTCTTTAAAACATGCTTAACATCTTATTTTTCATAGTTTAATCTTATAATTTCAAGTTTTAGATGTTTCTGTTGTAATATGTATATTGAATGATATATGGTAAAAATAGTAAATTCAGGTCAATATGTCAAAATGAAGGAAAACCCCACCTACTTAGGCAGCTCACAATTTACCTGTATAACATAGAGAAATTTGTCAAATTCCTTTTAGTTAAACCAATAATGCATGGTAATTTTAATTTATGTCCTCTTTTTTTCAGGTTATGTTACTGCTTGGTGCACAAAACACAACAGATCCATGCAAGATGGTCATATCAATGATGCTGTTACAGAGCAAATCAGTTATGCACGAAATAAATTCAGGAACTTGTGATAATAATTTATATTCAAAGAACACTGAAAAACCCTTAAAAATATGACTAATAACTGAAAATGAAGAAATTGTGAAGAACTAAAAATGTCAAAATTATACATACATGTATAGTAATTTGTAGTTGCTTAAATAAATTCGATCAAGTTTGATAACATTTTTTGCATTTTATTGTATGAAGGCCTAGTTTTTCTTCGCAAGAAGGCATGGCAGTGGTAAAAACCTGAATCTTTGGAATGAAAAAATTCTTTCATTGAAGACAGAATTTTTTCATATTCTTAAGGCGGATTTTTTTTCATATTCTAAGGCGAATTTTTTTTCGAAGGCGGATATATTTTCCGTTTCATTAGGCGGATATATTTTCCGTCTCTTTAGGCGGATATATTTTTGAGAAAAACATTTTTCCTTTTAATTAGACGGAAATTTTTCCTCCTAAGACAGGCGGATAAATTTGCATATTTCGGCTCTATTCCGCCCGTAACCCGCCTGGAATCCATGTAAGAAAGATTCTTCGTGTAAAAGTGGACTTTAAACGGATTCCCTCTAAAATATCCGCCTGGAATCCGTGTAAAAGACGCCTGGATTTTTTCGTACAGGTATCATTAGCCAATAGCTCCCTGAGGCATTTATATAGTTATTAGGAGGGCCCTCAGGATTAAAATACTTTATTGGAGTGGCAGTTTAATTACAGGAAGTCGCTAACAAAACAAAAATACAGTACATTTAGAGACTTACTACGACGATAGTCGGACTTCTTACATGTCCGTCATCTCATCTCGGACATTTCGGACATATGTCCGACAGTCATAAATCAATTATTTGTCAGGTACAGCTACCTACATGACCCCTTTCATCCTTAACCGACACTAAAGACCAGCACGTGTTAATCGATCTGTTACGGTTGAACGCTTTTTATCTACCTGTGTAAACCAGGTAATGGTTTTTAAACATGATGATTATGTTAATTCTGATGTAATTGACGGAAAATGATATAGATGTATTGTACAATGTAACTTTATTACAATATATTTTAGTTTTGTCGTGTGAGATAATTTGTTTTTTTTTTTTTCTCTGTTGGTAACACTTTTAATTGTTTTCCATCTTGATTTTTTTTATATATAATTTGTACTTTTTAACTTCATGAACTAAATGTACTTAATGTCTTTTTACGTTTTATACCAATAATAAAGTCGATTTTGTTTTGCCTATTAATATTTTGGAAAGAACACAATAAATTATGTCCATGAAGTCTATTATTCATGAATAAGCCACACTCTATTAACTATAACCGTGGGAAAATTACGGCAATAAATATATTAAGAATTCGACATATTTATGTCAATTAAAAAGACGATTTAAAAACATTACTTTCGTTGTCTATAAATCTTTTGCTGGTCCTTGAATTTTACGATTGCATACCATGCTTATATTATAATAAAACCAAGGTGTTCAATTGACTCAAGTTGTCGATTCCCACACAATTAATTTTATGACCGGATGTAGAACAGAAACATCGTAGTATTGTAATCCTATAATAAATAGGTCAATTTATTTTCATACAATGTGTACCGGTAATGTTTTTGAATTATGCTTCTGATCAAAATAATAGTTATATTGATAAGTTGTACATGTTTTGTATCGTTTTCTTTGTAGATTAAAAAGCAGAATTTAATTGGTCTTTTTTGTATTTTTTTTCTTCTTCTCGGAATTACAAGGTTGTGTGAATAATTTTATTTTGGTTTTCGTTTCAATTGATTCAAAATGTAGAATGGTAAGAGTATGGATGAGAATATGATTTTTTCGGGCACCAAAATTCGTAATCAAAACCAACGGAAAAACCGTAATTGTCAACACCAACATTAAAGAGATTAAAACTTGTCCTGAATATACAAAACTTGCCACTGGACGTCAAACAATCATCTATCATTTAACAAAGTCTATATTTTATCAACTAGATTAATACGATGTATGGTTGTATCATAATTTATTTTATCTCAAAAATTCAAATATTTAATCAACAATATTAAAATATTAAGATAACACAATAAAAAATCATCAATTGTCATCAATACACAAATGTCATTTACTTCTTCTGTTGGATGGGACGACGTAGAAACTGGTTGATTTTCTCAATCACCATAGCGGTGTATGCTGAATCTAAAGTCACACTTGGATAGAATGCAGTTACATATCGTCGTAGATATTGTTTTCTGGTGTCGTCTAGTGGTCTTTTGTTCAACTTTCCACCGCCTCTATAGGAAAAATACACCCTAAGGTTGTCTGCAGTAAAGAGTTCTTGAAACAAATACTTTAATAACGAAACGGCAAAAGCTCCAGGTGTGGTCGAGCTGCTTGCTGCTTGGTTTAGGTCATTTTCTGATAGACGAACTCCCTCTGGAATGTCCGCGAATAGGTGCATGGGTACGGATCTTACTGTTGTGGGTGCTGTTGGAGTTGTAGCAAGAAATAAAGGCATGACTGGTGGAATAGAAGGAGTAACTGGTGTATCTGGCCTTTCATCTCTAGTAGGAGTATCAAAGTCTGGGAGCTGGCGTTGGTGGAAAGTTGGAGTTCTTGGCGTAGTTGGAGTAGGAGGTGCAGTCAAACGGAATGATTGCTGTCTTTGCATGGCCACCAGGTAGTCGATTTTCTGATTTTGCGAAAGAATAATACGTTCCATCTCTGTCTGCCTTGCGTTGTATATTTCCAACTGTTTATAAATAGCGGCCAGAGTTTTCTGTATAGTAAATGCAGTTGGTTCTGCTTCTGTTGGAGTAGGTGTTGGTACAATTGGTGAAGTTGGAGTAGGTGTTGGTACAATTGGTGAAGTTGGTGACGGCGCTTCTAGGTGCAACGGCAGTTGTGGAGAGATGGAGGGTGAACGATAGGCATATGGATCGTGAATGCCTTCTTCCATACTGAGTAAAACGGCCTCTTGTCTGGGTTTCTTTGATGTAGTGGTTTTAGGCATTTTTTTTCTTTTGCGTATAACGTATGGTGACGCTACTGGTGATGCTACTGGTGATGCTACTGGTGATTGCGGCGATGAAGAAGTTGGAGAAGTTACTTCTGAGTTTTCTGTCTCTCTGGTTTTCATCTGGAGATAGTCACCAGTATCTATAACTTCTGCAGATTCAGGGGAACTGGTACTGTTCCCGTACATCACTGGGTATCTACTGCCTACTCTTACACGACCTTCGGTCATAATCTTAATTCTTGGACAGGTATAACGAATACCATCATCATATTTTACTAAGAAGTGAGAATACTCTCGTGTAGCGGCTCTGGATGACATTGTTAAACTAATACTGCTGATTGTTTGAGCGGTCATATTTATACTTAAATGATAATTTATGATATCAACTCATGTGTTAAAACAACATTCTTTGAAGATAAGATTGATCAAAACAGCTTTTCAATTGAATTTATTTTTAACAATGTACCCAGCTTGTGTGATTACGCTTAAACCAGTTGATATTCGGAATAAAAAAAAATAATAGGGCAAACAATGGTATTAACGGATTAAACATTGATTTTGATTAAACCTGGCTTCTTCCTTAATTGGTTATACATAATTTGATTGAATTAATTACCACATAAATTATATTTCATTCAAAATTTAATATTTTTTACTATTAATTTTTTGTCTTTTTAAGAAAAATACGTAATTATCTAATTTATTCAACAAAAAGTAAATTAAGAAAATAGTAATTACAATATTGTGTGGTTATTTTTCTGCATGTAAATTTCAATAAAATAAATTTGTTTATTTAATGGAAAATAAAAATAATAAAGTTATACTATGAAATTATAAATGAACGCCAAATATTTTTTTTAAAGTCAATTAAAATAGATAAATGAAAGGTAAATTCAAATCAATAAGATTATTATTTTCTTTATTATACATATTTTATATGTGTCAGGTAAACTCCCAAAGGCAATTGTCAGTTGTGATGTCGACATGTGTATTCAAAAATACAAATGTGGGACCACGATATTAACCCTTCTACAGTACATACATGTACCCCTTACAATTAACATGTCATTTTAGAATGACTTTATAAAAAGCTCCTAAAAATATTTGCATCAGTAAAGTTCAATATTGCGATAATAAACAACCATGCCTAAGTTTAAACTTTCACACCGAGACAACTTGGAAATTATTGCCCTTTACAGACAGAGTTGGCCCGTTCATGCCATTGTTAGGAGGTTAGCTGAAATAGGTATAGATGTAACCTGGGGTACGGTGAAGAATGTCATCAAACGATACCAATACGGAAAGATTGGGTATGAAAACTTCAATCATAAAGACCAAAATCTACCGAAATTTCAGTACATAACAGATCAAGACATCAACTTTGTGAAGACAGCACTGACTGAGAATCCAACAAGAACAGCTACCGATATTAAACATATCTTAGCAGACAAAGGCACTCACACCAGTAAGTCAACTGTGAGAAAAGTCATTGATGCAGCCGGATTCACAGCTTCTAAACCCAGATACGGTCAAATGGTTAGAGACGTTAACAAGGAGAAACGGGTCCAATTTGCCAGAGAGGTCATTTCAAACGACGATCATTTTAACAATGTCATTTTTACAGACGAGTGCTCCGTGCAGTTGCATAACAACAAGATAGTTATCTACCGAGAGAAAGACTCTGTAGCACCGGTTTTACCAAAACCTAAACATCCACTGAAGGTTCATGTGTGGGCGGGTATCAGTCGAAAAGGTACAACACGAATATTAATCTTCGAAAATATCATGACTGCAGCGTTTTACATCAACCCCATACTGACATCGGGTCTGATACCTTTCATAAACCGTGTATATCCTTCTAGTCATCGTCTTCAGCAAGACAACGACCCGAAACACACAGCAAATGCAACTGAAGCATTCATGACTGAACAGAATATCAACTGGTGGAATGTTTGGCCTGCGGAAAGTCCAGATTTCAACCCCATTGAAATGGTTTGGTCCATGTTGAAATCCAGATTAACCAAGAAAGAACCGAAAACAAAAGAAGACCTCATCAACGGCATTAATTCTTTCTGGAGAGAAGATCTAACAATTCCAATCTGCAACAACTTCATTGATCACATCTATAAGGTTCTACCAGTAGCAGTTGTAACAGGTGGAAGAGCTACAGGAGATTTACCCAGGAAAATTTTTCCAGAAAGATCGAGTGGCAAGTCCCTACAGTATTTCAACAGAAAACTCCAGACACCAGAATACCAAGTTAAGATTGCAAGTTTAAAGTTGAAATAAAGAAGACGTTTTATTGCTATACAAAACAGTCCTTTTAAGGGCTACACAAAATTTTCAAAAAGAGTCTGAATGTTGTACATCAATCAATAAAAACCAATTTAGCTCTACTCCACCTCTCTTCTTGTTAACTTCTCTCATGTATGGCTAATTTTATAAAATATACAAACTTTGGCTAAAAGTGTGATGTAATATATTTTTTATAGCTAATAAATTCTTTTTTAAATGGATGACTAATGAACACACCCAATTGATTCGATTCAAATATTTATTGTCATATAAACTCTTTCACCAATAAGTTTTTGACAAAATATATGAATGCAAAAAGCATATTCAAAATACAAATATATTTTGTGAATCTCCACAAACGCCGTTTATTTGATAAATATTTTATTTTAAATAACGTTTGTCAGTTTTAAATTATTTTATTAATTTTATACAACTCATATATAAACATGACAACATACAATCAATATTATTTCTTGTCATTAAATAACATTTCATATTATAAGTATTCTATAACAAGTCCGTGAATTACGGCTTATCAGGTGCAAATCAAAATTTAATCATGCATTACAATCTAATGTTTGATTGTCGGAAACGTAAATTTTTTGACACGATGCAAACAAATTCGTAATTATATAATTAAATTAAATTAATCAGTAATAATTATTAATTCATAAAATGAACTTGACCTCATTCATTTTATAAAAGATGTTTTCTAGCTGACAACAATTTACAAAATCCTGCCGACAGCACGAGCTAATATTGGCGGTAAAATACTTAACGGTAAACACTAGTTATATCAATGGGTCCGATTGCCAGGGTCAAATAAGTGTATTGATTGATGAAAAACTAAAATGATAAGGCTCTTACGGGTATGGAGATGTGGGAATTAATTTTTTTTACAACTTATTTAGTTCCCCGATTTTGAAAAATGATTCAGTTAGTAGGATTGAACAATTTGGATGTGTATTTAAAATGATTCTTTTTTAGAAATTTTTTATGCATTCACAAAAAATAATTATCCTTTTCTGTTTATTCAGCCGTAAATTCTTTCATAAAATGGTTCCGCTGATCTAGGTCAAATTCCAGTGATTGACTTGAGAAAATAAACGCAGAGGCTCTTACGGGGAATATGAAATCGGAAGAAAAATTAGTTTATAGTTTAAAACTGATTAATTTCCAAAAGTTTTCAGTGAATAACAATTGTTTTGTACATGACTTATATCTAGCATGATGAAATATCTAACTAAGCTGAAATAAACAATTTCAATGTTCATATTTTAGCTAATAAGTAAAAACTGAAATATTTTTTATCCGTAATTTCATTCATTAAAACGGTGAAATATGTTACATGATGCTATCGTTCATTAATCTATAAAATGTACAGGTAAGATTACAAATTTATCAATCACAGCTACAGATTAATTTACGACCTTCCAACAAGGTATTACACAGGTACATCACTGCAGGGGTAATTACAGTCCGGCGGATGTCCGACTTGTCTGTCTTCATGTCTCATTGGGACATATATAGGAGCAAGACTTAAAATGTACTGTATGTTAAAAATGGCGATTTTGAAAGTCGATCTCAACGAAATGACCGAAATTATTAATGTTGAAAAATAAAATTTGACCTAAATCCCAATTAAAAGTTTAGGACATTATAGTTTCAGTTTAGGACATGACTGGCAAATATGACCGTTTCCGGACCCTTGATCACATGTACAAATATAGGATATAAATGACATCAAATCTAAATTTTATACCATGAATACATGTTTGTAGTGCAAAAAAAATCTTTGTTTTATCATATTTAATATATATTGGACATATAAACATAATAAACAAACCTGGTTAAATAAATGTCTTTTACATCTATTCTTTCATTTATTTTGTTTTATACATAAATCAGGTAATTCAGTTTTTCTCCTTAGAATTGTTTTACATTTGTTATTTCAGGGCCTTTTTAAGTTGACTATGCATGGCATGGGTTTTGTTCATTGTTGAAGGTATTATACATATGTTCAGTGTCTGTCTATGTTGTGATGTTACACTGTTGTTTCAGATAAGGGTGAAGGTTGATACCTATCAAAACGTTCAATCCAGCTGCATTTGTTTGCACCTTTACTAGTCAGGAACATGATGTTTAGTGGTTGCCATTTTTTGATGAGATTCATTATTGTTGAAGGCTGTACAGACTACAGTGTTAGTGACCTATAGTTATTAGTTTCTATGTCATTTATTTTGAAGAGTTGTCTCATTGGTAATCACCGACATGCCAATTATTCTCTTTAAATTAATGTATATATTTAAAAAATGTTTTCAAAATAACAACAAACAAGAATGTGTCCTCAGTACACGAATGCCCCACTCGCACTATCATTTTCCATGTTCAGTGGACCGTGAAATTGGGGTAAAAACTCTAATTTGGCATTAAAATTAGAAAGATCATATCATAGGGAACATGTGTACTAAGTTTGAAGTCGATTGGACTTCAACTTCATCAAAAACTACCTTGACCAAAAACTTTAACCTGGAGCGGGACAGACGGACGAACAGACAGACAGACGGACGGACGGACGGACGAACGGACGCACAGACCAGAAAACATAATGCCCCTCTACTATCGTAGGTGGGGCATAAAAATGTGTGAATAGAAGTATAGTACAAGTTGATAAAAAGATTATATCGAAACAGGGGGTGTCACAGAATAGATATCGAAACAGGGGGTGTCACAGAATAGATATCGAAACAGGGGGTGTCACAGAATAGAAGTTCCTTCATATAAATTTAAGTTCCAAAGGAAAAATATTCTGGAATATTATTTCCAGAGGAATAAAAATTACAGTATATGTTCGAACGGAATAAATGGTATAGAATATGTGTTCCTACAGGTATAGATATTATGACATTGTTTATAACAAAGTTTCCAGTGGAACTTCAAATATAAGTTGACACCAGTGACCGGGGCCAAATATTCACTAATTTTTTAGATTCATCTTGTTAGGTTGAACCTTTTTACATGTTCAATTTTCACCTGAGCTCCTATTTTTTCATGGAAAAAGCTAAAAAAACTGGAAATTTATATTATTTCAGGGGCAATAACTCCAAAACAGGTTTATAGACTTTTCTCCTACATATTGTCATGCTGATCCATTTTCCAACTCTGAGTCAGTAAACTTAACCTAGCTCCTAAACATATCGTGGTCACATTAAAAAACTGTTAAAAAGCATTATAAAGGGGACAAAAACTCCAAAATAGATTAACTGATTTTTTTATACACTTTTATCTTCTTCTCCACTAGCTATATATATGGTGAAACTCCCTATTACTCCTGATTAATGTACTTGTATTGCTTGTTAAAGTTTCATCCCTATAACTGTGGAATTTATCTTTTAGAATAGGATAGATTTATACATTGAAAATGTCTGGTTACCTACTATCTGTTCCAGTGAGAGATAATGGCCGCGCCCCATCATCAACATCGTGGTAGATCTAGCTAAGTTCCGAATGGAAATGAGTATTTTCCGAAAAAAAAATCACAAGTGTGGACACATATCGGTGTGGATAGTAAAATAGAGAGCACTTGAGGCAGAGCTGAGCATGTAACTATGGTTAGATGCCCAATGGTAGAAGGAGAAGCAGTACTATATATAAAGAGAGCACCTGTTCTACATATGAAAATATGGATCATCTATAAAGGGGGGGGGGGGTTAAAGATCAGTTATACTAGATTAGTAATTGTTAAATTTGTATTAGTATGTTTGAGAGTGTCATTATCATTGAGTTTATATATTGGTTGTGCCCTCTCTTAAAATGTTCTACGAGCTATTTCTTTGTCTTTTACATATAGTTCAACTTGATGATCTTCTATGTGAAAGTGTGTGCAACGGTGAGTCCGATGATCTCGCCTTTTAAGACTGAGGTTATGTGTTATAATAGTCTCAGTTTCAGATAATAAGCAAAAAGCAAAAAAATAAATACCAAAAAAACAAAACACGGTGTGTTGCGGGGGTCGACATAAGTATATCATTCAAAAACTTGACTGTTTGCAAGTAACCATGGAGACAACAACTTGTCTCTGAAATTTTGTACTTGCTTAGAGAGAAACCTCCGATATACTGTCATTACTGACATAAAATGATATAAAATTAGCGTTCTGCTTTTCTGACGAACATTTCCATACAGAAAGCTGTCGCCGCGTCATCTTTTAATAGATCAGCTTGAGATTATTATTTAGGTTGAAACACTAAATGCTCATTTGATGAAAATGCTGGGAATAAAACTATTTTTCAAGGTCATTTCACCCACATAAATCCTTTCCTAAGATAAAGTAGTCCTAAACTTTGAAAAAGCCTTTAACAACTTATTCAGTTCTACCAGTGATTTCCCTCTAAAATATTTGTGTGAAGGTATTTAATGATTTGAGGAACAATATATGATGGAAAAAAATTGGGGGTCACCGATTTAGATTTGTCACTATAGCCACCTTGAATTTTTATTGGAAAATAAACATTGAAGACCTGTTGGTGACCTTCTGCTGTTGTCTGCTCTATGGTCGGGTTGTTGTCTCTTTGACACATTCCCCATTTCCATTCTCAATTTTATTTGTATGTGTCTGTCCCAAGCCAGGAGCCTGTAATTTAGTGGTTGTCGTTTGTTTATGTGTTACATATTTATTTTCGTTCATTTTTTTTTTATATATAAATCATTTGAAGGCTGTTAGTTTTCTCATTTGAATTGTTTTACAATGCATTTCGGGGCCTTTTATAGCTGACTATGCGGTATGGGCTTTGCTCATTGTTGAAGGCCGTACTGTGACCTATAGTTGTTAACTTTTAGGTCATTTAGGTCTCTTGTGGAGAGTTGTCTCATTGGCAATCGATACCACATCTTCTCTCTTATATTTGTTATTAATAAAGCATTTATACATATAGTATATGATGGCCATTAGTATTACTATTGTATCCGGCATATTATATTAGGGAACAGTGGTTATCTTTTTACCTTTGAATAAATTATTGTGAACTTATCTAAGTAATATTATCACACATTTTCCATAAGTAGGTGATTTCAGAGGGATGCGTATCTATATCAAAAATAATCATTTTCGATATTTTCTAATGCTTTTCAACTACGATTTTTGATCGAATGCGGTCTCGGCTGTATATTTGGAAGTTCCATCAAACGTACCATCTTTATAATCCATACTCTACTCGGGACAATATTCCCCAATATTCATGCAATTACCCTATAATCATAAGATCAACAATAATTAATCAAATAACGTGTTAGTCTCATGGTATATGGTTTTTAGGCCGCAGTTTTAATTTCCGGATGTAGGATAAAAAAAATATTATTGGCTTCAACATCGTTGTACCGTTTTACCCTATTAGAACAGTATAACTCCATACCATATGCAAAATT
The DNA here is from genome assembly GCA_037788925.1 of Mytilus galloprovincialis. Taxonomy (NCBI): domain Eukaryota; kingdom Metazoa; phylum Mollusca; class Bivalvia; order Mytilida; family Mytilidae; genus Mytilus; species Mytilus galloprovincialis. Next base: position 56,273,796 of record CM075341.1, read on the forward strand.
TGTATCATTGCTGTGTTATTTTACTTGAATAAGATAACCCCATACCATATACTAGCATGGCTATAATACTGTGTTTCTCTATTTCAATAGAATAACCCCCTAACATGTGTTAACATGGTATACCATACCTTCTATTGAACAACGTAACCCCACTAACATAAGATCTATTTAATAGGATAACCTCAGTTGCATCGGGTGGGTATTTACTTTAAATCTTCTGATATTCAATCTCCGGAAACAGAGGCGGATTTAGGGGTTCGGGGCGGGGGGCCTTGGCCCCTTTTTCCGGATTATATAGGGAATCAATGAAGCATGATCGGATCGGGCCCCCTTTAAGGCAGTCAGTGGGCCCCACTTATGACAATTTCTGGATCCGCCACTGAGAAACGTGTGTTACAGTGTTATCTCACATATGTAGTGATGTCAGTGGTATGATTCTTGTATTATACCTGGTATTTACATTGGACGTTCTAATATTTAACCTTCCCTAACTTTACCAAACTGCATTTCCCCGTCACCAACAACAATAATATAATACTTGGGCGTTGTGCCAGATATATTGCATCCCCTATATATTTGTTAAGCACATATTGGTAATAATAAAACATTCAAAAAAAATTATACACATTGCTGAATATTATAAAATATTTAACATAACATTTACCGGAATTAAAAACAAACCAAAAAAACAACATAGATATTTATGTAGGTATTGTGTCCATTCTCCTCATGAATTTTTAAGAATAGGAACGGTAAGTTATATCAAATGAAGAAAGAACTAAATGTAAACTTTCTTTTCAGATGATTTAAAAAATCCCGGACCAAGAAAATGAAATTATCATTAAATTTTATGTTTCTTTTTCTTGCTATTTTCGTGCAGATTTAATAATTTTACGTATTAAAATAAAGTGTGTTTCATCTTCAAACTCAATTGTATAACAATTTTCACTAATTCTATGTTATTTTTGAATCCTTCTATAGCTACCCCTTTCTTTTCCATAGCAATGGTCACTTACTCTCATTTTACATACAATTTTCGATTTCAAAATTATTTTTAAGAATGTACAATGTATTTGTATAATTCATATTTCGACTTCATTTTACTGTTATAAGGTCATTTCACTTTATCATCATCTTCATTAGTTGATTTTTAATTTTATTTTTAAGAAAATCTATTTTATGGTATGTAAAAATAAGAATTCGAATTATACATAAAATAAATACGAAATTTTTATTTTGAATTTGAAATTTTAAAGTATTAACATACATGACATAACTATTTAAATAATTTATTACCGATTGAAAAAATATGTTAAAAGTGATTGACATTAAGCTGACATCTTTGTTATTTACTAATCGAGAGCATAAGAGAGATAATTAATTAACATTACTTAATTAATAAAATCAAGAAGATGTGGTATAATTGCCAAGGAGACTACTCTAGCGTATATATTGGAAAAAACAGCAAGATGATATTAAAAATTTACTGACTTCAAATAGTCAACAGTTTTGGAAAGACATTTGCAAAATTGGTGTTGGTCAAGAAAGACGTAAACGCATTCCGATGGAAACGGTCAGAGAGGATGGTACAACAAGTAATGATAAAACAGATATACTTTTCAAGTGTGGCAAGATAGTTTTTAGACTTTATTAAATCCGACGGGTAATAATAGTATAAGTGAAACACAAAACGAAATAAACAAAAGCGATGGGTCATTTTTAAATGAAGACATTAGCCTAGAGAAACTTATTCGAGCTATCCGTTCTCTTAAAAACAACAAAGCGTCAGGAATCGACGAAATACCTGGAGAAGTATTGAAAAATCCTACATTAGTGAAGTTTTAATTAACTCTATTCAATAAATGTGTTGAAACTGAGATGGCGCCAAACATATGGAATAAAACTATTATTACTAGTAACCCAATTCCAAAGTCTTCTACTGCTGACAGCCGCGATCCATCGAATTACCGTGGTATAGCCTTGGTACCACTTATATACAAAATTTACTGCAACATTCTAAATAATCGACTAGTATTTTGGGAAGAAGAACATAGCGTTTTGCATGACGAACATAACGGTTTTTGTAAGGGCCGCGGTTTTCGTAAGGGCCGAAGAACGATTGACCATATTTCAACACTGACTTCAATCATCGAGTGCCGAAAATTAAAAAGAATGTCTACGTACGCCGCGTCTATAGACTTTAAGGAAGCGTATGATTCTATCAACAGGCAACTTTTATTCACTAAACTAAAAGACCTTGGTATAAGCGGGACTATATAAAACGCTCTACGATCTTTATACAGTGATGACCGAAGCTGTGTGCGTGTAAATGGATTTTCTAGTCTGGTTTTCAGAAAATTTCGGATTGAAACAAGGATGTTTATTATCTCTCTTGATGTTCAATTTCTCTATTAACGATTTCGTAAACTTAGTCAAAACTCTTGATGTTTTATCAATATAGATGGAGAAAAAATTGGAATTATGTTATATGCAGATGATATGGTTCTTCTAGCTAGTTCCCCTGAGGACCTTCAGCTACTCTTAAACATTCTTTCTTCTTGGTGTGCTAATAATCATATGATTGTAAACGCTGAAAAGTCTTAAGTCATACATTTCAGGCCGTTATCCATTGAAAGAACTGAGTTTTGTTTTAAATGTGGTGACCTTTCAATTTCAACAGTGGAAAGATATACGTATCTAGGATTAGTTTTTACGGAACATTTAAATTACAACCGCATGGCCAGTAATGTTTCGAATTCTGCGAGTAGAGCACTTGGATTAGTAATAGCAAAGTTTAAAACGTGTGGTGGATTCCCGTATAACTGTTACACAAAACTATATGATACAATGGTTTGGAGTGTTATTAACTATGGTGTTTCAATCTGGGGTACAAAACATTTCCCGTGTATTGCTGCCGTACAAAATCGAGCAGCTCGTTTCTCTATGTGTGTAGGACGATATACGCCCGATACAGGGGCTATTGGTTTGACTCCGGTTATAGTAAAACAATGGAAATCTATGCTTAGATTTTGACGAGAGAAATTTATGTATTACTGAAAAATAATTACAACAGGGTTTTCGATATCACAAATTAGTCAAAACATTTACTAAATTTTATCATCGGTATAAGGATATCATTCGTAAATATAGCTCAACATGCAGACTTCTTATACGTTCAGGTATTTCACATCCAATTTGTTACGGAAATATTCTTTATAAAGCACAAAGGTGACAGTATTCACCTCAGAAACTAAAAAAAACTTTGAATAGACTTATTAAGAAGGGATATAGTTACGATACTGTTGTCAGGTCATTAAAGATTGCATATGTTTGCGCCTGTCCCAAGTCAGGACCCTCTGGCCTTTGTTAGTCTTGTATTATTTTAATTTTAGTTTCTTGTGTACAATTTGGAAATTAGTATGGCGTTTATTATCACTGAACTAGTATATATTTGTTTAGGGGCCAGCTGAAGGACGCCTCTGGGTGCGTGAATTTCTCGCTACATTGAAGACCTATTGGTGACCTTATGCTGTTGTGTTTTTTTCTATGGTCGGGTTGTTGTCTCTTTGATACATTCCCCATTTCCATTCTCAATTTTAAATCAGTTGAATAAACTTCGAAATTTTGATAGTGGACGGTTGAATAAAAGGGTCTTTGTATGGGCTGACAATGAAGCCTTTTCAAACTCCAAAAACTGGAATTTTAAAATAAAAGACAAAATGTGGAGTTTTAGAGCGTTACAATATACATGATGAAAACCTACAATTTTGAGAAATAAAAGACATTAATTGTCATTCTGTTTTAAATGAACAAATTTCCAAATGGCATATAGATTTAAACAGAATTGGCGCTGTTAGAGGAAACGTACAAAACAAGCTACATGTACGAATCTACAGACATTATAAACACACTTTTGAGACTGAGTCATACCTTAAAGTGAAAATGCCAACATCGTACAGAAGTGCTTACGCCAAGTTTAGGTCTGGAGTAGCACCAATCCGCGTCGAGACCGGGAGATACGAGGATTTAAGATTGATAGAACGAACTTGCTTTTTTTATATAGATATGTATTTTTTAATGTTTTAAGCGGTGTGAAATTTGTTTTCTAATGTGTAAATAATCGTCTCTCATAATTCTATATGAATGGCTTTTTCATATGTGTAATTTGTTTTAATCTAGGATGTGTTATGTATTGCTTTGTAAAAGATGAGACGTTAATAAAATATTGTATTGTATTGTATACAAACTCTCCACAAGAGACCACATGCCACAGAAATTAACAGCTATATAAAGTTCACCGTACGGCCTTCAATAATGAACTAAGCTTATACCGCATAGTCAGATATAAAAGGCCCCGAAAAAACAAAATGTAAAACATTTAAACGAGAAAGCTAACGGCCTGATTTATGAACAAAAGTGAACATAACATGTCAACTCATTTATAGCTCCTATTTTGATCATGTATGCCAAAAAGCCAGGTAAGCGAGATGTTGAACGCACATTAACATTTTTGCCGTTGCCACTATTGTAACTGCCAGTCCCAAGATTAAGAGCCTGGTATTTGAATTGTTTTACGTTTTGTCGTTCCTCCTATTACAGCTAATTATACGGTATGTGTTCTGCTCATTTGTGAATGCTTGGAAATCGTACAACATTACTACAAATAATTTTAGAAAAATGATGAAATTTTGTCCATTCAACTCAATATGCGTAAACGTTTATCATGTTTGTGGATGTTGTTATGTTGCTTATGTAAGAAAAGTTAAACGACTTTTTCGGATTAATCCCTTTTTCTTAATATATTAAATTCTGAACTCTTTTTGTGTGCATTATACCGGCAATCTACGAAGAAACCATACTCGTTTTTTTACATATCGTTTTGATATAGAATTGAAAATCCTAAACGTGTTTTTTTCTTTTTTTTTCAAAGTTTACATCGATGGACTTAAACACTTTTCAACTGATATTTTATTCTTATATTGTACTGTTACACAACTGGCCCAGCAGTTGTTTAGGGGGGGAGCGGAACTTTAAACTAGCTTAATCCCGCAACATTCTGGATGTGTCTGTCCCATTTCAAGAGCCTGTAATTCAGTGTCTGTCCCTATCCAATATACCATCATTTTCCAGAGGTTTCCCCGACATCGACCGGGACTATATATGTTACAGCTTCCTCCTATTGTATTTATTGTTAATTTGTTTTTATCTTGCACAGGTCTGATATATTTGCCAATGGACGTTGAGCAACTAACAATCAATCAACCAAAATTGAATTCCATAGACAATATATCCATAAAAGATCAGCAGGATTTAACGGTTACTCATCATTCGTCTCAACTCGGCCGATTCCGTACCCTCATCTAACGATGGAGAGTAACGGATTCTACCGAGGATTGCCGAATGGGTTACTCATGTTGCTCAAGTTACCATTCGCATGAAAATGAAATGAGAATAACATGAGACAACCCACGCTGTTAAAAAAATAACAGTGTATTTAACATAAGTAAAGTACGTTTATCAAATGCTATTTTTGAATATTGAAAACTACATGTTCATACATTACTTATATTGTAAAGACACTGTCACGCTCGTTGCCCGACAAAGAATACTTGCTGCAACCTTCTCAGGGTATGCAGGTGACTTGAGCAAATGTATTAAGTTCATCTCCACTTCATCATAGCAAGTAAAAATTTTAAATCTAATATCCTGGTCGACACACAGGAGTAATAATTTGATTAATTTACGATTAGAATTTCACAAAGGAGTATAAAAAACCCTGAAATCCGTATAAAACATAACACGGAAACGTAGTATTGATGCCATCTGATATCCAATTTTCATCAATTTCTATCTGTGTTTATATGTGTACTGCAACTGCAAATTTCTGTTATCAGTAGAAGAAGAAGAAGAAAAAAACTCATCACAAGGTACAATGTAAAAAATGTACATGTACAAATGTACTTTAATATACAATCGAAGACGTTTTAGGTGTCAGTGCAAAACTTATGGGTGTTATTTTCATTTCCGGGTATTCATGTTTCTCCATGTTTATAATGCCAATGTATTCAAGCCAAACAATGATTAAACAAGAATAGTTGCGATGAAGAAGAACGATTTATAATGTAGACCGGGTCTATGTTTTGAGGAGTTTTACATGTATCTTGAAAATTATAGCTGGCAAAGGATTTTTTCGTACTGAACGTGAACATCTAGTTTTACATATGATTACAAAAAAGACATATCATTAATTGCGATACAACAATGGAATTACTATAGTATAACACAAATAAATCTTAAAAAAGCACATGTATATCATTGTTATTTGAAAGAAAACAATTGCGTTAAAAGTAAATAGAAACGTTGACAACTGTTTAATAATATGTGATATTTTCGTGTCCATATCTATAACCGTAACTGTGCTTAATTCAGATTGAGACCAAGGTAAAATGGTTGAACAAAGTCCTTAAAAATAAACAATCTGTTTCAAAACTAGATTTACAATGGTCGGTTATAATAAAGACGTTTTATAAACAATCACGTTAATAAGTTATAAACAAATGCGTAATAAACATTTGCGATTTTTATTGACAAATACACAACCAAACGATTCTAATGAATTACTATACGACCAAATGGACCAACACTTAATTGCGAAATCCGTCTTAAGTTAATATATTCTGAAGGAGTGGGAACTTGAGTGTCAAAAACGAATAATTTTATGAAGGGGGTGAACATATACATTACAATTTAACCTCTCTGCAGAATTGTTAATACCATTAAAACAAGCTATTATTCAGGGTTAAAGATCGGACCTTGTACTCAGAAAGAGTGCAGCATTTGTAAATGTACTGGACGGTACAATGTTCATGTTTAGGAGAATGGCAAAGTTTCACAGGTGTAGCACATTGGACGAAGAAGTAGGGCAGAGTTTACAGTTTTTGGTGGGGTTCGTGTTACTTATTCTTTAGTTTTATATGTTGTGTCATGTGTACTGTTTTTTGTCTGTTTGTCTCTTTTTCATCTTTAGCCATGGCGTTGTCGGTTTATTTTCGATTTATGAGTTTGATTGTCCCCTTGGTATCTTCCGTCCCTCTTTTTCAAAGGTAGTGGCGTACGAGACATCTGATAAGGAGGGATGTCAAATTTCCAAAGGTGCTTGGTAGTTCTCTGGCCATTGGTTAAGCATATGCGAAGAGGTTATAATTTATAAGTGTGCCTAATAAATAAGCTTGATAAATCACCGGTCATATTTTTAGTTTAGAAAGGTGCTTAATGATTCTTAGGACTCTTTTTAACAGAAAAAAGAAAAACAAAAAACGTGTACGAAGGTCCTTGTTGCTTCAGTCAAAACAAGAGCAAAGTTTACATGTTGCTTCGTTCACTGGGCAGTGTTAAACAGAAACCACAGATTACTAACATTCTGGCTAAACAGCTAAAAATAAAAGAAATTTGGAAGAATGATAATATACTGATCCAATAAGAACTAATAGTTTGCAACTTTCTCAACTTTTTTGTAGTTTCCAAAAGAAGGATCCATATACTTTTAGGTGACATGCAATTATCTTAAAAAGTTTTTTTTCCTAATGAAAAAGAAGTTGTCATGGCGTTAGCAGATTTGCTCGACTTATGAATTATACAACGTCCCCATGAGCATCTCTAAACATTTCAAAAATCTTGCTCCTTCCGATCCCTTTCTTTTCCCCTTTCCCTCATCATCTTTTGGCACTGTTACACAGGGTAATCGTCAGATGTTATTTAAATTTCTTGAAAATAAAGCATCCAACATCTTCTTTTAATAACACAGATCACTGTTGCAATATTCCAGTAATAAATCTTCACATTATTCTTTTTTTGTAATGATCGTGGATACTTGATACTGATGTTCACATGTCCTTTGTGACGACATTTATAACATGGATATACGTGTTTGTTGCTATCATGATTATCCTACCTTTGATTATCACATGTAAGAAATGATTCGCTCGTTGGAAAATCAGGAAAATAAGGACTATTTTCTCGTTTTTTTATATATATTAGACCGTTGTTTTTCCTGTTTAAATAATTTTACATTATTAATTGTTGGGGCCCTTTATAGCTTGCTCTTCGGTGTGAGCCTAAGTTCCGTAGTGAAGACCGTACCTTAACCTATAATGGTTTACCTTTATACTTGTGACATGGATGGAGAGTTGTCTCCTTGGCACTCATACCACATTTTACCATATCTATTTTAAGAAACATTTTTATTGTGTTGTTGTACATGTTGTATAAAAAGATATATAACAGCCAATTGATAAATGATTGCGTATCTGAATCAAATAAAGATAGATTTTAATATTGTTATATACTTTTATTCTACAAGGAACATAATATTAATACAAAAGCATTGATTATATATACAATTATTCGTAACATATACGATAAAAAAAACATCAAAATATATATACAAGACATATGAGTTAAAAATAAAAGATGAGGTGATTGTTTAATCTTAAATGATTTTTATTCACTTCATGTTCAAACTCTTGATTCATTTATATCTGACACATATGGGTTTGTAAAACATGTATCGGTTTAATCATTTTTTGTTCTTTGCAATGTCCGAAAAAATACGACATGTTCTAAAAAATATCTATTCAACTAACTAACATAAAGCCTTCAATTCTGAAAAGTATATATAGTTTATAGGATACAGGCCATAAAGGGATTGATTGTCATATATCCAAAATAGTGTTAATGTACATTACAGGAAGCATTTCTTTGTTAATGCAGACTTTATCGTTGGTGTTCGAAAATAACTAAATGCATGTGTATGTTCTGGATTTGTATTTAATTCTCTTGTCACATCACTCAATATATCTTCGACATGCTCATCTCTGTATTTATTCTTGGCTACAGATACAAATACTCTAATGAACGGTAACGCAATAAGTGCATTTGACCTGATCACAGCGTCTGTAATAAATAAATATTTGTAAATTGTATCGATACCAATAATTTTCGAGATGCTGTAATTTTATTATTTTTTTTTAGATAGATACCATTCCTTTTGACTCGTTCGACCATAACAGTCTAATGTTATCAAGATTATGGAAGTAAGCATGTGTTACTTCATGTGAAAACGTATTTTCTACGGGGATAAAACTTTATATTTGCATTACAAATCTGAAAACTGAATCAACAACCACTTCCTATACCATTTGTCACTCGAAACTACATTAATCTTCGAGACAAGCAGTCGTAATGTATACATTACACTGAGACCAGGAGACGGAAATTAAGATACTCGGAATCATCTGTTAGGGTACGACAATTTAATTTTGGGGTGGGGGCCTGACATATCTGATGAGGATAGAATATTTATTTTCTACTTAAAGCCTGTCAGATTATTCATTTTCATTCAGAGCTACATGTGTGTAGTATGGCTGTAGAACCTTAGCTCTAATGTCCACTATTTAGATCAGGGCCAGACTAGTGTTGTGACACACTAATTGTACCCGTCAGAATCAAATGGTCCTATAAAAGGGGTTCTTATTGTCCAAAATGTAAAACATACCTATTTTCACAATCGAAATGGGAGGGGGTATTGATTGATAAGGGTAAGATATTTAGTGTAAACATTAGTTTAGTATAGCTTTATATGGATTAAGAATGTGAGATACAACCAAAAACAGTTGGACGAGTTGAGCTATGCCATTTTATTTCTTCATGATTCGAGGCATGTTCATATAAGACAACAGATGATATTTCTCTAGTCAAAAGGTGTGGATAATACTTATATTTATAAAATAAGGAGATACGGAAGAATTGCCAATGATATAACTGTATACAAGAGTTCAACTGAAGTAGATGTTAGTCATTAGAGGCAACCGTATGCCTTTTAACAGTGAAAAACCCCATATCCGTATAGTCAGGCACAAACAAAAAGGTGGTGGAGTTTAACATTAATGTAATTGCTCAACCTTAATCCTTACTGAAACATTGGTGTAACAGTATAACATAAAAACAAACCTTAACGATCCGGAACAATTGACTTTATTTTAAGTTCGATATGCGGAATTAAACAGCTAACATAAAACAATAGACAAAAAGAACCAACATAAGACTACTCGAAATTGCTGAAAGCTAGATCACAGAGAAGCTATAAAAAAAGAGTTCCAAATGGTGAAGTCGAAATCATCCCTTCGTAAATTTTACGGACGCTATCACGAATTGGTTGACCGTTATCGAATATCTGTTTCACAGATGATATCGAACTACAAGCCCGTTCCCTTTATGCATTTGACCGAATAAGACTGCTTACCGGGTTTGTACTCAGTTTAGCAACTTAGTCTTTAGTTTTCTATGATGTGGCATGTGTACTATTTTTTGTTTGTTGTCTTTTTCTTTTTTATTCATGGCGTTGTCAGTTTATTTTCGATCTATGTGCCTCTGATATCTTTTGCCGCTCTTTTAAAGTCCATGATTGAATTACAGTATCTACGCCTAATGTTTTGCTTTGAATTTTAGTACTCGTATTGTCAACTGATAAATTCTTGCTGAATATAATGTCCACAGTTTTCTCTGCTGTCAAACTCTTACAGATTAAACCCGTCCTGGTTTTGTTAACTTGTTTTTAAACACAATTTAGCATTTTATATATTTTTAGGATTAGCTAATCAGGTGAGTGCATGGTCGTATGTTCAATATCATTGTACTTATTGTTTTGGGGGAAGAGTAACATCAGGTAGAAAGACAAGTCATAGTCAGGCTGGGAAACTGGGTAGTCAATTGTTCACATTACATCTGTACCGATACAGTGTGTTAAATGTCCTCTTAAACCCTATACACAATTAAGGCGGTGCTCATATCAAAACTAGAAGATACATAAAATACATACATATGACAACCGGAAACTGCATGTTACATATACTTTTGGTATATGTATCAAATTCAACCTGGAACTTGTTAATTTTTGGTAATACTAATTATGTGGGAAACGAAAGAGTCTGGAATGGTGTAATTGTTAATCTACACTATTTTTCTATATTACTTATATATGAAGTTGAATTCTTCGATTCGTCGTTTAGAAGTAACGCCGGCTAACAAATTTGACCTCGTTTTTTTTATTAGGATAGCTATTTGTCGAGTTGTCTATCTATTTATCTAACAACTCAGGGTATGCATGTGCATACCTCAATAATTGAATAAAAAGATGCATGCAATAATTGGTAGCGCTGGTTGCAGCAACGTCTGATGTTCTTTTTTTATAATTTCTTTTGACATTTTTACGTTTTATTCTACTATGTACCCTTTATTAAGCCTCTAAACTAAACATTTTCATTTTTTTTATTTTGTCCTATTTAGGCTTTTCATCATCATTATCAATTGTCGCAATGTTCTTGGAATTAGTTGACCTCGAAAATGCTGACAGAATATTCTTTTGGATGCACTTTACACGCAAATTCACCAAGTACCTTATTTACAACGCAAACAAAATTTATTATTTACATACATTAAATTTCTTTAAAGATAATGTTTGATAAAAAAATCCGTTAAGTTATAGTTAATTAATGATTTCTAAAAACAACTATCCACCCATTCTAAATGTTGAACCAAGTTATAGAAAAAAATATATTCTTGCAGACTATAACAGGACATGATTAATTCTTATATATACACATCATATACATTATACCAACGATCTACGCCAAATGATACGATATATGTTTAGTATGTTTCTGTGTGTGCTACATTTTAATGTTGTGTCGTCATTCTCCTCTTATATTTAATGCGTTTCCCTCGGTGTTGGTTTGTGACCCGGATTTGTTTTTTTCTATCGATTTCTGAGTTTTGAACATCGATATACTACTGTTGCCTTTATTTACGATACGATGTACGTTAAGCAAAACAATGTAAAATAAACCATACGAAATACGCTGAACGAACTTTTAATGGTATCGTTTATTGTACTGTTTATGGAATATGGTTTTCTTCGTACATCATTCGTTCTGCGTTTCTACGACGTTCGGGAAGCGTTTCGTTTTCATTCGGACATCGTTCGTACGTGATTTCGATATCAGGTGCAAAGATTTACGTTATACATGTTATAGATACTGTAACTGTTCTCGTACAGATTTTTTCCTGTTTCACTATAATCGTATATTTGTATCTTAACGTTAGAGAATAATTTTTATATCCTAATTCATCAAAAGCAGAATAAATATAACGAAGAAAAGAAAATATAAAACATAAAACATAAACGTAAGATGAATCTTATTTACCTGGAACTGATGACCATGCTACTAAACTGTCAGCATCTATTTCTGAAGAAAAACTTTGCACACCAGAGTTATCTTTTAGGCTTTTTGATTGTCTAAGAACACAGTTTAGTCCCAACATGTATTGAATAAGAAATAATTTTGGTTTACCTGAAATTAAATTAAAAAGTCATCAATATTTAACCAATTATGTTGACATGGAAATACGGAGAACTGCAAATATAAGAAAGATTTAACAGATAGAAAGGAACAGGAATTAACAAGCATGTATGACTTAAGTTTTTACAATACAACGTCCAACATGACACAATGTAAACATTCTTTAAAAGACATTTATTAAGGAGATTTGCATCTGGTGTAGTAAATCGGATGCGTTCTTTTTATCTTATTGCATTGAATGGAAAGTTGGTTTACATACAACCATCCCCATAAGACCACTTTAATGACTAACACACTATGGATGTCAGCTTCTCATTTATTAGTAATACCCACTGCCCATCGTTGAATTTTTCATTTGTCGAAAATGAAACGATCGTGCATGTTTCCATTTTATAATTCTTATTAAAAGGGATGTGCTGCTGGTAAAATACAACTCCCAGAACAAACGAAGGTAATAGGGAAAGGGATAAAAATCAACACTAAGTAGGTTGAACGGTAGCCAAAAGGCATTGGCTAAGTTTTTGTATTGTTCATGTTTATAGATATAGGACATGTAGGATATGAGGAATTTTTACTCCTCTGTAAATTTAGCGATTTTCTTTAATGACATTTGACTCGTTGGTGCCTCTGCTTAAGCAACATTCAGAGTTCAGCCGGTTCATCGCTATTACGCCTGATTTGAATATTTCAAATACATTAGATGATCTACATGTAACTAGACTACCAATAAATATTTGAAAGTACAGCAGGACAACCGGATGTGCCTTTTCGGCCAAAATGTGATTCGGCGGCGCTCAGTAGTCCTACGCCGAAAATTGGACTATTTTGCGTCGGCCGACGTCAACTGAAAAATGGCGCGCTTTTGTATTTTTTTTAAATTCGTTTGCGGTAAAGTGCGGACGATAAATACTGTCGATTTTAAGCATATCTACATGAGAAAAATATATGAGCTTACATATTATTTTCATTTTTGATCATTTAAACATAAGGAAATCTTATTTTTTTACATCTAAACATAGAATTTCGGATTTTCATTTTCTGCACTATAGGATTAAATGGCTATATCAAAAATGGGAACAAAAAAATACCTATCCTTCGATTTGCTAAAAATTTTTACAACCTATTCTCGCGAGTTTTTGGCATCGAAATTCGTAAAGAACAGAGGTGTCCAAGCCAGGGCAAAAATTTGTTCCCATTTTAAAGTAGGGGTCTCAATCTTTTATAGGTTTTTCCTTGCATGGTCGGTAGATTTGAAAATTGGAAGAGTTTCTGTGTTTAAAGTAAATATTTATTCAAATATCATGAAAAGGTGAATCATTAGGTATAAAACCACTTTAAATATAGCAGTTTGTGTCACTGAATTGTAAAATTATAGATTTTTTTCGAAATTGAAGAAGGCGCCATTTTTGGCTATTTTTCCATTAATACGTCTATTGATATGCTAAAATTATGAGGTGTTTCTAAAAAATCTCCGACTCGATTTTTTAAAAACTTTCATATGCTAACCTTTGGTACAAAATGTATGTGTTTTGAAAAAATTAGGCACTTCTATCGAGTAGAAATGGAGAATGGTCATCTTTACTTTGTATGTCCCCACTATGGGTGCCCTGTTGCTCCCTTTACCTTGTTTCTGAAGAACACGATAGTAATTCATCTCTCGAAAAAATTATCCACTAAAAATAGTTGAAACATATAACATATATGTTAAGACATCAGTAAATTTTACTGGATGTGATTTTTTAAATAGAATAGCCGGAATCGACCTCAACCGAAGTTGTGTCAGTATATAGATAAACGTTGTAAATTTCCGGCGCCGAAAATGCCAACGTAAAATGTCATTAAAAGTTGGATTCTTTTCTTCTTTGTAGCAATTTTGTTAATCTAAATGCCAAGGAAGGCATGCAATATGTTGAATCCATACCAACCAGAGGCGTAGCACCCTAACTTATATTGGTACGGCAGAAAATTATGATGGCAGAGGCGGCTATTCGGCAAGGGGTTCGGGGGCCGCTTAAGGCCCCCGAGAAAATTTTGATAAATAGTGCAAAATCCTGCATTCTGGTGATCTCCAGACACTTAAATTTCGTTCCCGAAAACCCTAGTTTTATGGGCAACAATTTATGTATGACTCTTTTTTTTTTAAATCAAAATATAAAACTTTTGTAAAAAAAACTTGAATCTGCATTCTGACGATCTTCTGACATTTAAATTTCGTTCCTTAAAAAATTTCCTTATCACAATTCCTCAGTTACAAAGACCAAGCAATAAACATGACAGATAACCATCAGAATTTCTCATATAATATCAAATAAGGGTAAGACAAACGACCGAATCTATGACACTGCGAACAAATCTATTTTCATCGTGAATATAGTTACACCGCAATAACGATCAATGAGTTCATGATCATATGACAAATGAATGCTAGAACTGCTAAAACATTAATATAGTAGCAACAGAACAATTTTCAAACAACTTAGAACAAACAAAGTTAGAACATTTTCAGCTGATCAAGAGAGGGCCGACATCCAAATTCACAAGTCAATTGCAAAGGCATCGTGATTACAGATTAGTTTATATATATATATCAAGTTGTGTCACCAATACTGCTGGTGATCCGATGGATAAATCTGCTGTAGAGTTTTCACTGGTTCAGACGTATTTATATTATATATTCTAAACATCAACCCAACTATGCTAGATCTGTAAATTTGTTCTTCCCTCACCAAGTTTTCAATTTGATAGGCGCGCTAGACCACTCGACCACCTTGGCTCTTATCAAAAGTGATAAACTAGAAAATATGCAACTTGAAGCGCCTAGGATAGTTACTGGCGGTACTAAATTGGCATCCATAATCAAATTAATGAAATTATACAACGAAACAGGGTGGGAGTTAGTTACTATCAGAACTTTAGACGTAATTAACATGAAATGTTTCACAATAAGATCCCGGATTATTTAATTGATATTATCCCTCAACTATTGTTTAATATTCATAGTTATGACACAAGACGAACAAATGACACGCAACATATAAAGTGTAGAACAGCATTTTATCAGATATCTTTTCTTCCATCAGTTATTCGATCCTGGAATGTTTTCCGGACGATATCAGATTAGGTCCATCTAAGTTTACACTTAAACGTTACCTTTATCAAAACGTAAGTAAAATACCAAATTATTATTTTTATGTAGACAGGAAAGGACAAATACTTCATGCCAGACTTCGGGTGGATTTCAGTAATCTAAACGAACATTTATTTATGAGAAATCTTGAAGAAATTAAAAACTGTACTTGTGGTAAAATGAAGAGCAGTAAGCATTTTTTTCTCGAGTGTACTTCTTTGTTCGAAAACGTACGATAGAAACTATTCCGTTCCCATACAATATACAAACACTCATGTTTGGCAAAATTACCTCAGTCAAGAGGAAAATCTACTCGTGTTTAAACAAGTTCAACAATTTTAAGTAGATTCAACGCGATTTGGCATATAGCGTCTTTCATGGTAAGGATCGTGATTGGGTGAGACAGTCTCGACAAAGTCCTGAAAACAGCCCACCCGGTACATATATAGCAAATATCAGACGAAAAAAAAAATCAACTTTTTCATTTGCAGTTATTTGATTTTTTTTGACAGGGAGACGGATTAATGTATTTCTGTATTTATATGTATATGACATGTATGTACATGTTTTTATAAATGTAATATGTTTTAAGTAAAGGTATTGTTTTAAAAGAAAGAAAAAATCCAGGTATTTCAGGGGAAAAAGTTGGTAACCGGGAAAAAATACATAAGAGTTTGATGCGTTCAGGGAATATAATGGAATAACATTTTCTAAAATAAAAAGCCCTGTGTACAAAGCACATTAGCAAATATGAAAGACACGATCACAAAAATTTACCATAGCACATGATATCACAAAGGCGGGATGTACAAGTACTGAGCCACGTCAAATAGATATAACAAAAAAATGACTAAACAGTTAAAGTGTGTATGGTGTTGTTGAAGTTGCTTTGTATTCTCATCGGCTTGATGCCTAGAAGCAGAATGTGCAGTTTAACAATATGCAAATCGTTTATTTGTCTCTGTCGCGGATAGATCGGCACGCAACAAGATTGGGACAACTCGTTTATAATTCAATCATGATAACTTAAACTTGATGGTGCATGGATACACAGTAACTGACAATAGTTATGCAGTGTTGAATACTGGTCCCCACCCTCCTAATTGATAGGAATAAACAAAACAAAAATTCTTTCACTCAATCTCAACAACAAGCAAAAGTGAAGTAAATCAATATAAGCATACTACTGGTTCTGCTCGTTTTCTGCTCTTTGGTTGGGTTGTTATCTCTTTGACACATTGCCCATCTAAATTCTCAATTTTAAAGATTATTCAAGTATGTGATATGTGATAAATATCCAAAAATGAGCTTATTTGATAAAATTCAGCCTTGATCCACAATTTCTTGAAAAAGTACATAAAAGAAGTACAGGAAAAAAGTCGAATAATTCTGGAATGGCAAAACTTGAATTTGCCCAAAACTAAAAGCCAGCTTTTTTAAATTACACTCATGCAAAATAAAAGGGAAACACTTGAGGCCAGAGGGAAGATATAATATTCGGTGGTCAGAAGTATAAAATAAACGTGGAATCTTATTAATTATATAACAGTGAAATTGCTTAAAACAAAATATTCATGAAAACAACTGAGTCAATAATCTGATTTTTTTTAATAAATATGGTGACATTTCACTTCTGCACTTTTTAATGTTGATGAGTCTCACATATTCAAAAAATCCTCTTGTTACTAAACTTTGGAGCCCATAGTCTGTTAAACTTTCATTTATTAAATCCTGTAAATCAACAAAAATGTCCGCTTATAATCACTTGAACCACCTCGGATACCATTCTGTACATGAATATATCTCTCATAACAAATTTCATATAAATTGCTGATTCCAGGTATCAAAATTTGTATTCTCCAGTAAAAATTATTCCTCTGACAGGATGTGTTGTCTACTGAAAATATTTTTTTTTATTAAATTAAGTTTGTTAATTCAATCAAAAAGTAATGAAGAATGATAATATTATTATAATATATTGTATTTCATTGTTATTGCCATCTATGACCTCAATACAGTCTGCTCAAGTCATTCTCTTATCTAAAAAAAACAGATGCTCCGCAGGGCGCATCTTTATACTACCGCAGAGGTTGAACCCTGAACGGTTGGGGCAAGTATGGACACAACATTCAAGCTGGATTCAGCTCTAAATTTGGATTGTGATTAAATAGTTGACACAGCATAAGTTTCTGACACAGAATGAATGTGGTCTAATGAACTTAAGATTTTTTTTTTGCCTTTGAGCAATTCACTATGCTGTTAATATTAATCCTCTCAAAAAAATGTTTGAAGAAATTTTCTTTTTATTTATGAAATCTGAAATGAAAAAAATTTACACCCCCCCCCCCAATTTTTTTTTCACATCCCCCTTTCCCTTATTCCAAAACTGATCTCAATTCAAATTTCTAATGGAGTTTGCAACAATAACTACTCATTTAAATACATCATAAAATATTAAAACGTAAAGAAAGTGCTTGTAATCACTGAATGGTAAAGATTGTTTTAATTTATCAGTTGGTGGTAAAAGTGAATATACATTGTATATTGTATAAAACAATGATTTAAGTTGATTCAACTACTATTCTGAACAAAGAAAGATAAGACTCCAATTGAAAATTTCATGCTATTGCACAATATTGTGCAATTAGATATTTCTTGCTATTGCGCAATACTGTGCAATTGAAAATATTTGCTATTGCACAATACTGGGCAATTGAAGATTTCTTGCTATTGCGCAATACTGTGCAATTGACAATTTCTTGCTATTGCACAATACTTAATATAATAATTTTGGATCCTGATTTTAACCAACTTGAAAACTAGGCCCATAATAAAAAATCTTTTTAAAGTACATGTTTAGATTCAGCATATATATCAAAGAAGCCCAAAAATTCAATTTTTGTTAAAATCTAACTTAGTTTAATTTTGGACCCTTTGGACTTTAATGTAGACCAATTTGAAAACGGGACCAAAACTTAAGAATCTACATACACAGTTAGATTTGGCATATCAAAGAACCCCAATTATTCAATTTTTGATGAAATCAAACAAAGTTTAATTTTGGACCCCGATTTGGACCAACTTGAAAACTGGGCCAATAATCAAAAATCTAGGTATTTTTTTTAGATTCAGCATATCAAAGAACCCCAACTTGGCCAAGTATTCAATTTTTGTTAAAATCAAACTAAGTTTAATTTTGGACCCTTTGGACCTTAATGTAACCTTCCTTTTATGGTCATAAACCTTGTGTTTAAATTTCATAGATTTCTATTGACTTATACTAAAGTTATGGTGCGAAAACCAAGAAAAATGCTTATTTGGGCCCCTTTTTGGCCCCTAATTCCTAAACTGTTCGGACCTCAACTCCCAAAATCAATCCCAACCTTCCTTTTGTGGTCATAAACCTTGTGTTTAAATTTCATTGATTTCTATTTACTTATACTAAAGTTATTGTGTGAAAACCAAGAATAATGCTTATTTGGGCCCTTTTTTGGCCCCTAATTCCTAAACTGTTGAAACCAAAACTCTCAAAATCAATCCCAACCTTTCTTTTGTGGTCATAAACCGTATAAAAATGGTCAGATTTATTAAAACGCTTCATTTGCATGGATATATTATTATGATGCACATCATGTAAGAGTTCATTCCCTTATATTGTTTTTTTTTATCATAAAATAAATTTTAATTATGGTACCCTTCATTCTTGAAATTAGGTTTTAAATCCAAATGTAACTATCTTGACATTTATACAGCATAGATAACAGAATAAAATCTTTAAACTATTAAAAGAATACCATTCGGCCTTAAAGTCTGTGTATGATTCTTTTACCTATATCTCATTAATTATAATTTCCATCCTCAATTTATTCCATTGGCAACTTTTATATATAAAAAAGAATAATTTAATACATACATGTAATTATGTCTGACTGTTAAACGTAGATATGTGCAGTCTATTCCCTTATGAAAACAGTCTGCATACCATGTATATTATGTTTTTGTTTCATGTTTGTGGGATTGAAATCATAGCACACTGTAAATAAGGCCATAAAAAAGAATAGGTTTGTTTGCCCAAACCCTACCTACCCAGAAAAAAAGCTGCCTACTCAAATTCTTTTATTGTCCTGATTTGAAGAAGTTTTTTTTTAATCAAATAGGCATGAAGACTAATAAACACCCAATACTTGTCTTCAATTTCTCTTTTTGAAAAAAAGAAAAGAAAATGCCTACCTACCTACCCACTGTCTCAACTTTTGGGTAGGGTTTTGGCAAACCAAAATATTTTTAATTGTGGCCTAACTGACTGTTTTTACCCTAAGTGGGGGCCCACTGACTGACCTAAGAGGGGGCCCCCTCCAGTCACGCTTCAGTGATTCCCTATATAAGCAACTAAATTTTTTCCCAAAAAGGGGGGCCCGGGCCCCCTGCCCCCCCCCCTAAATCCGCCTCTGTAAAAAGACACTTTTGGATTACTTACCCTTAATATATTCTAGTCCTATTGTTTTCTATCAAAATCATTTTGCTTTCAACATTACTGGACACTGGTCGTTGACATTCCATTTGATTACTGTTTTCTTGTTGTATGTATATCACACATACACATGTACATTTTTGATTCATAGTGAACATCTATTTCCTTCCTGTAAATATAAAGCAAATGTACATACAATTACTAAATAAATTATACACTAAATTATTCAAAGCAAAATTAAACTTTGCATTGTTATTATCAACACATTAATACAAATTTGCCATATGAATTACCAAGAAAATACATGTTTTTACTAAGTATTATAAATAATAATGCCTCAAGCATTTTGCTCAATACATAAAAGTTAAAGGCAATAATGGGCAAAGAAAATATTTCCAAGTCTTGAAAATTTATTTTTTATGTATAATATAGAAAAAAGATGTGGTATGATTGCCAATGAGACAACTATCCGCAAAAGACCAAAATGACACAGACATTAACAACTATAGGTCACTGTACAGCCTTCAACAATGAGCAAAGCCCATACCGCATAGACAGCTATAAAGAGCCCCGATAAGACAATGTAAAACAATTCAAACGAGAAAACTAACGGCCTTATTTATGAAAAAACGAAGAACAAATATGTAACACATAAACAAACGACAACCACTGAATTACAGGCTCCTGACTTAGGACAGGCACATACATGTACATAAATAATGGCGGTGTTAAACATGTTAGATAACAATGTTTAATATCATAACATGGAGCAGATTTGAATGTTAACAATCCTTTCATTAACATTTTTATATTCAATTATATTATAGTGTACATAAATATCATAACATGTACAATACAAGCTAAAATAATATACATTTTGGGGGCACTCACAACCCAGTTTTTCTCAATTAAAATCATGGAACCACCACTGTCATGACTATTGAGGCCTTGTTGGAAAAAATTTGGTTGATTATATAGGGACTGAAGCATGACTGGAGCCCCCCCCCCTTTTATGAAATGTTCTGGTTTTGCCACTGAAATTTGTTAGTTTCTGGTCTGACACGTAAATGTATGTCACTGTGTAGGCTCTCAAATGGGTGACGGGTGATTGGTTAATTACAATGGGGATACTACATGTATCTGGTTTATTTTTTTATATATGGGAAAGAAGAGTATGGATAGTGAACCCCCATTGTCAGAAACAAGTGCCTATAATCCCTTTCCCTTTGTATTGTATCAATGTGTGTTCATAAAAGATTTAATGTTTATTAATAAAATATTAAACTTGAGTGTATATGTATTATATAAATGAAATCAGGGACATATAAAAATTCAAAAAAATTTATTGTCCAATTAAGGGCCCCTGACGGGCAATAATGACAACAATACACAATAAATTCTGATTCTTAACACATAAACATATAATGAGTTTTGTCTCTTGCTTGTTCATGTTGTTATAAGTGTCAAAAGTGTTGTTATAATGAAGATAAAATTAATTGTTCCCAGATAAAATGGGAATTTATTTATATAAGACCAGGTATAAAGTAGCCAAGAGTTAAAGCGAATATATGTCTTACATTCTAATGATTTAGTACATGGACGTCTTTGACGTGCAGCAAAATTCACGGAGTACCCACCCACCCCACCCCCCTTTTTAGAGAACTTACAGTCGGCATGAAACATGATCATCCACGCTTTCAAATTTGATTCGTTTTGGTCCGTATTTGCAGTTTCATGTTTACAATGTTCACAAAGTGATAGCGTGAATTATTTCAAGGGAGATCGTGAAAAACACTTTTTTTTAATTTTGTCTGTCCAGTTTGAAAACGGATGTTGACGGTGGGTACAATATTTCCGGAGACAAGGGCGGATACCCCAGACCGAAATCCGAATGTAATAATAAAATAATAAAAGTGATAAATAGTAAATTCATTACATGAAAAGGAAATGATGAAAACTTGGATTTCAATATTCATGTTTCATATTATTTTACACTTTAGTTTTGCCGTTTAAATCATTTCTTGGGATACGACTTCTTTGAAAATAATTACCTGCAATATCTGGAATAAAGCTTTATCTTTTATGTTGTGTGGCACAAAGTTTAAGCATCCAAGAATGTCATACATGCAACTTTCAACGAGGAATGCCAAATCCGACGTCAAATAATGGCCGCCATTACGTGTTGACAACGTCGTCTATAGTGAACCGTATCACTGAGCGCCGAAATCCTTACTCAGGCGCTTCCGGTTGTCCTACTGAGTATTGGTGGACTGTTAGTCTCTGTTGTTATGTTTACAGTTCAGCGGCATGTACTTCGGCTATTCGAATACTAATTATTGATCTTGTAAAACAATCATCTAATTATACTTCAATACATGTGGTAACTTGTCACGTTACATATAGTGCATGTTCTAAAAATACAAACCGATCAACGGGGCTATATATAAATAAACAATAGAAATTTAAAATAAAATATATTTCTTTAAATATAGTTTGAATTGATGTTGTTTTATTAAATAACAAATATTATCTGTTAATTGTGGGTTAAATGTTTGAATAAAACAGCTCATCTCAATAAAAGAGGGATGAAAGATACCAAAGGGACAGTCAAACTCATAAATCTAAAACAAACTGACAACGCCATGGCTAAAAATAAAAAAGACAAACAGAAAAACAATAGTACACACGACACAACATAGAAAACTAAAGAATAAACAACACGAACCCCACCAAAAACTAGGGGTGATCTCAGGTGCTCCGGAAGGGTAAGCAGATCCTGCTCCACATGTGGCACCCGTCGTGTTGCTTTAGTAAATAGTCTAATTCGGTAGGTCATATTCATGAAAGGGAAGGGGATTGTAGTTACGACGTAAGGAACATATCCGATATCATTTGTGAAACGGTTATTCCATAACGGTCAACCAACTCGTGATGGCGTCCGTAAAATTTACGAAGGGATGATTTCAACTTCACCATTTGGAACTCTTGGTTTAATAGCTTCCTTGTGAGCAGCAAACCTCTATCAAGAAAATCATGATAGGAAATGCAAGCACGGGAATATCGTATCAATTGGGAGATATATACTCCGTATGCAGGTGCTGCTGAAATGTTGCTACTTAGAAATGGAAAGTTCACAATTGGAAAGCTGAAATCATCTCTTTTGTCGTAAAGTTTTGTTTTCAACCGACCCTCATTGTCAATTTCTAGATGGAAGTCAAGATATGAAGCCGACTTAACTGTATCTGTAGTATCCTTTATCTCTAGTTCGATTGGATAGATGCGTTCCACATAGTCACCAAATTTTGAATTGTTTAGTGAAAGAACATCATCTATATAGCGGAAAGTAGAGTTAAAGGATATTGCTAACTTCTTATCTTTCTTCCTAAGAAGTTCCTGCATGAAGTCAGCCTCATAATAATAAAGAAACAAGTCGGCGAGTAGAGGGGCACAGTTTGTTCCCATTGGAATGCCGACAGTCTGTTGAAAAACACGTCCTGCGAACGTAACAAATATGTTGTCAATCAAGAAATCAAGCATCTTGATAATATCAGTTTCAGAGAATTTTTTGTTTGAATCAGAGTGATTCAATAACGTTCATCTACATTGTTCATGATTAAGTACATTGATATAACGGAAATTATTCATATTTAATATAATTCTTTCTAGCACTTCTAACTAAATGATCACTAGGTGGTATTTGTGTAATCTTTTTTTCGTAACTATGCGGTGAACGCTCTCATATGTTGTCAGTATGTCTTTCCATCTAGCTTGACTAATATACTATTAAAAGCATCTGTAACGAATAATGATATGAATATGATTTTTAAAAAGCACACTCAGGTAAAATAAGATGTGTGTGTATTATTTTTTTTACCTTGTTTGATATTAATTGATATGCCACACACCTTTTTTTTAGGAAAGGTATTTTAATCCACATAATTTTCATAATATCCTTAATCACTGGTAATGGCAAAATGTGTTGTAAGAACCAGTTATGTAAGTACATGTAAAACCACAGATATTATCACTGTATACTATATCTATTACTTTAAGTTATTAAGATGAAGCAAATAATTAACTAGGACCCAGAAATTTCGTCATATTATCTTTAATATAATGGTAGTATATCTTAACCGGTTCATATTTCACAAGCTCAAAAAACGCGAAAACTTAAAATGGGAAAACACTCAGTATATCATGGACTGTAGAGGATGTGAGACTATTTTCACTATGAAAAGTAAGCGGAAATCATTTCCAAGACCAAGTGAGATGATACGGTACAAGGCATGATGTCAGGAACTTATTTAAAAAAAAATTACATAACATGTACGTTTCATTGAAATACGTTATTTTGATTGGCCAACAGCAATTTCACGTCAGTATGAAATTAACCTTCATTTCAAAATATTTAACATTCATGATGGTACATTCATACATCGAAATGTTAAATTCATGATGACACGCGTTTCCACAACAAAGTGCACAGGTAAATAAAAGAAAACAATTGATATAAATTGTGTTTTTATGATCCTAGTAAAAAATGAGATTATAAGTATTGAAAGCTTCTATTAGTAATTTTATAGGGTTGTAAACGCGTTGACCGTGCGCACATTTTTAGAATGAAGCGCATCCGCGTTTCATACAAAATCTATTTCGGTCAACGCTTTTACAACCCAATAATATACAAAAAGAAACATTCAATTCTGAATGAAAATATAAAAACAAGTATAAACTAGCCATTGAATTTTCCTCCAGGCTTGCTTTTGAATATTTGGTGTATTTCTTCAATAGTGATGGGTATATCTATTGTCTGAATTCCGACCTGAAATAACAATGACATAATTTTACTAGAATGTTCAAATTTGTATATATATATGATCTACGTAGATTATCCGAAATATTTATAAATAATTACATTTCATAGTTTTTTGTTGTTATTGGTGTTGTTGTGTACATTTTTTTAGGCGCTTATATATATATATACATAATCATAAACTTACGCAAAATGTATTACAAATATAATAAAGTTTCTATTGAGGCTCTTAAACAAATAACATGTATACAGTTCACATTTATACATAAAAAAATGAACGCAAAAACATAGAGATATAAATCATTCGTTCTTCAAAATGGCGACAATTAATAAAGCTTCTAATTCTAACCATACACGAAAAATTATTCAATTTTCATAGAATTTCCAAGAAAAATTATTGTAACAATTAATGTTTCTTGGATATCTATACATTATGACAATTTGTTATTGTGAATGGTAAGTCATTTCATATCTTGGTTGCAGAATAATGAAAAGATAAGTCTTTG
This sequence comes from Mytilus galloprovincialis, assembly GCA_037788925.1. NCBI lineage: Eukaryota > Metazoa > Mollusca > Bivalvia > Mytilida > Mytilidae > Mytilus > Mytilus galloprovincialis. The sequence goes on from CM075341.1 coordinate 56,299,129, forward strand.
GTCTTATACACATCGATCTTTATACATTGTAAGAGACAGATCGTAAGTTGTACTGTTAAACATCTTTATTAAATACACGTATGATCGATAAGTAATCAAGAATTAGTCCATTCACAATTTTATACATAAGAATTGATTGTTGGTATTTTACTCTCTCTGTAAAGATGAAAATTTGGAAGAAGACGCCTTTGATGGAACATAAACATCACATACAAATATACTTCTAACCACTCTTGGTTTTTAGGTTTTACGATTATATCTGAATCTTTTTGTGATAAATGTTCCCAAACTGAAATATAATAGTCTTGTATAGTAGAATGTATGCTTTATAACATACATCATGTACATAGTAGTTTTCGTATGTGTTTAGGCAAACATATTATTCATGTTTATACCAAAGAGATGTTTGTGATGAAATCCTCGTACAACTACGACCAACATTTTCTTCCCAGCTTAAATGTTTATCAATGTCACGTCTATGAAATTAAAAAAATGGACATTCTCAATAGAAATTGAGCTAATGGAAAAACATATTTCAGATAGTTGTGTAAGTTTTGCTTTTTATTATTAATGTCATACACTTTATTTGCTCTGCATTAATTTTTATACTGTTATTAGTACACCAGAATTATACATATATTTTTAATGTGTCGTTAACTTTATCGGTTGTCTTCAAATGCAATGTTGAATTATCAGTATATGAAGCTATGTTTAATTGTTTTAATCATTGATATAAATTTAAAGAAATAGAAGACCTAAAATAGAAGATTGAGGCGCATCGCATTTTACCAATGTTTTATCAGAACTGAAATTTGCGTACTAAACTTCTTGTAGTCATTTAGACACATATGTTGTCATCTAATTTAACGTATGTTCACCGATATGATAACATTTAACCTTTCATATATTATGGCATAGTTAATGCGACCAAAAGTCTTATTGAATCAAAAAAACGCAGTACCACCTATTACCCTAGTATTCAAATATTTTAACCATTCGTCAACATGTATGCCTTGTCTAAAACTTTACGGAGCTATTTGTATATTTTCTTAACTGTTCAAGATCTAAAGTTCATAAAATTGTGTAAATGTACATACATGTCTTTCGAATATTCTATTATACAATAACATAATTTAACCATTTACATATACAGAGTAAATATATATTTTTTAATGAATATCCGCGTCAAGATGGAGGAAATCCTTATCTTATGCATACTAATGTTGTTGTAAGCATGGCAACATATCTTATGATTACACGTCAAATAACTGGCGAAAATGAAATAGAAAGACTTTTATAAGAAAACAATGCCAAGAAAAAATGAAGCAAATGATTCAATCTTTCGTAAGAAAATATGGATAATGTTTACTATATGAAAAGTTGCATACACCTGACTGTTTAAGTTCCATTACTCTAAGACAATTTTAAAAAAGGAAGGAAAACAACACTCCGCATAACATTACACAGAAACAAAAAGCTAGAATAAAAGGAACATTACTATAAGACAATTACACATTGTATGATAGTCGCATACATCAATGTAACACTCAGGAAGAAGACGATGGAATTTTGAATGTGTAAGTGTGATTATTTTTTTCTTTCAATCTTTTGAAAAGATTACTGACTTGAATAATAGTAGTATCAATACAATTTTCCTAATGAAAAAGTACTCTTCACTAGAATTAATGATTGCATCATTTGGGAGGCACAAAAGATACATGAATTATATAGGCAGGTGCAATAAGAATAATAATAAATCAACATCGAAAGTTTAACAGTTGGAAAATTGAAACAATGTGCATACCATAACAACTATATTTACAGTTACATTTCCTGTTTTAGGTTTTAGTATATAAATTATATCAATCAATACAATAAGACAGAACAAACTGTTTTGTCGTAGAATGGATGATGCCTATATCATTAATAAAAAAAATGCCTGATAGCTATTGGGATAAGTATTTGCTTATAAAATAAAGTACCTCATCTTCATAACCCATAATAACACAGATAAAGGAATGATAATCCTGTGAGTTCTCTACCAAGTATGTTCTGTCAAATTCCATAAAATAGTTCTGTAGCTCAGTCTTTGTCATGAGCTTTCCCGCAATTTCCACCTGATATTTAAGTTCTTCTTTGAATAAATTTAAAAGATTCTGCATATATCCGTCAGAAACTGTATAACATATAAGAAATAACAAAACAATTACAAATCATGAAAAAAAATAAAGCAAACGACAACGATATCATAATTGATGTAGAAACACAAAACGATGAGCACTAGAACCATTTGGGTTCCACATAACAACCAAAAACACAACATATATCATCTCGTCATTGAATCAAGAATGTGATATCAAGTTACTATAAGTCCTATAAGAGAACCGTGCTCATCATGTATACAATTATTCTAAAAACCAAATAAATTCCATCTACTACTTGATCATACATAATTGAACATCTGTAAATGTTGATTACTGAACTAAGAAAAAATATCAAGATTACATGACTCTTAACAAACCAACATGATAGTTGATATTTAACTTGCATAATACTTTCAGCACATTATTATATGAAAAAGAATCTGACAAAAATTACACAATCTAATTTTTATCCCTGAAGTTTCGCTTCATTTTGGTCATCCATAGTTGTTTTACTTTAAGTTGCTTTTATTTCTGGCAGGACACAGACTTGTGCTTCTAATGATCCTCTGTCATTTTTGAAATTTCTTCTTCAAGGAAGGTCTTTACACCTTTTTTTCTGATGACAGTTAATCAAGAAAAGTACCTGACACTTCAAATTCATAAAGTGTAATTTTCATCATCATTATATACTACCATTCGCGATATATTCATATTAAAGTTATAAAAACTAATTACCCTAGCTGTATACTTGACAATCATTTTTGGACATGTTGCATATATTTGACCTTTACATTTACATTTCGATATCATGTTGTCAAAAATGCATCGCAAACTGTAGACTTTGTAGATTGTACGTTGATATACAACAACAAATGGAAGTTTTTAACGACCTTGACTGGCTATACAGCCCTTGCACGGTCGGCATACATTGATATATAGTGATGAGTGATATACATTAATGGTATCATGGGTTTCAAAAATGTTGATATTGAAGAAAAAAAACACCAAATGTTTGGGTTAAGAATGTCATGGGCCATGTGTTATCAGGTAAGATATAGGAATTACAATGATCTGGTCGACGATAAAATGTATTCGGGTGTGACACCAAATGTGTTGAAAACAGTGGACTGTAGGCCAATTTGCCAAAGGGGGAGCCTATGAATAAAGAAGGATAAATTGTGAGGAAATAGGCCATTTAAGATAGAATTTCCATAACTATATATATTGCGGTCCACCTTCCTCAGATCAGACGGCCATAAGGTCACACGGGCTCTGCAATTTCATGTTCTGAACGGATGCTCCGTTCTAATGAGATGTGTTCAATTCTTTGAAAGTAGTATTTAGTCTCAGAACTTTAAGCCTATCTCAAAGTCCTGTTTGCCTCATAAGCATTCTGGCTCCCAAGGCATCCTGTTTAAGAACAAAAAGGGAAGCAGCTGTATCAGATACATACTTGTGTTAGTACAAAACATCAAAAACCTAATCACTGATCAGGGAAGGGGGGTTACCCATAGCAAAAGATCACAATATATTCGGGTTTTATTGGAAGGCCCCTTTCAGCAATTTGGCATCTTTAGACCAAATATTTTTTTAACGGGAACAAACCAAAAGACTATAAAGAGGTTACATTAACCCCGGACAAGGAGGTTTCAGTCTATATTTGAATATATAGTTTGACATATGGCTCTTTCTAAACAAATCAAATTAGTTAGAATGTACAATAAAATAATACAACAATGTATCATTCAACTTTGTTATGCAATTGATAGGTTAACAAGATAAAAAAAAACTTTCGAAAATATGGGCAAACAATTGCCGATTAGATTGGTTAACCATTAGCTTCTAAAATTGGTAAAACACCGGTACAAAAATGGTTTTACTTTTGTGCTAAAACGTAATATATAGCTTACACAATTCACTACAATATCCTCCTGCAGGATTTATATTCTTATCACTTAAGCAAATTATAATATACACTAATAACTTAATTTAATTGGTTTAAACTGAACACTGTTTTCCCCTTAAAATCTTCCATTGATATCATTTAGGACATGTTTACCCAAGATAGCGCATGAAATATAAATGCATGCCAGTAAAATTTTTGGTACTTGAATGTCCCTGTAAAAAAAAACCGCTGCATAGACAAACTATGGTCATATAAGTCAAAATTTATCATACATTACTAAGCTACGGATTACTGAATACTAAGCTTGTCTATCATGATAATGTTTTTCAAATTAAACAGTACGGTATGCTTTCTATCAAAGAATAACACCAATTTCAATAGTGTGGTTCCTTATAAGATCGATAACCAGATGATATATTTTTAATTTTATTAATTTTATAGTAAATGTTATATATTACCTTTTTTTAAAAATCCTATTTCATTGAACAGGAGGTCAACAATCAAGACCAGTCCTTTTTGGTCTGGTTTCTTGTAATACCTATCCTGAAAAATGTCATACTACCATTAGCGATGTGTTGACCAGAATCGACGTACAAAATAAACATGACTTATCACACATGTTCTTTGAATACATTTAGGTTGTCATATTTTCTGTCTCAGTACAACTGGTAGCCTGTGTTTCATGGCGAGATATGATCATCTACTGTACAGTTTAGAAATTATTGCGAGGTTTTTATTATTTCGAAAAATACGACTGATTGAGTTTTTCCGATTTTCACTTTCATTGAATCAGTTACAATTCGCACAATTGTTTTATTTTTCATTTTTGACTCATCAATCTACAGAATATTACAGATACATGATTTTTCTCTAATATACATTGGATGGTAATGATTAAGACTACATTTTTTGTTAATCTTAACCTGGTTGCCCTTTTTTACAGAGTAGTCAGATAAAACTGTTTTCCAAGTCTCTGAAGAAGAAGCCAGGTAATTTAGGACGTAAAGGGGCTAGCGGGTCAAACTTTTGTCGCACCACATCCACAACGTGTCTACTTTACTCTCAATTAGAATTAATTAATTTACTGAAACCATTATTTTTATAGGTTCTTGCCTCCTCGATTCAGTAATCAGAAACAATAAAAGAGAATAGGTATTAAAACTAATAAGTCGCAATCCTTTTGTTGATTGCTGACTATAGAGATAAGCCATGTTGGAATCTTGGGAGAAAATTGCTGTTTATTTCTTTTACAAGTAACCAGCTTGTATATTTATACTTTAACATATGACAAAGACAAAATTTCTTTGTTCTCACAGTACTATAATCTAGATAATGCACAGCTAATGTGCCCATTAACTACCTGTGATATACTGCACAGTTCGAATATAACTTTACCTTTAGAGGCGAGTCCAGTATTTTTCAAAAGAAGAGGCAATGATAAGAACGAAAGAAACACCTACGAATGTAGACATGGTAGAGAGGCAAAACATTTTTTTTTAGGATTTTATGCGGAAATTACATGAAAGATCGTGAAATAAAATATTTCCCAATCATTAATTTTACATTTTAGATTATGTTTGTCAAAGATGTTTTTCTGTATATCTTTGTCCATCTGTATTTATTAATAAACATCAAAATAAATAGATTGTCAAGAATGTTAATTGATGTTTTTTGTTAATCGGTTTTAGAAAAATGGTAGCCTTTTCTCTCCGAAGAATTTGCTCAGAGGAAGATAAATCAAACAGGGTTTTGACTTAAAATTTACATAACATTAATGTTCTTTTTACAATCAGAATGGGATGTTTAATTTCACATTCACATATAAAATAACGGAAACATAATTTTGATTCTACAATGCATTTTACAGGCAGTAAACACAAGAAACCAGTAAAAATTAAAGAAAAGCTTAACAGATCAATTTCAGATAAATCATGTATAGGATTCAAGTTAATATGATTACTTGATTGTAATTAGTTTGATGTAAGATTAACAGGTTCACTGGATGTCATCTCAATATAATCGCGATATGTGAAGCGAACAGAGTAAACAAAGAACGGTACGTAACAACTGCACAAATAATACACGATGGTATTGATGTATACATTGTTTGTAATTTCGTTATTCATAACCTAAACTACGTGTTATCTTTTACTGTTTAGTCTCTTTTAATTTTGTTATACATCCCGTCATTGTGTTATTATGCTATGGTAATTTTCTGTATTTTAGTTTTTATTTTCATTTTGACATACATGACATGCATATTTTTTTTGTATTATAATTAAGATTATAACACAATGATGACTGAGGTAGTCCTATTTTTCAAATTTCTTCTCCAATAAGTTTCCATGCGTTGTTGTCAATATAATGCATTTTTATGCGACACTCAGTAAGCTAGCTATAAAACTAGGTATAATCAACCATTTTCTTCATAAGGAGTTTCCTCTAACAAGTTAGGTATATCACAGTTTTTTTTTCCATGCGTGTTACTTGTTTGAGCTGTTGGTTTTGACATTTTATAAGGAACTTTCCGTTTTGAATGTTCCCTTTAGTTCTGTATTTTTTTTTTTTATTTTACTTGAAAATAAAGGCAGTAATTTGTATATTGTATAAGATTGCAACTGTAATGGTTTCGATGTGTTTGTTCTTAATTCTTCATGAAAAGAATACGACATACTTAATGAATTATCTATAGGAAATATACAGTCCTATTATTGATTTTTTCTCATTCTGTATTAACCGAAAGGATTGACTGAGGAGTAGACAAGTAAAAGCCTTCATTTTTTACATCCTAGAGTTAAACTATTGTATTTGTCTGTATAGTTTTAAAAATTGATTGATCAAAATAAGTCAAAAGTATCTTCTTATCTTTAAAATCATACCCTTTATCGATTAATTAGTATACAATGAAAACAGCTGGTAAAAATAGAATGTCTTATAACGCAGTAGGACCTGCCAATCAAATTAACATATTATGCATGTCCATTTGTTGTGTATTGCAACCTGAGCCATTTAATATGTATAGAGGGATTCATCTGGTATTGATGAGACACAATATAGATTATTAAAATCAAATCTCTAAAAATTTGAAGATACTCACGTGATGTTTAAACCAGCTGTTTCTTATGTCATCCATGCTGTGTGGGATACAATGTTCATCACAAAAATATACCTCTCTGTCATTGACATCTTTCAGGGGGATTCTATCTTCACTTTTAGAGAAATCTCCGGTTCTACATTTTACTTTAATACTGTATGATATAGTATGCCTTAATTTTCCTTGTATGGTTTCAATGATATCACACAATTCATTCAAAACGGTCTGATATACATTATCCTCCAAAACATCCCACCTCCATATTTGCACGGATACAGCATTACGTGAAAAGCAGATGATAAATTTACTGAGTTCGTCTAAATAGAACACTGCTTTCCCTCGGTATAAAGCTTTTACTTTACAAACTTCATATTTTCTAATATAATAGAACAAAATGTGATTGAAATAGGCAAGAGGAAGAAATTCGAATTCAAAAACCAACCAAGGTGTAATTGAAACATCAGAACTCTTTGGAATAAATGTATCCAAAATAGATTTGTATGATGATGAATTTTCAATCATGCAAGGCAAATAGTAAGAATCTGACTTCTGGCATTTGTCGGTGCTGGTATCTTTAAATTGAGGCTTTATTACAATGTCAAACTTTTCCATGACATTAAGCAAATGCGTTTTATGGTCTGCAAACTTCAATTCGGGTTCTTTTTGAAATAACTGATCGATTAATGTGTCTGGTAGTTCCCCTGAAATCTTCAGTTGATTCCAAGTAGTTGGAGAAATCAAGTTATAATTCCTCTTCTCGATGTTACAATCACATACAAGACATCTGAAACACTTTACTAGCCACTCTGGACGTAGAATGATATATTCTCTGATGTCGTCGAAAAATATTATGTTTCCAATTTTGTGTTGGTAATTAAGGAAAGCAAGGAGTTCTCCCTCTTCTACCAGATTTTTATGAGATATTTTCAGCAGATTATCCCAAGAATAAACATGTATGGGTGAATCTTCTTTTAATACTTCAAGTACAGTTTCTAGTTGAATCCATTTTGTCGGAAGTTTTTCAGCAAAGTAATTCATCTCAAATGCAATGTTGGAAATGTGTTTTCTTAATCTATTGATTTCGTCAATATCTTCTTTTTTAAAGTGTGTATTAGAAAGAAAGTAGATGCCTCTTCTGTGATTGAATTTTGTATGTTTGCCAACAGTGTCAAGAAATTTGTCTTCATATTTTGTTTGCCTATCTTTAACCTGTTAATATAGTGTTAAACATTTTCATTTGCTGACACAATGACCAATTGATAAGATACCTAAACTAGAGGCTCTAAAGAGCCTGTGTCGCTCACCTTGGTCTATGTGAATATTAAAGGAAGCAGATGGATTCATGACAAAATTGTGTTTTGGTGATGGTAATGTGTTTGTACATCTTACTTTACTGAACATTCTTGCTGCTTAAAATTATCTCTATCTATAATGAACTTGGCCCATTAGTTTCAGTGGAAAATGTTAGTAAAAATTTACAAATTTTATGAAAATTGTTAAAAATTGACTATAAAATGCAATAACTCCTAAGGGGGTCAATTGACCATTTCGGTCATGTTGACTTATTTGTAAATCTTACTTTGCTGAACATTATTGTTGTTTACAGTTTATTTCTATCAATAATAATATTCAAGATAATGACCAAAAACAGCAAAATTTCCTTAAAATTACTAATTCAGGGCCAGACACCCAACAACGGGTTGTCCGATTCATCTGAAAATTTAAGGGCAGATAGATCTTGAACTGATAAACAATTTTACCCTGGCCGGGTCACCGGACACATTTTTCAAACTACTAACCCAAAAGATGATTGTGGCCAAGTTTGGATTATTTTGGCCAAGTAGTTTCAGAGGAGAAGATTTTTGTAAAATATTACTAAGATTTACGAAAAATGGTTAAAAATTGACTATAAAGGCCAATAACTCCTAAAGGGGTCAACTGACCATTTCAGTCATGTTGACTTATTTGTAAATCTTACGTTGCTGAACATTATTGCTGTTCACTGTTTATCTCTATCTATAATAATATTCAAGATAATAACCAAAAACAGCAAAATTTCCTTAAAACTAACAATTCAGGGGCAGCAACCCAACAACAGGTTATCCGATTCATCTGAAAAGTTCAGGGCAGATAGATCTTCACCTGTTTAACAATTCTATCCCATGTCAGATTTGCTCTAAATGCTTTGGTTTTTGAGTTATAAGCCAAAAACTGCATTTTACCCCTATGTTCTATTTTTAGCCATGGCGGCCATCTTGGATGGTTGGCCGGGTCACCGGACACATTTTTTAAACTAGATACCCCAATGATGATTGTGGCAAAGTTTGGTTTAATTTGGCCCAGTAGTTTCAGAGGAGAAGATTTTTGTAAAAGTTAACGACTACGACGACGACGGACGCCGGACGCCGGACGCCGGACGCCGGACGCCAAGTGATGAGAAAAGCTCACTTGGCCTTTTAGGCCAGGTGAGCTAAAAAAGCAGTCTTAAGATACTGTAATAGTCATTTGAAAAACAAAAACCAGGAATAATTCATATCAACCATTTTTGATCCATTTTTGCTATGAAGTTGTCAGTTATGGTGTTCCTTTCAGATATTTGAAACAGAAATATCAATGCGTTATGTCTTAAAGGAATGTAGTTTGTATTTGTTGAATTTACATGTATTAATTAAAACAACTGTATTAAAACGGATAATTACCTAGTAAAATGAAACAATATTTTCTTATTAAAGTTTTAAACAAAATTATTACACCTTCACATTCACTACCGGATTAACATACCAACTTCTTAAATCCTGCGATATTCGTTGTCATCGAGACAATGTAGTATTGTCACTTCTTGAAGGGAAACTACTCAGTAATATCAGTTAAACACATAGTTGTGTCAAAAATACATATATATTATGTTATTTTTCATTAAATTTACCTTTTCAAACTTGTCAGTACCAGTACAAACCATTAAAACAGGTGGACACAATTTGTCTGCTGAATGATCTTTACAAAAACAATGAACACTGTCAAACCAAAAGTCAACGTAATCTGAAAGGAAATACAAAAACAAATGTATGTTTTCTCTTTTTAAAGTGAGGTTTTGGAGTGACACTTGGGCAATACACTATATAGACAATTACAAATGATTTTCAAAGCGTTAGCAAACACCCTTCAAACGCCGTATATATGCATGTTATCAAAGATTTAAATCTGTGTTAAAGGTTAATACTCTTCATTTTATTTAGGTAACTTGTGACGTTGATGGACTGATTTCGTTTAAATCCATTCGTATATTTGTCATTCAAATCAACAATGCCACTTGTTATTTCAAAATTGGGGGACACAGATAATTAAAATGTCCTTACTTAATATGATTATATCGAAAATTGGTTAGATTTACATAACTGACCAGTTAAGATGTTGATAGGTTCTTACATTCTGTATCTATAACAATGTATCATACAAGTATTTAGTTAGGTAGGATAGTCGTAATAATTAACACTAATGTTTCCATACACTTCCATAAACTTTATATAAACAGTTATGTATTTTGGTCCGTAATAAATTACAAATTTAATTGTATACAACTTTTTGACATTTTCAACAAGACACACAGTAAGATATTTCTGTATGCATTACTGGTACCCTGTATATTCATGTACCATTGTATTTTATCTTTTGACATAGCTTGCAAAATGTCATACCAGTTTTTAGCAGATTTGAAAAAAATATACAAGCTAGTTGTTTGAAAAGAAATTCATGTTTTGCATTGTTTTCATGAATATGAAACGAAAAAAGCAATGTCTATGTATCTTATTTATTTTTTTTTGTTAAAAATAACAGAAAATGCTTATTAACTTCTTAGTCATGCTATAAGTATGCTTATTACTTATGCCTTGCATGCTGCAACTGTAAATGCTATTCATCGTCTGTAAAGTAAGAATTGTTAGTTCTTATTGACTGCTTAAGAACTGCTGTCTTCACTCAAATGTGTTTTTTTTTCTGCAAAATGGCAGCTGGAACCATATAGAAAATTAAATCTCCATACGATACACAAACTGGAACATCACACCATGAATCATTAAGTTGATCTGTCCATTTAATGTTTAGTATGTACTTAAACAAATAATGTTGACCACGTTCATATTTTCTTAAAAGTCAGTGAATGTTTTTCATGAATATTTTCTTTTAAACATACGACAAGCTTACCTCCAATGCAAGTACAATCATCTTCATCATGTGTGATTGGTTTAATATCGTCTTCAATATCTACAACTAGAAGATATATTGCATATGGTGTAAAGAATGTCTGGTGTGTGGCATAGTAGTCTTTTTGGCCAGCAAAATCCCAAATACCACATTCTACTAAATCTCCGGATTCCTTTTTTTCTTTATCCATCTTGGAACTCGATATAATTTCATCCATTTTCTTAATCATCAAGTCCGTTATTTGGTCAGCAGTAATGGCATGATTATCAGTTGATTCTGGATTTTTTAAATCAATATGTGTTTGTGACATCATTTTGTCATCTTTGCTTAATTCATTTTCATCTTCGTTGTTGGTTGTTACAGCTGGGGTATTACCTGCATATGTTGTATCATCATATATTGTAGGCACAATATTAAGCGTTTCTGTTTCCCTGTTCTTTTGTCTGGATAGAAGCGGTTCTTGGTCAGTCAGTTTATTTTCTGTTTCCTGAAAAATGTCCTTTGTAGATGCAATTGGTATCTGTTTCTTTTGGGTCGTTTCCGTATCTTCTACAAGATGAGAAACTGTTTTTGATTGTTTGCTATCAACAGCCAGCCCTATCCGTCTCATCATTTCCTTCTTCTGTGTGTCAACTTCAATGTATTGATATGAAGACTTAAACAGCATTTTGTTTTAAAAAGCTTGACGATATATATTTATATAGAATGTTGATAATCTTAAAATAAGCATACACTTCTTTAATACCCTTATATTTAAACATGTATATATAGTATTGCAAAACTCTACTCAAAATAACAACAATAAATCCTGAAGTATGTCAAAAAATATTGTTAGCTACACTTATGTGGTAAACACATGTTTTTTGTTTAATATGATTTAAAAAAGTTAATACAACAACGACACCAACACATTCGCATACGACATCAATATATTAAACAACGTTAAAACCATGAATCTATACTTCAACACTGTCAAGTATTATTTGTTAAGTTGATGCATAATATCTATCGAAAGTTCTTTGCCAAAACCCTGGTCCATCAACTTACTGTTCAGACACCGGTGACGTTTAACAGGTCTGAGTAGCAGATATGAGCTCTTTAACACAGAATACGTTATCCCATATGCAGGTACAATAGGTTTATTATTATTAAAGTGGGAGATATTCATAATTGCAAAACTGATAATGGAAAGAACATCCTCAATTTATCAGAAAAATAAATTTAAATGAATAAAATCTTTTTGATTCTTTTCTTTTGAAGTGTCTGACTGGAAAATAAGAAGAGTCGGAGAAGGAAAGACGCACATTACGTTACCATAACTATGCAGACATTTTTTTTTTAAATCTACCCCCAAGTACAACACATATGTTGTCAATAAGAAACTCCAGCATACTGATCAATTGTTCTCAGTGTGTCATGCAATATCTTTTCACTATGAACACAACATGCCGTGTGGTATCACAAAGTAATACATTTATAGCGTATGAGACAACACATATTTTTATATTAAATAGCATTTGGAAGTATTTCTTTTCGACGATTTGTCAATGTCACATGGGGGATGATGGTATTCAGGGTTGTAAACTCACTGCAAGTTTTGAAAGAATTCAATTCAGAGAAAGTCTGAGATGTAAAATTATACAGAATTTCCTTTGATTTTTAAAAATCCATCTATGTTTAATACCACTACGGGTGTTAACAGTTTCTTAGTATTTCCGAATAGTTAATATTAATTAGTACGGACACATTTATTTGTCAATCTAATGAACAATTCTTATGACGAACATTCATGTAAGCCGGCAATGAACAGTTGTGTGTACGGACTTTTGGGGAGCTTCGGTACTAAATACAAAATTTCAGGATTGCTGTACAAGGAAATGTTCATTGGAGCTATAAAAAACTTACGATTTGCTAAAATCTCCTACTTGTTGAATAGTATATTTCGTATATGAGATTACCTTAATGCTTATTGATTTCTAATTACGATACATGATACTCATTGTAGTACAATTTCCAATAAAAAGACAACTTATTTGATTCTTTTACCGCAACTACAACAACATCAGATTTGTGTGAAGAAATGTCAGATATTTCACAGTTTGTTAGACTCTGAAAACTAATTTTGGTCGATTGTTCACGCAGTTTTTTAATTTATGAATTCGACAGCTTTTCGTCTCTGAAAACTCCGAATTGTTAGAAGATTTACTGTCATGCCATAAGTTAATTATTTCATCATAATTTAGTTTTAGACGATTTTGCATCTTTCCACCTATGTTTTGACTTTTTTTTTTTAAAGTTTGGTCATATATTTGGTATACAAAAAGTACAATGTTGAAAGTTTATAACTTTTGGTCTTAGTCATAAATTATTTGTATTATGCGTTAAAAGGGAAAAGATTTTTTTGAGAACATCAAATAGGCCAAGGTAGAATACTGATTTGTACAAGTTATTACCTTATTAGCTTACAATCGCAATTTATCAAGACTAAAAGTGTTGTTATTGTTGACATTTTTACCTTTTATTTTCGTATATTTTGGGTACAAGTCGTTGCTGTCAATATAAGTGAATATTAAGCGGCTGTCATACAAATGATAGGTAAGTCTAGCTAGAAAACCAGTTTTAGTCAACCATTTAATCTTTAAATGCCTGTACCAAGTCAGGAATATGACAGTTCTTGTCCATTCGTTTTTGATGCGTTTTGTTATTTGATTTTGCCACGTGATTATGGACTTTCCGAATTGATTTTCCTCTAAGTTCAGTATTTTTGTGATTTTACTTTTTAATAAATAAGAAAATGCCCTTACCAAGTCAGGAATATGACAGTTGCTGTCAATTTGATTGGTATGTTTGAGCTTTTGATTTTGCCATTTGATTACATGGACTTTCCGTTTAGAATTTTTCTAAGAGTTCGTTATTATTGCTAATTTATTTCTTACCTTCACCAACAAACCAAGCTCCATCATTTCTTCTTATCTGACATTTTCTATTAATTTCAATTCCATCCGTGCTTTTTCCATCATATTTGCCGTCTTCTAGATAAAGTAGTCTACGCACAAGACTTGTCTTTCCAACACGATCTTTGCCAATGACCTGAACTCTTACATATTGTCTGATCTCTTTTCCGGATTCTATTGCCTCCATATAAGTTTTTCTTTCGTCCTTGCTAATCTCCATTTGAAGTTCTATAGGCGAAAAGGTAACCAATAGACAAACATGCATACCAACTGAGGTTTCAGGTAGAGTTAAGTTGTTTTTGTCAACGCAAATAAACAAACAATGACAAATCAAAGACTTTTTTAGCAACTAAATGTGTGTACGCTGATAGTTATTGACATAATAAAACATAAGCATAACATATTGAAACCTAATATACTAATGACCCTATTTGGTTTCATATACATGTACTCTGAATGTAATTTTTTTGTCAAATATTTTTCAAGTCAATTACTTATGCTTTTGTATTATTCAACGGCAGAAACATTGTCTATTTAAAAAAATCAACAAAAACATTTTCTGAAGTCCTGAAGAGATATTTGTCAAAAAATACCTAAAATAAAAAGCCAAAATAGTTTCTTAATATTTTCTTAATTTATAAACGGACAATTTAAGTAAAGTTTGTTATATCATGTCAGTACCGAAAAACATACTGCTGAGCTGGTGATACCCTCGGAGACTGATAGTCCACCAGTAGAGGTATCGACCAAGTGATGTGAAATATTGAAACAACATGTTATTAATTTATTGCCTCCAAAGCGCTTTTTTCCGGATTCACCTTCATCAGGAACGCTCAAAGCCAAACAGTTGAAATCCGAAGATGTATAAGTACCGAAACTGTAACAAGATATATGTCAAAAATGCCTTGCCTGAGGGAGTCGAAACCTTAGTATCTTAATAATTTCTTAGTTTATAAACGGACAATTTTAGTAAAGTTTGTTATATCATGTCAGTATCAAAATACTGACTACTGAGCTGCTGAAATCCCCCGGGGACTGATAGTCCACCACCAGAGGAATCGACCCAGTGATGTAAAATATTGAGAAAAAAAAACGTTAATAATTTCTTGCGTCCAAAGCGCTTTTCTGGATTTACCTTCATCAGGAACGCTCAAAGCCAAACATTTGAAATCCGAAGATGTATAAGTACCGAAACCGTTGAAGAGATATATGTCAAAAATACCTAAAATAAATAGCCAAATTCATCTACAGCCAACTTTGCCTGAGGGAGTTGAAACCTTAGTTTCTTAATAATTTCTTAGTTTATAAACGGACTAATTAAGTAAAGTTTGGTATATCATGTCAGTACCGAAATACTGACTACTGAGCTGATGATACCCTCGGGGACTTATAGTCCACCAGCAGAGGTATCGACCCAGGGATGTAAAATATTGACAACAACATGTTTTTAATTTATTGCGTCCGAAGCGCTTTTTCTGGATTTACTTTCCTCAGGAACGCGCAAAGCCAAACATTTGAAGAGCTATATAAAGTATAACAGAAAGAACACTCATAAGTTGGAGGGAAAGATAAACACAAAAGAAAAAAAAAGTAGAGACGACAAAAAGTCAATCATGTTCTCAAAACACTACATGGATAACTAAAGACTGAAATAATTGAATGGTTTAACTTGATTGCTCAAATATGTTTGAATTCAATGCTTCGCATCAATCTATCTTAAATTTCATCAATCAAATAGTTTTCTAAAATTGCTAACAGATATTTATAAAATGTATAACATCAATAATATATAATTGCGGGTCATGATCGCAGCAGAAAAACCAGCTATAGGTTATTTTCACTTTTGAATTAGATATTTATATTAGTCATTCCGAGATGACACTAACGCTCAGGGTTAAATTATCGAATATAAATGCCCATCCAATGGTTAAATGAAAAAAGTCTACTGCTACCATGCATTATTTCTTAATGGTCTTACTTTCTTTTCTCACGGTTAAGATGTTGAGTCTTAGATAATTTATTTTCATTATGTCGTGCATTCTATGTATTATTTCGAAATAGGTAGTTTTAATCATATCTGATGCAATGAACTCCAATTCTATATTGAATAATGTCAATGTGCTATTTGATGAATACTGTTGCTCTGGTGATAAAAGTCTTTCACCCACACGAATCGTACGATTTTCAGTATTGTCATGATAAAAATTTTAATAACGTCTTGACATTTATAAAAAAAATGTTATTGATTTATCATGTGATTCACAAAAGTTATATAAAATTGATATGTTACCAACAATTGAAGTTTTACATAATCAATTGAGTAGTAAAATATCTACTTTGCTTTGCTTAACCTTGTTTTAACTCTTTATCTAAATTAGAAGATCGAGATCTGCAATTTTTGCAGTTTTGCACTAGATTCAAGTATTCTTAAACAGAAATGTTATTTTGTTAAACAAAATGTAAATTTAAAACTATCAATGTTGGTGTGTGTCAAAAACACAATGATCAATAACTTTAGTATATTAAAACCATGTCATTTCAGTTGCCACCGCAACTATTGCGGAATTGGGTTAAAGCTGAAATCTTAGTTTTATAAATAGTTTATATACCTGTAATGTTGAGTTGTATTTTTTTTTTTAATTTTCCAACTTGCACATAATAGTCTCCACTGTCACTTTCTATCGTGTTCTTTATTGTAAGTTTGTGTTGTGTATCTTCCATTGAAATGATATATTTTTCATTATGTATTATTTCTCTGCCATTTTTTAACCAATTTACTGGTGGAATGTCTGGCCGAAGTTTGCATGTTAAAATTGCATCTTCACCCTCTATGCAATGAAAATCATTGGGTTCGTCAAGAAAAGGATCTGTAAAAAAATGTTTTTAAATCATAAAAAAGTATTCGGAATGTACGTCTTAATATTACTATGAAAATATATACATGCGTTATAATGATATTCAACATATGCAAAAAGAAGAAGACGAATATGCACTTATATTTTCAGTAGATAACGATTTTGGGATTTTATGTTCATTTTATTAAGAACGTATATGTATAGTATTTAACCTTCAGATGCAGCTTCTTAATGCAAAAATGTAGACAAAATATATACCTAAAGGGACAGGCATAAACAAAAATACGAAAGCAAATATGTTATTGATATATCATGTATATAAAAAACGTTATATAACCTGTACACTTTACATGCGATGTCACAATGACATTTGGAAACACACAGACATGTTAACACTGATTTTTGATTAAGACTTACCATTTAACAAATAGGCTTTGGAGAAAATAGAAATGAATCAAGGTATAAGCCAAAAAGATATCTCATTCACATTTGAAATTTAATTTTTATAAAATCAATTTTGCAATAAATTATAAACTTTGCTTAAGCCTTGGCTATATCTTAATATGAAAGATCTCAGAATGATGCTAGATCGGTTCAATTCATAAAGTTTGAAATATTAATGTTATAATTTTATACACTATATTTAAAAAACATTATCAATGTTGGTGTCCGTCAAACACAAAAAAAATTAATACCCATGGTATGTTTTAATTATCTAAGATATCTTGCCAGTACAACTATTACCGAATCAAGTTAAAACAGAAGCCTCAGTATTTTAATAGTTTAGATACCTGTAATGTTGAGTTGTATTTTTTTGGAAAAAAATCCAAATTTCACATAATAGTCTCCGCTGTCACTTTCTGTTGTGTTCTTTATTGTTAGTTTGTGTTGTGTATCTTCCATTGAAATAATATATTTTTCATTTTGTGTTAATTCTCTGCAATTTTTCAACCATTTTACTGGTGGTGTATCCGGCTTAAGTTTGCAAGTTAAAATTGCATCTTTACCCTCTATGCAATGAATATCATTGGGTTCTTCAAGAAAAGGATCTGTAAAAAATGTCATTAAGGTTCTACGTCTCAATATTACTATGAAAATATAAAGGCGTTATAATGATATTCAACATCCGCAAGAAGAAGAAGACGAATATGCACTTATATTTTTCAGTTACTTAAGATTTTGGGATTGCATGTTTTATATACTTTATATAGCATTTCAATTTTGATAATTGAATACAAACATTGATGCAATTTTGTTAAATACATTATATATACATCATATTTACATAACTTTAAATGTATAGTTTTAGCTTTAAGTTTTCAAAAGGATAGAACAAATAAAGCTATTTTTATTCATAAGATTACGTTTTTATATTATTCATCCTGAGATTAAAAGATGTATTGGTTTTTACTACTGGTCTTAGTCTTCATATCGGGCATTTCAAAACTATTTTAGAGAAGTTTTATTGATGGTTTAAAAAGTGTCGGATTAAAACCAAGATGTCAACCTTACTCCAATCCTATTATTTTTGTTGTGACTGTAAAAAATCAATAGAATTCATTGACAATCCTTTAGGCATACAATTACAAAGGTAAATGATCGTCTGACCTGCAGTGCCAACGAAAGATAAAACCGTATTCAAATGATTACCAACAAAAAGGTGCATTCTTACAAATACTTTGTCATAAATATATTGACAATTATCGTCAAAATCTTTCAACGATGCATTACCAAATCAAGTCAGTAAAAGTTTCATAAATTTTAAGGCTAAAAGGATGATGTATTTAAACACATTTTGACGCAAAGTCTCATAGCGACTTCAACTGTATTTTCAGTCCAGTTCAACTTTGAGTGTTCAAAGTGAAAAGAAGATAATACCATAATTTATTAGTCTCTAAATATCACGTATTTTTTCTCTTTTTTTCACGATTTGATGACAAATTGGGCAGGTGAAATCTAACTAAAAGTAACTTTGTCGTATTGGTAAAAACGTAAACAAAATTGAAAACTAGATAGACTGACATGTTATCAATTTCAAATACATACATGAAATATGAAAACTAAGAACTTCAATACACGGTATAATAGACTAAATTCCTTTTTCATTGATAAACGAAATTACTTACTTATTAATGGCACATCTTCATTTGAACCTGAAAATTAAGATAGAAATGTCTGTATTTAATGATAAAACTGGCGAACAGCAACACTAGACACATCTGACAGACATTTCAGGACCTAAGTTCCCATGTTGATATATTTATTTTAAAACTTAAGTGAGTTGTTATTTAGTTAAGACATAATCAAAACTCAAAGTAATTACAAATGAAGATACCCCTCCCCCCCCAAAAAAAAAAAATCTTGCCAATACACGATCAATGGTTCCAATTTGTCCAGATTGTCATTTTAGTATTCTGGTATTACTGATATTCTGTTATGCTGTAGTTTAAAAATTAAAAGCAGATACAATGTGTATTTTGATGATCTGTGTGTGTTTATCAAATTAACTATGAGTTGACGCTGATGTTTAGAGCAAATAATTGATGTATGTCTGTATAATATTGAAGATGAATTGCGTAATTTTATTATGCAGTTTTAAAATTGATATTTTATGACATATATGCTAATTGTCGGATCTTATCGGATTAGTATACACCAGAGAAAACTGCATTATCATTTTTTTATTGAACTAATTAAGACAACCCAGATTGTGTTAAATATCAAAATACCTGCATTTCTGTTTCAAATGTTTCTGTGCATTTCTCTTCTACGTTTCCAAAAGAAGATAACAGAAGAAACAACTGACACTACTACGAAAACTCCAAATACAATACCAACACTGCAATCAACAAATAGTTCAATTACCGATAAACAATGACAGTTTTGAGAAGAATGTATTAGTTAATAGATATTGTTATTATACTTCAGTGTGTTTTTTCTATATAAAAAGTAATGAAATAGTTGTGCTATTTCATTTCACAGAACCATTTGCCAGTCAATAGTTTTAAAGACTATTGCCCCGGTGAATAGTTTCATAATCATCTTTCCCGTACTTTTTCATGCTTCTTTTTCATTGGACGATAATGATGTCATTGACTACTCTGCTTGGTTACGTATGCTTTGCAACGTCAAACTCCCGCTAATATTTTAAACGGTGGAATCTGTTTGTGTTGATTGTAATTTCACTTTTAAGAAGCAATTATAAAAAAGAAAAAAAAATCTTCACGGAGATTTTTTTGAAGATCTAAAATATAGTACCTTATTCTTAATATGGGTTCGCTCTCCGTATATTAAAAGTGAATTTGCGTTTGGTGTATTTTAGCTAGAATTTTTTATAAGCACAGAACGTTTAACACAAGTATTTCTAGTCTTGATTGAAATTAATGAAATATTTATTAATACAAAACGAATTATAAAATAAAGTATAGTTCACCATGTGCATATAAAGTTATGTGACATTTTTGTTTTCTTTCAGATGATATATACACTTTTAGAAAATTAGTTATTTGGTATATATATAAAATACTTAATGGCTGTGTTGTTCAGTATAATAAAACACCTAATGACTGGGTTTGCGGGTAATAGCAAGTTTGTTGTCCCTTCGCATACCAACTATTGCTCTCGGCTTTGCCTCGAGCAATAGTTGGTACCTCAGGGACAACAAACTTGCTATTACCCTCACACCCAGTCAATAGGTGTATAATATTCATTATCTAAACTATGTGTTGAACGTTGGCATACCATGCCTATGATATCAGATCTGCATATTGACACATGTTCCTAGAGTCAAATATTAATATTGATGATTCCAAAAATTAAACATACACAAAATTATAGTCCTTTTGTATGGCTCAGTACTAGTACATACCTTCATTGTGTTATATAAAAATGTAAATAAATATTGTTTATTTCTAATAAGTCTACTATCAAACGTTATTCATGACAACATTTCTTACAAAACAAATTCAATGAAGATACAAGGACTATAGTTTTGTACACACCACGTTAGTTTTGTTGACAAACGATTTATCCGTGACACTCGGATAAACAAAATGTGCATGGGCAAATAAAGTACAAAATGACGTTAAAACGTGTTCAGGACATACAATTTCGAAAGTGTTTACCAAATAAGGTAAAGTACTCTAATCCTTGAGTACATAATTCTAAGAAATCCGCAAAAGTCAAAGTGTAACTCCAGTAGCATGTATATATTATTGTCTTACAATTGTTATTTGCAGAAATTATATCATTTAAGTTTTCACATCACTGCTTCGTATCACACTCCGTGTAGTTTGATACATGATATACCTCTTCAAACAGATAGATATCAATCCACAACCATAAGATAATGTCAAATATCTCTTTTCTTGGAGTATAATTAATTGTATTTGAAATTGCAATGTTCTTCTTTTTTATTAACTTAATTGTCGAACCTTTAGTATTGAAAATGTTAATAAAAAAAGAATGTCAGTAACATACTTTCTAGTGTAGAAATCTTAAGGTTTGCCTGACTCAAAGGAATTTAACAGATACATATGAGACAAGAGTATTTTCTCGAGTTCATCGAGAATATTAAAAAAGATAAATAACGGAATCGTATGAACACAAAACGGAATGAGACACATTTGGTCAGTCGTCTTGACGGTAATGACATAATTAAGACAATATGGTTCTAATTATTATATGAGTTAATTCAATGAAGAACATAACGTACGGAAGCGTTTTTGGGTCATTTATTTTTTTCAAATTTTATGTTTAACTAGTAATATCCATTTTTCAACTTATAGTCTTGAAATCGTCAATTTTAATCTTGCAATTATTAACTTTCATCTTGGAATTTCCTTCTTTAATTTTGTAATTATTAACTTAATTCTCTGAATTCTCAACATTAATCTAGGAATAATCAACTAATATCTTGGAGTTTCCAACTTTATCTTTGAACGTCCAACTTAATTCGAAATATTAGGCTACACGAAGCTATAAAAGACTTTCGATGCATCCCTATCTTTCTTTTAAATTTTACAAAAAAATTAGCCGTGAATTATAGGTGGTTTAGGTATGTATAGATACAATAAGCTATTAGCTAGAAATAAAATATCATAATTTTAAAATTAAAGCTAATAATTTCAAGATAAAAGATGAAAATTTCAAGATTACAGTTGATCATACGTTTACAATTTTGGTTTATAAACGACGTTACTGAAATAATTGAATGTTTCTTAAATTTGGTAGGCCAAATCATTTAGAAATATTATGCTTTTAGAAAACATGTGGTCCACTGCAAACCACGGTGGAATTCATCCGCCATTGATAAGATTTTTACACCTCATGAATTTACGACAAACATATGAATACGCTTTGAAAAAAAGTATTTGTATAATGCCGGAGGTGTGTTTGATGTCACGTAAGTTTCCAAGCTTAGTTCCCGTCTGTTTATTAAGAACTTCACACAACAGAATAATCAATACTTTTAATTTCGCGTCACAAAATTCATACACATGGTGATTTTCATGATTTGTTTGTAAATATTGTCTAGCTCATTGTTTTCAGAAAAAAAATGATTTTCTACATTCTTTAGTGTAGTTTTAATAATTTCCCTTTACTGTCCATGCTACTGTAACGTATCAATGAACTACCTTCTGTTTGTCCAAGATAAAAATTAGCGTTCGATTTCTGCGGATTTTATGTTTCCTCTTACCTATCTAGCATCAAGACCTCATTTCAAGAACACATTATTGGATTTTTTGGTGTTTAATTGCTCTTCAGCGACATATTTCATTTGGCAATTTAATCTTTTTGATTCAACACTTTATGAAACGCACATTTGGCGTACCAAATGCCTGACATCTCCAATGAGTTTTTATAGTAAACAGATACTTAGAAACAATGATCAACGTCCAACTTTGACTTTCTCAAAAAATACTAAAATCAGCATTTTATTTGTCACTTTCTTATTGTTTGACTACGTATCAGATATATACCATAGTGGAAAAGTGAAGAAAACTTACCAGATTTATGAACTGGGTGCTAAACTATATTCCCTGTAAGCTATACAGGTAGGATTCTTAAACTAAAGCATTAAACTATAAAGGTTAAGTATAGTTTAACATGCTTGCTTAATAATGGTCCTGTAGTTTCACATTATAAGATTTTTAGAAGAATTATCGACTACGACATGGAGAGCAAGTGTTTGCTTTTTATTGTCTTGTTCACATGGTTTTACGTATTACAATTAAGGAAAGTCAATAAGAAGAAAATGATGAATCAATGCTTATATATTTAATTTACAATAGATAAAAGAACGCTCAAAACAGATAATGTTAAGATTGTTATATATAGATGATTGTTTTTAAACAATTAAATTATCTGTATTGCACTTAATGCTGTTAAACCATTGTCTTAGCTTACTGCATTGGGCTAAGTATCCCTGTATATATATTATTATATATACAGGGATAATATATAATTAAATATTATTAAAATGTTAGTATTATACAATTAAACATAACACATAATGAAAATAAACATCAATATAAATTAGGGATGTCAACGAGTACTCGAGTTTCGCTCAGTAGTAACGAGTATCGAATACCCAAATGATACTCGACTAATCGGTTTCCTGTTCAAATGCCGTTGCCTACTGATAGAAATAATATTTTTATTAATAACACCTCCCGGGAATTTAAATATTAATCAGAATTAATCAAAAAGAAAATACGTTTTGAATGTTTGCGTTTAATTGTAATTTAAAATCCTCAAAACATACGTAGGCTATGAACAAGTGCACTTTTCCTCCAAGGCTTACACTTTTAGCTAATCATGTCTTAGTCATTCCACAAACCCTGTACCGTCAGAGGAAATATTGGCATTTGCTTGACTGTTAGTTACGTCACAAATTTGAGAAATCTCGTCACAGAAAAAGTTGACAAGATAATATTTCTTATTAAGAACAAGTTCGTTGCACCCTGTGTCGACCCTCAGAAAATTGTTAAAGGCATCAGTAGTTCTAGTTATCACCCCTTTGCTAGTCATTAGATGTGTTATTTTACGATTCCAAAATACTACTGTTTGGGTAATCCGTTTTCTATAGAGGTTAGATAATTAATTGATTAGATTATTGCCAGTTAACATAATTAGTGCGTGTGGTAAATGAGCTATTAATTATGACATAAACTTCCTTGGACTATTATCTAGTCCTTGGTTTTAATGTTGAGGGTTTAATGCCATAAGACAACGTCGCACTATACGTAAAATTGGTATAATATTGTGTTTCGAATTTTTTAGATGTTTTCCGTGCGAGTACTCGAGTATCGCTCGGTAAATCCAACGATTACTCGATAAGTGAATCTTCACCTAGTTGACATCCCTAATATAAATTGATTCCTTCATTGATTTTTGTGTCTGCTTACAAATCGGAAAAAATAACGGATGTACACCTTACCGTTTTGTGATTATTATTATAAATGAAACAAAGATAGAAATCTTCAAAATTTTCAGAACGGAAATATGCGACATAATAAAATTAAATGCCAGAAGAAATATTAAAACCGGAAATTTGTTAACCTCTACATACTGTAAATGATAGATGTAGGTAACACGTATGTTTGACAAATCAACACACACTTCTTCCCTTAAATAAAATACCACGAGGTGCCAAATAAAATTGCATCGCAAATAACATGAATAACCTATTTATTTAAATTTAACATGTGAGAAAGTAATATAAAGATGATAGCCAATAAAATCTTTAGAACTAAATTACAATTTATAAACTTACATTTGTCCAGCGGACAAATTTCTGTTATCGATTGGACCGGTTTGTTGTGTAGTACCCATGTTCTCAACAGAAACAGTTCTGTTATGAATTGGACCATTGTGTTGTGTAGTACTTATGTCTGTAACAAAATAGATTATACAATGTACCATAAATCAACATAAGTTGATGTTTCACAGACCATGAATCCTTCTTCATGTGTTAATATGCAATTTTAAAATCATTCGCAACAGCATCAGCCAATTTACTTAAACAAAATTGATGAAATCCTTTTAAAGTAGATAACGAATCAACCTCGTTGATAGGTCTTTGATCTTCTCCTAGTTTAGTACTATTATTTTTATTCTCTCCTAAAATATGTAAAACAAAATGACAAAAGCCTAAAAATTGGTCAACCGTTGTCGCTATAAAGAGTCAACTGGTCAATTTAGTTGTTTTCAATTATTTATACATCTTCCTGATAATTCAATTGGTCAGTTTCGCATGATAAAAGCAACTTAAAACACCAAAGAAATCGATGAAAACGGCAACAAAGGATACTTAAACTAGCATGTATAAAAGTCAACGGACGAAATTGGTCTTTTTGATTTGTTTGTAAATCTTGTATCGCTAATTTTCTTTTCACAACAAATATATATTCTTTATTCTTCTGAATTGCTTTTATAATTATAGTCCTCCGTCCAAGTTACCGTAAAGTATATCAGGACCTGTGAAGCACTGTCTGATTGTCCAAGAAAACAATGTTGTTCTATTTCTGCTGACTTCAAGTAAATTCTGACTTATTTATCCTCATCACCTCTTATTAGTCATAACTTTTCGGAATTGTTTGGTTTTCAATGATCATCAGCATCATGACTGATTCCGCCGTGTAACCTTTTTGATTCGTTACTAATTAGTCTAGTGTTGACGAAACGCATGTTTCGGGTATCAAATGAAAGCCTGATATACTGTATGAGTGTTTAGAATACATCACACCTACGAAGTTTCTAATAAAAATAAAAGGGGCGTTTGCAGTAAAACAAAACTGCCAAAGTAATTAATGGATTTTTTTTTCTACAAATATTATTAACTGGACTTATATCAAGTGCATGGGACTATCTGGAAATAAAAATTAGATGTATGCTAAGTCAATCGTGACAGTTGGTTTTTTTTCTGATATCATCCAACATCTGCCTTTGTTTCAATCCAAAAGTATTCTTTAGCATGTTTAAAGAAAACTCGACAAACAGTCTTGTGTTGTAGCAGGATGTGATGATTCAATCACATCAAATTTTCAAAACGACATATTTACTCAGTGGTAGCTAGTACTTACAATTAAAAACATTCTCTTCCAGTAGGGATTGTTTATCGCCGATTGTAGAGCCATATACACAGGCATATGAAACATTAAGATCTTCTTTAGTCAGATTTTGTATAACTAAGGTGTATCCATCCTTTAAAACCTTTCCGTCATATTTTTTATTTGGTCGTCCTTTTTTAAGATCTATGAATAGTGTCTGTTGTGCTGGAGTGTACTTATCCCATCCTGCAAGTTTTGGGCAGCAGTTTGAAACATTGCAAAATAATGTCACATTTTGTCCATAATCTCTTACTTTTTCAAGAACCTTCCATTCTAAGTCACCTGAAATATATGTTGTTCTTTTCTTGTTTAAATAAAAGGCTCCATTGTGATTAATATAACATGCATACAAACAATAATGAATAAAACAGTAATGTTAACAAGGGCAACTAAATGCTTGATTGCTAAAGCTAGAATCATATTATCTAGTGTCATGTAAAATTAAGATTCAAAATTTGTTCTTTAAATCATTCCAAGTCGTTTATTGTCATTAAAAAGCTTCTATATATAAAGATGCTTCATTTGACTAAAAAGGATATCAGCAAAAAGGTTTCAATTAGAATGTATATTGTGTGCTGCAAAACACATCACCAGTGTTATTTCAATAAAATATATTCATGAGGCTCGTTTCGGAAATGTTTGTTTGCATGAGATTGTTATTTCACTAGGTATGATTCCCCTCCTTAAACAAGATGTTTCCACATTCGTAATGACCAATTTGTTAATGAAAGAAAAGTCGGAAATATACGGATAAGGTATTACTTGAGGAATCAAAAAAGCAAAAAAAATATATAGGGTTCAATATTAGGAGTTTGTTGTCGAGATATTAGACATTGGAATTTTGGCGGGAAAATGTTTTCTCTTGATTTTTCATAGCTTTATAATTGACCAGTTAAAGTTAAAATTAAAAAGTGAATAAGTTTTTATAAGACTTTTACAAATGGCTTATGAATATACATGTACAAGATTTATAAAAAGAAAAATGGGGGTCCATGGGTAAATATTGTTAAGGCATTCAAATGGATAAAACCAGAGGATTTCAAAAACCTGAAAAAAAATTCCAAAACATGACCAGCAAATATCCTTAAGTAATGTTTATACCAAAAAAGGCTGATGTTGTGGTAATTAAATCGGAATAGATTTATGAACTTTTTTGACAATCATGTGCATTAACATTCAAAATTGAAAAGGAGACAGATCAATATAAGCAATTGTTGCCTGGTGTATGTAAATATTTTCGACGGTATGAATCAATGTAACTGCTTGAAAAACTCGGTTAAAAGTGTATTTTTAAGTAACAAACTTGGCAGTGAATCCTTTATATTTCTGAAATTATATAAATATTAAATGCAAAACTTTACAATGTGCAAGTTGAAATTATCACTTGTGTCGTACACTTTGGGTTCAAACAATACACAATCTACATGTCCACGTGTAAGTTAATCAACGGTATGACACACGCAACTTATGATAGTATATACGAAAGAACTAATCATGTTTCATAAACAAATAAAAGCAATACATCTATAATCATATTGTAAAGGTTTTGGTCTGTAAAACTATAAAATTGATAGATACATGCAACAGTAGTATACAGGTGTCCAAAGGTTATGAATGAATTGAGAGAAAACAAATCCTAGTTACAAACAAAAATCGAGAAAACACATCAACTACATTGTATAAGATGAAACAAACAAATAAACAACAGACCGAATTGTGCGTCAATCGCAGTAAAAGTGTTATTTTCATTGGTTTTAAAAAATGGGTTCATTCAACAATTCATCATCATGCATACATTGGCTAGAAATTTATGGACGGGTTGAGATCATTTCATAAAATTAGTGTTCATACCATTACGTTGTTGTCCCAGTCCCAAGACATGAACCTCTAGCCATCTCCGTGTGGGGGATTTTCAAGCAGATTTAAAAACCTATTAGTGACCTTGAGCTAGTGTACGCTTCTTTTGTCGAATATATATCTTTTTGGCACATTCCTCTCTTTTATTCTCTATTCTACTTATAATATCCTAATACTTGTTTTATGTACCCACCTTGTATTTTCAGACATCTGATTAAAATAATCAAGTTTACAAGATACTTCATATCTGTTATACTTCGTCAATCTATAAAAAGAAATATTACTATAGGTAACCTGCAGAATGTACGAATTTCAAGTCCTTTTCCTAAAAAAAACTAAATCAACAATATAGAGTACATAAAATAAAAACATCTTTATGATAATAGCCTAAACAAAATCACAGTAAATAATGCAAAATGTTCGTAACATCACGGCAAGTGATTAATTAACCAAATTAAAAAAAATGCAAAACTTAGACAGCATCGTCAATTCTTAAATGACCGTCAATAGTCAAATTAAATCAATTCAAATATACAAAACAACACCCTGTCTGATGCCTGAGTAAGAAAAAAACCCACTAAGCGACAATAGCTGAATACATAATTCAACTTGATGCCGCAACATATACATATAGGAGTAACGTGTATGTGTTGTTCATTTCCAAAATGTAAAATAAAAGATCAATTGGTTCAATTTAAAGCATTTGAAACATGTTATTTCAACAAATCGGGAGGAGCTTACAGTCTAATTGAAGATTTGTGTGATACGGAAGATTGCCGTTATTTCTGATCCCCTATCAGTGTCACCAAGATAATTTAAAAAAGAATCAGTGCAACTATAACATGGATTTAAAGTCTGTTTTACACTGTGTCTCACTTTAATTCGCGAATACACATCAAGGTATAGTGTTTACAATTTTTAAACAGATCAATGACCTTTACTTGACACTTTATTGCTGAGTTTATCCCAACACGCCTATTCTTAGATGGACTGGTTTATAATAAGCGAACCGGTTAATCCTGACCACTCAAGTAAAATGAATAAACAAAAGTGATATCAAGACAAATAAGTTTTATTTTTGTTTGCATTTGTATTTCTAAACGAACTCCATAATCAAATAATGCCTTATTTTTAATTTTTTTTTTTTTGTCTTAGTTAACGTTGTATTACTTCAATAGTAATTGTTTGTATTATCGTCTATTTGTTTTGCTCATGTGCTATGCCTATATTCGGTGAACCGAAAAACGCCAAAATCATTCAATCGCGTAGTGGAATAAACTATTTGTGAATTCTTATAAATTCCAGTTAACTTTTGGACTATTTTAAATCTCGGTCTATTTCTGAAATTTATTCTTATACTTTTGATTTTTTAACCCTGTATGCTAACATGGCCTATGTGAAATTTTGAAATTGTTTGTATGTACATTGAACGACAAATATATGTGACGTTTAAAATTTTCTGACGTCAGACACGCAAATCAATGAATGTTTGCAAATAGATGTTTTTGTATTCTGTTAAATTGTTCCTTTTAAAATTGTTACACGATGATGACTGCTGTACCCATATTTTGACTATTTTATTTATTGTGTCTGTTTAGTTAACGCATCATTGTAAATATAACGGAATTTTATGAGACTGTCATCAAAGTGAGAAGGTTAGCGCTATAAAACCAGCTTTAATCCACCATTTTCTACATTTGAAAATGCCTGTACCAAGTCAGGAATATGACAGTTCTTGTCCATTCGTTTTTTATGTGTTTTGTTATTTGATTATGCCATGTGATTATTGAATTTCCGAATTGATTTTCCTCTGAGTTAAGTATTTTTGTGATTTTACGTTTTCCTATATGGATGTTTGTTTCTTTATTGACATATCTAGTTGTTCAATTGTTTATCATTACTTGTATGATCTAATGTTGACTGTTGTATTCCTATGTTTTGTCATTTTAACTTACTATTTCTGTTTGTTTTGTTCCCGCATTGTTGTCAATAAAATAATATTATATTCTGCTGTCATACAAGGTAACAAAACTACTGTTTTCTACACAAGGAATTGTTTGGTCCAGGTCAAAATATATCATTTGCCTTCCATACGTAAGATGTATTTGAACTTTTGATTTTGGCAATTGTAAAAGGACTAAAAGTTTCCATTTTGAATTTCCCCAGAAGTTCGGCGTCTTTGTTATTTTTCACTCTACAATCTGTTTTTTTTTTTATCTTTTAGAAACTTTATCGTAATTCATTGAATGTTATGAACGCACAAACAAGATTGATAAAAAAATTTTGAAAAGCTATTATCTTCATATGGACATACACACAGTTATCAAATGACAAAATGTTTTCGAAAACCATAACAAGAAGTTAATCAAGAGATTGTTGTAATTCAATTTTAATTTCAATTTAAGTAGTGCCAATTTAACATGATACTTATTATAATGAATGTACATTTAAATGAACCGTCTCAGCTGCTCTCCCTTGTTAATGTTGTTATTTCACATATTTCTCAAATAAAATTCTCAAATAAGACTCATATTTGTATTTTATTCTGATTATGTAAGTAAAAAAAATCATGGTAAATTGCTACACACTATTGTTTGGAGACATGAACAAAAAGCAAACCCTATTTATACATTTGTATATATTAATGTACTCACAATCACTGAACAATAAGAAAGAATTATGTATATATGTAATCCTCTAAACTCAATAGGTAATATATATAATGAATGTGTCTCAATGTCATGAAAATCACGTCCTATTATCGTACACTACTCTGCTGTCGATTTATATGTATACTTTATTATGTTTTGACCTCTTGTACACGTTTGTGTCTGAGGAAATAAAATATGTTGTCTTGTCTTGTCTTGAGAAACACAACAAAAACGATTCAATATGATTAGAAAACTTGGTAAGGTCAAGAGCTCTCGAAGGATTTATGTTCACCTTTCTTTAGTCCTGCTGCATGCGTACGGTTAAATTCAGTTCTGGTACTTATAATGTATTGTAATCAATATAGGGATGTATCATGTATATCACGTATTTATTACTCTTTTTCATACAAATCTAAAAAATATCAGAGCTTCAATCTGACACGAACACGGAGAATAGACCTATTGTGTCTTGTAAGAGATCGTATAAGGAGCATTTCGGTGTATGCGCGGATTAACACTACAATAATCATTACAATATATTCTATCTGTAATGAGTTGAAAAATGAGACATCAAAATAATTATCTCCCCCCTAAGTTTTTAAAAAACAAATTCTGTTAAATTATCAAATCACATTAAACAAATATTCTTCAATAAATCATATTGTTCAAAATGCTTTACAAATAATCATCGTATCTATAATTTTTTGAACTATAGCTTTGTATTTCAATGTAATGATAAATAATATGCTTATCATGAATCAATTAACTTCATGCTTCTGATTTTCAACACAAGGCTTGTCTTGTATTTACACGTACTACTTTTGATATAAATTTAAGCATATATGAATAATTCATTCTAAACAGACTCTATTTTAAAAGAGTAAAATCCATTTTATTCCTTTTTATAATCTTTTTCAATGTTTACCATAAATTGAATGAAGATTTCATAAAGAAACACACATTTTTTACAACATTCCATGTTTTTATTCTTATAATTGATAAAACTTACATTAAATGTTCTGGAAATTTCCCAAAATATATGAAAGTTTCAAAATATTTGTAGTAAAGATGTATGTGACAATTCTCAACATTATTATTTATTACATATATGTTGGCAGAGCATTTTAACAAACAGATCTGAAACGCATTTCGGGAAATATCCCGACAAAAAAAAACTAAGTACAACATGTATAACACAGATGTCTTCAAATATTTCGGGATTTATCCCGAAATTCAAATGTATATGCTAGACTTCATGACTAATAATTTCTTTTCACATTTCGGGAAAAATCCCGAAAATATAAATCTAATATCAGACACACACTTGTTACATAGATTTTTTTTACCCATTTCGGGAAAAATCCCGAAATAAAATCTACAAGAAAAAATTATGCATTTTGGTTTTTTAAACATATTGGGGAAAATCCAGAAAAAAAAATCATTCAGATTTTACAACACATAATTTTGATACATTAAAAAAAGTTTTTACATAAATTTGTTTCCAACATTTGTTAAAATTTTAATTCATAAAAAATATGTTTATAACCATACTTTCCATTTCTTTTGAAAAAAAAAGTAATTTCTTAGAAATAATAAGGTTACTCTATACTGCATCCCTTTTGTCATGCTTCAGTAATTCCCTAAATATAATATCAACCAAATTTGTCCCACAAAAAGGGGGGCCTATGCATCCTCTAAATCCTATTTATAAGTGGTCGATATTAAACTGGCCTAAGCATAAACTTTAACATATAAACAGAAAACTGCAAAAGATTGTAAGTTATAAAACCATGATTTAGGGTTCAGGATTATTAAAATCCCTAAGCACATGCATTGTCCAAAAGCTTATTCAACTGCATATAAATTATCCCTG
Organism: Mytilus galloprovincialis; assembly: GCA_037788925.1. NCBI lineage: Eukaryota > Metazoa > Mollusca > Bivalvia > Mytilida > Mytilidae > Mytilus > Mytilus galloprovincialis. Next base: position 56,331,776 of record CM075341.1, read on the forward strand.
ATCTACTTTAAGTGGTTCTCCTTAAACTGGACTTATCACAAATATTTCAGTGTAAACAAAGGAAATTTTCAAAGTCAATATGCCATTACTGAGAGGCTGGTGAGGAGGGCGATGCTCTATGGGATTGAGATATATATATATATGTGTCCATAACACATTATACTCTGCTTCCACAATCAGATTTCCATGTTCAGTAACTTATTTGTAATTGTTTAAAAAACACTGACTTAAATGAACACTTGAAAGTACAAAGTTTCAAGTTTATTTGACCATTACATCATAGTAAACTATTGTACACAAAACCTTAACCTTCTCTACTGTTGTACATCTTGAAAACAAAATAATTGATAAAAACTAGTTTCAATTCATTATTTCAAATGCCAATGAAATTTTAAAATAGGAATGAAAAAAAAAAACTCAAACTGAAAAATATTCAATAATGTAGCCTCATTTAATTTTCCTAATTTGCACATTTTTTTTATCACAGAAAACATGGAAGAAACTATCTTTAATTATGTTTTTCTAAATTTCTTTGATATTCTCCACAGCAAAATATAAAAATTAAAATACTGTTCTAAAGTAAAATACATGTACTTTTAATATTACAAATACATACAATAAAATATAACTACACATCATAGTATACATGTGAGTTAATCTTCATAGCATGTGCAATGTTTGTTATATTCAGATGGAATTATTACATATTATAAATTGATCTGTTTCTTTACTAATGCCTAGCTTTCGCCTAGCTTTCTCTTCCTTTCACTCCTGCCTATAAGAGCAAAGTAAATTAACATTTAATAAAATATGACAAAAACGTTCTATTCTGCTGAACATGCTAAAAGTAAATATTAACTGTGAAATCAACAATTTTGATTATGTTGATAGGTTGAGACTATAACCATTTGACATTTATAATAAAACTTCTTTTCCCCCCTGACCATTTTGATTGCCTTGTGTGACATTTCACACAATCAACATGATCATAATGTACATAATGTTTTTGACATTTTTATAAATAAAGATAGTATAGCCAATAAGTTTTCAAAATTATTTAGCGTAGAGTTGTGTTCTTTTCCCTTTCTCCAATTTGAATGTTCCTGGCAACCTGCATTCTTTTATGTTACTTTTTTCTTTTTACAAACACTGATCGAGATTTAAAAGGGGAGCAATATTGAGTTTGCATGTGACTTAATAAACAGATTAAAATCCTTAAAACAATATATGTTTTATCTGTATGAACATTATGGATTATTTATTCCTTTTAGAGTTTTCTGAATAAATAAATGATGAATGGGTCCATGGGACACAGATTATGCCCCTGCTTGCATATAACATTTTAAAGGGTCATAAATCAAGAATGGTAAAAGTGACACACAGTACCCAAATGAGTACTTGATCTGATTTTTGTGGTAATAAGCATTGTGTTTAAGTTTCAGTACATTTGGTTAAGCAAACTTAAGTTTATAGTGAACTAAAACAAATAAACAGATGCGCCATGTGAACATGATACCTCCGTTTCTTTTTCAAGAATAAAGTTCAATAACTTCTTCATAAAATGGAGAATGGAATTGGGGGAAATATGTCAACAACCTCACCAAAGTGCAGACAACAACCGAAGTCTACCAATAGGTCTTCAACACAGTGAGAAAATCATGCACTATAAGTGTTTGTCTTTTCTTTTTTTTTTTATATAGATTAGACCGTTGGTTTTCATGTTTGACAGCTGGTTTCACAATAGTAATTTTTTGGGTCCTTAAATTAATAATAGTTTACTGTTTGGTGTGATCCAAGGCTCTGTGTTGAAGACTGTACTTTGACCTATAATTGTTTTTCTTTTACAAATTGTGACTTGGATGGAGAGTTGTCTCATTGGAAGTCATACCACATCTTCTTATATCTAATATTATGTACAAACATACAAGGATAAAACTTAATGCCCCCTCCGCTACGATGGGGCATAACAAAAACCATATGTATATAGAGAAGCAGGACTTTTATTAAGACTGAATATTACAGTACCTTATTCTGCATTCTTTCATCTTATCCCCTGATTGCTGACATGAATGGTTCTTTATTTCTTTTACTTCCAGGCAATTTTGGTATGAAAGCACCATATTTCAAGTTAAGTGTATCCATGGTTTGTCCTGGGCGTATTTTGATAAAAATGATAAATGTTGACCGCATCTTTTGGTGTCTCTCTTGTAAAACAATAATGCAAAGCCTCTGTGTGTTGTTTAAAATTACAAATCAAAGGAATTAACCAGTAAAATAAATTGTATTATAATTTCACTTCTGAAATAATCCTGACCGGTGACTGTACAGTTTCAGCATATTTTCCTTTGTTCTTAATTTTTCTGATATTTAGCTGAAAGCAGGATCAATGAAAATCTTCATGTGTGTGGCCAACAGGTTCTTACGACCAGAGAACCTGAAAAAAAATTATCTGTTGAGGTCTTGACTAGTATCATTTATTTATCCATTAATGAGATAGAGCTTTGTTAGAATATTGAAAGGTGGAAGCAGTATAATTACTTTAATACACTAAAATATGTAATGAATAAAACAAGAATGTGTCCCATGGACACAGATGTCCCTGCTTGTAAATATATCTCTAATATATATTCTTTTTCCTATTAAAAAAGTAACATATTCATGATAATATGAGAATGACGAAAGTGACTTGATCAGTGTTTGGTGTTAACAAGCATTGTGTAAACATTTTACAACACTTAATGGTTGAGGCAAAGTAAAGTTAAAGTGCAGTTTGGGATTTGAACAAGTTTTCAATTACTTCAAGTTCCCGTAAATCCCTGATATTCTTTAATGTTTGTTTTTTTTATTGCAGTACAGTAATAATCTGATGGTTCAAGAGAGCACAAAACCACGACAACAACAGGTTTAATGTTTATCAAAATATCATTTTCCTTTGTTTTTCCTTAATATTATAAAACCAGAAGAAAAATAAATTTCCATATCTTGCCCTGTTAAGGAGTTGTAATAAAATTTATTCATCAACATGATCAAATACACTGGATAAAAATCTGTTGGTAGTGCTCTGAGGTTAAATAATTGACTTATTTTCAAAGATTTATGACCACTGACCAGCTATAACAATAATGGCTATAGAAAGTTGAGGCTCCAATGGGCCTTTATCGCTCACCTGATATTCTCATTTACAATTGATGCATGAAATAATGCAACTGTTATACTTTTGCTTTAGTTTCAGAGATATAAGTAAACACTGCATTTTCCTCCTATTTTCTATTTTTAGCCATGTCTGCCATGTAGGTTGGCAGGGTCATCAAACACATTTAAAACTATATATACATACCCTAATGATGAGTGTGGCCAAATTTAGGTATATTTGTCTCAGTTGTTTCAGGAGACGACTTTTCTAAAAGATGAAAAGAAAATATGAAAAATTATTCATTATTTATTCCTTTCAAAATTCTCTGAATAAATAAATGTCATGATTGGGTCCATGGGACACAGATTATGCCCCCACTTGCATATAACTTTTTAAACCAATATGCGAATTAAAATATTAAGGTACAATGTAATGTATGTGCCTGTTCCAAGTCAGGAGCCTGTAATGGGCCATTCCAGTTAATTTCTGACAGGTGGGGATGGATGGGGAGATTTTTTTTCATACCTATCAGAAAAAAACATCATGAAAAACTACCTATCAGATCTATTAATTAAGACCTATCAGATGTTGAGTTTCAGTTCATATTGGGTGGATGGGCTTTCATGGGAAAAATTGACCTATCAGAATTTTTTACTGCAAGGAATGTACCCATCAGAATTTTAAATACAATACCAGATAATGAATGATACAAACTGTCTTCATTCCAAAGCACCCCTAAGATCTGAAATAGGTATTTTTTGTAACCCCTAAGATCTGAAATAGGTATTTTTTGTAACCCCTAAGATGTAATTATTTTTAATTATTTACTCCTGTAAGACCCTCAGAAATTTTTGCGTATAAGTGTACGTGTCAGATGAAAAAACCCAAAATTTCACCCCTAAGATGAATAAATTTTACACCCCTAAGATGAATAAATTTTACACCCCTCAGAAAGGACCATCCATCCCCCTTTAGCAGATATTAACTGGAATGGCCCAATGCAGTGGTTGTCAATTGTTGATCAAGTGTTACATATTTTTTTTTCTTCATTTTTTGTACATTAATTAGGCCGTTAGTTTTCTTGTTTTACATTTGTCCTTTTGGGGCCCTTTATAGCTGACTATGCAGTATGGGCTTTGCTCATTGTTGAAGAGGGTACAGTGACCTTTAGTTTTTAATTTCTGTGTCATTTGGTCTCTTGTGGAAAGTTGTCTCATTGACAATCATACCACATCTTCTTTATATATAAAGTTAAGTACAACATTTAAAAGTGTTGACAATGGTTGATGTTAATTACATTATTTAGATTTTCTTGAGGAGAATAACTAAAATATGATTTTATTAGGGCTTGGATCCCACTAACATGTTTAATCCTGCTATCTTCTGTGCCTGTCCCAAGTCAGGAACCTGGACAATCAGTGGTTGTTGTTTGTTGATGTGTTGCATATTTGTTTTTAGTTATTTTATTTGTATATTAATATTAAGGTCATTAGTTTGGAATTATTTTGCAATTGTAATTTCAGGGCCTTTTTTATATATGACTATGCAGTATGATCATTGCTGAAGGCTGTACTTTGACCTATATATATAGTTACCTGACCGACGGAGGGACAGGTGTAAAACAATATGCCTGTCAACTTTTTCTTACAATTTCATACATTTCCCATATCACTGACTATTTTATCATTACTTACATCTGTCCATTATTATACTGTCTTTTAGGTCACATTGCATTTCAAGCTGATGTTCAATACTTGCACAGTTGTACACCTAGAAAAAAAATATGCAAAATTAAGATAAAACAGTCTTGTGTTACTGTCACACTAGCTTAGATAGAGAGTCGTGTGAGTTTCTAACAGAAAATTTACAACACTTCAATGAGAAAAAAAAAAAGTAAATAAAATTATACATTTGTCACTTCGCTGTTGAGGTTACATGTGCATTAATTAGCTGCCTTATTTTTACATGTTCACAAATCAGTAACCAGGAGAAGAGTAAATATATAGAGGCTCTGCATCCTCCCCCTGAAATGTTGTGTTCTTAAGGGAACCAGGTGCTTTTTACAAGTTAAGAAAGAGTTTTAAAACTATCCATGCATGTCCTCACATCTAATTTATAAAAGATGATTAAATTGATCATTGAAATATTTATCAAACAGGGGTTAAAATTTTTTGTAACAGCTAACTAGCCCAAGACTTGTTGGCAGCAGGATTTCACTAGCCCTGTTGGAAGAACTGCTAGTCCATCAAAACTGACCTGCTAGCCCTAGTATGCCGTACAAATCAAGAGTTTGCTGCCTAATACAAAATGTGTGTCCTTTGTTTTGAAGAAGACATTATACATGTTATACACTGTATTTCATATTTTTTGTTAATCTGCTATTTATTCTGTTGGTGCTTAACCTAAGTTAGTTGTTCCCACATTCAAAGCAGACTTTTTATTTGCGTGCTTGGGGCAATTAACGGCAATTTTTACAGAGCATCGTTTGTTTTTTTCATCACCAACAGCCAACCTTGCCAGAGGAATCATTGTGTCCTAGTTCTGCCAACTTTTTTTACAGGTAGTAAATATGGTAAATGCATGAGTTTTTGGCCAAATTGTAAAGATCAAATACAAAACAATAGATCAAAGGCAAATGCTTCCAAATTAGCATGAAAATGTGTGAATCTCGCGATAAAGACTTGGCAGGCTTCCTGTCTTACTTTTTGGACCTTTTGGATTATAGCTCTTCATCTTTTATATAAGCTTTGGATTTCAAATATTTTGGCCACGAGCATCACTGAAGAGACATGTATTGTCGAAATGCGCATCTGGTGCAACAAAATTGGTACCGTTAATTATTAGACACTATTAAAACATTTCCACTTTTCCCGGTCGTATTTGGCATTTTTTGGGGGGATGAATTGTCAGTCTCATTACCCCCTTCATCTACAGTTTTTCGTTTTGAAACGGATAAAGTTCCTGGGGTTCCCGTATTAAAATATTAAGAAATATTTTGTTGCATGGTTTCGTGCTCAAGAGCTGTGCGACAAGACAGGTCAATACCGATCAATACATCACACCCCCAAATACCGTTAATTGAAAATCTCGGCATCAGCAATGTACAATACCCCAGGCCATGGTATGAGAAATCAATATTTAAAGTACTAGAATTGCAATCAACATACGATACGGAGCAGCCAGATTTTTTTTTCTATTTTTAAAATATGTACAACAGGACCTGTACAAACCAGTTCAAATTCTTGGAATCCCGGATGACTTAATTGAATCGGATTGGCTAACATAGAATAGTGATGAAGGGATTTTCCACTTTCTATATTGGAAACGTCAAGAATTTTGTGTTACTAGTCCGTCGGGCATATCGGGTTACACATTTTAACTGCCCGAGGCGTAATTGATCTAGTCCCGGGCGTCGGGCTAGTGGAATTTTTAACCCCTGTCAAAGTGAGAACTTCTCAATGTTCATTTTTTTTTTTTGGGGGGGAGGGATATTTATTACCCTAATTTAATATTTCTATTGTCTTTAATTAAGTAACTGGGACTACAGTACTGAGGATACAATTTTCATATCTCTTCATTTATATACACAAATTCTAATGTTTCACATCCTGGGGGATTAAAAACGAGATTAAAACCCATGAAGTTGAAATTTTTCACACATAATTGACTAATAGTACCCCATAGAAAAAGATGACAAAATTCCAGTGGAATTCCACTGGAAAGCCACTGGAAAAATCAGTGGATTAACCACTGGATTCCAGTGGAATTCCAGTGGAAACCAGCGGTAAAAAATGTCTGGCATTCCACTGATCTACTGGAATTCCACCGATTTACCAGTGGTAACTCCAGTGGAATGCAACAAGTTCCAGTGGAATTCCAGTGGTATTTTCTCTGGCATTCCACTGATCTACTGGAATCTTCACTGGTAAATCAGTGGAATTTCAGTAGATTCCACTGAAATTATCACTGGTAAATCAGTGGAATTCCAGTAGATTCCACTGGAATTATCACTGGTCAATCAGTGGAATTCCAGTAGATCAGTGGAATGCCAGACAATTTCTCTCCAGTGGAATTCCAATAAAAAATTGTTGTATTGAATAATTTGCGGTCACAGTACTTGTTTTGGAAATTAGGGTTTCAGTAAATCATGCATCATGCTAACTCACAGTTTAACAAAAACAACCATAAATCTTTGTGGTATGATCATTCTTTAATCTTCACTATAAAAAATTCATTTCTACTGAAAGTACAAATATAATGAAGCAATTATAATATCCACACTATAAAAATTATACTGCATGAAAATTCCAATTTAAATAAAAAACTAAAAAGTTATGAGACATAGGATCAGCGTTTTCTTCAGAAAATTTGTTCAGATGGGGATATAATCACAAGCCCGCCTTGTTCTTAAATTGTATTAAAGAATACACCATTTTTGAAGGGGCATTAATTGAGAGGGATCTCCGTCATCCCTTGCTCTGAAGAAAACCCCTGAGGATGCCCCTATTGTTTTCTACACCTCTGAAACCGCTTGGCCAATTGGAACCAAACTTGGTCACAAAAGTCTTTGAGCGGTCCCATTTCAAAATTGTTTCCGTCATGTCCACACATGATCCAAGATGGATGCCATTTTGGGAAAATGTATTCAAAGATCTCCTCTTCTGAATCTACTGTACCAGTTGGAACCAAACTTGGTGACAATGGTCCTTAGGTGGTTTTCTTTAAAAATTGTATCCGACATGTCCACACCTGATCCATTATGGCCACCAGCAGGGAACATAGTTTAACATTGGACCCTAGGGGAAAAGATTGCTCATTTTGTTCCAATTTGTCAAAAAACATGGACGGTTGCTGCTGTTGGGTATCCAACAGGTTACCAGGTGTGCGGCTCCAGGCTCCAGGGAGCCTCTGGTTTTAGGCCTTATATATATTGTTTGTTCAATTATTACACGTTGATTTTGTATTTTTTTATTTTGTAATTAGAAATGTACATATGTCATTTGGGATCTATGCATTGTATCAGTATTTATGTTTATAATTCATATAGATTTACTTAAATTATATAAATTTAAAAAGGGCATGTTGTTTGTTATATATTATATTGTTTGTTCAATTATAACTTAATTATATGTACATTTAAAATAAGATATTTTTTTTCCTTTTGATAGTGTCACCCCTGCGAAATGATTATGAATAATTCATGAATGTTCATGGATGATTCATGAATGATTCATGAATGATTCATGAACACAATTCATGAATTGTTCATAAAAGATTCATGAACAGTTAATGAACTAGACATGAACTACAAATGGACATGCATGTTCATGAACCAGTGAATAATGAACTATTCATGAACAGAAAGTGTTCATGAACTCTTTGGTTCATTAAAGTTCATGAACAAAAATAGTTCTTGAACTTTTATTATTCATGAATTGTTCATGATTTTATAGTTCATGAACACGCTTGTCCATTTGTAGTTCATGTCCTGTTCATGTATAGTTCATGAATTTTTTATGAATGATTCATGAATTTGTTCATGAAATATACCAGTCCATGAATCATTCATGAACACATGAACTACTGTGTTCATGAACTGTTCATCAGTAATTTAATTCATGAACATTGTTTGTCCACTTGTAGTTCATGAACTGTTCATCTAAAGTTCATGAAATTATTAAAAAGGATTTTCTTGAATATTCATTTTTGTGTTATTATCATAAGTAAACTTCTCTTCCTGTCTGTAATTGAAATTGCTGGACTTCCAACTAGAAATGCTACATAACATCTTGGTGAAGTTGTTCTGCTTGAAATTCTTCCCAGTTGAACAGATCTTTTAATCAATAAATGCATCTAAGTTTCCCCCTGCAAAATCAAAAATCACTCCACAAAGAATCAAAAGTCCTTGATATTTGTTTTAAATAAACACTCAAGATTAAACAGTTTCTAACAGGTATAATACAATGTAATAATTTAATTTAATAATTGTTGTTTTTATTAAAATATCAATAGAGTAAGATTAATAACATGAATACTACTTGCCTTTTCATGACATTTCAAATAATGTACCCCCCCCCCCCCCTTTCCCCTTTTAATTTGCCCACACACAATCATAAGAATGGCTGAAGCATGAATTATGTTTACCTTGAAATAAAATATATTGTACAAATCTATCAGTTATTCCTGAATGGAAAACATTAAACCAACACTGTAAAATGTAAAGGTTACTTTCACTTTCTGGTGTTTTATATTTATTATAATTAATCAATAATTATTATAATGCTTCAACAAATAGTTATTCAGCAAAAAAAAATAATCAAAAATATATATAATTTACTTATCTGATAACAAATCTGCTTTATTTTGACAGCTATATTACTTCATCTTCATTTGTATTGTAAGCGTCAAAACCACCATTTTGCTGACGTAATTATGACGTTTTTCTATTCCCAGTCACTTGTAATCATTTGTCTGCATTGCAATCTTTTGTCAAAGTCATTGAAGCGTTTTACAATAGGTAAACGTAATTCATTAAATATGATAATTATTGACACCGGTCTGCAATGTTTGGGAAAGAATGAATTGTCATTAATCTGGGCTTTGTTTCCAAGTTCCTCTATGTGCCGTATGATGGTTAAGAAAGGCACATGTTTGAACTTGGAGAGACAATCAGAAATTACATCTTTAGAAGAAAGAAATTAAGTTTACCATTGTCATGATTGTAAAAACGAAACATGAGAAACATCTCCAGCTCAAAGTAAGTTACAAAACTTCAAAGTTAGTCCCAAATGTTGTATGACTCTCAAAATGTAACACTCTTCTGGTGTAGTATGAAAAAAAAAAGAAAAAGGTGCTGAGCTAATTTCTGTTGTTCAATGAAAAGGAAATATTTTTTATGGACATACTTTTGCTTATAATTACTTAAGCTTACACTACATTTGTAAACACGTTTGTATCACATGTATTGAAGTAATATGAGGCTCTACCTGCATGCTGTGAAAGGGAACTAATCAAATCTGTATGATTTTTTTTTAATTTTGCCTCTGCCATAGCGGAGGGGGCAATACGTTTTACCCTTGTCCCTCTGTATAGATGTACATGTACATCCCAAAGTTGGTTTCAATTCTTTAAACTTTTAGGGAGTCGCAGCACAGCAAAAGTGAGTATATCAGTGGTTGTCGTTTGTTTATGTGTTATTTGTTTTTCGTTCATTTTTTCACATAAATAAGGCCGTTAGTTTTCTCGTTTGAATTGTTTTACATTGTCTTATCGGGGCCTTTTACAGCTGACTATGCGGTATGGGCTCAATGCTCATTGTTGAAGGCCGTACGGTGACCTATAGTTGTTGATGTTTGTGTCATTTTGGTCTTTTGTGGATAGTTGTCTCATTGGCAATCATACCACATCTTCTTTTTTATATATTTATATTTTTAATGCTTTTTGATAAACAAACATGTACATGTATTTACACTTTTGCTATTCAACTGAATTTTGTCTCAAAATGATCTCAAGATCTGTAAATGAATAACCTGGAGGTCATGCTAAAAGCACTTTAATTGTGATGTCATAATACAATGTATAGATGTTTATGAGAACTTGTATGACAGTCAAATTTATGAATTTATTTATGAACTTAATGAATTCGTTTATTCATTAAAAGTTCATAAAATGTTCATGAACATGTGTTATGAACAATTTATGAACATTATGAACTGACTCACAGTTCATTAAAGTTCAGAAAATATTCATGAACTGCATTTTATGAACTATTCATGAACTAAATTCATGAACAAACTTAATGAACTCATTATGAACAGTCATGCATTGTTCATGAACATTCATGAACAGTTCATGGTGGTTCATCATCAGTTCATGAATTTCATCTCGCAGGGGTCCAGTGGTATTCCACTGATTTTTTTTCCCACTGGTATTCCACTGATTTTTTTTTTCCACTGGTATAATTTATTGAAAATTCCAGTGGAATGCATCTTTCCACTGGAATTTCAATGGTAACTCCACTGGAATACCACTGGAATAAGTCATTCCAGTGTTGTCCAGTGGTATACCACTGGATTCCAATGGTATACCACTGGTTTCCACTGGAATACCAGTGATATTTTCTATGGGGTAGTAATTGGGAATGTAAACATGTAATAATGTTTTCCCAGTAGGCAGTTTAACCAAACTTAAGATAGACAAGACATAATAAATCTATTATACAATATACACAGCATGCACATGACATGTGCTCCAATCATAATGATGAACTGTGTCCATACTGTCCCTTTAACATGTTTAACAAATAATGCAAATTTTTTTTTTATTAAGATTCTGTGATTTTTTTAATTTTATAAACATTCTTATAGTTTGCTTGAAATAAATATAAGTTATATATACTTAATCATCTGTAGAATTTTTTTATTAATGAAAAAAAAAAGAATAAGCTTAACTGATTAATCAATATTTAGGTCACAAGTCTTTTTACCCTGATGATCGAAGCTTGTCTAGAAGTTGCTTCAGATTACTTTTAAGCAAATAGAACAGTTTTGAACATTCAAAAGGTCCCAAGTACATGTAAATATTAATGACACACATTTTTGATGACCAACAATGTATGAAGAAATTTTCAAAGAACATAAAAATAAAAAACACAAAAAAAATCACATTATAAATCGAACACTGTTTCTGTTAGCGCTTTCACTGCATCCCTTACAGTTCATCAGACAGAATTGTTATTGTTACTAGTAACAACTTGTGATGTTACCTAATAGTAACATCATGTGGTAGTTTGTATATATTACGGAATCTTATTCACAGACCAAATTTCACTTCCTATTAAAAGTCAGCTTATACAGTTAAATAAAATAGCGTTCCTTGGCTTCAAGTGGAATTTTATCTTAGGTCCACATCTGAAACTAGAGGCTCTAAAGAGCCTGTGTTGCTCCCCTTGGTCTATGTGCATATCATAAACGAAGGACACAGCAGAGTGATGGATTCATGACAAAATTGTGTTTTGATGCTGGTGATGTGTTTGTAGATCTTACTTTACTGAACATTCTTAGTGCTTACAATTATCTCTATCTAATGAACCTATGAATCTATCCCAGTAGTTAAACTATTTTGTAAAATTTTACAAGATTTACAAAATTTATGAAAATTGTTAAAAATTGACTATAAAGGGCAATAACTCCTTAAGGGGGTCGATTGACCATTTTCATCATGTTGACTTATTTGTAGGTCTAACTTAGCTCTACATTATTGCTGTTTACAGTTTATCTCTATTTATAATAATATTCAAGATAATAACCAAAAGCTGCAACATTTCCTTAAAATTACCAATTCAGGGGCAGCAACCCAACAACATTTTGCATGTTTGTTACGGAAATTTCAGGGTAGATAGACCTAGACCTAACAAAACAAATTTAACTGCGTCAGATTTGCTTAAAATGCTTTGGTTTCTGAGATTTTAGCAAAAAACTGCATTTTACCCTAGTTACAATTTTTTGCCATGTTGGCCATCTTGGTTCGCCGAATGGCATCATTTAACACATTTTTTAAACTAGATACCCTAATGATAATTAAGGACAAGTTTGGTTAAATTTGTCTTAGAAGTTTCAGAGAAGATTTTTGTAAAAAAAATTGACAAAAATTGACTATAAAGGGCAATAACTCATTAAGGGGTCAACTGACCATTTTGGTCATGTTGACTTTTTTGTAGATCCTACTTTGCTGAACATTATTGCTGTTTACAGTTTATCCATTTCCATAATAATATTGAAGATAATAACCAAAAACGGCAAAATTTCGCTAAAATTTCCAACGCAACAATGGACGACGGACACCAAGTGATAAGAAAAGCTCACCTGACCTGAAAGGGATATAGTTTAAATTTTCCCTTTCCACATTGGTCAAAGTGTTCAGAACATGGAGAGTTTCTAATTGAAGGGACCTTTGTCCAGACAGCTGTTTGTGTTCAAACTCTTCCTCTATCAAATGGTTTGACCTATGTAGTTTTGATTACAAGTGGGACAGGTTGCACAATAAATAATATATTTTTAGGTTTAATTGCTGTGCCTGATTTCAGAGTTTTACTTCTAGCATTTAGCATGTTCGAAATCTGGGATCCCCCCATTTTTGTATTTCTGCCACCTTCGTTCTGTGTACTGAATTTTGCTCGTGTCAGAAGTTTCTTTAGATTTGGTGCTTGTTGACGGCTCTTAATAAGTCATGATTCATCGACTAGATCTTTAATTTGCTTGATGCAGAATAGGTAAAAAAAAAACTTTATAGCAGAATTAAAGATCAGTGACTTTTTTATTATCTCCCTTTAAAGGACACTTAGCTTTCACTGTGAAAAAGTCCTCTTATTGAATGTCAACCTTGTAGGACAGAATTTAATAGTACTTTATCATAAAAGAATGTCCAATTGAAGGACACTTTTTCACAGCATCTGACAAATTAAAATATTTACATTTTCTGTAAAAAAGTGTCAAGGTGGTTGATAGTAAACAAATTAGGTATTGTTACTTAAAGACCAAACAACCTATTCATTTCTACCAGTGATTTTTCCTTAAAATTTTGTGTGAAGGTATTTCATGATTTGAGGAACAAAATGTGATGAAACAAATTGGGGGTCACCGACTTATTTTTGTCACAATAGCAACCTCAGTTTCGCGTTTCCTGAATATTAACATATTCTAATTAATATTTTAACATAAAGTTTTTTATTCTAAAATGTTATAAATCTATCATAAAATACAATCCCTGTTATTACTATCTCAAGTGTTTTGAATAAACGAGACAGTAAATATAAAATACAAAAAAGTTTTTAATTCAAAAATTATTTTAGAAATAATTTTCCGTTGAAAACTACAAAGTAAGATTTCTCCAACAGGATAAAATATTATAAACCTAAATTGCTCATTTTGGAAATTTAAACAAAGGTTGTTGCCGGTATTAAAAATCAAAATTTGTTTTCAATCCTGTCATAGTTGAAGCTAAATGAAAGGGAGAGATTTAATGTTGGATATTATTCTTGGAGCAATTCTTTTTGTCTTAAGTTAAATTTATAACTATTTAGTTTTTACCACCGACAATTTTGATTTTATTTCACATTCGCTGAGTATTAATTTTATTATTATGTTTTGCCTTACAGCTAATTTCCTACTGCATGTAGGGTTAAACTTTGGTTGGCGTCCTTGCTTTGTTTGTTTAAATGTTTATTCAAGCTTTGTAATTAAGATTGACATCTTCATATATAGGTATGTAAACCTGTATATATATGATATTTAAATTCAATTGGACATTTTCAAAAAATATACAAACAAAATATACAAACAAAGAAAGCAAGCTATAACCAAAGAGTTGATATACATAAATTAGGTAATTAGCTTCAGTGAGATCAGGGGAAATGTTTGTCATTTCTCCTTTAGACAATTTGAAATGAAACAAATGACAAACGACAATGACCCTTTGTCATAATTTTATTTTTACTATAAGATTTTGTGAAATAAGCAGTATAAATAAATTTTAATTTCATTGCAAGATCGGACATTATTTTACGAGAATCATCCAGACATTAGTTCCATGCATACGTTGCCAGTATGTCAAAACATCTAGGAATAATTGTTTATCTGAATACTCAATTTTTGAAAATTGTGACATAAAATTAGAAGGATCATATCATAAGGAACATTGTGTATAAAGTTTTAAGTTGATAGGACTTCAATTTCATAAAAAACTGCCTTGACCAAAAACTTCAACCTAAAGCGGGACAGACGGAGGAACGGATGCACAGACCAGAAAACATACCGTAATGTTCATAAATGGTGCTGAAAAAGAACTTTCACCTATCTAATTAACATGTACACAATTGGAGAAAATGAAAGACAAAATCTACGCAAGTGAAAGATAAAAAAGGAAATGCCGATTGGCACAAATACAAGACAAATACGCATGTGAAATAATAAAAAAAAATGATATGCAGATTGGCGAAAAATGCAGAAAGTCGAGATCAAAATTTATATTTGATTATTTTTATTAGAACGAAGGTCAAATATAGTGTAGTATCTTTTGTGTCCATTTGTGTTAAATTTTACATAAGACTAGAACACGCCCGTGAAATCGGTGGTCTCTGACTAAAGTAAAGTATATAACTATGTGTAAGCCTTATTTTAGCCTGGATATTTAGTTATCTGATAAAGTCATGCTGATTATAAGATGCACAGTTTTCTCCACTTTCAAAATCTTTCTGTTAGAAACCGTCGACCTGGAACTTATCAATTATTGGTAATATTAACTATTTGAAAAACAAAAGAGCCTGGAATGGAGTAATTTTTTATCAACAGCATTGTCCAATATTAATTATAAATAAAGTCGAATTCTTGGTTTTGCTGTTTTGCGTCATGCCGGCTAACAAATTGTAAACTGAACCTATACGCCTTATTTTAAGTCTAGCTAGATTTTTAGTATTCATATTATCATGATTATCATCTTTTAAAGTCATACTGATTAAATTACTACAATAGGAAACAATGTGATAGAATTTAGTATTGTCAACCTTGTGATTATGACCCTTGTATATATAGCAAATTCTAAATACACCGTTTGGTGGTGTGCCTGTCAGATGCAGAACGTACAGATAAGGTATATGTAAAAGGTGAGTATACTATTGGTATTGGTATTGGAACTTGTTAATTATTTAAAATTTACAATATTAATTATGTGGAAAACAAAAGGGTCTGGAGTGGTGTAACTTTTAATCAACACCATTGTCCTATATTAGCTATATATAAAGTTGAATTCTTTGATTTGTCGTTTTGATTCCATGCCGGCTGACAAATTGGACCTCGTTATTTTAGTATTATAGATATCAGCATAACAAAAAATGAAACATCTGAGTGGATTGAGTGTCCACAACACATTTTATGAGAATTATTTTACTTGAAATTGATTTTGTTTTTTTGTTTGTTTTTTGGGGTTTTTTTTGGGGGGGGGGGGGGGGGCTGGAGGGGGGTGCTTTTTCTCCTTATTTCTTATATTCTGCTATGATAGAACATTTTCCTAGGAAATACTTAAATAAATATATGTTCATAAGTTAATGAAATTATTTTTAATGCTGTAACGACAAATTATTCTTTAAAAGAGAAGCCTTTTATGTCCCTCTCTGGAATGCTGCGTAAATTTAATTTTGACGTAAGGACTTATTGAAACCTCCTTGGAGACAGTTAACTTATATATGGATTGTACATTCTGCTTAAATACTTCAGTTACTCATTTCTGATAACATTTCTATCATAATATTTATGAGTGAAAGTTACCCCATTATTTTTACCTATTGACCTGAAAAGTTAAAATTTTAAGGAAATTAGAGGTATAAATTGACCAAAAGAGACCTTATAAAGGAGACAATGAGGTCCATAAGTGGTATTTATCTTCCTAAAATCATCTTAAGTATCATATTCAACTGTTTGTACGCAGATAAGATAAATATTTGATCATTTATTGGTCCACACTATATTTTATCTTGATGCGGCTTGGTTTGGATTTGTCGAAGAAATTTTGCTCGAATCGCTGTAGATGTCGTCTTTCATTATGCTAGATTTTTCTCAAACTATTGAACTCTGGTTATGACAAAACTTAACAGAAATGCTTGAAATAACCAGTATTACAAAGGAAAAAAGTCACATTCAGTTTATTAAACAATAATCAGATAATGTCTTCTTTAAATTTAGTCCTATAACAATTCTACCTTTTTTTACATCTTCACTCCAGGCAGGGATAGGGGAAACCAACAACCATTTTTGCATGGCCTGATCTGGACGAATAGAAAATAGGGATTGTATGCAAGTAAAGCTTAGACTGGTGGACTATCAGTCCCCGAGGGTATCATCAGCTCAGTAGTCAGTGCTTCGGTACTGACATGATTAAACAAACTTTACTAAAATTGTCCGTTTTTAAATTTTTAAATTATTATGAAACTATATATTATAAGGTTTCAACTCCCTCAGGCAAAGTTGGCTTTAGATGAATTTGGCTATTTATTTTAGGTATTTTTAACATATAGCTCTTCAACGATTTTCGGTACTTATACATCTTCGGATTTCAAATGTTTGGCTTTGAGTGTTCCTGATGAAAGTAAATCCAGAAAAGCGCTTCGAACGCAATAAATTATTAAACGTGTTGTTTTATATTTTTACATCACTGGGTCGATACCTCTGCTGGTGGACTATCAGTCCCCGAGGGTATCATCAGCTCAGTAGTCAGTGCTTCGGTACTGACATGATTAAACAAACTTTACTAAAATTGTCAGTTTTTAAATTTTTAAATTATTATGAAACTAAGGTTTCAACTCCCTCAGGCAAAGTTGGCTTTAGATGAATTTGGCTATTTATTTTAGGTATTTTTAACATATAGCTCTTCAACGATTTTCGGTACTTATACAACTTCGGATTTCAAATGTTTGGCTTTGAGTGTTCCTGATGAAGGTAAATCCAGAAAAGCGCTTCGGACGCAATAAATTATTAAACGTGTTGTTTTATATTTTTACATCACTGGGGTGATACCTCTGCTGGTGGACTATCAGTCCCCGAGGGTATCATCAGCTCAGTAGTCAGTGCTTCGGTACTGACATGATTAAACAAACTTTACTAAAATTGTCCGTTTTTAAATTTTGAAATTATTATGAAACTAAGGTTTCAACTCCCTCAGGCAAAGTTGGCTTTAGATGAATTTGGCTATTTATTTTAGGTATTTTTAACATATATAGCTCTTCAACGATTTTCGGTACTTATACATCTTCTGATTTCAAATGTTTGGCTTTGAGCGTTCCTGATGAAGGTAAATCCAGAAAAGTGCTTCGGATGCAATAAATTATTAAACGTGTTGTTTTATATTTTTAGATTTATGTAAAAAAAAAATAGAGACTTTTACTTAGTTTGATCTATTACAGATTTTCATTGTGATTAAGTCACTAATACAAGTATGATATGTTCATGCCAGCATAATCATTTGTTGTTTACAAAGAGTCCTACACAACTTTAATTTGAATACAATCAAAAGTCAAGAACACCCTGGACCCAAAGCCAAAGGTGCACTTGAATGGGTCTATATATTTCATGTATTTGGTAGATTGATTTATAAATGAATAACTTTATTTCTGAATTTTAAATTGTTTTTTTTTAAACTGTGTAAGATAAATAATTGCTCTATCTAATAAGCATTGACCAGTTGACATTATTGTGGTCAAAAAACAAATGACAAAAAAATATTCTGAATGATGAATCCAGATTTCCCCCATACCTGTCACTGTCAGGTAACCTGAGGATTCCCAAAACCGAAGTGGTTCGTCTGAAAAAGGTGGAATTTACAGAATAGGTGACGGGTAACAGGTCTGTGGATAGAACAAACATTCTCACCTTCAAACTGGTAAAGTTCAACTTCTACAACAGTCCAGACAGAAGAACATCTGTTATCCAATGTAGCTATGCAATCTGGGAACCAGTTCAGGTAAGACCTTGAACTTGAAGATGCAGAGCTTTGCTTGTCGGTACGACAGCAGCCTGTTGTTGAAGTGATTTCAATATATATGGTCCTATATGGTAAACGTTTAGTTAAAACAAGTGTGAGAGCATTATTTACGTTTAAAGAAGGACTGGGTGTTTCGTTTTGTCCTTCTTTTTTTTTTGGGGGGGGGGGGGGTGGATGGGATGGGATAAGATAAGGGTAGTCCAAATAATTATGACGTCTTGAAAGGCTATTATAATTTTTTTCTTTAACGCCTTACTGAAAGGCTATCATAAAATTATTTAGCCTTTCAAGACGTCATAATTATTTGGACTAGGATGAGGGTAGGTCACTAAGTGTGCAGTGGGTGGTAAGGGGGGTGCTTGCACCTAAAAAACGTGAAATAAGACATTATTTCATGAACGTTGCACAAAAAATAAATACTTTGTTGTGAATCTTTTTCTGACTGAGTCACAGTCTTCTCACTGGCGGATCCTAATCCAGGAGTTGGAACCCCCATTTTTTTTGCCAATCAATGCATTTGAATGGGGACATATAGTTAGAACATCCTCCCACCTATGTCCTGGGTTGGGACCCCCCCCCCCCTTTTCAAAATGGCTGGATCCGCCCCTGCTTCTTGTATATATTAACTTTATGTTTTACATTGTGTACTTGATATTCCCGATTTAGTATACACATGTATTCATGATATAATTGGTTTACAGCTTTTCAAAAAATTATTTCTTGACAATCCCTGCCAATTTAAGTATTTGAATTTTATTTGAAAAATACTGAGCACGCAAAATAAGCATTTGAAAATCACGATGCACATAAATTTAAATTAGCAGAATACATTGCACGAGGCACCTGAGTCTTGTAAGACTGAGCAGAGGCGGATTTATGGGGGGGGGGGGGCAGGGTGCCCATGCCCCCCCCCTTTTTCAGAAAATATTTGGTTGGTTATATAGGGAATCACTGAAGCGTGACAGAATTGCCCCCCCCCACCCCCGTTAGGCAGACAGTGGGCCCCCTCTTATGAAAATTTCTAGATTCGCCACCGCTGAACGTCAAATTAAAAAGTTAAAACATGTTGAAAGTAAAATAAAAACACAGGTTGCAAGGTGAAAGGTATAGATAACGGACCTACCATTTGGTTTTTAAGGGGGGGGTAGGATGAACAATTTTGTCCTGCATTCTATTAGTTGTTATGTATTTTTCACTCTGCCTTTTTTGTATTAAAATTGAGAATGGAAATGGGGAATGTGTAAAAAAGACAGCAACCCTACCAGAAGAGTGTACTAGTGAACTGTCTAGTTCATTAGTTTATCCTGCCCTTTTTTACATACATATAAATAGATCTTAATAGTTATCCTGCCTTTTTTTTTGGCAAAGTGTCTCATCCCCTATTTTAATCATTTTTGTTAATTCTCCAAACTGACCTGTCCTGGCCTTTTTCAAATTTCATCCTGATTTTTTCATATTATAGTCTACATGTAGTTGCATAATGTTATTATTACTAAAACCTCAGTCTATATCAAAAACTTCATATTGTATGAGGGTCTGGATGGGGGGGGTCTGTTATTCTGTAAACATTTAATTTTCACCCCTTTTTTCTTTAATCTTCAAAAAATTTACCCCTTTTTTCTCTAATCTTCATTTTTTTTGCCCTTTATCTCTAATCTTCATTTTTAAGGGCATTATTCTTTAGTCATTTAA
Source organism: Mytilus galloprovincialis (assembly GCA_037788925.1). NCBI lineage: Eukaryota > Metazoa > Mollusca > Bivalvia > Mytilida > Mytilidae > Mytilus > Mytilus galloprovincialis. The sequence goes on from CM075341.1 coordinate 56,352,129, forward strand.
CCCCATCCAAACCCTCTTGTATATGTTCCAGACCATATGAGTATTTGAACCGTACACCTATATTCGTGTGGTGGGACCATATGTGTACGGTCAGACCAATATATATGAGTATACTAATACAGTCTAGTTAGGACTAACTGGCCCCTATACATGTATGTATTTCGACCCTAGGGGTTAATTTTTGACAAACATGTATCAAAATCTGTTATTGAATATATATATACAAACATAAAAATTAATATTATGAAAATTAGATGAATGGAGTGAAATATATCATCATATCACCAACCCTAATAATCTGGAAACAACTATTATTAGAGTAACAAAGCTACCTTATTTATTCTTTGCACTAGTTTTTGACACATTTTTATTTATATTTTCTCTGTGTTTTCAAGGGATTTTTTTTATAGTTTTTGTCATGTATAGATCTGTGGAGATTTTGTAGAAAAGTTCCTAAATATTCTAAAATATTTTCTTCCAACATTATGTTTATTCTGATAACTTCAACAATTTCAGCCAGCATAATTCAATCTGATGTATTAACTGACATGCTAAATGTACAGGAGCTTAACATAATAAAGCTGTGATTAATATAATGATACTGTTCCACAACATTTTAGGGTCAGAGAAATTTAATGCTTGATTGGGAGCAATTATTTGTGGTCACTTAAACTGAAGAAATTTATTGCTTTTAATTGATTGACCATGTGCAGCTGGTATAAGCACATAATCAGCTGATTTACTAAAATAACATTGATTACCTTGAATATTATTATGGATAGAGATAAATTATAAACAGCAATAAGGTTCAGCAAAGTAAGATCTACAAGTAGGGCAACATGACCAAAATGGTCAATTGACCCCTGAAGGAGTTATATTTTATTTAAAGAATTTTTCGTAAATTTTTGTAATCTGTAACTACTGGTCCAAATACATATGTACATGGAATATATATGAAATAGATTCAAAGGAGTAGGAGCAATAAAGGTCATTTTTTTTTCGTCCAATTTTGCTTATTATCTTGAAAACTATAATAATAGATATAGAGAGAAACTTTGAAATGCAAAAATGATCAGAAAAATACTCTTTTGTGTGTGAACTTGAAGCAAGAGCTAAATAAGATCATAAAGATAGAGAGAAACTAAACAGACTTCATTGATCAGCAATATAGTTATGTACGATACAATTTTTTTTTTAGTAAAGAACACGATGTATTAAAAAAACATACACAATATAATTTAAATCATGCACATGTATATATATATATATATAAATCAAGCACATGTATATATATATATAAATTTTTCTAAACATCAACCCAACAATGTTAGATCTGTTAATTTGCTTTCACAAATTGTTTTTTTTTTTTTAGCTCTCAGAGTAATTCAAACTCATGCTACTGAGATATTGTAACACCAAATCGCCTGCACTTTATAGGACGGGCTACATCACTTGACCACCTGGGCTTCACAAAAATAAAGCTTTCGGTGGCAGGGTCTCCCTGTTACCTTTCCTCCTGAGTTTTTATTTAACATTGTAATACAGTACATGATATATAAGGCATGAACATGGAATGTATATATATATATATACGACCTATTAGTCAAATGCATTTTGTTAAAACATACTTTTTCACTTTTTTGTTTTTTTGGAAAACGTTGTTTATGCTGTATTTAAACCCTTCTTCAAGGAAATTTGTTTTACATGCACACGTATAAATTGTTGTTTTAATCCAACGCAATCATAGGTTTGAACGTAGTTTTTAATTTAGATTTGTACATGTACATATATATGTCAAAATATTCACTTCAAACTATCCTGAGCCAGTTATTTCAAGACATTAAATACATTTGTATATATATATATATATATAGTCATAATATGCATTAATTAGGGAATGATGTGTTACTGTTAAACTTCAAACCCACTGTTGTTGAACTTTTAAAGAAATATTTGATAGAGAATTGTTGACATATTATCTTTTTATATTATATTACTGTATCTAAACTTCAAAGTGTAATTTTTAAAATAACTTGCCATTTTCTTCTTTGAACTGTTTTCTTTCACTGCATGGTTCTTCACAAAATCACCACAAAAACAATATTGTAATAAATTGAAGATAGTTATAAGATGTGTATTCTTGATGAATTTCAAACTACATTTTATTTTGCTCTACACATTTTATGATGTCCAAGTAATGAGGTCATGACATCAATAATTGAATCCATATAGTAACCAATGAAATAAAAGAGAAATTCATTTTATGTCTTCCTAGATCTTTGGATAAAAACAGGCCACATTTACTTGTACATGTTGTGTGTATTGTACTTAAATATAAAAACACCAGTAAATGTTATACATATATATTATGTATATACTCTCACCGCATTCAATGTCATTGATTCAATGGACTTAATTAAGTATAATGGGAATAGGTCTATTAGTGTAAATAAAAGTGAAATAATTAGAAGGATGTTAGAATTGTATTTCACAATGACCACGATGACATACAGGAATAGAATTTTGAAAATTTTATTGTAAGTAATAATTTCATACTTAATGCAAATTATAATTATGATAATTGTATATTTTTTTTGTTTTGTGTTGGTCTCCTTAAAGTTTTATGTTGAGGAGGATTAAGGGGAATGGGGCAAATGGGCCCGGGCATTTCCTTTTTGATAAAATTTTGTTTGATTAATCTATTTAGGGATCAAATCACTGAAGCATGATTTGTACGGGTTCCTTTAAAAAAATTCTAGATTTGCCATAGGCATACAGAAATTAAGGATGTTTTATAATTTTAAGAAATTCTATATATCAATTAAAAAATATATATATACATATGCATTAGTGATAAATTTAATAATCGTGTCACCTAAGGATATTTGCCTATAGATGTTTTATGTCCCACCTTTGGGCATTATGCTTTCTAATGAGTCATGAGTATGAGTCTGTTCCTCCATCTGTCTGTCCGGCTTCAAGTTTTTGATGAAGTCAAAGTCCAATCAACTTGAAACTTAGTACATGTTCCCTATGATATGATCTTTCTTATTTTATTATCCAATTAGAGTTTTGCCCCCATTTTTATGGTCCTCTAAACATACAAAAATGATAGTGCTAGTGGGTCATCTGTTCACTAAGGACACATTATTGTTATTGATTTAAATGCAAAGTATTAAGAATAAGTTTCTGAATTTCACCAGTTGATAATTCCCTACAATTTAAAATTCAAGAATTTTGTACAAGTATGTACCACTTGAAAGTATATATTTTGACATGGATGAGAGTTTAGATTGGATTTACAAAATAGAGAATAACAGGCAAAATGTACAGAATAAAGGTAAAAAAAAAATAATAGGGAAAAGAAAGAAAACTAAAACTAAATAAATATTAGAAAATTTAACAGGGTGCTGAAATGAAATATAAAAATAGAGATTAAAGAAAAACAATTTAATATACATGTCTTAAAGAATAAAGATACATGTATACAGAACCCCTATCTAGACCTTAATAAATCAAGCCATATAAACACATAAATGACAAATACTCTGATAATTGTGATCAGGTCAGACAGGAATTTGTCTGCAAAACACTCATAAGTAACTCGATCTCCAATAAAAAAAAAATGAAAGGCCAAATAATTTACAAAATTAAAAACTTTGATAATCAAGAGAAAAACTGAGAAAGACATATATCTATGATTCATACATAAAATACAAAATTTAGAACCTGAAATTGAAAAATTATAAACAGTCAGGGGCGTTACTTAAACCAGTAGTTTTTTCACGTTACTTATATATATAAGTAATTTTTGTTTTTGAAAATAATAAGATTACTAAATCATGTTAATAGAGTTATTTTAAAATTGAATAGAAGCATAGATTAAATGTAGTTTGAATGAGTTTTTATATAATTTTATATGATAAAATAAAGAATTTATTAGATTGGAGAGGAGTATGGAGATGAAGGTTTATAATGACAAAAACATTACTTGAATAAGTTATTTTATACATTTTAATTTTTTTTTAGTAATAACACTTATTTAAGAAAAACATGTAGTTGATTTGGGTTAGCAGTTATAAATAACTTGAAATCTTAATTAATTCACAAGTATGTTAACTTTCTATTTATACCAGTCTACCTTCAAGATTTTGGAGGAAAATGATAATTTGATAGTCCCTGAAGAGACCAATCTAAATTTACCCAGAAGTATCCATATGAAAGATAAGTGATAATTAAGTGCATCAGCAAGTTCATTAGTGTTTCAGAAGAAATTTATATTTCATGGGGAAAATAACCAGATGACTGTGAAAATTTGTTAAAGCTAGTAAAATCTGCATTTTTGGACACCTATAAAAATGATATTTAGAAAAGTTACCTAATATATAAGTAGTATTGAAAATAGCCTGGTTTTCAACATAACTTATATGTCTTGTATAGGCAGTTTTAAATGTTACTTGTTTAAATTATGCCCCTGACTTATGATTTTTTGTTTGTTTGTCAAAAGTTTTATTTTCTATTTAGCTCACCTGACCTAAGAGGCCATGTGAGCTTTTGTCATCCCTTGGCATTAATTGTTGAATCATCCATTAATGTCTGGTGTACACTTTTTGATAGATCTTCTCTTCTGAAACTACTGTAATTAATTAATTTTAACCAAACTTTGGCTAAATGATCCTTAGGGTATCTAGTATATATTTTGTAATTTTTAGCTCAGTGAGGCCCGAAGGGCCCGATGTGAGCTTACGCCATCACTGGGCGTCTTATGTCGTCGTAAACTATTTAAAAAATCTTCTCCTCTGAAACTACTGGGCCAAATACATGTACCTTCAAACTTTAACTAAATGTTCCTAAGGGTATCTAGTTTATAAATTGTATCCGAAGTTTTGATCCATTGACAAACATGGACGCCATGGCTAAAAATAGAACATACTGGTCAAATGCAGTTTTGTTAATTGGCCCCTTAAGGAGTTATTGCCCTTTAAAGTCAATTTTACACAATTTGTTGATCAAGTTTGCTAATTATATATAACATTTAAAAATCTTCTCTGAAATACAGATGAGCGATTCAGGCTCTTGAGAGCCTCTTGTTATCTTGTCCTTTAATTAAGAAACACTGCATAGTTTGGTAAAAAAACAATAACTTTAATATTTAACGTAGCATTTCAAGATTAATCTGCCTTTAAAATTAAGACCAATCTTGAAAACCCTTGGCTATTTGAAGTTATTGCTCCTGCAATAGCAAGTTCCCACAATTTATACATGTTATATATATGTTCTTGTTAACAATGATTGTCATATTGAAAACAATTATAGATATATATCATAAAGATAAATTTAAAACAGCAAAATAGTAGTGTGGATCCTTATATGAGTTATTGCCCTTGAAAGACAAAATTTTAGCAGAATTTCAAGTTTCATGCAGGAAGTATGATAGATGTAGAGACATTTATTTATGTTCAGCTAAGTTAAATATCTGCGAATAAGCTTACATCATGACCAAAATAGTTAATTGATCCTTTATAGGATTTTTTGTCCTTAAGAAATTATTTTACCAAAAGTTATGTTTTTTTGCAGATAATAATAGAAAGAAGGAATTTTAATTTTTTTTAAAGTGATAAATATGTTCAGCAAAGTAAGATCTGGGAATAGGACTTGTATTATTGAAATTGCCAATTGATCCTTCAAAGCTGTTATTGCCCTTGAAAGAATATAGCTACCAAATATTTTTTTCTTTGGTTTTTTGATTTTTGATTTTTTTTTTTATGGAAGTATTATATTTCATTTTTCTTCCAATGGTTGAATATAGAAAAGCAGAAATTTAAGTAGCCCACACCAATAATAGGGACCATTGGCGATTGGGCCCCTGCTAATTTAAGTTTTTCATAGTAAAGAAGTGTCTTCATCAGAATTACAGTTTACATGTGTTGTTTACATTAATGTCATTAATTAGTTCTGCACAGTTAAATGTTAGAAGGAACTCTTTAGTTCACATAAATTCTTTTATAGCTGTTTACTAATTCACCAATGTTTCTATTTCTTTTGAATCCTATTGATAGGTTTTTATTGAATTTGTCACCTATTGTAGAATCTATTTTGATAAGATTCCAGTATTTCCTGAATATTGTTTGAAGTTTTCTGCTTAAGAATTCGATTGATTATTTGTAATGAATGATATATTTTATCTATTTTCAACTTTGTTCTTTTTCTAGACATAAATTCATAGAAATTGATCCAATATCCACCTATTTAGGTGAAAATCCTAACTCTGTCCTGATTTCATAATCAGAATTTCATAGAAATTAATCTAATATCTATCTATCCATTAATGCATATCACAATTTTAAATTAAATAAATGTGCCTTCAAGTTGTTCATGTGTAAAAAAAAATGCTAAGGATAATGCTTTGGATTCATTTAAATTTTGTGGTCACATGTATCAATTTTCGTGGATTAAAGAAATTTTGTATTTGTTTTTTTTTTTTTTTTCATAGTCTGTATACAACCCGATGGCAAATTTATAATTCGTTTAACATTTAAATTCGTGATTCAGCTGTTTCAATGAAAACCACAAAAATTGGTATCCCATGAATAATAATGAATCCACATTGAACATTTTCAGCATGAAGGTTTATGCCATTCTGTTCTTATTTCAGATTGACATATCTGTAGGACATGCAGTTAGTCTAGACAAATAGGAAGTAAAGGTCTTTGATTCTGAGTTCTCTGTGAAGTTCAAGGTCTTTTTTAGTCTAAATTATAATGGGAAGATGTGAACGGTAAGTTTGAAAGTTTGTAATTTTACAAAAATATGTTATTTTTAACAAAATGTGCTGTTTCACAAATAAAATCCTCTGTCTCTTAGACACTTATGTAGCAATAAGGCCCCTATATTGGTATATGAAATGATTGTTAGCTGTATTTGCTTGACTGGTTAAACTGACCATGCCTCCATTTTCATGGATCAAGTTTATGTGATATTATTAAAAAAAAAAGCGACAAATTTTCAATCATAAGTAATGCAGGCTTAGTTGTTAATTTATGTGTCATTTGGGCTCTTGTGGAGAGTAAATGTCTCATTGGCAATAATGAATTATACCACATATTTTTTATATGACATTTGAATGTTGCATTTATATATATATATTATATATGTATTGCAATCACTCATTAGCTGGCCAATTGTTTATTAGCATCCATGTTCACAAATAACTACATTTGTGCAATAATGGGATGATTTGGTGGCACCACGTACTTTAACTGTTCTAGAGTAATGCCCCTTTACAAACAAACAAAAGTGCTGAATTTTGTTTCCATTCCAATTTTATAAGTTTGCCTCTGAACCAAATGCTATGAAATCAATACACAGCAATGCTTATTACCACAAAATACAGATCAAGTATGTGTTAAGGGGGTGGTGTCACTTAACTGTTCTGTAGTTATGCCCCTTTACAAATGGAAAATATGCTTATATTTATAGTTTCCGTTCTCTAACTTTGATTTGCCTCAACTAAATGCAATTAAACTTATACACAACGCTTGTTACCACAAAATACAGATCAAGTTTGAATTTTAAGGGGGTCACTTTAACCGTTCTAGAATTATGCCCCTTCACAAATTGAATGATTGCTGAAATTTTAATTTCAATTCACTTACTTTAATTAGCTTGCCTCAACCAAATGCTATGACATGTATGAATAATTGTACACAATATTTATTACCACAAAATACAGATCAAGTTTGACTTTTGAGTTTGTCACTAAATTTTTTAGAGTTATGTCCCTTTGAAAATGGATAAATTGCTGGATTTGTGTTTCCTTTCTCTAAATTAAGTTTGCATAAACTAATGGGGGGGAATCATGAATATTAATATGCCTGAAGGACTTTAGAATATTGAACTTGAATTGACTTTTCTTTGTAGGATACAAAGAAATCTTGGAGGACAAATTGATGCTAGTCTTAAAAGACACAGACTTGAAGATAAATGAAAGAAAAATAATGACAAACATAGTTTAAAGGACTGCAGACTTTCTGATATCTTTCAAACTGTTCTTTTGGTATACATGGTATAAATGTAATATTGCAATATCATTTTATTTGTATAGGTATACATCCTGTAAATCTTGTTGGTGCCTTTTAGCTCCTTAAATGCAACCACTATTTAGTAAACATTGTCATGATTGTTGTTCTATATGTGAGCTTATTAGTTAACTAGAGCATAGTAATTGCATATATATGCAATCTTAGTCTTTTTAATTCAGAAATAATTTTTAAAACAAGTTATTCTAATCAGACTAATGGAATTTTATTTTGTATGTTTATCCTGTTATATGTACTTTGTCAAATTTAGCATGTTGCAAATGTGATGCAATAGAGAGCAACCTTTATGTTTCTTAGAAAATGCTTTTTCTGAACTGTAATGAAAAGTATGGTTATACATAATATCCAAAAAAAAAATTTTAAGTGAGACATATGTTTTATGAATATTTCAATAAATGTTAGAAACAAGTTTACATAAAAAATTTCTTTGGTATCAAAATTCTGTGTTGTAAAATTTTTTGGGATTTTTATCAATATGTTTAATAAATCAAAATGCGTAATTTTTGCTTGTAGATTTTATTTCGGGATTTTTCCCGAAATGGGTAAAAAAAATCTATGCACCAAGTGTGTGCCTGACATTAGATTAATTTATATTTCGGGATTTTTCCCAAAATGTGAAAAGAAATTATTAGTCATGAGCCCTAGCATATACATTTGATTTTTCGGGATAAATCCCGAAAATATTTGAAGACATCTGTGTTATGCATTTTGTAATTAGTTTATTTTTGTCAGGATATTTCCCGAAATGTGTTTCAGATCTGTTTGTTCAAACGCTTTGCCAACGTGTATGTCATAAAATTTAATGTTGAAAATGATTTCGGGATTTTTCCCGAAATGTTGAAAGAAATTATTAGTCATGAGACCTAGCATATACATTTGATTTTTCGGGATAAATCCCGAAAATATTTATAGACATCTGTGTTATACATTTTGTAATTAGTTTATTTTTGTCGGGATATTTCCCGAAATGTGTTTCAGATCTGTTTGTTCAAACACTTTGCCAATATATATGTCATAAAATTTAATGTTGAAAATGATTTCGGGACATTTCCCGAATAAATAGTTGTCATATATACATTTTTACCACAAATATTTTAAAACTTTCATATATTTTGGGAAATTTCCCGAACATTTAATGTAAGTTTTATCAATTATAAGAATAAAAACATGGAATGTTGTAAAAAATGTGTGTTTCTTTATGAAATCTGCATTCATTTATAGTAAACATTGAAAAAGATTATAAAAAGGAATAAAATGGATTTTACTCTTTTAAAATAGAGTCTGTTTCTAACAATTATCTTAAAAATACCTTAGATATTCAGTTTTGACGACAACTTCTTGTTTTCTAGAGGGATCACATGCTTTTGCATAAATAATTGCAAACAGACTATCGCAGCCATTTTAGACGCGTTTAAACATCAATAACCAGGTAACATGCGTATCTATGGTGACCTAAATAATCAATCAAGTATTTTTGTAAACATTACACATATTTATCAATTTAAAATTGAATGGGTAAATTTGGTCATTTAAATATCTCTATTTGACAATATATTTGATATCAAAATTTAATGTAACAAATTTCATGATATGCATTCAATTGATCGTTTAATACTTTAATCATTAAACGTGTCCTATTTCGAACAAAGGTAGTTTTGGACTGTACTTTACACAGAAGGGGATTTTTTCCGAGTTGTGTTCTACGACAAGAAAAACCTAAAAATATGCATTACCTGACCCTTTATACCGTCGAAAAAATATTATTATATAGAGATTTGCAAAATTTAGCGTTCCTATTTTACCGACCACACAAACACAGGATATATATTTCTAATGCGTTCAGGTTTTAATACGCCCTACGGCTCATTTAGAATGTGTTTTAAAATCACTATTTAATCTAGATGTACACCTTAGAAATTATTATCCATGCATAATACAAATATTAATGTAACTGTTAAAGTAAGACACAAATGAATTGTTGATACCATCCGGTAACGGTGTATACAAAGTACAACGACACTTTGTAAGTAATTTATTGTAGCAAACTAGTTTATACGAAAGTTTTTAGTTACACCTTTATGTGACCTATCATAAAATGAACTTAAAAATAATAAAGTCCCAAATCGGCAACAAAAAACTCTAAGACGAATATAGTTTTGCAGTAAATTATAGGTTGCGTTTTCATCTGTCAAAATATTTACATCACAGAGGTCATTATTTCATGCCTTGGAGTTTATATTATTGAAACATGGTATCGTCTGGATTGATCTTCGAAAGAATTACCTATCGCTGTGAAAAATTATAATTCCATATTGGTATATAGCAAGGACGTTTACACAACTGTCATCATAAATAATGAGAACCTTCAAGTATAGTCACAATAATAATTATTTGAAAATGCAGATAACATTTCTCTATACTATTATATGTATCATTTCCGTGATTTTTTTTCTCAACTGGCTGTTAACATTTCTGTAAAAGAGAGACGAAAGATACCAAAGGGACAGTCAAACTCCGAAATCTAAAATAAACTGACAACACCATGGCTAAAAATGAAAAAAGACAAACAGACAAACAATAGTACACATGACACAACATAGAAAACTAAAGAATAAACAACACGAACCCCACCAAAAACTATGGGTGATCGCAGGTGCTCCAGAAGGGTAATCATATCCTGGTCTACATGAGGCACCCTTCGTGTTGCTTATGTGATAACAAATCCGGTGAATAGTCTAATTCGGTAGGTCACATACATGAAAAGGAAGGGGATTGTAGTTACGACGTAAGGAACATATCCGATATCATTTGTGAAACGGTTATTCCATAACGGTCAACCAACTCGTGATGGCATCCGTCAAATTTACGAAGGGATGATTTCAACTTCAGCATTTTGAACTCTTGGTTTAATAGCTTCCTTGTGAGCAGCAACCCTCTATCAAGAAAATCATGATAGGAAATGCAAGCACGGGAATATCGTATCAATTGAGAGATATATACCCCGTATGCAGGTGCTGCTGGAATGTTCGTACTTAGAAATGGAAAGTTCACAATTGGGAAGCTGAAATCGTCTCTTTTGTCGTAAAGTTTTGTTTTCAACCGACCCTCATTGTCAATTTCTAGATGTAAGTCAAGATATGAGACTGACTTAACTGTATCTGTAGTATCCTCTATCTCTAGTTCGATTGGATAGATGCGTTCCACATAGTCACCAAAATTTTGAATTATTTAGTGAAAGAACATCATCTATATTGCGGAACGTAGAGTTAAAGGATATTGCTAACTTCTTGTTTTTCTTCCTAAGAAGTTCCTGCATGAAGTCAGCCTCATGATAATACAGAAACAAGTCGACAAGTAGAGGAACACCGTTTGTCCCATTGGAATGCCGACATCTGTTGAAAAACACGTCCTCCGAACGTTACAAATATGTTGTCAATCAAGAAATCAAGCATCTTGATAATATCAGTTTCAGAGAATTTTTTGTTTTAATCAGAGTGATCCTTTACAAAGTAGGATGTATCCCTCCCTAAGACTGTAACATGCCTATTATCCGTAGATGCTTGTAGCTAGATCAGAAACGTTTTAAAGGATTTAATTGATATGCAGCAAGGATTAAACCACAAAATAAAGGGTCCGTATGTATAAAGCTACTTAAGTAAAGATACACCTTAGTTAACACTTAAGTTGAAGAAAGTCCTCCCTTTTTACTTATTAATAAGTGGTAGGATGAAAAATCTTACACTAAGTGTTTCCTTATTAAAATCTTAGTTGTTTTAAGTACCGCCCACAAAACTTAAGTGGTATGCATAAAACTCCTTATTCTAAGAAAACTGGTACGATTACATTTATTAAGTTTAACGAGTTATGTGCCACAGGGCCGATGATCGGCCCAAAGTCATACTCCTTTCAGTGCTAAAGGGCCGATTCATCGGCCAATTGAAATGATGTTATGAACTACGTAATGTACTATGACGTCGCCGTTTTTGTCATAAATTTAATTCCTCCGTCTAGAAACATCCGTGCGTTTTTTACCAAGAGGAAAAGATATGAAAGGAGAGTTTTTTTATGAAATTTATGAAAATAAAATTATGTAAGGATGCGTATATAAATATGTATATAATATTTAGAACTATAGAGTCTCAAATCCACACTTTTTCCCCGACGCTATTGCAGTAGGCCATTTAGTATATTTATGTATTCTAGGCTTACTGTCCTCAACTGGCTAAAGTTTTTTTTTAAAGTGTTTACTTTGCAAAAATTTTAAGAATATAATACAAATAAAATTGTACATACATTAACTATAGAAGATAGAAGTTATTCAAATGCCTTCACAAAGAACTTATTAGAAAAAGTGCAACTTGAAACAACTCCAAAACTTAAAAAGATGAAAAAGTACGCAAAAAGTGCACTTCACATTAATGACGTAATCAATTTAAAGACGTGATTCGTTAACGCATCCATCAAATTATGGCTAATTCTTATCCGTGGTTAACCCTTGAGTTTATTCTCCTGAGTGATTGATCACCCATAATTTAATCAGAATGTAAGACATGTATATATATAAAAGAATACTGCCAAGAAATTTCAAAACCATTGCCTAAATCATACGACGAAGAAATGTGTCTTGATAGCATACAGTTATATGCCCATGTTTCATTTTAATTTAATGCATGGAACAAATTTCGATAATTTCTTCTTTTTGTTTTGCTAGGTTTAATTATTCTATGCTTTATACGACATACGGTTTATAGAAATTTCAAAGGCAAAACAATGAAATATGAATAATACAAGGATACAAGGAAAACTATTTTATATTGTATTTATCGTGTGAAAATGCAATGTCCTGTATAGCATCGTAAGAAAAGATTCTTGCCGGATTGTGCCGGCCAAATTAGCATTCCAGGTCAACATGACACTTTTAATTGATACATGTAACATGTCTCCTAGTACAAATGTAGTAAAATACATGTTCTTGATCGGTGCATGTCTGTACTCATTTAATATTTGTCCCTTCTTCCAAAATAAAAGAAAGCAAAACCGCAAACAACCTGAAAACATTGTGAACAATTATAAACTCTAAATTACAATCACAGTGACTTATTATTGTACGGTTGTCAACAATTATTTATAATGACAAATTATTTTTCATATTAAGATACGATAGAAATTTCCTATTAAAAGAACTCTGACAATGTTAGATCAGGTCTTCATTTTATACAATTAATTAATTGATGACATTTCCGAAGATCATATAATAAAAAAAAAACTACATTTGAGAAAATTGCCGGGTCAAAAAGAAAAGATTGTTCTGTACGAAATGTCCCTGGTGGCAGAAAAAGGTCGAAACATGTATATGCATTTGTGCTCTCTGTCATAAAGTTGTTCATAAATTATGCAATAAATATAAAAGCACAACAGACGATGTAACACTGACGAATAAAATATTTTCTTGAGAAATGTTTATATGAATCTTGAATTTTGTATCCCAAGCTAAAATAATGAATTTGTTCACAAATAATAATCACAAACTTTCTTTAATTTATAAGCAGTGACAAATTGGTCCGTGTAACACTTATCAATTCAAAGTTTTAAAAAGTTTTCAAATTTTAGATTTTTGAAATTTTGATCAAAGTTTTAAAATATCAAAATTCCAAATTGTGTAAAAGTTTTGAAATTTTTAAATTTTAACCAAATAATTAAAATATTAAAATTCTAAATATCGTTTATAAATTTGATCAAACTTTAAAAATACGTACTAAACCTAACGTGCAATTTTGATTATTTCACTTTTTGAAAATTTGATTTTTTAAATTTTTGACTAAGATATCAAAATAGAAAAGGTGCGAAAAGAGGGGTACTTATAAACTGCGAAACGAAATAAAAGCTTTTTTTACGCCGAAATTGAGACTAAGAACAAATATTAGTAATTTATTTATCAGATATCAAAATAGAAAAGGGGCGAAAAGATGGGTACTTGTAAACACGGCTCTGATTATAATCATTCTTAGTTAGGAATAAATTGCACGAAATATATCAACTAATTTTTAATTAGAAAATAAATAATTGAAAGAGTAAGTCTTTCTTTTATAAAACCTATCAGACATCACATGGGATAACAGTATTGTGAAATTTCAAGGTTGTGCATCTATTGAAAAAAAAAACTTATTTAAACCAGCATCAAATAGGTTTATTTAAATCTCTAATATAAGGTTAGCGATTGAGATCAATAATTCAGGGGCCAGTTTCACGAAGCTGTCTTAGGATGATCGTATGACATATCTTAGTCCTTAGTGGGTTTCACAAAGTGGTCCTAACTCAGGACATCTCTTAAAGTTGGTATAAAGTTAGGACTACACGAGAGGTGTCTTATGATGGTCTAAGGATAGTCCTACGTTTATTTATATAATTTACACTTATTTTCTTTATTAATTTTGCAAATTATTTATCTATTATCTAATTAGCAAATCTCCCTTTACTGCTCCTAACTTAATCTTTATAGGCTGACGAATTATCAACAATGATTCATCAATGAAAAACATTCGATATATTTATAGGAAGAATGCACGATTTTATCCTCAATATTAACCTTATTCATTTACTGCAACCGATACAGTGACAAAATGAATTCAACTCACTTTTAAAAAAAATAAGATCATCACTTTATATTTTTTTCCCTTAAATTTGTATTTGAATTTTTATATGTAAATTGGTGTATTATTAACAGATTATTCTTATACATGTATATTACACTAATATTTTGTATTAATTTTACAAATGATCTAATAATGGAAAATTAATCAATAGGTTTAGTAATTTATGGGAAACACATACTACATAAAATACATGAATGTGTCAATAAATCCATGTAAATAATTGAAATTTTAAAGAACTTGCGACAAGTTAAGGATATCGTAGCTAAGATCATCCTAAGACAGCTTCGAGACGAGGTCTGAGATATGTCCTAGGATAGTCATAAGAGGATCATAAGACATGTCCTAAGACATATCTTAGGACAGGTTTTAGGAGAGCTTCGTGAAACCGGCACCAGAGTTAAAGTTGGTGTCCCCAGTGCCCAACATTTAGAAGTAACAGTGAAAACTGATCAACTCGCAGTAGGCCAAATAGTATTATTCGCCTTTTTGACGTTCCTGATGAAGGTAGATCCAGAAAAATCGCTTCGGTCGCATATAACATTAAACGTTTTGTTTTCTTTTTTATTGATATGATAATATATTGCCTTTTATGATTGATTTTAGTTCCAAGTAATGATACGGAAGGAATACTTAATGTGTGGTGTCGCAATGAACGTTGTGCTGGGCAGGCGTGCTTCAGCTGGCCCCTAGATATACAAGTGTACTGGTTTAGTGATGGTTTAGTGATAGTTCAGTAATAAAAGACGTAATACTAAACCCCGAAATATAACAATGAATTAAAGTAAAATCATACAAGACTAAAAAGGCAAGAGGCGCCTGAATTTGGCCAGGCGCACATATGCGGCGGGGTTAAACATGTTTTGTGAAATCACAACCCTCCCCCTATACCTCTAGCCAATGTTGAAAAAAACAAACACGCAGCAATACGCACAGTCAAGCGCATTTCAAAAGAAATCAAAGTCCTATGTCAGAATAAGAAACGAAAGAAACTAATCAAAATGACAATGATAATAAATTAACAAAGGACAACTATATATAAAGCTAGTAGTTACTGACTTATGCCAGCTCCATACTCCAAATAAACTAATTGAAATATTATTTCTTCATCAAGTGAATACCAAGCACAATCCCTTCCTGTTGTATTTATTGCTTATTTGTTCCTGAACATTCATGAAATATTTGTCACTGGTAACCAAAAATCGATAATTCAAAATAGGTTGTTAACATACAAATTACAAAGAGACTTAGGATTCAACTCCCTCGGGTAAAGTAGTCCTTATAGATGGATTTTGTTATGTTTAACTTCATTTTGGCCAAACACCTCTTCAATTGTTTTGGTTCTTATATATACTTGACTTTCAAACAATCAGATTTCAGCGTTCCGTAGGTGTCTTAAAATTCAGCATTTAACATTGTACTTGTTTTTCAAGAGAAACATTGGTGTATGGCCACAAATAGAAAAGTCCATCATGCAGCTGACAGCGTGGCACTCTATTTACACGCCCCATTCTGACTGGACGTAACTGTGTTCCTTTAATTTGCTCAAAGTTGATTGTCGTACGATTATTAAAAATGCACTTATAACAAAAACGAAACAATGATATCCCTCAATACAACAAAATCCCTGTTCCTTTTATTTGCTATTTAAAAACAGTGGTTCATTTAGGGCCCCTAACAGAGCTTTGTATATGATAAATGTATATACTTTTTACAAGCATCAGTCACACGTTGTGTAAGGGAGCAACCCGTCAACTTCAAACGTGTGAATATGGTTATTTTGTGGAAGTACACAAAAAAAAATCGCGCTTAGCGCTAACAATTTTTTTATGTTTTTTTTATCGCTATTTATCAAATTACTTGGGTTCTAAATTTATCACCATAAAGCATGGGGGAGAATCTGGATTCAAAATATTTTGTTTTGTCCTCTGCTTGCACAGAAAAAAAATTCCCATCAAATTGCGGATCCGAATATTTGTATGTACCATTATTCAAGCCCCTCCTGGACGTATCCAAGTAAAAAACAGTGTCACCTTAGTGACAATATTTATATATCGTATTCCCAAAAATATTACCATTTATCGCTGATATAAAATTTTGAAAATAATTATCAATTTTCGGAATGCCGACACCTACAAATGAATAGATGGGCGCTTAATGTACAGCGGCAACTAAAACATAAATATGAAGGCTGAAAATAATGTTTATGGTATACGTTTATATGTTATGAATGTGTTCAGCTTTTACAAAACCTGGGGCCTGGTTTTCGAAAGTATCTTACGACTAAGACATGTCTTATGATGGTCTTAGGACATGTCATAGTCGTAAGACATGTTTTCGAAAGTGTCCCAAGTTACGATTTGTCATAACTTTTGTCGTAAACTTAAGACCCCTCGCGACATGACTTATGATGGTCTTATGATTGTGAACTAAAAGTTTAATTTTTTTTCATGTATTATATCATGTTAATTGCAATAAAAATATTTGTTGTGTTTCTCAGTTAGCTAAATAGTAAAGATTTTATTTTTCTCAACTACGTGAATTAAAATTTGAATCTCCTGGGACATACGTTTTGGAATTCTTTTCTAACTCATGGTTTTGTATAAGAAATATACATGTATATTATTTCGTTCCCAGTATATTTAATAGTACTATATTAACGTATGTGCACGGGCATTTCGTTAAGCGGGTACTCGATGTACCGAATCTAAAAAGTATTCACAGTTAAATAACAATGCATGTTTGATAATACACGAAAGCGAAGTTCAAGATTTATTGTTCAAAATTTATTATATATTACATACTAAATTTAAACAAAATTATTAACTCATATTTTAATTCCTTTTTGTAAAAAATGTCATGTTCATTATAATGAAAAAAATAAAATATTCGTAAATACTAAGAATGGTTATAATTAATATGTTCATACTTTTCATTTTTATATTTATCACTTTTTAATCATTATTTAAAATAAATAAATGTTCACTTATGACAGTCACAAGAGCATCATAGCAATGACTCTCTTAAGACAGCTTTGATTTACATCCTATGACATATCATATGATAGTCATAAGATGATCATAAACTATGTCCTAAGATATATCTTATGACATACATATGTATCTTATGATACTTTCGAAAACAATTAGTATTACGTTAAATCTTTAACTTTTATTTTGCGTTAATTGTTTTCCATATAAAATTCATCCTCCCTCTCTTTACATATATAAATATTAAAATACAATAAAATCTATGTCATAGAAATCTTTATATATTTTTTTCAATTAAATATATATGGGTTAGGATGGTCCTAGGACCATCGTAGTTAGGACTGTCCTAAGACAGCTTTGTTTTACATCCTAAGACATGTCTCAGACACGTCCTAAGACCATCCTAAATAATGTCCTAAGACCTATCTTAAGACATATCCTAGGATACTTTCATTGACACGGCCCCTGAACGATTAGTTGAATGTTAACGTTTACTTTATTTGGCCTTTTTAATTTTATTTGACTTAATTGGCTTTTTTTTTTAACTTTATTTGATTCGAGCGTCAGTGATTAGTCTTTTGTAGACGAAATGTGCGTCTGGCGCAAATAAAAATTTACATACTGGTATCTATATATGATGAGTTTATGTAGATATCTTATAACAGTATCATGGCTCCAAGCTACTAATATTTGTTCTTAGTCTCAATTTCAGCGTAAAAAAAGCTTTTATTTCGTTTCGCAGTTTATTAGTATCCCTCTTTTCGCCCCTTTTCTATTTTGATATCTTAGTCAAAAATTTAAAAAATCAAATTTTCAAAAAGTGAAATAATCAAAATTGCACGTTAAGTTTAGTATTTTTAAAGTTTGATCAAATTTCTAAACTATCAAATTTATAAACGATATTTAGAATTTTAATATTTTAATTATTTGGTTAAAATTTCAATAAAATATACGGACCCAAATTAATCTGCATTATCTCTTTTCGTATTACCGAATTTTGACCCGGGAGTATATGATTTAAAGACAGATTTGCCTTCTCCGGTTAAGGAATTAGTGGTATCAGTTCAAGAGAGGGCAACTGAAAGAAGTAAAGTCAAACTACAATCGGCGCAATTACTTTGCCATGTTTCAGGGACACATAAAATAGTTACCCCTACTCAAGTTCCATAGAAAAATATTTTACCTTATTTAGTTGCTCTTACTAGAACCGGGACCAGAATATCTTATAACATGTAACATGTCTAAATATTATAACTCCGGGGTCGAAATTTGGGTAATATATGTAACAAAATGGACTTTTATATTAAAAAAATGTATTATTCCCGCCATTTTCAGTTAAAATCTTTTTGGCGCTATTATACTTGTACTATGAAATCGCCGTTTTTGCGTAATCGTAAAGACAATCAAAAAAAGCTTTGGCACTGACGGTTTCTGTTTAAAATTTATTTGGCAGTGAAAGGGTACCAAAAAAATATACCTTAAATTTTCAAATATTAAAAAAAATAGTTGAAATTGTGCGTTTAATCAGGACAATAATACATTATCCACAATTTAATTGAATAATTAAATCAGTAATAAAATACTAATTATTCGTTTGGTTTATTTAACCCTCTTGCTGCCGACCGGAAAATACGACAGCTCAACGTCTGTGACGTAACATGCCAAACAACCACGTCATTCGATATATGACGTCACGACAAAATGACCACTACATTTGGGACCAATTGGAGAAAAACATGACCCTGTTTATTCTTCTGTATTTTAATTGAAAGAGATACAGCATTGATAAGAAGCTTGCATAAATTTATCCATGGACATATGTGTCCCTCCGGCACTGCCGGTTTGGACATATGTGTCCCTCCGGCAGCAAGAGGGTTAAGAAATAATTCATGGGGGCTTGAATATATCGTGATTTTACCACGAGTTGGCCCTTTATGACAAACATTTTATTTTTACGTCATCGTTCTATGACGTCCGAAAGCTCATTCATAAAAAAAAAACATATGACGTGGAAGTACGATCGCAACAGGCCTTGAAATATATTCATATTTTACCACGGGTGTATACTCAAAGCGTTTGAAGGACGTCATATTAGAATGCTATATATTACCGATCATCGTTATTTTCATCTGTTTCAAAATTACAAATATTGTTTCTTCCCATGCATCAATCAAAACGTTAACCTCTTTTCTTATGCGATAATTTTTCATCTTTTTCAAATTGTTAGTACGAACTATTTAATTGTTTTACATACCAATATCAAGTTTATCCCATCTCTTCAAAACAACAGTATGTATTGATTATACATTTTTTTATACAATGTGAATAATCATAACAAACTTGTACAAGGATGAATACATGTGAGGAGCTAGTATATATATATCAAACGGTAATTAGATAAATATTCCGATTTAAATATTCCTTAGGAAAGTGAAGACTTATGTAAGTCTATGCATACGACTTAAAAGTTTTACGTACCTATGGGAATTCTTAATAAAATCTAAGTTTAAGGAATACTTAATAGATATAGGAAGATGTGGTGTGAGTGCCAATGAGACAACTCTCCATCCAAATACAATTTAAAAAAAGTAAACCATTATAGGTCAATGTACGGCTTTCAACACGGAGCCTTGGCTCACACCGAACAACAAGATATAAAGGGCCCCAAAATTACTAGTGTAAAACAATTCAAACGGGAAAACCAACGGTCTAATCAATAAATAAATAAAAAAAAAAGAGAAACGAGAAACACGTATAAATTACATAAACAAACGACAACTACTGTACATTAGATTTCTGACTTAGGACAGGTGCAAACAGTTGCAGCGGGATTAAACGTTTTAATTGATCCAAATCGTCTCCCTTTTTCTGAAACAATAGCATAACATCACAACTTAGTAAAACACACGATAAAATATGAATTGGCAGGCTTAACTCAATCAAAAACCGTACATTAATACACTATAAACGAATTAATTTGATCTACATGCTACATATTCAGAAGCAAGGTCAATTGAAAATTACACTTTTTGAGGTCAAGGTAATATACACACTGTATCCCGATGACACACATAACGTGCATAGGTCAAGAGTCAAAAAGTCATATTCTGGTCAATAGTTCCATGTCAAAAATATACACAGCAGTCATGCACGAAAGTTCATCATGGTACACGTAACAATGTCTTATGTCATGATGCACTACACCTGCCAAATACAGAAAATCTAGGTCAGAGACAGCAACACTGCAAAATTAAAACCGTCTTTCAAAAAAGTTTAACAGGATTCTTTGCAACGATTAAATTTATCTTACCACTCTCAATTGAGAATCGAGTCGTACAGTTATGTCAATAAATTAAAACGGTAAGCACTAAAAACTAGGGTTTACCATTAATTTCAAACCTAACCATGTGATAGTTCTATGGTAAACTGATGGAAACACATGATACAGTCATGAAATTGCCATTTGCAATAGTACGACCAGAACAATACAAGACAGAGTTGTAAACAAATGAAAGTAATGATACATACGAATTGTTAATCACAATGCACAAACAAGGAACCGTAGTTTTCATTCAATTTATTTATCTAAAATGTACGCTTGCGCTAAACAATATAAATTAACACTGTATATTTATATAAACGATCAATCTTGTAAATTATATATAAATATACTAAATAAATAAATGATTTGGAAAATACGTTGAAGGTATAAATAGTCATGAGAATTCCGAATGCAATTAGGTTATATCCGGGCACTCTGGTTCTAAACCTTGGTTCCATCTGGGTTTTCTGGTTCGGAACCTTGGTTCTTTGGTTCGGAACCATGGTAACTGGTTCAACATCCTGGTTGTTTGGTTAAGGCAACCCAACTTCTTGGTTCCATCTGGGTTTTATTCTAGATCATTCTGATGTTCCCGTTGAACATAACAGAAGATAACCGCAAGTCTCCGAATAAAAAGGTAAAGTAGGTCAAAGACGCTAAAATTGTTTTAAACCATTAAACATTTTAGCATCGACGGTAATGGAAGCTGTAAGGTATTTATCTTCTCATTTTAATTATTTTGATAAGGAATCTAGATAAAAATAAAGCATCGTATTGATTTTTAAAATAAACCGAAGTATACAGTACATCGAACATCCTTTTATTTAATTCTGTCGTTCTGTTTTCATTTTTTTCCTTTACTCATCCCTTATTTACGTAAATATGTCTATAGAAGTTTTAAAACCACACACTTATGACATGTCGTTTATATGACTACCGATATGTGCATCTAGCCACTTGACCAGTTGACGACTTGCATAATTGACGCCCGTCAAGCAAAAACCACCCTTATCGCATTTGACCTCGTTATCGGTAGTCAACGCTAGAATGTAACGTACAAATGTAGAACAAACCGATAAATTTCACGTTGAAATTGAGATATTTTTTTCTAAACATAGCGTTATCCATGCGAACTGAATAGTATATTCTTATATTACATATAAATACTTCTGTAAAATAATGCCGTATTTACGATTTAAAATTTAATTTTGTGATAAATTTCTATTCAAACTTTTCAAATGCTTGTTTTGACATACGCCGTATATTCTTATTGTCTTGAGAGGAATGATTTATAAACAAAATAATAAAATCCCACACATCACCATGTCTCATTAATACATAGTACCACGATATGTGATGATACACGTATTAACCTTCTACAATATATAAACAATACCAATGTTGTGTAAAAAAAAACCTCTTAAATATTTTCTAAAAGTTTTTTTCCGCAGCTGGATTTCTTTTATACTTTTAATACGGCAAATTATATATATTGTATGAATAACCTAAGAAAATAATATTTGGCGCAACATTATGCATGCCAAATGCGGAAAATATTGCATGGTTAATCACACGAGAGAGTCTGCTTACAAGAAATTAAGTACGAAAGAGAAGAAAGTCTGTCTGAAATGTTTCGTCTTTTATTTTGCCACGCTTTAAGGAACATGTGTACTAAGTGTCAAGTTGATTGGACTTCAACTTCATCAAAAACTACCTTGACCAAAAACTTTAACCTGAACTGGGACGAACGAACGGACGAACGAACGGTACGGCGAACGAACGAACGGACCCACAGACAAGAACACATAATGCCCTCTACTATCGTAGGTGGGGCATAACAATTTGCAATGCGTTTAAAACTGTTAGTATGAAACAAATATCAGTTCATAATTATATCACTCACTTTAAAAAAGTGGGGGTATACTGTTTAACCTCTGTCTGTCCGTTAGTCAATCCATCCGTCAGTCCGTCCATTCGTCCCATGAATATATTCGTCGCATATCTCTTAGGAACTACATAACAAGGATTTCTGAAATTTGGTTTCAGGGTTTATATAATTCAGTTATATCGTGCGATGCGTTTTCAGATTCATCACTCAACAACTTCCTGTTTACCGAAATATTTCGGCGGGGGTATCATCAGTAAGCAGTAAATCAATGTTTCACTTGTTTTATAAATGCTTTAGAAGTTTACTTAAATCTCCTACAAAAATCGCCAAAATCGGCTTCAGAGATCCCGGCCACTCATCTTCTAAGTGGAAAGGGGATGGAATTAACTCGGCTCATACGGCACAAAAACTATAATAAACCTAAAATTCGGTTCTTTGGCCAGTGACCTTATTTACAAAGCATCCGTTAGCTAACGGACCCGTTATCAGTTCCGTTAAATATCCGCTAAGTTTATTTCGTATTCACAAAACCTCCGTAAAATAACGCATCCGTTAACGTCTCCGTTAAATGTTACGTTAACCTGAATATTTAACGGATACTTCAACGTACCCGTTAAACGGGCACTAAGAACATTTTATACAATGAATACAGTGATTTTAAACTTTTGCAATATTTTAACATGTGGTGGGTATGTATAGTTTTTGAGAGTAGCCAGGAAAAATAATATTATGCACAAAGTTACCCCTTACAACTGTTTACAGAAAAGTGCAACATTTTAATATTTCCTTGCGACTTCTTGTCAATCTTTTTATTGTCTATATATTTCAGTAATACTACCGCTTAAATAATTTTAAAAAAAAACATGTAAAAAAATGATACAGTCACAAACACATATCAGACGGTATATGAATGTAACATAACAATTTATGAAATATTGTTATTCTTCACCAGCAAAAGTGTTAACAACAGAACATACACAAAATCGAAGTTTATGAACCTTTCATTTTTTTAACATCATTAACACGGAAATGTATACATCAACAACATATCGTTTTTCACAAAAGTCTATGCATTGCAGTGGCGGATCCAGAACTTTTGATAAGGAGGGTCCTCTGACTTACCTAAGGGGGCCCGCTCCAGTCATACTTCAGTGATTCCCTATATAATCAACCAAATTTTTCCAAGAAAAGGGGGAGGGCCCGGGCACCTCAGAGCCCCCCCCCCTCCTTTGGATCCGCGTATGTATTTCGGTAGAAAGTTTGATAATTTTAAGACAAATGTAAGAACGGTTAACGTCGATTTTATTTGCTAAGCTTTGTATACACATCTTCACCTATGCTTACAGATTTCAGGCAGTATTTCAGAAAATAATAGAATTAAATGCATTATTTTTCCGATTTCTTGTTATAATTAAATTACCCCGATTTGTATGAAAAGTTTAATGAATTAGGTTACTGCATGTACTTTCACCTCAAAAGATAATGATAATTTTATATATCTTTTTTTTTTTTTTTTTTTTTTTCAAGTTTCAAAGAGGAGCGTAAAAAGGAGGAGGGGGAGGGGTATTCGCACAAAAGAACGCGAAATGAAATTGCCATTTCACGATGAACGATCGAACACTTAAAAATATCTTGCACGTTGTTCTTTTTACCGATTTTACGAAACACGGTGAATAACGAACCTTCTTCACGAAATAAAAATGGTATACCTATAGTCACCAGTTAAAATGGAGCACAGCTGAAGCAAGCACCGCGTCACAACTGTCAGCGTCCGTCATTAGATATAGGAAGATGTGGTGTGAGTGCCAATGAGACAACTCTCCATGATCATTTGACGTCACTCAGCTAGGAAACGTCGTCAAAAATGGCTTTGATGCAGTTATTCCAGGCCAATGCTCAAAATAATTTGCGACGCAACAGGATTTTTAGAGAAAGGTTGAATCCCTTAGACGCCTATGATGACCATGAGTTGCTGTATCGGTATAGGATGTCTAGACAAACGCTAATGAGGGTGATCGATATGGTTCGAGATGATATTGTTCATGAAACACAGAGATCATATGCCTTGACACCAGAACAACAGACATTTGCAGCTATTAGATATTATGCCACAGGATCTTTTCAGACAGTAGTAGGAGATAAAATGGGGATAAGCCAGCCATCAATGTCAAGGATTGTCCAGAGAGTGTCTTCTGCTTTATGTCGTCATGCCGGACAATACATTAGATTTCCGACAACTCCTAGATTTCAGCAAGCAGTTAAAGAAGGCTTCATGAATGAATTTACATTCCCAAATGTTCTAGGTTGTGTGGATGGCTCACTAGTACAAATTAAAGCACCCTCCACCAGAGAAGACATGTATGTGTGTCGTAAAGGATACCATGCGCTTAACATTCAAGGCATATGTGACAGTCAAAATAAATTCCTAAACCTTGTTCGTTGGCCAGGGTCATCTCATGATGCTTTTATTTGGAATGAAAGTGGAGTTAAAAGGTATATGGAAAACCATGCTGACTGCGGTTAGTTGCTAGGAGATCAGGCGTATCCTCTTCAGCCGTATTTGCTTACCCCTGTTAGAAATCCCCAGTCAGACGGCGAGCTAGCCTATAACAGACTTCATCAGAGAACAAGACAGCGTGTAGAGGATACGTTTGGACGATGGAAATGTCGATGGTTAATGCTGCACAAGTTCGGTGAGAACATACATATATCTGTTAGTGAATGGCCTTTTTAATGGTGTTATTTAGATCCTAAATTAAACTAAAGACCTTTGTATCTTTGTACATATTTTAACTGTTTATATTGAATCGGTAATGTGCAACTTACAAACAAAATAATGCGTTCGTTGATTTTATATGAAAACCATTTGTAAATTAACCTCAGAGACGAACTTGTGATGTTCTCCGAAATGTTTATATTGATAAATGATGATCCGAAAGCATATTTTTTAAGTGTGACAATCGAGCTGTAATCCATTTTATGTGCGTTTTTGTATGTTAATAAACCTTGTAACCTTTTTAAATCAAAATCGTGCATCAAAATATTTCTTTCCAATGAGGGAGCTTCCTTTGTTGACTTTTACTTTTTCTTTAACTTTATTTTAACTTGCGCTGTAACGGCTTTTATCTTGTTTACGAAGTATATCGTGTTTACGGAAAAGCATTCGGCAAATCTCGAAACAATAACATACTGGAAGCAAATAATTCAGAAGCAGTACATGTCATGAAATTTTACATTGAAACAAAAGAGTTTTCCCTAAAAAAAATAGTTGTATACGGTAAACTAATTATTTATGTAAAAAAGAACAACATGTTCAATTTCTTTTCAGCAACTCGTTTCATAATTGTTCTTTTTGCCGGGCCCTAATTAGTGGTTCTACACCATAAGCACTTGTGTATTTTGCTGTCTTATTTATTGTTTGTCTTTATGTTTATTAAGTAATACGTGTTACCGAACCGTTTTGATACTTTGGTATATTCTCTCTTTAGATGGTCAGAAACAAAAAAAAAAGTAGTTAATGTTATTACACATTTTGCCTAATTCTGTATTTATAATATCAAATATTATCATTATTAGGAGGAGCAATTACCATTGAACTGAAGAACGCTATCAAAGCCATTATTGCAGCTGGTGTATTGCATAACATCTGTGAAGAAGACGGTGTACCAATTCCTGAAGATGATGTACCACCCATGGGACAAAATGATAACGGAGACGATGTTAATGTAAATGACCATGATAACAATGCAGGAATAACTGTGAGGGCTAGATTGATTAGAGAACGATTTGAATGAGTCTGTAAATGAAATGTATTTAAAAACATGTAACATAATGTAGAAGACATCTTATTCAAACATTTAAACTGTCTCTCCAATGGTAAACGCATATATCATAGATAATTTTTCGTTTAATTTTAAAGCCTTACCCTTTTAAGCTATTATGACCGAATGTCAGGAGCCTGTAATTCAGTGATTGTTTGTTGCTGTGTTACATGTTTGTTTTTTTCTTCTTAATTTTTTCTACATTAATTAGGTCGTAAGTTTTTTCGTTTTGAATTGTTTTACACTTGTCAGTTCGGGGACTTTTAAAGCTGACTATACTGTATGGGATTTGTTTATTGTTGAAGGCTTACGGTAACCTATAGTTGTTACTTTCTGTGTTATTTGGTCTCTTGTGAAGAGTTGTCTCATTGACAATCACACCACATATTCTTTTTGTTATAAAGGATGCTCATTGCAACTTATCTGCATCCATCGTTAACATTGCTTCCCTTGAACAACTTTTAAACAGATATTCACAAAACTCGTTTCAAATGTTCCTTGTGGTGTCTATAGATTATATTAGATTTGTGAACTATATGTCCAGCATGACACAAATTTGGCCGCAAATGCTAAAACAAAACCCAGGGTACATATGGTAGGGCGTTAACTACTTCTAAACTATATATAAACATATGAAAAAGCCGTTACCTACAAATGACCAACATGACAAGTGTTTTTGTACCGATGGTTAGCCTTTAAAGGTCAATTACAGTAAGAACGGCAAAAATGTCTTTGGTAGTATTTATGGTACAGTGCTAATAAACAAGATGATGGTGTAGCAGATGGAGTTGAGAGGGATGTAAATGAATTTCAAGATAATGACGCGGACAGCTTAAAAGATGTTGTCTTTTTGACAGATTCTGCATTACCTTTCTCAATTTTATTCAGGACAAGTTTTATCTTAATTCTTGTTTTATATTTTCTAAAAGTAAACAAAATATAGGTGTTCTGCATCCATTCGAAAACAAATCTTTTAATATTTTTTTCTTAAATGGTCTGTGTGGTAGGTCACGAAGAAACAAAACAACAAAGAAAGGAAGAAAAATCATCAGTGATCATTATAAAATAAAAATCGCTAGAGGCTTGAGCTAATTCGAAAAATGATTAACAATTTTGGATGCATACACGAGATTGTTTAAGCTGGTTAATCATTGTTACAATGTTGTCAAATATATGTATACTATTTAATGGTCACAGTTCAATTTCGTTGTATTAATTTTCTTTGATTGTGAATAAAATGAGATGCGGGATATTGTTTGACTCAAATTGAGTTGTTAACTTGATTGAAATAAATATGCAACTCTAGTACGAAAGGTTATACAACGACGAGAAGACATTTTTTAAATTGATGATTTTGACTTAATGATCAGGAGTCACTGACTGTATCAGTCGTCGTGTAAATCTCTAAATTCACGGATAGATAAGGTTAACAATCCGATAATAAACTGTCAATGGTATTTTTAAACGCCATGTAAAATCAGAAACAGAGACAAATGCAATTTTGAAATGTTGCGTTAATTTTCAAAAAAGATGATGCTGGATATATTACAATGATCTGTAAACATGAGGCAAGGACTAATGGAGGCAGTACAAGCTGAAAAAAAACATATAATTAGATCACATCAAATAAACTTGTTGTTCTTCATAGCGGGTCTCATTGGGGGGTTCCGATCCCAGGTCCCGCTTACTGTTTTGTCAGATTCCCGTATCCCGCTTACACTATGTACGTAAGCAATTCTCATTTTTTTTGTCATTTCCCGGGTCCCCCAAGACCTCATTTCCCGTTTTCACGCCACAATAATTTGACTTTCACGTGTCACGCTTACAAAAAATCAGCAATCCCGCGTCACGCTTAGACCCCAATGAGACCCACTTCATATTTTTTTTCAATCTTGAAATGTCATACTTTAGATGTTAAAAAACAATCTATTTTACTTTTGCATAATATTGAAATTTTCAAGTTCACTTCGAATCAAATTTCTCTGATAAGGGATATCCAGACGAAACTTATTATAATTACAGTAATACATAAAAATAGTTGATATTCATTACCAACACGGACAGATTGAAATTTCGCACTTGAGATATATTTTTAATGTTATTTAATAAAGTTTTCAAATGTTATTTTACATTTAAATCACTTTTAGTTTAACGTGCATTTTAGTTTGTTTTGTAAACATTAACATGCGTATATATTTATTGCAAGAAATATATCTGAAACGGATGAAATTGCACTCGCAGCTGCAGTTCTCATTTAACGATAACATTGAAGATAATACATGTAGAAATGAACTATTCAAAGAAGGCAAATATATGATATAAATAAATATATAGATAAATCCCGTTCTAGATACGGAGAGCGAAAGCGAACAAAATTTTACATAAACTTTTGACGACAGGTAAGTTTGTCGAGATAC
Source organism: Mytilus galloprovincialis (assembly GCA_037788925.1). Taxonomy (NCBI): domain Eukaryota; kingdom Metazoa; phylum Mollusca; class Bivalvia; order Mytilida; family Mytilidae; genus Mytilus; species Mytilus galloprovincialis. Next base: position 56,381,316 of record CM075341.1, read on the forward strand.
ATTTCTGTTACCTATAGTATTCGAGAGTCCCGTTTAAAATCTTTGATTAAACACGTCAACAGTATTAAAAAGAAATACCAAAAAAATACATTTTCATTGGTACAATATTTAAAAAATTATGCTAGTCTGCATGGTTTACCACAAACAGTACCTCATAACAGACATGACTCTGAACCTCAGATTGTGTTATCTTCTTGTGAATAAAAATAGTCGGGTTTTGACTCATATGATAATGTATCAGTATTTCAGACAAATGGAACTGAATGTAGATATAAGAAGATGAGTATGAGTGCCAATGAAAAAACTCACCATCCATGTCATAATTTAAAAAAGTAAACCCTTAAAGGTCAAAGTACGGTCTTCAACACGGAGCATCTATAGACTAGATATGTCCACTGAACAGAATGGACAAATGTCTGCTCGCCTTGCTGTCCGCACATAATATTTGCATCTATATATTCTGATGGGTGTCGTAGATGGGACTCTTATACTAGTACAATAGTCCCAGGTCGTAGTTATAGGCCTTCAACATTGACATAAAACATACCGTATCGTCGGCTATAAAAGACCCCGATATGAAAAATATTAAACAATTAAATTAATTACAGCCGATTCCATTGAGTGTGTAGGCAAAGGTAATATCTTTGGTTAGCTAAGGTATACGACCATCCTTTCGGAGTAGCCCGGTCTTACAGACAGATAGATTGGTTATCTGTCGGATGAGTCTACTTTTAAAGGAGTGTAGTTTACCTGAACTAAAAATGACTTCACGGTTAAGCTAGCCGCGAATCAAGCTAACCAAAGATACTACCTTTGCCTTCACACTCAATAGAATCGGCTGTAAATTAGTACCAGTATTAAACGCCCTATTGGCAAAATATATTCCATTCCTTTAGATTAAATGTTCAAAACACTGACCTTCCACGACAAATTCCAACATTGAGCTCCTTTAATCTATATTTCATTTCTAATTTTATTGTCAATTTGATTTTGAATGGCCAAACTGTTTTAACTGGCAATATGAATTGATTCAATCTGAACCTTCGAAAGATCGAATAAGAGTAAAAATTAGTCAAGTTGATCCTTAATATCAAATAAATACAAACAGACACCACGCGTGAAATCATAAATCATAAACAGAAAACTCAGATGACCATGTCTTAAAATCAAACGAGTGAAACAAAAAATAACACAGAAATTTAAAAATTGTGCAACACGAACCCCATGAAAAACAGATTGTGCCCTGGAAGAATCAGGAGTTCACACTTCAGTGTGTTTTTTTTTATTATTACATTTAAGATAACACTGAAATCGCTACCAAAATAAAAAGAATTCTTTTATATTTGAAATCCAACAAATGAAAGTCTTTATTGTTCTGTTATTGTAGGAGAAAAACAATCGGTATATGACTGACTATCTTGCTTTGTGTGTGCTACATGTAACTGGACAATATTAGAAAAATAAGCCTTTGGTCATACTAAACGTTTGGTAGATTTTGTCAAGCTAAAAAAAATATTGACGATCAAACTGTGATACTGTATCGCATGTGGCAGAATTCTTCCAAAAATCACAATCAATAAGATAAGTCGATTAACATTGTAAGCAAGAGAACGATGAAACTACTTAGAAAATGGAGAGATTAGAAACCAATTTTATCTGTTTTGATTAAACCTATTCTATGGTATCAGAAGGTACCATTATTTCATCGTTGCTCATGATAAATCAGAAATTAATTTTACAAAAAAAATGAACAAATAAAAACAAATAGATACTCTTCATCGTCCTTTATAATAGTTCGATAAGTTGGTTCGTCCTGTAGTTATTCCTGTAGCCAGAATTGCACGTGTTAGGTAGGAACATCTATATTAAAAAAAAACATCCATATGCTAGGAAGGAATATCAGGCTACATTTTGTCAAGTACCAGGAGAAGAGTAAAGTAGTAAATTGCTGCAAACTTAAATCGACGTCAAAGTGTATGAGTCCAACGTTACGTTGAATTTAACGTTAGAACACATTTCATGTGTTACCAAAATTGAAATTTCTTAACTAATTTTTCACCGATCGTTTTCAAATTTTTTACATTGAGTTGCCATAAGTATTTTCTGTTTAATTAATAAAAAATCTGATAATTCATAATTTTTGCCATAAGGGTCGTTTTTTGCTTGTCGGGCGTCATATATATATTTGATTGCACATTTATTTTCAAGTTCGACTATATTTTATTTAATGGCTTTGTAATAATGCCAGAGTTGAAAGAAATGCACATGTGTGAAGTATATGTAACAAATCTTTTTGTTCAAAACAGAATGTTAAAAGAGATATAAAGGAAAGTGATGATCAATAAGTTGGTAAGCTTTAATTAGTTGGAAAATAAGTTATAAAATATAATAACGTACAATAAATTTGTCAAATTTGATACTCATTCAGTCATTGTGAAGGGCATGCATATAATCATTCGACCAAAAATAAAGAAATCAAAATTAAGATTGAATATTTTTATAATAAAATTATGTGTACATGTGTTAATGGCTTTGCTAGTGGGATGTGTATCACCAGCACATGTGTAGGCGCCATAATTTAGGGGCATAAAGTGTTACTCTATCGCTCTCCTAACTTTAGTTTGCCTCAAACAAATACTTCAAAACGTATACACTATATATAAAAGAAGCTGGTGCATGAGTGCCAATGAAAACTCTCCACAAGAGACTAATTGACACAGAAATTAACAACTATACAATGTAGCCTATGTCACCACACGGTCTTCAACAATGAGCAAGGTTCATACCGCAAAGTCAGCTATTAAAGACACCGACATGACAATGTAAAACAATTCAAAAGAGAAAACAAACGTCTAATTTATGTACAAAAAATAAACGAAAAACAAGATAGGCACGTACATATGAAATAAGGCGGGGTTAAACATGTTAGCGGGATCCAAACCCTCCACCTAATGTGGCATGAGTGCCAATGAGAACTCTCCACAAGAGACCAATAGACACAAACACTAACAACTATAGGTCATATACAGCTTCCAACAATGAGCAAAGTAAATACCGCATACAGTCGAGAAAATAAACGAACAAATTTATGTACAAAAAATTAACGAAAAACAAGTATGTAACACATAAAAAACGACAACCATTGAATTAAAGGCTCCTGACTTACCACAGGCACATACATACCGAATAAGGCGGGGTTGAACATGTAAGCGGGATCCCCACCTCAACACAAAACCAAATTTGAATTTTTTAAGTATTACTTATACCGTTCAAGAGTTATCATGTCCCTTTAAAACATATGAAGTGCTAATTGTTTCGTTTCCTTTCTCTTAAATAAGTCTGACTCAATCAAATGTTAGGAACCTTATACGCGATTCGCATTACCCCATAACACGGATCTATTAAGTTAGATATTGGGTTCCGATGGCGTCACTGTTCATGAGATTTTAGATGTAAAAAGTTGTGGTACGAGTACCAATGATACAAATGTCAACCCGGAGCCTTGAGATAGGAAAACTGCTAAATCTGTTGTTTACTTTGATTTGCCTTAACCAAATGTTTTGAAACTTATTCACAATGCTTATGGTCACAAAACGGTCAAAATTACGCGAATCCTGCATCTATATGTGGAAGTTTACTAACAAAAATCACAAACAGGGGCATCTGTGGTTAATAGATATATTCTACATTTATTTCAGTAATCAGCTTATTTACTTCCATTGAATTCTTCTTTTAATCGCAATCAAAGAAAACTTCGGGCCAATCATACCAATATTTCGGACCTAATTTCTATTTCAAAAAAAACAGCAGACATTATCTGTTAACAAAACTCTGTTCGTTACCGTTTAATAAGTTAAATAAAATTTTGGAGGATTGCAACACAATTGCATATAGCAGTCCTAAGTATGAAATTGTTCAAATTATTATGGCATATTATTTCTAAATTATTTCCCAAAATTGATCGCCCTGAATATCATAAAAAACATTTGATTAAAATTAAGTATGTCAATAAAGGCTTTGATTTTGTAAATATTGCCGGTATATTTAACGACCATTCTGTTAAAGAACAAATTACTGGATATTTTAACAATACTGAGCTACCTCTTATTTGTTATATTTACCAGAAATCTACACGGAAATTTGTGTTTAACTATAGTCAATTGTGTGAAGATGTTAATATCAGTGAAAATACACCTACTTCATGTAATTCCGAATATATTTATGGACCCATTTCCCAGAAGATCTTAACATCGTTCAAGACCGTTAAAATCATTCCTCAGTAAAGGACTTAAATATCGTCCCCCGTCAATTATTAATTGGAATGAGTGTCGTAATATCATCCACGACTCACTCCATACTTACTGTATGAAATAGATAAAACGGGAAAAAGCTGACAAAAAATCTTTGGACCCTTTTTTTAGTTCAGTAATGAAGATAGTTGATATACGCATTCAACATTTTAGAGAACATTTTACTATTAACAATAACCACAATAAACCTATTTCTCGTATAAAAGAGGGACGAAAGGTACCAAAGGGACAGTCAAACTCGTAAATCTAAAACAAACTGACAACGCCATGGCTAAAAATGAAAAAGACAAACAGAAAAACAATAGTACACATGACACAACATAGAAAACTAAAGAATAAACAACACGAACCCCACCAAAAACTAGGGGTGGTCTCAGGGGCTCCGGAAGGGTAAGCAGATCATGCTAAACATAAACTAAAAGAACTAGCCAAGGATTTTTTTCCCAGCCGATAAAGCTGCTAATAATATTATTTTTGTTTGACGTAAATTTTACATTGAGGTTCTGAAAAAGGAAATCACCATCTACAACATTCCAACTGACTCCATTTTAAGAAAACGAAATCTGTAACAAACATAAACTTTTAGCCACCACTTTACAAACAGAGCCAAATACAATGAAAGTCCTAACTATGTATTGGCTTCTGAAGCTACACAAAACCCCTTACAAATATAGATTTATTTCATCTTCAAGCCATTGTTCAACTACTAAGTTGTCTACTCTTCTTACCAGCACACTTGGTACAATTAAAAACCTGATAATAAATTGTTCAAATAAGTAGTGGAATAAATTATTTTTGGAGTGTCAAGAACTCGTTGGAAGTACTTGATAAATTGCTAGCTTATGTTGGTAATTTTGAATCTGTTCAAAGTTTTGATTTTTCTACCCTGTATACCACATTGCCTCACGTTCTCACCAAGAAAAAATGCACACACCTAATTAAATGGGCATTCAAAAAATCAGAATGTGAATATATATGTTCAAAATCTTTTAGGTCTTTTTTTAGTAGTAATAAACAAAAAAACTATGTTAATTGGACATGTTTTGATACTAAATATGCCCTTGATTTTTTACAAGATAACATTTTTGTTCGCTTTGGGGATTCCGTATATTGTCAGATTATCGGAATTCCAATGGGGACTAACTGTGCACCACTTATTGCGAACCTGTTTTTGTATTGTTATAAGTTACAATTTATGACAAAAATAAGCAAAGACCCATCGAAACAACATCTGATAAACAAATTTAATAATACTTTTAGATATTTGGATGATATTTTGGCTCTCAATAATGACGACTTCAGTAGGTATATTAATGAAATTTATCCTGTTGAACTTACTTTAAATAAAGCTAATACTAACAATGACCATTGCCCTGTTTTCGATCTTGATATCTATATCACTAACAGAAAGCTGAATACTAAAATGTATGATAAAAGAGATGATTTTTCATTTCCTATCGTTAATTATCCGTTTTAAGCTGGTGAAGTTCCATTGTCACCATCTTACGGTGTTTATATATCTCAACTTGTACGATTCACTCGTGTATGTAACAATGTTTTAAACTTTAACGAGAGAAATTTATGTATTACTGAAAAATTATTACACCAGGGTTTTCGATATCACAAACTAGTCAAAACATTTACTAAATTTTATCATCGGTATAAAGACATCATTCAAAAATATAGCTCAACATGCAGACTTCTAATACGTTCAGGTATTTCACATCCAATTTTTTATGGAAATATTCTTTATAAAGCACAAAGGTGTCAGTATTCACCTCAGAAACTTACAAAACCTTTGAATATACTCATTAAGAAGGGATATAATTGCAATACTGTTGTCAAGCTTTTTTGCGCCTGTCCCAAGTCAGGAGCCTCTGGCCTCTGTTAGTCTTGTATAATTTTAATTTTAGTTTCTTGTGTACAATTTGGAAATTAGTATGGCGTTCATTATCACTGGACTAGTATATATTTGTTTAGGGGCCAGCTGAAGGACGCCTCCGGTTGCGGGAATTTCTCGCTACATTGAAGACCTGTTGGTGACCTGCTGTTGTTTTTATTTGGTCGGGTTGTTGTCTCTTTGACACATTCCCCATTTCAATTCTCAATTTTATTTTGTTTAAATTTATTGAATAACTTCTACTTAGGTGAAGAACTCAAAATTGTATACAGGGGGTATTCTAGTGTTGATAATGTCTATTCAGACATCAACCTTTATTGTGTTACTCTAGTAACACTTTATTCCATGTTAAAGCACAAACATGTCAGTATTCACCTCAGAAGCTTTGACACATTCCCCACGTCCATTCTCAATTTCAACTATATGTATTATCAATAAAAATGATACTAACAGTTTTGAGATCTCATATGGTCTTTTTTATATGTTTTTCATTAAAAATCAGACCACATACCCCATAGCAAAATAATTTGTGTACTTTTTAAAAAAAATAATTTGTAACACAATGATTGTCACTGTTGTCGAGCCTACGACTTTTGTCGCAAATGCGAGACATAGCGATCCTACATTCCGTCGTCGGCGTCCTTGTCGGGCGCGTTTTCAAATATTCCACATGTGATTAAAGAATTTGAAATTTTAATAACTTTTTTTAACTATCCAAAATTTCGGACAAACATAGATAGAATAAAATTGAGCATGGAAATGGGGAATGTGTCAAAGAGACAACAATCTAGATCAGACAACAGCTGATGGTCACCAACATGACTTCAATCCAGCGAGAAATTCCCGCAGCCGGAGGCGTCCTTTAGCTGACCCCTAAACAAATAAATATACTTGTTCAGTGATAATGAACGCCATACTAAACTCCAAATTGTACACAAGAAACTAAAATTAAAAACAATACAAGACTAACAAAGACCAGAGGCTCCTGACTTGGGACAGGCCCAAAAGCGTTGGGGTTAAACATGTTTATGAGATCTCAACCCCACCCCCTATACCTCTAGCCAATGCAGAAAAGTAAAACCATAACAATACGCACATTGAAATTCAGTTCAAGAGAAGTCCGAGTCTTATGTCAGAAGATGTAACCAAAGTAAATAAACAAAATAACATCAGATTTCTAGAAGTTAACTGACATGCCAGCTCCAGCCTTCAATTAAACTGATTGAAAGAGTATGTCTTCATCATATGAATATCAGACACAATCCTTCCCGTGGGGGGTTTAGTATCATATCATCATAACATATATGAGAAGAACATTACCCATGTCTTGAAGCTTGTTTATGAATATCAGATAGAATCAAAAGTGATCTTTTTTTAATCCTGTGTTTTCGTATAAATTGTTTTTCTACCAGAAAACATTACATTCTCAGTGGTTCAATTTTTTTTTAAATTTTTACAACTTTCTTAAACTATCCTGGATTTTTACAAAACAGAAGCATATTTATGATCAATAGCTAGTATCTTGAAGAAAAGTTTGTTCATTTATTTTCATCCCTTTAATCGTATTTTACTTGTGAAAATTGACTTCAGAAAACATTACATACAGTCAGCAATTAAATTTTCAAAAACAATTATTAGATTGATGAAAATGATAAACTATCTTGGACTTTTACTAAACTTGCACCGAAGTTTCTTACAACCAAACGATAGTATAGAGAGGAATATTTTGATTATTTGTTAACTAATTTTTGTTGAGCCTGCAATTAACAGAAAAAGAAGGCGAGACGATGAGTTCCGCGGAACCCTTACACATTTTCCCCCATTATGTCTGTTTTCTTACACAATTATGTTATTCTAATTGTATTCTATGCGACTGTTTGACTGTTTGGTTTTGACATTTGATTTTCCGATGGAATTCGTCATTTTGCTATTTTCATTTTTTTCAATGACCGTATAAAAAATTCTTGAAATTCCAAATTTACTTAATAATATATGAAAATAATCTCTGTCAGTAATATACCATTGTATTTAGAACTTGATATCATTATCGTTTTATTTATAAATGTTCTAATAATGTACAGCTGTAACGTTAACGAGTTAATAGTTGTGTTGTTTTTGTAGCAGAAAGGGTTTTTAATCATATTACTTAAATCGTTAGGAAAGTTCATTAATTCGTTTACAATAAACAGATATGAGGATAACTCTCTGAATCACTGCTGAAAACATGTATAACCTATATAATATAGCATGTATTAAATTCAGGTCCTTTGAGGTTTAATAAGTTAAGACGTCGACGTTTTAAATTGTATCTACTTCTTGTGTTCTCAATTTCTGAAAGCCCTCCTAAATGTGATCAGTTTTGATCTGGAGTAAATTTATGACTTTTTCGTTACTGACTTTAACTCTTTCTTCCTTAACCTTATAAATAAGAAAGGATATGGATAAGCCTTTGATTGGTTAACACTTACAAGCAGTCAATGTCTTTGTAAAATTCGGGTTAATTATTCATTCAGCGTGACAGTCAGGCTATAGAAAAAAAGAACACAAAATTATAATCATTTATTTCATATATATTGTATAATTGTGGTTACATGTTTCGTTACACAGGAAGGTAAATGGAAGTTGAAATAAGTATGAAGCAATTTGATTAAAACATTAATGACATTTAAGTCCAATCATTTAATGTAATAAAACCCTCTACCCATATGTAGTTCAAATAAGCAATCCTGCTAATACAGATTTTTAAAAGATTAAAGAGTACATTCGGTTTGTCAAAATAAAGACAAAAAGTGTTAAAACAATGCTTTTCGTTTTTTTAGGTTTTTTTTATCAAATGAAATTAACACAATTGGTTTATCATAATGTGAACGCATTCTGGTACGCTAAAATAAAAGTAAAAATTTAAATTTCTAAATTTCCAAAAAATAAACATAGATTTCATTCCATGTTTAAAGTCAAATCAATATGGGATATATAATAGGGGTTGGTTTAACTCTCCTAGTTTTATATTAAAGCAATATCCATATGAGATCATATGAAAGTAGTATACATAATGTATTTGCTTCTGCTTAACATTACTTGTCATTGTATATACTGTTTTCTTTTTTACACGGGTTTATTGTTTTCAAAGCATAAATATCAATAATAACTTATAAGCAGTTGCTGATTGTAAATATATTCTTGCACTACTGATACAGGTCTATTGGATGATAAATTCACATATATATGGTAACAGTGTGACACAATGATGATCGCCCCATTGAAACCGAAACTGTTCCCAAGTCACCATGCATATCTGATCCCAATGTCCATTCGGTTGTCAAGGTTCCATGTCACTGAATGGTATATTCTGGAAGGGATGGCTAATCCATTCCATGTCACCATCATTGTTAAAATTAAATCCTCCTAAACAGTATCCCTCGACTGAAACACAAATATAATTATGTATTTTACATTTCCTAAGGGAATTCAGACGGTATTCGATTCATTTAGTACACATTGAAATCATACTTGTATTCTTGTGTTAATTTTTTTACATAGATAAGACCGTTAGTTTTCTCGTTTTAATTGTTTTTCATTGTCTTATCCGGACCTTTTATAGCCGACTATGCGGTATGGGCTTTGCTCATTGTTGAAGGCCATAGGGTGACCTATAGTTGTTAATGTTTGTGTCATTTTGGTATTTTGTGGATAGTTGTGTCATTGGCAATCATACCACATCTTTTTTTTTATATACATTGAAATCTGATTCATTCCAAATAAACCTATTACACATCAAAATTCAAATATTTGTCTTTAACAATTTGGATTTCTATAACTGTACTAGAAGGATAGTTGATTGCACTATATATGTGTATTAATCATATATAGTGCATGTTGGTTTCCTTAATGTCACTTCATTATAAGAGGGACGAAGGATACCAAAGGGACAGTCAAACTAATAAAATTAAAACAAACTGACAACGCCATGGCCAAAAATGAAAAAGACAAACAGAAAAACAATAGTACACATGACACAACATAGAAAACTAAATAATAAACAAGACGAACCCCACCAAAAACTAGGGGTGATATCAGGTGCTCCGGAAGGGTAAGCAGATCCTGCTCCACATGTGGCACCCGTCGTGTTGCTTAAGTGATTACAAATCCGGTAAATAGTCTAATTCGGTAGGTCACATTAATGAAAGGGAAGGGGATTGTATTTACGACGTAAGGAACATATCCGATATCATTTGTGAAACGGTTATTCCATAACGGTCAACCAACTTGTGATGGCGTCCGTAAAATTTACAAAGGGATGATTTCAACTTCACCATTTGGAACTCTTGGTTTAATAGCTTCCTTGTAAGCAGTAACCCTCTATCAAAAAAATCATGATAGGAAATGCAAGCACGGGAATATCGTATCAATTGGGAGATATATACCCCGTATGCAGGTGCTGCTGGAATGTTGCTACTTAGAAATGGAAAGTTTACAATTGGAAAGCTGAAATCATCTCTTTTGTCGTAAAGTTTTGTCTTCAACCGACCCTCATTGTCAATTTCTAGATGTGAGTCAAGATATGAAGCCGACTTAACTGTATCTGTAGTATCCTTTATCTCCAATTCGATTGGATAGATGCGTTCCACACAGTCACCAAATTTTGAATTGTTTAGTGAAAGAACGTCATCTATATGGCAGAAAGTAAAGTTAAAGGATATTGCTAACTTCTTATCTTTCTTCCTAAGAAATTCCTGCATGAAGTCAGCCTCATTATAATAAAGGAACAAGTCGGCAAGTCGAGGGACACAGTTTGTTTCCATTGGGATGCCGACAGTTTGTTGAAAAACACGTCCTCCGAACGTAACAAATATGTTGTCAATCAAAAAATCAAGCACCTTGATAATATCGGTTTCAGAGAACTTTTTGTTTAAATCAGAATGATTCTTTACAAAGTAGGATTTATCTCTACCTAAGACAAGATACTTGTATCTACGTTGGCCATTCTTTTTTATGAAGCAAAGTAATACCAACTCTTTTAATTTGTCTTTTAGTTTGAAATGTGGAATACTTGTGTAAAGAGTAGAAAAATCAAATGTTTTAATACTGTTACAAGATGAAAGAGAGTTTGATTGTATGTACTCTAAAAGATCTTTGGAATTTTTAAGTATCCACATCTGATTCACGCCACCTCTAGAATAGGCAGTTTCACAATAACTCTGAAGCCCGTCTTTGATTGCTGATACAATAGATGTTAATAAGTTAGAAAGAGGTTTCGTGGAGCACTTGGAAGACCAAGCAATATACCGTTGTTTGTAAGGACACTTATATAGATATAGGAAGATGTGGTGTGAGTGCCAATGAGACAACTATCCATCCAAATAACAATTTAAAAAGTAAACCATTATAGGATAAAGTACGGCCTTCAACACGGAGCCTTGGCTCACACCGAACAACAAGCTATACAAGGCCCCAAAATTACAAGTGTAAAACCATTCAAACGAAAAAACCAACGGTCTAATATAGGTATCCAATACAGTGATGGAATATCCAGTTCTTCATCTTTGGTTGAAAGACCAAAGGAACAAAGAACAGATCTATGATTATTCAGGATTTCCTCTTTGGTAAGTGTCGTGAGGGTATATGTTGAGTTTCCAAGTGAATTGTCTATACCTAATTCGTTTATTAAGCAATTAATGTAATGACTTTTACAGACAAAACAATGTTATTTGGGGTTTTGTCTGCGGGGACAACAACATATTTATCATGAAGGTCGGATAGGTGTTTAGCAACATTTGGGTCTTTTAAAGATTGACGTAGCATGGGCATTGATGGACCCATTCAGTTTCTTAATTCTGATTTGTATTTACGACCTCACTGCCTTAATCCATTCGGATAGAGTGTCTACGTCTTCCTTTTCGCGCTTAGCCTATTGCCTGGCATAATCCTCGACTGAATCCATCGGAAATTTTAAAGTTGTATTTCCAATTGATGGATTTAGGCTCACGATATTTCGGACCTTTCGATAACACATTTCGTAGGGAAGCGTTAAGTTGTGCACAATATCATGCGTGTATTTTTTATTTCAAATGATTTAACCTGTCTTTTGATTTATAATTTTGATTATGAATTTGAATTGTGCAGATTGTTATTTTAGTCTCCAAAAACATCGGTTATGTGTAACTAGAAGTTGATCCTTCATGTGCTTTCAGTGAAAACAAATACTCATATAGCATAACATGTCTTTTTATGGATTTTTATTTATTGTGGATGAGGTTCTTCGTTCTTATCTGATAATTCGTGTTATAACAAAGAGATATGTACAGTATATCTTGGTTTTTGTTCATTGTTTAAGCTTTATATTTTGCCATGATAAGTCATTCATGACTTGCAATACAGTATTGTAGGATGTGGTATGTCGACCTCTAAATACCAATTTTTAATCTTTAGTGAATAGTTTCATAAGGATTTTCTTATCCCAGGCATAGACTACCTTAGCCGTATTTGGCACAACTTTTCGGAATTTTGGATCCTCAATGCTCTTCAAATTTTTACTTGTTTGGCTTTATATATATTTTGATATGAGCGTTACTGATGAGTCTTATGTAGACGAAACGCGCGTCTGGCGTACCTAATTATAATCCTGGTACCTTTGATAACTGTTTTATGATTTGACAAGTTAACCCCTAATTTCGATACCAAATAATAAAAAAAAATCTTTTCCAGGTTGCATTTCTGTAAATATTGACAATGCAATTTCCCATAGGAACTCCTTTTACGGCTAAAACTGTACCACTTTTACTATGAAGTTTTGAAACAAATCTTATTCTACAACTGAAAGTTCATTTGCACCACCATTTTTTTCAAAGGTCAAAATATAGAGCTGTGCGGCATATTTTCAACGTTTATATGACCTGAACTTCGCAGAGTTTAAACTTACACTAATTTTTAACTAAACACTTATAAAGAATATATCTGAAAAAGGGGTTTGTAAAATTTTAATGAGTTGAGAACAAAGCCCGAATCTTATATTGAGTTTTTCTACCTTCAGTAGTGAACCGCTTAACGATTTTAATGAACACAAGTTTTTTTCTGTCAGGTTGTGTATCAAAATCAATGAGATACAATGATAATTATACATGACGTCGACAGTTAATGGATGTTGGTTGTGACGTAATGATACACCTATTCAATAAGACCAGGGTATAACCCAGCCTAGGATTTAAACAAATACCAACGGCACTACTTAAAATGCGATGAAAACATTAAATATGTGTATGCATAACAGTAACCCATCTACACAAATATCTTAACCACATAAAATTATACAGTTTGACTTCTTATGATCGGAAAACTATCATCATTGACATATATGGAGGACACAATAGTTGATACTGTAACCGATAAATTTCCCATTTGATAAGGACCTTTTATGTTTTACATTTGCTTGGAGTTCGGTACTTTTTTTTCTTTTTTACGATGTGCAAATCTCACATAGAGTTGCATGGTTGTGGACAGACGATTAAAACATTGCAAGCGGAAATTATTTTTTGACAAATTGCTTGCTGATAGTAAAATTATCTGATACTAGCTACAATCTTCATTTATATGATTTGTGTTTCAATAGACATATCGAATAACGAACTAAGAAAAAAATGTGCCATTTAAAAAAAAAAAAATCTTCCTTTCAGCGGCCACGGCAAGTTTTTGTGGGTTTGCTTCCTCGTTGAGAGGATTTGGTGTTTTCTTTAATGGTTTTATTGACAAGTTTGGTTCCAGTTCGTCTTTAACCTCATCTATAACTGGTATCATGCATGCAACATACAGTATTTTTAGTAAGTATTTAGATTAAAAAGTGACATAATTAATATTTAACTCAAAGTTTAATTAAAGATATATCATTATATAGATTATTGTTGCTATACATATATGACTGGTCTAGACTCTCAAACAATATATAATAACGTAAATACATGTACTCCAGCATTGTTTTCTTTTATTACATGTAAATACATATTGATGAATGGTGGATTAACAAAAATATCTAACTCTCAGGAAGATTCCCGACTTTTCTTTTGCAGAAATTGGTGGATATATCTTATATACATTGTAGCTAGCTTAACCTCTCAATTATAAGTAAAATCGCTTAAATTCTATATATTTACAACAGATTGTGAACAAAATAAACAGACATACAAGGAAAAAATGTCAAAAATAGTGGTACAGCATTTAATATCATGTTCTAATATGTATCACTATACAACTGACAGACAGGTTAACAAAGAAATCATAACCATGATAAAGTCATTCACACAAAACACATAAGCAAAAACGAAAGACAATAGTACACATACGTACCATAGCACAATAACACAATGACGGGATGTTTAAGGACCGATCCATGTCAAAAATTAGCTGATACGTAAAGATAAATAATCGAACACATTTAAAACAAGTAATGAAAATGATTAGCAACGGGTTTTTTTACCAACAAATTAATCTCCAAGACCATCGTGCATTACTTGCTTAATATCTGTGTTAAAATTGATATTATTTTTTTCTGTTTTTTTTTTTGTGCTTATCTTTCGTTTATGCTGCATAAACAAAAAATGTCAGTTGTGGTTTATACATTAATTGGAAAGAAACGTAACTAAATTAATAAAACAGCCTCAAACAAATGATACTTGGTTTACACTTTGCCAAGTTTTAAATAAAACAGTTTATAATATACAGTCGAAATTGTAGTTACACCAAACTACATAATAAAAACGGTTAAATTACTCAGGAATGTGACAATTGTTATCAATTTGTGTGATATGTTTGAGCTTTTGGTTTTGCTTTTCGATTACAGACTTTCATTTTTGAATTCAGCATTTTTGTGATATTACTTGTTTTCATATATTAAAACCCAGCTTAATAAATAAACATGAACTATATTTTCAGCACTTCCAGTGCTTACAATTGGTCTTATGTATTTATCCACCAGACAGTGTATAATGATATCAGGTGTTTTGTCCAGTGCGGCTTTTATAGGTGGGAGCTTTGCAACAGATACTATAACTTTGCTCTTCACAAATGGTGTTTTAACAGGTAGTCTATGTTGAAGGTTTTATCGTTATATTAATGAAAACAATAATTGGGAAGAGAAATGTTAAAAAGAAGGGAAAAAAAAAAACCAACTCTTTCAATAATATCTTGCGTCCGAGGCGCTTTTTGGGATTTACCTTCATCAGGAAAGCTTAAAGCCAAACATTAAAAACCGAAGATGTATAACACAAATAATATATCCACGGACAAGCTACGATTCAGAACAAAACTGGTACCATAATTAATTCAGTGTTAAGGCAGATATAAACGTGCTAAAGGTAAATTTTCACGGACTTAAATATATTGGGTATCATAAGACTAAAGAGTAATAGAAAGAGAACATAAAAAATAAATAAATAAAATTCAATTCCTTTATATAACACGCTATATGTCATTTGTATGTTGTTAGTCTAATGAAAATGAACCCCGTTTTTGGCATACCTAAATTATAAATCATACGTTTATTATGTTGTATCAGTTTTGACAGGATTACATTAGGATATCAGAATGAAAAACATATATGTCAGACTACAACATGCAAACACGCAGATCAAATGAAACTTTGCAATTACAATTTTTGTATCTTGTCATAATGTTTACGATCTAATTTCATTACATACAAAAAGGTAGGTATTTTATATCTAAAGCTAGTTCTATGTGTTGAACTCATTTGCTCATACAAAAGAGACTGTATAGAAAAAAACGCTTTTGTTTACAACGAATGAATTATCTTAATGTAAAAGAAATGATTAATCTCTAAAACGTATATGACTGAACTTGATTTTTTAATAATATCATTTTATAATTTTAGGTCTTGCGTTTTCATTTTTACACGGACCATTAGCTTATTTGGTTGGCATCTATTTTATTAAACGGCGGAATTTAGCCCAGGTCATAACTATATCCGGTGGTCAGCTAGGAGGATTACTTTTCCCTCCACTTTATGGATATTTAATCCGGGAGTATGGATTACAGGGTGGGATGCTTCTCACTGGAGGAATTCATCTAAGTATCATTGCATTGGCGATTCTGTTAAGGCCGAAAAGAATTAATATTATCACGCTAATTCAAGGGAAATTAAACAGTCCGCATTTAAGCATATCAAATGTAGCAGAAAATAAACTGTTGATTAAAAAGAATGACGATTCAATGATGGCACCAAATGGAAAGTTTAATGGAATGAAACGAAGTTCAAGTGAAAGTTTTTTAACAAAAGTCTTAAAACATGAACCTGTTACAGATTATAAATTGTGTAACTCAGATCAACATCTGACAAACTATAGCAGAGATGAAATAATAACTCAAAAATATGTCGATAGTTTTTCACGTTCCAATATACTTAGTGTTGTATGCAATTCGTTGCCAGTCCTGAATGTTACAGACACGTCGCAAATCTTTATCAAAGGGGAAACCAAACAAACTTGCTGTCGATTTGTGGATGTTTGTTTGATGAAAGCGCCATTCATGTGGATTTATGCGTTTGTTTATAGCTTCGGAAGAGTTCCTAATGCATACAATAGTATTTATATTGCACCTCTTGCACACGAAGCAGGCATCAGCGATAGTAGAATTGCAGATCTTGTTGCGCTAATTAATGAAAGTGATTTTATTGGAATGATTTTATGTGGTTTCGTAGCAGATAGAAAACTTTTGGAAAACTATGTCATTGCCATATTGTCTTTGTGTTTTACTGGTGTGTGTTTGTCTCTCTCGTCATTATGTTCAGCATATTGGCATTTTATTTTATTTTCTATTGCAACCGGAAATAGTGCTGGGAGAATATTTGCATTGACGCCAACAGTGGTGGCTGATTTTATGGGAATAGACAATTTTAGATCAGCTATGGGTATTTTAGTTTTATTTCAATCAGTCAGTTTGGCAGCTTCTGGACCATTTCTTGGTAGGTTTATTTAGGTTTGAATGTTTGCATTTTTCAAGATAAGAGTCATAATCTGTCAGTCATATCATTGATTGTTTATACATGTCAATCAATGGGATAGAGATGCAAAATCATATGTTTATATAGCTATCTGTTAGCGAAACAATTTTAATTTGTCTTGTTTGCGTTTTTTTTTGTACATGCAAAAGATATTTATTGACAATGAGTACTAGAAAAAAATAACAAATTTGACTGAAAATTAATGAAATTCAAAAAAACAAAGTCATAAAAATCATATATACCTATCTTGGGTTTGGCACACAAAACAGTTCGACTGGATTGTTTATCGTTTCAGATCGACGTTCTGTTGAACTTAGTAATTAGTTCTTTCAGGTCCTATAACTTATATAATTTAGCAACTTTATATGCGATCCCTCTACTAAAGGAAGAGCTGTCACCGAAGAAATAAACTGATAAATTATCATTATTCTATCAGCATTGCATAGTCTATGTAAAAAATAAAATAATAATAAAAAAAAAGGATGGACAATTCAAAACGGAAAGTCTCATATCAAAAGGCAAAATCTAAAGCTTTAAAATTTGTTTTTCTTTTAATTTCTTTTGTACTTTTTCATTTTTTTTTATTTGTTATCAATTAGTTCTACACTTTTACAAATATTCCTTTTTCTGTAAAAAAAACCAATCCGGACTATCATTGAATATGTACATATAAATTATATGTTGCTTACTAACAGAACAAGAAGGGCAGTCAAACTCATAGATAGAAAATAAACTGAGATTGCCATGCCTATTAAGAACAAGATAACAAACAAATACTAGTACAAAGACACAACATAGAAAACTAAAGACATTGAGGTAAAATTAGATGTTCCGGAAGTGTTAGCAGATTCTGCACTACATGAGTCACCCGTCGAGTTACTCATGTATTACAAACTCGGCAAATAGTTTAATTGGGTATGTCACATTTGCAAACAAAAACAGGATGAGTAAGAAATCTCGTTTAGAAAATAAATTAACAACAGCAAATAGAAATGCATTGTGACGTATAAGTCATGATTAGAGAAGAGGACATTGGATTGATGCTGTTGAAAGGTGTATGTATATCTTATAACTGGTTTATTTTGTTTTTCAGGTTACTTAAAAGATAGGAGTGGGACGTACGTTACATCATTCTATTTCTTGGGTGGATGTGATATACTGTCTGCCTTAGTTTTTATTATTGGTCTAGTATATATAAGGAAACTGAAAGAGAAAAAAATCAGTGAATAAACCCCAAAAAGATTATGCGTACAAGAGACTGACGAAGAAAAACGTATGTGATGGATATATTGTCACCATTTCTAACAAACGAAGACACGTGAGATCGGCAAATAATATGCATTGCAAACCATTATAATAAATTGAATTATGAATAAAAATGCAGTAATTACTCACTTAAAATATTTATTCCTTTTAAAAGACCTTTGTTGAAAGATTTCGGGCGTGATATTTCAAATAGAATGAAACAAGCATCGAAATACATCCATTGGTTTCTACCAAATTGTATGCCTTTAACACAAAGTGCACAGTTATTCACCTATCTGCTTAACTATTAAATTGACATTTCACCTTAAACTAAATTATTAGGGCATAAACAATAGGTCTTTATGATAAATAGTTAATGAGATATATCAGAACTCCACGCATAATCTAAAAATACAGGGGCTTAAACTCCCATTTAATGTCTTTAATAAACATGTATATGTTACGGCATAATGTAACTAGCAATTAAGTAAAACATATTTGCCGATATCTTATATGGGTTTCAAAGTCGCAATTACTGTTAGATATATGAAAAATCTAAGCGACATTTTGTTAAACCGCAAAGCACCGTAAGAAAGAATGTGGAAGAACTTTAGATCGGACTTTAGCTATTTTTAGTCATACGATATTTATTCGAAATTCTATTTGCGGATTGTGGAAATATAAACGTTACCCAAATTATAACGACAGGTTAAGATATCAAATCGCTATCGTTGGCTTAAGTTACTGTTATATTAACCAAACTCAAGTTGGCAGCCACTTCAAGCAGTCAATTAAGACAGAGGCCACTTTCCCCCACATTACTTTACATTAGTTTAAGAACAAACTGTTCATTCTTTAAGTCATGCTGAAACAGATATCTCGGGATATACAATTTATTATTGTCGAGTATTAGATATGAAGAAATATAAATAATAACAACCGTAGCTTACCGCTGTACGAAATTTATGAATTGATTGAAACAAACAAAATCCGGGTAACAAACTAACATTTAGGGAAACACATCACATATAAGAGGAGAACTACGACACAACACAAAAAAGTAACACACACAGAAACGAACTATAACATAAGAATGCCCATTTTCCTGACTTGTTACAGTATATTTAAGGGGGAGAAGTGTGGGTTGAACCTGGTTTTATGGCTAGCCAGACCTCCTGCGTTTATGGCAAAATAAAATATAACATTAAAATGACAGCAGTATATTATATCAATACAATACATGTACAAAAAAATGGGAGAACATATAAGACAGAGAAACACACACATAAGAGTTATCAACATATACCAGCCAATGACATTCCGATCAAAAATTGTTTTAGGCATATCTGTATTTTTTCTTCTTCATCAAACAGATTTGTCTTTTTGTTAATTACATGACTTGTAAATTTGTCTTTTTTTCGTGTGGATATACGATATGCTGTACATACAAATGTAGTTAAGACACCATACGTAATACCTTCATACGAAGATTCGAAAACGTGTGTCATTGTTTGTTTGATTTGAGAGATAAGCCATTGTCAATACGACTTCTAGTTGTGATATATTGCATTGATTGGCAGTGAGTTTTAAAATGAGTTGTATTTCTCTTGTCTCAGTTGTATAATAGTATATAGTTAAGACACCATGCGTAATACCTTCATACGAAGATTCAAATATGCGTGTCATTGTTTGTTTGATTCGAGAGATAAGCCATTGTCAATACGATTTCTAGTTGTGATATATTGCATTGATTGGTAGTGAGTTTATAAATGAGTTGTATTTCTCTTGTCTCAGTTGTCTCGTATTGTTCTTGGTAAAGTTCTAGTTGATAATAATATTTTGTGAAAACGTAGTACATTGGAAAACCATCCACTTTTATAGATAAAATGTCGTTTGAAATACTGTATTTTGATTTTACTTAATTAAAAAAAGATCGATGTTGGCAACTTTTTGAATAGTAACATAAGACAAAAACACTGGGTATAGATTTCTCTATCATCTTAAACTTGATAATGATGCTTTTGTTATTCTTCTTTTAAATTGTTTGGATTCGAATGTCACTGATGAGTCTTGTGGAGACGAAACGCACGTCTAGCGCAAATACAAATTTGTAATCCTGTTATCTATAATAAGTTTATTTAAAGGTTATAACTTTATTCCATTTCAATATAGTAAACTCTTTATTATGGAGGAATATGTGTTTACAATTTAATCTTTGAACAATTACTGACCTACTATAAAGATAACTTCATAAATTCCTAACTAAAATAGAGATATCAACTTTCAACAATTCATGGTCAATGTTGATATGTGTTTCCTCTCAAGTCTTACTCCCATCTAGATGTTACCATTTTACTCTAAAATGCACTTTCGGACCATACGAGTATACGCATATGGTCATGACCATACGCGAATGGTCCAAATTCTCATATGGTCCGGAACAGCATTATTGAACATATGGAGTTTTTGTAATAGGTGAATATTCATAAAATATTATAACATTTCCATTTGTTTTATCAAAGTGTATATTCTAAAAAGATAAAATAAAAACTTGAATATGAAAAACGTGTATTTTGCAATTGATTAGTAAATGATAAGTAATTAAGCAGACTTTACAAACACAACAATGCCTATATAAACCCACCGTCTTCAAATTTTCTAATTTAGGTCGTTTTTATCTACTAGTTTCTAAAACGGTTAAACATAAAATATTTTCTTGGTGAATAATTAGAATCTTACGACGTAAGCATAATAGAACAAAGTAAAGAAGTAACAAACAAACACTTGCTATAACTTCAGCGTAAAGAAACCACATAGGCGTACAAAGGTCAATTAGATACCCAAGTGTGATTGGTGTTACCATGATACCAACAGAACCTAGAAACATTATCACTGATACTATCTTGCCAGTTACTTCGAAAAAATCTTCTTCTATTCAAGATAATAACAAAGCAAACAAAATGGACTGGCAGAACCCAGACATTGGTACAAAAATCCAAACTCCAATGTCTTTTTGATATAATGTTGTGATCATTAGTCCGAATGAAGAAAGAGATAATCCAGTTAGGTATGTAGCAATAACTTTGTATGTCTTAAATCGATGAGTTATTAATATCCCTGATAATCTACCAATAGCAAAGGCAGCCCAGTATGATGTAGCTGCATATGAACCTTTAGACTGTGTCCAGTGCAAATGTTATAGTATCACCGCTCAGCTAGTGCATTAAAATAATGGAATTTGAGCAATTATATAACTACAGATGTTGTATATTTGTGGCCGTAAATGTCAAAATAGCAAAATTTTTTTAGTATTTGATTTTTCCATCTAGAAACTTTTGAAAGCCTATAGATACAATTTCAAGATGCTTTTTAAAAGTGTCTATCAAAGCTAATGCTTTATATAACTATATATGGATAGTTGATAGAGCATTCAGATCCTTTAACGAACTATATCTACTGCTGTTTTAAATATTTAGAACGTTCTAGAAACTGGTTCACAACATCTAGTGACTTTAAATTGTTATTTTAATGTTTCGCATTATCATATATATGCTTTGCATAAATATTTATATGCTTCGAACAAGTATAAATATGCTTCGTACAAGAACAAAAAATGTATCAAATTACTACCTAGTATCTTGTACCAATGAAGGTATGTACCAGTAACAAATACATTGCACAAGTACAAAATGTATATGGATAATTTACAAGTGTATCTGAATATTTCAACTACGCATAAAGTTAATATGTCAAAAAAAAAAGTTTATAGTCGGATTCTTTACGTATATTTAGATTTAAAATGTAGACTTATCCATCACTTTTATGTTTTATGAAAATGGTTTGCATATTTGGGTCATTGTTTAATGAACTTGAAACGGACTAAAAAAACACTTTACCGTAACCCAAAATAAATTGCTTGATTCTAATATTTATCGAAATTATGTTTTAAATTTGTAATTAGTCATAATAAATGCTGATTTCCGGAGCTTTAACCATAACAACATAATAATATTAATGATGTTGTATCAAACAGTTTATCCGTTAGTCTGTTGACAGTTAAGTCATTGTTAAAGGTTATACTTTATTCCATTTTTCTGTATATCAAAATATCTATTGAAGTTTTGGTAATTGGTATTAAAGCAATACAAAAAATCGCAAAATCTATAAATTTGTTGTTTTTTTCCTAAGTCAAATATATGTCAAATAAATCGAGACATGGAAGCAATTTGTACTTTACAGGTTATATTTTAGTAGATCAAACCAGATACTCTTGATAGCACAACTAACGTTTTTATGTCAGTTTTGCATATTACATACACACAATATGAATACATACGTACGGTATAACATTTTTAAAAGCCATATTGTTTTCAAGACATATCGAAATTATCATCATAACCTACGTACATTAACTGAGTAAGATTAATTGCTCGTTCAACGATGAATGAATTCACAAATATACGAAAGCCGATTGTGACAAGAATAATCAGCCCATTGAAAAGCAAGGTCCGTCCACATCACCATGCATAACTCAGTCCATGGATAATTAGGTTGGTTCGCCCCCATATCACTAAAAGGCATTACTTGGTTGGGTTGTCCTACCCATTACATATCGTAGTCATTGTGGAAATTATAACCTCCAATCCAGTATCCCCATACTGCAAAAAAGAAGAAAAAAACGGTTTGAAAGAGAGACGAAGATATACATGTTTTATTCACTATTGACGGGTCTTTGGCATGGAAGTTTTGAATATTACATGAACAAAAGACATTAACGAAAAATTGCGAAAAACATGTCATCGTCATTTCAACGCACAAAACATACATCAAAAGTGAATGTAAAGTAGAATTTAAATGTGTTGCCTTACAGATGTGTAGTAACTAGCTGTAAGGTTGATAATGGTAATATGCTTGTCCCGTTAGCAGCCTCGCTATAACATATCTAAGTGAACTTCTTTAAATTAAAGACCAAACATTGACTTTATATTACTTATTTGTGTCATTTGCTCGCAAACATCAACGATGATTCATGCCTGTTGTTGCGTAAATGAAAATTTTTTTTACAGGTAACGAATGGCGATTCTTGAAACAGTATTTTTTTTTTTTTTTTTTTTTAATATAAAACATATTTTATTAACAATCGCCTGTTACATCAACCCTCTGTTGCCCAGGGGAGCAACTAAGGGGGCCCCAATTGTTACAGTCTCATTTGTCGGGGAAAAAGCAAATGAGAAAAAAAAACTCCCACTATAAATTATTAACATCAACCTTTAAAAATATTATCTGTCATTGTACAAATGTACATGTACCTGCAATCATTATCGATCTATATAATCTTTACCTCTCACCATATATAATTTTTTTAAATAAAGTATGTTTTGTATCTTTATTTGTTTCTCACAAAAGCTACCTGTATTTATTAAGCAGTTTCAAAGTTACCGTACATCAAGTCTTTTGTTATGTTAATTTCAATTACATTTAAATTCTGGTCATGTGATCATTTACCACGTGCGATTTGTTAAAGGGATGTGTTACAGTAGTTCATTCATAAAAAAAATGGATTATTTAATGATATTTGATTTCCAAAAAGGTTTTATTTCAAAGATATGGAGAGTAAATATTTGTTTATAAAATGAACCTGTTGATTCAACATGTCTTGTTACAATTAGATGATAAACCTGAATTACATACACAATAGAAATTACATGTAGGGAGTTGAGAGCAGTATACCTATTATTATTCAATCAGAAACAAAGAGGTCATTGCACTGACCTGACCACACAAAATGTATATTTATATACAAAAAATGTCATACATTATAGAAAAGGCTTCGTTTTTCGTATTCGGTTTAAAATAATTGAGCAAAAATTGCATTTCTTGTTTTATCATATTTAAAATCAACGCTATACTTATCCCTTTATTTTGATATTTTGCGATATTTCTAGTTTTCCAGATAACCCATTTCGTGATTAGAAGTACCGTATCTAAAATTTGGGTATAAGATGCATCTGCATTAATGACCCCAAATATTATACTTGTTTCCGATTTTTGTAATTTTTCAATATTTAATTGTGAACAAAATTCCCATATTTTCTCAAAAATTTCCCGCCAAACGTCTTCCACCAGTTTACAATAAATAAAAAGATAAAAATTTATTCTTTATCATTGCAAAAGTGACACTTCCCGTTTGAGCGATTCATTTTTTGTAATTTTTCTTCAGTGTAAATTATATTATGTAGTAACTTCCATTGAAGTTGTTTAGTTTTCCTGTTAGCTAAATTCTTATTTAAGGTTGAAACAGTATTTCAATAGGCTTATGAACCTTTTTTTACGTTAATACTCTTTTTTCAGTTTATAAGATAACAATATATTTTTTAAGTCTGGGGTTGTATATTAATTGATCTTTCGAAATAATCCATTTTGAAAGGTTAATAACTGTAAACTTCAACACTTTGGTCTAATCTAGCTCAGCCATTTCAACCAAATATTTACAGTATGATTTTTAAACTGTACTGTTCAACTACACTCAACGTTTATAGGAATGTTGAAAGCCCACACTCATTGTTTACACCGGTATATACATTTTTTGCCTGTCCAGAACTTTCATTATACTTGCTGTTTTTCATCTAGTTTTTTGTTCATTGTTTACACGTTTCACATTTGGTATACAATGACAATTCAGCTTGATCTTATATATTCGATTAATGTTCACTGTTAAATGTTATATACTCGATCAAAAATAGTCAGAGGTAGTCATAATCGTATAGGAAATTGAACATTAAAACAAATAATTTTACATACAGTTAACAATACTTTATTATTGAGTGAGATCGTAACTATAGAACTCTAGAATATTTCCTATTTCGTTTGAAGTGCTAAAGTCTCATTGACGTAAACCACATATCTTACTTGTTTCAAAACAAAACAAAAACTAAAAGCTCAAAATTCAAACACGTCAGACGAATAAAAAACTACCAGCCAAGCTCCTATAAAACTCAATAAAGACAAAGCTTATAATGGTATACGCTACACGTGCGTATATTATTCAACGAGTAACGGTAAAACAGTACGAAATTGTAAAAGCACTTAAGACAAGATTTTCATAAGACATTAATTCACCTCCGGTACTTCTGGTTTTTAGTTCATTTTTAATGAACTCATTCTCCTTTGATGTTTTTATTTCCGCCAGCTTACCTCCCAATCTTTCACAGTTGTCCTGAAAGCAATCAAGAACAAAGCTTATATCAAATTAAAAAGATCACTTTAATCATATTCTGTGCGTTCAACTCTTTCACTGCAATGAGAGCTATATGTGATGTGATACATTTGACCTAGATATATACTGATGGGATATCCTCGGACATATATTTTTTATGTTCCAAAGCCTGTTTATGTTGATTAATGGAATTTAACAAATTATTGATATGTGTGTATGCAATAGGGACACAGGAATATGGATTGATCATTTTTTTATTATACAAAGAAAATACCCTTGCTTTTTTTTTTCGGTTTGTTTATTATGTAAGATCAAGCTAATATCAGAAATGCGTTTATGGAAATAAGATGTGGTTAGATACAACTATCTACCTTAGTCACAATGTACTACAATTACTACAATTAACAATTGTAGGTTAAAGTACGGCCTTAATCACGGAGTCTTTGCTCACATCGAACCGCAATTTAGCACGGTCCCCAAAATTACCAATGAAACAAAAAAAAAAACAATTTAGTATACGTCTATATAAAAAGGAAAACGACAAACACTGAACTTGCATCTGGATTATCACAGGTACAAACAAATGCAGTGTGTTTGAACTAGGTGTCGTTTGCCGTACAACCCTTTAAACAACTCTTACTATTTACAGACTATCTGTTAAAAAAAATCAATTTCTTACAAATAATTTTTTCGTTTGCCGTACAACCCTTTAAGCAACTCTTACTATTTACAGACTATCTGTTAAAAAGATCAATTTCTTACAAATGATTTTTAAAGCCCCAATCTTATATCGGGGGTGTATTTATAAAATGATGTATTTGTTAAGGTGGTACCTAATACTACAGGGAGATAACTCTGGAAAAATCATCTAAATGTTTTAATCATGTTGTATTGTTGATATATTAAGTTGCTCAATGATCTACATTTGTGTTTGTCAAACTTCTATATAACCAATGATACGGCGGTTGGTTCATTTTTTTTTATTAATCTATATAGTTTTATCAAAGAGTCAAAGTAAACATTTTGTCAAAATTATAAGAAAATTAAACTTGCCAAATAACTATTAGTTAAGGTATTGGGTACCACCTAAACTGACACCGATTCGATACAGGAACAAGTAAAATGTAAGGTCCCACTGTGTATCAGGGACATTATTTATAACTTGCATTTCACATTTGTTTTCTGTTGATACAGTTTATTATTTCACATGTTAATGTCAAACAAGTTCCTATTGCAATATACATTAATGAAGATAGTTGATATTCGAATACAACATTTTAAAGAACATTTTACCCTCAACAAAAACTATAAAAACCCTATTTCGCGTATCAAAAATAAACTAACAGAACTAGCCAAGGAATTTGTTTTTGTCCCGGCTGATAAAGCTGCTAATAATATCATTATTGTTTGACGTAAATTTTATATAGAGGTTCTGCAAAAGGAAATCACGAATTCACCAACATTCCAACTGACTTCATTTTCAGAAAACGACATCTGTAACAAACATAAACTTTTAGCTACTTCTTTACAAGCAGAACCAAACACAATGAAAGTCCCAACTATGTACTGGCTTCCGAAGCTGCACAAAAAACCTTACAAATATAGATTTATTGCATCTTCCAGCCATTGTTCAACTACTAAATTGTCTGTTTTACTTACTAGTACACTTGGTACAATAAAAAACCTGATAATAAATTGTTCAAATAAGGCCTTTGAAAATAGTGGAATTAATTACTTTTGGAGTGTCAAAAACTCGTTGGAAGTACTTGATAAATTGCATGCATATATTGGTGATTTTGAATCTGTTCAAAGTTTTGATTTTTCTACCCTATATACCACTTTGCCTCATATTCTTATTAAGAAAAAATTCACATCCCTAATTAACTGGGCATTTAAAAAGTCGGAATGCGAGTACATATGTTCAAACTCTTTTAGATCATTTTTTAATAGCAATAAACAAAAGAACTATGTCAATTGGACATGCTTTGATACTATTTATGCACTGGAATTTTTACTTGATAACATTTTTGTTCGCTTTGGAGATTCCGTATATCGTCAAGTTATTGGAATTCCAATGGGGACTAACTGTGCACCACTTATTGCGGACCTGTTTTTGTATTGTTATGAGTTACAATTTATGACTAAAATTAGCAAAGACCCATCAAAACAACATTTGATACAAAAATTTAACAATACTTTTAGATATTTGGATGATATATTGGCTCTAAATAATGACGACTTCAGTATGTATACTAAAGAAATTTATCCTGTAGAACTTACTTTAAATAAAGCTAATGATAACAATGACCACTGCCCTTTCCTCGATCTTGATATCTATATCATAAACGGGAAGCTTAATACAAAAATTTATGATAAAAGAGATGATTTTTCATTTCCTATTGTTAATTATCCGTTTTAAGCTGGTGAAGTTCCATTGTCACCATCTTATGGTGTTTATATATCTCAACTTGTACGATTCGCTCGTGTATGTAACAATGTATTAGATTTTAGCGAGAGAAATTTATGTATTACTGAAAAATTATTACACCAGGGTTTTCGATATCACAAACTGGTCAAAACATTTACTAAATTTTATCACCGGTATAAGGAAATAATTCGTAAATATAACTCAACATGCAGACATCTTATACGTTCAGGTATTTCACATCCAAAATTTTATGGAAATATTCTTTATAAAGCACAAAAATGTCAGTATTCTCCTCAGAAACTAACAAAACCTTTAAATAGACTTATTAAAAGGGGATATAGTTACGATACTGTTGTCAGGTCATTAAAGATTGCATATTTTGGCTTTAACATTGATTCACTGATAGGGTCTTTGCATCGGAACTAAACACATTTATTTCTAAAAAAACAGTTGTTGGCATGACACGGGTTATGTTCTTCTCATATATTTTATGATAGTATGATACTAAACCCCTAACGGGAGGGATTGTACCTGATATTCATATGATGAAGACATAATCTTTCAATCAGTTTAATTGAGGTCTGGAGCTGGCATGTCAGTTAACTGCTAGTAGTCTGTTGTTATTTATGTATTATTGTCATTTTATTTATTTTCTTTTGTTACATCTTTTGACATCAGACTCGGACTTCTCTTGAACTGAATTTTAATGTGCGTATTGTTATTCTTTTACTTTTCTACATTGGCTAGAGGTATAGGGGGAGGGTTGAGATCTCATAAACATGTTTAACCCCGCCGCAATTTTGCGCCTGTCCCAAGTCAGGAGCCTCTGGCCTTTGTTAGTCTTGTATGATTTTAAATTTTAGTTTCTTGTGTATAATTCGGAGTTAGTATGACGTCCATTATCACTGTACTATTATGCATATTTTAGGGGCCAGCTGAAGGACACCTACGGGTGCGGGAATTCTCGCTACATTGAAGACCCATTGGTTGCCTTCGGCTGTTGTTTGCTCTATGGTCGGGTGGTTGTCGCTTTGACATATTCACCATTTCCTTTCTCAATTTTATTACTTTCCTTTAGATAATTTTATGACAATTTTTATTATATTTATAATTTTTAGGAATAGGTTACCTCAGCTGTACAAATGTATTTGGCAAAACATTTAAGAACGTTTGGTCCTCCATACTCTCAACATTGTATGTTTTGGGCCTTTTGACCTCTTTTAATTCGAGAGTCACAGATGATTGTTTGTAGACGAAATGCGCGTCTTGTGCAAATACAAAATGTCAATCCTAGTATATATTCCTTCTATGGTATCACAAGTTCATTACTCAGCGGTTTTGTATTGACATGATTTTTTATTGATCTGATCATATTTATAAATCAACTGTTAACAAAACTTAATTATTTTTTAATATTAAGGCTTTTTAGCCATGACGTTGTCATTGTCAGTCTTTTTACGATCTATGAGTTTGACTGTCCCTCTGATATATGTGTCCTCTCTTTAACATTAGGAATACATGTAGATAACGTTAGTCGTATTTGGACAAACATTTAGGAATATTTGGTCTTCGATATTCTTGACTTTCGTAATTTATTTTGCCTTTTTGATTTTTATTAATTCGAGCGTCACTGATGAGTCTTCTGTACACGCAACGTTCATTTCCTCAAAGGTCCATGTTTGTCCTATAGATTTTCTGATTATTTTTCTTGGTTTTGAGCAGTTAAATTTCATCTTTACTTTCTATTCATAATACTGTAAAACATTGTGTGTCATTGTACTTTGAAATTGATTATGCGTTTTCAGTTCAATATGATACGCAAATGTTTAGTCAATACCGTATTGTCAATTAGTTGGAATTTACCTTCGCTTTTGTCCAGTTTGCTTCGTCCTCAAAAATAGAAAACAAGGTATCTCCAAGGCAAATGCACCCTGTACATGACACTGAAACGGAATCAACATATTATACATGTGTGAAATCGATCGTGACTTGATATGCTATTTTAACATTGTTTTGTAGGTTTTAGTATAACGCTTCCCCTTCTAAAATCAACAACTACATATAACAACTATTTCCTCAACACATTTGTTTTTAATCGAAAATCGTCTTTACGTATTCTTGTGGATATGTAATAGCAATATAAACACAAAATAAAAAACCAATTGGTCAGAGAACAATTGAAGGTCTTTCTACCAGAAAACATGTATTCAAATATGAGAGAAGTAAAATTAGGTTTAAAATTTCATTTCAATCGTCAAATGATAGCTTATTCTACACTGATTAAAAAAATATATGAATTCTTTTCAATATATTTTAAATAAGGGAGATACTTTGTTACGGTCTGAAAAATGTTACTTACGATACTATTTGAACATTTACTTGACACTGATTCCAAAAATATCTGATTCTATATACTTCTATTTTAATGAGGTATGAAAAATAGCTACTTCCAGTTTTCGCAAGGTCACTTCCGGTTGTCTTATAAGGTTAAATAGTTTGAAAGCTATTACAAAAAGTCCCATGGTTTTATCATATATACATATGAGATAAAAGCAAAGGTAAAAATCTTGGACCTCAAATCAAAAGACCAAAGTGGACACAATAAAAACAGTGTTCGGGAAGATAACTCTTACAACGTAAAGTGTACGGTTTAACAGGGTCAGTTCAAAAAGCGCAATAACTGTTCGATATCATATGCGAAAAATCTAAGCGACAGCTTGAAAAACAACAATACTACGCAAGAACAAAATTGGCGGAAGAAAAAAATAAAATTTCAGAAGAAAACCAATAGGTCTTTCCACGGAAAAGTGGAATATTATAAACATCCAAGCTACTTTAAAAAAATTATAGAAATGATTAAATTATTTTGAGTTTAATTAGAACTGAAAATTCAAGCTCGTTTTACCTATGATTGAAGTCCCTTATTTTGACAGCAATAAATAAAAATACCAAATAACTTAAATTGTGTAACATCAATGTGTATTTGAGCTATATGGGTTCTTTCAGACTTGTCGAGATTATTTGCAAAGGTCAAGACTGATTCGAGTCAGGTCGATACTGGTTGAGAGAGGTTGCAACTATTTATTTGCAAAATATTTGTCTTGTTTACTTACAATATGAGTTTCGTTGAATTAATCTCCATCCGTCATTGGGTTCGGTCTCAACGCAGCATCGCTCAGAAATATCTATACGACACATTGATGCTCCTTTGGAATAACTCGCTATACACCATTTGGGATTTGATAGGCATAAACCTGTGCATAAAATTAAAGACTTTGAATACACATCGGTGGAATTCTCGGTCTGAAGAATTATAGTGCCTCCTTTAGTTTTAAACAGTTCTTTTTTTCCATCTTCACTGTTTGTATTTACTACAGTGAACGTATGTGTAATAAAACACAAAACTGCATAATTAGAAAAACAGACAATTTTCATATTTAGTTCATATGTTTAAGAATTGCTATTGGGAAGGTAAACAGACTGTTGCCGACTATGCCGTAGTTTATACATTGATGTTCATGTATCTTGTTAAATAGGTGTTCCTAATATACCAATTACAGCTGCATTATTATATAACATAACATGTGATATAATAGATGCATTTATCAATCGATTGAATGTAAACCATAATATTTATGAAAAAAAAACCATTAGAAACACTAGATTTTGTACGGTTCATTTAAATTTTAAGTAGTTTCGAAGTGTTTGTAAACATGAAAATCTCACGTTTGGTTATAATTTCCATAGTTGGAAAAACTAACCCAGGGAATACAAACTTGTTAAATTCACTTTTGTCTTACAGGAAACAGCTATGTCATTATCAATAACAATGACTAAAGTACCGAAGTTCTGTCCTTTACTGTAAAAGAAAATAGATACAGTCCATTGTTCAGTTCTAATGTGTTTTTCAGTATTAAAAGTGGTCTTCATCTATTATTTTTTTGCATTGAAACAACTAAAATATCTTTAATAAAAATATGTTAAGGTTTCTTTGCATAGATTTTAAGTTGCATTACATCAAAAGTGCAGACAGCGTCATAATTGAAAACATACTTTTAAAAAACATACTAATTTTATAACACTTAAAAGGTCTAAACAAAATTAAACAACAGTGATTTGTATAAATAGAATTATATCAATATGTGTATATATATGATTTGTGTAGGACAAGTAGGTATCATGTCATATAGCGTTTCATACTTTTAAACTATCATAATCTTCAGTACTCTGAAAAGACATGTTGCATGATTCCTTAAATTGTGGTTTAAAAAAATCATTTACAGAAATTGATTTTGAGCAGTAAAAATCCAGCTCTATGTATAATGATGATTGACAATAACTATTTTTTCTATAATTCTCGAAAATTACTTCGTGTTTTGTTAAAATTATTAGAAGAGGACCGAAAATTTCCACAAGGACATTCAAACTCATAAATCCAAAATAACTGACAACTCCATGGCAAAACAAAAGAAAAAAAGACAATAATAGTACACAAGAGACAAAATAGAAAACTAAAGATAAAGCAACACGAACCCCACCAATAGAGTCATTAACACAAATAAACAAAATATATAAGGCCTTACTTTATAACAAATTATAATAAGCTAACGCTGCTCACATTCTTCTGATTAAAATAATACACAATTACGCCACTAGATCTAACGTAATTGTAATGGTCATACATTCACATTTACTGTCTCGTCTTCCTTAATGTAATACACCATGACTCTCATGTGACCAATTCTTACTTCTTATTTTGTCGTGTTGTTTTATTGACATTAAAAATCAAGATAAAGAACAACATGTATATAAAATGTGTGTATACACTTACTCATATACACCCAACATATATTGTATATATCAAATTAATGTCTAACCAACAAAATAATACTGTAGCAACAGCTTTTTTTATATATATTTTTTATGTATCCCTGTTTTACAATTATCGTGTTGTTTCTTAATTATTATTTATAACAGTTACTGTTGATGTAAATGTCCTTTGGTTTTTTGGGTCTTTGTTTACTCCTTGGTTTTGATTGTTATCGTTTTACACTCCTTAGTAAAATAATTAAAGGGTATTGGTAGAATTAATTATAATCTTCTCCTATCAGTTTCACTCCTTCATTCAATTAGTGCGGTAATAGTAACATGTTCGTCAGTAACTCAGTCCATACCGTAAATTTGGACATGGATAATGACTCATTTGAAGCTAAAACATATATGCAAGTGTGGTGCGATTTTCGAGGTGGCCAGTTTGATTGACTTTCTCGGCAAGTGCCAAGCCATTAAAGATGTAATAATTTCTAAATGTTTACCATAAAATAAATTTAACATGTGTCTTTTTGTAATCATCTTGTCCAGGTTTTTTATTGTCACATTATACAAGTGCTATGAAACCCCATTCCTAGTTCAGTTATTTTTTTTGTTTACTTGCAGTTTCATCACTTGTATTGCAGACTGATATTTATAAACCTGTCTTTCTCATCTCAAAAACAAGGTGGAATATTGACCCAACTGATTAACAATAATGTATACTAGTTTTACAAAATTGACGCGAAATCAAACTTGGAAACATATTATATCGAAATTACAAAACATAAGACTAACAAGAGCTAACGGTTTCTCACTTGGGACAGGATCATGGGTGTGGCAGGGTTAACATGATTTGGGAGATCTCAACCTTTTCAATATACCTCTAGCCAAAAATAAATTAGAATATCATACAGCGATATGCACAGTAAATAACAGTTTAAAAATGGCGAAGTCAAGTAAAATCCCTCTAGTGTAGGTTATCTTATGCCAACTTAAATTATACGAGAAGAACTTAACCCGTATATTGCTTACAACTTAGAATAAATGTTTTTATTTTCAATGCAAAAACCTTATGAGTGATCAAAATTCCAATGTTAAGCTTTAACGACTTGACACAAATGTCGTTGCTAAATCAATTCTGAAAATGTGTGTTCATAGGTTATGTAAGCGTTTCAAGTAGATGACACAAGTGTTGTCCTTTTATCAGATGCTCGTTAATACTGTACGTTGATTTTTTTTTACGAAGTTTTCCTTATACCGACGATAAAATGCCATAAAAATTTTGAATATATGACACCTTTGTGTATTTGTTTTAGAAAAACAGATTTGTCTTCGGTAAACTAAAATACATGTTTATATACACTGGCGAATCAAGTTAAGATATACAAACACCATAACATGGTGCGAAGGGAACTTAGAAACAGGGACGAAAGATACCAGAGGGATAGATCGAAAGTAAACTGACAACGCCATGGCTATAAATAAAAAGACAAACAGTCAAATAATAATACCGAAGACACAACATAGAAAATTAAGACTAAGCAACACGAACCCCAACAAAACCTGTGGATGATTCCAGGTGCTCCGGAAGGGTAAGCAGATCCTGCTTCACATTTCAAGATAGATATTCGACAATAGGAAATGAAAACTCGGTTCTTTCATCGTAAAGATTAACATAAAGCATGTAAAGCTTACCGTTAAATATATAGATATCAAGATCCAGGAGAGGGTAGTGTTAATTTTAGTATTTGTTTAATCAAAGTAATTTCAACACTAACAACGTTGTGGCAATATGTGTCTTCTAACACTATCTGAAACTGAAGACATAATACAACTTAATTTAAATAGTGTACTATGATCGGAAATCTTCAAAAG
This sequence comes from Mytilus galloprovincialis, assembly GCA_037788925.1. Classification (NCBI taxonomy): domain Eukaryota; kingdom Metazoa; phylum Mollusca; class Bivalvia; order Mytilida; family Mytilidae; genus Mytilus; species Mytilus galloprovincialis. Next base: position 56,416,107 of record CM075341.1, read on the forward strand.
CGAATGATGCAAATTTATATAACCTATATAAGGGTAAATTCAGTAAATGAATATACTTCATCAGGAACCGCCCATTTGGGGGAGAGCTTCCAGTATAAAATTGCAGACCTGTGCTGCAATGATTGGTAGATAAAGTTTTCAATAAAAAGAAAATGATTAGATGGATAAAAACTGAGGCTAAAAAAATCTGTATGCATTCATATTTTTCAAACATGATTGAAAAGTGATGGGGTCGTTGTAGGAATGAAGTGCGAAACTACAGTGTTTGTAAACAAAGCCATGTGAACGGCCCGAGAAAGCCGCATGACCCTATGTTTTGATGGTTTCAAAAGATGGGGTTAAATTTGTACTTTAATGAATGAAATATGAAAGCTTCTAATTTCTAAATGAAAAAAAAAATATAAATTTAATTGAACAAGTAGGTTTACATTGAAGTTAAGGGGAGATTTTTTAATTAATGTACCCCTATAAAGTTAAAAGCGGAACTAAAACTAAAATAACAAAATAGATTTAATCTCTACAGAAGTAGAAATCAAACTTTCATGATAGACAATTATAAACGACGAAGGACAAATAGTATTATCCAAAACAGAACATTGAAAACTGAAGACTCAGCGAAACTAGCCACATCCGAAACTCCAAAAGATTTGTCAAATTCTGGTCCATATGCGACATCCGTTGAAAAGCAATCACTTTAGAGGTTGGAAAGGCCATTTTTTTGTGCTTGACCAGTACGGTCGAGCATAGATTTTACTTGACATGACTCGACATTACAGATGGGTGCGGTCCTAACCTTGACAAAAGTTAACTTAGAGTTAACTTGTTGACTGCTTTCTAAGTTAACTTGAGAATTTTTAAGCAGTCAAGCAAGTTAACTTCGTCGTTGGTGGACCAGACCTACGGTCTGCTTTTTTAGGACTGCTGCAGACCTATCGACAAGTCTGCTCCAGACCAGACCTGTGGACAAGTCTGCTTTTGACCAGTCCTGAGGACAGGTCTGCCCCAGACCAGACCTGTGGACAAGTCTGCTTTTGACCAGTCCTAAGGACAGGTCTGCCTCAGACCAGACCTGTGGACAGGTCTGCTCCTGACCAGACGTGAGGACAGGTCTGCTTTTGACCAGACCTGTGGACAAGTCTGCTATTGACCAGACCTGAGGACAGGTCTGCTTATGACAGATTATCGTTATAAGAGTTTTCATATCAGACTTGAGCTTTCATTAAAATATGTAAACAACATTCGCATTGTTTTTCCACAGATATCATTTATTATTTACTCGCTAGACTCTACTAGATATTATACAAATGCTCTCTTTTATTTGATATACATGTATTTTTATATAAATAAAAAATGGCTATACGATCACACAGAGAGTTTTTTTTATTAGAAGGCGGATAGAAAGGTTATCCAACGCATCGGAACAATATTCTTATATCACGGGATATCGGCAACATTGTCTACGTTACTTCGTTCCCCGTTGTTTACCTGTCCCTTCCTAAATTTCTAACTTATGCATAAATTTATACTTGCATGGATATTTCATTGATATTCAACTTGTTTGCATTGGATTTACTATTCTATTTCCCGCAGAATATTCTAAAAGAAATTCTACAGTGTCCGTAAGCGTAAGCATACGATGTGGTAAAACTATCAACAATCTCGTCAAATTCGTCAGATTTATCGAGAGATTTGTCATTGCCGATATTTATATGGGACGTCCTAAAATTATACTCAATGCGCACTTTAATGAAATAGTTGCCACTTGACGTTTAACTATAAACAAAATCAATCAACCGACATAATAGATTCCAAGAAGAGAACCTCGTATACTTTTTTTTATTAAATCATTGTAAATAGTACAAATGAATTCAGACATGTCAGTGTTGGTACTTTGATGATGTGGCATAATAGTTTTGTTTTACACGTACACCATCATGAACTCCTATATATGATGTGACTGTTATTATAAATAAAGAGATGAAATTCTGACATTCTCAATTTATTCAGAATATGCTGGTATATAGATTTACAATTTAAAGTTCACATATGGTCAGTTTTGGTAATGTGGTCAAATAATTGTGTTGTACAAGTCAGCTGGAGGTATCAAAACTACTGAAATTTTGTTACGTATCAGTATTTTAAGTAAAAAGAGGACATGCTGGCACCCTTAATTTAGGTGAACAAAAATTTGTTGTTATTATATTGCAATATTGCTGTCCATTGTCATGATTGTATTATACATTGAATCCTGACATTAGAAATAAGGCTGATTTACTATGCTGGTATATAGATTTACAATTTAAAGTTCACATATGGTCAGTTTTGGTAATGCGGTCAAATAATTTTGTTGTACAAGTCAGCTGGAGGTATCAAAACTACTGAAATTTTGTTACGTATCAAAATTTTGAATAAAATGAGGACATGCTGGTATCCTAAATTTATGCAAACCAAAATTTTTTGTTATTATATTGCAATTTTGCTGTCAATTGTCAGGATTGTATTATACATTGAATCCTGACATAAAAAATATTGCTGATTTACTATGCGGGTATATAGATTTACAAATTAAAGTGCATATATGGTCAGTTTTGGTGGATGCGGTCAAATAATTTTGTTGTACAAGTTAACTGGAGGCATCAAAACTACTGAAATTTTGTTACGTATCAGTATTTTGAGTAAAAAGAAGACATGCTGGCACCCTTAATTTAGGCGAACAAAAATTTGTAGTCATTATTTAAATGAATTAAACTATTGCTGATTGTGGCTGCATAGTTCAAGGATGTATAACTAACAAGGACGTATACACCTAACATCAAATATACTTCTTTTCAAAAATATACATAATATGATTGAATTTGATCTCGGAATATATATATATATTCAGTGCCTGTTATCATTGTAACCGAGATCGTTTTTATAATAGATAGATTGTCAGATCACAGATAAATTTGTGTTACGTTCTGTGCGTACTTATTTTCAATTATTTGTGTTTAATCCTGTTCATAAAACGGAAGTATTAATTTTCAAATTACTTTATTTTAGATGTTTCTACTACGAAACAAAGATATTAAAAATTTTTTTTTTTAAATCAACGAAGAGCGGTCCTGGTTACAAGTTAACTTAGTGTTGACCAGACCAGTCAAAAGTTAACTTGGGAACAGGTCTGGTTTTGATCGGATTTGTTCAAGCAGAAGTTAACTTTGTGGCAGGACCGGTTTCCAAGTTAACTTATGTTAACTTTATGACAGGACTGGTTCCGAAGTTAACTTATGTTAACTTATGACAGGACTGGTTCGAAGTTAACTTATATCAATAGCGGACCTGTTTCCAAGTTAACTTTTTGGCAGACATAAAAACAGTCCTAGGTCCAAGTCCGCTTTTCAAGTTAACTAGATTTTGGTCCTAGGACTGGTCAGAGCAGTCCTATATTCGGTCACAGGTTAACTTTGACCAGTCCAAATGACTGGTTATCAAGTTAACTTGCTGTACAGGTTAGGAGTGCACCCATCTGTACCTCGACTATACTTAATAAGTCTGATTAAATATATTGTAATTTTGGTATAGTCTCTCTACGGACTGGAGCAGTCTCGACCAGCCTTGACTAGACTCGGTCTGTCTTTCCCTATCTCAATTTGTCTTGACCAGTCTCGACTCAGTTGTCTCATTAGCACTCATACCATATCTTCCTATATCTATTGACCAGTCTCGACTCAGGCTCGACTGAGTTTCAATTAATGACAATTGAAATTTTATAGTTCCTGTCTTTGTGTGTTGCATTGTCGTTTGTTTATGTTGCACTTCAGCGTTACTGTTGTGTTGATGTTTTCCTTCTATGGTTGATATGGTTGATGTTTGTCTCGTTTGTCATTTATTACCCGGGTTTGTTTTCTCGCAATCGATTTATGAATTTTGAACAACGGTCAACTACCTTCATAGTTCGACCTTTAAATAGTCTACACTTGTCTCAATTAACCCATATATCACATTTATATATTAGTCTTACACAATTCCAGTTTATTTGGTAGTTTGTATCATTGCTGTCAAATTAAAAGAGTAAACTAATAGTTAGAATACATCTAGAATTTTCAGTGCAAACAAATGGAAGTTATTAACGACCTTGACTGGATAAACAGCCCTCGCATGGTCGGTCAATTTTCAGTTCAGATAACATTCAGATAGTCACCTTTAATTATGTGTATACTTTGTCAATTGCTTTTAGATTTTCAGAAATCTTGCAGCTGTTTCACTTATAAATTCAACTTACAGAACACTAGACTTTTATGTAGTGTGGTTTTATTGCTGTCAATTTAAATATTTTAATCATTGGTATAAACAGGTAGAATTTTTATATCGGACGTAATTCAGATAGTCACCTTTTAATGTATGATTTAACTTTTCAGATCAACTTCGATTTTCATTCGAATTCTTCATCTATCTTAATTATATATTGATCTGACAGAATGCCAAGCGAAGTTGTTTGGTAGTTTGGTGTATTGCTGTCAACGTAAAAGATACAATTAATAGGTATCTTAATTTTGATAAAGCCAATGCCATACATCAGTAATTTCTGTATCTGATCTGGGGCAGACCTGTCCTCAGGACTTGTAAAAATCAGAAGAGTGCATAGGTCTTGTATGTAGCAAACTTGTCAATAGTACTGAATCAGTCCTAAAAAAACCAGACCGAGGTCTAGCATGTCTAGTCTACCAACGACGATGTTAACTTGATTGTTTGCCTTATTTTTTTTCAAATTAACAAGTCTGCTGCAAGATAACTTTTGTACATGTTAGAACTGAACCCATAGGTAAATCGATTTATTCAACCTTACCCTTAATTGATGTTCATCATCATTTACATTTAAATGATTTGTCATGGATACTTATAAGTAAATAATCAAAACTGCCAAACTCTGAGGAAAATTCAAATCGGATAATCTTTAATCAAATCGCGAAATCAAAAGCTCAAACATATTGAACGAATGGATAACAACTGTCATATTCCTGACTTGGTACAGACATGTCCTTATGTAGAAGATATGGACTACACATTGTTTCATGGCTAGCTAAACCTATCACTCGTATGACTGTTGCTTAAAATTCCATTATATTGACAACGTTGTGTTATATTTTTCTTCACTGCGTTCGTTCGAATACAAAATACTTATACTATATGGACCTAAGAAAGAACAAACGATGTAATGTAGGTGTGCTACTCGCTATAACCTTAAATTTTTTTTATTAAAAACAACAACTACAAACATACTTACAATAGTATCATGTTTACAATTACAAATTCAAATTAAATCATCCGTGAACACACGTGTCTCTATTGTAGGCTAAAGCAAGAGTAGATGGTCAGAAAGATGACCGCACAGGTGTTAATTATAACCAAATGGTCACATGTCATAAATATTTATGAATGGACACCGACATTATTGTTAATGAAATATCAAACAGACAAAATAGATAAATATGTCAAAAATAAGGTCAAAATAGTATTATATTATAATCTTAGTCAGTATAAAAACAAACACATATGTAACAAAGAAACAGGAAAACTTATAATTTATTAAGCAAATAAATGCGAATTTGTCGTGATACCTTCAGGTTAAGTTTCAGAAACATTAAGATAACGGTTTAATTGCAATGTATGCATACAAATTCAAATAAGACAATAATCTTATTGAATACTGATACTATAATTCGATATAGATGTACATGTAACATTGAACAACATTGAGTTTTCTCAAAAATATTCATGAAATACCACGAACTCGGCATATCAAAAGTTGATATAATGGCTTAACATCGCTATACAAAATCTACTATACATATATTAAGTAATTGCATCATTAATATCATAATAGGGCACTGAATAGCATACTTTCTATTACAACTGTTATCATTGATGAGTGACTCACATGTGCTTTTGTCAGTGTTAAATCTCTTGTTTCTTTAGCATTCATAACGTTTTCTCATTTTCCGTCTATATGCGAACGTATAATAATAAGAGATAAGATCTGTCACACGACGAAAGATTTCCGTAATTGCTCTTAATAATCCACTCAACCAAAGAAGAAAAAAAAACTGTTTATTTTTGTGAATCTTAATTTTACATATAAAGTTTTAAGAAAATATAATATTAAAGTTTATAATGAAAATCAATTAAGAACAGAAAGAAACTATTTATGCATGCATTTGATGTTTTTCCGAATCATCCTATTTACTTTAAAAATAAAACGTGTTCTTTGGGATGTGAGTTGTAGTTATACGTTTTAGCAGTTTATTACATTCGTTTTAGCAGTTTATTACATTGTCCAGTATGAAAGATATCATACAATAAATGCATGGTTAAAACCCATTGAGTTCTCAGAACAACATCGATCAATGAAAATGAGAATACACAATGTGATAGATATAAGAATATTTTGGTATGAGTGCCAATAAGACAACGCTCTATTAAGACACTATTTATAAAAGAAAAACCTTTATAGGTAAAAGTACAGCCTTCATCACTGAACTTGGCTGACATATAAAAGCAAGCTATATAAGAATACACACATTGCTAAATAAATGGAAACCCATTCAACAGTATTATCTATATAAAAAACAAGAAATGAGAAACACTTAAAATGACGTATGCACCACATTAATAAACGACAACAAATAAGTTTGTTAACAAAACAATCTATGGATAATTGAATGTAGTGTTCAATGGTATTTGAATAAAAGTGTGATATCTAACACTTGGTTTCAACAACAATTGCAATGATGCTAGCAGAAATGACATATTGTTAACAATAAAACAAACTTAAATGAACAGGTTATTCCTTAGACAAAAACCTGGTAATATATGGATTTCAAACATAGTTTTATGATAAATGTGTATTTATTTTGTAATAAAACAATAGAACACAAAGACGTTTAATTTCAAATGCCAGCTTTTGCGTTCTTAATTATTGTACGTTATACACCTGCTGTAACTAAATTTGATGTTAATTATCTAAAATATTTGAATGTAAATAACATTAATTTAGGCTGACGATTATAGATGTCTTATAACTGAAGGAAACTAAAAATGTTTTGTTTGTATATTTAGAAATATTTCACTTATTCTAACTGATTGACACCAACGGTTGACTCCATTGTCTTTAGGTGTCCCATACATTTAAAAGAATGACACGTGATAAATAAGGATGAATAGGTATTTGTTAAATATCGAAATGTTGTTGGTATAGAATAAAATAACAAACGAGATAATTTGAATTATTTCAACTATACGTATTATCAATATAAATGATACCAACAGTTGTGAGATCTCATTTGGTCTAACATATAAAAATATGTTTTTCATTTAAAAACAGACCACATACCCAATACCAGAATTATGTTTGTTCTTTTTAAAATATTTAAGTTGTAACACAGTGTTTGTCATTGTTGTCGAGCCTACGACTTTTGTCGAAAATGCGAGACATAGCGATCTTACATTCCGTCGTCTGCATCGTCGTCGGCGGTGTCTTCAAATATTCCATTTTGTGGTTAAAGAATTTGAAATTTGAATAACTTTCTTAAACTATCCTAGATTTCTTACACACTTGGATATAATCTTGTTTATGATCATCAGATACAAATGTAGAATCAAGAAGTAAATTTTGTAAAAAAAAATCCTGTGTTTCCGTATAAATTGTTGTTCTACCAGAAAACATTACATTCACTCTGTGGTTAAAGTTTTTTTAATTTTAATAACTTTCTTAAACTATCCTGGATTGTTACCAAACTGTTCATTCGTATTTTACTTGTGAAAATGGACTTAAGTAAACATTACACACAGTCTGCAATTAAATTTTTAAAAACATTTATTAGATTTTTTATTCTAATAAATATGATAAACTACCCTGGATTTTTACCAAACTTGGACCGAAGCTTCTTACAATCAAAATATAGTATCGAGAAGAATATTTTTATTATTTGTTTCCTCATTTTTGTTGAGCCTGCAATTAACAGAAAAAGTAGGCGAGACAATGGGTTCCGCGGAACCCTTTCACATTTTTACCTATCATGTTTTCTTACACAATTTTGTAATTTTAATTGTATTCTATGCGACTGTTTGACCGTTCGGTTTTGACATTTGATTTTCCGTTGGAATTCGTAATTTTGCTATTTATTTTTTTTCAATGTTATACATGACAGTATAAAAAAACTCTTGAAATTCCAAATTTACGTATATTATAGCTGAAAAAAATCTCTGTCAGTGATCTACCATTCAATATAGAACTTGGTATCATTATAGTTTTATTAAAAATTGTTCTATTAATGTACCGTTGTAACGTTAACGAATTTGTTGTGTTGTTTTTGTAGCAGTAAGGGTTTTTAATCAAATATTACTTAAATCATTAGGAAAGTTCATTAATTCGTTTACGATAAACAGATATGAGGATAACTGTCTGAATCACTCCTTATAAGCTGTATAAGCTGTATAACATCTATAAAGCTCAATTCCATTGAGTGTTGATTAAGTTTAGGCGTTTTAATTGCAATTTTTCTCCCTTTTTCAAACCCCTTCTCAATGTGATCAGTTTTGATCTTGATTAAAGATATGACTTTGTAGTTATTGACTTTAACTTGTAACTACAACTTCTTTTTATAGTTGTTATCCCCCTATTTTACATTATCAATAAGTAAGGAAATGAATAAGCTCTTGATTGATTAAAAATTTACAAGCAGTCAATGTCACTGTAAAACTCAGCGTGATAGTCAGGTTATAGATAAAGGAACAGACAATTACAATCATTAGTTCATATCTATTATATAATTGTGGTTACATATTTGTTTACATAGGAAGATAAATGAAATATGAAATTAAGTATGAAGCAATTTTTTTTAATTAAATTATAAATGACGTATCATTTAATGTTATACAACTCATTGTACCCAAATGTAGTTAAAATGAACAATCTTGTAAATACAAAACAAAAAGGCAAAAAGTGTGTGTCGGGGGGTGGGGGTTGGATGGCGGTTTTCAAATAAAATAAACACATTCGGTTTATCTATTATTGGCAAATACATAGAACGAACATAAACCATATGTGTATAATGCAGTTTATCTCGTAAATAAAGTTAACACGTTATGGAATGCTAGAATTAAAGTAAAAATTGAAAATTCTCAATTTGGAAAATGAGCATACATTTTATTCCATGTTTAAAGTCATATTAATATGCGATACAGACAATGGGTTGGTTTTTCAAACTTAGTTTTGTAAAAGCAATATACACAGGAACGTAGTATACATAATGTATCTATTTCTGCTTTACATTAGTGGGTATAATTTACTGTATAATATGTTAGCGCAGATTTATTGTTTTTAAAACAAGTATATATCATGTATATAAAAATAATTTCTTATATGCAGTAACTCATTGTGAATATGTTGTTGCATTATTGACAAGAGTCTAATAATGCATGAATTCGCACAAATATGGTAGCAGTGTGGTACAAATATGATCACCCCATCGGAAATCAAACGCTTCCCAAATCACCATGCATACTTGATTTTCAGGTCCATTTGGTTGTCCTGGTTCCATGTCACTGAACGCCATATTCTGGTTTGGATGACTAACCCATTCCATGTCAACATCTTTGTTAAAATTATAACCTCCTACCCAGTATCCAAGGACTAGAAATAAATAGTCATCATAGTTAACAGTATATATTTTACAGTACAAAAAGTAATTTCGTAGGTTTCAGAGTTCTTTTAATATACATTGAAATCCAACTAGTATTTTTGGAATGCAATTTATTCCGATGAAAATTCGAATTCAAATATTTCCCTTTACAAATGTTGATCTCTATAATCGAACTAGAAGGACAGTGGATTAAACTAAATGTATAAAAAAAAATTCAGATATAATAGCGGTTGGTTAATATCCTTACTCATTATACGTTAAACAAAATTTTGTGTGAAACAGCACGAACAATAGGAAAGTTTCATTTGGCGCAACTTATCTTTTATCTGCCTTCAGAAACACGTCATGATATTTAATATTCTACTACCAAAAACACTTTTGAAGTAGTAAGTGCCGTAAACACTGTCGAATGTTAGTAGGTATTTATTAAACCCCGCCGCAATTTTGCGCCTGTCCCAAGTCAGGAGCCTCTGGCCTTTGTTAGTCTTGTATGATTTTAAATTTTAGTTTCTTGTGTATAATTCGGAGTTTAGTATGACGTCCATTATCACTGTACTATTATGCATATTTTAGGGGCCAGCTGAAGGACACCTACGGGTGCGGGAATTCTCGCTATATTGAAGACCCATTGGTTGCCTTCGGCTGTTGTTTGCTCTATGGTCGGGTGGTTGTCGCTTTGACATATTCACCATTTCCTTTCTCAATTTTATAAAACATTGTCAACTTACAAAGCAATTTCGAAGAAAACATAATAACCGATAAAAATTGTTTAATCCATTGAAATGCGCAGACCAATGTTACAGTGATTGGACGCATACACGAGCATGGAAACACATGAAGAAAAGTAGGCATACACTATAAAAAAAAAAGAATTTGTTCATTGCGTATTATCAAATTGATTAAATATATTCATTATTCGTTGGATAAAGACATGCATCTTTATTATACAATATATAGTGCTAGAAAGTGAAGAGCATTTGAATAGACTTGAAAACTCTTTTTAGATTGACAAATTCCATTAGTAAAGAAAAAACGTGAATGCTGTCCGTTCAGACTGGAATTAGTATCAGTATAAGAACAGTATTATCTACTGGAACATAAACCGATCCATCATGATAAAAAAAAAAACCAGGATATGTGTATGCGAAAATATTCATAATTAGTTATAAACTCAAAATATAAAGAATAGATCCGTTCCCCAAAAACACGATTGTTTAGCCCTTGTAACATGGATAACGTTGTAAATCATAAACAATAGACAAGTTATCGCTCATCAGAATACTGTATGTTGTTTATATTTATTACATTGCAATTATTTTGATAATTGTTATTATCATCCTTTATTGTTACAGGGCCTTCATCATTGTCAAAGGCCTTACGGTTGCCAGTTGTTGGTAATTTCTGTGTTATTAAATCTCTTCTAAGAGTTGTCTCGATTTCAATCATACAAAGTTAACGTATTTATAATATATATATAAAGTAAACATTATTTTAACTAAATATTAGGTACGTCAATTATAATCCTGGTACCTTTGATAACTATTATCATAATGTTGTTTACTCCTTTTTTCATACGCCTGTATATTAAAAGGCCTTCGTAATATATTGAAATTACCTCTGTTGAACTGAAATGGATGTCTTCGATAGTTAACCTAGGGGAGTACAAGGGGTAATTGAAGATTTTAACGGTCAAGTTTCTCTGGTCTTGTCAAACGCTTCTATATTTTGCTTGCACGCGTAATTTCGTTACAACAAACCATTAGAAACAATTTTGTTTCATAGATGCAAAGATTTGGTTGGTACGTTAGGTCGTACAAGTAGCAAAAAATCTACAAAATTGATATCAAATTCGTTCGTTTTTTATGACGATTTGTATACTTAGTTCGTTAATTTTTATACGACCCTTGTACATTTGTTAATCCCATATGACTCATTATCTTGATTTTGATAATCTAATGACACTTGGCGTTTAAAGCCTATACGCTATCAATAATTTGACTAACGGTCGTAAGCGATCGTAAATATGTTAACCTCAATAATATTTTCTTTATTCAATGGGGCTTAAGTCTCATTGTAATAAGCCCTATCTACTTCTTTTAACTAATCCTAATAACATGTTTAACAAACTTTTTCAAAGATATTGGGACATTATAATTCCACGCCAGACATATAATCATCAGTGACAATAAAATCAAATTAAATGCCAAATCAAGTTCAAACTTCAAGAAAATCGGATAATATTTCTCTGACAGTTATTTACCTCCTGTATTTCTGGTCCTCACTTCATTTTTAATATAGTCATTCTCCTCCAACGTTTCCAATTCAGCCAGTTTACCTCCCAATTGTTTACAATTTTCCTAAAAGCATTTAAAACATATAGTCACAAAAGATTGCACTGAAAAATCAAATTACGTTAATCAGTATTATACGCCTCTTCTTAATAAACCCATGTTTTTCTTCAACCTCCTTTTATTTCCTTATTAATAAAGAGAGTATAAAGTTCACCTTTATTCTTGTTTATTTTTTTTTTTATTTTTTTTTTTTTTGCTTCTTTGTTTATTAATCGCATAGGGATTACAAATGCTTTTAAAAAAAACTTGAAATAGTTCCCTGAGTTTAATTTAACAAGTAGTGTCTGTAACTAGAACTTACCTTACCCCAGCATGCCGTTACAAAGGACAGCAATAATACATTTCTCATTATTTGTTATTCCACTAGCAAAATAAGTTTTTCAAATTTCAAACATTACTTATTTAAGATTACATTTTTCCTTACAGGAAAAAAACCAGTAAAATCTACTTATATTTTCGTTATTATTCACAAAAAGCTATTTCTTACATTTTTTTTTATAATTTCCTTTTTATATTTTCCTACGATTTTATGTAAAAAAAAAGAATAGTTTAGTATAACTTTTTACTCTAGGAAAATATTTAACGACGTGGTATAGATGTTTTCGAAAGAAAATTGTTGGAGGAACCTAGTTTTACACCTAACAAAACCTTCCGGAGAAAAGCAGCGCAGCTTAAAAGGTCATATTGATGACGTTTGACAAATGTTTGATTTTGATTTTCAATTGCTAACTTTGAAATAAAATATATGTTATTGAAGACTTGTCATAGTACTAGTTTGCAAATGTAACAAAACGTGAATATTGTTTTGGATTTTAAACATATAATCAGTCAATACGGTATTGTAAATAAAATGCAAATATTAGAACAGAAAAACATATTGACTAAACTTTGCTTTAGACCATTCTATATTCTCCTCAAAAATCGAATATGTAGAATTACTAAAGTGAATGCATCCTTTATACGTCAGTGGAACTAAAAGCATAGATAATAGCAGTTTAGAATCAATTGTTTAATATTATCGTGTTGGTTTATCGTCATTAAATTGCATTACTTTACCAAGCTATGTTTGAGGTTTCTGTTTTAACCTCACCAAGAAAATCCTTTATCCTACTTAGATCATTTTTGTTGGTAGTGTACAATGTATGTTTATCTAAACAAGCTTATCGTGTACCAAATCTTCTTTGCTTTTACCAACAGAAATGTCATGTTAAACGATAAGATGCCGATAAACTAGTCATTACCATAACTAAAAAAAGCCACAAAAACATCGTATATATATATACGGTACATATATTTTTTAAAGTTTTTAAGGGGAATTTTGAGGACACACCCATGTTATACAGCTAACTGAATAAAGATTTTAAAAAATTGGTCCGTAAATGTATGTGTATAGTGTCACCAGCATATACTTTGTACGTGTGCATTTGTTATCTTTTGACATTCATGTTGTTATACTTCAAAACAAAAAGATAAGTAGAAGGGTTGGGATGACGCGATTGCTTCCTCGATTATAAATTTCGTCTAATGGTGATATAATGGTCATAATCCTTAGACTTTAAGATGTTTCATGATTTATTGGTTTGATCTGAAAGGGAAAGATATTGTTATACTTCATTGCTGATATCTTATTGAAATATCCAACTGTACATATGTGACTGGATACATCGTGCCTATAACGTTAATTCCTACTTTGTTTCTGACCTGCATACATTTTCTTCGGCTAATTTCATTTCTATATTTTAAAGACCGGATAGAGTCTTGGTACTTTTTGTTGTCTTATAGTCAATATATATTGGGAACAGAAATAATGGTTAACGTTTATTAGTCATCAATTTATATTAGTTTGTATAGATAAAACCATTCATAAAACTAATTATGCTCTCATCGCTAATGAAACAAACTTTTATGGAAAAGAATTTCATACATGTATCAGCATATCATTGCTAAATGCATTTCAAAATTGGATATAAATCGATTTTATACAAATTACAAAAATATTAATATAGAATTGTGTAAGGGATTATGACATTAATTTAATATCTAACTATCTCGGTATTTCTTCTAAATCAAACTGTAAAACAAATTCATACTATACATATAGTTGCTTTGATCTAAAATCATATAAACTGGATGATGAATCATCTTTACTTTTAAATACGTATATAAAATGAAAAAAGAACTACAACTACAAAAGATAAGACATAAAACAATAAGTGTTTTGAAAAAAAACTGCACAATCAAGATAGCGGCAACTTTTCATTCAAAATTAAATATTTTCGAATTTCTATTTCGAAGGTAGAAAGATTGTTAAAAGATTGTTAAACACGTGTTCCTAATATAAAAATTCGTAACAAAATGCTACTTCAGCATTGTTATAAATATATATAACATTTAATGCGATACCATAGATCAGATTCGATTTTAAGTCCGTTGAATTTAAACAATAACACTCTATTATGCCATACAAATACATGATGATGTTAAAGTACGGAAGTCACACTTTGTTTCATTAAAGTATCAAGTAGTTTTAATGTAGTGTAAAAAAAACTAAGCTATTTTTTTGGTTCTAGTTTCCGTGGTTTTAAAACTAGTCCATAGAGAACAAACTACTATTATTCACGTTTGTCGTTAAGAAAGAAATTATGGCATTATCTAGAACAACGCAAAGGGAGACTATACAACTGAACAAATGTTTTGTTTACTTTACGTTTTGATTTTTCATGTATTTCCGTACTCAGAAAAGACTTCATAATGTAAAATATTTGCATTAAAGTACTAAAATAGTTTTGAAAAGTAGTGTTGCCAATCCTGTCAACAACAATAAATCATGGGTACTTACAGTATTATGATTGAAAACATCATAACTAAAAAGATATTTTAGCATTATATCACTATGGCTCTCAGTTTATTATTAATGTAGGGCCAGTATTTATCGCGTCATCTGCGTTTTCTTTCAAAATGTGTAATGACTACTCAATCGATTTTGACATGACACTCTTGGCGTCGAAAAAAGACCGTCGAAAGATACCAAAAGGACATTCAAAATTAAAGTTCATTTGTGTTATTCTATAAAATGGGTTCAAATCAATCATTATATATTCCTTGTGTTTTAGACCTTCAGTACAAATTTTGGGAGGAAGTTTTGTTGGTCCAGTACTTGCAACCTTAGGCGTTACTATTTCAGCGATCAATAAAAAATACGTCACATGATGAACTAATACAAATTACGGAATCTTAGTTTAATTTAATTAAAATGGCGACTCTTGAAAATCGAACGTTCAATGATACATTTTGTTTATTAATTATTTAGCAAAGTTTTATAAATTGAAATGAAAAAAAATGTACAGATAAAACCTAATTTAAAATATCAGCATTAAAGAATGGTCTTTTTCGTTTTATTTAAGTTATATATTTTCAAACCCGTCGAGTGTCTACATCGCGAAATTGATTTTATTATTTTCCAAACATACTCGGTTTGTATCCTTATCATCATAAAATTCTTTAAAACAAACTGATCATAATCATGGACTTTCTATATTCTCGTCACAATCGAAGCCTTTAAAATAACAAATTACAAAAATAAATGCTGTTTTTTTTTAAACAAGAACTATGAATAATTTTAAACAATGCAAACAACATTACATTATATATTTCTGATAGTCCTTTTTACCTTAATAAAAAAATAACTACTCCTAAACAATAAAAAGTACAAAAATCCAATGGTGGTAAACATAAATATATTCCTTAAAAAGAAAGAAATAATTTTAAGCAGATTTATTCTTGAATAATTCACATTTTCTACAAAAAACATATGAAAATCATTTATAACAACTGATTGCAAATTGAAATTACAATATTTTCCAATATGAGAAGAAATATTTGCATTTTTGGCAACTCGTAAAAAAAATAATATCTTTTTCCTTAAAGTAAGCATGTTTTATGAAGAATAGTCAAGCCTGATGTAAAAAAAAGTACTGATATCATATGACGGTTAATAATTTATATCAAAATAAAGCAATAACTATATTCTTATTCCACAAAAATAAAAGTTTTTTAAGTATTTTAAGTCTCATTATATCTCAATTTTAATTACCAGACTTGTCTCAAGATGGTAAAATAACTGATTTCAAATAAAATAGTATCATTTTTAATAAAAAGAAGAATAATTTTGGTTATTTTAAACAATGCGAATAAAATTTTAGTATGATTTCTCTGACATTCTTTTAATTTTATGAAAAAAACTATTCTTAACTATAAAAAGTACAAAAATCCAATGGCGGTCAATATTTTCCATAAAATGAAGAAATATTTCCATTTTAGGCAACGCGACAAAAAATTAATATCTTTTTCCTTAAAGTAAGCATGTTTTATGAAGAATAGTCAATCCTGATGTAAAAAAAGTACTGATATCATATGAAGGTTAATAATTTGTATCAAAATAAATCAATAACTGCATTCTTATTCCACAAAAATAAAAGTTTAAGTATTTTGATTCTCATTATATCTCAATTCTGATTAGAAGACTTGTCTCAAAATGGTAAAAATAACTGATTTCAAATAAAACAGTATCATTTTTGATAAAAAGAAGAATAATTTTGGTTATTTTAAACAATGCGAAGAAAAGTTTAGTATGATTTTTCTAATATTCTTTTAATTTTATGAAAAAAAACTATTCTAAACTATAAAAAGTACAAAAATTTAATGGCGGTCAATAATTTTCAGTAAAATGAAGAAATATTTGCATTTTAGGCAATGCGTACAAAAATTTAGTATCTTTTTCCTTAAAGTAAGCATATTTTATGAAAAACAGCCAATCTTGATGTACAAAAAGTACTCAAATCATATGATGGTTAATAATTTGTATCAAAATAAATCAATAACTGCATTCTTATTCCACAAAAATAAAAGATTAAGTATTTTAATTCTCATTATATCTCAATTCTGATTAGAGGACTTGTCTCAAGATGGTAAAAATAACTGATTTCAAATAAAATAGTATCATTTTTGATAAAAAGAAGAATTTTGGTAATTCTAAACAATGCGAAAAAAATTTAATATTATTTCTTTGACATTCTTTTAACTTCACGAAAAAACAACCTATTCGAAACTATAAAAAGTACAAAATTCCAATGGCGGTCAATAATTTTCAGTGAAATGAAGAAATATTTACATTTAAGGAAACGTGTACAAAAATTTAATATCATTTTCCTTAAAGTAAGCATATTTTATGAAGAACAGCCAATCTTGATGTACAAAAAGTACTGAAATCAAATGACAGTTAATAATTTGTATCAAAATAAATCAATAAATGCATTCTTATTCCACAAAAATAAAGGTTTAAGTATTTTTATTCCCATTATATCTCAATTCTAATAAGAAGACTTGTCTCAAGAATGCAAGATGGTAGAAATAACTGATTTCAAATAAAATAGTATCATTTTTAATAAAAAGTAGAATAATTTTGGTTATTTTTAACAATGCAAATAAAATTTCAATATGATTTCTCTAACATTTTTTTAATTTTATGAAAAAAACTATTCTAAACTATAAAAAGTACAAAAATCCAATGGCGGTCAATAATTTTCAGTGAAATGAAGAAATATTTACATTTAAGGCAACGTGTTAAAAAATTTCATATCATTTTCCTTAAAGTAAGCATATTTTATGAAGAACAGCCAATCTTGATGTACAAAAAGTACTGAAATCAAATGATGGTTAATAATTTGTATCAAAATAAATCAATAACTGCATTCTTATTCCACAAAAATAAAGGTTTAAGTATTTTGATTCTCATTATCATGATTATATCTCAATTCTGATTAAATTATCTCGAAATGGTAAAAATAACTGATTTCAAATAAAATAGTATCATTTTTTATAAAAAGAAGAATAATTTTGGTTATTTTAAACAATGCGAAGAAAATTTTAGTATGATTTCTCTGACATTCTTTTAATTTTATGAAAAAAAACTGTTCTAAACTATAAAAAGTACAAACATTTAATGGCGGTCAATAATTTTCAGTAAAATGAAGAAATATTTGCATTTAAGGCAACGGGTACAAAAATTTAATATCATTTACCTTAAAGTAAGCATATTTTATGAAGAACAGTCAATCTTGATGTACAAAAAGTACTGAAATCAAATGACGGTTAATAATTTGTATCAAAATGAATCAATAACTGCATTCTTATTCTACAAAAATAAAAGTTTAAGTATTTTGATTCTCATTATATCTCAATTCTGATTAGAAGACTTGTCTCAAAATGGTAAAAATAACTGATTTCAAATAAAACAGTATCATTTTTGATAAAAAGAAGAATAATTTTGGTTATTTTAAACAATGCGAAGAAAATTTTAGTATGATTTTTCTAATATTCTTTTAATTTTATGAAAAAAAAAACTATTCTAAACTATAAAAAGTACAAAAATTTAATGGTGGTCAATAATTTTCAGTAAAATGAAGAAATATTTGCATTTTAGGCAACGCGTACAAAAATTTAGTATCTTTTTCCTTAAAGTAAGTATATTTTATGAAAAACAGCCAATCTTGATGTATAAAAAGTACTCAATCATATGACGGTTAATAATTTGTATCAAAATAAATCAAAAACTGCATTCTTATTCCACAAAAATAAAAGTTAAGTATTTTGATTCTCATTATATCTCAATTCTGATTAGAAGACTTGTCTCAAGATGGTAAAAATAACTGATTTCAAATAAAATAGTATCATTTTTGATAAAAAGAAGAATTTTGGTAATTCTAAACAATGCGAAAAAAATTTAATATTATTTCTTTGACATTCTTTTAATTTCACGAAAAAACAACCTATTCGAAACTATAAAAAGTTCAAAAATCCAATGGCGGTCAATAAAAATCATTTTCGTAGGAATAAGTTTATGTTAACAGAGTCATATAATACAATTATGTATTATATGTCTCTGATTTTAACAATATTTAATACAAAACTATTAATCAACACAAACAATTTAACGCTCCAAGCATATCATTCTGTTATACTATTTTGACTTTTTTATTGCAACTAATTTTATTACAAATTAACGTGTAAATTAAGGTGTCTTCGTAGAGGTCCGCGTTCATCGTTTGTAAACACTGTCGAGTTCGGTTTACATAAGAATTTTAAATATATATGTATCCGTCCGATCCGTGCATAAATTTAATTAACTGATCGATCGGTGACAGTTGTCAGGGTAACTCTCACATAGGTTATTTGACTTATCTGACGGATGCTATGGGTCACCGATCACCGATCAATCATCAATCAGTCAAACATCCGTCACCGATCATTCACCGATCAGTCAAGTTCACGTCAAACAGTAACGCCTAAGGTTGCAAGTACTGTAAGCCTTTGTTTGTCAATGTTTTTTTCAAATCATATAAGTGTAACAAATATACTCTTTTTTTCGTCGTCCGATACTTCCTGAACATCTTGAAACTCAATTAATTTTTGTTTGCACATAGGTGAGAATGCCATTTGTTATTTTTTTTTCTATTCAAATGTTTCACCGTGTTGATTTTCTTTTTCTTTTGATACATGTCCTTTTAATGAGTCTTGATTCAATCAAAAACATGATATGTTACAATGTTAAATAGGGGACAATTGTTCGTCCGATCTATTCAAACAAGCATAATGAATGACGCAAAAACAATAGAAAAGACAGTTACGGAGACCCTTTTCTCAAAGTGCAATACAGTGACAAATATCTGTCTTTACAGTTACCCATTAAATCACATTTTTTTCTTTGGGATAACCAATTTCTCCATTTAACGGTTAAACCATAAATAAAAAATTTTTTAAAAGCACGATATGTCTCGTGCAAACACATGTTGATTACAATATCAGAACACGGAAGTTAAACTCTTTTTCATCTAAATTTGAAGTAGTTTCAAATGTTTGTAAACATCATTAGCTCACGTTTTGGTTCTAGTTTCCATATTTTGAAAAAAGTAGCCCTTGGAATACAAAAGATTATAATTATCTTTATAAAACTGGCTTTTGGTTAGGAGAAAAAGGATATGTCATTGTCTTAAGTGCTTAGACATCATGGATCCTAAATGCGTCAGTATTAAAACATCGTCTTTTAAAATATTCAAAAGATATAATGGAAAGGGCGTTGTAATATTAAAAGGTATAACAATTCAATTTCAATAACAACGAACTAAAACAAACATTATACAAATTGAATCATAGACATTTTCCACGTATCATCTACCTTTATTATCATTTATCTAGATCAACACAGGATTCTGTCATTACGATTCGTTTTATTTTGACAGTTTACGCCCTTTTTTTAATATTTACATTTTGACTGACTGAGGTTTTGCATGCCGGGTGATTCAGGCATAGCAGAAGAGGATTTATACAGGGTTCAAACCTAAATAGCTTTAGGGATCATGCGCTTTCCACCGTTTTTGTGGGATTCAAAGAATGAATGAGCATCCTCATTATTTGTTAAATAAGATAGGCTGTTAGTTCTTTTGTTTGAACTGTTTTACATCTGTCATTTCAGCGCCTTTTATAGTGAATATGCTGTATGGACTTTGCTCATTGTTAAAGGCCGTACGGTGACATATAGTTGTAGTTGTTAATTTCTGTGTCATTTTGGTGTCTTGTGAAAAGTTGTCTCATTGGCAAGCATATCACATCTCCTTTTTTTAAATCTTTCAACATGTTTAACTGTTGTTGCCTTATTTTATATCACAAAATTGACTACGATTCTTAGGTCTGTAATAAACCAGACACTTCTATCGTTTAAACATCAGTCTTTAATTTTGTTAGTGTCAACAAATATAAAACTACATAGTTCAAGACTACACATAAGACATGTTATAAGCTGCAAGAAATGTGTTTAATTTGTACCGTGAATAGATCCCGAATTGAATATTTTTGAGATAAACTTACATCTAGAAGAAAAATACTCAATTATTTAATTTGGAGGCATACTATATATTTGTCTTTCAGTTATCCGTTGATGATCCGTACTAAGTATTTGTTTGTGGTTTGATTTCGAAAATGGCTAAACTAAATGCTTTTTTTAGAGATAACTATTTTGAATAGAGTAAAGTGATTTTACTGTGCGCATCGGCAAACAATGTTCAAGAAATATACGCAATTGTAGGTCTAACAGTTTATAACAAAAACACACATAAAAAAGGAAAATGCAAAATTTCAAATCGGAAAACTCAATTAAAGATATGTTTTTTTACATGTATATTAACTAAGTATGATACCATCATAACATATATGAAAAGAACATAACCCGTTTTATGTCAAAAACTGGTTTGGGAATAAGTGTGTTTCTTTTCCATGCAAAGACCCTATGAGTTAATATCCTAACACCAACATTTAATTACCCTTATCTCTAAAAGCCTTAATGTAACAGATTCATTGAAATTAATAGATGAGGAAATCCAGCATAGTCTTAAAACTAAAATCATTTCATCCTTTTTTAATGCATATATAAGGGAACATGAAAAATAGGATAGAAAAACTGGAATGATTGAAATATTCAGAAGAGAAAAACACAGAAGGAGATTCGCGCAATTTAAATTAAATAACTCCCATTTCGAACAAAATCTAGATAACTTCATTACAGTTTGAAAAAAAGAGTACCCAAAAGATAAATACCTTCTCTTTTTTTAAATGAACGAAAAAAAAATCCACTAGAAAATACAGAACCCACAGGAGAATTCAAAGCGGCCTTTTTCAAATTGTAAAACTAAACGTTCAAACACCTAAAACGAATTCAAAACGACTGTCATATTCCTAACACGGTACATACATTACCTTGTGTTATATATAATTGATTCAACCTAGTTTTATAGGTATATAAACCTCTCAAATTCTGAGGGTCGCATATAATTCCATTATATTGACCAAAATATGTAAACAAACAAACAAAACAATGTGTGAACAGACAAATAGACTGGAGGTAATATTGTCAAAAATTTGGAGCACATAAGCCAAGACTGTGATACAAATTGAATCCTAATCGCTACCAAAAAACAACACACTATTCTAACAAAGAAGAACATAACAGAAAAGATACACTCTAGAGACAATGTATGTAGGCGAGAAAGACATTTTTAATCAGCTTGAAATAAGCTTCCAGTAACTCGAGTACATAGTTGGATTGGGATTTTTGTTGGGATGTATAAATACCCTACCATGTTATCTTTGTCATTTTGATATATATTTTGTGTTTTTTGTCGATCTAATAAGATACGCCTTTTCAACAGATTTTTATTGTTTGTTTATATGTTGGACTGTTATACCACCAATGACAACTGTTCAAAGTAAATGAGGGTTGCGTATGAAAATAATTCGTGAAAGGCTGTAATTTTTATTGTAAATGATGTTTCAATATGTTGACGTTGCAATTGATAAAAGTAATAAGACTCATAAAACAGTTCAAACATCCGCGTAGCCATTATTTTATTATCACTAACACTCTGACAGCCTATTTCATATCAATCATTTGATTATCAACTTGCAAGTTTGCCGGGAAGAAAAAAAGCAAGTTCAAAAACCATTCTAGGGTTAATCTGTATGCTCTACTTTTCCTTTCAAAATCAACCTCCGTTATATGGAGTACCACTTTTTTAACTCTGTACTCTGTACTTCATCAAATCATCAATTCAGGACAAATCCGTCATAAAATGAATACTAATATAAGAAAATTTTATCAGATTAAAATAATCGCCATACAATTCAAAATTAGTTTTCAATTAAAGTGATAATATTTATCGATTCGATCCGATACAGGTATGACGTCCGCTAATACATATTATACTGTATTTAGACATAAAATACTCTAGTTGTATTCAAGTTATACATTTTCAGTAGATTTATCAACCCTATTCCATGTTCGAATTATTAGTTAGTATATCATGAAT
Organism: Mytilus galloprovincialis; assembly: GCA_037788925.1. NCBI lineage: Eukaryota > Metazoa > Mollusca > Bivalvia > Mytilida > Mytilidae > Mytilus > Mytilus galloprovincialis. The sequence continues at coordinate 56,439,057 of CM075341.1, forward strand.
TTAACTGTTTGATTAAAAACAATGCACAAGATTCGTATATTTATAAAATGTACTTTTACATTAAAAAAGGTGATTTGTCTTTGTGTTGAAAATATAAGGTGTTCAAACAGCAGTCGTATGACGATTTTTTTTTCTCTGATGCAAATAATCAGATTTATTAAAAAATGTTGAACCTCACTAGAACCTAATATTCAGTCCGATTTGTTGTTACACTAAAAAAGTCAAAAAGTCTGACAAGACCAGTTTAGTCAAGAAAAATTAAGTCACAAGTCATACTTTGGGAGAATGTCGAGTAAAAATTAAAACATAAATTGGTCTTTTCAGATTTTTAGACTTTTGTAGTGTTATTTTTCGATGACAAACATGTATTATAATAAATATCCTTTGCTAAAATTTAAACAAATTGAACGTGTAATGTAGTACGTTCAAACTTATTCAATAAATGAATAATATATTTTTAAAAAAGAAGTCATTATGGAGAACAGATGCTTTCAGATACAGATAAAAAAAATCACAGGAAAATACTAGATATTCAATAACATAAATAACAATTTGAGACACTGATTAACATTTAGTCTAAAATATAGTCATTTCTTAAAAGCATTATCATGAAAAATCGCTCTCCTCATTGATAACGTTATAGTACATGTATAGTTGTATAGTCCTGTCAAGTTTATTGGTGCTCAAATTCACAAATAAATGAAAGCTGGGTGGTACAAGAATAATCGCCCCAACGAAAATCAAAACGTCTCCAAATCCCCATACATGCCTCGTTCGCAGTTCCATCTGGTTGTGGGTATGTCTCGATGTTCCAGTCACTAAATGGCATAGCTTGGTTTGGTTTACTTAGCCATTCCAAATCACCATCGTTGTTAAAATTATAGCCTCCGATCCAGTATCCTACGACTGAAATGAAAGAAGATATGCATTTTGGTCTTTACAATATATGAGTAATCAGTTTCGGGAAAACGGAACTATGTATTCTGCAATAGGCGACAATACTAACATTTTTTTTAATTTACCACGTTTTATAATAAAAACCATTACAAAAAACTATTTATGGTGTTATTACTTTATTATTATGTTTTAAAAATCGAACGCCACATAGTATCATGACCAACTTCCAACGGAGTTTGTTTCAAATTCATATTGTAAATTTACATACTGGTGTAATTCATTGATAATTGTACTATAGATTACAATCACACCGCTCCTTGGTTGTTTCCTTCCAACTGCTTTTAACACAAAAGGCCAACCTAATGCTTGGAAAATGTTAAAGTACCGTTTTTCCTATATTGTGATTTCAAAATATAAAAAAAAATCTTATAACACCTTTAATGCAATACTGGGTTATTGTGGAAACCTTGGCTATAATATATACTTGTATGTACCCATTAATTAGAGAAACTGAAAATTGCATTTTGCAATATAGTTTCAAAAATATCATTAGTGTTGATGTTCCTTATTCTATATAACTCGTAGACTATAAGAACGTTGACAAAGTGTAACGAATGATCCATTTTTTTCGATTGATGTCTAGACGTGTTTCGTTTAGTTGCTGTTACACAGAAGCTATCTCACACATCCTTTTATATCCCTATAACTGATTTAATATATCGATAATACACTTGAGGAAACTAATGGCATTAACAATAATATAATTCGAGACGTTTGTGAATGGTATTGAACTTGAATATTCTGTTCTTTTTAGAACAGATCAGTGTATCTCCTACTTTTCAAAACTCAACTCAAGAAAACCAACAATAAGTGGGCGTCTTTAGTTTGCTCTGCATGTTTTCGCCTTATTGAAGAGGTGTCTTGTCTTGAAGATTCTTGGTTTTTCTGTAGTATAAATGTATTTTGTAAGAAAACTGTTAGCTAACGGTTAAGTTGTTTTATGCATGGTGTGCTGTTTTACTGACGTATACATCATACGTATTTTTGTATTTGTATTTAAGATTAGAAGTACCTCCAGTATTCAAGGTCCTCACTGTATCCTTGATAAACTCATTTTCCTCTGAAGTTTCCAATTCCAACAGCTTTCCTCCGAGAAATATACAGTTTTCCTGAATCCACATAAAGATAAGTAAGTTACCTAGAATACCTTGCAACATGCAGAATTGTATCCGTTATTAAACATAAAGGGACAGTGCAGCCTTTGCATGCATTCTACTACTTTTCATGTTTTGCTATACAACTGAGGATTTGTCAGATACAATCAACAGATAATAATGCAAAATATATTTGGTACTATGTATTTTTTTTTAGAAAAAGATGCGTCGCGCGTGAAGTCCTGCAATAAGTTCAGTACATTGTGACCTGCCTAATCCGACACCTGAGTATAAATTCTTTAACCGACATATTTTCATGATCCCAAAATATGCATATCCTTGCAGAAGAACCTGAGTATTCTGATACTTTGCTTAATTCGTCCTCCAGTGTGTCGGATTAGACAGGTTACACTGTAGTTATAGTCGTCAATGTATCAAAGTAGTTAATAAAAAAAAGTTCGTTTTAAACTTGTACAGCTACTGAACTACTCAAGTTTCCCGTTTTTCCGTTTTCGCTCCGTTTTTCATTCGTTCCGTTTGCGTGTTTCGTTCATTCCGTTTACGTGTCATTCATTCCATTTATTTCGTTCATTCCATTCCGTGTTCCATTCCGTGTTCCATTCCGTTTATACACGACATAGCATTATAACAAGAGTGTTGTTCGGTAAATTGTGAAGCTAATCATTTCGTTTTAGAACGTTTACAGCGTGTTTGAACGATTATATATCATTCTAAAACGAAAGATAATTGGGTTCGTTTCACAGATAAATTTCGTAATTTTTAATCACATCATCACATGTATTTTTCTTTATTAAAAAAAATACGACAATCACCACATGATGGTCACTGGCTCAGGTCTGAATAGACCGTCTTTTTTAATTAAATGATTTGAAATTTTGTTAAAACTTTTTTGTTCGCAGTATAGTCATTAAAAACTTGTTGAGACATGGAAATATTATATTTTACTTTCATGCTGAGATTCAATGTATCCACAGGTTCATTATTTATTTTTTGTAAAAAGGATGTTTAAAAATATCCCTATATTAAAGTGTACTCTACACATGGCTTACTGGGTATACCGAGTTGCAAATATCTACATGTAATTAATTTACAATAAAACGAATGTAGAAAATTGTAGTACGGTAGTTTGTAAATAGTCTTCTTTCTATTTTAAATGATTAAAAGTAAATGCTGAATAAAATGTATCTACGATTGCTTAAGACAAAGGGACAATATTTCAATAAGTCTGTGTTTCATTTAATTTGATTTAACAAGCTAGATTTATATTTTTTTTAATACAGCTACTGTAATCTTAGTACTATAGGAAAATATTTTTTTTATTTGCATATCATAAATACAATGAAATATCATGCATATGAAACATGTATATGCAGCCTTGTGTTTAAGTTTAGTGGACTATTGACAATAATATATTTCTGTAAAGCTAAAAAGACATTGTATTGCAACAGATGTGTATTAATTAAAGTGGTGACAACGTTTTCGAGGATTTCATACATTTTTTAATCAATCCAAATAACCAGCGGGCGTACTCTGCAGGACATCTTTTGAAAACTTGCGAGACATTTCACACCTAGCTTAGTTGTTTAACAGATAATTATTCTACTGCCAATCATTAAATGGAACTTTTATTTTTGTTATTTTGAGCAAATGAGACTAATAAAGATATTTATATATTTACATTGATCTTGATTTTTTTTGGTTTTTAAAATTTGTTCAGAAATATAATTCAGTATTTTTATTTCCTTTATTTGAAATGTTTACGCTTTCAGCTAATCTGACAATAACAGTGTAGTTATAACGTGATACCTATTAAGAGAATGATAAACGAAAAAAAAGTCACAGGAAAAAAGTCCCGGGAAAAAGGTCACTAAGTCCCTAGAAAATAAAGTCACCGGAAAAAAAGCCACAAGAATAAAAATCGCAAGAAAATAATCACAGGGAGCTGACAATGCGGTATGGGCTTTTCTCACAGTCGAAGGCCGTACGGTTACCTTTATATATACATTTGTTAAAATTTCTGTGTCATTTGATCTCTTGTGGAGAGTTATCGCATTGCAATCATACCACATCTTCTTTTTTTATATATGTGTTGTGCAAAAAAAAAAAAAAAACCATTACAAGTTGTCGATTTATTCATTGACAGTTGCTTTTTCAGTTATTGAAACCGTTAATAAAAACAGTCACGTACTTTGACGTTTAAAATTAATTTGAATAAGCATAGCATACTTATAGATACATGTATGTAAGTTTGACACTAGTAATTTTGAGGCCCTTTATAGCTTGTTGTTCGGTGTGAACCAAGGCTCCGTGTTGAAGGCCGTCCTTTGACCTATAATGGTTTACTTTTTTTAAATTGTTATTTGGATGGTGAGTTGTCTCATTGGAACTCACACCACATCTTCCTATATATATCTAAGGACTGTATAGCCAGTCACGGTCTTTGAAAACTTCCATCATCATCATCAATGGCTTTTTTTTTGGGGGGGGGGGGGGGGTAAATTATAGATTATGATGATATTTCTAAAAACTTGTGATCTTTTTACAAATTTCGATAAACTAGAAATTAATATTCAGCCCTAAACGTTGACGATGAGAGCATTTTAGAAAACCATAAATAATATAGTGTAGATATTTCAGCGTTGTCTTAAAATTTGCAATAAAAAAGTACCTTCAAATATTGAATCAAAACTCTTTTGAAACAAAGAAATTTTTCCAGATATATACATGTTGTATAAAGAATATTTTTTTCCGTGTTCTATTCCGTTTATGCACGACATAGAATTTTCCTTTCCTTATCAATTGTACTCATGACTTAAAGTAATGTAAAATTTTACAACAAATCATCTACAAAATTGTACTTTATTGTCAGTAAGGACAAACAGTCATATTTAGTGTAAAGTGCAAAGTCCCAAAAATGTAGTTAGAGTTATGAATTTTCGTTAATTCATATGTATCAAATTTTATAAGAAATATTAACATTAAACCGGGGTAAAAAAAAATCTCAATTATACTAAGAAAAGAATATTCAATGAATATTATACAATATGCTTCGTCGCAAATTCGTGTAAAACCTTAGACTAATAGTACAGTTGCATTTTATCGACTGGTCAGTGTTCGGAACTTATGATAACAAATAGTAATAGCGTATTAAGGACGAGAAAACGAATAAAAAGCTATGTTTCACAAGAAATAAATATCCACCACAGACAAAATGACTTATAGATGTTAAACTGGTCCGCCGTTCCATCTATACATATAGCTTTGCACTTCGAGGTGAACACAACAGGGGTCCAGTTTGTATAGATGTGAATTATTAAAGGTCACCGTCTCAAAATCATATGCACGTTTGAGTTTCAATCCCGCGATAATTACAAGGGTACATCAAAATGACATATAATTAATATTCGTTAATTTTATATACCCAGAATGAATAGCTTGATCGTTTATACAGAGAATAACATAAATTTAAAATAAAAAAATAGTTGGTATGATTGCAAACTAGACAACTATTAACCAGAGTAGATGACAGATGAAAGCAACCATAAGTAACCTATAGAAAATCCATACCGAATAGTAAGCTCTAAGAAGGTTCCAAAACAAAACAATTCAAACCAGAAAATAAGTAATCCTGTTGCTGTAAAGACTTTATAACAGTTGTGTTTATGAATGAAATGGTTAAAGAAAGCATCAATCTGTCGATTGCTTTCTTTTGCTTACTGCACTACATCGATGAGTGTCAATTTCATTTTTTGCGAAAACAGAAATATTTTGTTTAAAAGAAAAAACAACCTAATCAGAGATACATTTAATTTCAGTTCTGTTCCTGTATCAATTCGCAGTTTTTCTTGAATATTTTTTTCTTATATGCGAAGGGATTCCGTGCCTTCAGTTAGGTTTAGTATCATATAACCGAACTTTTAATTATAATATAATATACTAGTAGGAACTAATAAATTATTCGGTCCAAGGCCTGATTGATGAAAGGGAATTATCGACAACACAAAATGCAGGAAATAGTTGTGTACAAGAATTAAAACCACGCTGAAGTACATCCATTATTCATAGTTCATTATCTATTAACTAATCAAATGGTCGCCTAGTTACAGTAACTGTAAGTAGAAAAGGGTATAAATTTGCATCTGCATGGATAGTAAGATTGTACAAGTAAAAAGTAAAACGCTGAGTATTCCACATGCCTTAGGTGTTAATTGACTTCTTAATTTATGACTTAATAGTATTATATTATGTAAACGAATTGAGAATCTGATTTATTCTTCCCGTAAAGTGGACAACCTCAGCGTGAATACAAGTACTTCTTCGTGACAATTACAGCTAATTTCTTTATTCATGCAGGGTAAGACTTTGGTAAGTTTGATTGATTTGTTTGTATAATTGACAATTAGAATTGGGATAACTGTCAATCAAATTTTAATATAACATATACTTGTTTTAATAATGCATGCCTGTCTATATTGTTTGCAGAAGTCGATCTTTATAATAGTGCTTAAACTAACGTTAATACAAACAAAGCAAGCAAGCCAACTGAAGTTTTACTCTACAAGCATTAGGAAATTAGCTGTAATGGTACAATTAAAGCCAGGAGCATTTGAGATCGTAAATAAGTTACTGCAACCTAAAACACAGCCGTAGTTCGTTTTAAAATCGTTTAATGTGTCATTGTAAATAACGTTGTCTTGTCAATATAATTTTTATCTCTTTTATTTAAATGATTATCATATTGCTTGTTCATGTGAACTTAAACACTTAATCGGGAGAATGTGTGTCCATGTCTGCATGGTCACTGCTTATCAATCGTAATCCTCAACAATTAAGTGAACTTTCGGGAATTATCGCGTGATTTAATAGCTCGGATTTTTATATTAGATATGCGCCGTTAAATGTGAAAATGATCTTACTAGGATCATTTTTAGAATAAAAGTGCCTTAACCTTTGTTAAGTTATTGCATGCACGTGAGTAACTTACTTAAACAGTACATGATTTCGTCTTCGCCGTTTTACTAAACATACAGCTTTTTAGTAATCACTATACTGCATATAAGATATATACATGTACCCTCCCCCCCCACCCCGAAGAAAGAACAAACAACAACCAACAACAACCAACCAGTACATCATTAGAACCCCGATTTATTCATCGTGGAAATATTGCGCTTAAAAAGAGGGGCAAAAGGTGGCAGATATCAGAGGGACATTCAAACTCACAAATCGAAAATAAACTGACATCGCCATGGATAAAAAAGAAATAGATAGACAGACAAAAAATAGTTCACAGAACACAACATAGGAAACAAGGACTGAGCAACACAAACCCCACCAAAATCTTGGGTGATCTCAAGTGTTCCGGAAGGGAAAGCATATCCTGTTCCACATGTGGCACCCGTTGTGTTCTTATATTACCCATAATACCAATTTGATTTGATAGCTTTGTTTTAATTTCTGTTTCAGACGCAAATTATTCAGTTTTTGGTTAAAATGCACACCATTGATTTTTTTTTACAAAATTGTTTTTGAGGAGAATAAAATTATTAACCCGTATGCATAAATTCTTAAAACATAGGAAACATATAGACAATAACTGTTTTGTGTCTTTAAATATCAGCTGTATGTGTACGAGGCTAAGACACCGGTGTAATAAGAGCTTTAGCGAGCTAATACTCCTGTTTCGAGCCGAGTACAAATACAGCTTAACATTTAATGACACTAAACAGTTATTGTCTTTATCCTGCGTTTAATTCTGTATTTTGTTCGTGTTTTGAAAGACACGAAACTTCACATTTTTTTGCATTTATTTTCGATTTGAAATCCCTTGCGTCCCGCATAGTAATATTAAAATCACAAATTCAGCTGAAGACGGGTTGGAAAAAAAAGAATCTCGAATGGTCAAGAATAATACATCGCTTAAGGTATATTATTGTTTATTTTAACCGGCAATTTGCATTTCCGCCGATCTGCATTTCATTTGCGCCGATTTTTTTCTTTCATATGCGCCGGGTTTTTTTTTTCATTTGCGCCGATTTTTTTTTACAGGTAAATTACTGGTGAATAGATATTAGAAGAAGTGGTATGAGTGCCAATGAATGAACTCTCAATCCAAGTCATGTTCTTTTTCATTTATCATTATAGACCTCCTCAGTTAGCCACTTGTACAAATAATGAATTATCAATCATAACTTGTATATAACTGTTCCCTGCTCACCACGGGTAGTGGAAGAAGTCCTACAAGATACATCTCCAGACTTTACATTGACTGTACCCGCTGTCTTTCGGACATCTACCACTGTGACATGGTTATGCTCGTTCTGTGTTTTGACAATAGAATCCGTGGTGACTCTGGCTGTACACGATTTTATGGTACATTAGTAAAATGTGTTTCAGGACACTTATCTTCCGATAGGTATGGCCCTCGATGATTAAAGAATTGACTCCTCGACTCGTTTCAGTGTGCAATATGTCTATCATGTTACTATGAAGTTTCAGAACAATATGAATCAAAATTAACATAAATGAACAGCATTTATAACCAGACTTTACCAATAGTATAGTACAGTACATAGTACATGTACAAGTATTATCTTACCTGTAAATCTAATTAGGAGCAAATATAAAATCGGCGCAAATGAAAAAATGAAATCGGCGCAAATGAAAGAATTAATATTTTCAAAATCGGCGCAAATGTCATACGCCCATTTTAACATAACAACTAATTTCAGATCTAGATCTAGGTGAGGGCGTGCAAATATTATAATTTCACAGAGGGGAGCAAAACGAAACACACTGCAATATTTGTTTATGCAAAAAAAAAAAAACAAAAAAAAAAACGATACCTCCTGCTTTTAATTTAATCCTTTAAAAGTTACAACATTGGATAGTAATGCAAGAATATAAGGATGTAGGAGTGTACCATCTTTCAATGTATTTTGTCCTTCTGTATATACTACGTTTCAGTAAAGGATTTTTTTTTATCGTAGGCGAATATTATTCTCTCAAAATGTATGCTCTCAAAATATTTCTTTATTGTTCCGTAGCTGTCAAAATTCTTATTCTATTTTGATGAACACATTTTAGTATTGTATTTTTTCGTTATAGCTACTTTTTCGTCCGGAATATAAGTGAAATACTTGCCACTGTACGTTCAGAAAACGTTACAAAATAAGCTAAAAATCAATTCACAAAGCTATCATACATTATAAAATAAAAAGAATATATGCTAATGTGTTGCTATTATAAGTATTTTTTCGAAGTTATATGTTTTAATATCAATTTTGAATAAGTACCGGTGTGTCGTAAGTATAACGGTGTCGTTCAATTTTTATTTAGTAGGGGTTACGGGGTTAGGACCAACTTTTTTTTTACGATCAATGCCTTTGAATGTGGTAATATGATTGGAATTTCAATTTATCCTGAGTTGGAACCCACTTTTAAAAAAAATGCTGGATCCGCCCATGAATATTTTCTAATTTCATCATAGATACTTGTATTTAATAAGACTATCCTTGAATTATCCTGGATTTCCAACTTAACATGACGTAAAATTGAGAATGGAAATGAGGAATGTGTCAAAGAGACAACAACCCGACTAAAGAGTCGAAAACAGCCGAAAGCCACCAATGGGTCTTCAGCACATAGAGAAAATCCCTCACCCGGAGACGTGCTTAAGTTTGCCTCTAAACACAAATATGTACTAGTTCATTGACCTTGGACATCAAGCTTAATCCGAAAATTATAAATAAACATATTAAAATTTAGGCAATTAATAAGTTTGCTATAACAATTTGCCAACGATTAAATCTATCTGAAACAAGTGTACAAAAAATTAGCAATTTTCTGATTTATTACTAAACAAAATCGTAAATCATCGATGATAAACGTGATTAAACTGTTACATTATCACGATTTTTTTTTGACTGTTCAAACAACAGAAAAGTTCCCGTTTGTGAAATAGTTAACGACTTGTTATTTTTCAACCCAGATGTGAAACTTCAAAGAGTGAAGGTGTGATAGACGGATGCTAAAAATCAACATGTAAATTATATGGACGAGTAATAAAAAGGTGTTACATGTATGAAGTTATTCTGGAAACTGTTATCAATTAGCGAGATTCCGATCAAAGCTTTGTATTTGCAATCTTCGAAAAAACGCAAAAAAAAAGGCAAAAATAAAGATTGATATTATAAATGTAAAAGTTCAAAAAGTTTATTTTAACATATTTCTATTTCCAAGCCAATGGTCACTTACTCACATTTAACATAAAAACAAATATGTTTTAAATATTTCTTAACAATATATTGTTTTTAATATTTGGTCTTTATTCTACTTTTCAAGACATTTCAAATATTTGCATATATAATTATATATATATATATATTTAGATATTCAAGGCAGTTCTATTTCTTTTTAATAACTTTTAGAATGATTCCCTTCTCTTATTTCTAGTTAATTTTCTGTATTTTATAAACGTCTTTTTTTATGTGCGTTAGATATATTTTCTAATTAAATCAACCGTTTAATTGTGTTGAGTCATTTAGGTAAACAAAAAACACAATATAATAAATGATTATTTTCTTCACTGAATATTCTTGCTACATTATGTAAGTATATTTGTGAGCGTAATTCGTCCTGAACATTCATGATATATGTGCCACTGGACTTCAAGAAACGAACAACCAATCATTACTAGCTAGTGTTTGCACTTGAATAAAAAATAAAAACAAATACACTGTACATGCATATGATAGCGGACTATGCGTTCACTTACAGATAAATTGACTGACTTTGGAAGTACTAGGTTATTTTGAAAAAGGTTAAATATACGGATCATACGCTAATGTAAAAGACGGGAAATGATTACACTAAAGTCATCAAAAAAAATGTTTTCCCTCCGTGAAACGAAATAAGAATATTTTTTATCTATTTTTAGGAAAAACTTAATGGGCGTTAGTTTTAAAATAATTTACAAACACGAATAGGGTCGTTCATTTCTTTAATAAAAAAAACTATGCAAATAGTTTGACGTGGATAACGAAAAAGATTGACACACACACATGTTTTGAAAGCATAATATAATATATTTTATTTATTTTAACCAGTGATAGCGACTGCCACTAAATTATGTTTGTGAGATACATGTACTCCTTAAATTTGCACGTCTTTTACGATGTACATCTCACTAACTTATATGAAAGTAAGTAGAAAAAAATGACAACTTTAATAATAAATATGAATAATAAAATAACGAATGTTTCCATCCTATTTTTTTAAGAAGAGAAGGTATTTTGATATTTAAATTGATCTTGTTTGCCTTTCATAATTTAAATAATTTTTTTTATTTTACTATTTATCTATTCATTTCAGAGCTATCATTTTTATTTTAAATGCAATATCGAAGTAATGTAATGAATTCTATTCATAAATAAACAATGAGTAGTACGTACACTATACCGATTAACTTTGGTATAATTATTCGTTTCATTTGGAAATTTGTAAACTAGTATAATCGCCAAACAACCAATCAGGTGAAATAGTATCGTTTTTGAACGAAACAATGTTTGTTTACACGGAATATATTGATCGTTTCGTTCGTTTCGTTCACACACGACTTTGAGCGGAAAAACACTAGTTGACTTTAATAAACGAAATGAGTGGAGATACACGATTCTAACTGATTTAACTCGTTCGTTCTCATTTCATTCCATTCGCGTGTTCGTTCCGTGATCGTTCCGTGTAAGAGGGAACGTTGAGTGGTTTAGTAGCTGTATTAAATAAAGGCAACAGTAGTATACCGCTGTTCAAAACTCATAAATCCATGGACAAAAAACAAAATCGGGATAACAAACTAAAACCGAGATATGTTTACTCTTATAAATTAGTCGTTTATTTGATAACAAATGAAATCTGTTGAATATATGCACAAAACACTTAGCATTATGTGTTTTCTTTCTATATTTTCTATATGAAGGTTTTTCGTTCCGTTCCGAAAAAGCGAAAGAAAACATGTAAATTGTAGATTTTATTAAAACAAATGACATGTCCATTTTAATACTACGCATCTAAATTGATTTGTGAATATCCTTTCATTTCCAATATTCAGTTTATCTTTTGTTTTAAATAGTAACGACCCATGCATGTTTTAAACCAAAAAAAAATGGTTAACTTACTTTCGCATTCTCCCATTCTTCATAATCTGGGATAATAGAATACACGGAATTGCAAAATGTAATGCATCCTGTACAGTTTATTGGAACTGAAAACACAAATATGTTAATTAACTATTAAGATAAAACAAAATAAATTTTGTACGATTCATGATTTTTTTATCAAGACCTATTGAGTATATGACAGCACTGGGTCAATACAACAGTCATGTACCACAGCGTTATTTATCATATGTTCATTATGGTGTGGCTTGATATCTTTAAATCAGGTCTTTGTGTAATGGCGTTATAGTTTATTTTCGTATTCTTTATTTTTTTTCAACCTTACCTAAGTTGCTTTGTCACGCAATATTGTTTTGACTTATTTATTTGGTTTTATAGTATACGATTTGAAGAACACAACGTTGATTGCTTTACCCCTAATTTTGACATTTTCTATATTATATCCGTTTGCTTTGTTCACAAATTGTTGTCAATATTATGGAATTTGATCCAACTGTCATACAAGTGAGAGGTTTGTCTCTCTATAGAAAATAGTATAATCCACAAAAGTTTACATTAGGAAATACCGGATTCTAATCCTAATGATGTTGTCTATTTGTGTGATGCGTTTAAAGCTTTTGATAATTTGATGAGAAGATTTCCGTTTTGAATGTTTGGTATATGTGTTATTTATTTTTTCTCATGTAAATGTGTCATGCATGCTGATACACAAGACATCACCAATTTCAAATAAACATACAATTTCATATGATAAACGACTTATATTTACAAGCTTAGTAACAGTTATAGAGTAACACAAGATGTGTTTATAATTTGAATACATAAATGTCTCGAGCGGAGGAATATCATGTATACGTCATGCAGTGGTACAATCGATCTATATCCGCCTTTAAGTCGAGTCGTTATATCAGTGAACCGAAAAAGAAAGACCTTAATTTCTCATATTGAAATTTTATATTGTGTCTTTCTATGTTATGATATTAAACTATTGTTCCAGGTAAGGGTGAAGATGAGTACCTATTAAAACGTGTAAACTCCCTGTATTTGTTTGCACTTGTACTTTGCATGCTAAGTCAGGAACCTGATGTTCAATGGTTGTCTTTTGTGACTTTTGTTGATTTAGGTTCCTCGTTTCTCATTTTATATATTGGTTTTCATGTTTTAAAGGTGTAACACTAGTCATTTTGGGTGCTTTTAAAGCTTGCTGTTCAATGTGAGACAAAGCTCCGTGTGCGAGACTGTATTTTAATTTATAATGGTTTACTCTTTCAGTTTTTTTTTTTGTATCACCAAACCTTGAGTTTCATACAAGTTGAAATTCTTAATGGCATTTGAAATTACAAGGTTTATTCCACAGATTTTTACAACTATTTTCATATTTACCATTAGTCAAATTATGAATGTATAAATGATTATTATCTTATACATCAGACCACCATTATATTGATTAGGTTGAATTGACATTATCATTATCAAGGAAATACTTTCAACTTACGATAGTTTTTTCGTCGAATAGTCCTCCATCCCTCTTTAGTTTCAGTAGCAATGCAGCATTTCTTTGAAATATCTAAACGACATGTTGATGTTCCTTTAGAAAAGCTTGCAACACAGCACTGTCGATTTGACAAACATTTCTGTGCACATATAAGTAGGGACTCAGAGTGAAAATCCGAGGTATTAAAGCTTCTTATAGCTCTTGTGTTTCCCTCCGTTTGAAACGATTCGACATCTTTAGCATTTATGTTTACGGCGTATAGAAGGCATACTGTAATTACACAAACAGTTCCACTAAGCAGAAAACAGCGAATGTTCATAATGATTTCAGTATGAACATCAATGTATCTTGTTTGTTGCAGTTGTCTTTTAATGAACCAAAAATCTTGAATATGCTTTCTTTATATAACCTCATGGTAAACAAACACGTAAAGGGTGAACTAAATTCGTTGGTCTGATTTGTTGCATTCATCCAATATAATATAAACGATACTTACGCATAAACAAACAGTACAACAATGAATTGTATCATCAAGAAAAAAATGTTAGGAACAATTAAACGGATGCTGAAAATGCAGTTCAGTAAAAAGTGACGTACTCTCCTTAATATAGGAGAAAGTCAATAAGCTTTTGATTTGGTTTCATTTACTCTCTTAGAAAAAGCAGAGTATAAGTATTGTAATCGAAACACTTAAAATGAATGTGATTCCTTAAATAGCAATGCATAATAGTCTTGAAGGACTTCATATCAACGGAGATTACAATGACTTTATTGAAACTGTACCCGTTCGAGAAACAGAAAACCCGATATATAGAAAAAAAAGGAAAAACGGACGTTGAGATAACAATATTTCTATTCAATTTACAGCATACGATCGATACAATTTCCTGTGTCTGTGTAGCAACATTTCAACACCGTCTGCAAATGAAGTTCATTCCTCCATTTGTTGATATTCCAGCGCATGCGTTTATATCAATGATTTTTCTTGATAAAGTTAAAGCTCACATGGAATCTAATGAACCAAGGTCTCATTTTGTTAAAGTCAAAACAATATCAGGACAGGTTAACTATCATGTGATATTTGTGCGAAATATGGCTACGGAAATGTTCCAATTGACATCACAAATTTGCACTCTTTTCTTCGATCGTAATTTAAGCGAATGCGGCGGATCCTTGAATTTGTTCTTAACATGAGCAACAAACATATGACACTAGTTGATCATGATTAGTCTAACCTTACCGAACACATAAAACTTTCCTGTCTTTTATTAGTTTTTTGTTGCGTAACATATGTTTGTTGGCGTGGTTTTTTTTTGTTGTCTTCTTGACGCTTTTTTTTGGGGGGGGGGGGGGGGGGTGTAATAGCTTTGTCATAATTTGCTTCTACTTTTAAATTTTGAATCTTCCCTAAGTACTTTCTGGCTTTTCTTGTACAATCAGAGCATTTTTAATAAGATGGCACTAAACTAACAGTTCCCCAAAAATGCAAGTGTGCCTTCTTTGTCATATGTTTCACAAAAAAATACAGCTCTGAGTATGACAGAGTTCTACGATATCGAGGTTAAGAAACTGATGACTGTTTTAAAGTTTTTTAAATCATTTATATGATTTATATTGGGGTTAAAATAGTTGACTCATCTTAAACTTTTTTTCTTTTTCCTGACAAAATATATTTTGATCTTAGGATTTTCCTTGAAAGGATTAGTACCTTTTGCCTTGTGATTCTCCCATGACATGGCCTTCATCAACTTGGGACAGTTGTACGCTTACATCAAATGACTGATTACCAGCTCAAATGTCTATGTCTGCTCTTTGTATATTTGCCTGGCATTGTAAATCCTCACGTGTCCTCTCTTCGCGTTACGGAATTCTTTCCAGTCTTTTTTATTATTTTTTTCAGCTCCAGTGATTCTAATAGCTACGCAGTTTTCCTTTTCAACATACATTAGTCATTACTCATATTGTATATACACATTTTTTTGGTGGTAAAAAAGTGACTAAGACATATATGCTTAACTGCAATTAAAATAATTTACGTATTTCTTTACATACATTTATTTGTTAACCATGTTTACATACGCAATGCTTATTTGATCACTTGGTGAATATATCCTATATTAAAAGCCATAAATAAATGATAAGCAAATATCTTCTGTTGTTCATATACCAGCTAATGATTTCCTGGATAGAAGTTGGTTCATGGCAATTGATCTACTAAAGCAAGAATTCATTGTGCTGAGGTCGATGTCATCATAAGTTGTTTGACTGTTATTGAATATCTTTGTTACTTCTAACCAGAGATTGTTTTCAATTGTCGTAACTATATACTTATATTACCTATATGTTCATCTTCATTAATTTTAACAAAATCAAAAGAGACTTATCACCCAATCCGTGCATAATACCTGTAATAGATGACATAATTTGAATTTTTTATTTCAGTTCCAAAGCACGTAATATCCGCTTGTGTTTTGTGAGGTTATCTTTTCTGTATTCTTCATGCTTTAAAGCGTTTTTCTATTAGTTTGTCTTTTATATATACATATTTATTTATATATTTGCTACGGTCTTTTCAGTTTTGCCTCGATTTATAAATTATAAATCTTCATTTGAACCTGGTAAATATATTTAGAATGAGATGAGACCAAATGAATCATTTAAAAAAAGCAAGTTTGTCTTCTTTGTTCTTTCAAAGATTCGTCTTTGATTAATACAAAACGTTTTAAACCATAATTATACATACGAAAGTTTTCCAGATCATTTTCTAACTTTCAATGCTACATAATATTTACAATAAAAAGGAATAATCTAATATCCTCCTGGAGTGTAATGCTTTTAAAGGAGTCTTTCTAAAATATACTGGATCTTTCTAACATAATTTATCGTATTCCCATCGACTCATAATTCAAGTCACTGATGTATATTGCTGTTTAATGCATTTTGCATAATCACAATTGGGAGACGACGATTACCAAAATGTCAAGCTAGTGTTGTGATAATACAAATATAACATTACCTATACCCGAATGCCATGCTTTAATTATATTCAGTTTATTTCATGGACAACTTATTTAAAGCTCAACATATATAACCCGACTACTACACCGTTATAAAAATGTCAATGTCTAGACTATGCCTTACAGGACTATAAGGAACAAAATAGCAGTAAAACATAGCAGCTCTTCCCTCACTGACTCCTTTTAGAAAGTTTACAATAAGGCTATTAATTATCGTTACCACAATTTCATTCTGGAGCACATGCAATCATCGAACATTTTTGAGTTTGTGGTGATCAGTCGTTAGTTTTCTACGTTGTGTTTTGCATACTGCCTGTGACAAGCCACTACTAATGCAATTTCCATTTGTTCTACGGGTTGCTATAGTCTTACGTTTAAAATTGTCAGATTTCAGGGGTTTTCCCTTTTGAATTCATCTTGGAGGTCGGATTTTTTCTTTATATTTTGTTATTCACCTCTTCACTTATTAAAAATGTATATATAGATGACTACTTATTGTTCCATATATGTCGTTAGCTAACAACATGTTTATGTACATCAGGTTAAGATATCGATTTTGTATTATAATCTGCAGATCAACATCGGTTGTTGTGTAAGAAGAACTGTGTTTAACCGAGCATTGTTTGATGATATTCCTTTAATATTACATCTTTTGTAGAAGTTTTTTGTTTAAATTTATTGAACAACTCAACATTGTAAACGGGGGGTATTCTAGTGTTGATAATGTCTATTCAGACATCAGCATTTATTTGTTACTCTAGTAACACTTTATTCCATGTTAAAGCACAAAAATGTCAGTATTCACCTCAGATGCTAACAAAACCTTTATATATACTTTTTAAGAAGGGATATAGTTACGATACTGTCAGGTCATTAAAGATTGCATGTTTTGGCGTTAATATTGATTCACTTATAGGGTCTTTGCATCGGAACTAATCACATTTTTTTTAAAAACCAGTTGTTGGCATGTCACGGGTTATGTTCTTCTCATATATGTTATGATGGTATGATACTAAACACCTAACGGTAAGGATTGTGTCTGATATTCATATGTTGAAGACATGATCTTTCAAACAGTTTAATTGTAGTCGGGGGCTAGCATGTCCGTTAACTGATAGTAGTCTGTTGTTATTTATGTATTATTGTCATTTTGTTTATTTTCCTTGGTTACATCTTCTGACATCAGATTCGGACTGCTCTTGAACTAAATTTTAATGTGCGTACTGATATGCATTTACTTTTCTACATTAGCTAGAGGTACATGGGAGGGGGGGGTTAGATTTCAGAACAATTTTTGCGCCTGTCCTAAGTCAGGAGCCCATGGCCTTTGTTAGTCTTGTATTATTTTTAATTTTAGTTTCTTGTGTACAATTTGGAGTTTAGTATGGCGTTTATTATCACTGAACTAGTATACATATTTGTTTAGGGGCCAGCTAAAGGAAGCCTCCGGTTGCTGGAATTCTCGCTGCATTGAAAATCTGTTGGTGACCTTCTGCTGTTGTCTGTTTTGTGGTCGGGTTGTTGTCTCTTTGAGACATTCCCTATTTCCATTCTGAATTTTTATTTTTAAAACTATTTATTTACTGTAATATCTAATTTTATAATAATGGGGTTTAAAACAGATGCACTTAATTGGAATATTCATATTAAAGCACTTTTCATTTATAAGGAAATCGGTGTGCTTTGTTTAGAAAATTTGATAACGTCACATACACCGAACAACAGTTTGATTACGTGTTTTTTTATATTGTTCTTTCCTAGAAGATTATGGATCCTTTATGTTTAGATGTATTTTGAATAGTTTGATTGTATGCTGATTGTGTTGAAAGCTTCTGTTAATCATGCTTTGTTTGTTCTGTTCATCTACGTCTTCCTGTACTACAAAATTATTTTCTGTTAAATCATGTTGTACTCTCCGACTCTCAAAATTAGTAACAAGGACCTCAACTCATATTGGTACGACAGATCGATATGCCTTTCTTTAAATGACGTGAAAATTGTGAATAAACATTGATTATTTAAAAAGAAATAAAGTTCTGTTTATTTCATTGTTCTAATGTTTGATGCAAAAAACGGATTTTGTTTTAGTGCATTATTTGTATTATCTTAAAAAGACAAATGAATTTTCTGATCAGTGCAAGCTTCGAAACCTATGCCTACAGATTTGTTTGCCAGTGGAAAATAAATTTGTGCAGATATTGATCGTGAAGTGAATGAAAAAGAATTATTGTATTCCGTCAACTGATTTCAATTTGTTTGAAAACAACCAATGACTGTTGTTTTTGAAAACAAACCACGCTCTCTTATTCTATCAATACAATGTTCTCCCATTGCTCGTGTTCTCTGTGTAATGAGCGCTATAAAAAATTGAGAGGGAAAAAAAAGAAATAAAATGACTTATTTTTATTGAGACGTGTGTCATTGATAGATGTTATGTTACAATAATTAAAGAATAATTAAATAAGCTTTATTAATGGTGTGAATAATATACAAAGAAGGACATAATAACATAGGCTATATTTAGCTATAAATATACAAACAAGGCTTAAAAATTCAACTGAAAAAAAATAGTTAGTAAATTATATAAAACTAAAAATGCAGCAGTATGATCAATATTGATAGTTAAAAGTAATATATAACCAAGTTACAAACAGGATTATACTTTGTCAAATATTTCGCCATCACGCTATCTTTTCTTTTTTATCTATCGTAAATATAAGAGCCATAGTATTGATGACACGTTGTCGATTGAGTTCCTGAAAGCCAACATGACAGCATCACACAATCCGTACATAACAGTAGAATGTTTAAAGCCGAATGCATCATATACTGTGGATTTTTTTTTTCGTGATTACCAATGTTTGTTGTTTGAGAAAAACTTGCATATTCATGGATATATAATGTCATGTACACATGGTGTACATTCGTTTTGAAAATTTGTAATTCATTGAATATTTAAGTTCGCTGTTCCCCTGTACCCACGAAATCCACGAAAAGTGGTATTTTTTTAGATAATCAATATCAATAAAAATTGAATGCTGTGTTTATGTTTAAAATGGTACGAAATAAATGCAAGTCATTATCACACGTTTAACAATATATACAAAACTTCAACATCAATTGCTTCATTTCGTAAAACATCGCGAATAAAATATTGTATAATGGAACTATTTTCTGAATTATTAACACTTTCAACTTATTTACCCGCACTGATATCTGAACATACACTATTTAGCGCAAGTTATTAATTGACAATCTTAAGAAAAGTTGATGTTAGCATAAATGAGTCATAATATATTAAGATATGTTTCCTTCTAAACTACGATTCATATTCTAACATACGATTATTAAATTAAATCTCATTTAAAAAATTACCTTTAAAAATAACTCTCAGTTTTTGAAAATATTTAACACATCAAACGCATAATACTTTTACGAACACATGTATTTACAGTAACATGACCCGAGTGGCTGTTCAACAAAAAGTCAATCCAATTTTTAAAACAACGCTTGCATATATTATAAACTTAATCCGCTGTGCACGATTTTATCATTTTGAACGCATTCATTTCGTATAATTGTTAAAAAATATTTCACTCGGTCAGTGTATATGTGAAAATACGGTAGCCGTAACTAAAGGTCGTGTTTTCAAGCCGAAGTTTATCGATTGTCACCTTTGTAAATAATCAATCAACAAAGAATCATGGATATTCAGGTAATCACGTGTATAACAGGTACAATAAGATAGATTATTTTGATGACCTAGTGATGTTTACGTTCGTTGACTCTCTCTGCCAATTTAGTTTTCCCTTTGCACTTGCGTAATTGAAATCACCGGATTTTGAGGAGAAATATCTCACTGAGATAACTGCATACAGAAAATATGTCTGCGAATTCAGAAAAAGTAAATTTCTTCTAAATATGGATAGATTAACAATATTTTTACAGTTTTATGGTCATAAGTTTTATAATGAAAACAAGCCAAAATGATATGCATATTTTTATTTTTATTTTGAAGTTTTAAATGACTTTACGTAATGGACAAATAGTGTTATTTTTAAAACAGATACGTTATGCAGAACAGAAACTGATAGATACTGATTAAGATTTAAAGAGATTACTACAAAGTCAATATACGACACTGAATGACATTTTGTATGAGTATATATACATAGTCAGTTTCTCAAATTATGACCATTTGAAAATATCCACTTTAATCATTGGTGACATACTGATTACAGGAATGGTCCTTTAAGTTTATTGATGCTGAAATTCACAAATATAGGAAAGCAGAACGCTACACCAATGATCACCCCAACGGAAATCAAAATCTCTCCAAAGCATCATGCATGGCTGGTCCGCAGTTCCTTCTGGTTGTGGGTATGTCTCCATGTTCCAGTCACTAAATTGCATAGATTGGTTTGGTTTACTTAGCCATTCCAAATCACCATCATTGTGTAAATTATAGCCTCCGATCCAGTATCCACTGACTGAAAAGATAGAATATTTGAATTTTGGTCTTTACAATATATGAGTAATCAGTTTCGGGAAAACAGAACTATGTATTCTGCAAAAGGTGACAATACTAACATTTTTTTTATTAACCACGTTTTATAATAAAAACCATTACAAAAAAAAAAAATATTTATGGTGTTAGTACTTTATTATTATGTTTAAAAAATCGAAAGCCACATTGTATCATGACCAACTTCCAACGGAGTTTGTTTCAAATTGATATTGTAAATTTTCTGATTGGGTTCCATTAATATATCCCCCAGAACTAGAGATTAAAGAAACAACAGACACGGCTTCCTCCGCCTCATTTTTAGACTTATATCTCGAATTTGACTTACACAGTCATCTAAGTACCACAATCTATGACAAACGAGACGATTTTAATTTTGAAATTATAAATTTCCCCCACCTAAGTAGCAATATACCAACTTCACCTGCATATGGGATATATATTTCCCAACTTATTAGATATTCAAGAGCTTGCAGCTCCTACTCAGACTTTGTAAAACGTCATCAGTGTCTGAGTAGAAAGTTGATGAAACAGGGGTATGTCAAAGAACGTCTCGTTCTTTTTCTAAAAAAAGTTCATCGGAAGGTACCAAGACCTTGTTGATAAATATTCCGTATCAACTTCTCAAATAATACACGATGGTCTTGGTGTATAGATTCTTCGTACTGATGTTGTTTATCATCTTAACAACGTGTTTTATAGTTCTTTCATTTGTCTTTGTTCTATTATTAATATTACTTTTACTGTTGAATGGTTTCATGTGATATCCGTTTCACGTGGCTCGGTACTTATACATCTCGTCAATGTGTTTGTATTGGCTTTCATTATTTTTTTGTGGTTTGTTTTGTATTTGCGACTTTTTGTTTTTCTTTTGTTCTTATAACGTGACTCTGTACTTTAAAAGATCCCGTCAGTACGATATTGTTCTATTATATGTCATTATGATATATTTCTATTATGAATTACAATATACGTTGAACCACAAACGTCAAAATCATTCAATCGCGTAGTGAAATTAACTATTTTTGGATTCTTATAAATTCTATATATATCTTTTGGACTAGTTTAAATCTCGGTCTATTTCTTAAATTTATTCTTACATACTTTTGATTTTTTAACCCTGTATGCTAACATTCCCAGGAAAATTTTAAAAATGTTTGTACGCACATTGAACGACAAATTTATGTGACGTATAAAATTTTCTGACGTCCGACACTCAAATCAATAAATGTGTTCGTAGATAGTACATGTTTTTGTGTTCTGTTAAATTGTTCCTTTTAAAATTGTTAAACGATGATGACTGATGTACCCATATTTTGACTATTATATTTATTGTGTCTGTTTATTTTACGCATCAATGTAAAAATATCGGAAATTGATGAGACTGTCATTAAAGTGAGAGGGTTAGCTCTATAGAACCAGGTTTAATCCACCATTTTCTACATTTGAAAATGCCTGTACCAAGTCAGGAATATGACAGTTCTTGTCCATTCGTTTTTTGTGCGTTTTGTTATTTGATTTTGCCATGTGATTATGGACTTTCCCAATTGATCTTCCACTAAGTTCAGTATTTTTGTGATTTTACTTTTTACACACTGCTGTTATTCATTGATAATTGTACTCTAGCTTACAATCACACCGCTCCTTGGTTGATTCCTCTCAGCTGCTTTTAACACAAAAGGCCAACCTAATGCTTGAAAAATGTTAAAGTACCGTTTTCCCTATACTGTGATTTTAAAATATAAAAAAAATCTTATAACACCTTTAATGCAATACTGGGTTATTGTGGACACCTTGGCTATAATATATACTTGTATGTACCCATTAATTAGAGAAACTGAAAATTATATTTTGCAATATAGTTTCAAAAATAGCATTAGTGTTGATGTTCCTTATTCTATATAACTCGTAGACGATAGAAACGTTGACAAAGTGTAACGAATGATCCATTTTTTCCGATTGATGTATAGATGTGTTTCGGTTAGTTGCTGTCACACAGAAGCTATCTCACACATCCTTTTATATACCTATAACTGATTTAATCGATCGATAATACACTTGAGGAAACTGATGGCATTAATAATAACATAATTCGAGGCGATTGTGAATGGTATTGAACTTGAATATTCTGTTCTTTTTAGAACAGATCAGTGTATCTCCTAATTTTTAAAACTCAACTCAAGAAAACCAACAATAAGTGCACGTGGGTGTCTTTAGTTTGCTCTGCATGTTTTTGCCTTATGCAAGTGGTGTCTTGTCTTGAAGATTCTTGGTTTGTCTGTAGTATAAATGTATTTTGTAAGAAAACTGTTAGCTAACGGTTAAGTTGTTTTATGCATGGTGTGCTGTTTTACTGACGTATACATCATACGTATTTTTGTATTTGTATATAAGAATAGAAGTACCTCCAGTATTCAAGGTCCTCACTGTATCCTTGATAAACTCATTTTCCTCTGAAGTTTCCAATTCCAACAGCTTTCCTCCGAGAAATATACAGTTTTCCTGAATCCACATAAAGATAAGTAAGTTACCTAAAATACCTTGCATCATGCAGAATTGTATCCGTTATTAAACATAAAGGGACAGTGCAGCCTTTGCATGCATTGTACTACTTTTTATGTTTTGCTATACAACTGCAGTTTTGTCAGATACAATCAACAGATAATAATGCAAAATATATTTGGTACTATGTATTTTTTTTTCAAATGCGTCGCGCGAGAAGTCCTTCAATAAGTTCAGTACAGTGTGACCTGCCTTATCCGACACCTGCGTATTAATTCTTTAACCGACATATTTTCATGATCGCAAAATATGCATATCCTTGCAGAAGAACCTGAGTATTCGGATACTTGACTTAATTCGTCCTCCAGTGTATCGGATTAGACAGGTTACACTGTAGTTATAGTCGTCAATGTATCAAATTAGTTAATAAAAAAAAGTTCGTTTTAAACTTGTATTAAGCGCGATATGTTTGCTCTTATAAATTAGTCGTTTATTTGATAACAAATGAAATCTGTTGGATATATGCACAAAACACTTAGCATTATGTGTTTTCTTTCTATATTTTCTATATGAAGGTTTTTCGTTCCGTTCCGAAAAAGCGAAAGAAAACATGTAAATTGTAGATTTTATTAAAACAAATGACATGTCCATTTTAATACTACGCATCTAAATTGATTTGTGAATATCCTTTCATTTCCAATATTCAGTTTATCTTTTGTTTTAAATAGTAACGACCCATGCATGTTTTAAACCAAAAAAATGGTTAACTTACTTTCGCATTCTCCCATTCTTCATAATCTGGGATAATAGAATACACGGAATTGCAAAATGTAATGCATCCTGTACAGTTTATTGGAACTGAAAACACAAATATGTTAAATAACTATTAAGATAAAACAAAATAAATTTTGTACGATTCATGATTTTTTTATCAAGACCTATTGAGTATATGACAGCACTGGGTCAATACAACAGTCATGTACCACAGCGTTATTTATCATATGTTCATTATGGTGTGGCTTGGTTCCTATAAATCAGGTCATTGTGTAATGGCGTTATGAATAATTTTCGTATTTTTTAATTTTTTTTATCCTGACGTAATTTGCTTTGTTGAGCAATATGGTTTTTGACATATTTATTTGGTTTTATAGTATAAGATTAGAAGGACACAACGTTGACTGCTATACCCCTAATTTTGACATTTTCTGTATTATGTCTGTTTGCTTTGTTCACAAATTGTTGTCAATATTACGGAATTTGATCCAACTGTCATAAACATGAGAGGTTTGTCTCTCTATAGAAACAAGTATAATCCACAAAAGTTTACATCAGGAAATACCGGATTAAAATCCTTATGATGTTATCTATTTGTGTGATGCGCTTAAAGCTTTCCATTCCGTAATTTGATGAGAAGATTTCCGTTTTGAATGTTTGGTATATGTGTTATTTATTTTTTCTCATGTAAATGTGTTATGCATGCTGATACACAAGACATCACCAATTTCAAATAAACATACAATTAAAGATGATAAACGTCTTATTTATACAAGCTTAGTAACAGTTATAGACTAACAAAAGATGTGTTTTTAATCTGAATACATAAATGTCTCGAGCGGAGGAATATCATATATACGTCATGCAGTGGTACAATCGATATATATCAGCCTTTCAGTCGAGTCTTTATATCAGTGAACATAAAAGAAAGACTTTAAATTGTCAAATTGAATATTGTTCTTGGTAAGGGTGAATGTGGGTACCTATTAAAACGTTTTAACTCCCTGCATTTGTTTGCACTTGTAGTTGGCATGCTAAGTCAGGAACCTGATATTCAGTTGTTGTCTTTTGTGTCTTTTGTTGATTTAGGTTCCTCGTTTTTCATTTTATATATTGGTTTTCATGTTTTAATGGTGTTACACTAGTCATTTTTGGGGGCCTTTTAAAGCTTGCTGTTCAATGTGAGCCAAAGCTCCGTGTTCGAGAATGATTTTAATTTATAATGGTTTACTCTTTTAGTTTTTTGTATCACCAGACCTTGAATTTCATACAAGTTGAAATTCTTTATGGCATTTGAAATTACAAGGTTTATTCCACAGGTTATTAAAATGATTTTTATATTTACCCGTAGTCAAATTATGAATGTATAAATGATTATTGTCTTATAAATCAGACCACCATTATATAGATCAGGTTGAATTGACATTGTCATTATCGAGGAAATACTTTCAA
Source organism: Mytilus galloprovincialis (assembly GCA_037788925.1). NCBI lineage: Eukaryota > Metazoa > Mollusca > Bivalvia > Mytilida > Mytilidae > Mytilus > Mytilus galloprovincialis. Next base: position 56,465,069 of record CM075341.1, read on the forward strand.
CTTACGATAGTTTTTTCGTCGAATAGTCCTCCATCCGTCTTTGGTTTCAGTATCAATGCAGCATTTCTCTGAAATATCCAAACGACATGTTGATGTTTCCTTAGAAAAGCTTGCAACACAGCACTGCCGATTTGATAAACATGTCTGTGCACATATAAGTAGGGACTTACAGTGAAAATCTGAGGTACTTAAGCTTCTTATAGCTCTTGTGCTTCCCTCCGTTTGAAACGATTCGACATCTTTAGCATTTATGTTTACGGCGTATAGCAGGCATACTGTAATTACATAAACAGTTGCACTAAGCAGAAAACAGCGAATGGTCATAATGATTTCAGTATGAACATCAATGTATCTTGCGTGTTGCAGTTTAAACAGCCGTCTTTTAATGAACAAGAAATCTTGAATAGGATTTCTTTATATAACCTCATAGTAAACAAACTCAAAAAGGGTGAACTAAATTCATTGGTCAGATTTATGCATTTATCCAATAGAATATAAACGATACTAAAGCATAAACAAAATAGTACAACAGTGAATTGTATCATCAAGAAAAAAATACTGTTTTCGAATTCGATATTAGGAACGATTAAACGGATGTTGAAAATGTAGTTCAGTCAAAAGTGACATACTCTCCATTATTTTATAAAATGTCAATAACCTTTTGATTTGGTTTCCTTTTATCATTTAGAAAAGCTGTATTCAAGTATTGCAATCGAAACACTTAAAATGAATGTGATTCCTTAAATAGCAATACATTATAATCTTGAAAGACTATTGTTTTATATCAACAGAGATTGCCACGGTATTTTTTAAAATTTTACCCGTTCAAGAAAAAAGAAATGCCTATATATAGAAAAAGAAACAGAAAAACGGACGTTGTGAAAACAATAGTTCTATTCAATATCAATGTGATTTCAGCATACAGTTCCCTGTGTCTGTGTATAACAACATTTTAGAACCACCTGCATATAATGATATTCCAGCGTAAGAGTTTGTCGATATCCGTGATAGGATTGCGGCTTTCAATGAATCTATTGAACCAATTGTGTTAAAGTCGATGTAATCGCAATTATTTGATGAAAAATCAAGAAGCTTACGTCATGTACGTTTAAGTTCCCGTTATTATTTTGAAAAGCTGTATTCAGGACTTAAGTATTACAATCGAAACATTGAAAATACAATATAATGGTTCATAATGCATTAGAGTTTTAAATATCTATGTGTTGTATATCAACGGAGATTACCATGACATTATTGCAAATATTACCTTTTTTAATAAAGATAAAACATAGAAGAATATAGAAAAGTAAATAATTTCGAAGTGATTTTAGCCTACGGTTTATACACTTTCCGTTCCTTTGTAGGATCATTTCAGCACAGCCCGCATATGAAGTTTATTCCTCCATTTGTTAATATTCCAGTGCAAGCATTCCCTATAATGATTTATAATTCAGGATTGCTGCTTACAATGAATCTAATCAAATCCAATTGTGTTAAAGTCGATGTAATATCTGAGAAGGTTTTACGGAGTCCACCAGGACATATTAACTATGATGTAATATCTACATGTGGCCAGGGGTATTTTTACTTACTCAATCGAAACTAAACCAAATGGGAATCTTCACCGAATTTGTACTTAACATGAGCCAAACAACGGATGACACTAGTGGAGAATCATCAGGTTACTTTTACCAAACACTGGATATCTCCCATGCATTTTATTAGTTTCGTGTTGCTGAATTTTTTGTTTTGTTTTTTTAGCGGTTTGTCCTTTTGTTTTTTTAGTTTCCCACGGCTTTGTCAGTTTTGCTTCGACCTATTAATAATAAATCTTCCCTCAATATATGCTGCCTCTTCTTGCGCAACCAGAGCATTTTGAATAAGATGGCTCTAAGCTAACTATTCCAAAAAAGTGTTTTCTTCGCCAATTTTTTTTTACGTATAACACATTGTATAATATGAGAATGCCGACATTTGTTAGAAACTGACGACTGTTTCAAAGTGTTTTTAAATCGTTCATAAGCTTCTTATTCTAATTTGCATAAAAAAAGGCTCAAAATGTTAAATCTTACTGGAACTTTTAAGCTAGAGAGTCTATTCAATCAAGTTTATATACTAAACATCTTCCTAGACAACTCAACGTATGTCAATTCAATCAAATGATAGTCAGTGATATATATTACTGTTGGAGGCATTCTGATAAAAATTTGGTTTCCAACGGGTCAATTTCTTTTTTCAACACCTCTTTCGCCATTGATTTTTTTTGCCATTACTTTCTCACGTATCATGAATAAAGCCTGTATTTTTTATTATAACTCTACTATCTTGGTCATATCCCACATTTCAATAAATGAACACTTTATGAATACAGACATTTCTTTTTTTTTTTTAAAGTACTGTAATATTTTTCTTCTGGGATTGGTCTTCAATCAAATTTGCCTAGAAAGACGAAAACACAAAATGGACCATTAGTAATTCACAATGCGTCTATTATATGAAACTAAATAGAGGTGGCCTGATTGCTAATGAAACAACTCTGCAAAAGAGAGAAAAAAACACAAAAAGTTATAACGAACTATGGGTCACGATACGGCTCAACAATGAACCAAACATATACAACATAGTCAGCGTTGAAAAAGCGAACAGCAAACGACAACCATTGAATTACAGACTCCTAGATTGGGACAAGCACATACATGTACATAATATGGCAGAGTTAACCTAGATAACCGGAGCCGAGCCCTCCCCTAAGCTAGGACAGTGAGGTAACAGTAGAACTTTAATCTGCAGTTTTCAGTCAAAAAAGAAGTTTTGCCTAGCAATTAGTCAACTACTGACGTCTGAAAGAACGTTCCCCTACGAGTTGATGGTATTTATATGGGGCTATTAACTGTACAGCAAAATAGAAAGTATTTTCCGTTTAATTTTGTCAAAGTTTATGTAACACCACTTATTCGGGCCTGGTCAGAAATGACATACCAGAAGTAGTACATATTTTTAGGGTCCTGTTTGATGTGTGTAACTATTGTGTGGTATCAGGATGTATATTTCAATGATAAGTGTGCTGCAACCAGCGATACGACAGATACGGTATGATGTAAAATAGTTATTATCAATATTACATGTATTAAACTGAAAAACTTTTTTGTTTAGATATTTCAGAAGTTTTCTGTTACGATGATATACGAATATTTCTGTTAACATTGTACAAGGCAAATTTGTGTTTAAAGCTTCTTTTAATGGAGGTGTGTTTGTTATGTGGATTATCAGTAACAAAGACATTAAAAGAGGGACGAAAGATACCAGAGGGACAGTCAAACTCATAAATCGAAAATAACCTGACAACGTCAGGGCTAAAAATGAAAAAAGACAAACAATAGTACACATGACACAACATATAAAACTAAAGAATAAGCAACACGAACCCCACCAAAAACTAGGGATGATCTCAGGCGCTCAGGAAGGGTAAGCAGATCCTGTTCCACATGTGGCACCCGTCGTCTTACTCATGTTATAACACATCCGGTAAATAGTCTTATTCGGTAGGTTACATTCATGATCTGTCAACCAACTCGTGATAGTGTCCTTAATAATTTACGAAGGGATGATTTCAACTCTTGGTTTAATAGCTTCCATTGTGAGTAGCAACCCTCTATCAAGAAAATCATGATAGGAAATACAAGCACGGGAATATCGTATCAATTGGGAAATATATACCCCGTATGGGGAGAGGGTTGATAGAGGGTTGCTACTGACAAGGAAGCAATAGAACCAAGAGTAACAACATTAACTTATAATGATACGACAGATAGACATGCATTTATTAAATGACGGAATAAATGTTGTACATAAACATGGCTTACTAAGAAAATCGTGCAATTTGTTTATTTCATTGATTGAATGTCCGTTGCATACACATACTTTTACATAATAACATTAGATGTATGTTTCATTATAATATTTTATTCTGATTGGCCACGGAATAGAAGTTCCTTCATAATAAAACTTCCAAAAGGAAAAAATATTCTGGAATATTATTTCCACAGGAATAAGTATTACAGTATAAGTTCCTAACGGAATAAATGGTATAGAATATTTGTTCCAATAGGAATAGGTATTATGACATTGTTTATAACAAAGTTTCCAGTGGAACTTCTGTTAGGCGGAACAAATATACGTTGACAACGTGTTATTCCGTAAGCAGTTGCATTGCTCAATACAACTTTTCATTCATGATGACACGTGCTCCAACAATAAAGTGCACAGGTGAATTAAATAATAAAATATATAAAGTTCGTGTTTTCATAATCATAGCTAAAAAATGTAATTATAAGTATTGAATGCTTCTTTTTTTTAACTTTATAGGGTTGTAAAAGCGTTGACCGTGCGTACATTTTTAGAATTAAGCGCTTCCGCGCTTCATAAAAAATGTACTTCGGTCAACGCTTTTACACCCCAATAAATTTACAAAAAGAAGCATTCAATTATTAATTCTTATCTTTTCTTTTAGTGTTTAATTTGAGGAATAGAACTTTGAAAAGTACATACGTATTAAGGTGTAATACCACCATTGATTTCCCACTATTAGTCTTTGTTAAATTTGCACTTTCAAAAAAATATGCAGAATTTATCTTTGTTTCAAATAAAGAAATACTTGGCATGAGTAAAGTTTTATCCTGAAAAAGAAAATAACCATCATTGGAAATTAACCAATAAAATGTCTCCCCTTATTTTATCTGTGTACAAGGTTTAGTCACCATGTAATCTCAAGATTACAAAATTTTCTATAGAAATCCCAAATAAAAAAATATGGTGTTTTGAAATACCCAAGACATAAGTTTATGACACAGAAATAGTTTTACTACAATAAAATGTAGGATTAATTACCTACAACTGTCAAATTCAAGGGAATATTTTTTTCGACCTACTTTCGTATACAACCGGATGTTACGTACCATAATTTGGTGGTATTACACCTTGATCAGTAGTTCATCAATACATCAGACCGTTGGTTTTCCCGTTTGAACGTTTTTTTCAATAATCATATGTAGGGCCCTTTATCATGTTTATAGCTTGCTGGTCTGTGTAAGCCAGGGCTCCGTGTTGAAGACCGTACTTTGATATATAATGGTTTATTTTTACAAATTGTGATTGGATTGAGAGTTGTCTCATTGGCAATCATACTAAATCTGCGTATACCAGTATATATGGAAATCTAATCGTATGTTGTCTGAATACGATTAATTTAATTACTTAAGTTGAATTCAATTCGTTTGAATGTATCTAATGATAGTAATATAGGACAATGAGCTACGCCTTCCTAATCAATCAACTCAACAATGGGCAAACAGTCTCAGTTCAAAAATTTAACGACGTGTATGTGATCCATTGATAAAATATATCAAACAATTAATGATTCACTAAATAATCTTTATTAAGAGTCGTCAGCATAGTTTACAAAAACAAGAATGTACATTAAAGTCTTTTCAACTGTAAACTTGCGTACAAGTCATACAATACTAATCAAAACAGGTTTGCAATAACTATCAGAAATACAAAATAAAGCAATATGATTAAGTCTGAAAGCAATAGCAGATTTATGAGCATGATACGGACAAGATTTAATTTTTTCATCATTATCTCTTCATGACGCCACTTATTTTTTCTATTATGAAAAGTGGAGCCATTGTAGGCTTTATTGCAAATGTAGCTCTTGAAGCCCAATAAATGTATTCACATGGCATCCTTGCGATCTTTAATAAACAGATATTATATTCAAACAAACAAATGCATCAGCTACCGGCCTTTAAGCATTTTGAATGCACTCAAATTACGTTTGACAACTTAGAATTAATGCATGATTAGTTGTCATGGGCAATTTGTACAATAATTATGAAAATTTTATCAAGAAAATTCGAAACAGAAGTCCCATATCAAAGGCAAAATCGAAAGCTCATATACATCAAACAAATAGATAACTACTGTTATATTCCTGACTTGGTACGGGCATTTTCTTATGCATAAAATAGTGGATTAACATTGGTTTAATAACTATATAACCTCTCACTTGTATGACAGTTGCATACAATTCTATTATATTGACAACGATGTGTGGACAAAACAAACAGTCATGATAGGTATAAATGTCAAAATAGGGGTACAACAGTCATCATTGAATTATAGACAAAGCACATCAACAAAAAACAAATGCAAACATGACAAAAATACAAAATATAAAACATTATATATTGATATTTGTACATGTATCATATAGCGTCAATTAAACATGTATCCATGTTGTCTAGATATTATATCAAACTTCTAATTAACAAAATTGCTAAAACACATTTTGTCAGCATTAAACGATTCAGAGTATTACAAGAAGTGCTGCCTGCTCAACTAAGAAAATTTAAAAGTCATATTAAAATCCCACCTCTTGAACACTTACCATACATAACAAATGTTACTTCAAAAGGTAAACAAATTAAAGGAATTCATTTGTACGAACACATCCATTTAAACTTATGGATGATTAATTATATAAACGAACAAATTATGCATAGCAGATGCTTTGATATACAGAATAATATGCCAGGAAATAATTTACCAAATATCAAAAGTTTAACTGCTTTAAATAGAATCACGTGTTCGTCTATCATCGTACAAACATGACTATATCATCAATAGCAATGCACTATCTACAAGTACTTGTTCAAAATTGTTAACTCTATTGGTACTGAAATTCGCATATATATGAAAGCTGGGTGTTACACGGTTGATCACCCCAGCAAAAATCAAAATCCCTCCAAATCATGGTGCATTGATGGTTGGGTTGTCCTGGGTTCATGTCATTAAAAGGCGTAACTTGGTTTGGTTTACTTATCCATTCCATGTCATTATCATAGTTATAACCACCGATCCAGTATCCTCTGACTGAAAAGATAGAATAATGCAATAGGCGACAATACTAACATTTTCTAAATTTACTACTTTTTATAATAGAAATCATAACAAAACAGTTTTCTATGATGTTAGTACTTCATTATTCTGTTTAAAAATTGAAGCCAAAATAGTGTCATGACCAAGTCTTTTCGACTAATTCTCTAGAGCATATTTAAATGTATTTTAAATTTATATTTTAAATAAATACATTTCAGTTATTCATAGATAAATACAAAAATATATTGTACCATTACACCCGATCACAGCACTTCTAAGTTGAATTCCTTCACCCGTCTTGGGTAAACAAAAGGCGAACCTAATGATAGGAAAATGAAATAGTACCGTTTCCCTTTACTGTGACACCAAAATATAAAAAAAATCTTGTGACACCATTAATGCAATACTGGGTTATAGTAACAATCTTGGGTATAACAAATACTTTTATGTGTCCATTACTTGCTCGCTTACCCCTTTCGGGACATTACCCATTCAACATATAAATTTTGAATCACTTAATATGTTCTATATATGTTTTCAATATTTTTTCTATTTGGTAATTTGAGCACTTGTTAATCTTTATATTAGGCGTTATAAAACATGCATACATCAGTTGGGTAACTGCTCAACATTAGAAAACATTTGGGGTGGTGGAAGGTTTTTTGCTGATCGTATCGGTTCACTGTTGAATGTATTCGCAATTTTGTCTTGAATCTGGACGATTTAAAGCTGTGCAAATATATCAAAATTTCAACGTTGTATCGATCATTTGCTGTCACGCTTAAGTATACCGTTCATCAAGTTAATGTCGACCCGCAAGAAAATATACTTGAGTTCAAAATTATACTTTGAAATTAATGTTATGTTAAAAACATGTACCCCTCCCAACCCAGGAACTTCCTCAGCGATTGCATTTTTTATTATTATTTCTTTATTGCATTAGTGTTGGTGTTCCTTGTTTCATATATGTTCTAACTCGGGGACGATTAAGATTTGGTATCGAATGGTCCAGTTTAATACAGATTGATGTATGATTGTGTTTTGTTTTTGTTTGCTGTCACACTGAACTATCCCACATATCTTTTTTATTCATATCTCTGGTTGGCTCCGTCGATTATAAATTCACTACGGGGAACAAAAGGCATAAATAGTAGCAGTATTTCAAGACGCTTGTGAATGGTGTTGAAATTGAATATTCTGTTCTTTTCAGAACAGAAAAGTGTTTTCTTAAACATGTGAAATGCTATTCCTTACAGCTTGAGACGAGAATATTAAGTATAGAAACAGTATCTTCTACAAAACCCATGTAAAGAAAAACGACATTGGTGGGTGTCGTCAGATTTATCTGCATGTTTTTACCTTACTGAAACTGTGCGTTGTTTCCCCGATTCATGGTTTGTGCGGCAGTATATACATGCGTCTTGTGATGAAGACGGTTTGCTATTCGGTATATTCTTGTATGTTGACGTGCTGTTTTATTTGCGTATACCTCATAAGTTTCTTTGCTCGTACTTAAGAAAAAAAATTACCTCCAGTATTTAGGGTCTTCACTTCATTCTTAATGAACTCGTTCTCCTCTGATGTTTCTAATTCCAACAGCTTACCTCCCATGCATTTACAGCTTTCCTTGATAAACATAAAGATATTTGAAAAATTGCATTTTTTCAAACTTAATTACTTAAAAATATTTCAGGTTTCGGATCTGAGTCATTTCGTCTTCATACAAAATTGTATTCTTTCCAGCGTTCAGCTACTTCTTATGTTTAACAATACAATTGAAATTTTTGTCAGATACTACCAACGGCAAATACCAAAGAATTTGGAAAAAAATTCTTATTTATTATGCGGCGGTATAAATTTGAATAATAAACTGCAAATATGGTCAGTTGTGGGTGATACAGTCAAATATACGACATGCCGGCACTTTAAATTGATGCGGATAAAACTTTCTAGTTATTGTGCGCCAATATTGCTGTCATTTGCATTATACAATATCCATCCTGACATAAAGGTATTACTGATGTAATGTGCAGCTATATAGATTTACATAATAAAGTGGAAATATGATCAGTTTGGTTGACGCGGTCAAATGATTTTGTTATATTTGAGCCTGTCTCAGATATGCAAACTGCTGATTTTTGGTGATAATTCAATTATTTGAATAACAAAAGGACATGCTTGAACTGTTGATTGGTGCAGAAAAGGAAATATTCATAAGTCGACCATGAACATGATAAATATTAGTAACTGTACACCAATGTTGATTTCATTTATCATTGGCATCATAAGGGTTTTTCTCTTAAAAAAACCAATTACAGAGATGAATTTTAATATTTATTTTTTCTAATGTTAATCCCACTTTTATTAATATACATTTGTTTAATGAATTCAAATCAAAAATATTTACTGAGAATTTCTTCCCTAATCAAAATAATAAGCAAAGAGCTTAATTTATAACCAGGTGCCAAATAATGAAAAGATTGATTGTAAAACAAAGTAATTACTGTTTTATGACAATAGTAAATTTTCCATTTAATCAAAATATTGATTGATGTTTTGACAACAATAAAACACTTTAACAGTAATGCTCAAATAAAAAATAAATCAATATCCAAATGATTGTATTCTTATTTAACCCAGAAATCTTCAATTCTGCTTTAACTTAATCTCTAACAATTTGTGAAAGATATATACCCCTATTCATTCCCAGCTTGATACATAAATGAAACAGTACCGGCCTGGCCATCAAGTTAAATGTATTCTTGCCATCTATTGTTTCAGTATTAATGTCAACTTGTCTGTACCTTTTTAAATAAGATTAACCTCACAGGAGATAACCAAATACCTTGAGGAACATATCCATTCTCAATCCTGTCGATCTCATGCTAACTGTTTTGGTTAAATTTAGTAAACAATGAAATCAAACGCACTATTTTGTGTTAGAGTAGGGCTACCTTTACGTTCTATATTGGAGGGGAGTGAAGTGGTGGTCTGACACACAATACCATTAAAACAATATGTTATAAATTAGGTAACAATTTGGAACAATAAATAGAAATGTATTTGTTTTTAAACAAAAGCAAAAAAGCAAAAACAACTACAAAAAATACAAAATATGACAAAAACAGACCGTGTATATTTACGCCAAACATTTTTCATTTTAAGCTGAAAAAATAGATTTTGCAAAATACTCTACAAATTAAAAAAGTTTATTGGTTTGATAAATGTATCAAAAAACTGTTGAATTCACTTCTGAAAAATCATTTTCGTTATGAGATTAGAAATTTGTAATTTTCATGATATTACAATATTTAATTTCACGAGGATAATATAAAAAGTAATGATAAGTTTGTCTTAAAGATTTCATCTTATCAACAGTTTGAATAAATTAAAACATTTGAATTTGATTGCTTTAGAAAAAAACAAATTTCAATCTCCTTCCTAAGAACAAAATATTGAAATTGCTTACCTTAAGCATTTTTCAATTTGCCTTAAAAAATTGAAAAATGAAAAATGCTCCAACGTGGAGCATTTTCAATTTGCCTTTAAAAATTGAAAAATGAAAAATGCTCCAACGTGGAGCATTTTTCAATTTGTCTTTCAAAATTGAAAAATGCTCCAACTTGGAGCATTTTCAATTTGCCATGAAATATTGAAAAATGAAAAATGCCCCATATTGGTTGAATTTTCATTTTTTAGAAAATTTTCTCAAAAATGAAAATGTTTTTGTGTGTAGCATTTTTCAATTTTTGTAATCGTTTGACAAAATGAAAAATGCTCTAAAAAGGTTAAAGAAATTGATATAAAAGATATTGAAAAATAGATAATCAAATTATTTTTTCATTCATTGTTAACACTTTAGAAATTTTGTTTTTATGCTTTCATGCACTGGCTACGCGTTTGGTAATATCCTCGGTGACAACCTATAAAAGATGTAAAGATAAAAACAACACCTAGGAATGCTGTTCTTTTCCCAATCTCCATGTATAAAGTTGATGAATGTGCCATATTCCTTCTAAATACGGCTCATTTTGGAAGTCATTTTTTAACTGATTACTTTGTTCATTTTGAGACAGATTTTCTATTATTTAGAATGAATGTGAGGTGGCATTTCAGTTATAAATGAACTTCAAATGTGAAGTTAGTTTACGTTTCTCTAGATATAAGAAGATGTGGCATGAGTGCCAATAAGACAGCTCGTCTTCTAAGTTACAATTTTTAAGATAAAAATCATTATAGGTCAAAATACGGTCCCTACACAGAGTCTTGGTTCACACCAAACAGTAAGCTATAAAGTGTCCCAAAAATGACAAGTGCAAAACTATTCAAACGGCAAAAACAACGGTATAATCTATATACAGAACGAGAAATACTTATGAATCACATGAACAAACGACAACAAGTAACATTAGAATATCAAAACCTTTAAAAAGACTTATTAAGAAGGGATATAGTTACTATACTGTTGTCAGGTCATTAAAGTTTGCATATTTTGGCTTTAATATTGATTCACTTATAGGGTCTTTACATCGGAATTAAACAGATTTATTTAAAAAAAAAACAGTTGTTGGCATGACACGGGTTATGTTCTTCTCTTAAATACTTTACTAGTTAATATCAATAAACTTTATGGAATGCTGAAATATTGCAATTTACATGTATTAACTAACCTTTCTATTTTCATACAAAAGGTTGAAAAACTACTGCTCTCTCTGTAAATTAGCACATATGAATATATTTATATATGTTACACCTTTTGTTACTATCCACTATTATTTGATTGTGTTTATGTGATCACGTGGTTATTTAAGCTTACATATTGCACGGACTTTTTGTGGTATGGTCAATAGATTTAGTATACATTTAGCTTTGTAAAAATGTTTCATTGTATGTATTCTACTCATTTCACTTCTATGTTATTTGTAAATGTATGTGTATTTGTCGCTCCTGTTACGCAGGAAATCTGCGTCTGAGTGTATTTTGAATAAACAGTTTATGATTGTATAATACTAAACCCCTAACGGGAGTTGCCTGGAATTCCTACGATGAAGACGTAATCGTTCAATCAGTTTACTAGTAATTGAGGCTTGGAGCTGGCATGTCAGTAACTGCTAGTAGTCTGTTGTTATTTATGTATTATTGTCATTTTGTTTATTCTCTTTTGTTTTCTGACATCGGACTCGGAATTCTCTTGATCTGAATTTTACTGTGCGTATGGTTATGCGTTTACTTTTTTACTTAGGCCAGATGTATTGGGGCAGAGATCTCAAAAAACATGTTTAACCCCACCGCATTTTTGCACCTGACCCAAGTCAGGAGCCTCTAGCCTTTGTAAGTCTTGTTTTATTTTTATTTTTATTTTTTTGTGTTTAGTTTGTTTAGTATGACGTCCATTATCACTGAAGTAGTAGATATATATTTGTTTAGAGGCAAGCTAAAGGACGCCTCCGAGTGCGGGAGTTTCGCGCTGCATTGAAGACCTATTGTTGACCTTATGTTGTTGTCTGTTCTATGGTCGGATTGTTGTCTCTTAGACACATTCCCAATTTCCATTCTCAATTTTAGAAAAGGGTATTGTCTATATAAAAAAATAGAAGGTTCAAAATTATTATGTCTGAAGCTGTCAGGGACAAGATAAAAATTATCAATAATTTGAGTCAGAGATGGGAGATCTTCCAATGATGCCCGCCCCTCCCCCTCCAAAAAAAGTAAACAACACTAAAATCTTATTCCGACATTACATATGGAATTTTATGAATGATGTTTGAGTGACGCGGTATGCGCCTTTTCCTAATTATATATTCCTCTTTTTTTGTTCTCAAGATCCCACCTTTGGTGTCCCCTTGATTTCATTACCCAATTTTTATAATCCTATATCCAACATCCCCTTTTTGTAACCTCAGCATCACCCCTCTCTATATCCCACTTCGAGAGTTACTTGCAAGATTAATTTTTATCAAGATGGATTTTATGCCCAAAATTATCAGCCTGATATGGAACAGTTTCGTGATCCCTGTAAAAAAAAAAAAAAAAAAAACTTGTGACTTTCTGTTTACATAACAAATATAAAATGGAATCGGGTGAGCTACACAAAATATAATAGTATAAAAAAGCGGCAATATCGATAAATGTTTTAATAAATTTATCTAAAATTTCTCAAATTACAAGAGTGCACACGCTGAAATGTCTCTACTTCTTTACTAATCATTGATATTATATTGAGGGGGCTCGGAGGGCATGGACGTAAAAACATGAAATAGCGAGGTCCCGAAAAAGGTTCTGCCCATCCTCTATGTTGATAGTCCTAAATATAAAGATATCCTACAACGATCACATAAACTTAACATGGTCCAAGAAAATTAGGCCAAGATCATTTAAACACAACAAGACATACATGTACTCCTTACAATAAATCACTAAGTATAATTGACCTTTTTCTTATAGTTTCTAAGAAACAGACTTAACTGAGAAAACTAAACACACAAACCATGAAATTAAGGTCAAGGATCCGAACCTTGGCAGGCAGAGGTGCACAGCTTACAATTCTTCCATACAGAAAATATATTAAACATATAATTGCTTATAGTGACACGTTTAGAATTTCCTAAATATTTGACGTGAATAGAAAATCCTAGTTTGTCGTTATTAGAGTTGTCGATTATATATACATGTGGTTGTTTTGTTGGTGTGTTTCGTTTTTGTTAACTCTATAGTCCGAGATGAATAACAGTATTTGACAATCCAAATGATCTAGGCCCGTTTCAGATGACAGAGGGTCCATTCCGGAAAGTTATAAATCAATACACGAGACTGGATACATGAACTTTCACATACTTTATTTTTCCATCTAACATATATACAATCACAGTTCATAAAGCATATTTACAAAACATTAATCATTGCAACATACATTAACCCGTCGCTGCTCGTAGATCGAGAGCGGGGCAAACCGGTGCGTCACACGGTTCTCTCTATTTCTATCCCCTTTTCGTTTCAAAAGTAACCTTTATAAAATATGATCATATTGACCAATGAAAACAGAAAAGGGTTGATGACCATTGTTATCAAAAAGTATTCTCACGATATAATCTTAATCCTAATCCATAAATATTTCCTAGTAACGCTGAAACGACTAATACATGTCTTTTATAAAATTATTTGAAAAATAGTTCAAAATCTTGTTTCCTAATAAAACGCATTTCTAGCGTAATAAAAATATTTAAACTAAATTGCGCACAAGAAATAACTGTTGATGCCAAACACGACACAAAAAGATGAAAATTCTAAAATTCACAATTTTACGCATTTTTACAACATGACAATAGTTTAAGAAAATTAGACCAAAACTAAAAAAACTGAACACTGAGCAATGAACAGTGAAAATGAGGTCAAGGCCAAATAAAACCTGCCAGACTGACATGCACATCATTAAATATTTCCATACACCAAATAAAGATGACATATTGCATATAGTGTTAGAAAAAAAGACCAAATATAAAAAAAAAAAAAAAAACAAACTTAACTTTGACCACTGAACCATTAAATTTGATCAAGGTCTGATAACCACTATCATGCTTGACACATCTATATCATTTCCGCTATTGTTCAATAAAATATCGTCATTCGATCTCGATGGACCAGCAACGCGTTGTGACTCAGGTTGGATTGGTTGATCCGGCATGTTTACTGGATCAAAATTCGATTCAGAGGCTCCTCTGATTCTACATCTATCCCTACCATCACGCCCCCTATTTCTGGTACATTTTGTGAATATGCCTGTGTTGTTTTCGAGAATTCTACGTATTTTAAATGACAATTAGATGGAATTAAATTGAACAGTATTAATATGGAACATGATGTTGACGATATTGACGAGAGCGTAGTTAGATCACGGTATGAAAGTGGAAAGGTCTTAGACTGATCGTTGTTAGAGCGTGAAAACAATGAAAATCCAAACTTTCATCCTGCTCGTACCGTGATCTCACCTTTTATATCGCGGTGAGCGTTGTGCAATATTGGTCTAGTGTGATTTGTTGCATAAAATATGCTCCTTGTTTCTCTACCTTTCCTATTGTTCAAAATGAGAAACTGGTTCTCGTCTTGTATTTTTGCTACCATACGTAACCTGCTTTCATCGTGTCAGAATACATGTTTTAATAATCGTGAAATATATATCACTTATAGTTCAGTAATTTCATTTATTGTTATTGATCGGAACGCAATCAATAAACATAATCAATACAGAAGAAACGTTGCTATCTTACTTTTTCTTAGTTTCCCCATTAGCATCATCAATTGATACATGTACATTTATAAAAATTCATATATATGGCACATGAAAATATATAACGCTGCCGCACGCTCTCCGTGTATTCATTTACTCTATTCGTGAATGGCGTGCTTTGTAACTGACCTGACGAGTACTAAACTAAGTGTTTGTTTTATTCATAATTTCATAAAAAAAAAAGATGTGGTATGATTACCAGAGAAACTTTTTTTCCCCACCAGACATTAAATGATGATGAAGTAAGCAAGTATAATTCATGGTACATACAGTCTTCAACACTTAGGAAAACCAATACCTCACAGCAAGCTACAAAAGATTCCAAAACGAAAAATTTAAAACAATTCAATTCATTCGAGAAAAAATAATTTTACGGCTCATATATAGAACTCTAAGTGATTAAAGATCACGAAACTCGTTTTAGGTGCGCAACCATCCCCTTAACATTGAACAGTGATAAACAGCATATTATAAAACTTCTTATAAAATCAGTTGAAAAGACTTGACTCATTTATATATAAATATACTAAATAAATAAATGATTTGGAAAATACGTTGAAGGTATAAAAAGTCATGAGAATTCCGAATGCAATAAGGTTCTATCCGGACACTCTGGTTCTAAACCTTGGTTCCATCTGGGTTGTTTGGTTCTGAACCTTGGTTCTATCCGGGTTCTTTGGTTCGAAACCATGGTAACTGGTTCAATATCCGGGTTGTTTGGTTATAACAACCCGACTTCTTGGTTCCATCTGGGTTCTATTCTAGATTATTCTAATGTTCCCGTTGAACTTGGAGAAGATAACCACAAGTATCCGAATAAAAAGATAAAGTAGGTCAAAGACGCCAAAATTGTTTTATAACATTAAACATTTCAGGATCGACGGTAAAAGAAGCTGTAAGGTATTTATTTTCTCATTCTAATAATTTTGATTAGGAAACTAGATAAAAATAAAGCATCGTTTAGATTTTAAAAATAAAACAAAGTATACATTTATTTATATCAGAGACAAATATACACATGTGTATATATGACTCTGATTATATCGAACATCCTTTTATTTAATTCAGTCGTTCTGTTTTTATTTATTTACCTTTACTCATAATTTACTTATTTCCGTTGATATTTCTAGAAGTTTTAAAACAACAAAATTAGGACATTTTGTTCAATTGGCCAACGAAATATGCATCTAGCCACTTGACCAGTTGACGACTTGCATATATATTTGAATGCACATTTAAAGTTCGAATGAATTTTATTTAATAGCTGCTTTGTAATAATGTCAGATTTGATACTAATTGTAAAAGACATGCATATAATCATTATAGGCCCAAAATAATCAAATCAAAATTAAAATTGAATATTTTTATAATAAAATGTGTGTGTGTTAATGACAGTGCTAGTGGGATGAGTAGCACCAGCACAATAGCCAGAACTTCTGTATTGGTACCATAGTAAAGGGACATAAAAAGTTACTCTAGTCCGTTCGTCCCGAACGTCAAAAAAAGGATTCCGTTCTCTTAACTTTAGCAGCCTCAACCAAATACTACAAAACTTATACACAAAATTAAAAAGGAGATGTGGCATGAGTGCCAATAAGAACTCTCCACAAAAGACTAGATGACACAGAAATTAACAGCTATAAGTCACCCTACGGCCTTCAACAATGAACAAAGTCCATACCGCATAGTCAGCTATAAAGGGCACCGAAATGACGATGTAAAACAATTCAAACGAGAAAAGAAACGGACAAATTTATGAAAAAAAAAACAAATATGTAGCACATAAACAAACGACAATGCGTGAATTACAGTCTCCTGACTTGGGATAGGAACATACAAACAGAATGAGGCGGATTAAACATGCTAGCGGGATCCCCACCCGCCACCTAATGTGGCATGAGTGCCAAAGAAGAACTCTCCACAAGAGACCAGATGACACAGAAATTAACAACTATATGTCCCCATACGGCCTTCAACAATGAGCAAATAGATATAGGAAGATGTGGTATGAGTGTCAATGAGACAACTCTCCATCCAAATAACAATTTATAAAAGTAAACCATAATAGGTCAATGTACGGCCTTCAATACGGAGCCTTGGCTTACACTGAACCACAAGCTATAAAGGGCCCCAAAATTACTAGTGTAAAACCATTCAAACGGAAAAAACAACGGTCTAATCTATATAAGAAACGAGAAACACGTATAAATTACACAAACAAACGACAACTAATGTACATCAGATTCCTGACTTAGGACAGGTGCAAACATTTGCAGCGGGATGAAACAATAATATAACATCACAACATAGAAAAACACGAGATTCAAACGATAAAAGATACGGACAAATGTATAGGCTCCTGACTTGCGACAGGCACATGCATACTGAATAAGGCGGAGTTGAACATGTTAGCGAGGTCTCCACCATCGCCCTAACCTGGGACAATGCTTATTTTCACGTAAAAAAAATTGAATTTGAAATTTGGTAGCGTCACTTTTACCGTCCATGAGTTATCATGTTCCTTTAAAAACATAGAAAATGCTGAATTTTTTGTTTTCGTTCTTTTTAATAAGTTTACATTGTAACTCAATCAAATGTTATAAACCTTATACGTAATGCTTATTACCCCATAACACAGATCTATCAAGTTCGATATTGGGTGGTGTTACTGTTCATGAGTTATTAGATATAAGAAGTTGGTACGAGTACTAATGATACAAATATCAACACGTAGCCTTAAGATAGGAAAAAATGCTAAATCTGTTGTTTCTGTTCTTTAACTTTAATTTGCCTCAACCAAATGTTTTGAAACTGATACAAAATGCTTGTGGTCACAAAACAGTCCAAATAACGTGAATCCTGCATCTTTATGTGGAAGTTTACTTGTGTTTTTTTTTTTTTTCACAAGCTGGGGCATCTGTAGCCCATAGACATATTGTACATTTATTTCAGTAAACAGTTTATTTACTTCCTTTGGATTCTACTTCTATTAGAATTAACGTGCATATTTTTTTTAAGATTGCGGTGTAGTTTGATAACATACAGTGACCAGCATAAAAAAGTGTTTCACTAGATTGAGCTCTATGTCTAAGTGTACTTTAAAGGTTCTTCGCACTGAGTTCAGTTTATTGATATGCGTATACCTTCTGTGTGATTTTTCAAGATGCTTAAACAGACTATCCATATCTACATGATCTATATGTCCATGAAATGAAATCCAAGGTAAAATGATTGAAACAATTTGAATTATCTATCACAACTAGCAGCACATGGTGCTACTGAAGCAGTAAATGTGAGTGAGAAAATCCCTCGCCCGGAGGCGGACTTCATACCAAGAGGCACACCTAATATGCATAGGTCAAGAGTCAAAAAGTCATAGACTGGTCAAGAGTTCCATGACAAAAAAAAAACACAAAGCAGATTTTGAGAAAAGGGTCATCGTGGTACACAAAACTAACAAATATATCTATATATTTAATATAGATATAAGAAGATGTGGTATGATCGCAATCAGACAATTCTCCATATAATTCAAACAAAATATACAAGTTGTACAATGAGGGCAAAGGTCAAGCTCATATGAAGTTTCTCGTGCCACGAGACTCACCATCTTATGACAATACATCTTCATGCTACATACTGTATTCAGAAGCAAGGTCAATATAGAATTATACTTTTATGTCAGGGTAATATACAAAGGAACACACTGTATCATGATGACACACCCAAAGTGCATAGGTCAAGAGTCAAAAAGTCATAGTCTGGTCAAGAGTTCCATGTCAAAAATACACAAAGCAGTCCTGCACGAAAGTTCACCACGGTACATGTAACAATGTTTTATGTCATGATGCACTACACATGCCAAATACAGAAAACATGGGTCAGGGACAGAAACAGAAGACATATAACTAAACTCAATGGAACAGTACTTGTATTGCAGGTCACTATATACAAGTGCCTTCAACATAGAACATAAACTCTCGCAACACTTCAAAGTTAAAACCGTCTTTCACAAAAGTTTGAGCAGGATTCTTTGCAACGATTATCTTACCACTGTTAATTGAAAATCGGGTCGTGCAGTTATGTCAATAAATTTAAAGGTTAATATAAGACATTAAAACACTTAAAACTAGGGTTTACCATTAATTTCTAACCTTACCATGTGATAGCACTATGGTAAACTGATAGAAACACATGATGCAGTCATGAAATTGAATATTTGCAATTATAGTACGACCAGAACAATACAAGACAGAGTTGGAAACAAATGAAAGTAATTATACATAGTACGAATTTTTAATCACAATGCACAAATAAGGAACCGTAGTTTTCATTCAATTTATTCATTTAAAATGTACACTCGCGTTAAATAATGGAAATTAACACTGTATATTTATATAAACGATCAATCTTGTAAATAAATAAATAAATAAAGGGCTACGCTGTAAGTCCATGATACTCCCCTTGTCCTTATGTTTGAAATGAATTTTCTCAACGAATAAATGTCCTTGGCCGTTTCCGACATTTTTTACAGAAGAAAAATTCCACAACTGTACAATATCAAATCAGAAATCATATAAAAAAAAAACCAAAAGGGTACTTAGTTTAATAACTGAAAAACATGAAAGGTAGCTTACATGTAAGTCAACAGATATAAACAATTCACTAAAGATTCATAAAATTTTGTAAAAGTGTTTATGAGTGATTGTCCAAACACTGGAGAAAAAAAAACACTTTTTAAAGCATAAAATTTCATGACACGGAAACGTAAAATCTGAAATTTTTAAAAACAGAAAAGGAGCATACGTCAAAAGATATAAACAATTCTTCGAAGTTTGATTAAAGTGGATGGAAGCATTTTTGAATTATTGTCCGAAAACTGGAAAATCACCCCTTTTTAAGGATAAAATTTCATAACATGGAAACTAAAAATTTGAAATTTATAAAAATCGAAAGGGAGCTTACGCCAATAGTCAATAATCAATTCAACAAAGTTTCATAAAAGTTGGTGGAAGCGTTTTTTTCATTAATTGTCTGAAGTGTGGACGACGGACGGACGGACAACATTATACCATAATATGTCCCATTTTAGACGGGCGTATAAAAACCAAGAAACAAGTCATTAAAAAGGCTAAACGCATAGTACAGATACAAACGTGCTTGAAGTTTGTGATGATAAGTTCTAAGCGAATAACAACCTATAAACCATCATGTGTCTGAGTCTACAAAATCAGTCAGTAGAATTGCAATGGATTTTGACAAAAACAAAATACGATAATTTTATTATCGACACCTGTTAGGATTATAAATCAATTATGTATCAAATAGATCGACAGTTAATTTTTATCAATCTTTTTCTGTAAGTTTGTATTCTCAGCAGAATCTCTATTAAAACTATGGCTTTATAATTCTCTTCATACCTTTTTTCTATTACATCGAAACACGATGATGTGATATAAACTGATATGAACAGAAAAAGATGTCGCTTACACGGCAGCGAAATAACAACCCAACTAAACACATAACCAACAGTCTCTTGGGAAGCACTTATATTGTATTTAACAGATGACAGGGGTCTCTATACATATATATTATGTCAACTTCCGGGTTCAAGTCTCTGTCATGCCATTTGGGAGTAGAAAAGAACGCTACCAAGATAATGATACATAACATGCATAAGAAAAAAACGACATGACTCACTAGAAGACGATTTTTACACACACACACGAAACTTGTACAATGACAAAAGATTTATCTATTAAATATTAACTTTTTATTGACCTTTCTTTTGACTAGCAAACAAAAATTAAGGCTATTTAAAAGAGGTGTTGTATGTCCCGAATAAAACGCAAAATCCATGACCGATCATGGTAACAGTCACGAAAGCAGACGGAATGTAGGATGAAAAACTTCAATCAAATAGTTTGGGTGGGAGAGGGGGAGGGGTGTAAAATTGCTGCGAATTTTGTTTATCCAAAATCGATTTTACATATGTCCATATTTTACAATCAATTTTTCCCAAGTTAAGTTAAGAAAAAGTGGGGGTGTCAGTAAAAAAAACTATGTGAATTAAGTTTTTTTTATGTCGTCCTTTACTTCTTGGCTTTGTGGAAGCGTTGACAATGTGTACTATACGCTGTCATCATTGCAGAAATTAAAACACTATGTTTTTCCGTTGTTGCCCCCTCTTTTTTGTGGGGAAAATTTGGTTGATTATATGGGTAATCACTGAAGCATGACTGGAGCGCACCCTTTTAAGTTCAGTCAGTGCCCCCCTTAAATGAAAAGTTCTGGATCCGCCACTGCTGCTCTCGTAAATGATGGTAGCGAGGATTAACTGTTGCTAATGCTTTACCAACTCTAGCCTCAGACTCGTTGATTCCTTTGCTTGATAAATGGCCTGTTATCATTTTACGACCGCGTATGTGGGTCCAACTTGAAAATAACACACACTATGCGCACATCATGTTTTAAATGTAACTACTAGTATATATTCCATGTACATGATGCATATGGTTTGGAATACGTTTGTGTCGATCTGTGTCGATCTGGATTTTTTTTTTTTTTACTTTTTTTTTTATTTCAAAAGAAGATTGTCAATGACTGAGACCATTTTTTGTGTCGACCTATTTGTCCGACAATACTCGTTTTTCTTTCACATATTAAAGATGTAAAATCATATTGAATAAGAGGTAATAGAATGTACATAAAACAGAACCTCATGGGAACTGTCTTATGTTTGTTGAAATACTATTCACATAATTATGATATATTCTTTGCTACATTTGTTTTTCCGGTTAAAGCAAATATAAGAAGTCATTTATCCTTTGAAATATAAATTTACCACAAATACATGCATGCAAGTTAATTTTATATTTTTCTTTATTAGATGATGCTTATTTGATATGTTGCGACAGAGAATTGTGATATTATAAGCTTGGGAAAAACATGTTTGTATTAACAGATTCAAAATATGGGAAATGCTGTACAATGCAGAAAAATATATATTTGAAATCAAATACCTATCAGAATAATATAACATCTACATCCATCCCTACCCACCCCAATCCATCCGCGAACCCTGTTCCGTGAGCATGTACAAAAACTGACATAGACAATATCTAATATTCTAATATTTTCCCTTCTTTTCTAACATGTTAAGTTTGACACATTCAGCCACGATATGGTTAAGATAAATGCTCCTCCATCTACTCTGCATCGCCTATTCATTTCATTTTCAGAACAAAAAGCTTATTGTTTGCGCTAATGCATGTTTGATTCCTAAAGAAGTCAAGTGTTGAGAAATGTCTTGGTGTGTTCTTCCGTCAAGTAGCATTTGTTGAATCAAACATCGATGGTCTAAAAGTTCTTCCATTCTTAGGGGAGGACCATTTGATATTCTGGGGGGGGGGGGGGGGGGGAGGAGGATTTGTTTTTAATCGGTTATTTATTTTTGTAAACTAAGAGGACAGATTATTCATTTTCTGCACTATTGAAGCAAGATTTTTCATTTACATTAAAGCAAGGGACTGATTATTCATTTTCACCACTATATTTTTGATATTCGAAAACATACAATTTTTTAAATAATTTTTTTTATTATAACATGTATAAATAATACATATAGTATAGTCAAGTCATTATGTACCATTCAATTAGATTAACCATACCCCTCTGGAGAAATGAATATTTTAAATTCTCAACTGCATATACATGTATCGCATACATACATAGTATTAAAGTTTAGTTAGAACTAGGCACTTTTTTTAAATGTATTGGCAAACATAACGCCGAGCGGAGCGATGCACTTTTTTTAAGGGTTTGGAGCCACTGAAGGCCCAAGAAGCTATATAACAAATGATGCAAAGTCAATGGGTGTTCCAAAGACCCTTTCATAATCTGAAAATGAAGTTTTGTTTTAATAATTTTTTGACAATACTTTGGTCTCAAAGCAAAATGCATAAATTCAGTGTAAGACTGAAGTTTCTAGGGACAACATCAAAAGACCAATGTGCATGATAAAGCAAAAATCGAAATCACATAGTTAAGTCTGTGGCTGCTGTTTTTTTTTTAAACTTATGATCAACTTTATAACAAAATTGCTAGATAACAAAAGGAATGCAACACTAACAGAATACAGAAGGGCAATCAATGAACACAAGACAAATAAATATGAAACATTGATCCCGAAAAATCAGTGCTATAAGTCTGAGAAAAACAGAACTTTCTGCTTGCAAGGCTGTGAACACAATTTGATATGGAGACAAGCGTTTGGTTTTGAAATTTCCTACATGTAGTTACGGCCCTGTTAAAATAAAAGTGAGGTAAGGTTTCCTCAGACAATATACCTCAAGTTAAATGAAACCAATTTTCAGACATTACAAGTATATTTAAATAATATTTATACTTTTGTTATTGAAAAATTTGGGAAGTGTTTCCCGATTGTTTTTGGGGAAAAAGATTAATTTATGAAGAATCTAGTGCCATCTCATACTTTCGATTAGAACTGCTGAGTTATTTATTTTCTATATATTTCAAGTCAGGTAATTTATTTTCAAACTACCACAGAACAAACCATTTATTTTGTGATGATCAAGGCTGAGTTATCTATTTTCAAAATCCCCCCCCCCCCCCCAGAATATCAAATGGTCGTCCCCTTACAACATGTACATGTATATAAACAAGTGACTTCTTTCTTCACTTCGAGAGAACTAAATTAAAGATTTCAACCCCGACAATTCAAAGAAAGACATGACAAAGAAAAACAAAAGTCAGATATATAGACAGATTGATATATACAATGAATGACAGATTGATAGATCGAAAGATAGATGAAAACATGTAGCTACAAAGACAGCTAAATATATAGATAAAAAGAAAGAATGATTTTTTTTGGTGGTCATTATCGTACTTGTCATTGTACCATTCTTGTTCGGTATTTGTTGATATTACACATAGTTCACACACATACACACACACCTTAAAAAGATCTTCAAGATATATTGCGCTTAAAACTAGAAAAAAGAAAACGGAAATAGTAAAACATTTAAAAAAAAGTGTAAACAATTTAAACATTTAAAACGCCTATTTTGAAACAAAGTACATTTTCGTTCTAATTATTACACATTTAAATAATGAACATTTTTCAAATTTGAATATTGCACAGTAAAATGAAAAATGAAAAATTGGAGCATTTTTCATTTTTCCATATCAAACGTCAAATTGAAAAATGCTCCACGTTAGAGTATTTTTCATTTTTCAATATTTGAAGTCAAATTGAAAAATGATCCATGCTTGAGCATTTTTCATTTTTCAATATTGTAAGTCAAATTGAAAAATGCTCCACGTTAGAGCATTTTTCATTTTTCAATATTGTAAACTAAATTGAAAAATGCTTAAGGTCAGTATTTTCAATATTTGCTTTTAAGAATGAAATTGAAATCTGTTTTGTTTTCTAAAGCAAACAAATCCAAATGTTTAAATATATTTAAACTTTTGACAAAATAAAATCATTTTTAACACAAACTTATTGTTATTTGTTTCATTATCTTCGTAAAATCAAAAATACAATTCTATGAAAATAACAAATTTCAAATCTCATAGAGAAAATGTTTTTTCTAAAGTGATTTCAATAGATTTTTGTTACATTTTTCAAACCAATTACATTTAAAATTTGCAGAGCAATTTGAAAATTTATTTTTCATTTTAAAATGATAAATGTTTGGCGTAAATGTACACGGACGAAAAACTTCTCGAAAAAACATATTTTTTTAAATTGTTTGGTTAAACAAAAATATTATGTATGCCTAAAATCAATACATTGTATTGAAAGAACAGAAAGAAAAAAGATGTTGATTTAACTTGAAACACAAGTAATACATTTTCATTTTGAAAATATTTCTTCACTTTATTTCAAGTTTTACAAAAATTGCACCGTACGATTTTTTTACATGGATCAAAAAAGGAAGTTCAGATATTCGTCTATCACGTGTAAAGAAAAATCACCTGTGTGTTAGGTGGGTGCATTAAAGTAAGAAACTAAGCCTCTTTCCTATATTTCATTCGCCTATATGTAATCTTGGATGGAAACATACGATGCTCCGCATGATCAATGAAAAAGAAAGCCTGTTAATAGCAGGTTTCATGAAAATCATTCACAACATTCATCTTGAATTTCACAAAAGCTTACGAAATGTAATGATCTAAATCTAAAACTTTTTAACTTACGTTCGCCTTGGCCCATTCTTCATGGTCTTCAATAATACAATACGTGGAATTGCCAAAGCTAATGGATCTTGTATTGGTCATCGGAACTTAAAACAAAAGCATGATGATTTTTCGTTAAAACGTTATGTGAATATTGTCTATTTATGATCAATTTACATTTGTTTTGACATATTAATTATAGATACGTTTAGAGGCAAATGTTACATCGTCAATCCATTAAAGTATAGTTTTTTTTCTTAATTATTGTAGCTACGTAAGCTCCGGTTTAGTACTATTTGATATTGCTTTCACGTGAAAAATGAAAAACACTTCAAATAATTCAAAACTAAGCTGTGAATGAATTCAATTATTTAATTAGAAGTAACACACCAAGACAACATCATTATTATACGGATTTATTTTTTTAAGCAAGACATGCATAAATGACAAAGGTTTCGTTTTGTTGATCTTTTGTTGCAGATAATTTTTTTCTGTTTGGTGTCTCTCTATCTTCTATAACGTTTGCTTAAAACACCAGAACGGGTAAAAAATCCTCATGTAGGGGCAATCTCTACAAAGAGTGATCAACTGTTTCAGTAATATTGTCCTTGTTTCTAGATCTTGCCTTACTGATAATATTTGCTTTTTAAAGTTTCTATCTAGATATTATACTGTTAAGCATATAAGGCAAAACGCATACAAAATGGTAATAATCAGCATTCATCACTCGTGGTTTCGAATCTCTGGTAAGAACTATAAAATAAAAAAACAAGTGGGGGGTCTCTTTCTTAGGTCATTAGACATGGAAATTCATACCTTCAAATTCTTTTTGTGTCAGTAAATAACATCAGCTAAAATATTGCTTACATGTAAATGTTTATGATCTACAAAATAGACGATAATTGATTTGAAACAAGAAACAATAAAAGCAACAGTAGTTAACCAGCGTTCAAAAGTCATAAACTGATTACATTGTAAATCATTCAAACATTAACACTTACGATATATGTTCCGTCGAATAGTATTCCATCCGTTTATGGTTTTAGTATCAATGCAACATGTCTTTGAATTATCAATACGACATGTTGATGTTCCTTCTGAAAAACTTGCCACACAGCATTGTTGATTTGAAAGGCATAGCAGTGCACATTCAATCATTGACGCCGAGTCAACATCGATGGTGTTTTTGCTCTGCCGAGCTCTAGTGCTGCCAGTCGTTTGAAATGATTTAAACTCTTTAACATTTGCGTTTACTAAGTTTAACAGACATGTTGTAATAAAATAAAAAGTTGTACAATAAAGAAAACAGAGATTTTTCATACTGATTTCAGTATGCACATCTGTGTTTCTGATTTTTATAGGGTAGACTGAAGTCAACTTATAGATTATGTTTTTATGAACAACAAATCTGGAAGAGGGTTTCCAAATATAACCACAAAGTAAGCAAACATAAAAGGATTAAGTGGTTTTTTTATCTCTTTGATTGGCAACTAGCCCATAGAATACGAAATGTATTCCAGCATAAACCAACAATACTACACTGAATGTATAATAAAGAAAATAAACCTGACAACGATATCAGGAACAATTATACGGATGTTGAAAATTTGATTCAGACAAAAGTGACGAACTCTCCTATATTTAGGAGAAAAACAGTAAGCTTGGGCTTTTTGTTTCCTTTGATCATTTAGAAAATCTCTACTTAGGGAATAAGTATTGTTATCGAAACATTAAATACAAAATTGATTCCTTAAGTAGCAATGCATTACAGTCAAGTCTTAAATGACTTTGTGCTGTATAACATCAAATGACTTTATTGAAAATGTTATTTTTTTTCAAATGGAAAAAAAAGATAAATAGAAGAGATCATGAACGACCAGTTTAAGAAAAATAAGTCTATTTCTTTTTGAGTTGATTTCAGGCTATTATTTATAATTTTTTATGTATCAACAGTATAACAACGCCTGAATATAAAGGTGTAATACCACCATTGATTTTCCCCTATTAGTCTTTGTTAAATAGGCACTTTTAAAAAAAAATGTACAGTATTTACCTTTATTGCAACCAAAGAAATACTTTGCATGAATAAAGTTTAATCCTTTCCAGTGCTACAGTAAAAATTTCACACTACATTTCATTGCATATAAGAAAGTAACCAACACCGGAAGTAAACAACAACTCAATTTTTACACTGTTATTTACTGGTTACCTGCTTTGGTTACTATGTAACCTTAACTTTCCAAAATATTTTATAAGACCATCAAATAAAAAAAAGAATGATGCTTTCAGACACCCAACATACATGTTTATGACTCAGAAAAATGTAAGTGCATTGAAATGCAGGGTTAATTTTCTACAATTGTCAAATTCAAGGGAATATTTTTTTAGACCTACTTTCGTATGCAACCGGATGTGACGTACCATGATTTGGTGGTATTACACCTATAGTATATATCACCCTGTGTTCATATTGCAGCAAATGATTACCTTGATAGAGGTTGGTTTCTGACAATGTATCTATTAAAGCAAAAGTTAATTGTGCTTAGGTCGATGTCATCACTTCAAAAGATACACGAAAGTCATCACAAGTTGTTTGATTGTTGCTGAATATCTTTGTCACTTGTAACCAGGGGTATCTTCCGATTATCGTAACTACAATCTTGTCCTTGTTCATTAATTTTAATTAAATTGAATAAGACTTATCACCGAATCCGTACGTAATAGATGATATAAGTGGACCCGGATTTTCTTGTCGTTCCAGAGTAGGTGTATCCGCTTGTGTTTTGTGAGGTTATCTTTGCTGAGTTCTTTATGTTTTAAAGCGGTTTCTTATCGGTTTGTCTTTTTGTTGTTGTTTGTTTTTTTTTGTTTTTTTTTGCCATGACCTTGTCAGTTTTGCTTCGACTTATAAATTTTGAATCTTCATTTGGACCTTTCAAAATATATTTTGCACTACCAGAGTATTCGGAATGAGATGAGACCAAACTAATCATTTCAATCAAAGCAAGTTTGTCTTCTTTATGGGCAGTTCTACCCAAGATACGTCTTAGATTAATGAAAAAGTTCTTATGTCCAAAACTTTCAAAGCCACAATTATTTATAGCAAAGTTTTGCCACATCATTTTCTTGTTTTCAGTGCAACGTTAAATATACTGTTAAAGGGAATAATTTAATATCCTCCTCGATTATATTGCTTTTAAAAGAGTCGTTATAAAATATAATGAATCATTCTTACACAACTTACCGCATTCCATCAACGTACAATTTGTCACTGATATATCTTGCTGTTTGAGTCGTTTTGCATGATTTCCATTGGGAGACGCCGCTTACCAAAATGCAAATCGAGCATTGTTGATAATTCAAATTTTACTTTACCTATAACAGAATGCTATGCTTTAATTATATTCTGTTATGTCATTGGCAACTGATTTAAAGCTCAAAATATATCAACCAATTACTACACCGTTATAACAAAAAGTCAATGTCTAGACTATGCGTCACAGGTCTATAAGAAAAAAAAAACAGAAGGTTAACATAGCAGCTAGTCCCTTACTGACTCATGTGAGAAAGTTAACCCTAGGGCTACTAATAGTCGTTACCACAATCACGTTATGGAACACCTGCGATCACCACCCATTTTTGAGTTTGTGGTCCTCAATCGTTAGTTTTCCATGTTGTGTTTTGCAGACTGCATATGACAAGCCATTACTAGAACTGTTTCCATTAGTTCTATGGTTTGATATAGTCTTACGTTTAAATTGTCAGATTTAATGGGTTTTCCCTTTTGAATAAGGTCGGAATTTTGTTACAAAAATTTATTTACCTCTTCGCCGATTGTTTGTGTAAAATAGTGGTCTAAGCGTATCAAAAATGTATATATAGAATACTACGGATTGCTCCATATATTTCGTTACTACACAACATGTTTTAGGTAAATCGGGTTAAGATATCGATTTCGTTTTATAATTTGCAGATCAACATCGGTTTTTGTGTAAGAAGAAATGTGTATAACCGAGCATTGCTTGCTGATTTTCTTTTAATATCACATCTTTTGTAGTAGTCTATTATCTAAATTACTTGAATAACTTCTACATAGGTGACTAATACAAAATTGTATACAGGGGAAATTTTAGTGTTGATAATATCTATTCAGACATCAGCAATTATTTTGTTACTCTACCACTTTATTCCATTTTGAAATTATTTATTTACTGTAATATCCAATTTTTATACTAATGGGTTTTAAAACAGATGCACTAAATAAATTGGGATATTCATATTTAAGCATTTTTCATTTTATAAGGAAATCGGTGAGCTGCTTTGCTTGAAAAATGTGATAAAGTCACATACACCTGACAGCAGTTTGGTTACGGCCTTGTTTTGGTTTTTTTGGGGGTTTTTTTTGCCTTGAATATTAATGATCTTTTATGTTTAGATGTATTATGAATATTTTGGTAAAAAGTGTAGTGGACGAGTTGTTTGTTTGCAGATTGTGTTCAAATCTTCTGTTAATGATGATTTGTTTATTCTGTGCATTTTCGTATTCCTCTGCCTTAAAAGTATTTTCTGTTGAATCATGGTGTACTACCCGACTCTCAAAATCAGTAACAAAGACCTTGACATTGGTACGACTAATCGATATGCCTTTCGTTTTAAATGACGTGAGAATTGTCAATAAAATTTGTTAAAAAAATAAAAGTTTTGTGTAATTCCTTGTTCGAATGTCCGATGTAAAAATAGATTTTTTTCTATTGCATTATTTGTATTTTCTAAAAAAGACAATTGTATTTTCTGATCAATGAAAATTTCGAAATCTATGCCTACAGATTTTTGTTCCAGTAGAAAATACATTTGTGCAGATATTGATCATATAGTGGATGAAAACGAATTATTGTATTCAGTCAACTGCTTTCAATTTGTTTGAAATCAAACGATTACTTTAGTTTTAGAAATAAGTCACTCCCTCCTACTTGATCAATACAAATTTCTCTCATTGCTCGTGTACTTTGTGTTAAAAGCGTATTCAACAATTGAGAAATAAAAACAACATGACTTTTATTGAAAACAGGGTTCATTAATAAAAAGTATGCAACAATAATAAATGTATAATTTAATAACCTTATTTAGAGTCTTAATAAAATACAAAAAAGGACAATTACATCAGCTATATCATGTATATTCAGATTTTAATATGCAGACAAGGCATACAAATACAGTTCAAAACAAGCATGCAGTAACTTTATATGGCCATAAAAGTGCGAGGTTTGGCATGCCACAAAACCAGGTTCAACCCACCATTTTTTCCTTTAAAAATGCCCTGTACCAAGTCAGGAATATGGCCATTGTTATATTATAGTTCGTTTCTGTGTGTATTACATTATAACGTTGTGTCGTTTGTTTTCTCTTATTTTTTAGTGTAAATTCACATTGCGATAAGACGTGTCACGGTACTTGTCTATCCCAAATTCATGTATTAGGTTTTGATGTTATATATGACGCCCGTCAAGCAAAAACCACCCTTATCGCATTTGACGTCGTTATCGGTAGTCAACGCTAGAATGTAACGTACAAATGTAGAACAAACCGATAAATTTCACGTTGAAATTGAGATATTTTTTTCTAAACATAGCGTTATCCATGCGAACTGAATAGTATATTCTTATATTACATATAAATACTTCTGTAAAATAATGCCGTATTTACGATTTAAAATTTAATTTTGTGATAAATTTCTATTCAAACTTTTCAAATGCTTGTTTTGACATACGCTGTATATTCTTATTGTCTTGAGAGGAATGATTTATAAACAAAATAATAAAATCCCACACATCACCATGTCTCATTAATACATAGTACCACGATATGTGATGATACACGTATTAACCTTCTACAATATATAAACAATACCAATGTTGTGTAAAAAAAAAACCACTTAAATATTTTCTAAAAGTTTTTTTCCGCAGCTGGATTTCTTTTATACTTTTAATACGGCAAGTTATATATATTGTATGAATAACCTAAGAAAATAATATTTGGCGCAACATTATGCATGCCAAATGCGGAAAATATTGCATGGTTAATCACACGAGAGAGTCTGCTTACAAGAAATTAAGTACGAAAGAGAAGAAAGTCTGTCTGAAATGTTTCGTCTTTTATTTTGCCACGCTTTAAGGAACATGTGTACTAAGTGTCAAGTTGATTGGACTTCAACTTCATCAAAAACTACCTTGACCAAAAACTTTAACCTGAACTGGGACGAACGAACGGACGAACGAACGGTACGACGAACGAACGAACGGACCCACAGACAAGAAAACATAATGCCCTCTACTATCGTAGGTGGGGCATAACAATTTGCAATGCGTTTAAAACTGTTAGTATGAAACAAATATCAGTTCATAATTATATCACTCACTTTAAAAAAGTGGGGGTATACTGTTTAACCTCTGTCTGTCCGTTAGTCAATCCATCCGTCAGTCCGTCCATTCGTCCCATGAATATATTCGTCGCATATCTCTTAGGAACTACATAACAAGGATTTCTGAAATTTGGTTTCAGGGTTTATATAATTCAGTTATATCGTGCGATGCGTTTTCAGATTCATCACTCAACAACTTACTGTTTACCGAAATATTTCGGCGGGGGTATCATCAGTAAGCAGTAAATCAATGTTTCACTTGTTTTATAAATGCTTTAGAAGTTTACTTAAGTCTCCTACAAAAATCGCCAAAATCGGCTTTAGAGATCCCGGCCACTCATCTTCTAAGTGGAAAGGGGATGGAATTAACTCGGCTCATACGGCACAAAAACTATAATAAACCTAAAATTCGGTTCTTTGGCCAGGGACCTTATTCACAAAGCATCCGTTAGCTAACGGACCCGTTATCAGTTCCGTTAAATATCCGCTAAGTTTATTTCGTATTCACAAAACCTCCGTTAAATAACGCATCCGTTAACGTCTCCGTTAAATGTTACGTTAACCTGAATATTTAACGGATACTTCAACGTACCCGTTAAACGGGCACTAAGAACATTTTATACAATGAATACAGTGATTTTAAACTTTTGCAATATTTTAACATGTGGTGGGTATGTATAGTTTTTGAGAGTAGCCAGGAAAAATAATATTATGCACAAAGTTACCCCTTACAACTGTTTACAGAAAAGTGCAACATTTTAATATTTCCTTGCGACTTCTTGTCAATCTTTTTATTGTCTATATATTTCAGTAATACTACCGCTTAAATAATTAAAAAAAAAAAAATGTAAAAAAATGATACAGTCACAAACACATATCAGACGGTATATGAATGTAACATAACAATTTATGAAATATTGTTATTCTTCACCAGCAAAAGTGTTAAGAACAGAACATACACAAAAATCGAAGTTTATGAACCTTTCATTTTTTTAACATCATTAACACGGAAATGTATACATCAACAACATATCGTTTTTCACAAAAGTCTATGCATTGCAGTGGCGGATCCAGAACTTTTGATAAGGAGGGTCCTCTGACTTACCTAAGGGGGCCCGCTCCAGTCATACTTCAGTGATTCCCTATATAATCAACCAAATTTTTCCAAGAAAAGGGGGAGGGCCCGGGCACCTCAGAGCCCCCCCCCCCCCTCCTTTGGATGCGCGTATGTATTTCGGTAGAAAGTTTGATAATTTTAAGACAAATGTAAGAACGGTTAACGTCGATTTTATTTGCTAAGCTTTGTATACACATCTTCACCTATGCTTACAGATTTCAGGCAGTATTTCAGAAAATAATAGAATTAAATGCATTATTTTTCCGATTTCTTGTTATAATTAAATTATACCCCGATTTGTATGAAAAGTTTAATGAATTAGGTTACTGCATGTACTTTCACCTCAAAAGGTAATGATAATTTTATATATCTTTTTTTTTTTTTTTTTTTTTTCAAGTTTCAAAGAGGAGCGTAAAAAGGAGGAGGGGGAGGGGTATTCGCACAAAAGAACGCGAAATGAAATTGCCATTTCACGATGAACGATCGAACACTTAAAAATATCTTGCACGTTGTTCTTTTTACCGATTTTACGAAACACGGTGAATAACGAACCTTCTTCACGAAATAAAAATGGTATACCTATAGTCACCAGTTAAAATGGAGCACAGCTGAAGCAAGCACCGCGTCACAACTGTCAGCGTGACGTCAAAATAATTTGCGACGCAACAGGATTTTTAGAGATAGGTTGAATCCCTTAGACGCCTATGATGACCATGAGTTGCTGTATCGGTATAGGATGTCTAGACAAACGCTAATGAGGGTGATCGATATGGTTCGAGATGATATTGTTCATGAAACAGAGATCATATGCCTTGACACCAGAACAACAGACATTTGCAGCTATTAGATATTATGCCACAGGATCTTTTCAGACAGTAGTAGGAGATATAATGGGGATAAGCCAGCCATCAATGTCAAGGATTGTCCAGAGAGTGTCTTCTGCTTTATGTCGTCATGCCGGACAATACATTAGATTTCCGACAACTCCTAGATTTCAGCAAGCAGTTAAAGAAGGCTTCATGAATGAATTTACATTCCCAAATGTTCTAGGTTGTGTGGATGGCTCACTAGTACAAATTAAAGCACCCTCCACCAGAGAAGACATGTATGTGTGTCGGAAAGGATACCATGCGCTTAACATTCAATGCATATGTGACAGTCAAAATAAATTCCTAAACCTTGTTGTTCGTTGGCCAGGGTCATCTCATGATGCTTTTATTTGGAATGAAAGTGGAGTTAAAAGGTATATGGAAAACCATGCAGACTGTGGTTAGTTGCTAGGAGATCAGGCGTATCCTCTTCAGCCGTATTTGCTTACCCCTGTTAGAAATCCCCAGTCAGACGGCGAGCTAGCCTATAACAGACTTCATCAGAGAACAAGACAGCGTGTAGAGGATACGTTTGGACGGCAGATGGCAGTTAGGTCCGCTGCTGTATGCCCTGAGGTAATCGGTGCCCTCAGGTAATCGTGGCAATAGTGTACATATGCGTAGTAATAACATGATCTAAAAATAGAATAAACTAAAAATACATCATTGTACTTTCTATTTCGACTGACAGTATAATGGTATATGTGCGAAAAATAGGAGAAAACAGGAACACATACAATTTTTTACAATAAGTTACGAAAAATAATTCACGAAAAAAATCCAAATATTTGGTTTATTTGTGATCATTGCAACGTGAACAGATATTTATTTAGAGTGAAACGTAAATGACTTAAAATAATTAAATAGAAAACACTTTTTGAATCACTATGGCGATTTAAACTTTTATAATAATAGTTGTCAAAAACTGGTTTCATAGAGATTTATGTAAATAAATGTATATACAATTCTTTAAACTAACTATTAAAGAATAAAAGTTATCCACACATGCCTAAGGCAGCAAACATTTGATTTTCGGGGGGGGGGGGGGGGGGGGGCTATGGATTTTTTTCCTTCGGCGAAAGACAATATTTTTTGGAGACAGGTCGAAAACATTTCTTTTCTTTCATTTCAATTTTAGCATTACATATAGTGGCAGAACAATTAGAAACAAACTTTAATAAAAACCAACCATAGCCCCTCCCCCCCTGAAAATGAAATGATTGCTGCCTAAGTTTCGTGAATGTCCTGTTGAAACTTTGACTATCATTGTGTTTGGTAATATATGACACTTACATGTGGACAGATTACGCATATATTGATTTTGGTTACTTCTTTTAAAGTAACATAAGTAGAAAATGATAACATTTAATAGATAGGTTATTAAAATCAGTCCATCTTGTTCGACTGCATGAGGGGCAATGGCGTATCCATTCATTTTTTTTAAATGGGGGAATCCCCAATCCAGGACACAAGGAGGGGGGTTCCAACTATATGTTCCCATTCAAATGCATTGATCTCCAAAAAAAAGGGTTCCTATCCCCAGAACACCCCTGGACCCACCACTGAGCTGTTACAAAAAATATCGCTATAAACTGTCACGGCATTATTTGAATTTAAGTGTACTGCATGCATCTTGCACTGTATGATTAGCATTAACACTAATGCAAAATTGTTAAATAATTACCACTTTCGTTGGTTTTTTCTTATCTTTATTTGAAATGTATTTTATTTAAAGCTTCTTTGTGTACCATTCTTTGTTTATTTGAAAGGGGTAGTAGATATATATATATATATATATATATACAATTAAAATAGAAGAACCTAGATAACGATATGTATGCGTTCAATAATGATACATATAAAAAAGAAGCTGTGGTATAAATCCCAATGAGACAACATGTCCACAAAAGGACACAGAAATTAACAACTGTAGGTCACAACAATGAGCAAAGTCCATATCGCATGATCATCTATAAAAGGTTCAGAAATAACAATGAAATCCAATTCAAACGAGAAAACTAACGGCCTTAATTATATAAAACAAATGAACAAAAACAAATATGTAGCACATACTAGTAAACAAACGACAACCACTAAATTACAGGCTCCTGACTTGGGGCAGGCACATACGTTTTTTTTCTTATAAAAGTTGTACAAACAATCGATATGTGAAAAGTATTCCATCAATTATATCAAAGTATAAATAATCATAAATCTTTATCATTTAAGCAAAGCATACATTTATAGATCCGTATTTTACTCGATTGGCTTTAAAATAGTTAATAATATATAACACTAACATATGGACAGATTACGCATATATCTTGTCCGACTGCATGAGGGGCAGTGGCGGATCCATCCATTTCAAAAAGGGGGGTTCCCAATCCAGGACACAAGGAGGGGGTTCCAACTATATGTTTCCATTCAAATGCATTGATCTCCAAAAAAGGGTTCCTATACCCAGAACACCCCTGTACCCGCCACTTTCCATTGTTCAACTACTAAATTGTCTGTTTTACTTACTAGTACACTTAGCTTGGTACAATAAAAAACCTGATAATAAATTGTTCAAATAAGGCCTTTGAAAATAGTGGAATTAATTACTTTTGGAGTGTCAAAAACTCGTTGGTAGTACTTGATAAATTGCATGCATATATTGGTGATTTTAAATCTGTTCAAAGTTTTGATTTTTCTACCCTATATACCACTTTGCCTCATATTCTTATTAAGAAAGAATTCACATCCCTAATTAACGGGGCATTTAAAAAGTCGGAATGCGAGTACATATGTTCAAACTCTTTGTGATCATTTTTTAGTAGCAATAAACAAAAGAACTATGTCAATTGGACATGCTTTGATACTATTTATGCGCTTGAATTTTTATTTGATAACATTTTTGTTCGCTTTAGAGATTCCGTATATCGTCAAGTTATTGGAATTCCAATGGGGACTAACTGTGAACCAATTATTACGGACCTGTTTTTGTATTGTTATGAGTTACAATTTATGACTTAAATTAGCTAAGACCCATCAAAACAATATTTGATACAAAAATTTAACAACACTTTTAGATATTTGGATGATGTATTGGCTCTCAATAATAACGACTTCCGTATGTATACTTAAGAAATTTATCCTGTAGAACTTACTTTAATTAAAGCTAATGATAACAATGACCACTGTCCTTTCCTCGATCTTGATATCTCTATCATAAACGGGAAGATTAATACAAAAATTGTTGATAAGAGAGATGTTTTTTTCATTTCCTATTGTTAATTATCCATTTGTAGATGGTGCCGTTCCCTTGTCATCATCTTATGGTGTTTTTATATCTCAACTTGTACGATTCTCTCGTGTATGTAACAACGTATTAGATTTTAGCGAGAGAAATTTATGTATTACTAAAAACTTATTACACCAGGGTTTTCGATATCACAAACTGGTCAAAACATTTACTAAATTTTATCATCGGTATAAGGAAATAATTCGTAAATATAACTCAACATGCAGACATTTATACGTTCAGGTATTTCACATCCAATTTTTTATGGAAGTATTCTATATAAAGAACAAAAATGTCAGTATTCTCCTCAGAAACTAACAAAACCTTTAAATAGACTGATTAAAAAGGGATATAGTTACGAAACTGTTGTCAGGTCATTAAAGATTGCATATTTTGGCTTTAATATTGATTCACTGATAGAATCTTCGAATCGGAACTAAACACATCTATTTCTAAAAAACAGTTGTTGGTATGACACGGGTTATGTTCTTCTCATATATTTTATGATAGTATGATACTAAACCCCTAACGGGAGGGATTGTGCCTGATATTCATATGATGAACACATAATCTTTCAATCAGTTTAATTGAGGTCTGGAGCTGGCATGTAAGTTAACTGCTAGTAGTCTGTTGTTATTTATGTACTTTTGTCATTTTATTTATTTTCTTTTGTTACATCTTTTGACATCGGACTCGGACTTCTCTTGAACTGAATTATAATGTGCGTATTGTTATGCTTTTACTTTTCTACACTGGCTAAATGTATAGGAGGAGGGTTGAGATCTCATAAACATGTTAACCCCGCCGCAATTTTGCGCATGTCCCGAGTCAGGAGCCTCTGGCCTTTGTTAGGCTTGTATGATTTTAAATTTTAGTTTCTTGTGTATAATTCGGAGTTAAGTATGACGTCCATTATCACTGAACTATTATGCATATTTTTAGGGGCCAGCCGAAGGACACCCACAACTGCGGGAATTCTCGCTACATTGGAGACCCTTTGGTTGCCTTCGGCTGTTGTCTGCTCTATGGTCGGGTGGTTGTCGCTTTAACATATTCACCATTTCCTTTCTCAATTTTAAAAACTATGTTTCTGATCTAATTTTGTATTCTATAAACGGCATCTATATATTTACACTACAAATCTACAACTCTCAGTCTATGGCTACACGTGCTGATCTTATCTATATTCATGCATAATATTCATTAGCTGTGTACGAGTATCAAAATTGTATCATACGCGATGATGACCAGCCAGTACACACTGTAAGGATTTTATTCACCAGTATTAAAAAAGAAAACATTGCAGTACGAACAGTAATCTATTTTTTTTTTCATTTGACATTACTTTGAAAGTAACGTAGTTACAAGCACGGGTTATATAGTATATAACTGCTTTTTGAAAATGTTAATTGTCTTAATCAATCTTATTTGAGAGATGTTGGATATTTTCAAGGAAAAACCTCACTTCTCCAGTGGACTTTTGTACATGTTCTGGTAACCTTAGGTCATCTCTAAATTACTGTGTATTTCCTGTATCTCAGATCATATCTATGATTGCTCACATGGTGAGGTTACCTCAGGTCACCTCTGTATGATTGAACATTGTGAGTTACCTAATATTACCTCTGTATTGCTGTACATGGTGAGGTTACTCTGTATTACTGCACATACTCGAATTACCACACTTTGTATAAACTTTACAAAACACTATTTTTTTAGTTTTCCTCAGGGCACTTCTGCATTTCTATACATGGCCAAGTGCACATGTTAACTTATGTCATTTCTTAACTACTGTATATAAATATGTAACCTCAGAATACCTCTGTATGTTAGAATATGGTGAGGTTACCTAAGGTCACAACTTCATGGTCATTGTACCAGCTGCATGTTACCACAGAAAAACTTTGCAAAACGCTAATTTTCTACAAACCTCAGGTTACCACAATTGAATGTTCATAACTCCCTTCGTCAGCTTAGTCAGTACAGATTACATCTATGTTCTTTTTTTTCACGGACAGGCTACCTCAGGTCATCTGTAAATTACTGTACATGACCAGGTTACCTCAGGTCATCTGTAAATTATTGTACATGACAAGGTTACCTCAGGTCATATGTAAATTACTATACATGACCAGGTTACCTCAGGGAACCATTGTACTACTGTGCATGGTAAGGTTACCTCAGGGAACCATGGTACTACTGTGCATGATCGGGTTACTTCAAGGAACCATTGTTCTACTGTGCATGGTCTGGTT
This sequence comes from Mytilus galloprovincialis, assembly GCA_037788925.1. NCBI lineage: Eukaryota > Metazoa > Mollusca > Bivalvia > Mytilida > Mytilidae > Mytilus > Mytilus galloprovincialis. Next base: position 56,504,440 of record CM075341.1, read on the forward strand.
ACATCAGGGATCCATTGTACTACTGTGCATGGTCATGTTACCGAGGGAACCATTGCACTACTGTGCATGGTCAGGTTACCTCAGGGAACCACTGGACTACTGTGTATGGTCAGGTTACCTCAGGGAACCATTGTACTACTGTGCATTGTCATGTTACCTCAGGGAACCTTTGTACTACTGTGCATGGTCAGGTTTCCCCAGGGAACCATTGTACTATTGACATGGTCAGGTTACTTCAGGGAACCATTGTACTACTGTGCATTGCCAGGTTACTTCAGGGAACCATTGTACTTCTGTGCATTGTCATGTCTCCTCAGGGAACCACTCTACTACTGTGCATGGTCAGGTTACCTCAGGGAACCATTCTACTACTGTGCATGGTAAGGTACCTCAGGGAATCATTGTACTACTCTGCATTGTCAGGTTTCCTCAGGAAACCATTGTTCTACTGTGCATGGTTATTTCACCTCAGGGAACTATTGTACTACTGTGCATTGTCATGTAACCTCAGGGAACCATTGTACTACTGTGCATGGTTAGGTTACCTCAGGAAACCATTGTAATACTATGATTGTCAGGTTACTCAGGGAACCACTGTTCAACTATGCATTGTCAGGTTACTCAGGGAACCACTGTTCAACTATGCATGGTCAGGTTACCTCAGGAATAAATTGTACTACTGTGCATTGCTAGGTTACCTCAGGGAACCATTGTACTACTGTGCATGGTAAGTTTATCTCAGGGAACCATTGTACTACTGTGCATGGTCAGGTTACCTCAGGGAACCACTTTACTACTGTGTATGGTCAGGTTACCTCAGGGAACCATTGTACTTCTATGTATGGCCATGTTACCTTAGGAAATCATTGTACTGCTGTGCATGGTCATGTTACTACAAGAAACCACTGTACTACTGTGCATGATCATGTTACCTCAAGGAAACACTGTAAAACTGGGCATGGTAAGAAAACCTCAGGAAAGCGTTGTACTACTGTGCAGGGAACCTTTGTACTATTGTGCATGGTCAAGTCTCCTCAGGGAATCATTGTTCTACTGTGCATGGTCATGGTCCCTCAGGGAATTATTGTACTGCTGTGTATTTTAAGGTTACCTCAGGGAACCATTGAACTACTGTGCCTGAACAGGTTACCTCAGGGAACCATTGTACTACTGTGCATGGGCAGGTTATCTCAGGGAACCATTGTACTACTGTGCATGGTCATGTTACCTCAGGGAACCACTGTACAACTGTGCATTGCCAGGTTACCTCAGGGAACCAATGTACTACTGTGCATGGTAAGTTTATCTCAGGGAACCATTGTACTACTGTGCATGGTCAGGTTACCTCAGGGAACCATTGTACTACTGTGCATTGTCAGGTTTCCTCAGGGAACCATTGCACTACTGTACATGGTCATGTTACCTCAGGGAACCGCTGTACTACTGTGCATGGTCAGGTTACTTCAGGGAACCATTGTAATACTGTGCATTGTCATGTTACCTCAGGGAACCATTGTACTACTGTGCATAGTCAGGTTTCCCCAGGGAACCATTGTACTACTGTACATGGTCAGATTACTTCAGGGAACCATTGTACTTCTGTGCATGGTCAAGTTTCCTCAGGGAACCATTGTACTTCTGTGCATGGTCAGGTTACCTCAGGAAACAGTTGCACTACTGTGCCTGGTCAGATTACTTCAGGAACCATTGTACTACTGTGCATGGTAGGTTTCCTCAGGGAACTATTGTACTAATGTGCATGGTCAGGTTACCTTAGGGAACCACTGTACAACTGTGCATGGACAGGTTACCTCAGGGAAACATTGTAATACTGTGCATTGTCATGTTACCTCAGGGAACCATTGTACTACTGTGCATGGTCAGGTTTCCCCAGGGAACCATTGTACTACTGTACATGGTCAGATTACTTCAGGGAACCATTGTACTTCTGTGCATGGTCAAGTTTCCTCAGGGAACCATTGTACTTCTGTGCATGGTCAGGTTACCTCAGGAAACAGTTGCACTACTGTGCCTGGTCAGATTACTTCAGGAACCATTGTACTACTGTGCATGGTAGGTTTCCTCAGGGAACTATTGTACTAATGTGCATGGTCAGGTTACCTTAGGGAACCACTGTACAACTGTGCATGGACAGGTTACCTCAGGGAAACATTGTAATACTGTGCATTGTCATGTTACCTCAGGGAACCATTGTACTACTGTGCATGGTCAGGTTTCCCCAGGGAACCATTGTACTACTGTACATGGTCAGATTACTTCAGGGAACCATTGTACTTCTGTGCATGGTCAAGTTTCCTCAGGGAACCATTGTACTTCTGTGCATGGTCAGGTTACCTCAGGAAACAGTTGCACTACTGTGCCTGGTCAGATTACTTCAGGAACCATTGTACTACTGTGCATGGTAGGTTTCCTCAGGGAACTATTGTACTAATGTGCATGGTCAGGTTACCTTAGGGAACCACTGTACAACTGTGCATGGACAGGTTACCTCAGGGAAACATTGTACTCGTGTGCATGGTCAGGTTACCTCAGTGAACCACTGTACAACTGTGCATGGTCAGGTTATTCATAAAGATAGACAAGAATGAGATTTACAGATAATTTAGTAGACTGAATTTTTTTCTGAACTCATTTTTTTCTGTTTGTTTATAGGTTTATGGTGAATGGAAACATAAATATAGACTTTTAAAAAAATCTTGCATCTTTTGGGGATATTATTCCAGGAAAGTGGAAGGATATCATGTTTACTTGAAGTGGTGAGGTCTAGTAAAAATAACAAACAGAAAGTAGAAAAAAATGAGTTGACTTCAGGATTTCGTAACGTTTTATTCTTCGTGGCAAGACCCCCTTTTTTCATTTAAATCACCATTTCGCTTTGGTACATCCATGATATGAACTTGATTTTTTTTTCTAAGATCAGCTGTTTTGCATGTAAGCATATGGAGCAGTCAATAACAAGACTGCAACCTTATGTTAATTTGATTTGAATTGATTATATTTGTTGTTATTTTTTGGGTTACCTGAGGTAATCCTGTTATGAAAGAATACTTCGTAGATACTTTGCTGGTATATGCATTTATGCTGTAATTACACAATTTCTTAATTTAAAATGTAGGACTTCATATATTTGTATTGTTTATGCGATTATATGTAAATGTTAAACGAGTTCACCTGAGTTAAATGGGTTGTATTTGGTGTTATAGTTGGGGTTACCTGAGGTAACCTTGTCATGAATGAATACTTCGTAGATACTTTGCTAGTCTTTACATTAATTGTAATAAACCAACTTATTCATTTTGAATGTAGGACGTCATTGAAGTTATATTGTTTATGGGATATATATGTAAAGGTGATCTCAAATAACTTCAGTTAAGTGGGTTATATTTGCAATTATATTTGGGGTTACCTCAGGTACCCCTGTTATGAAAGAATGCTTATTAGATAGTTTGTTAGTGTAAACATTTATGTTGTAATGAAACAATTTCTTTATTTTACATGTAGGACTTCACAGATGTAAATTGCTTACGCGATATTTAGAAAATGCGATCTGTCTTAACTCGATTTAAATGGATTATACTTGTAGCTATTTTATGGGTTACCTGAGGTAACCCTGTCATGACAGAATACTTAGTAGACACTTTATTAGTATATGTATTTATGGTCTAATAAACCAAAAAAATGTAATAAACAAACTTCTTTATTTTAAATGTAGGACTTCATGAAAGTTATATTGTTTATGTGATGCACATGTAAAGGTGCCCTCAGTTAACTTCAGTTAGGTGGGTTATATTTGTAATTATGTCTGGGGTTACCTCAGGTACCCATGTTATGAAGAATGCTTTTGAGATAGTTTGCTAGTGTAAACATTTATGTTGTAATCGGACAATTTCTTTATTTTAAATGTAGGACTTCATAGATGTGTATTGTTTATGTGATATTTCTGAAAGGCGACTTAAGTTAACTTGATGTGAATGGATAATACTTGTTTCTATTTCATGGGTTATCTAAGGTAACCCTGTCATGACAGAATAATTAGTAGATACTTTGCTAGTATATCGATTTATGGTGTAATAAATCATCTTCTTTATTTTTAATTTAGGAATTCATTAAAGTTATATTGTTTATGTCATGTATATGTAAAGGTGATCTAAATTAATTTGAGTTAAATAGTTTGTTTTTGTTGTTTTTGTATTGGTTACCTCAGGTAACCCTGCTATGAAAGAATTCTTAGTATATACTTTGTAAGTGTATACATTTATATTCTAATTACACAATTTCTTAATTTAAAAATGTAGGACTTCATAGATTTGTATTGTATATGTGATACATATATTTTTTAAAGGTGATACCTGAGTTAACTTGAGTTATATGGGTTGTATTTGTTGTTATTATTGGGTTACCTGAGGTAACCCTGTAATGAATGAATTATCTGTAGATACTTTGCTATTGTTTACATTAATTGTAATAAACAAACTTCTTTACTTCAAATGTTGGACTTCATGAAATTTGTATTAATATGTGATGCACATGTTAGGGTGACCTCAATTAACCTCAGTTAGGTGGGTTATATTTGTAATTATGTCTGGGGTTACCTCAGATACCCATGTTAAGAAGAATGCTTTTGAGATAGTTTGCTAGTGTAAACATTTATGTTGTAATCGGAAAATTTCTTTATTTTAAATGTAGGACTTCATAGATGTGTATTGTTTATGTGATATTTCTGAAAGGCGACTTAAGTTAACTTGATATGAATGAATAATATGTTTCTATTTCATGGGTTACCTGAAGTAACCCTGTCATGACCGAATATTAAGTAGATACTTTGCTAGTATATCCATTTATGGTGTAAAAAAAACAACTTCTTTTTTTTAAATGTAGGAATTCATTAAAGTTATATTGTTTATGTGATGTATATGTAAAGGTGATTTGAATTAACTTGAGTTAAATAGGTTGTATTGTTGTTAATGTATTGGTTACCTGAGGTAACCCTGCTATGAAAGAATTCTTAGTAGATACTTTGCTAGAGTATACCTTTGTATTGTAACTCCACAATTGTTTAATTTGAAATGTAGGACTTCATAAATTTGTATCGTTTATGTGATGTATATATATATTAAAAGATGACCTCAGTGAACTTGAGTTAGATGGGTTGTCTTTGTTGTTATTGTTATGGTTACCCGAGGTAACCCTGTAATGAATGAATCCTTCGTAGAAACTTTGCTAGTGTTTACATTAATTGTAATAAACAGACTTCTTTATTTTAAATGTAGGACTTCATGAAAGTTGTATTGTTTATGTGATGCACATGTAAAGGTGACCTCAGTTTACTTCAGTTAAGTGGGTTATATTTGTAATTATGTCTGGGATTACCTGAGGTACCCATGTTATGAAGAATACTTTTGAGATAGTTTGCTAGTGTAAACATTTATGTTGTAATCGGACAATTTCTTTATTTTAAATGTAGGACTGCATAGATGTGTATTGTTTATGTGATATTTCCGAAAGGCGACTGAAGTTAACTTGATATGAATGGATAATACTTGTTTCTATTTCATGGGTTACCTGAGGTAACCTGTCATGACAGAATATGTAATAGATACTTTGCTAGTATATCCATTTGTGGTGTAATAAATCAACTTCTTCATTTTTAATGTAGAAATTCATTATAGTTATTTTGTTTATGTGATGTATATGTAAAGGTGATCTGAATTAACTTGAGTTAAAGGTTGTTTTTGTTGTTTTTGTTACCTCAGGTAACCCTGCTATGAAAGAATTCTTAGTATATACTTTGTAAGTATATACATTTATATTTTAATTACAAAATTTCTTAATTCAAAAATGTAGGACTTTATAGATTTGTATGGTTTATGTGATGCATATATATTTAAAGGTGATACCTGAGTTTACTTGAGTTATATGGGTTGTATTTGTTGTTATTGTTATGGTTACCTGAGGTAAGCCTGTAATGAATGAATTCTTTGTAGATACTTTGCTATTGTTTACATTAATTGTAATAAACAAACTTCTTTATTTCAAATGTAGGACTTCATGAAAGTTGTATTGTTTATGTGATGTATATATATAAAGGTGACCCCAGTTAACTTGAGTTAGATGGGTTATCTTTGCTATTATTGTTATGGTTACCTGAGGTAACCCTGTAATGAGTGAATCCTTCGTAGACACTTTGCTAGTGTTTACATTAATTGTTATAAACAAACTTCTTTATTTTGAATGTAGGACTTCATGAAAGTTGTATTGTTTATGTGATGCACATGATGTGAAGGTGACCTCAGTTAACTTCAGTTATGTGGGTTATACTTGTAATTATGTCTTGGGTTACCTCAGGTACCCATGTTATAAAGAATACTTTTTAGATAGTTTGCTAGTGTAAACGTTTATGTTGTAATCAAACAATTTCTTTATTTTAAATGAAGGACTTCATAGATGGGTATTGTTTATGTGATATATTGGAAAGGCGACTTAAGTTAACTTGATTTCAAATGTAGAACTTCATGAAAGTTGTATTGTTTATTTGATTTACATGTAAAGGTGATCTTAGTTTACTACAGTTAAGTTAAGTGGGTTATAATTGTAATTATATCTGGGGTTACCTCAGGTACCCGTGTTATAAAGAATCTTATTAGATGGTTTGCTAGCGAAAACATTTATGTTGTAATCAAACAATTTCTTTATTTTACATGTACGCCTCATAGATGTGTATTGTTCATGAGATATATCGGAAAAGCGACTTTAGTTAACTTGATATCAATGGATAATACTTGTTGCTATTTTATGGGTTACCTGAGGTAGCCCTGTCATAACAAAATACTTAGTAGATACTTTGCTAGTATATGCATTTATGCTGTAATAAACCACTTTCTTCTTTTGTTATGTAGGAATTAATTGAAATTATATTGTTTATGTGATGTATATGTAAAGGTGATCTGAATTAACTGAGTTAAATAGGTTGTATTTGCTGTTATTGTTTGGGTTAACGCAGGTTACCCTGTTATGAAAGAATTTTTAGTACATACTTTGCTAGTGTATACATTTATATTTTAATTACACAATTTCTTAATTTTATAATAGAATGTAGGACTTCATAGATTTGTATTGTTTATGTGATGTATATATAAAGTTACCTCAGTTGACTTGAGTTTAATGGTTGTATTTGTTGTTATAATTGGGGTTACCTCAGGTAACCCTGTCATGAATGAATACTTCAGATCATTAATTGAACTTTTATATAAAAAAAAAAAAGTTTATAATTTTACCAGCCATCCCCACCCTACACGTACATACGAAATGAATGAACGGTGAAAACAAATAATAAAATCATTTGGGAAGTTTGTTGACATCTTTGGTATTTGGTCACATTAAAATTTGGTATTAAGATCTATCTAAATAAGAACTATATTTTCGTGCGTATTTAATCAATGACGCATTACCACGATTACCTCAGGGCACCGATTACCTCAGGGCATACAGCAGCGGACCTAACTGCCATCTGCGTTTGGACGATGGAAATGTCGATGGTTAATGGTGCACAAGTTCGGTGAGAACATACATATATCTGTTAGTGAATGGCCTTTTTAATGGTGTTATTTAGATCATAAATTAAACTAAAGACCTTTGTATCTTTGTACATATTTTAACTGTTTATATTGAATCGGTAATGTGCAACTTACAAACAAAATAATGCGTTCGTTGATTTTATATGAAAACCATTTGTAAATTAACCTCAGAGACGAACTTGTGATGTTCTCCGAAATGTTTATATTGATAAATGATGCTCCGAAAGCATATTTTTTAAGTGTGACAATCGAGCTGTAATCCATTTTATGTGCGTTGTTGTATGTTAATAAACCTTGTAACCTTTTTAAATCAAAATCGTGCATCAAAATATTTCTTTCCAATGAGGGAGCTTCCTTTGTTGACTTTTACTTTTTCTTTAACTTTATTTTAACTTGCGCTGTAACGGCTTTTATCTTGTTTACGAAGTATGTCGTGTATACGGAAAAGCATTCGGCAAATCTCGAAACAATAACATACTGGAAGCAAATAATTCAGAAGCAGTACATGTCATGAAATTTTACATTAAAACAAAAGAGTTTTCCCTAAAAAAAATAGTTTTATACGGTAAACTAATTATTTATGTAAAAAAGAACAACATGTTCAATTTCTTTTCAGCAACTCGTTTCATAATTGTTCTTTTTGCCGGGCCCTAATTAGTGGTTCTACACCATAAGCACTTGTGTATTTTGCTGTCTTATTTATTGTTTGTCTTTATGTTTATTAAGTAATACGTGTTACCGAACTGTTTTGATACTTTGGTATATTCTCTCTTTAGATGGTCAGAAAAAAAAAGTAGTTAATGTTATTACACATTTTGCCTAATTCTGTATTTATAATATCAAATATTATCATTATTAGGAGGAGCAATTACCATTGAACTGAAGAACGCTATCAAAGCCATTATTGCAGCTGGTGTATTGCATAACATCTGTGAAGAAGACGGTGTACCAATTCCTGAAGATGATGTACCACCCATGGGACAAAATGATAACGGAGATGATGTTAATGTAAATGACCATGATAACAATGCAGGAATAACTGTGAGGGCTAGATTGATTAGAGAACGATTTGAATGAGTCTTTAAATGAAATGTATTTAAAAACATGTAACATAATGTAGAAGACATCTTATTCAAACATTTAAACTGTCTCTCCAATGGTAAACGCATATATCATAGATAATTTTTCGTTTAATTTTAAAGCCTTACCCTTTTAAGCTATTATGACCGAATGTCAGGAGCCTGTAATTCAGTGGTTGTTTGTTGCTGTGTTACATGTTTGTTTTTTTCTTCTTAATTTTTTCTACATTAATTAGGTCGTAAGTTTTTTCGTTTTGAATTGTTTTACACTTGTCAGTTCGGGGACTTTTAAAGCTGACTATACTGTATGGGATTTGTTTATTGTTGAAGGCTTACGGTAACCTATAGTTGTTACTTTCTGTGTTATTTGGTCTCTTGTGAAGAGTTGTCTCATTGACAATCACACCACATATTCTTTTTGTTATAAAGGATGCTCATTGCAACTTATCTGCATCCATCGTTAACATTGCTTCCCTGGAACAACTTTTAAACAGATATTCACAAAACTCGTTTCAAATGTTCCTTGTGGTGTCTATAGATTATATTAGATTTGTGAACTATATGTCCAGCATGACACAAATTTGGCCGCAAATGCTAAAACAAAACCCAGGGTACATATGGTAGGGCGTTAACTACTTCTAAACTATATATAAACATATGAAAAAGCCGTTACCTACAAATGACCAACATGACAAGTGTTTTTGTACCGATGGTTAGCCTTTAAAGGTCAATTACAGTATGAACGGCAAAAATGTCTTTGGTAGTATTTCTGGTACAGTGCTAATAAACAAGATGATGGTGTAGCAGATGGAGTTGAGAGGGATGTAAATGAATTTCAAGATAATGACGCGGACAGCTTAAAAGATGTTGTCTTTTTGACAGATTCTGCATTACCTTTCTCAATTTTATTCAGGACAAGTTTTATCTTAATTCTTGTTTTATATTTTCTAAAAGTAAACAAAATATAGGTGTTCTGCATCCATTCGAAAACAAATCTATTAATATTTTTTTCTTAAATGGTCTGTGTTGTAGGTCACGAAGAAACAAAACAACAAAGAAAGGAAGAAAAATCATCAGTGATCATTATAAAATAAAAATCGCTAGAGGCTTGAGCTAATTCGAAAAATGATTAACAATTTTGGATGCATACACGAGATTGTTTAAGCTGGTTAATCATTGTTACAATGTTGTCAAATATATGTATACTATTTATAATGGTCACAGTTCAATTTCGTTGTATTAATTTTCTTTGATTGTGAATAAAATGAGATGCGGGATATTGTTTGACTCAAATTGAGTTGTTAACTTGATTGAAATAAATATGCAACTCTAGTACGAAAGGTTATACAACGACGAGAAGACATTTTTTAAATTGATGATTTTGACTTAATGATCAGGAGTCACTGACTGTATCAGCCGTCGTGTAAATCTCTAAATTCACGGATAGATAAGGTTAACAATCCGATAATAAACTGTCAATGGTATTTTTAAACGCCATGTAAAATCAGAAACAAAGACAAATGCAATTTTGCAATGTTGCGTTAATTTTCAAAAAAGATGATGCTGGATATATTACAATGATCTGTAAACATGAGGCAAGGACTAATGGAGGCAGTACAAGCTGAAAAAAAAACATATAATTAAATCACATCAAATAAACTTGTTGTTCTTCATAGCACTTCATATTTTTTTTCAATCTTGAAATGTCATACTTTAGATGTTAAAAAACAATCTATTTTACTTTTGCATAATATTGAAATTTTCAAGTTCACTTCGAATCAAATTTCTCTGATAAGGGATATCCAGACGAAACTTATCATAATTATAGTAATACATAAAAATAGTTGATATTCATTACGAACACGGACAGATTGAAATTTCGCACTTGAGATATATTTTTAATGTTATTTAATAAAGTTTTCAAATGTTATTTTTCGTTTAAATCACTTTTAGTTTAACGTGCATTTTAGTTTGTTTTGTAAACATTAACATGCGTATATATTTATTGCAAGAAATATATCTGAAACGGATGAAATTGCACTCGCAGCTGCAGTTCTCATTTAACGATAACATTGAAGATAATACATGTAGAAATGAACTATTCAAAGAAGGCAAATATATGATATAAATAAATATATAGATAAATCCCGTTCTAGATACGGAGAGTGAAAGCGAACAAAATTTTACATAAACTTTTGACGACAGGTAAGTTTGTCGAGATACATTTCTGTTACCTATAGTATTCGAGAGTCCCGTTTAAAATCTTTGATTAAACACGTCAACAGTAAAAGAAATACCCAAAAAATACATTTTCATTGGTACAATATTTGAAAAATTATGCTAGTCTGCATGGTTTACCACAAACAGTACCTCATAACAGACATGACTCTGAACCTCAGATTGTGTTATCTTCTTGTGAATAAAAATAGTCGGGTTTTGACACATATGATAATGTATCAGTATTTCAGACAAATGGAACTGAATGTAGATATAAGAAGATGAGTATGAGTGCCAATGAAAAAACTCACCATCCATGTCATAATTTAAAAAAGTAAACCCTTAAAGGTCAAAGTACGGTCTTCAACACGGAGCATCTATAGACTAGATATGTTCACTGAACAGAATGGACAAATGTCTGCTCGCCTTGCTGTCCGCACATAATATTTGCATCTATATATTCTGATGTGTGTCGTAGATGGGACTCTTATACTAGTACAATAGTCCCAGGTCGTAGTTATAGGCCTTCAACATTGACATAAAACATACCGTATCGTCGGCTATAAAAGACCCCGATATGAAAAATATGAAACAATTAAATTAATTACAGCCGATTCCATTGAGTGTGTAGGCAAAGGTTATATCTTTGGTTAGCTAAGGTATACGACCATCTTTTCGGAGTAGCCCGGTCTTACAGACAGATAGATTGGTTATCTGTCGGATGAGTCTACTTTTAAAGGAGTGTAGTTTACCTGAACTAAAAATGACTTCACGGTTAAGCTAGCCGCGAATCAAGCTAACCAAAGATACTACCTTTGCCTTCACACTCAATAGAATCGGCTGTAAATTAATACCAGTATTAAACGCCCTATTGGCAAAATATATTCCATTCCTTTAGATTAAATGTTCAAAACACTGACCTTCCACGACAAATTCCCACATTGAGCTCCTTTAATCTATATTTCATTTCTAATTTTATTGTCAATTTGATTTTGAATGGCCAAACTGTTTTAACTGGCAATATGAATTGATTCAATCTGAACCTTAGAAAGATCGAATAAGAGTAAAAATTAGTCAAGTTGATCCTTAATATCAAATAAATACAAACAGACACCACGCGTGAAATCATAAATCATAAACAGAAAACTCAGATGACCATGTCTTAAAATCAAACGAGTGAAACAAAAAATAACACAGAAATTTAAAAATTGTGCAACACGAACCCCATGAAAAACAGATTGTGCCCTGGAAGAATCAGGAGTTCACACTTCAGTGTGTTTTTTATTTTTATTATTACATTTAAGATAACACTGAAATCGCTACCAAAATAAAAAGAATTCTTTTATATTTGAAATCCAACAAATGAAAGTCTTTATTGTTCTGTTATTGTAGGAGAAAAACAATCGGTATATGACTGACTATCTTGCTTTGTGTGTGCTACATGTAACTGGACAATATTAGAAAAATAAGCCTTTGGTCATACTAAACGTTTGGTAGATTTTGTCAAGCTAAAAAAAATATTGACGATCAAACTGTGATACTGTATCGCATGTGGCAGAATTCTTCCAAAAATCATCATCAATAAGATAAGTCGGTTAACATTGTAAGCAAGAGAACGATGAAACTACTTAGAAAATGGAGAGATTAGAAACCAATTTTATCTGTTTTGATTAAACCTATTCTATGGTATCAGAAGGTACCATTATTTCATCGTTGCTCATGATAAATCAGAAATTAATTTTACAAAAAAAAAAATGAACAAATAAAAACAAATAGATACTCTTCATCGTCCTTTATAATAGTTCGATAAGTTGGTTCGTCCTGTAGTTATTCCTGTAGCCAGAATTGCACGTGTTAGGTAGGAACATCTATATTAAAAAAAAACATCCATATGCTAGGAAGGAATATCAGGCTACATTTTGTCAAGTACCAGGAGAAGAGTAAAGTAGTAAATTGCTGCAAACTTAAATCGACGTCAAAGTGTATGAGTCCAACGTTACGTTGAATTTAACGTTAGAACACATTTCATGTGTTACCAAAATTGAAATTTCTTAACTAATTTTTCACCGATCGTTTTCAAATTTTTTTACATTGAGTTGCCATAAGTATTTTCTGTTTAATTAATAAAAAATCTGATAATTCATAATTTTTGCCATAAGGGTCGTTTTTTGCTTGTCGTGCGTCATATATATTTGATTGCACATTTATTTTCAAGTTCGACTGAATTTTATTTAATGGCTTTGTAATAATGCCAGAGTTGAAAGAAATGCACATGTGTGAAGTATATTTAACAAATATTTTTGTTCAAAACAGAATGTTAAAAGAGATATAAAGGAAAGTGATGATCAATAAGTTGGTAAGCTTTAATTAGTTGGAAAATAAGTTATAAAATATAATAACGTACAATAAATTTGCCAAATTTGATACTCATTCAGTCATTGTGAAGGGCATGCATATAATCATTCGACCAAAAATAAAGAAATCAAAATTAAGATTGAATATTTTTATAATAAAATTATGTGTACATGTGTTAATGGCTTTGCTAGTGGGATGTGTATCACCAGCACATGTGTAGGCGCCATAATTTAGGGGCATAAAGTGTTACTCTATCGCTCTCCTTACTTTAGTTTGCCTCAAACAAATACTTCAAAACGTATACACTATATATAAAAGAAGCTGGTGCATGAGTGCCAATGAAAACTCTCCACAAGAGACTAATTGACACAGAAATTAACAACTATACAATGTAGCCTAGGTCACCACACGGTCTTCAACAATGAGCAAGGTTCATACCGCAAAGTCAGCTATTAAAGACACCGACATGACAATGTAAAAAAATTCAAACGAGAAAACAAACGTCTAATTTATGTACAAAAAATAAACGAAAAACAAGATAGGCACGTACATATGAAATAAGGCGGGGTTAAACATGTTAGCGGGATCCAAACCCTCCACCTAATGTGGCATGAGTGCCAATGAGAACTCTCCACAAGAGACCAATAGACACAAACACTAACAACTATAGGTCATATACAGCTTCCAACAATGAGCAAAGTAAATACCGCATACAGTCGAAAAAATAAACGAACAAATTTATGTACAAAAAATTAACGAAAAACAAGTATGTAACACATAAAAAACGACAACCATTGAATTAAAGGCTCCTGACTTACCACAGGCACATACATACCGAATAAGGCGGGATCCCCACCTCAACACAAAACCAAATTTGAATTTTTTAAGTATTACTTATACCGTTCAAGAGTTATCATGTCCCTTTAAAACATATGAAGTGCTAATTGTTTCGTTTCCTTTCTCTTAAATAAGTCTGACTCAATCAAATGTTAGGAACCTTATACGCGATTCGCATTACCCCATAACACGGATCTATTAAGTTAGATATTGGGTTCCGATGGCGTCACTGTTCATGAGATTTTAGATGTAAAAAGTTGTGGTACTAGTACCAATGATACAAATGTCAGCCCGGAGCCTTGAGATAGGAAAACTGCTAAATCTGTTGTTTACTTTGATTTGCCTTAACCAAATGTTTTGAAACTTATTCACAATGCTTATGGTCACAAAACGGTCAAAATTACGCGAATCCTGCATCTATATGTGGAAGTTTACTAACAAAAATCACAAACAGGGGCATCTGTGGTTAATAGATATATTCTACATTTATTTCAGTAATCAGCTTATTTACTTCCATTGAATTCTTCTTTTAATAGACTTAACTTGCACATTTTTTTCAGGATCTTGGTGCAGTTTGGTAACAGACAGTGATATTTCAAGTTAAAGTGACCAACATAACAACGTGTTTCACTAGATTGAGCTCTCTGTCTAAGTGTACTTTAAAGGTTCTTAGAATTGAGTTCAGTTTATTGATATGCGTATATCTTCTGTGTGAACTTTTAAGATGTAAAAGCAGACTATCCATACCTACATGTCCATGAAATGAAATCTAAGGTAAAATTATGGAACGCCGTAGCTGCCTTATGTGTACTTGTTTTTAGATACGCTTATACTTTTCAATATATGCACATAGTTTTTCTATATATGCACATACTTTTTTCTCTATATGCACATGTTTACTTTATATGCACATAGTTTACTTTATATGCACATAGTTTACTTTATATGCACATAGTTTTTCTATATATGCAGATAGTTTTTCTATATATGCACATAGTTTTACTATATATGCACATACTTTTTCTCTATACGCACATACTTGTTCTCTATATGCACATAGTTTACTTTATATGCACATACTTTTTCTCTATATGCACATCTGTTACTTATTCGTTTTTAATGCGCGGAGTATACGGTTGCACTTTGAATTAAATCGTTTTTCAATTGTGTTCATGTCTCTGGTGGTAACAATGTGTTCTGTACAGATGAAATGACCCTATAAGCGCGATTGCAACCGTTCCAGTGCTCGGTTAATACCCTGTTACTTATTCACTTATAATACGTTTGTTGTACGTTGCACCTTATAAAAAAAAATTCAATTGTGCCCATGTCTCTTGGTGTAACAATGTGTTCTTAGAGATGAAATGACCCTATTAGCGCGCATGTACCCGTTCCAGCGCTCGGTTGACACCCTGTTATCTATTCGTTACCTATTCGTTACCTATTCACTTATAATACGTTTGTTGTACGTTGCACCTTTTAGAAAAGGATTTTCAATTATGTCCATGTCTCAGGTGGTAACAATGTGTTCTTAGAGATGAAATAACCCTATTACTGCGTATGTACCCGTTCCAGCGCTCGGTTAATACCCTGTTACCTATTCGTTACTTATTCGCTTATAATACGTTTGTAATACTTTTTATGTGTAGTGTAGTATGTTCAGACTAATTTTTGTTTGTACGTTTTGGATGATTTTGTTTAAATATTCCATGTGTAATGGCAGTGTAAACATTCAGAGTTTGAATTTATTAGAATAGTAAATTTAACATTTAAGAGAAAGCTGTACTTGTCACAAAGCTGCCACCAAAAAATAGGGACATTGCTTTAATCTACAATTTTCTATGACAATGATAAATGTTCATTAAGAAGAGCAAATTTTTATCTTTTATTCATCATATTTGATTTTCAACCATATTTGTCAGGGTTCTCCAAGGAAAATATGTGCAAAAGCAGAAACATGTAAATACTTTAATTTTATATAACAGGTAACAGGTTATTTACCGAGCGCTGGAACGGGTACTTGCGTGCTAATAAGGTAATTTCATCTCTAAGAACACATTGTTACCACAAGAGACATGGACAAAATTGAAAATCCTTTTCTAAAAGGTGCAACGTACAACAAACGTATTAAAAGTGAATAGGTAACATGGTATTAACAGAGCGCTGGAACTGGTGCATGCGCGCTAATAGGGTCATTTCATCTCTTAGAAAACATTATTACCACCAGATATATGAACTTAATTGAAAATCCTTTTCTAAAAGGTGCAACGTACAACAAACGTATTATAAGTGAATAGGTAACAGGGTATTAACCGAGCGCTGGAACGGGTACATGCGCGCTAATAGGGTCATTTCATCTCTAAGAACACATTGTTACACCAAGAGACATGGGCACAATTGAATTTTTTTTTTAAAAGGTGCAACGTACAACCAACGTATTATAAGTGAATAAGTAACAGGGTATTAACCGAGCACTGGAACGGTTGCAATCGCGCTTATAGGGTCATTTCATCTGTAAGAACACATTGTTACCACCAGAGACATGAACACAATTGAAAAACGATTTAATTCAAAGTGCAACCGTATACTCCGCGCATTAAAAACGAATAAGTAACAGATGTGCATATAGAGAAAGACTATGTGCATATAAAGTAAACTATGTGCATATAGAGAACAAGTATGTGCATATATAGAAAAACTATGTGCATATAAAGTAAACTATGTGCATATAAAGTAAACTATGTCAGTCTGGGGTCTCACTGGCAGAAGTTAATATTATTTACCTGATTGTGTAAACTTCCTATAGCTTCCACAGGTAAAATTCTTTTACCTATGCAAATATGCTGAATTTACCTAAATAGGTAAAAAAAACCAACTTTGGATTATCTCCCTTTGACAAATGATCTTTTTCTTTATTTAATCAACTTAATACAGATATATTCTGAGTCCACTAGATTTTTTGATTACCTCCCTTATTTTTGTTTACTTTTTTAAGTAAACACTATAATTAATTTAAATTAAAAAGACTTTCACAAATTCTATTTTGAATATTAGGGGGAGATTGTAATTGTTGAAACAATGAAAAGAAATAATACAGTGTAAAAATATGGTTTATTAATCAACATATATCTAAACAACTGACAGCTAAATGAATATGTGTTTTTGAACAGAAATCATTCATAAAATATAGAAACAAGTGCATTAAGTGTGGACACAGTCCATATACATGCATCTTATTAAATGTTCAAATAACAAAAGAAGTTTTTAATCATTTGTTTAACCACTTTCTTGACTAGCAAAAGCTATCAGTAGCTAAATTAAATTTTCTACTAAAGGTTGTTCTACATGTAAAACTGATACACGGATGGGTACATAGAGATTCATTATCTTCAGTCAATGGAATAATTTAACACAAGAAAATAATGTATACTGTTATTGTGTGAATTCTAATGAGATAATCTCCTTTCACGAGTTATGCTGAAATAACAAATGTAGGTTATTGTACAAGGAAACAATGGCTGTAATGATACTATGCAGTTACAGAAATATCGCAAAACCAAATTATGCCATATAAAAAAAATGCTGTTAGTTTTGTTGTTTAGATCTGAAATAAAATTGAGAATAGAAAATGGGGAATGCATCAATGATTTCAACATTTGTGTCATTTCTGGTGAAACATTATGGGCAAAAAATACCTCATAAAAAACTAAGTATTGTAAAAACTTGTACATACTTGCTTAACACAAAGATAAAATAGGAAATACTTGCTTAACACAAAGATAAAATAGGAAATACTTGCTTAACACAAAGATAAAATAGGAAATACTTGCTTAACACAAAGATAAAATAGGAAATACTTGCTTAACACAAAGATAAAATAGGAAATACATAAGTACAGAAAATAAAAACATTGTAGAAATAAAATACAACCTCTATCTACCATGAATACTATTTACATACATGTACAATCATGACAATGTGAATAATAAAATTTTATATTCCTGAGATTACTAAAACGCTTTAGCCGTCATATTCCTTTTTAAAGAGATTATTCCTCTGGAATTTTGATAACATCCCTGAGATTTTTTGTGAAAAAAAAATCACAAAATAGTAACAACAATAGCTCACTTGGCCAATAGAGCCAAGAAAGCTAAATGGAGAAAAATAAAAGCACCACATGGGCCTTCCAAATAAAACTTATCAAAACAATAGCTTATAAAACGATTGCTTTCAAAACAGTCATGACAGTGAACATTGATATATTCAGTAACAATGAACATCATAAAAAAAATATCATATACCTAAATACAAAAGTAACAATATTTGAAAAAAGGCCCTACATATATATGGTATATTTCAACATTTTTCATCAGCAATACACATTTTAAAATGGGATGTGCATGCTCAAACAGATCATAAAAAGTATTGGATAGTTCAGTCACAACATATTCATATGGGTAATGGATTATTCTGGATAATATCACTAAGCTGAAATAAAAAATGTAAACAAATTTTGTCCTATAGCATAAAGTTTTAAAACTGACTTGACATGTTACAAGAATATTGTAAAACAAAGTACAAAATGTTTGTAATAATGTTCAAAAATAAAGCCTAGGCAAAAAACATATATACAATTATGTTACACTATTCATATTGCTAATAAAACATCCACATAGATATCGTTAAAAAAACAGAGGCTCTCAAGAGCCTGAATTGCTCACCTGTAATTCTTTGTTTAAATCTTTTCTCAATGATTATTTAGCTTTTCAATGTCATGTATGTGCATATATAGAAAAACTATGTGCATATATTGAAAAGTATAAGCGTATCTAAAAACAAGTACACATAAGGCAGCTACGGCGTTCCATATAAAATGATTGAAACCTTTTGCATTATCCACCACAACTGGCAGCACATGATGCTACTGAAGCAGTATATTTTCTTACTTGATTTTCACGGAAATTAAAGGATTTAGTTTCATCTGAACCAAACATTCTTAAAAATTGAGAATGGAAATGTGGAATGTGTAAAAGAGACAGTAACCATGTCAAAAGAGCAGTAAGCAGTCAAAGGCCACTAATGGGTCTTAAACAAAGCGAAAAAATCCCTCGCCCAGAGGCGGGCTTCAGATGGTCCTTAACAAAATGTGTACCAGTTCAAACTCCAAATCATAAAAATAAACTTACAATTAAAAACATACAAGACTAACAAAAACCAGAGACTCCTGACTTGATGTCAAAGTAATAATATCAAGAGACTCACCCAATATGCAAAGGTCAAGAGTCAAAAAGTCATAGTCTGGTCAAGAGATCCTTGCCAAAAAAACCAACACAAAATAGGGTTATCGTGGTACACACAACTAACAATATATCTATATATCTAATATATATATATATAAGAAGATGTGGTACGAGTGCCAATCATACAGTTAAATCTCCATTTAATTCAAACAAAATATACATTGAGGGCAAAGGTCAAGCTCACATGAAGTTTCTCGTGCCATTAGACTCATCATCTTATGACAATACATCTACATGCAACATAATCAGAAGCAAGGTCAATTGAAAATTATATTTTGAGGTCAAGGTAATATATCGAGAAACACACTGCAACATGATGACACACCCAACTTGCATACATGTAGGTCAGGAGTCAAAAAGTCAAAGTCTGATCAAGAGTTCCATGTAAAAAATACACACAGCAGTCCGCACGAAAGCTCATTATGGTACACGTAGCAATGTCTTATGTCATGATGCACTACACATGCAAAATATAGAATACCTAGCGCAAAGACAGAAACAGAAGACATATAACTAAACTCAATTGAATGGTACTTGTATTGCAGACCACTACAATTGCCTTCAACAAAGAATATAAACTCTCGCAACAATGCAAAGTTAAACCCGTCTTTCACTTAAGTTTGAGCAGGATTCTTTGCAACGATTATCTTACCACTGTTTATTGCGAAACGAGTCGTGCAGTTATGTCAATAAATTAAAACGGTAAGTTTAGACATTCAAACACTAAAAACTAGGGTTTAGGCCACACCAATTTAATTTCTTGTTCTACGGATTTTTGGACTCCAAAAATTGGGGCGAGCGAGCGATTTGAAAATTTTAATAAAAAAAATATTTAATTTGCAAATTTTTGAGGCGAAGCTTGAAAAGTAAAGGCGAGCGGATTATAAATTTTTTGTGTAAACATAAAATAATAGGTTTTGACAATATTAAAACTTGATTTATCACTTGTACTTTGACATTTCTTTAATTTCTGAAGTATTTTTTTCCTGTTCACCAAGAAATAATTAAATCTGGTCTATGTATGTGTGACTGACAATGAGACAATTCTCCATCCAAATCATAATCAGTTTGGGGGCAACCCCTTAATGTTATAAATATCCCTTTTGCATGTTTTATGAGGAATCAATATAAGTTATAATATATTTGTTTGTACAAAAGGGCTCATATTTTTTCATAGAACTATATATCTATCTGGTATTAAATGGTCAAAACATGTCCAAGAATTTAGTAATATTCCTGGACTTTAACCATGTTTAACCAATCGTTATATACAGGTTAGAAGAACTATACAAATCCTTGGTATTTCTATGTTCTTTTCTACATCAGTAAAATGACCCCTTGTCTGAGGGAGGGTTGTTCTCAACCTGATAATAACAAACACACTCAGGTCAAAGTACGGCCTTTTACACAGGGCTTTGATACAGACCAAACAGCAAGCTATAAAGGACCCCAAAATTATTAGCGTACACAATTTGAACAGGAAAACCAACGATCTAATTTATATATCCAAACAAGAAAATGCCAATGAACAACATCAACAAACGATAACTGCTGAACGACATGCTCCTGAATCAATCAGGACAGGTGCATAAACATGCAGCGGCTATGGATAGTTTTGTTTCGCCAGCATACAATATAATTGCAGTTGAAGGCAAATCCTTCAGAAGTTCTTTGTACTTTATTCTAACACAACGAACATTTTTTGATAGGGAATATAAGTAAAGGGGAAAGAAACCAATTTTTTGTTCTTCACGGAAATACCCGCTGTTATAACTTTTTATCGGAGCACTCCGGGTTTCATGCTGAAACAAATATTCTCACAGATATTTACACAGTGTGGTGGGGTGCTTTTATGTTTAAAATCGTTATATACAGGTTAGACTGTGGTCTAGCAAATGTTAACTGGCCACCCGCTGATTGATACTTCGACACAAACGTTTGTGTAGATACGATTGAAACAACAGCAGGGGTCCAGTTAACTAACAAATGTTGATATCTTTTTATAAGATTTACACAAAAAAAAACGGTGCGGGAAATGGACATGATTACAATTCCGGATGCGGGAAGCGGGAATATAAAAAAAAAAAAAAAAAAAAATCTGTTTTGAAAAAAAAATAGGTGCGGGCGGGTCCGTCGAACAAGGGATCAAATTGGTGCGGCCTTACCATTAATTTTTAACCCAACCATCTGGTAGTATTATGGTAAACTTATGGAAACACATGCTGCAGTCATGAAATTGAATATTTAAAATAGTACGACCAGAACAATACAAGACAGAGTTGTAAACTAAAGAAAGTAATGATACATATCGAATTTTTAATCCCAATGCACAAATTAGAAACCGTAGTTTTCATTCAATTTATTTATCTAAAATGTACGCTTGGGTTAAACAATGGAAATTAACACTGTATATTTATATAAACGATCAATCTTGTATACTAAATAAATAAATGATTTGGAAAATACGTTGAAGGAATATAAAGTCATGAGAATTCTGAATGAAATTAGGTTCTATCCGGTCGGGCTCTCTGGTTCTAAACCTTGGTTCCATCTGTCTTATTTGGTTCTGAACCTTGGGTCTATCCGGGTTCTTTGGTTCGAAACCATAGTAACTGGTTCAACATCCGGGTTGTTTGGTTATAGCAACCCAACGCCTTGGTTCCATCTGGGTTCTATTCTAATGTTCCCGTTGAACTTGGAGAAGATAACCGCAAGTATCCGAACATAAAGATAAAGTCGGTCAAAGACGCTCAAATTGTTTTAAAACATTAAACATTTCTGAATCGACGGATAATGGAGCTGTAAGGTATTTATCTTCTCATTTTGAAATTGTCACTGAACCATGAAAATGAGATCAAGGACTTAGACATGTGACTTACGGAAACTTCGTAACATGAGGCATCTATTTACAAAGTATGAAGCATCCAGGTCTTCTTCCTTCTAAAATATAAAGCTTTTAAGAAGTAAGCTAACGCCGCCGCCGCCGGATCACTTTCCCTATGTCGAGCTTTCTGCGACAAAAGCCACAGGCTCGACAAAAACAAGAGACTCCTGACTTGGAACAGGCGCAAGAATGCGGCGGGTTTTAACATGTGTTATCTGCTTTTGGGTCGGGTTTTTGTCTCTTTAGCATATTACCCATTTCAATTCTCAATTTTATTTGTGATATACCAACCCTCTTCCTATACGTCTAGCCAATGTAGAAGAAACAAACACACTGCAATACCCACAGTAGAACTCAGTTTAAAAGAAGTTCAAGTCCAATGTCAGAATAGTTAACTAAGCAAAATGACAATGATTATAAAAAGGTAGATGTGGTATGATTGCCAATGAAACAACCCTCTACAAATGACCAAATGACACAGAAATTAACAATTAAAGATTATCGTACGGTCTTCAACAATGAACAAAGCCCATACCGTATAGTACGCTATAAAAAGCCACGAAATGACAATGTAAAACAATTCGAACGAGAAAACTAACGGCATAATTTATTGTTGACTTTCATAAATCTGAACATAAATGAAATCAATTATATAAAATCCATAAAGCAACGGAAATCAACTTTGTATATTTATATGAACGATAATACTTGTAATGTTTAAATAAAAATGAATGTGAGATGAGAAATTGCACTGATCAGTTTAATAATAAATCATTAAAATTCTGTAAATCATGGTCTCGAACGCTCCGAATGAATGGTAGAAAATCTACAAATACAAAAATTTCAATCAGAATAATTATACGTGTATGTCTGATCAGTGAATTCTCCAGAAGAGAGAAAGGCTTGATATATAATTTAAGAAGATATGGTATGAATGCCAATGAGACAACTCTCCATCCAAGTCACAGTTTGTAAAAGTAAACCATTATAGGTCAATGTACGGTCTTCAACACGGAGCCTTGGCTCAAACCGAACATCAAGCTATAAAGGGCCCATAAAAACATGACTAGTGTACCATTGTTTATGTTAACTCGATATCCAGACTTGGATATTTACACCTCGTCTGGACAACATTTCTATAGATTGGGAACTATTTTATTTAATTCGATTTCAATATTCTTACATATTAATTTCTTTGAAATATGGTTCTGGTTTTTGAGTCAAACATTTCTAAATTCAAATATGAAAAAAAAGAAGATGTGGTATGATTGCCAATGAGACAACTCTCCACAAGAGACCAAATGACACAGAAATTAACAACTATAAGTTACCGTACGGCCTTCAACAATGAGCAAAGCCCATACCGCATAGTCAGCTATAAAAGGCCCCGAAATGACAAATGTAAAACAATTCAAACGACAAAACTAACGGCCTAATTTATGTACAAAAAAATGTCTACGTTTCCGTTCCAAAAACAAAATATATAAACAAATACGGAAGCCGTAAGGGGAAACACAAAACATTAGAAAATATTTTTTTTAATTCGAGATCACGATAAAACAGTTTCGTTTTCTCGAGATAACGATACATTTTTATCGAGATATCGATATATTAAACCGAGATAACGATTTAATAATCCGAGATCTCGATATAACAGTTTCGTTTTCTCGAGAAAACGCAACTGTTATATCGAGATCTCGGATTATTAAATCGTTATCTCGGTTTAATATATCGATATCTCGATAAAAATGTATCGTTATCTGGAGAAAACGAAACTGTCGGATTATTATATCGGTATCTCGAGAAAACGAAACTCTTATATCGAGATCTCGGATTATTATATCGTTATCTCGAGAATACGAAACTATATATTAAACCGAGATAACAATATAATAATCCGAGATCTCGATATAATAAATCGAGATAACGATTTAATAATCCGAGATAACGATTTAATAATCCGAGATCTCGATATAACAATTTCGTTTTATCGAGATAACGATATATTTTTTATCGAGATCGCGGTAAAACGGTAATGTTTTATCGTGATCTCGAATTAAAAAAAATATTTTCTAATGTTTTGTGTGTCCCCTTACGGCTTCCGTAAACAAATCTACATTAACTAGTTAGTTGATAATTAATTAAATTTATAATAATATCGGATGCAGAAATGTTTAATGTTTTAAAACAATTTTAGCGTCTTTGACCTACTTTATCTTTATATAATTTAATAAAATGGGTAATCCTAGAGGGATGTTTTTGGAGAAACAGTCATCATTATCTGAATCTTTTGAGCCTCACTCTGGAAATAAATGTTGTTTTATCGCATGGTTTATCGCATGGTTTTTAATGTCTTACAAAAGCCAATGCTACTGAAAAATATTTCAGACATAGCTCTGGTTGGAACGGGATTTAAAAAGGACTTGTATTGCGAACTTTTTACGTGTTTTGCAGTCAAAAACTTTACTCAGTACTTGGAGCACGAAAAACCAAATCAAGTATTTTGATTGGTTAATACTTGAGTCTGAGTACAATAATCGTACTCGAAAGTTTTATGACCGGAAGTCTGTGACGTCTTGAAATTGATTGATTAATAAAAGTTAATTTTTATTTAGAACGACTAATATACAGTTTTTGATATAAACGCAATCGGTCACGTCTAGAACTTTTAATGTGTCAAAATTGAATATAGTTTTACAAAAAACTTATAGCACTAAGGCTAAACACTTTCGTTTTACTTGGTTGATTTAGTATCGGATTAGCATTACAAATTTTGATCCTATAAGGTGAGGTGTGAAAATGTATTGAACATTCACGGTATAAAATTTCATGAGGTGATACTGTGGAATCGGTTGTCCAAACGATGTGGGAAATGATCGGAAGGATCTAAAAAATACAAATTTACCAGAAATGCTATGCTAACAGTACTTTTAGTAACAGACTTGATTAACGAATATGACTTAGGAGAGATTGGAACATAGAAGTATTAATTATCCCTTTGGCATCTATATCCTCTCCTTTAAGAAGAAGAAAACAACAAATGACACAGCATGTAGCGGGCTATTGACGCAAGACACATATTACGAACTGGAAGAAAGGTTCATTGTAGGCAATCATCTTCAAAACAGTAAAAACATATTGATCATGAACAATTGACAATCGATAACTATTTCACCTAATATACAATAATCGTATCGGATGATTTGTGCGTAATGATGTATCGAGTTCCGTTTTTTTTTTTGGCATATGCGCAAGAAGTTTCTTATTTAAAATCACGCTTCGCTATCAAATTTCACAGTGGGACACACATACAACCCTTAGATGATATCCTGTATTTAAATAGTTCAGAAACGTACACCGTTGAAAGAAAGAAAAATCAGTAAAAAAAAAACTATGCTCGTGACTTTATAAATCATGATTTTTACTTTGACGTTGCTTACAAAGCACATAAATTTATCCAAATGACTTTTTAAAGAACGGAACAGAAAGCTTCATAATATCAAATAAAGATAGAAGTAATTTTAATCTATTTTTGTCAGATAATCCTGGAAAAATACTATTTATGTCATGAAGATTTATTAAATTTACATGTTAAGAAAAAGTGGGTTTCATCTTCAACTTCATTAATATTACAATTTTTACAATTTCTATTTTAGGATGATTCTGTCGTTCAGTCTCATAGTTCCTGCCTTTGACACTGTAATAGCATCCATAATGATTGCTGATCTGTATATTTTGTTGACTCGTATCCACGATCCGTTTCTATTTTCCTCAATTAAATCTAGACATCGCCGAACAACATTTTATTGTTTTTATATCTTTATACTTGTCTATGTTAAATCAAACTTCCCATGTCACATCAATTGGAAAAGGACTGTCCCTACATTTGTTGTTTCTAACAAATGATACTTAGTTTGTTCAAAAGAAAGTTTGTATGAACTGTCCTTAAATCTTTCTGTGTACTGTACATCAAACCGCTCATGCTGTGCTACTGTAAAATGGTTTTTCCAGTCTCCTATTTCCCCTGAAACAGAATTATTGGAAAATCATATCCATACTAACTATGGTAAGGAGCACTTTGCCTTTAGTTTTTATTTTTTGAATTGTATGGCGTCGATATTAAACTTTGACAGTAACGTTTGGATTTAAATGTAAAAGTCGTATGGTTAGTTCTTATTGAGCTGTTCTTTTTTAGGTGCATGTATATTTTAAACATCAATGTCTATATATTTTGGCAAATTTATCAAAACAAAATTGTTTTAGGTACATGTAGTACATAACACTACAGGGAGATAACTCTGTAAAGTCAGCTAAACGTTTAAATTACGTTGTTTTGTAAAGGGAATATTAGGCTTCTCAATGATCAAAATTGTTGCAAACTGCTATATAAACAGTGTAATTTTTCTGACAAAACGGTTGGTTCAAAATTTTTGAAATTTTTATATTCTTGTTAAAGGGTCAAAGTAAATACATTGTCAAAATTTTATGAAAATTAAACAGGCCAAATTATTTTTAGTGAAAGTGTTGGGTAGCACCTTAAATAACCTTCGTGGTTGTCGCAGCTTTGACTTACGTATAGGTAGACAGTTTTGACATAAGTATGGGTAGTTTTGAATGTAAATGTCGGTAAAACAAGTAATGTGGATTTACATTTCAGCAAATAGTCGGCATTCACATAAGTACTGACTTGGCACCCCTGATGGCAAATGAGGGTTTAATTTGATCTGGAGCCGAATTCATGCATTAACTGTTTAAATAAAGACAAAATGAAAAGGCATCTTGTAAGTTTTTAAACTTCAATTTCAGATATATAGGTGATGCAAGTCATATTACTGAATAACCCTCTTATCATCGAATGCATGTACAAATGTATACATGTATCATACAACACAGTGCGCTCGACATTAAGGCAGCAACCATTTGATTTTCTGGGGGGGGCTATGGTTTTTTTTGGAAAAAAAAGTTTGTTTCCAGGTTTTGGTGAAAAAAATAATTTGTTTTGGACCCTGAGTAAAAAAAATGTTTGTTTCACCCTCAGCTGCCACTATATGTAATGCTAAAATTGAAAGAAAAAGATTGTCTTCGGTTTGTCGCTAAAAAAATAGATTGTTCTTCGCCGAAGGCGAAAAAAAAAGTTTGCACAGAAAAAAAAAACATAGCCCCCCCCCCCCCCCCCCCCCACCAGAAAATCAAATGGTTGCTGCCTAAGGTACTATTGAAAATAAAATACCTTCTTTACTTTAGTATTTAGATTTCGATCTTGAAAATGACAAAAAATCACGAATTTAAACTGGGATCTATGAAAAACGTGGCTATTTTAGTTTTCAAATTACAAACTCCCTAATAATGATCTAAATAGTAACAACCCATCTTCCCCATTAAGTTGTGTTTACAATTACTTTGTAATTACAATTATAGGGAGTTTGGTTAATGCATAGCTTAAGATGATGTCAGTCCCTTTAATTCCTTTCCGTATCCTCTACAGATTACTGAGGGGGCAAGGGGTTTAACTGTTATGCTGTTATGGGGCAATTTAATTCTTTGTTATCTGTTATTTTGAAAATATATTTGCTGTTAGCTGTTATTGTCTTATTCTTTGTTAGCTGTTATTGGGCTACTAGTTTTTTTGTTATCTGTTATTGTGATAATGTATTTGCTGTTAACTGTTATTGAAAATTGGAATTTTAGCATTTTTTTTGAGTCAATATTCGGTATAAATTGAAGATCATTGGACATTGGGGTCTACCACTACTTATATGTTTGTCCCGTATTCAGAGAAGGATTTCATTAACATTTAACATTTAATGAAATAACTTTTTATATTATTTATATAAACAATAACAACGTACGTACACACATGTTGGCGTATGAATACACAACGTCAGAGTGGGCGTGTCGCCATAAAAATTGACAACATTGAAAATAAACTAATACTTTTAACCAATCAGAAGACAGCAAATACACCAAATTTATTTATTTACCCATCACAGAAGTGAGGTCCAGGACAATTCAAGTATATCTTATGATTATCCTTTGTAATAAATTCCATTTTTTAATGAATGTGTGTTTAGAATTATCTTAATTTTTTGTATGAGAATAATGTTCGTTGTTTCCCGTACGAACATATTAAATTAAAACAATTCTTAATATGACAAAAAGGAAAACATATGGCCAGGAATATCTGACAAGGATCTCAATTAAGGACTAGGTCCTAACAACCAGTTAGCCTTTTATATAAAATGGTACATAGACTCAGCTCTGTGATTCTTTTCAAAGCAGAACCCAATGCATTGTACAATGAAAGTTCCAACCATGTACTTGGGTCCGAAGCTGCACATAACTCATCACAAACAGATTTCTTTCGTTTCAAGCCATTGTTTCCCTACTAAACTATGTATTCTACTTATTAGTACACTTGGTACAATCAAAAACCTGAGCTGATAAAAAATTGTTCAAATAAGGCCTTTGAAAATAGTGGAATAAATTGCTTTTGGAGTGTCAAAATTCGTTCGAAGTACTTGATAAATTGCATGCTTATAATTGGTGCTTTTGATTTTGCTACCCTACATACCACTTTGCCTCATAGTCTTGTTAAGAAAAATTCACACACCTCATTAAATGGTCATTTAGGAAAAGTCAGAATATTCAACCTCTTTTGGTCATTTTTTTTTATTAGCAACAAAGGGAGCTTCAGTCAATATATATAAACAATACACCAACGTTTCATGAGAACTGCTGAAAGCATTTTTGAGTTATTTTTGAAAACTAGAAAATACCACCTTTTTCTAATGAATAAAATCCCTTAACTCAATAACATAAAATCTAAAATTAATAAAAACCGAAAGAGAGTTTACAACAATAATAATATAAACAATTCAGCAAAGTTTCATGAGAACTGCTGAAAACATTTTCGTGTTAATGTCTGAAAACTGGAAAATCTCCCCTTTTTAATTAATAAAACCCGTTAACTCGGAAACGTAAAATCTATAATTTATAAAAATTGAAAGAGACCTCATGTTAATAGATACAAACAATTCACCAAAATTCCTTGCTTTGTGAAAGCATGTTTGAGATATTATCAGAAAACTGAAAAAAAAACACCAATTTTATTGAATAAAAACCCATTACCCAGAAACTTAAAATCTAAAATTTATAAAAAAAGGGAGCTCACGTCAATAGATATAAACAATTTCCCAAAGTTTAATGCAAATTGGTTAAAAAGTTTTTGAGTTAATGTCCGACATGTTGACAACAGACGGACAACAGTATACCATAATACGTTCCATAAACGAGCGTATAAAAAATATTATAATATATTAAGTAGTAATTTAAACACATTCTAGATACATAAATTAATACTAAAAACATAATCATAGAAAATGGAATGCATTACAAAGGATTATATCCGTAATAAGAAATACTGATTTGTCATAGACCGAATTATTTCAATATTTTATTTACGGTTATCTGTTTTTGTCCATTTTAATTCCTTGTTATTTGTTATGAGCCAAATCAATTTGCTGTTTTGCTGTTATTGGGACCCCCCTTGCCCCCCTCATTACTAGCAACCTAATCCGGTAGTATACAGCAGGATAAAAAAAAGAAGCAAAATCGTAAGGAATTTTGAAATTAAATAAAAAGGTTATTTTACTAATTTGATTGTTAAAACAATGCACATTTTGTAATCTCTGTGTACTATCTTACATTATCTTACCCTTTCTATATATGAAGCCTTTTCCAGAAACTACTTTCGTGATATCCAGTTTATTTTTCTGCATATTATTAAAGGACGTTGTTCCGGCAATATTTTCTATAATCTTTTCGGTGCATGGTATACCTAGGAAATTAGCCAATCGCTGTATCTCTCGTTTACTATCCTAAATACAATCAAATATAACTTCTTTAGAACTAACAAATTGATACCACTTGACGTTATATGTAACGTCCAATGTTTTGCCTGTCATATAATGTTAATCAAAAAGTACTTTAAGATAAAACATCATTTGGTTTCTGTTGTTAACTTATTACATTGGAGGGTTGAGATCTCACAACACATGTTAAACTCGGCCGCAGTTTTTCGCCCGTCCGAAGTCAGGAGCCTCTGGCCTTTGTAAGTCTTGTTTTATTTTATTTTTATTTTAGTTCATTTGTATGTTTTGAATTTTAATGTGACGTCCATTTTCATTGAAGAAGTACACGTTTTTGTTCAGGAGCCAACTGACGAGCCCGCCTCCGGATGCTAGATTTTCTTGCTGTGTTGAAGACCCATTGGTAGACTCGCACTGTTTTATGCTTTTTGGTCGGGTTTTTGTCTCTTTGACACATTCCCCATTTCAATTCTCAATTTTATTATTACATTGACAATCAAATCACAACCATTCTGCTTTAATCTGAAATTACCGTTTTGTTTCGAAAAACTTGTACGCTTGTGGTGTAAATTATTTTTAACCATCTGCTTGAGCTGTAAATAAGAGAAGCAGTACCTAGATGTAAAACGTTTTTGATTGTAAAAGAGAGGAGAGGGATATTCAAACTCACAAGTCGAAAATAAACTGACAACGCCATGGTTAAAAAGAAAAAGACAACTAAACAACAGTAAACAAAACACAACATAGAAAACTAAAGACTGAGCAACACTAGCCCCACCAAAATTAGGGGGGTTATCTCAGGTGCTCCGGAAGGGTAAGCAGATCCTGTTTCACATGTGGTACCCGTCTTGTTGTGCATGTGTGTATTGGAATAAAAATGCACATAATGGAAATGATTACATTAAATGTATATCAAAAAAGACCTTTTTCATTTCTTCGAAGTAGCAAGTAAATATCATTCCAGGAAAATCTTTCTCTGCTTGTTCCATTTCTTTCTCATAATTGTACCATGATCCATAGGCACCTACAATTGAATAACATAGTTTTAACAATCTAATTCTACTGCTAAGAATGGAAAATACTCTTCCATATAAATGAGAAAAATAGTAAAAATTTAGTGAACAAAATAAGAGGACACAAAGGAGGTAAAATTAAGCATGAGTCCAAATGGATAGATAGCGATAACTTGGAGAGTTGAAGGCCGTACTTAAACCTACAATGGTTTACTTTTTACAAATTTTGACTTGGATGGAGAGTTGTCTCATTGGCACGCATACCACATCTTCTTATATCTAAAAATAAGAAGGCAATAGACGGTCGAATAGACTCACAGCGTGCTTTTCTGAAGTTATGTTCAAGTGTTTCTTTCTTTAAACAAACCGAGATTTGATGGTATCTGTTCAATATAATACCATTCTTTCTATATATATTCGTCGCATTATTTTAACATGACATACAATATAGAAACGTGTTCATGGTTGGTGATCAAATTCTGAACTGAACATGTAGTTGGGCTTCTTTTCCATTTTGCAGTCTCTGACGTCTATCACGTTTTATAATTAGTGCTGATCATGTATGAAATATATCTCACTGGACGACAAGCAACCAACAATCAATCAATTAATCTCATTTTATTCATATAACAAGATTAGAATAAATACATAGATTTTCTTTGTTTTTCTAGGGAGCTACCATTTGATTTTTATGGGGGGGGGGGGGCACGGATGAAATTGGGAAAAAAAGGCAGGACAGGAGTTTTGAGTAAAAAAAAAGGCAGGATTAGACACTTGAAAAAAAGAGTGTATAAACCCCCCCCCCCCCCCCCACCTTTTCATAGAAATCAAATGGTAGCTCCTTTATCAGTTAAATTACGTGGATCATTTGAATAAATACCAAGATAAATTAGGTTTTTTTTTTCGTGATTTACTTACATTTGTCTGACATCCACATTTCGAAAAATTTCTTTCCAGGATCCAGTAAAGTCCAGTACGGGATCACTTTTTGCGTGATGATAAAACGAGACACAGACATCTTTTGGGTTTCTAATAATATGAATAATCTTGCATCTATTTTTGATATGCTTCTTTGGTAGATATTTAAATGAACAATGAGTATTAAGTAACCTTTGTGATGGCAGGACTGAGAGATCGGGAATTACTTCTAACATCGTCGAAATTTTGCTACTGGTATCCAGATCTGTTTTATTTCTTATTAACATATTGGTAACTTCATTAAACCAATGCGTTCCTTTGGAGAAAAAAAAAATACTGGGAAGTTAACAACTATGAAAACAGGTATCATTGCATTCAATTCGTACAATAAGAATCAATCGTTTTTTTTTTGTTTGTTATTAAGACAATTGTGAACGTGCCTTTCCTCAGTCCGGAAGCTCATCATGTGTCGTGTTTAGTTATATCTTAAACAGTTTGTCATGAGAAATTCGCCGTTTCAGAATCTAATGCATTCTGGGTAATTTCATTGTTCGTACCCAAAAGTGAAAACAACGTCACGTCATTTGTTGAATTTCAATTGTCTGGGACGTTGTTAGCCAATCACAGCGTTTTGGTGTACGCTTTTGAAAATATTACCCAGAATGGTTTAGATTCTGGAACGACCTGAATTATGCAAATGCACATCTGGTGCAGTAAATAAGGACCATTTATACTATTGTGTAATTCTCGAACGCATACTCACATTTATACCATTTTTATATTGTGCGCACAAAATTGTCGTTCTAGTTTTTATGGAATAATGTGTGTAATTTGTTTTAATGCGAGACATTTTCAACAGTGTAAAGAACACCCGCATGTTATCGATTTGATGATTAACAATCAGTTATGAGAGTATTTTAGCAGAAGAAATGAAACTCTGCATTGAATTTATGAAGTTTACCGTAAACAATTCTATTGCGCATAATCTTTTGGGATATATATATATATATATATATATCCGATGGATACATCTGTTGTAGGGTTGTCACTGACTCAGACGTACTTATAAATATAATTATTTTCTGTGACTGTATCTTACATTAATTTGTAGGATCCTTTACTATAGATAATTTAGCTGATCTGTAACAATAACATCTTCATGCCTTATATATCATGTACTGCAGTACGCCGCTAGATTAAAACTGACGTGGAAAGGTAACACACGGCCAGCGAAAGCTCTTTTTTTAAGAGCCCAGGTGGTCGTGTGGTCTAGCGGGACGGCTGCAGTGCAGGCGATTTGGTGTCACGATATCACAGTAGCATGGGTTCGAATCCCGGCGAGGGAAGAACCAACAATTTGCGAAAGCAAATTTACAGATCTAACATTGTTGGGTTGATGTTTAGACGAGTTGTATATATATATATATATATAAAATGACTGAATAAATAGTCAACGATCAATCTTACAGGGCGATGGATCATGTAATATGATTCTGTACACTACAAAATATAATATATAACAAGTCAAAAAGGGTACAACATCACCATTAACTAACTATAAAATATACAAATATTAGATATTTCGGATAACAGATATCCTTCTTCGGTAATTGCACAATGACAAATGAATCATGTCAATTCAAATTGAGACTCTATCAAAATCTTGATTTATACAATTTAAGCGAACGCTGGAACAATTTTAAAATTTCCAAACACACCGGAAAGACTACAGAAATATGCCAAAAATAAAAATAGTTATTTACGATGTGAAATGGCACAACTCTAGATTTCCAAAGGTTGTGACAGTTGAGATGTTATAACTGCATTGAGGGCAGTCCTCAAACCAAAAAATCAAAAATGTCCTAACCGATCCAGGATGGTATAAATTAGACAACGGTAGGGCAATTACAACAGAAACTACATATTTAAGCCTCCCAAACGAATATCAGCCTAATAATGATTGAAAAAATAAGTATTGTATAATGAGGTAAAATAATTGAACGTGGCAACGTACTTATACATCATCCCGAATCAATGAAAACCTGTAATTTAAACTGTTATTTTAAAAATAATTTCGAACTGTAAAGCCAGTACTAAATCCGGCGTTGTTTGAAACAGGTAGTCACAGGAAAATGAGGGACTCGTTCTATGTTTTTTCATTTATACCCTCTGGGGAGACTGTCCGTAACTTTCTTATCCAAAATCTTTCCCGAGCGACTCTGTCGACCTTCGACCAACCCTCGTTGTGGTCTATGATCGTGATGGTAAGGTTTTTGAGATCAGCTTGTGTGTGTCCAGGTGATCTCAAATGACGACTTACGGGTAGGTCGGGCTTGCAAGTGTAGTCACTTCGATGACCATTCATGCGTTTGTTAAATGGCTGCTCTGTCTCGCCAACATACTGCATGCCACATCGACATTGAAGGAGGTATACAACATTCTGGGTTTTGCAAGTTACATTGCAATATATAGTGTACACAGACCCAGTCGAGTGGCAAGTGAATGTTTGAGTATTCAGTATTTGTTGACAAGTCAGGCAACGTCTGTTACCACATGACTTGCACCATCCTGCAATTGAACAGCTTTTATTTGAGGAGACGTCAGCTCTAACAAATAAGTCTTTCAGACTTGCTGGTCTCCGAAAAGCTAAGACAGGAGGATTGGGAAAGATCTTGGATAATTTAGGGTGTTTGGCAATAGTTTGCCAATTGGCACGGATCAAACGTGAAAGGTTATTAAAGGCTGGATTGTATGTAAGAACAAACGGGACTATTTTGCTGCGCCTCTTCCGTTTGTACTGTAAGAGGTCATTGCGGCTGTTATTGTTAGCGCGCGCAAACCCCTTATCTATGTCCAATTTCTTATAACCTCGTTTTGTCAAAAATCCGCGAAGTTCCTGTAACCGTTTCGTGACAGCCTCCTCAGAGGAGCAAATCCGCTTGACTCTGAGAGCTTGACTGTACGGGATACTTTTTGTACAGTGTTTGGGGTGACAGCTTTGGGGAGAAAGGTATTGATGTTTATCTGTGGGTTTACAGTAAAGGTCTGTTGATATGACACCGTCCTTTATAGATGTGGTTGTGTCTAAGAAAGATATCTTAGAGTCGGAAATTTCATACGTAAATTTAATTGAATGGTGGGCGTTGTTTGCATGTCTGATGAAATCATCCAGTTTTTGTTGAGATTCAATCCATTTCATGTCAACATCATCAATGAAACGGAACCAAGACAAAGGTTTGGATAAAGATGTTGCAATAATTTGTTTTTCTAATTTGCCCATGAAAATATTGGCGTAAGACGGTGCCATTTTCGTCCCCATCGCTGTCCCGTTAATTTGAAGGTAATGCTCACCATTAAAGGTGAAATTGTTGCATTTCAGGACCAGAGTAAGCAGCTGGACTAAACATTCAGTAGGTGGTTCTAAAATGTTGCGCGAGTCCCATATTTCCCTACAAGATTGTATGCCGTCATCATGAGGTATGTTGGTATACAATGAGGTGACATCTAAAGTGACAAGGAGGGTTTCCGGAGGAAGAGGGTTCATGGATTCCATTTTACGAAGATAATCTGTAGTGTCTTGAATGTGGGAAGGAAGATTTTCTACATGAGATCTTAAATGAAAATCGACGAATTCCGAGATCTCGGAATTCGTCGATTTTCATTTAAGATCTCATGTAGAAAATCTTCCTTCCCACATTCAAGACACTACAGATTATCTTCGTAAAATGGAATCCATGAACCCTCTTCCTCCGGAAACCCTCCTTGTCACTTTAGATGTCACCTCATTGTATACCAACATACCTCATGATGACGGCATACAATCTTGTAGGGAAATATGGGACTCGCGCAACATTTTAGAACCACCTACTGAATGTTTAGTCCAGCTGCTTACTCTGGTCCTGAAATGCAACAATTTCACCTTTAATGGTGAGCATTACCTTCAAATTAACGGGACAGCGATGGGGACGAAAATGGCACCGTCTTACGCCAATATTTTCATGGGCAAATTAGAAAAACAAATTATTGCAACATCTTTATCCAAACCTTTGTCTTGGTTCCGTTTCATTGATGATGTTGACATGAAATGGATTGAATCTCAACAAAAACTGGATGATTTCATCAGACATGCAAACAACGCCCACCATTCAATTAAATTTACGTATGAAATTTCCGACTCTAAGATATCTTTCTTAGACACAACCACATCTATAAAGGACGGTGTCATATCAACAGACCTTTACTGTAAACCCACAGATAAACATCAATACCTTTCTCCCCAAAGCTGTCACCCCAAACACTGTACAAAAAGTATCCCGTACAGTCAAGCTCTCAGAGTCAAGCGGATTTGCTCCTCTGAGGAGGCTGTCACGAAACGGTTACAGGAACTTCGCGGATTTTTGACAAAAC
The DNA here is from genome assembly GCA_037788925.1 of Mytilus galloprovincialis. Taxonomy (NCBI): domain Eukaryota; kingdom Metazoa; phylum Mollusca; class Bivalvia; order Mytilida; family Mytilidae; genus Mytilus; species Mytilus galloprovincialis. The sequence goes on from CM075341.1 coordinate 56,540,913, forward strand.
GAGGTTATAAGAAATTGGACATAGATAAGGGGTTTGCGCGCGCTAACAATAACAGCCGCAATGACCTCTTACAGTACAAACGGAAGAGGCGCAGCAAAATAGTCCCGTTTGTTCTTACATACAATCCAGCCTTTAATAACCTTTCACGTTTGATCCGTGCCAATTGGCAAACTATTGCCAAACACCCTAAATTATCCAAGATCTTTCCCAATCCTCCTGTCTTAGCTTTTCGGAGACCAGCAAGTCTGAAAGACTTATTTGTTAGAGCTGACGTCTCCTCAAATAAAAGCTGTTCAATTGCAGGATGGTGCAAGTCATGTGGTAACAGACGTTGCCTGACTTGTCAACAAATACTGAATACTCAAACATTCACTTGCCACTCGACTGGGTCTGTGTACACTATATATTGCAATGTAACTTGCAAAACCCAGAATGTTGTATACCTCCTTCAATGTCGATGTGGCATGCAGTATGTTGGCGAGACAGAGCAGCCATTTAACAAACGCATGAATGGTCATCGAAGTGACTACACTTGCAAGCCCGACCTACCCGTAAGTCGTCATTTGAGATCACCTGGACACACACAAGCTGATCTCAAAAACCTTACCATCACGATCATAGACCACAACGAGGGTTGGTCGAAGGTCGACAGAGTCGCTCGGGAAAGATTTTGGATAAGAAAGTTACGGACAGTCTCCCCAGAGGGTATAAATGAAAAAACATAGAACGAGTCCCTCATTTTCCTGTGACTACCTGTTTCAAACAACGCCGGATTTAGTACTGGCTTTACAGTTCGAAATTATTTTTAAAATAACAGTTTAAATTACAGGTTTTCATTGATTCGGGATGATGTATAAGTACGTTGCCACGTTCAATTATTTTACCTCATTATACAATACTTATTTTTTCAATCATTATTAGGCTGATATTCGTTTGGGAGGCTTAAATATGTAGTTTCTGTTGTAATTGCCCTACCGTTGTCTAATTTATACCATCCTGGATCGGTTAGGACATTTTTGATTTTTTGGTTTGAGGACTGCCCTCAATGCAGTTATAACATCTCAACTGTCACAACCTTTGGAAATCTAGAGTTGTGCCATTTCACATCGTAAATAACTATTTTTATTTTTGGCATATTTCTGTAGTCTTTCCGGTGTGTTTGGAAATTTTAAAATTGTTCCAGCGTTCGCTTAAATTGTATAAATCAAGATTTTGATAGAGTCTCAATTTGAATTGACATGATTCATTTGTCATTGTGCAATTACCGAAGAAGGATATCTGTTATCCGAAATATCTAATATTTGTATATTTTATAGTTAGTTAATGGTGATGTTGTACCCTTTTTGACTTGTTATATATATATATATATATATATAGAACAATTTCTTTTGAGGAGACAACCATACGAATCAATACTAGTAAGAACATTCTTTTAAGGATCCACTGAATGTTTTCTATTTGTATTAATAGTTTTTGAAGGCCTCATGGAAGATTAACATGTAATTGTTAAATGTGTTACCTTCGTTAAATACAGAATTTTATTATTATTATTATTATAGTTCTTTTATTTATTGCTACTAAAAAATGATCGCAAAGAGTTTGAACATAGGTACTCACATTCCGACTTTTTAAATGCCCAGTTAATTAAGGATGTGCATTTTTTCTTAATAAGAATATGAGGCAAAGTGGTATATAGGGTAGAAAAATCAAAACTTTGAACAGATTTAAAATCACCAATATATGCATGCAATTTATCAAGTACTTCCAACGAGTTTTTGACACTCCAAAAGTAATTAATTCCAATATTTTCAAAGGCCTTATTTGAACAATTTATTATAAGGTTTTTTATTGTACCAAGTGTGCTAGTAAGTAAAACAGACAATTTAGTAGTAGAACAATGGACAGTAGCGGGTCCAGGGGTGTTCTGGGTATAGGAACCCTTTTTTTTTTGGAGATCAATGCATTTGAATGGAAACATATAGTTGGAACACCCTCCTTGTGTCCTGGATTGGGAACCCCCCTTTTTTTGAATGGATGGATCCGCCACTGCCCCTCATGCAGTCGAACAAGATGGACTGATTTTCAATAACCTATCTATTAAATGTTATCATTTTCTACTTATGTTACTTTAAAAGAAGTAACCAAAATCAATATTTGCGTAATCTGTCCATATGTTAGTGTCATCTATTATTAACTATTTTAAAGCCAATCGAGTAAAATACGGATCTATAAATGTATGCTTTGCTTAAATGATAAAGATTTATGATTATTTATACTTTGATATAATTGATGGAATACTTTTCACATATCGATTGTTTGTACAACTTTTATGAGAAAAAAACCCGTATGTGCCTGCCCAAAGTCAGGAGCCTGTAATTCAGTGGTTGTCGTTTGTTTACTAGTATGTGCTACATATTTGTTTTTGTTCATTTGTTTTATATAATTAAGGCCGTTAGTTTTCTCGTTTGAATTGGATTTCATTGTTATTTCTGAACCTTTTATAGATGACAATGGGATATGGACTTTGCTCATTGTTGAAGGCCGTACGGTGACCTACAGTTGTTAATTTCTGTGTCCTTTTGTGGACAGTTGTCTTATTGGGATTAATACCACAGTTTCTTTTTTTATATGTATCATTATTGAACGCATACATATCGTTATCTAGGTTCTTCTATTTTAATTGTATATATATATCTACTACCCCTTTCGAATAAACAAAGAATGGTACATAAAGAAGCTTTAAATAAAATACATTTCAAACAAAGATAAGAAAAAACCAACGAAAGTGGTGATTATTTAACAATTTTGCATTAGTGTTAATGCTCATCTTACAGTGCAAGATGCATGCAGTACACTTAAATTCAAATAATGCCGTGACAGTTTATAGCGATATTTTTTGTAACAGCTCAGTGGCGGGTCCAGGGGTGTTCTGGGGATAGGAACCCTTTTTTTGGAGATCAATGCATTTGAATGGGAACATATAGTTGGAACCCCCTCCTTGTGTCCTGGATTGGGGACTCCCCCCCTTTTTTTAAATGAATGGATTCGCCACTGCCCCTCATGCAGTCGAACAAGATGGACTGATTTTAATAACCTATCTTTTAAATGTTATCATTTTCTACTTATGTTACTTTAAAAGAAGTAACCAAAATCAATATATGCGTAATCTGTCCATATGTAAGTGTCATATATTACCAAACACAATGTTAGTCAAAGTTTCAAGAGGAAATTACACGAAACTTAGGCAGCAATTATTTCATTTTCAGGGGGGGGGGGGGGGGGGGGGGGCTATGTTTTTTTTTTTTAAAGTGTGTTTCTTATTGTTCTGCCACTATATGTAATTCTAAAATTAAAATGAAAGAAAAAATGTTTTCGACCTGTCTCCAAAAAATATTGTCTTTCGCCGAAGGAAAAAAATCAATAGCCCCCCCCCCCCCCCCCCCCCCCCCACGAAAATCAAATGTTTCAGCGGCTGCCTAAGGCATGTGTGGAAAACTTTTATTCTTTAATAGTTAGTTTAAATAATTGTATATACATTTATTTACATAAATCTCTATGAAACCAGTTTTTGACAATTATTATTATAAAAGTTTAAACCGCCATTCAAAAAGTGTTTTCTTTTTAATTATTTTAAGTCATTTACGTTTCACTAAATAAATATCTGTTCACGTTGCAATGATCACAAATAAACCAAATATTTGAATTTTTTTCGTGAATCATTTGTCGTAACTTATTGTAAACAATTGTATGTGTTCCTGTTTTCTTCTATTTTTCGCACATATATACTGTTCAGTCGAAATAGAAAGTACAATGATGTATTTTTAGAGTATTCTATTTTTAGATCATGTTATTACTACGCATATGGGCACTATTGCCACGATTACCTGAGGACACCGATTACCTCAGGGCATACAGCAGCGGACCTAACTGCCATCTGCGGTCCAAATACTCATATGGTCCGGAACATATGCACAACAACTCTTTACCATTCTCGTTTGTTTACCCTGTTGTTATGGATCCACCCAGAGCCCGTTACGCGCATGCGTGAGATTCAGGACCGCAGTTACAGTGAATAACACGTAAGGTTATTTGAAGTTATGACAAATGAATGATGTGTTCCTCCCGACAAAAGAAGAAGTTGTCGCAAAAACTGATTGTCTAAGGTATTTTACAGAAAAATATTTTTATAAGGTTTTACTTCAAAAAATCAGACTGTTTAAAAGATGTTACAACAGGTAGAAGTCAGTAGCAATAACAGACTTCCCTGTAGAAGGTAGAAGTCAGTAGCAATAACAGACTTCCCTGTGTCTCCTAACACTCCCTCTGTGTTGGGTTGGGGATTGTCCTGGTGGTGGGTTGTATATATGTTAGTGACACATCTCCATTAATCCTGATAGGCAGTGTACACGGATTCCACTGTACCCTCGCAGCAATCGAGGGGTGCTCCGTTCACGGAGGGATCTTCGTACATACATACATACATGCATACATACATGGCGTCAGTATAGGACAAACAAAATATGCTGCATTCGGAAAACAATTTTAGAGACAGTGTCAGTAACTATCAAGTATTGTCCATATTATGACCGGAAAGTGAAAAAAAATATTTCCTTTTGATGTTTTGATATATGGTAGCATACATGATTGGTAATTCATATATACATGTTACTGAAGTTGTATCCACTGTTTCCATGGTAACGGATAAACAATTTTGTTGAAAAATGTGAATTGTTACAGTATTGTGTTTTATTTTGATATAGATTACAAATAAAAAAAATATTGCTCAGGCTGATTGAATGTGACATTTTCAAGTGTTCATGGTGATTAATAGCCCAAAAAATATTTGTTAATTTGTTGTTTGTTAGATAAAATGGTTCTTTTTGATTCGAAATCAGAATTTTTCTTGACTTCTGTGAAATGATAAAACTCAAAAACGCAACACAGTTGTGGAAATATTCAATACGTACTCAAAAATGAATGATTTGGACTAATAAGTTCAAAAATAAAAATTGGTAGCCAGCAACTAGAAAAGACAAAATTTGATTCAGAACATAGTACTAAAAGTGCTTGTATTGAAGATGATTATCTCCCCTGATTGAACTCTTCGCCTAGAGATAAACTAAATGCACAGGAAGTTGACAAGATTGTCATTGTCAACAAGCAGACAAGCAGACGGTTTTGTTTTTCACACTCTGAAGCAATGATAATGTGGAACAGGAGGAGGAATCATTATTAAACATGACAGAAAACAATGCCTGTAAGTTTCTTTAAAATTCATATTTACATTTAAATTCTGTATAACATGTATATATATATATACTATAACATGGTAACAAAAAAGTTTCTCAAAAGATAGATCAGTTCTCAACTAATGACTGACTTTGTCTTTGAATATAATCATGATGTCATAATGAAGGTGATAACTTTACCTTCAATGGAAACAGGGGCGGATCCAGCCATTTAAAAAAAGGGGGGGGGGGCAACCCAGAGTAAAAGGGGGGTCCAACTATATGCTCCCATTCAAATGCATTCACCATTGGTTGTCATAAAAAAAAAAGGGTTCCAAACCCCTGACCCCCCTATTGATCTGCCAATGGTAAGTTTTAGATAATATGTCAGATTATGGATAACAGCAAACTTTTTGGGGGGGGGGGGGGGGGGGGGATTTTGTAATCTCAAACGCCAAACAAATATATTTTGTAAATTTATCATTCATAATTGAATTGAATTCAATATTTTATTGGAAAGAGCACAATAATGAGATTTTTCATAAGAATCCTGACCCAAACTTTTTCTTTTAATGTTATTTAAAGATGCCCACCCTATGATATCTATTTAGCACAATATTTTTTTATCATGTCTATGACCTATAATGGTTTACTTTACATTGACCTATAATAGATTACTTTTTTAAATTGTTATTTGGATGGAGAGTTGTCTTATTGGCACTCACACCATATCTTCCTATACATGTACCTATGAACATGTTAAAATAAAAGGGCTTAAAAATAACAACCAGGTTTACCATTTTTGCATGCACATATGTTTATAATATAATATGAGACACATGCTGAGACTAAAGACTTCATGCTTATTATTTATAACTTCTTGGTCTACAATGTAAATAATAGAAAATGCCAGGTCAAGGAGGACATCAACCCAATAACTCAATTAGGCAAAAAACATTTAGAGGTTGACTAGTCCAAAGAATGATGACGTCTGGCAAGGCTATTTTTTTTCTGGGACGCCTTCCTACTCCCAGAAAAAATTAAAAAAGCCTTGCCAGACGTCATACAGTGTGTAACTATTTGGACTAGAGGTTCAAATACATGGTTAAACAATGGTTATTTTTTTACACTGTGCCTATGATGGTGATTATGTTTTCTGGTCTGTATGTCTGTAAGCCTGTACATATGTTAGATGCTCTATTCCATATCAGGTTGAAGATTATTAGTTGTGAATGTTGACTTGTAGTACAGTATACACATGATCATTATAGTGTGAAATATTTTAATTTATTTAAGAATTGAATGATTCTTTTTGTAACTTCATTAGGGTGTAAAAGTGTTGACCGAAGTACATTTTGTATGAAGCGTGTAAGCTCTTCAATGACTTCATTCCAAAAATTTGGGCACAGTCAAAGCTTTTACAACCCTATGAAGTTACAAAAAGAAGCATTCAATTCTTATAATTACTTTTTTTAGCTAGGATAAAGAAACCACAAGTCATATCATTTTTTTTTTATTTAATTCACCTGTGGGCTTTATTGTGGGACCTTGTGTTTAATATTATGACTGATATGTTTTATTGTGTAATGCAATTGCTTAAGGAATAACATGTGATGTGCAGTTAGCCAATCAGAATAATGTATTATAATCATTATAATGAAACATGCATCTACTGTTAGTATTACCAAATAAAGGTTTATGCCCTAATTTCATTGTTATTGAAAGTAGAATATAGTTCATGCCATTCTATTTTTATGCAAATTATCTAATTTGTCCATAGCTTACTGTTTAAAATACAAATATTATTATTATTATTCAATAGATCAAGAGTAAAAGAGAGGAAAAAGATACAAAAGGGAAATTCAAACTCATAAGTTGAAAATAAACCATGGCTAAAAAAGAAAAAGACAAACATAAGTACATAAAAAGCAACATAGAAAACTAAAGACTGAGCAACACAAACCCCACTAAATTTGGATGTGAATTTTAACTATGTGTAAGCAGATCCTGGTCCACATTTGCAGCAGTCATGTTGCTTATATGAGCACAAACTTAAGTTGATAAGTTACCTGTTTTATTCATGAAGGGAAAAAAATCTTAAATTGTTTCATCTAGGTAGCAATTATAAATGTGATTATAATTGCCAATAAGACCAGCTTGTACAAATAACATAGAGTATAATTAATCAAATGAAAGTCACTTGATATTGTCTTCAATAATAAGCAAAACACAATCATTTGACAATACTGATATAGTAGAGTCTGCTATAAAAATTTGCTAAAAGGTGTAAAACAAATTAGTATTAACCATTGTTCAGGGCTCGACATTAACGCTTGTCCGATTGTCCGGGACAAGTGGACAAAGGTGTCGGGCAAGTAGATTCGCCATACTACTTGTCCGATGGGACAAGTGAAAAATCAAGGTCAGATAAAAATAGATCAAATTCAAGACTTATACATTCCCAAAAATATGAATGATTGTTTTATTGATCATACTAAACGAAATAATTATTCATTGATTGAACTAGAGACATATAAAACTTGTATAATATGTCTCTGATTTGGAGTATTTGAACATGCTGGCAGCCATTGACCAGGGGGATATAAGTAAGGGGAATCAAACCAATGTTAATGTATCTTCTTAGTATAAGCTTCCTTGAATTAGGAGCACCTCCATATGGAGTTTTACCTAAACTTTAAAATATTAAATTAAAGTATGTTTCATTTGATTTTGCTTTTATGCATAACAATACATTAAAAGAGGTTTTATTTGATAAGATCTATGATATAAAAATTTAAGATGAAAAAAAAAAAAAAAATATAAAAAGGCAGATTTTTTAGTGAAATGTGTATGCTCTTCATGATCATATATCAATGTATATACAAATCAAAATAAATTGTAAAAGCTTGTTTTGACATCATCAATAAATTAAAAAGGTTTACTCATATACATGCTCAAGGTGGCCAGGTGTATATACATCCTTGGTCTAACCCATACCACTACTAAAGAATGAATAGGTCCATAGGGGAACGTAGTGGTTTGGGAAGAAATGATGATTTAATGATTGACAAATGATAGTGACATTGAGTCAGAGAACACAGTCTTGCAAAAAAACTTTCATTCTGAAATAATGAAATGTTTTTTGATGTGGTATTCATATAACATTACAAAATGCTCTTTTTATTAGGTACAATCAAAGCCCAAGTGTTATTATTGCATAAACCATCAATATGTTAGATTTTCAATTATGAATTCGGACAAGTGAGTTAAGAGTTCAGACAAGTTGATTTTCTTGCCACTTGTCCGAAGGGACAAGTTAGAAAAAATGTTAATGTAGAGGCCTGTTGTTAACTAAACTTCTCTAAAATACATTCACATTATGATATTAATACATGTATTTGTATTTACAGGCGAGTCTCAATTTGTTTGCAGTTTTGTTAATTCAACAGTACAGCAGTGTGGCTTAATTGAATATAAAAAGAACTGGCCAAGTCGAATTCTTCCCCTAACATGTTGTAAAGATTCAGTGGACTTGCATCTTTACAAATTATATTCAATAAGTCGTAGGAGTATTGACAGTGAAAGTTCATTTAATATTGAAGATAAGAGCTGGTCTTTTTGAGGAAGATGATGATACGCTAACTATATGTCCGAAACACAGGTACCTAGGCTACTATTATTCTAAGAATAAGAATAACTTTCCAGAACTTGAGCCCTTGTCTATCCAAATTATGATTATTTTTCTAAAGTTGTAACTGCTGAAAATGTAATGAGAAAAAAAAATTGAGGTGTGCTGTAAAGATTAGGGTAACTAGATCATTGTATTTATTTGAGTCTATAAGTTGTTCTTAGAAGAAAAAAAGCCAATCCACCCTCATATGAACAATCTGTACTGAAGATTTTTTCTGACTCGATATCCTGACTTTGTTGTGATTTTTACATAGAATATATTGTTCTAGTAAGTTATTACCTTTTAATTTTTTCAATTTTTAAAGGTTTGCTCTTGGTGTTGGTTTGAGACCAAGTACACTATGTTCCATAGGATGGAAATGTACAAACAGTAAGAGTAACTTGAAAGGCACTATCACAAATGAGCAGTCTTTTTTTCTGAAGAAATATCATGATGTCCTACTTGGAATTGGATCAGGTTTGTGCATGCTTACATGTATTTTGTTGCTGTTCCAATTGCCAGCTCATATATATGAATCAAATGTTCATGTGAGCTAGTACCAATAACTTGGTAGTCTGCATGTGACTCTTTGAACAAAAAATCTGATGTACATGTCATTTTGATCCTGATACAGACATACATTTGGTTATCAGAAATTGTGTCACTGAATACAATAAGCTACCCCAGCTAAATTAGACAGACCCCCAATAACAAATGTAAACACATACATCTAGACTAGAGGTAAACATACAATCTTCATCAAATTACACATTTCAACAATATGTCAGACATCATCCCAAGTCTATAAAAGTTGTACATGTACAAAAAAAAATCTCCAAAGGAAAAAATTTTAAGAACATAAAAGAAAAAACATGCAAAAACTACTAACGATGTACCTTACTTGGGACATGCATATAAAAAAAATGAACCACCCCTTTTGTACTATCATTTATAACCAAATTAGGCCAAGGAGCCAGGAGAAGTGAATCAGCTCTATGATCATTCTTATATATTTTAAATGAAAATGAATGTTTTGAAATATGCTTTCTTGCTACAATTAAATTTTCAATTTTACAGGGGTGTGTTCCAGATGCAGAAAAGAACTTGTTCAAAGAATGGCAGACAAGGAAAACAGAGTTGAACCAAATGTAAGTCAAAACAAGGATATGGAAATTTTTTTACCAGTATGTTCTATTTCTATAAAAAAATATATAATTTAACGTTCTGTGCTCTTTTGCTTTAAATCAGTTCCCGTTAAGACATTATTGCTTTTTAAGTAGAAATCACCCAAAAAATATTGGCCTACTTTTGATTATTGGAAGCAACATAAATCTGTTTATCTGGAGTTATAGATTGATATCTGGAGTTATATGCTTGCAAAGTAAAACTTTGGTTGGCTTGCTTGCTTTGTTTGTATAATTGTTTATACAAGCTTTGTAGATAAGATTGACATCTTATAACAATATATTTATAGGCAAAGTTTAACCTGTAAATATCATATCCTAATATGATTGTACAATATACAAACAAAGCAAGCGAGCTAACCAAAGTTTTGCTCTACATGTATTAGGAAAATAGCTGTAATTTATAATTCAGCTGACAGCTAATATTTATTAAAGTATAGAAATTCATATTTACCTATATAAGATTTGAATTTCATTTGTTGATTTAGTTCAGAGCAGGATTCATAATAATATCCACTAACATCTTCTCGTCTAGATATGCATGTAATATTTTCCCATGGACTTTGAACATTAATGGACAATGATTCATCTACCCACCAATTATTATATACATGTACTAGTAATTTACATTTATTCTAATAATTAAACCATTTTGTAAGACATTTCAGTCAATGACCTTCTTTGGTTTCTCTATTATCCTTCTATGTCACCTACATATAAACCTATGGCATAATGAAAATAAAAATATGCAGTATGTTTGCCAATGAGACAACTATCCACCAAAGTTCAATAACCATTTCACAGATGATATTAGATATGGAACTTATATTGTAACGTCCATACCTTTCCCTTTTCATGATTATGACCTACCAAATTAGACCATTTACCAAGTTTGTAAAACAAAGGAGAAAACCTATATGTTTAGTCAGCTATAAGTAAGAATGGTCAGTTTATAGTTGTAAAGATGAGATAAATGTGTGTGTTATCTTTTTCAGCCTTCAAGTAGCATGAATAGTAATTGCAATGTTGAAGTTTCTGAGTCTACAAATGCTGAATTTATAATGGAAGAAACAAAAGAAGAGGCAAGTCTTTTAAACAATTATTTTAAGAACAATAGTATGATATATACATTCTGTATAGTCCTGTAATCATAAAACTTAAGAGGTTACTCTATGTCTATATTCCACAGTTTATGTTTGGTACACACATTATGTAAAACTGAGGATAACCATATACATATAGACCATATATGGACCATAATTTGCTATTGGGCTCCGTTTCCTATAACTATAGAAAAGTGATAAAATTTGAATTACTGTAAGAAAAGTTGTAACTACATCTAAAGATGCCATTATTTTTATTAACATACAAGTGTATGCTACTCTTCCCTAGAAAAAAAAATTGAAATATACGAATTTCAAAGATTCTACAACCGTATTTTTGTGTCGTTTCTCGCGTTACTTTTTGCTTCCGAAGAGCATAACGCTGACTGATTTATAGATAATCGTCATGGCAAATTCGTAACTTTTGCTTTCAAATAACAAAGAACATCGACCAATAAGAATAGTGAGAAGAAAATGCCGAGAACTATAAGTATTTATGTAGCAGATGTAAGAACAGTGGCATGATTTTTGTGTCCGATTTCGTAACGCAAATTTTAGATGATGTAATCTGCTTTGTTGTAATAGAATTCTTATAAACAATATGCAAATATGAACTCTCGCGAGATGTTCAAACAGGTAAATCAGAGATGATTTACATTCTTGTTTTGATCTTCGTAATAATTAAGTAAGAAAATGACGTTATCGTTATGCGCTACATTTCACACAAAACAGAAGTCCAGTTATTTATTAAAATTGTTTTTGTCCTTAAGTTCTAATCATTTCCGGTCATACGTGAAACATGTGACTAACATGTGATCACGCCCTAAATACAGCCGGACATACGATATACTATTTCTAAACATTGTTTTTGTTTCCAACGGGATGTTAGCAAACATAATCTGTAGACTTGTTTCGACTTGTTTAAAAAAGGAAAATACAATTTTCAAAGAGATTGCGCCGGGGGTCTATTATTATTCCTATGTGCATAATGTTACATACGATCTTGTGTGAAAATAAATGCCCAATGACTTGACAAAATCGATTTCAAATTTGACCGACGTTTAAACACACTACGTTTCCCAATAACGATGTAAAGGGTCCTTGGAAAATTCAATCGAAATTACGTCTCTTATCATGGTGCCGATGTTCGTTGGATTGATTTTGCTTCAGCAGTAAATATTACTGGATATTTTAGGTGAATAAAGATAATTAAATGAAAAATGCATGTTAATATACCGTTACACTAGGAATGTACAAAGTTGGTAACTTTGTCACAATTTTTAATTATTTTTTTTTAATCATGTTCTGCAAACACTTTTCAGAAACGCAATAAACTTGTCAAAGGAAAAGTAAACTTTCACCAGGCATGACTTGAAAGGAAGAACTTTATTGATTTTAGCCCACTAAAGTAGGTTAAAATGTGGAAACCATGTAGATGGTGTACAGGTCACAAATATCACATGGTGCCTATTTTAAAGATTTTAATTCCGAGTTAAAAGTTTTTTTCTTTACTGGATTTAAAGAATTTTACATTGCCAATGATTTGGAATAAATTTTATATAACTGGAATTTCAAAACGAAATATAAATATACTTTTTTGGCCAAAACATCAAGATACAACGATTATGGCAGTGTTCTCCCCAGGCCATTTTAGCGTCACGGTACTGCGACGCTATATTTTTTCACCGTGATGCTATAATAATTCCCGCGACGCTTTAATTATTTTGAAGATGCTATTTTACTTGTCCTCAATTTTGAACTTTCATCTATTATCGATTATGATCATAAAAATTATATCACCTTTAATTGTAATCCCTTTAAGTCGGACACTAAAGGCAATTAAGAGATTAAATAGCTAGGTGTTAATTGCCCTCAGGGTGATAACTATTTGGATGCGAATATCCCAAGCTGACTGACACTTGAGACACGACTAATACCACGTGTCTGCAATAACCAACTTCGACATGGAAAAATGCAATCACAAAACAATTCGAAATCTACGTTTTGTATTACGAAACTTCAAAGATTGAAACGATTTTTTTTTTTTTTTAAAAAGGTTGTTTATTTGTGCAACTCTCCAAAAATTACTTTCTTTCTCTTCCGGTAATAGGAGAGCGAGAATTTTGGTTTAGAGCTAAAATAAGTTTAATACTTCTTTAAAAAGTTATCATAATTGGCTTAAGTTTATGTTTAATCCATTTAATGCATTAAAAGCATCTTATTCATTCACAATCTCTTGTCAAACAATGTTTATTCTCGGACTCATTTTCGTAAATTTTTCTACGGCCGCCATTGCACATTTTTGTGTAAATTATGGATCGGAACCGGACCAGATATGAAAAAAATCCGCATTTTCACGATAATGACAACAGATGGACAGTAGACAGAAAAAATATACCAAGAGAGAAAACTACTCTTTAACAGACTATTTGTTAGATAACTTTGTTAAAAATACATATCAATTTAATGTAAAAATAAGAAACAACTGGAACTAATTCATTAAGTGCCATGAAACAATGAATTTCATAAACATGATAAAAAAAAGTTTTTAAATTGATTTTTTTTTGCTACTTTTGCTACTTTATCTTTACTTGATATACTCAAGGATTTGTATAGTGTATAAAAATCCTTGATATACTATAAAAAATAGTTAATTTTGTATACTAGATATTTAGTTTTGTATATAAAGGTTGATCTATAATGAACCATTCATTCATTTGACTTATTATTGGGTAACTGAAACCACATATTTATTTTTATTTGGCACAAGAGGAAAAAAATAATTCTGTAACTATAAATGAATAAAGAAAACATAAACTGAAACAACTGTTTTTGTGGTTTTAGTTTAATTGTATTCTCAGTTATGAATTGAACAATATAAACTAAAACATAGAAATAGAGCATCAATGCGACGCGACAAACGAAATTAAAAAAAATACAGTTATTTTTATTTACGCAAAATGTGATGCTATCCAAAATTTCTGGGGAGAACACTGTATGGTATCCTGTATCAATGAAGATAATATGGAAAATTCTGAATTAATTGTACTAATTGTTTTCAAAACAAGCACATATTTAGGAGTTTTATAATACTGTTACATTTAAGATGGATTTTAAGAAAAAGTATACTGTTCAGATTATTTTAAGCAGATTTTGCAATAAAATAAAACTAAAAAAATGCTTTCGGTTTTTATGGTTTCCTGTCACGTTTAAAAAAAACTTTAATATAACATTGAAAATAGATTTTAAATATTAACATGAAGCAAGTAACACTAGTAATGGTGTTTATTTATGCCTTTTGAATTATATTGTGCAAAATAAAGAAAATAAAGATTGGTTTCCTGTTTGGTTTCCTGTCACGTAAACGGTGAATCAAAATGTATTAATTTTTTCTCGAAAAACTCAATTGTTCCATTCATACTATTCTAACACCAACACAACCCACAAAATAAAGGTTAAAATTTTAGAACTTATAAAAAAGGATACAAAAAGAAACCAAAGGCTGAATACCAAATTATGGTCCATATATGGTAACATGCATTATGTGACTATTGCTGTGACTATTGCATGGCAATAGAAAGTCCCATACCGGGTAAAAAAAAAGGGCAGATCACTCATTATTTTAAGTTTTCTAAGTTAAAGGAACTTAACTCTGTACAAAATCATCAGACTGGAACAAAATTTCAAACTTGATCTCATGATAAACAAATATATACCAAATATCAAATCATTATCTTCAAGCATGAAGAAAAAAAGTGTTAAAAACTTGTCAGACAAATAGACAGACAAACCTAAAGTCGCCTACTCTTCATCAGTAGGGGACTCATAAAATGATAAAGTAGTTGTAAAGGTATTTTTCTTTTACAGATTTCACAAATTGATGGTTATGGTGAAGTCACACAATGCAAAAAGACAGTCCAGGGTGCAAAGAAAGCTGCATTTTTACAGATTGATGAGGTAATAGTCATCATATTCAATCACATTTTGGTAGTCTATATAATTATATATAATAAACCATTTTGATGGTAGACTGCTTGCAACTGTATACACCTGGTTGTCTCCTAAATGATTGAGATTTATACAGAAAGCAGCAATAGTTAAAAAATTAGACTTGTGTCTTGCTGGTAACAAATTGCTATTGAAAAATTGTCCATGTTTATATAATTTGATAACTTTTTTCGCTCACCTGACCCACAGGCCAAGTAAGCTTATTTAGTCTGTGGCGTTCATTATCCGTCCTTGTCTTTCTTTGTTGTCGTCTGTTAATTATTTCTAACTATAAAAGATGGATGTCATTAATTCTATTCTAGTCACAATGTTTGCAAGAGAGAGTCTATTACTAATTATGCACATAGAATTAGTTGAGTGATGCAGGCTCTTTAGAGGCTCTATTTTTATAACAGATGAAATCAAATTAATGATTACAATCATATTTATAACAAGGCTTCAAATAAAAAACATGCCAAAAAAAATCTCTAATTACTTACTATTCAACCATATGCAGGGTTGGCAAAGTATTACCCGCCCGGGAATTCCCGGGTGGGAAAACCCGGGTTTTCCCGGGCTGGGCAATACTCCCAGAAATGGGTGATACTGGGCATTACTGGGCAATATGATTTTTTAAGCTTATTTTAACCCTTAGACTGCTACGCGCGACTATTGTTGTTCCGATAAAGCAGTCCGCTACTGCTACGCGCGACTATAGTCGTTTCCGTACCTCGTTTGTTTACACAGTTACCATGGAATGAGCGGAGCCAATATTCATGAGATTGCGGCAGTTTCGACTTGTATAGATTCTGTTTGGTTAAAAATCTGCGTTTTTTCGAGTGTCTCTACCTGTACGAAAAAATCCAGGCGTATTTTACATGGATTCCAGACGGATATTTTAGAGGGAATCCGTTTAAAGTCCACTTTTACACGAAGAATCTTTCTTACATGGATTCCAGGCGGGTTACGGGCGGAATAGAGTTGAAATATGCAAATTTATCCGCATGTATTAGGAGGAAAAATTTCCGTCTAATTAAAAGGAAAAATGTTTTTCTCAAAAATATATCCGCCTAAAGAGACGGAAAATATATCCGCCTAAATAGACGGAAAATATATCCGCCTAATGAAACGGAAAATATATCCGCCTTCAAAAAAAAATCCGCCTTAGAATATGAAAAAAAATCCGCCTTAATATGAAAAAATTCTGCCTTCAATGAAAGAATTTTTTCATTCCAAAGATTCGGGTTCTTACCACTTCCATGCCTTCTTGCGAAGAAAAATTAGGCCTTCATACAATAAAATGCTAAAATTGTTATCAAACTTGATCGAATGTATTTAAGCAACTACAAATTACTATTCATGTATGTATAATTTTGACATTTTTTAAGTTCTTCACAATTTCTTCATTTTCAGTTATTAGTCATATTTTTAAGGTTTTTTCAGTGTTCTTTGAATATAAATTATTATCACAAGTTCCTGAATTTATTTCATGCATAACTGATTTGCTCTGTAACAGCATCATTGATATGACCATCTTGCATGGATCTGTTGTGTTTTGTCCCCCAAGCAGTAACATAACCTGAAAAAAAATGATGACATAAATTAAAATTACCATGCATTATTGGTTTAACTAAAAGGAATTTGACAAATTCCTCTATGTTATACAGGTAAATTGTGAGCTGCCTAAGTAGGTGGGGTTTTCCTTCATTTTGACATATTGTCTTGAATTTACTATTTTTACCATATATCATTCAATATACATTGTACAACAGAAACATCTAAAACTTGAAATTATAAGATTAAACTATGAAAAATAAAATGTTAATTAGCATGTTTTAAAGAGTAATTATATTTTAAGAAAAAAATCCTTGTAAAATCAAGGGCAGATAATTATAATGAATTTACTATGACCTGTTTTGGGGGTTTTCTCAATAAAATAAGACCTGTGGGCTGTAACCCCTGTTTTCAATTTGCTAATTTTAAAGATATATATATCATGTTTATATCAAAGAAATATAACAGATGGTTTTACAACTTTTGATTTTTTTTTAAATGTTTTGAAAGTCCAATATGTGCAAAAATTACTTAAAAAGCATTCATAAGGATTTCTTTCATATAAAACTACTTACTCCAAGTCTGATTGAATGTGTCCATTTTCAGTCCTATCAGAAAACAATTTTCTTTTATTTCACCAGTTCTGAAATATAAAAAAAATTTGTCTCATTACAATTAAACAAAATAA
The DNA here is from genome assembly GCA_037788925.1 of Mytilus galloprovincialis. Classification (NCBI taxonomy): domain Eukaryota; kingdom Metazoa; phylum Mollusca; class Bivalvia; order Mytilida; family Mytilidae; genus Mytilus; species Mytilus galloprovincialis. The sequence continues at coordinate 56,558,327 of CM075341.1, forward strand.
TTATAACATATTCTGTGCATGAAGTGTATAGGTTATTCTTTACTTTGATTAGTACATGTAGTATTGGTCTTTTATTTTACTTTAACATCATAGGCCCGCATTGACATGTACAAAATGTTTGTCTTGCCATTTTAAAAATCTTAAATTTGATCCATAATCATGATAATTGAGTACTATGTACTAATTTTAAAAGATAACACTTTTTGATTTTTCGGAATAGATGTCTATATACATATTTAATTATTACAGTCATACAACAGATCTCCAATTTTGCCAAAACTACTATTAAATAATATCTTATAAAAGAGATTGTCTTAAAGATATAAGTTTGTAAAATAACAGAGCCCGCGCCACAATCAATAAAATGGTTAAATATAACGACACCTGTATTTGTTGTCCTTGTAGCATGTATCATTAAAATAGTTAAAGTTGTGTGGGATAACTATTTATATTATAGTTATATATAGCTGATGATTAGTAATATATAAATGTATATACAAATATGTTTTATGTTATTAAACTAGCTCATATTTTCTAACTACATTAAAGTAGGAATTACATATATTTATTCATAAATATATTATTTATTCAACTCCGTATTTATTTTAACACATGTATATTTCACGGATTTTTCTAAGGCTTCCGATCGTCACCTAAAATTCCATCTAGTCAACCTAATCCGACGACTCCTAGTTATAGTGATTCTCCAAATAGGGATGACACATCTGATCCGAATTACCTGGACTTAACAGATAAACTTGATACAGCGGAACTATTCGCTAAGATTAAAGGATTACTAAAAGAAAGGATGAAAACTGTAACTATGAAGGAATCCTTGGTATACTTCAAAAATCTAGATCGTAATCCAGGCTTCCTTGGAATAAGTCTGAGATTTAATCCAAGTTATGCGTCCGATGCAATGGAAGAAGTGTTCAAGCAAGAACTGAAAAAAGTAGAACAGGATGTGAGGAAATCATTCTATGAGAAAATGATATCTCAATGTGACACTATTATGTTAGACTATATGAAAAAAACTCATGAACTATTTAATACATCTATCGCTAAACTGGATATTATGGACCCAGAATCTGGAAAGATCAGAACTGAACTATTCAAAAAGTTTGACACTATGACAACTAACTTCAAGCGCGAGCGCGCAAAGTATGCCGCCAAACTTAGAGCTAAAAAAGAAACTGTGGAGACCGATAAGGACCACTCCGCTCCAAAATATTTCACAAAAGAAGGCCGCGAACGATTCGCAAAACAGAAAAAAAGAATGGAGAGAAAACATTAACTTTTTTTCGTAACTGTAGAAATCCTGTAACATTATACCATCGTGTGCTCGATAAAGATAACAATAAAACATTAATAAGTGAAATGTGTAGTAAACATTGTAATAATTATATAATACTCTACTTGAGTTGCACTAAGATTTGTTACTGATACTTTAATTAAAGATACCACCCACTATTTATCTCTGCTTTTTAATTGGCTGAACTATTTAATGTGTTGGGTTTATATTATTGTCAAGATCATTCTGTTGATCATCAATATGGCGAATAGACGTGCTAAGCGTAAAATTAAGCTAAAGCGATTACAAAATCATAAAAATCGCAGGAAATCTCTGAAGCATAATTATAACCTTGCTTCAGCAAAAAAACATATTAAAAACTTTTCAGATGTCACACTAAGTGACGATGAATACCTAATTTTAGGAAAGGGGTTGAAATTTATCCCGACACCCTCCACTGATAGACTACGAACTAATATCCTCAGGGATTTCAATGGTCTCTGTCGGAAAATGAGATGTAAATTTGAATTAGATAACGGTTATTACAAACCACTACATCCCTTTTACATTAAATCTGTATATACACCTCAATTTTCTAATAATGCAATCGAAACTTATATATTTCAAACAAAGATGGAAATTGACAACTTAAAATTTTCAACACACTATAGTAACTTATCTAAAAACGAATGGAATGCATTAAAATCCCTGAGAAAAAGGGCTGACATTGTGATAAAAAAAGCTGATAAGAACAATAATATAGTTATACTTAAAAGCGATACATACATATCCCAAGGTCTAATGCATATCGATAGCATACATTACGAAAAAATGGAAACCCTAAACACACACATGATCCAGAGCGATGTTCAAGCACTAGTAGAACATCTTCATCTCACTAACGAAATAGATAAGACCACTTACAAGTTCCTTCGACAAGGATTTCAAAATAACAAATGTGGTAGATTATATTTCCTGCCAAAAGTTCATAAACTGTCTGGCAGTATAATAAACAATCTAGAAAACATTCATAATAGAATTACAATTAAGATACCTGGACGACCCATCATCTCGCAATGTGGTTCCCCTACAGAATTAATTGGTAGATTATTAGATTACTTTCTCCAACCCGTAGTGAAACGACAAAATACATATACTAGGGACACTACACAAATACTTCAAGTAATAGAAAATACTGTATGTCCTCATGATATAATTTTATGCACCTATGACTTTGAGGAAGCATGTATACCAATATGTACTATAATGAACTTATAAACGCCATAGAAAATGCGTACACTGACATGAGACAAAGCGATTATGAAATCCCATTAATCAATAAAAATTATCTTATAAATATACTCAAACTAGTACTATATACTAATGAATTTGAATTTGCCGGAAACCATTTCGTCCAGAGAATTGGTTGTTCAATGGGTGCAGTTCCGTCACCCTCTATTTGTGATGTTAGAGCTTACACATTTATCAGCTCAATCTTGGAAAAATTTCCATTTAATAAACAAGTTATCTTACACAAAAGATTTCGCGATGACGGCTTGATTTTATTTTCTGGAAAATTAGAACAACTTAAAGTGCTATTCGATATAGCAAATTCAGAACATGAACTACTGAAGTTTACTTTTGAATATTCCAAAACGTCTGTTAATTTCTTAGACGTCACAATATACAAGGGCGATCGATTTCAGTCCACTAATATATTAGATACAAAATCCTACATTAAAAAAACCGAAACGTATCAGTTTCTACATAGAACAAGTGCACACCCTATTGGAACATTTAAAGGTTTTGTAAAAGGGGAAACCCTAAGACATTTACGTTTAAACAGCAATCAATCTAATCTTGAAAAGGTTATCAAACATTTTGAATCTAAGTTATTAGAGAGAGGTTACTCATCCAACGAAATTCACAATTGCATAAATTCAGCCTTAAATACTAAAAGAGAAAATGCAATGAAATATAAAAAGAAATATAATAACAAGGGCACCCCTTTAACTATGGTCACTAAGTACCATCCCTCGATTCGGAAGCTATCATCAGTATTACGAAAACATTGGTCAATTATACTTAATGACCCTACTGGATGTAAACTATTCAGTCGGCCACCTATCATTGCCTACAAACGTAACAAAAATATGTCAGATATAATAACCTCTGCAGTGGTCAAGGTCAATCAATTAACTTAACTTCTACATATTGAAGTTTAATCAATGCAAGTATTCCTTAATTGATATAACATATTATAGTCTGCTATAGATAGAACATCACCTATAAATAAAACTTTAAAAATAATTTTATAAAATACCAGGATTAATTATTATCACCATCCCTAATGGAAGCTATCTTTTGTATGTAGTTAAAACCTTATTATGTTCTAAATGCATACTATAGACGAATAAACACCTATCATTACATAAAACGAACTGATTCAACTATGAATATATTTAAGTAATTACATCTTAATACATGTAATATGCTCTTTTGTTTTCTCTGAGATGGGAAAGATATCGAAATCTTCTATAGATAAATTCACCTGTATATACCGTCCTTGAAATTAAGCATCTAACAAGAGTATCATAAAATTTAAAATTTTGGCTGGGCGGCTGATGATCGGAAGCCTTAGAAAAATCCGTGAAATATACATGTGTTAAAATAAATACGGAGTTGAATAAATAATATATTTATGAATAAATATATGTAATTCCTACTTTAATGTAGTTAGAAAATATGAGCTAGTTTAATAACATAAAACATATTTGTATATACATTTATATATTACTAATCATCAGCTATATATAACTATAATATAAATAGTTATCCCACACAACTTTAACTATTTTAATGATACATGCTACAAGGACAACAAATACAGGTGTCGTTATATTTAACCATTTTATTGATTGTGGCGCGGGCTCTGTTATTTTACAAAATTGTGTCATACACAATACCACAGTAATTATGTACATGATGTAATATGCAAAAATTGCATGGTCTTATATAGTTATTTTCTTGATCCTACATGGTACTTATATATGTCACAAGTTATTTGAAAGAAATAGCAGTTTCATAATATTCAAAAAGGTTGAAATACTTATATTCATAATTTCAACTTACCAGAAGATTCAATCCAAAATATATGAAAACATCAATCTTCACAAATCCAATAGTCATGTCATCAGAAGAATATATCTGCACTTTTTAATGTTAATAGAATACTTTGGCTCTTTTTAGTCCACAACTCTACATCCATGGTAAAATTCATATTTTGGTCAAGATAAATAAGACATCTTTTCTTGTAATGTCTGCAAGTTCAAATTTTGAATCTGACCTGAGTGTTGGGGTTATTTTGGGAGTTGTTTGATTCCTTGAAATGTTTCCCTAATCATACTATTAATTACCAGTAAATAAATCTTAAATATTTGATAAATATAATAATAAATAAATAATATTCACCAATTTTTATACGACCGCAAAATTTGAAAATTTTTTCGTTGTATATTGCTATCACGTTGGCGTCGTCGTCGTCCGAATACTTTTAGTTTTCGCACTCTAACTTTAGTAAAAGTGAATAGAAATCTATGAAATTTTAACACAAGGTTTATGACCACAAAAGGAAGGTTGGGATTGATTTTGGGAGTTTTAGTCCCAACATTTTAGGAATTAGGGGCCAAAAAGGGCCCAAATAAGCATTTTCTTGGTTTTCGCACTATAACTTTAGTTTAAGTAAATAGAAATCTATGAAATTTTGACATAAGGTTTATGACCACAAAAGAAAGGTTGGGATTGATTTTGGGAGTTTTGGTTCCAACAGTTTAGGAATTAGGGGCCAAAAAAGGGCCCAAATAAGCATTATTCTTGGTTTTCGCACAATAACTTTAGTTTAAGTAAATAGAAATCAATGAAATTTAAACACAATGTTTATGACCACAAAAGGAAGGTTGGTATTGATTTTGGGAGTTTAGGTCCCAACAGTTTAGGAATTAGGGGCCAAAAAGGGACCCAAATAAGCATTTTTTTTGGTTTTCGCACCATAACTTTAGTATAAGTAAATAGAAATCTATGAAATTTAAACACAAGGTTTATGACCATAAAAGGAAGGTTGGTATTGATTTTGGGAGTTTTGGTCCCAACAGTTTAGGAATAAAGGGCCCAAAGGGTCCAGATGTAAACTTTGTTTGATTTTATCAAAAATTGAATAATTGGGGTTCTTTGATATGCCGAATCTAACTGTGAATGTAGATTCTTAATTTTTGGTCCCGTTTTCAAATTGGTTTACATTAACGTCCAAAGGGTCCAAAATTAAACTAAGTTTGATTTTAACAAAAATTAAATTCTTGGGCTTATTTGATATGCTTTATCTAAATATGTACTTTGATTTTTGATTATGGGCCCAGTTTTCAAGTTGGTCCAAATCAGGTTTCCATATCAAGTATTGTGCAATAGCAAGAAATTTTCAATTGCACAGTATTGCACAATAGCAAGAAATATCTAATTGCACAATATTGTGCAATAGCAATTAATTTTCAATTGGAGTTATCTTTCTTTGTATAGAATAGTAGTTGATAATATATGTTGGAAATTTACCAGACATGACTATGATGTCATTTTCTATTTTTATTTGCCAATAACTTTATGTAAATAACTTCATTGGAAATTTGCCAATATAAAATGTTGCTGATGAAGCTTTTTTTCCTTATCTTATCTAAAATGTTTTTAGATAATGTATGTTGGACATTTGCCAGACATGACTATGATGTCATTTTCTATTTTTATTTGCCAATAACTTTATGTAAATAACTTCATTGGAAATTTGCCAATATAAAATGTTGCTGATGAAGTTTTTTTTATTGTTTTATTCAATAAACAATGTATGTTCACTTTTACTACCAACCAATCTTTACCATTCAGTGATAACAAGCACTTTATTTTACATTTTAATATCTTATGATGTATTTAAAAGAGTAGTTAAAATGTTGCAAACTCCATTAGAAATTTGAATTGATATCAGTTTTGGAAAAAGGGAAACGGGGATGTGAAAAAAAGGGAGGGGGGGGGGGTGGGTTTAAATTTTTCTCATTTCAGATTTCATAAATAAAAAGAAAATTTCTTCAAACATTTTTTTGAGAGGATTAATATTCAACAGCATAGTGAATTGCTCAAAGGCAAAAAAAAAAAAATTTAAGTTCATTAGACCACATTCATTCTGTGTCAGAAACCTATGCTGTGTCAACTATTTAATTTTAGATTTAAAAAGTTTGAAGAAATCTTTAATTGATTTGTAAAATCTTGACATTTGTTTTGTGTAAAAAAAAAACATATAATGTCAAAAATTTGATCACAATCCAAATTCAGAGCTGTATCACGCTTGAATGTTTTGTCCATACTTGCCCCAACTGTTCAGGGTTCGACCTCTGCGGTCGTATAAAGCTGCGCCCTGCGGAGCACCTGGTTATCTATTATTTTTATATTTTGGACTGTAGCAATTTAAGAGAAATGTACAAAGCAATGTGGTCTCCTTCATAAGGCCCCAACTCTTGAGTGTGTACATATCATTTCCTGTCCATTTCACAGAAGCAAATGGAAAACAGATGGGGGACTTACATAACATTTCTATCACTTACTGATAAGAAAGAGACTGCATGGAAATACTATTTGTGTATTATCATGATTATTACTTAATTAAATAGAGATACACTTAATAATTAATTGTACTTGAAAATAAATTAATTTTAACCTGCAATTCCTATGTTGGAAAATTCAAAAACAAATTATTGTCTTAAATACTGTTAGTGAAATAAGTATATATATTCTAGTCACTTTTTATATGTTTAAATGTATATAAATAGCAACACATAACATAAAGTTATAAATTACCTAAAAATGCTATCACAATTTAAATTTAATTAGGCCCCGCCGACGGCAGGTCGCCCTATAGTGATCAGTCTGTCCGTCCGTCCGTCTGTCCGTCCGTCTGTCCGTCCGTAACACTTTCGTGTCCGCTCCATATCTAGAGAACCGTTATGATTTCATACTTAATACTTAACATGATTATTAACCAACACCAGAGGGTGTGTCATGTTGTATGTACAACTTCCTAGGTCAAAGGTCAAGGTCAAAAACTTTGGTTTCAGTTGACAACCCTGTGTCCTGTGGTGAAGATCGTGTCCGCTCCATATCTAGATAACCATTATGATTTCAAAGTTTATACTTGACATCCATTTTAACAACCACCAGAGGGTGTGTCATGATGTATGTACAACTTCCTAGGTCAAAGGTCAAGGTCAAAAACTTTGGTTTCGAGTTGACAATCCTGTGTCCTGTGGTGAAGATCGTGTCCGCTCCATATCTAGATAATCGTTATGATTTCAAAGTATATACTTGTCATACATTTTAACCACCACCAGAGGGCGTGTCATGATGTATGTACAACTTCCTAGGTCAAAGGTCAACGTCAAAAAAACTTTGGTTTCAGTTGACAACCCTGTGTCCTGTGGTGAAGATTGTGTCCGCTCTATATCTTGAGAACCGTTATGATTTCAAATATTATACTTGACATCCATTTTAACCAACACCAGAGGGTGTGTCATGATGTATGTACCACTTCCTAGGTCAAAGGTCTGTCTGTCTGTTGGTCTGTCCATCGCTAACAAATTTGATCCACATTATATTTTGAGAGGACAGCTGTTATTATTTCATACTTTATACCTGACAAACATTTTCAACTTAACATAAATATTAACCTGAACACAAGAGAATGTGTCATAATGTATGCATCCTAGGTCTAAGATCAGTCTGTCGGTCTGTCCATCCGTTCGTTGTTCTTAACAAATTGTGTCCGCTCTACCTCTCGAGAACCATTAATATTTCATACTTTATACTTGGTGCGTCATAATATATTGAAGGCATAATTCTAAAAATATGTGACAAATATCAATTGGGCAGCACCTTTAAACATATTGTTCAAACATCAATCCATATATCCAGAAGTCACCTTAGAGTAGTAAACAATGAGTTCACATCATGCAGTCATATCACTATTATACTATGAAAGTAAGATGAGAATATTTATCAGTTTTAACTTAAAATCTTAGATCAAAATCACACATGAGACTATGTAATAACTTCAAATAATGCTTCATATCAGATTATCCATACAACTTATTTACCCCACGTTATTGACAGCGGGGCCCACAGAGATGGCTCCCATCTCAATGATATCTAATTGAATTTAATATGCCATCTTTAAGACTCTTTAAATATATGTTGGATTTCAGGGGGGTTCAAATACTGGCTTTATGGCCCAAATAATCACCATGCACTCTCTCATCAGTAATGATACATTTTCATTTGAAAAAAAAATTAAAAGAACAATTCTGCCTCAAAAGTTAGAAAAAATTTCTAAGTACAATTCCCGCCTGATAAATTTGAACAAAATCTTTTAAGTCCAATTTCCTCCTAAGAAACTTGAACAAATATACTAAGTCCAGCATTCCGTCTATGATATTTCTTTTACTAAAGAAATCCTGTTAACTCAACAGAAAAGTAGTAAATATTTCGCCTAAGGTCTTTGATACTTCAGGCGGATTTTTTTCAATATTCCATGTCCGCCTTAATTCCGTCTATAAGTCTTAATTTTTAGGTGGATTCCGCCTGGGTTCCTGCTATTTTTAAGCGGAATCCTCCTAATATTCTCATACGGGTTGACTTTAAATCAGGTATAACGATAAAACCAAAAGTGAAAATTTTTGATGAAAAAAGTGACAAAATGGCGGATATTATTTGGAGAAATGGCCAACACGTTCAGAAGTATTTCAATGATAACGATTTAACAGCGGCGGCCGATTAAAAAGGATTTGGACGAGAACAGAAGATATAATAGATGGAAATAGAAACATTCTATCAAAACTGCGAACAGAAGACTTTTAAAGCGAGAACCACGGGGATTCCCAGACCTTGTTCAAAATGGATGACATGAAACAGGATTTGCGATGTTTATCATTTCGCCTTTCAAATGTGAATCAATATTGACTGACATCAATAGATCCGAACATTACGTTTGTCAAGATTATTTATTGATGAAAGCTATAACAATGAACTTGTCGTATAAATATATTTGTACATGGAAGTAAAAGTCGGCGCAGTGAAAGTCGGAGAAAAATACCGGAAAATATTTGCATAAAAAAGGCTGTTGGTCCGAGAAGAAACTTTTTTTTATCTGATAAGGCCACTTTTTTTTTATTAGTTGGTTTACGGATCCGCCGACCCTGTATTTCACGATATTGAAATAAAAATAAAAACGATTTTGAAGTTTTTTTTTAATTCCGCCGACCCTTTTCTGTTTGAAGAAGTACAAATAAAAATAAAAACATGATAAAAAAAAGATCGGTCTTTCTTCTTCCAGTCGGAATACCCTCGTGCGGTTCCCTGTTCAGTCAACGTTTCATCATGATCTAATGTGGTGAAAAGGAACCAGTTGAAAGGCGGTTCCCTGTTCAGTCAACGTTTCATCATGATCTAATGTGGTGAAAAGGAACCAAGTTAAAATGGAGGACCAGATACGATTTTACAATACGTACTTGTAAAGACTAAAGACTACGTACTTAGATTTACCCATTAATTGTTGGAGATCTTCGGTGTAAATCTAGCGGTTGAACAAATTGAACATCGCAGTCATGAATAATAAAAATGAAAATTATTTTTGAGATCGTTCGGGTATTTTGGTTTAAAAGGTCGGACCATCGCTAGTTTGAACCCACAGGCACTTGTTTCTAGAAGTTCTATGTATATGGATAGTCGACCTTCCTATGGATAGAAACAAGTGCCTGTGTTTGAATCCCTGTTTCAGACAGTCAGTGAGGTTGACGGCGGGTCAACTTTGGTTCAAGTGTTGATCAGAAAGTCTGAGACCCGTTGAAAGGGGCTGTTTTAGTTCCATTACAGGTACTAGTCCAAATAATTATGACGTCTGGCAAGGCTTCCTGGCATCCCAGATTTGTTTTTAAATAGCCTTGCCAGACGTCACTAAAGGGAAGGATCTTTTAACTTTCTGCCAGGGATGGGTGTCATTAATTGGCCTTATTATATAAATACCTTCCCACGGTACCCATTAAAATTTAGTGGAACAGAGATGGGGTATGGTGAACAATATCCCAACACAAAATCAGAACATGTATTACTGTCATAGAATGCAGGACAATTAAAATCACTTCAACATTTATAAAAACGGACAATCACAGGACACTTCGAGATATAAGCTAATACTTATAGGGAAGTTCGTCCGAATCGAAAGTGACGTCACATTGCGCATGCGTATAAAATTGATGTGCAAGACCCAATTATAAAAATAATGGCCGATAAAGCAAACACTTCTACCAGTTATCTCAACAATTTATCGGCGTATGCAAGTTCCCTGTCAGTTGAAGCAAAGGAAAGATATTCCGTAAAGTTATTGTATAACACAGGAACTAAAAGTTTGCCAGATCCGTACGCAATTGCTGAAAAATGGAGTTCTGACCCTAGCACCTGGCCCGACCTGACCTTTGGTGATATTTACCTATACCTGATAGACACGCCTTCCATCTACACCAAGGAGTCAATGAAAGCATACAAATCGTTAGAAGCATACAAGTAAGTGTTAAAATATGTATTTGAATTATTATTGCGATTTTAAAACAACTTTTAACATGAAGAAAGAGCTGAATTTTTTTTTTAATCTCACCTTCTCAGGTAAAAGGGGGTTGTTTATGTCACGTGGTTAATGCCATATTAGGTCATCTTACCTGGTCACAGGTAAACGTATATTCCTGTTGTGACAATGTCATTCACTGTATTTACAACTTTTTTATTAGATAAACATTGTCATCTATTTTGACCATTTTCCCCTGTGCATATGTAGTGTCACAAAATATGTGCACATACATGTACCCTTCATTTTTGATACACTAAATTTACCTTGATTTTTTATCTATATTAATTAATAATTTAATTTTGTTGTGATCTATATATAAATGTAATGATAGGCTTATTTTGATATATGTATTTGAACTGGAATAAATGAAAATAAAACATTTTAAAAATAAATATAAAAAATTATAAAGAAATTTAAAGATTTAAATTTTTTGTTTATACAGTATTGTCATGCTTAGTCACTTTGTCAGCTGATGATATTTTGAATAATTTTATGCATATACATATATAAGTATCACACATGCATGTCCATAACCATGATAACTAAATGTTTATTGGCTATTACATCTAAGCTTATACTGATTTGTTCCCTTTTTCAGTTACGTCATCAGTGGACATGTACAAGTTGTGTTTTCTCACCCAGTTGACAACGACTGTCCATTCATGGTCCTCAAGACAAAGGTCACACCGTCACAAAGAGCTCGAGATAAACCACATGAACCATGGGTGTATTTGGAAAAGAGCAGCGGGACAGTATACTGTGCTCACTGTACCTGTATGGCAGGGTATGTATACTGTACTGTGACTCGATTGTGACCTAGAATTCTATTATTCTTGTATATACATGTATTGTGTTTAATATATTGATATGAGATATAACATGTGGTACAATAGCCAATGAGACAATTCTATCCACCAGAGTTCAATTGATTTGGATGTACAATGTAAGCAGATATAGCAAACAATACAGACTTCAACAATGAGACAAACCCTTATCGCTGTAAAAGGTCCTCCATGAGAGAAAATGTGAAACAATTCAATTGATGTATTACATTTGGTTTCATTAGCACCGTTTTTCCAAATGTCATGTATTAAAAATTTCTTCATTTACAGGTTAGGGGAAGTATGCAGTCATGTTGGGGCACTACTGTTCAAGGTGGAGATGGCTGTTAAAATTGGAATCACGCAATCAAGTTCAACCAGTAAAGCTTGTCAGTGGAACAACAGATTTAGAAAAGAGGTACATTTTTGCACTTATATTCATGTATAAAATTGAGAATGGAAATGGGGAAAGTGTCAAAGAGACAACAACCCAACCAAATAAAAAAACAACAGCAGAAGGTCACCAACAGGTCTTCGATGTAGCGAGAAATTCCCGCACCAGGAGGCTTCCTTCAGCTGGCCCCTAACCAAATATATACTAGTTCAGTGATAATGAGCGCCATACTAATTTCCAAATTGTACACAAGAAACTAAAATTAAAATAATACAAGACTAACAAAGGCCAGAGGCATGTAAAGTAGAAGATAAATCAAAATTTTATATTTACTGAAATAAAATCACTATGTCTATAATTAGAAATGTTTATGAGATTGACTGAATACAAACTGCTAAGCACACCAGCTAACCAAAGATTTAGATGACATGTCAGCAAAATGATTAATTTTGTATGTTACTATTGAAATATATATATGTACATGTATATTCAATGCATGATTAATTTTCAACACCACTTTAAGTAATTGATTTATTTTTATTGTCAGGTTACTCCAACTACTGTCACAGACATTTTCCAGCAAATAAAGGGTAGACGTACAAAAGATATCGAAAGTGTCCAAGCCAACGGGGCAGCACCTCTCCCTTCCCAAGAAGTCCTAAATGAACTGTATGCTATTGCACCTAACGCTGCTTTTTTTACCTCAGTTATGACGCCAAGTATAGATAATCCACCTACCTCAAAAACAACTGACAACAAGTACCCTCAATTGCTGTCAACACTTCAACAGACCGATAACAATGAAATAGATGACCTTTGTAATAAAACCATAGATTCATATACTGTTTCACAGTACCAGGCAGAAAATTTAGAGGTAGCAACTAGAAATCAAGCCATCAGTTCCTTATGGTATCAACATAGAATGGGTAGAATCACAGCATCAAAAGCTCATGATGTACTAGTTCGTAAAGAAACAACTCCTGCAGCCAACCTTGTCAAAAGGATAGCCGGTTATTCAACATATGACCTATCAAAAAAACAGTCGGTCAAATGGGGCGTAGACCACGAAGATGAATGCAGACAGGCATACACAAATCACCAACAGAACCACCACCTAGACCTAACATGTTCTCCGTGTGGTTTCTTTATACACACAAGTCATCCATTCCTAGGAGTCAGCCCCGATGGCATTGTTAACTGCACATGCTGTGGCAGAGGTACCATAGAGGTCAAATGCCCTTTTAAACACAAAGATGTAACTGTACCACAAGCTGCTAAAAGTGATAAAAACTTCTGTCTCGACGCAAATTTAACCCTGAAGACCAGCCACAGATATTTTACGCAAGTCCAGATGCAGATGTTCATCACTAACTGCCAGTATTGTGACTTTGTTGTATATACCAAATGTCAGCCTGAAGCAAGCATGGTAATAGTACGCGTCCCAATTGATCTAGACTTTTGCCACAAGTTGATACACAAGTGTGAGAACTTTTTTAAATCATTTGTTATACGTGAACTGCTCACCAGAGAACTTGAAAATGAGCCAACAACAAACAACAATAGGGTCGACAACAACAACAACAATGCTAATGAGAAATCATGGTGTATTTGTTCAGAACCAGAGTATGGCCGAATGATAAGGTGTGATGGTGACCAGTGTCCTTACGAGTGGTTCCATTATAAATGTGTCAACATACGACGTAAACCAAGAGGAAAGTGGTTTTGTGCTAGCTGTGAAATATAGACAAACAAACAATACCAATTGAATTACTTTATTTATTCAGAGATATTGAAAAATATTTGCAATCAACATCTTGTATTTCATGTATTTATGCAATATATATGTATAGATGATAAAAATGGACATAACATGTATATGTTAAATCAAACAACACATTATCAATAGCTGGAATGTACACTAATAAATGTAAGAATTATTGAAAAATTAAAACTTAACAACATATATATCTATAATAAAGGAAATTTGGAAACAATTTTGCTACTTCTGCCTTTTTGAATTTAAAAAGAATAGTTGGTAAAAATATTTTATCTTTTAATATGTACATTATAATATATACATTTTGTAACTGGCTTCTTTGTTCATGTGGAATAAACAAAAAATCTTGTGAATGCATCAATAATGAAAAGTATTATGCACAGTTTGAAAACAATAGACTTGTACATTATATGATATAATTTCTTTTGTAATACATGTACATCATTGTGTGAAATAAATTATTTTGATACATATTTTTATATTTCCTACAGCCTGTTGATTTTGCAATAAATCTTTCTATTATCAAATAACAACACATGCATATACAAGTCTGTAAAAAAGTTTCTTAAGACACAAGTTTGGGTTGGAGATTACAAATTGCTGAACAAATGGTAACAATGCTATCAGAATGAGGAACCATACACATACTCATGTTTGAACTTAGAATGTTAAAGTTTTTTAATCTCTGAATTGCTCTCTCAACATGTATTCTGACATGGGCTATTTTACGGGTCTGTTCTACTTCTTTTGCACTTAGTTGTTTTTTTCCTCTAGTGAATGCGGGTATAACAAGTGTTGCACTTTTGTTGGCAAGTTCTTCAGATATCAAAAACCCACGGTCAGCCAACACCTGATCTCCATGCTGAATTTTGTCCAAATAACCACTACGTTGGGTAATAACTTTGTCGGATGTCCTACCACCAAATGCCTTTGATACGAAAGAAATAGCTCCTGTTGGTGTTATTGATACTAAAAATTTAATGGTGTTGTTGTGCTTGTAGTTTGACCAGGTCTGAGCTCTAGCAGTTAGTTGGCCTGGTCGCTGAATAAACACTTCGAAACAGTCAATGATACTGGAGCACCTTCTATATGATGGTTTAAAAACAGATGGCATGTTACTTAATAGGTATTCTTTATCAGGCCACTGAATCAGAAAGGATAGTTTGTTGGCTAATTTTGGAAGTCCTATATTAAGAATGTCTGATATTGTTGTTTTTGACACACCAAAGCGATAGGCAAGATCTTCATGTTGAAGGTTCAGTCTTAACTTCATTAGTAGGCATAACAAAACACTTGTTGGTGACATAACTTTACATGATGGCAATATACAAGAACAAAATGACAACAACCACATAAATAGAGCTTTCGAATGTACACCTGTGTAAAACTGTATCTTACGGTCACTGGCAGTAACAAGGGTTTCAACGTTTAGCTGACTGATGTTTGCCTTTAAGGTAGTGTTTTCTGTTTGAAGGCGACCTAGTTCAGCATACAGTTGTTCATTTTCTAGTCTTCAGGATTTATATAAGTCAGCTATACCGTGTGATGCGTTTTCAGATTCATCAATCGACAACTTCCTGTTTACCGAACACTTGTATGATTTTACACATGATAGCCAAGTTGAAAATTTTCGTCACATTTTTCTCAGGAACTACAATACAAGGATTTCTGAAATTTGGTTTCAGGATTTATATAAGTCAGCTATACCGTGTGATGCGTTTACAGATTCATCACTCGACTACTTCCTGTTTACCGAACACTTGTATGATTTTACACATGATAACCAAGTTAAAAAAGGGGGGGTATACTGTTTTACCTCTGTCTGTCAGTCCGTCCGTCCATCAGTCCGTCCATCAGTCCGTCCGTCAGTCAGTCCGTCCCATGAAACTTTCGTCACATTTTTCTCAGGAACTACACATCCACCCTTTCTGTAATTTGGTATCAACATTTATATATGTCAGCCATACCGTGTGATGCGTTTTCAGATTCATCACTTGACAACTTCCTGTTTACCGAACACTTGTCTGATTTTACACATGATAGCCAAGTTGAAAATTTTCGTCACATTTTTCTCAGGAACTACAATACAAGGATTTCTGAAATTTGGTTTCACGATTTATATAAGTCAGCTATACCATGTGATGCGTTTTCAGATTCATCAATCGACAACTTCCTGTTTACCGAACACTTGTATGATTTTACACATGATAGCCAAGTTGAAAATTTTCGTCACATTTTTCTCAGGAACTACAATACAAGGATTTCTGAAATTTGGTTTCAGGATTTATATAAGTCAGCTATACCGTGTGATGCGTTTACAGATTCATCACTCGACTATTTCCTGTTTACCGAACACTTGTATGATTTTACACATGATAACCAAGTTAAAAAAGGGGGGTATACTGTTTTACCTCTGTCTGTCAGTCCGTCCGTCCATCAGTCCGTCCATCAGTCCGTCCGTCAGTCAGTCCGTCCCATGAAACTTTCGTCACATTTTTCTCAGGAACTACACATCCACCCTTTCTGTAATTTGGTATCAACATTTATATATGTCAGCCATACCGTGTGATGCGTTTTCAGATTCATCACTTGACAACTTCCTGTTTACCGAACACTTGTCTGATTTTACACATGATAGCCAAGTTGAAAATTTTCGTCACATTTTTCTCAGGAACTACAATACAAGGATTTCTGAAATTTGGTTTCACGATTTATATAAGTCAGCTATACCGTGTGATGCGTTTTCAGATTCATCAATCGACAACTTCCTGTTTACCGAACACTTGTATGATTTTACACATGATAGCCAAGTTGAAAATTTTCGTCACATTTTTCTCAGGAACTACAATACAAGGATTTCTGAAATTTGGTTTCAGGATTTATATAAGTCAGCTATACCGTGTGATGCGTTTTCAGATTCATCAATCGACAACTTCCTGTTTACCGAACACTTGTATGATTTTACACATGATAGCCAAGTTGAAAATTTTCGTCACATTTTTCTCAGGAACTACAATACAAGGATTTCTGAAATTTGGTTTCAGGATTTATATAAGTCAGCTATACCGTGTGATGCGTTTACAGATTCATCACTCGACTACTTCCTGTTTACCGAACACTTGTATGATTTTACACATGATAACCAAGTTAAAAATTTTCGTCACATTTTTCTCAGGAACTACAATACAAGGATTTCTGAAATTTGGTTTCTGGATTTTTATAAGTCAGCTATACTGTGTGATGTGTTTTCAGATTCATCACTCGACAACTTCCTGTTTACCGAACACTTGCATATTTTTACACTATTAATATTATCCACTTGCGGCAGGGGTATCATCAGTGAGCAGTAGCTCGCAGTTTCACTTGTTGTAACTTATTTTTAAATGCAGTCAAACTTTTACTTTAAATAAAGGATTGGTATGTTTCAATCAATGTCATATCATATAAAAACAAATAATATGACACTCAGCTAATTAATGATTTGTCAGTAATTATTTAGTAAATAATCTGAGAATCTGGTTGATATTTTTATCATATTTCTTTGTGCATACCAAAATATAAGAAATTGTTGTATTTGTGTATACGAAATATAAAAAATGAAGATGTGGTAGGATTACCAATGAGACAACTCTCCTCAAGAGACAGACTGACACCAAAATTTACAACTGTATCATGTGTATGTCACTGTACGTCCTTCAACAGTGAGGCTTTTTTTAAATTTTCAGTCTCGTACTGCTTTACTATCTTTATAGGTATAGCTTACAGTATATTTTTTGTTTTTCAGTTACATGTTAGTTTGGACTCAGAAGTTCCTGATCATTGTGGCAGATTTGGCCTGTCATCTGAAGAAAACAGTTTCTGTAGTAAATGTACTCATACCCATCATCTTTCTTGTAATGACTGTGAAGCTCTGACCACTACTTTGAAATTGATAGAGGATGCTGCAGATAGCATAACATATACAAACCAAGAACAGCAAGATGACACAAAATACATTATTGTACAGGTATTTATTCAACATTATATAGGGCACTATTTGGTGTTTTTTTTTTTATATTGGACAGTGTCTACACACTACATGCACTAGGAGACACTTAAAAATGTAGCAAAAAAACATGATAAATGTTCAAAATTATTTAGCCCTAACTACTACAGCCTTTTGCACATGCCCGTATCATGTACACAATTTTAATCATAATCCCAATCCCATACAATATGGAATAGCAGCATTAAATGATTTTTCATTCATTAAGAGTTTGGAACTTTGTTCAGCAAAATTTGTGAAAGAGAGTACAAATTTTGTGTAGCCAACTACTAGAGTTTTCTACCTAGATCCCTTAAACTTAAAAGGAAGATTGCACTTATGATGAAGTTTTTTGCCTGATATTAAGGAATTGTTTGAGGATTTTTTCTTATTTGTCCAGATTTGAGAGGTAACTTTTTGGTAAATTGTAAAACTTATAGCTGACTATGCGGTATGGGCTTTGCTCATTGTTGAAGGCCATACGGTGACCTATAGTTGTTAATGTTTGTGTCATTTTGATCTTTTGTGGTTAGTTGTTGTCTCATTAGCAATCATACCACATCTTCTTTTTTATATTTGATGTAATTGCAGTTACATAGTAAACATTCTACATTGATAAGTCACATATTTTGCAACCTGGCTATTTTGAGACTTTGACACATTTTTATTTATTTAATTACAGGGTATTAAAACTATTATAGAGTGGAAGAAACACATTGTGAGATCTGTCAACCAAGACAGGGCAAGAGGGAAAGTTTTAAACACATTGCAACCAAATGAAGCTTTAATTGAAAGAGACTGGGCAATGAAATTTCTTCCATTACAGTATAGGTATTTACATTTTATATATATATATGTGTGTTTTATTAAATTAAATGTATTTTTAAATGAATTCATATTTGGTCTGCAACTTGACAATGAAGAGTTGTAAATGTGGAACTGTCATATAAATACTTCCTGTTTGCAAATACTTTTTTAGCCACATGAAATAGACTATACTTTCACATTTCTTCTACAACTATAATTGCCATATATTAATGTAACAATTACATCAATATTTAGATAATCAGTCCAACAAGTTATAGATGCATATAAAGTTTCATTATACAATCTACAATCTGACCAAAAAATGTGAGTTGCTCATAAAGATTTTATAGTGTTCTATCTAGATAGAAAATGACTAGCCTTTGTGTATGTCTATATTTTTATGCCCCACCTACGATAGTAGAGGGGCATTATGTTTTCTGGTCTGTGCGTCCGTTCGTTCGTCCGTCTGTCCGTCCGTCCGTCCGTCCGTCTGTCCCGCTTCAGGTTAAAGTTTTTGGTCAAGGTAGTTTTTGATGAAGTTGAAGTCCAATCAACTTGAAACTTAGTACACATGTTCCTTATGATATGATCTTTCTAATTTTAAAGCCAAATTAAACTTTTGACCCCAATTTCACGGTCCACTGAACATAGAAAATGAAAGTGCAAGTTTCAGGTTAAAGTTTTTGGTCAAGGTAGTTTTTGATGAAGTTGAAGTCCAATCAACTTGAAACTTAGTACACATGTTCCTTATGATATGATCTTTCTAATTTTAAAGCCAAATTAAACTTTTGACCCCAATTTCACGGTCCACTGAACATAGAAAATGAAAGTGCAAGTTTCAGGTTAAAGTTTTTGGTCAAGGTAGTTTTTGATGAAGTTGAAGTCCAATCAACTTGAAACTTAGTACACATGTTCCTTATGATATGATCTTTCTAATTTTAAAGCCAAATTAAACTTTTGACCCCAATTTGACGGTCCACTGAACATAGAAAATGAAAGTGCAAGTTTCAGGTTAAAGTTTTTGGTCAAGGTAGTTTTTGATGAAGTTGAAGTCCAATCAACTTTAAACTTAGTACACATGTTCCCTGTGATATTATCTTTCTAATTTTAATGCCTAATTATATTTTTTACCCAATTTCACGGTCCATTGAACATGGAAAATGATAGTGCGAGTGGGGCATCCGTGTACTTTGGACACATTCTTGTTAGTGTCTGCATTTGAACATGTATCAATACTTTTCACACATTCTGTTTAAAAATAAGGAGATGTGATTAAATACTATCCAAATTAGATCAAAAGGACAAAGATGCAAACAGATACATGTTACAGCCTTCAACAGTTACAGCCTTCAACAATGGACATAATCTATAATGTATTGTAAGCTAGAAAAGGGCTGGAATGACAATATGCAAAACAATGCAACAGAGAAAACTAATATGTACACATAATAAAAGAGAAAAAAATAGCAGACAGCAACCCAATCTTAGTTCACTGGATTACAGGTTCTCGTTCTTGGACAGGCACAAAAACATATGACAGGACATGCGGTTTACAGTTTTGTGTGTGCTCAACCCCACCTATAAATATGCAAGCACATTTTTTTTTTAAATTGTTAAAGGCACCTTAACATACATATTTTACTTGAACACCTGTGTTTGTGCTATTTTTTTGTTTTTCAAAGTAAATTTATTTTTCAGAGAATCTCAGTCGAATTGGTTTGCCAAACGTGGTCTTTCCTGGCATAATAGTGTTATTACATTCCAAGAAAAAGAAGGAAAAAATAGTTTGACAGTTCTTCACATCTTCGATACTGCTACGCAAGATGCTGTCACTTCCAATGCTATATTGAAAGACCTACTACATCATGTCAATTCCACTAACAACAATGTTGACACTCTGTATTTAAGATCAGACAATGCTGGATGTTACCATTCATCATATGGCATATTATCAGTCACTGCTTTTAATGATAATCCTTACAATATAACAGTAAATAGGATGGACTTTTCTGATCCACAAGGTGGAAAGTCGATTTGTGACAGAAAGGCTGCCCATGTCAAAGCATGCATAAGAAGATATGTAAATGAAGGCAATAATGTAATAACAGCTATAGAATTCAAGTCAGCTGTAGAAAAAACAATGAAAAATGTTAAAGTAGTTGTTGCATTGCCACCTAGTCCATCAAAAGTTCAAAAACATCCAAGATTGAAAATATAAGTTTTCTGTACAATTTTTTCTTCTCTAACAATGAAATTACAGCTTGGAAGCAATTCGAAATTGGCATTGGCAAAGTTTTCTTTTCCAAATCCTTAAATGAAATTCCATCTCTTGTTAAAAAATGTGAAAGTACTGTAATATGGAGAACCATTACTCAATCATCATTGAATACAAGCATTCCAGTACCCGTAACTAGAAATGAAGAGCTCGAAGAAGAAGACAACATTTGTAGCAATGTATTTACATGTCCTAAAGACGGTTGCATTTCAACATTTTTAAAATATGGACAATTATGTAACCAACTCGACAGAGGTAAACATACCTACCCTAGGAATAATTTGAATATAAAGGAGCGTACACAAATCACGCATGCTTCCTTAATGGAAAGCAAAAGTTCTGCTGAAAAAGTACTTCATTCTGGTACAACACATGCATTACAAGCAGAATCGACATTAAAGAAAGGATGGGCATTAAAGAATAAGCGAGAGGTAAAGAGATTTTCAAAAGAGCAAATAGAATACATGACAGAGAAATTTCAGTTTGGTGAATCTACTGGATATAAGTGTGACCCAGATGATGTGGCAAAAGAGATGAGACATGTAAAGAACAGTAAGGGCATCCGGAAATTTCAACTTCAACACTTTCTTTCTCCTTCTCAAATTGCTAGTTTTTTTAGCAGGCTTTCACTAAAAAAAAGACAAGCATCAAATACTGTTTATGACGATTGTGATATGATAGCAGAAGATTCAAGAACGGAGATGTCTCAGCTAACTGTATTAGCAAATACTGTACAGTAAACATTTAACAATTTTTGGTCTTTTTTCAATACCTCTGATCTGATTGATGTAGTTTAAATGAAAAAAAATCTTCTCTATAAATGCTTTAAAATGGTACTGTAGTTTGTTTGATGTTTGTTTAACATCAAGTAGCAAATATTTGATTTGAAACTTTCATCTTTTTTGTGAAAAGCTCTAGATCTGACATCAAAATATCCAGTACCACAGCCTTTTCCTATACATGTATTTTTAATATTAAAAAATCATACCCTTATATATATATTTAACCAACAATAGACCTATATAGCATTATTTCACTACTCCATGGAGAGATATTTAACAAATATCTGATGTAATTATCACTGAGGTTAAAATTGCAATTTTAGAAAATATTCAGTTGAATAATTAGATGATGATTTGACCAAAAACCTGATCAACTACCTGTAAAACAAATTCCTGCCCTTAAATATATTCAATACAAAGCTAATTCACTCCCACTAATACAAAAACGGAAACATACAGCCTTCAACAATAGACATGAGTTTGAAGATCTAAACCATTTACATAAATTGTGAATGAACTAAGCAGAAACAACATTAAGTCCCAATCGATGTAAAACTAATGCTATTATATAGTATCATCTGATAAAAGTTTTTATGCAGTTTGATGTGTGATCAAGCTGGTTTTGGTAAAACAGATACATTTTTGTGCAGTAAACGCATGCCATGGCTTATTTTGTCTTGATTTTTATAGAAAGTGGTACAATCTCGTGTATGTAAATTTTAGCATGGTTTTGTGAATATCAAAAAAGTTAATTGAGATAATGTTTACCTTCTGTGCTGACAATGATTGAATTTGATAAAGTATGGACTTTCATGCACTGCTAACCGTGTTGAAGAAAGATGTGCAGGTTGTTATCGATTGTGTTTACTGTTAATGGAATACAGGATTAAATGTAAACACCTTGTTTAATAATATTATAAAAAAATGGTGCAATTCCAAAGTGTCATTAAAAGATTGAAAATTTTAGCAAAAACTTCACCCTGTTGTTATTAGGTAATTTAAATGTTGCTTAGTATTTCATTTTGCTGCTTTCAATGCAGATGTTAAATTCTGACATTGCCTGTATATATTTTTTTTTAAACAATTATCATACCTTGCTATGTAAAAAAAAATGTGATTTTTTACTAAAAAACTTCTTTAACTGAACACCAATTATGTTGCTATTGAATATTTGTTATGGCTAATAGGGCTGTTGGGTCATTTTTTTAATAGTATTGTTGTAATTCAGTGTTGCTTGTAAATATTTTCTAGATACATGATAAAACATTTGAACATGACCAGAAATTAAAATTTAAGCAACATAGGCCTGGTTCAAATGTAGTTTTTAATGTTGCTATGCAGGCCTCTACATTAACATTTTTTCTAACTTGTCCCTTTGGACAAGTGGCAAGAAAATCAGCTTGTCCGAACTCTGAACTCACTTGTCCGAGTTCATAACTGAAAATCTAACATATTGATGATTTATGGCACACACACAATAATAACACTTGGGCTTTGATTGTACCTAATAAAAGGAGCATTTTGTAATGTTATATGAATACCACATCAAAATACATTTCATTATTTCAGAATGAAAGTTTTTTTGCAAGACTGTGTTCTCTGACTCAATGTCACTATCATTTGTCAATCATTAAATCATCATTTCTTCCCAAACCACTACGTTTCCCTATGGACCTATTCATTCTTTAGTAGTGGTATGGGTTAAACCAAGGATGTAAATACACCTGGCCACCTTGAACATGTATATGAGTTAACCTTTTTAATTTATTTTGATTTGTATATACATATATGATCATGAAGTACATACACATTTCACTAAAAAACCTTTTTAGATTTATTTTTTTTATCTTAAATTTTTATATCATAGATCTTATCAAATAAAACCTCTTTTAATGTATTGTTATGCATAAAAGCAAAATCAAATGAAACATACTTTAATTTAATATTTTAAAGTTTAGGTAAACTCCATATGGAGGTGCTCCTAAATTAGCTAATTCAAGGAAGCTTATACTAAGAAGATACATTAACATTGATTTCTTTCCCCTTACTTATATCCCCCTGGTCAATGGCTGCCAGCATGTTCAAATACTCCAAATCAGAGACATATTATACAAATTTTATATGTCTGGTTCAATCAATGAATAATTATTTCATTTAGTATGATCAATAAAACAATCATTCATATTTTTGTGAATGTATAAGTCTTGAATTTGATCTATTTTTATCTGACCTTGATTTTTCACTTGTCCCATCGGACAAGTAGTATGGTGAATCTACTTGCCCGACATCTGTGTCGACTTGTCCCGGACAATCGGACAAACGTTAATGTCGAGCCCTGCTATGGTGTAAATTCGGTTGCTATGGGCTTTTTTACTTGTGAAAATGACTGTTATCATATTGTTCTTTGACCCTGTTATGTTTTCCATTTAAAATGTTTACTAAAATGACAAAAAAAATATTGTTGGTCATCACATTGTATCCAAATATTTCCTGATCAATTTGTGAAATTACCTAAAAAATGGAAATTTTTTTTTTAATTTTTTTTTTTTTTCAGATCATGGGCTACCAAATTTTATTCAATAAGTTGATAGTACAGTTAATTTGCTTCAAGAAAATGTGATTTAGAAAAGTCAGCTCTGTTGCGTTTTTAAGCAGGGGACTGAACAATTGTAACGCATTTTTCTTGATTTTTTACCGAAAACACATGTTTTCTTCAAGTTACCATAGCAACTACAAAATAATATATAAAGTTACAACTGACAAATTGTTATTTGTTATAATTGATCATATCCTTATGGGAATTATTGAAAATAAATATTATCTACAGTTTCTTTGTTGTTTTGACATGCTAAAATGCCATATTTTTGATGATTTTCCCAAAATTATAGACTATATAGCATGCTATATGAGCTTCGTTACTATGGAAACAGTTTAAGTCCGATATTTGCACAAATATGGTAAAAAATGTTTTTTAGGTTATATTTCCTATGATTTAGCATAGTTTTTATGTGAATTAAATAAAATCACATTCCTTATGAAGCTAAGTGCTTACTGACTTGGCCTCTTAAGTAATTATAAATGCAAGTATAGATGAGTATAATATTGTTAATGTCATTCGATAATTTAAACGAATATGTTTTGTAAAAGAAAACGGATAGACAACTCAAATAATGTATGATAAATAAATAGCACATATAGATCATTTTGTAGCGGCCGTGTATTGTAAATCCACAAATACAATGTACACCTGACTACTCAGTATGCATTCTCTTGCAAGACTATTACAGGACAACTCTCTGTCCATGTGCAAGATGGAAGCTATAATTGTTTTAATCACTGTACAATAAAAGAAAAATATCTGATTTACATGTTATTTCCCTAAATTGATTTCAAAACGTTATAGGATCATGATTAAAATTATTTTACGCAGGTAGCAGTTACAGAGCCCTTTACCTCACAAAGTTCGAAAATTATATTGAATCATTTTTATTTTATTTTTAACTCAGTGGAGCTTTCTGCAAACAATACACTGAAACATTGACTATGAAAATACTACTTAAAAAGACTATGAATCTTTAGGTTTTATTTTAGAAGAATGTGAAACAGGAAGGGAAAACAGATGGTTAAATTTGACATTTCTGCATTTGTATAACAGCAGTCGGTCTGTATATTTACTTATTGCTAAAAACATATATACACTGGTTGTGTTAATAGAAAATTGTTAATGAATTTATTTTCATTTGTTTCTAATCAGAGAAAGAACTTGAATGCCCGATGAATCTATTATGATTGAATAATAAAATAATGATACTCATTTGATTTCAATCGAATGGCAAATATACATCATTTCTTTTTACTAATCCCGTATTGTTTTATCCTTGTTATTTTAGAAGAAGCACTCAAAATAATTGCATTTTGCAGGTTATTAATAGTAAAAGCAATAATGTTTTTTTTAAGATTCATGCAGCATTACAGATATGATGTATCTGGTAGCATTTATAATTCTAACTAGATGTCTACTAGTACAAGGTGAGTACATAAAACTAATATTTACATATCATTAACCCAACTGAATACCAATTTAAAGTAAATTGCCAAAACAAAATATTCTTAATAAGTAGAGAAGAGAATAAAAATGGGGAATGTGTTACCCATCCCTAGATTTTCCATCATCTATCATGGAAAACTGCATGGAATTCCATGGAATATTTTTCCATGGAATTCCATGGAGTATTGGAACCTGTTTTCCATGGAAATCCATGGAAAATAAAAAGAGAAAAAAAGGAATTAATAATATTTCCATCTGAAACATTTTCCATGGAATTCCATGGAAAATATTTTCCATGAAGTTTTTCCATGGAATTCCATGGAAATATATTACATAGAATTTCTTTTTCCATGGAATTCCATGGAAATATTTCCATCATTTCCTTTTAAAATGAATTGCTCAAATTAACCTTTTGACAATATACCCTGTTTAACAATATCTGTAATAATGAAGATAAAAAAAACTAGGTGCCATGCTTTTTTCGGTTTGGTAAGGTCTTTTGAGTCTTACAATGGTCAGTAATAAGCAATAGACTCAAACATCATTTTAACCTTTAATTCAAACTCATTTAATGTATTATGATAAATACAACAAACAAGAAAAACTTTCAATACTGGTATATGTTTGCACTGCCTTTATATCAAGAAATTAAGGTTATAAATGTCACTTATGTCAGCACCAGGCTTCAGTAGATCTATCTTGTAGAACAGCATTAACCATTTTATTGGAGTTTCATTTCTTCCTCATGATACCTAAAAATAATTTTACTGTTATAAATAAAGAGATATTCTTTAAATAATGACATTATTAATAATGGTTAACAACTTTAGTCTTTGTTCTAAATATTTTTTTCCATAATTATTGTATATAAATGTCTTCATTGGTATTTTCCATATGTTTAGAACTTAGTGTTGATCTGCAGTTTGCTGTAAAGATACACTTTTTTTTACTTTTATGGATCTATTTCTCATTGGCAACCAATTTCAACGGATCTTAAATTTTATAACCAAATTACTTCATTAGTGGATTATTAGTTATTTTAATACACCATATACAGTTTGTCTTGTCTTAATACCCAATCATTATAATTATAAGTGAAAAATCTACTATAGGTGTTTTCATGATGTTTTTATGTTGAACTAAAGGAGCTTGCACACACTTAAAATGGTAGAATCTAATTCAGTGTACTTACCAAAAAATATGCTCTAAATCCAACAGTCAATGCAAGTCATCAGAGAATAAATCTGCACTATTCGATGTCAAGAACTATTTGGAACTATTTAATCTAAGTCCAATATAAATTTTGCATTTTGTTCAGGAGAGAAGACATCTTTATTTGTTGCCTGTATATCCATTGCAAGTTCAAATTTTCAATGTGTTGGGGGATGTATGAGGAGTTATCTTATTTCTTTTAAAAGAGTCACAATTGAATACTGTTATTTACCAAAATCTTGAATATTTTATATATATTTTAATAAAAGATTGTCCATTTATTATTTATTTACCATTTTTATGTTTTAAGTAATAATAATTGCACAAAAATGTATAAATCCATGTTCTACCCTACATTTGGCCTCACACTGTATGGTCATATCATTTCCTGTCTTCTACACAAAGACCAATGAAAACCAGATGGCACTTAACATTTCTTTCACTGTCTAATTGATGATAAAGAATTAATTATGTAATTTGTGTACATTTTTTCCATGACTTTCCATCTCAAAAATATTCTAAGTTAAGATTCTATAATTTTTCCATGTTAAAAATATTCTAAGTCAAGATTCCATCCTCTTTTCCATCTCAAAAATATTCTAAGTCCACTTTCCATCCTCTTTTCCATCTACAAAGTTTTATTAGTCTACTTTCCATCCCATTTTCCATCCAAAAAGTATTTTTTCCATGGAATTCCATGGAAAGTTTTCCATCTTATCATGGAAAATGATGGAAAAAGTAACACATATAAGTTTTCCATCTGACATGAATTATTTTTCCATGAAATTCCATGGAAACTCATGGAAAAAAACAAAATTTCCATCATTTTCCATCATTTTATCATGGAAAAAGTTGAACTGCATGGAAAATCTAGGGATGGGTAAAGAGATAAATAAAAAAAAACAGCAGAATGTAGCCGAGGGCTACAAATGAGTCTTTACAGTCTACCGCGAGAAAATCCCGCTCCCAGCGACTGGCTCCATTTGGCCCATAAACAGTTATATTTACTTATATACCTATATGGAGTTATTTTCTTTCAGAACGACAGGTCATTCTTTTTCAGAATCAACCCGGACGATACCATATATGCATGCATGTTTCAATGAAATATGCTCAAAGGCATAAAATAATGACCTGTGCAGTTACAGTAATATTTTTATTGTGTATGGATAATATTTTTTAAAAGGTTTATATCTAGATTAATTAGTGAGTTTTATTTCACATTCTAAATGAGCCGTAAGGCGTATTAAAACCTGAACGCATTAGAAAGGAATATCCCACTTTAGTGTTGTCGGTAAAATAGGATACTATATTTTGCAAATCTTTATAAAAAATCATATTTTTTTGACGGTATATAAGTCAGATAATGCATTTTTTAAGGTTTTTCTTGTCGTAGAACACACCTTGGGTTGTCCGGATTGCTCAAAGAAAGACCTCCCTCTGGTCGGTCTTTCAATTGATCAATCCTGACACCCCTCGGTGTGTTCTACGACAAGAAAAACCTTAAAATATGCATTATCTATAACTTAATCAACAAAATAGACTCAACACCATCTCCGAAACGTTCCATGAACCATATTTAAAAATAGAAATTATTATTTCAAGACGGAGACTAGGCTAGCAATTCCTGACCTTGGACAAGTGCAACATTGCGCCAGTATTAAAAATGTTGTATAAGATGATTTCAATTCGTTTCCTTAATTTCTAAGCAATGTATAATAAGGCAATGTAAGGTATGAATGATTGAAATAATCCGATTATCAAGGTCAAGAAAAATAACCCTTTTGCTGTTTGCTGCGACTGACTGGTTTGTTAGGTCTTTAGCTACCTGTACGAAAAAATCCAGGCGTCTTTTACACGGATTCCAGGCGGATATTTTAGAGGGAATCCGTTTAAAGTCCACTTTTACACGAAGAATCTTTCTTACATGGATTCCAGGCGGGTTAAGGGCGGAATAGAGCCGAAATATGCAAATTTATCCGCCTGTCTTAGGAGGAAAAATTTCCGTCTAATTAAAAGGAAAAATGTTTTTCTCAAAAATATATCCGCCTAAAGAGACAGAAAATATATCCGCCTAAAGAGACGGAAAATATATCCGCCTAATGAAACGGAAAATATATCCGCCTTCGAAAAAAAATCCGCCTTAGAATATGAAAAAAAATCCGCCTTAAGAATATGAAAAAATTCTGTCTTCAATGAAAGAATTTTTTCATTCCAAAGATTCAGGTTTTTACCACTGCCATGCCTTCTTGCGAAGAAAAACTAGGCCTTCATACAATAAAATGCAAAAAATGTTATCAAACTTGATCGAATTTATTTAAGCAACTACAAATTACTATACATGTATGTATAATTTTGACATTTTTAGTTCTTCACAATTTCTTTATTTTCAGTTATTAGTCATATTTTTAAGGGTTTTTCAGTGTTCTTTGAATATAAATTATTATCACAAGTTCCTGAATTTATTTCGTGCATAACTGATTTGCTCTGTAACAGCATCATTGATATGACCATCTTGCATGGATCTGTTGTGTTTTGTGCACCAAGCAGTAACATAACCTGAAAAAAAGAGGACATAAATTAAAATTACCATGCATTATTGGTTTAACTAAAAGGAATTTGACAAATTTCTCTATGTTATACAGGTAAATTGTGAGCTGCCTAAGTAGGTGGGGTTTTCCTTCATTTTGACATATTGACCTGAATTTACTATTTTTACCATATATCATTCAATATACATATTACAACAGAAACATCTAAAACTTGAAATTATAAGATTAAACTATGAAAAATAAGATGTTAAGCATGTTTTAAAGAGTAATTATATTTTAAGAAAAAAATCCTTGTAAAATCAAGGGCAGATAATTATAATGAATTTACTATGACCTGTTTTGGGGATTTTCTCAATAAAATAAGACCTGTGGGCTGTAACCCCTGTTTTCAATTTGCTAATTTTAAAGATATATATCATGTTTATATCAAAAAAATATTACAGATGGTTTACAACTTTTGATTTTTTTCAAATTTGTTAAAAGTCCAATATGTGCAAAAGTTACTTAAAAAGCATTCATAAGGATTTCTTTCATATAAAACTACTTACTCCAAGTCTGATTGAATGTGTCCATTCTTCAGTCCTATCAGAAAACAATTTTCTTTTGTTTCACCAGTTCTGAAATATAAAAAAAATTGTCTTATTACAATTAAACAAAATAATTATTACATATACTGTGCATGAAGTGTATAGGTTATTCTTTACTTTGATTAGTACATGTAGTATTGGTCTTTTATTTTACTTTAACATCATAGGCCCGCATTTACATGAACAAAATGTTTGTCTTGCCATTTTAAAAATCTTAAATTTGATCCATAATCATGATAATTGAGTACATATGTACTAAATTTTAAAAGATAACACTTTATGATTTTTCGGAATAGATGTCTATTATATATATTTAATTATTACAGTCGACATACAACAGATCTCCAATTTTGCTATCAAATAATATCATATAAAAGAGATTGTCTTAAAGATATAAGTCTTGTGTCATACACAATTACCACAGTAATTATGAACATGATGTAATTATGCAAAAATTGAATGGTCTTATATAGTTATTTTCTTGATCCTACATGGTACTTATATATATATATGTCACAAGTTATTTGAAGGAAATAGCAGTTTCATAATATTCAAAAAGGTTGAAATACTTATATTCATAATTTCAACTTACCAGAAGATTCAATCCAAAATATATGAAAACATCAATCTTCACAAATCCAATAGTCATGTCATCAGAAGAATATATACATCTGCACTTTTTAATGTTAATAGACTACTTTGGCTCTTTTTAGTCCACAACTCTACATCCATGGTAAAATTCATATTTTGGTCAAGATAAATATTTAAGACATCTTTTCTTGTAATGTCTGCAAGTTCAAATTTTGAATCTGACCTGAGTGTTGGGGTTATTTTGGGAGTTGTTTGATTCCTTGAAATGTTTCCCTAGTCATTATACTATTAATTACCTAAATCTTAAATATTTGATTTATAATAATAAATAAATAATATTCACCAATTTTTATCTATTATTTTTATATTTTGGACTGTAGCAATTTAAGAGAAATGTACAAAGCAATGTGGTCTCCTTCATAAGGCCCCAACTCTTGAGTGTGTACATATCATTTCCTGTCCATTTCACAGAGGCAAATGGAAAACAGATGGGGGACCTACATAACATTTCTATCACTAACTGATAAGAAAGAGACTGCATGGAAATACTATTTGTGTATTATCATGATTATTACTTAATTAAATAGAGATACACTTAATAATTAATTGTACTTGAAAATAAATTAATTTAACCTGCAATTCCTATGTTGGAAAATTCAAAAACATTTTAGTTATTGTTATCACTGTTAGTGAAATAAGTATATATATTCTAGTCACTTTTTATATGTTTAAATGTATATAAATAGCAACACATAACATAAAGTTATAAATTACCTAACAATGCTATCACAATTTGAATTTAATTGAATTTAATATGCCATCTTTAAGACTCTTTAAATATAAAAATATTAAATATGTTGGATTTCAGGGGGGTACAAATACTGGCTTTATGGCCCAAATAATCACCATGCATGCACTCTCTCATCAGTAATGATACATTTTCATTTGAAAAAAAAATTAAAAGAACAATTCTGCCTCAAAAGTTAGAAAAAATTTCTAAGTACAATTCCCGCCTGATAAATTTGAACAAAATCTTTTAAGTCCAATTTCCTCCTAACAAACTTGAACAAATATACTAAGTCCAGCATTCCGTCTATGATATTTCTTTTACTAAAGAAATCCTGTTAACTCAACAGGAAAGTAGTAAATATTTCGCCTAAGGTCTTTGATACTTCAGGCGGATTTTTTTCAATATTCCATGTCCGCCTTAATTCCGTCTATAAGTCTTAATTTTTAGGTGGATTCCGCCTGGGTTCCTGCTATTTTTAAGCGGAATCCTCCTAATATTCTCATACGGGTTACATCAATTATCCAGGCCAATACATTAACAATGATATTATATTGCTGTAGAGATCATCGAATAGGAGATCGATATGTTTGTATCTAGAACATACTAGTGACCGTTTGACGATGAGTTTATTAACGCACTATAAGCCTTCTTTTTGAAACTTGCCTGCTTAACTTCCTGCCGACGTATACCTATATTGAAATGAGACAATCCATATATAGGTCCATTTCACAAATAATTAAAGCATTGGAACAGTGTGCAGAACACATTATAGATCTGAATTTTCACATAACAATACATAACTTGATTCTTGTTTTGACAAACACAAAGTGTGTTGGCCTTGCATACACTTGTAAGCTGTTGAAGATACGAATTTTGTTATAATCATTTTTAATTGTCTACATGTTACCATACGCACAATGCAGCCCTTCAATTATACAGAACATAAACAACAAATATTGTAGGTAATTTAGAATGGAAAGTTCTTAAAAAGATAACAGAGTATGGACAAAATGTGACATTAGTTTGCAATGTTTCAAACTGCTGTCCTAAAAGTGCAGGATGGGATAAGTACACTCCACAGCAACGGACAATAATTATAGATGTCAAAACATGGAGACCGACCAAAAAATATGATGGAAATGTTTTAACAGATGGATATACCTTAGTAATACGAAATCTGACTAAACAAGATCTTAATATATCATATGCATGTGTGTATGGCTCTTCACAGGGTGATCAACAATATCTACTAGAAGAGAATGTGTTTGATTGTAAGTAAAAGTTACCACTTAGAAAATATGTTGTTTGCCAAATATAATGCGATATATAACAGTATATCATATAAGCACATATTTTGGGTTGAAATAGAATTGAGCAAAATTAGATATTTGTCAAAGCTACAACTGTCTAATTGATGTATTGTACACTACATGTTAAATTCTAAATTCTAAAACAGTTATATTCTGTATGTGCTTCTCCTAAGTCATGAGCGAGTATTGCAGTGTGGCCTTTTTTTTTTACTTACGTTATTTATTCTATGCATTAATAAGGCCATAAATGGTCTTGTTTGAATTGATTTACATTATTATGTTGGGGCCTGTTATCGCCGACTATGCGGTATGGATTTTCGTTATTAGTGAAGGCCGTACATTGACCTCTTGTTGTTCATTTTTATGTCATTTTGGTCTCTTTCCGAGAAATGTCTCACTGACAATAATATCACGTCTTCTTCTAGTTATGTTTACTTAATAAGTCCAACTGTTGAGGACGTTTCCGTTATTTACTTCTATAACAGTTTTTTTGTTACCCCAGGCGCCCGTTCCACCTTTATTAGAAAGTGCATATGTTGTGATGCATTCTAAAAGTGCATGGAAATTACCAGAATTCTTTTGGTACACAAACTATAAGTTAGCTTAATTTAACTGATTCTATCAATTTTATGAAAGTAAAATCAATAATGTAAATTTAAATACAACAGAAGGTTGAAGCTGTTGCGTACGATTTTGAAGTTGCATATTAGACCAAGTATTCGTGGTCCATAAAGCTTCATTTGATGTACATCATTGTTCATTTTATATTCTATTCTTTTTAGACATAAGTACTACACAGCAAAATGGTCAAATTGGTAACCAAACTTTTTCTGCTGGAACAATGTAAGTTTGAAATCTAACTTTTAACATGTTAAGATTATTTTATCTTTTGATCTGTATATTGCTATCTTAGCATTGACTCTTTTTATTTGGATTTAATCAATATATATATTGTATTTCAATTAAGTCAATTCATATTGACTGTCTACCGAAAATTTCCCCAGTTTAATGCGTAAGGCCATGAGATCCAGACAAAACATACCAATGACTTGATGTCGGTGTCATTTTTTTTTTCAAACCTTATCATCTGAAATTACACAACCAATATGAAACAACTATGTTAAATTATTCTTAGCTTATATAGTTAAATGTTTGAGTTTAACAATCCTACCGGTACAGCTGACTGGGACTACCGTTTAACACCCAGTTCATCCATCCGGTAAGTTTTGTTCCCTTTTCGCACTAACATATGTCGGGAACTGTCTATTCCTTTATTTTCGTGAATTGAGGACAACGTGCATGTATATCTAATATCGTGGTTCCACTTTACCCGAAAAATCCACGAAAAAATTGGTATACAATGAATATTAATAATCCACAGTATATAGTCATACAATTAAGAGAAACGCGTTAATTGCTTTTTTTAGTACTTTTCGAGAAAGTCATAGTTGGAAGTTGAACATTGTTTCTTAATATATCTGTTTATTCTAAAAACTCATTGGACATGTTGTAGATAACAGACTTGTATGTATACGCTAAACGCGTTTTAAATAAACAAAAGACGTCTAAGTGTCAAATTAAAAGGTTACATGGCCAAATAAAATATGACGCTGACGGGCATAAAAACCCAATTGTATTCCAACAAATCGCAAACAAATTGTTCTTCTGGACAATAAGACAGTATTTCACAGGGATACCTCACCGTAACCTCGACAGTAAAGTTAGATTTTAAAAATTAAACTTAAGAATGATAAATAGTATTTTGTTGTGAAAACAGTAACTTAGACAAGATATACAAACAAATTAAGAAGACCGCCATGTGTCTGAATTTGATGACGCAAAATAAGAAGTATTGATCATTCTGCCGTGTGTTATTCATAATAATCAGACGGCACCCAACAACTTTTAACGATTTACAAAACAGGTGGGTATTTCTAAATGGTCATGCCGTTGATGTCAGCCTCGATTCAACTTTCTTCATCTAAATATCCTGTTCAGATTTTTTTCAAATTGGTTTTCTGTTCAACAGATTAAATCGTGAATTCAAAAACATCTCCGGCATTATGAAAATAAATGAGAGCGTATTAATTTTTATTTAATTTGTCGATAATTATTGAGTTGTTAGAATTATAATTCATGTAAATGGTAGATGTACTGTCATAGTGGCTTTCAAATTGATTATATTTGACTAAATATATTCTAAAGCAGAAAGTTTCTCCTTCACATGACTTACAAAGATCAGTACACATTCAAGTATGTTCGTTATTGTTAATGTTATTTACCAAAATTGTGAACGTACCATTACACGGTTTAGAAGAAAAAGCCCCAAAAATGTTATAGACATTCTATATTTTGTCAATACTGTCAATAGTGCACGAATCATGTAAATGAAAAATAAAAACATTGACAGTATTTTACACAGGAAAGAGATACATGACAATTAAAGTGTAAGACAGCAATAAAGACAAAGTTAAAAAAAATTGAAGTGCATGTTTAGCAAGGGGGTCTCTACCTAAGGAATAGAAGTGCATAAAACCACAGTGAAGAAATTTTAATAGCTCAAATAGATTTTGTGTTTGTATTATCTCAGTAATAAAATACTTGCTTCTCCAATAAATTATTAACTCAATTTGGTCATGGTCAAGTTTTGAAGAAGAACTTATTGCTATGTGCCTTTATACCTGATGGTGTCTAAGGAGCAAACATGTTCTAGAGGTGTTATAATCTAAGAGTACGATTATCATACAAGTGAGAGATTAATATTGCTATAAAACCAGGCTATCTATAATTGTTTATAAAGAAAATGTCAGGAATATGAAAGTTGTTATCCTTTCGTTTGAGGCGTTGAGCTTTTGATTTTGGCATTTGATAAGGAACTTTCTGTTTTGATTTTTCCTCGGACTATTGATGTGATTTTACTTTTTGCCCTAAAAAGAAAAGAATTGCATAATTTCGTTAATAAATGACAATGACTTTGTCTATTTTTTTTATTTGCTCAATATAAAGAAGCTAGTCAAGGATCATGCATCAATTTGTAAATCTAAGACCATATGCATGGCGTGCCAACTGTTTGCTAAGTTTGGAGTATTATTATCATTATCAATTAACGTATACAAGCTATTGTCATTATGCATTGACTCTAGTATATTTTATTGATTCTAGTGCTGGTATTATACTTGGAGTTTCCGCAGCAGTGTTAGTTGCTATTTTCATAATTTGTTTTTGGAAACGTAGGAAAGAAAGACACAGAAATACAAGGAACAGTATTGAAGGTAATTTGATATTCAACACATTCTTGGTTTCAAAAGGTTTTTGTTTGCTTGATGAATTATTTAAAAAAAAAAAAGATTATCCGTTTGTTTCTAGAAATGATTTAGCTTATATGATCAAAACCAATATATTAGTTTCAAACAACGAAGTACTGCCATTATAAAATCTCCCAATTTATCTGCAATAAATTTATTAAAGACAAGAACAGTGTTTGCCTTAAATATGGAACAAAAATAATATAAAGATACACATTATATTTGCTCATGTTTTAGAACCACAACATAAAATATTTTTCAGTATCAATAGATCTACCAAAATGAAAATATTATGGATACCATTTTGCGATTCTAGTGTTGGCAGTTTTTGCCTTGGTTTTGTTTTGTTTTGTTTTGTTTTGTTTTGTTATGTTTTTGTTTTTTATTTCATTTATTTAATTCGTTTATGTGACTAAACTATATTAACAAAGCACTCAAAGTCTCAAACTATGTACAAGTACGATTAATCTACCAGAAACATTTGAAATGTCTGGCAGATGATGTTAAGTCCAGCTGTTTATCAGTTTTATCATCCAATAAACAGATGTTTGCAAATAATTTTTTAACATTATTCCAATCAGAAGAATTTATATAAAAATACACTGAACTGGTACATTTTTAGCTCACCTGGCCCGAAGGGCCAAGTGAGCTTTTCTCACCACTTGGCGTCCGTCGTCCGTCGTCGTCGTAAACAATTTACATTTTGAACTTCTTCTAGAGAACCACTGAATGGAATGGAACCAAACATGGCATGAATGTTCCTTATGAGGTGGTGACCAAGTGTTGTTACTTTGTAGCCGATCCATGTTCCAAGATGGCCGCCAGCGGGGGACTTAGTTTAACATAGGACCCTATGGGAAATGCATACAAATGACTTCTTTTAAAGAAACCACTGAAAGGAACGAAACCAAACATGGCATGAATGTTCCTTATCAGTTGCTGTCCAAGTGTTGTTACTTTCTAGCCAATCCATCATCCAAGATGGCCGCCAGCGGGGGACTTAGTTTAACATAGGACCCTATGGGAAATGCATACAAATGACTTCTTTTAGAGAACCACTGATTGGAATGAAACTAAACATGGCATGAATGTTCCTTATGGGGTGCTGACCAAGTGTTGTTACTTTGTAGCCGATCCATCATTCAAGATGGCCGCCAGCGGGCGACTTAGTTTAACATAGGACCCTATGGGAAATGCATACAATTGACTTCTTTTAGAGAACCACTGAATGGAATGAAACCAAACATGGCATGAATGTTCCTTATGAGGTGCTGACCAAGTGTTGTTACTTTGTAGCCGATTCATCATCCAAAATGGCCGCCAGCGGGGGACTTAGTTTAACATAGGACCCTATGAGAAATGCATACAAATGACTTCTTTTAGAGAACCACTGAATGGAATGAAACCAAACATGACATGAATGTTTCTTATGAGGTGCTGACCAAGTGTTGTTACTTTGTAGCCGATCCATCATCCAAAATGGCCGCCAGCGTGGGACTTAGTTTAACATAGGACCCTATGGGAAATACATACAAATGACTTCTTTTAGAGAACCACTAAATGGAATGAAACCAAACATGGCATGAATGTTCCTTATGAGGTGCTGACCAAGTGTTGTTACTTTGTAGTTGATCCATCTTCCAAGATGGCCGCCAGCAGGCGACTTAGTTTAACATAGGACCCTATGGGAAATGCATACAAATGACTTCTTTTAGAGAACCACTGAATGGAATGAAACCAAACATGGCATGAATGTTCCTTATGAGGTGCTGACTTAGTGTTGTTACTTTGTAGCCGATTCATCATCCAAAATGGCCGCCAGCGGGGGACTTAGTTTAACATAGGACCCTATGAGAAATGCATACAAATGACTTCTTTTAGAGAACCACTGAATGGAATGAAACCAAACATGGCATGAATGTTCCTTATGAGGTGCTGACCAAGTGTTGTTACTTTGTAGTTGATCCATCATCCAAAATGGCCGCCAGCGGGGGACTTAGTTTAACATAGGACCCTATGAGAAATGTATACAAATGACTTCTTTTAGAGAACCACTGAATGGAATGAAACCAAACATGGCATGAATATTCCTTATGAGATGCTGACCAAGTGTTGTTACTTTGTAGCCGATCCATCATCCAAGATGGCCGCCAGTTGGGGACTTTTGAATGAAATCAAACATAGCCTGAATGTGTCCTTCCTTATGAGGTTGTGTTGTTACTTTAAGCCAGATTTTTTATTTTTAATATGATTTCAAAAACCCAAGTAGAATCAGGTGAGCGATACAGGCTCTTGAGAGCCTCTAGTTTGTTTAGGGGCAAGCTGAAGCTCGCCTTCGGGTGCGGGATTTGTTTCGCCTTGTTGATGACCCATTGATGGCATTCTACTGTGTAGAGTTTTCGTTGGGATGTTGTTTCTTTGAAAGTTTTGATATTTGTTTTACCGTTTAGAAACTTATTGAGCTCGTCAAAGTTAAACTTGGTTAGTAGTATACTGTGGATTCATTATTATTCTTTGGATACCAATTTTCGTGTGTTTCGTTGGAACAGCTGAACCACGAATTCAAATGTTCAACGAATATCATATTTTCGATAGGCTTTGTCTACTGAGATTGGCAAAACCACGAAATCAAATATCCACGAATATGCAAGTTTTCAGCAATACACGAAAATTGATACCCACGAAAATAAATAAATCCACAGAAACAAAAGTCATTATGAGTCTTTACTTCATAATGTGTTACACAGCACACAATATTGTTGGCCTTTAAATTGATGAAAACGTTTCCTTACTCGAGTTTGTAATATATCATAGGAGATGCAGTGTTCTATTGATTTTGGAGATATTTTTTTAATAGATTTAGGTCAAAGTATTCATGAAATGTCTGTTCAACAATCACTTATTCAGAATATGCAAGGGGTTAGCCTATGAACATTGTAGTTTATGACTTGAATTACTCTTTGTCGCCTGGCTCACACCGAACAGCAAGCTATGAAGGGCCCCAAAAATTACTAATATAAGACCATTCAAAGGGAAAAACAACTGTCTCATCTACTGACTTAGGACAGGTGTACACAAATGCAGCGGGTTTAAACATTTTATTAGGAACTAACCTTCACCCTTATCTAAAACAATAGTGTACCATCAAAACATATTAATGTGTCTGGATCTACCATTTTTCCATTCCACCAAGCCTATCACATTCAATGTAGTCCTTAAATGAGTGATTGTCCTCAAATGACATTTTTTTGTCCCGATTGAAAATATTATATCGCCTTTATTTACCAATTTGCGTGTTTGACAATGATCTTGCTAAGTATAACAGATAGGGGAAATTAACGCGGAAAATGTGGTAAGTGAACCATAATGCCCAAATAAGTATTAATGGCCGAACTTGTCAGTTTACTCTTCAAAAGATAATAGCAATTCAATCATACAGTTTACTACCATACGGTACCATAACATTTTTTTTTATGCTTGTTGCATTTAAATGCTTAAACTTCTAGGGCGTATAAATCGCTCGTGGCACATCTGTATCAGTGTATGTGTTTCCTGTCAGTTTACAGACATTATCGTTATATCCTAAGGTTAACATTAGAGAAAATTCAAGTCAGGTCTATTAACCTGAAAACTATGATTTATCGACAGAACCTGTCTGGTCAAAATTTAATGTATGTCAAGATCTACATACAATCTATTTCTAACCAAATAAAGAGTTGAAATGTGTATTATTGGCAAATGATTAACGACTTTGACGACTTGAATGTACTTATGATTTCAAAAACTATAATAGAATACCGAAACTGTAAAAGCTACAAGAAATAATCCTCATTTCGACACTTAAAAGATCTGCAAAATGTAAGTAATAACTGATAAAATCAATTCACTGCTTTTATGAGTTATTGTCCTCTAATGACAGTATGAATATATGGTTAATCTTAATATTAAACAATTACTTGCACTGCATGAAATGATGCATTTAATATAAAATTAAATGTATATATTATGCATATTAAATTTTAAATTACAAAAAATATTATGCATTTACTTTGCTGGAAAATTTCTAATTTAATATAGATTTAAACTAAATTTAATATTGCAAATAAATTCCCAAATTTCAACCTAGTTTAGAGGTATTTTTAAATCTAAATAAATTTCAAATTTCAAGAATTTAAATATAGACTAAATTTGAATAAATTTCTAATTTAAAGAATTTTTTATATCAATTAAATTTGATTAAATTTCAGATTTAAAGGATTTTTAATATAAATTAAATTTAAATAAATTTCAAATTTAAAGAAGTGTTAATATAATTTAAATTTGAATAAATTTCAGATTTAAAGATCACTGAATGTAAATTAAATTTGAATAAATTTGAAATTTGAATATTAATTAAATTTGAATAATTATGTAATTTAATTACATGTAAATTAAAATAAATTTCTTGTTTATGACTTATTTAAATTAGAACTTCTATCAAATTTAATGCAATTTAAAGTCAATATAAATCCTGTACAACTGATGTACTTACAAAACAATAGTGCAAATGAAAAATAAAGAAAAGGCAGATTTGTTCCCTCAGCTTTTTTTGGGGAAAAGGGATGTAGGGGATTTTTTTTTACTGTAAACCAAATATCTGGTTTGGAAACATCTTAATAAATATAAAAACAAAAATTAGGAAAAACAGGAAGTTTCATTGATTATAACTTTGTAGCTACTGAACAAATAAAATGTTATTCTCCAACCATTCTGATCCATATTTACAAAGTATGAATTTGAAAGGCATGGATTGCTGCTCTGTTTATTTACAGTAGAATAATATTTGTGGTTTCAAATGGCAATGTGCAAATTTTATAATTTGTCAGTAACATTGAAGACATTATTTTTAAGATGAACTTAAACTATAATCCAAAGAATACATGTCATTCATTTGCAAAGCTCAATGCCATTTTGTAAGTATGCTTTACCTATATGTAAAGAATCATTGATTGACCAATAAGGATATATGTAAAATCGATGTCAATTTAATGATTTATACAAAACTTGCAGCAATTTGACCCCATCCCTAACTACTAGTATTTGAATTAAGTTTTTTTTTATCCTTTATTGATTTTTTATGTCGTCCCTGAAGTACTGGTACATTGTATTAACGACTTTACTATGAGATTTATCATCATCTTCCGAATTTGAGAGTCAAGCAAATCCACCAGACGACATATCTAGACAGGCGTAGTCAATGATGCAAATAATGTTCTTGTAGACTTGTATCCCAGACTGGTATATACATAAGCAGACTGGTGGACGTGTAGAACATGGAGGCAAACTATTAGAAACGTAACCTGGCGGGAAAACATGTAGATAGACTTGTAAACACGGAGACAGACTGACGGACACATAGAGACCGGTGAAAACGCAGAGACTTGTGGACACATATTCAGACTGTTGAGGATCATATAGACAGACAAGGGGTCTATAAGAGAGACTTGTGAAAGAAAAGAAACAGACTAGTGGATGATTGAAAAACTGGTGAACATGTAGACAGACCTTAGCAAATGTAAATTGACAAAAAAAAAATTGTCAGCATAAAAATCTGATTCCGTAACTCTATTAGGTTTGATTTTCAGACTTATATGAATATGACATCTATATTCTTTTGGGGATGTATTATGTTGTAGGGTAACAGTTATCAAAGGCCCCCTTTTTCAAATAATTGGCCAGAAGAAAAATTGAATAGGGGAATTATTTATTCCATTTGCACAACATAAACAACGCATACCCCTCCTTAACGATTTTTTTTATTTAACTTCATTTTGTCGGAATATGAATGTTCTATGATCTTATGATTTTAGTATATT
Organism: Mytilus galloprovincialis; assembly: GCA_037788925.1. Taxonomy (NCBI): domain Eukaryota; kingdom Metazoa; phylum Mollusca; class Bivalvia; order Mytilida; family Mytilidae; genus Mytilus; species Mytilus galloprovincialis. The sequence goes on from CM075341.1 coordinate 56,600,454, forward strand.
AAATTAATGGACACTTTTTTACTTGGTTGTGCTATGATGGATTTAGTAATACCATTTGTTTTTTCACTATAAGGAAAAAAATGAAAACTAGTATCTCAATTGTTTGTAAAACAATTGAAAGGTCTTTCCTGTAAAAGTGATGCTTTCATAATGTACTTTGTACGACCTTTCGTTTGATGTACGACAAGCATACCTTCTGAAACTTTTTACTTTTATCACTTAATGACCTCATCCGCGTACATTTTTGAGATCGGAATTATTATATATGTAACATAAAGTAGATGAGCTTTCATTTGATATGCGACAACGCCATATTCTAGAAAGTTTGATTTTTGCACTCAATAACCCTATCTTACTAATTTTTGGGGGTAAGGAATTTGCTATTTGAAATGTACACATCATGACCTTTCATTTGAAATACAACAACCCTACCTTAAAAGAACATTTATTTTTTGCACTCAATGACCCCATCCAACTCATTTTTGGGAGACGTCAATTTGAAATTTGAAATGTTCGCTTTATGTTCTTTCATTTGATATGCGACAACCTTACCATCTGAGAAATTTGAATGTTTGCACTAAATGACCCCACCCGTCTCCCTTGGATGAAAAGGGGGTTTCAAATTTTCATTTTTAAGTAGAGTTTATTAAGACCTTCAATTTGATATATCAGATGACCCCATTTGACAAAGTGCAAATAATGATGCAATATCAACTATATAAATAGAAATTATGAAACTTACAAAGTCAATGCAAAACATGAAAATTTCAAATTGAATTTTTGGTGTTTTTTTCCATGGAATGTTTTTGGTATTTGGTCAAACATATAACTATGTCAACCTCTTCAATTTCTTAAACATTTTAAGTGGTAAGCTCTTGATGATTCAGAAATACATGCCTCCGCTCGCAAAACTTAAAACTGCATTATCTCTAAAAGGACAATAGATATCTCAAATCTGTTAAATGATAAATGATCTACAGTTAAAGGACAACATTATAGAAAAAGAATTAAGAAAATTTTAAAGTTCACTAAGATCACAATTAATCATCAAATATATGATGCAATACAAAACTTGAGAACCGGAAGTCGTAAAGACATGGGACTGGCACCATTCAACTCAGGACCACTTGACCTTTTAAATATCACAAGGTCAAGGTCATAGTATAATGTGAAGGTCAAGGTGAAATTTCATCATGACCTGACATTGACCTCAAATTGAAGGTCTTGAACTTCTGATCATTTTAAGTTTATAGTAGGTTGATATCTGTTAACTTTAAAAAGATATACACACAATACTATACTTTTAAGAATCATTCCGTCGTAACTTTTGAACAGACGGTCGGACTCTTTTGAGCTCAGTGTATAAAATGTAGAGCTCGTCGAGAGGAACATTTTATACGCTGTAAGTATGCAGCAAACTCTTATCGTTTTCTTAATATGGAAGCTTAAAATTGCAGCGTAATTTTTTTTTGCACTCGGTGACCTTTGACCTTGGGTGCAAATTAAAGGTCATATGAACTTAAGATTATTGGTGTAAGTCCCAAGTCTTTACGACTTCCGGTTCTCGAGATACAATTTTTCAAAAATTGTGTATATTTTTTTAAGGCAAATAACTCCTTATAAGGGTTAACAACAAAATGAGTGTATATGTTAATTAACAGTGCCATCTGGTCTTGTACATGTTGCCGTTTTCAAATGGATTCTATCTTAAATACTTTTTGAGAAAAATGTAAAAGAAAGAAATTGCTTCAAGGGGACATAACTCTCATAGGGAATGATGAAATCCTTAGCAGCCTCATATGGTAACACATCATGATGAGATCTAACTATTGTCTAAATAAAGTCATGATATCTTCAAAAACAACGAGGGGGGGCCATGTCGAAAAAAAACAATAAAAGGGAGATAACTTCTAAAGGGGATAATGAAATCCTACACAGCCTCATCTGGTAATACCTCATAATGAGGTCTACCGATGGTCCATATTTGGTCTTGATAACTCCAATAGAAACGAGGGGAGGCCATGTCAAACAAATGCTGGATGAAAAAAAACCAAAAAAACAGGAGAACTAGTATCTCAATTGTTTGTAAAACAATTGAAAGGTCTTTCCTGTAAAAGTGATGTTTTCGTAATGTTCTTTGTACGACCTTTCGTTTGATATACGACAAGCATACCTTCTGAAACTTTTCGCTTTTTACACTTAATGACCTCATCCGCCTACATTTTTGAGATCGGAAGTATGATATATGTAACACAGCGTAGATGAGCTTTCATTTGATATGCGACAACGCCATGTTCTAAAAAGTTTGATTTTTGCACTTAATGACCCATCCAACCAATTTTTGGAGGTTGTGAATTTTATATTTTAAATGTACACATCATGACCTTTCATTTGATATACAACAACCCTATAGTAAAAGAAAATTTATTTTTTGCACTCAATGACCCCTTCCAACCCATTTTTGGGGGACGTCAATTTGAAATTTGAAATGTACGCTTTATGTTCTTTCATTTGATATGCGACAACCTTACCATCTGAGAAATTTGAATTTTTGCACTAAATGACTCCACCCGTCCCTCTGGGATGAAAAGGGGGTTTAAAATTTTCATTTTTAAGTAGAGTTTATTAAGACCTTCAATTTGATATATCAGATGACCCAATTTGACAAAGTGCAAATAATGATGCAATATCAACTATATAAATAGAAGTTATGAAACTTACTAAGTCAATGCAAAACTTGAAAATTTCAAATTGATTTTTTGGTGTTTTTTTCCATGGAATGTTTTTGGTATTTGTTCAAACATATAACTATGTCAACCTCTTCAATTTCTAAAATATTTTTAGTGGTAAGCTCTTGATGATTCAGAAATACATGCCTCCGTTCGCAAAACTTCAAACTGCATTATCTCTAAAACGACAATAGATATCGCAAATCTGTTAAATGGTAAATGATCTACAGTTAAAGGACAACATTATAGAAAAAAAATTTGGACAATTTCAAAGTTCACCAAGGTCACAATTAATCATCAAATATATGATGCAATACCAAACTTGAGAACCGGAAGTCGTGGAGACATGGGACTACCACCATTCAACTCAGGACCACTTGACCTTTCAAATATCACAAGGTCAAGGTCATAGTATACTGTGAAGGTCAAGGTGAAATTTCATCATGACCTGACATTGACCTCAAATTGACGGTCTTGAATTACTGATCATCTTTGCAGTTTATAGTAGGTTGATATCTGTTACCTTTAAAAAGATATACACAAAATACTATACTTTTAAGAATCATCCCGTTGTAACTTTTGAACAGACGGTCGGACATTTTTGGACTTATTATATAAAATGTAGAGCTCGTCAAGAGGAACATTTTATACGCTGTATGTATGCAGCAAAGTCTTATCGTTTTCCTAATATGTAAGCTTGAAATTGCAGCGTAATTTTATTTTGCACTTGGTGACCTTTGACCTTGGGTGCATATTAAAGGTCACATGAATTAAAGATTATTGGTGAAGGTCCCAAGTCTCTACGACTTCTGGTCCTGGAAATACCATTTTTCTAAAATTGTACACAATTTTTCAAGGGGAATAACTCCTTATAAGGGTTAATAACAAAATGATTTTGTATGTTCATTAACATTGCCATCTGTTCCTGTACATGTTGCCGTTTTCAAATCGATTTTATCTCTTATACTTTTTGAGAAAAATGCAAAGGAAAGAAATTGTTTCAAGGGGGTATAACTCTCATAGGGGACGATGGAATCCTATTCAGCCTCACATGGTAATACATCATGATGAGATCTACATTATGTCCAATTAAGGTCATGATATGTTTATAACTAACGAGGGGGGACAATGTTGAAAAAAATCAATAAAAGGGAAATAACTCCTAAAGGGGATGATGAAATCCTTAACAGGGTCATTTGGTAATACATCTTGGTGAGGTCTAGCAATGGTCCATATTTGGTCTTAATAACTTCAACAGAAGCAAGAGGCGGGCATGTCAAAAAAATGTTGGAAGAAAAAAAAGAAAAAGAAAAAACGGAAGAAAAACAATAAGGTCTTTCCTTTGTAGAGGAAAGACCTTAAAAACTAGTATCTCAATTGTTTGTAAAACAATTGAAAGGTCTTTCCTGTAAAAGTGATGTTTTCGTAATGTACTTTGTACGACCTTTTGTTTGATATATGACAAGCATACCTTCTGAAACTGTTCGCTTTTTACACTTAATGACCTCTTCCGCCTACATTTTCGAGATCGGAAGTATGATATCTGTAACATAGACAAGATGATCTTTCATTTCATATGCGACAACGCCATGTTCTAGAAAGTTTGAGTTTTGCACTTAATAACCCCATCTAACTAATTTTTGGAGGTCAAGAATTTGATATTTCAAATGTACACATCATGGCCTTTCTTTCGATATACAACAACCCTATCTAAAAAGAAATTTCATTTTTTGCACTCAATGACCCCATCCAACCAATTTTTGGGGGACGTCAATTTGAAATTTGAAATGTACGCTTTATGTTCTTTCATTTGATATGCGACAACCTTACCATCTGAGAAATTTGAATGTTTGCACTAAATGACCCCACCCGTCCCCCTGGGATGCAAAGGGGGTTTAAAATTTTAATTTTTAAGTAGAGTTCATTAAGACCTTCAATTTGATATATCAGATGACCCCATTTGACAAAGTGCAAATAATGATGCAATATCAACTATATAAATAGAAGTTATGAAACTAACAAACTCAATGCAAAACTTGAAAATTTCAAATTGATTTTTTGGTGTTTTTTTCCATGGAATGTTTTTGGTATTTGGTCAAACATATAACTATGTCAACCTCTTCAATTTCTAAAACATTTTAGGTGGTAAGCTCTTGATGATTCAGAAATACATGCCTCCGTTCGCAAAACTTCAAACTGCATTATCTCTAAAACGACAATAGATATCTCAAATCTGTTAAATGATAAATGATCTACAGTTGAAGGACAACATTATAGAAAAAGAATTGGGACAATTTCAAAGTTCACCAAGGTCACAATTAATCATCAAATATATGCTGCAATACAAAACTTGAGAACCGGAAGTCGTAGAGACATGGGACTATCACCATTCAACTCAGGACCACTTGACCTTTCAAATATCACAAGGTCAAGGTCATAGTATAATGTGAAGGTCAAGGTGAAATTTCATCATGACCTGACATTGACCTCAAATTGAAGGTCTTGAACTACTGATCATCTTTGCAGTTTATAGTAGGTTGATATCTATTACCTTTAAAAAGATATACACATAATACTATACTTTTAAGAATCATCCCGTCGTAATTTTTGAACAGATAGTCGAACTCTTTTGAGCTCAGTGTATAAAATGTAGAGCTCGTTGAGAGGAACATTTTATACGCTGTAAGTATGCAGCAAACTCTTATCGTTTTCTTAATATGAACACTTGAAATTGCAGCGTAATTTTTTTTTGCACTCGGTGACCTTTGACCTTGGGTGCAAATTAAAGGTCACATGAACTTAAGATTATTGGTGTAGGTCCCAAGTCTTTACGACTTCCGGTTCTCGAGATACAATTTTTCAAAAATTGTGTATATTTTTTCAAGGGAAATAACTCCTTATAAGGGTTAACAACAAAATGATTGTATATGTTAATTAACATTGCCATCTGGTCTTGTACATGTTGCCGTTTTCAAATGGATTTTATCTCGAATACTTTTTGCGAAAAATGTAAAAGAAAGAAATTGCTTCAAGGGGACATAACTCTCATAGGAAATAATGAAATTCTTAGCAGCCTCATATGGTAACACATCATGATGAGATCTAAATATTGTCCAAATAAGGTCATGATATCTTTAAAAACAACGAGGGGGGGCCATGTCGAAAAAAACCAATAAAAGGGAGATAACTTCTAAAGGGGATGATGAAATCCTACACAGCCTCATCTGGTAATACTTCATGATGAGGTCTACCGATGGTCCATATTTGGTCTTGATAACTCCAATAGAAACGAGGGGAGGCCATGTCAAACAAATGCTGGATGAAAAAAAAAAAAAAAAAAAAAAAAAAAAAAAAAAAAAACAGGAGAAAAACAATAAGGTCTTTCCTCGCGGAGAGGAAAGACCTTAACTAGTATCTCAATTGTTTGTAAAACAATTGAAAGGTCTTTCCTGTAAAAGTGATGTTTTCGTAATGTTCTTTGTACGACCTTTCGTTTGATATACGACAAGCATACCTTCTGAAACTTTTCGCTTTTTACACTTAATGACCTCATCCGCTTACATTTTTGAGATCAGAAGTATGATATATGTAACACAGGGTAGATGAGCTTTCATTTGATATGCGGCAACGCCATGTTCTAAAAAGTTTGATTTTTGCACTTAATAACCCCATCCAACCAATTTTTGGAGGTTGGGAATTTGATATTTCAAATGTACACATCATGACCTTTCATTTGATATACAACAACCCTATAGTAAAAGAAAATTAATTTTTTGCACTCAATGACCCCATCCAACCCATTTTTGGGGGACGTCAATTTAAAATTTGATATGTACGCTTTATGTTCTTTCATTTGATATGCGACAACCTTACCATCTGAGAAATTTGAATTTTGGCACTAAATGACCCCAATCTTCCGCCTGGGATGAAAAAGAGGTTTAAAATTTTCATTTTTAAGTAGAGTTTATTGAGACCTTCAATTTGATATATCAGATGACCCCATTTGACGAAGTGCAAAAAATGATGCAATATCAACTATATAAATAGAAGTTATGAAACTTACAAAGTCAATGCAAAACTTGAAAATTTCAAATTGAATTTTTGGCGTTTTTTTCCATGGAATGTTTTTGGTATTTGGTCAAACATATAACTATGTTAACCTCTTCAATTTCTAAAACATTTTAAGAGGTACGCTCTTGTTGATTCAGAAATACATGCCTCCGCTCGTAAAACTTCAAACTGCATTATCTCTACAACGACAATAGATATCTCAAATCTGTTAAATGGTAAATGATCTACAGTTAAAGTACAACATTATAGAGAAAAAATTGGGACAATTTCAAAGTTCACCAAGGTCACAATTAATCATCAAATATATGACGCAATACCAAACTTAAGAACCGGAAGTCGTAGAGACATGGGACTAGCACCATTCAACTCAGGACCACTTGACCTTTCAAATATCACAAGGTCAAGGTCATAGTTTTATGTGAAGGTCAAGGTGAAATTTCATCATGACCTGACATTGACCTCAAATTGAAGGTCTTGAACTACTGATCATCTTTGCAGTTTGTAGTAGGTTGATATCTGTTACCTTTAAAAATATATACACACAATACTATATTTTTAAGAATCATCCCGTCGTAACTTTTGAACAGACAGTCGGACTCTTTTGAGCTCAGTGTATAAAATGTAGAGCTCGTCGAGAGGAATGTTTTATATGCTGTAAGTATGCAGCAAACTCTTATCGTTTTCTTAATATGAAAGGTTGAAATTGCAGCGTAATTTTTTTTTACACTCTGTGACCTTTGACCTTGGGTGCAAATTGAAGGTCACATGAACTTAAGATTATTGGTGTAGGTCCCAAGTGTTTACGACTTCCAGTTCTCGAGATACAATTTTTCAAAAATTAAGTATATTTTTTCAAGGGAAATAACTCCTTATAAGGTTTAACAACATAATGATTGTATATGTTAATTAACATTGCCATTTGGTCTTGTACATGTTGCCGTTTTCAAATGGATTCTATCTTGAATACTTTTTGAGAAAAATGTAAAAGAAAGAAATTGCTTCAAGGGGACATAACTCTCATAGGGAATGATGAAATCCTTAGCAGCCTCATATGGTAACACATCATGATGAGATCTAACTATTGTCCAAATAAGGTCATGATATCTTCAAAAACAACGAGGGGGGGCCATGTCGAAAAAAAACAATAAAAGGGAGATAACTTCTACAGGGGATGATGAAATCCTACACAGCCTCATCTGGTAATACTTCATGATGAGGTCTACCGATGGTCCATATTTGGTCTTGATAACTCCAATAGAAACAAGGGGAGGCCATGTTAAACAAATGCTGGATGAAAAAAAAAAAAAAAACATGCGAAAAACAATAAGGTCTTTCCTCGCGGAGAGGAAAGACCTTAACTAGTATCTCAATTGTTTGTAAAACAATTGAAAGGTCTTTCCTGTTTAAGTGATGTTTTCGTATTGTACTTTGTACGACCTTTCGTTTGATATACGATAAGCATACCTTCTGAAACTTTTCGCTTTTTACACTTAATGACCTCATCTACCTACATTTTTGAGATCGGAATTATGATATATGGAACAGAGTAGCTGAGCTTTCATTTGATATGCGACAACACCATGTTCTAGAAAGTTTGATTTTTGCAATTAATTACCCTATCCAAATTTTTGGAGGTCGGGAATTTGATATTTCAAATGTACACATCATGACCTTTCATTTGATATGCAACAACCCTACCTTAAAAGAACATTTATTTTTTGCACTCAATGACCCCATCCAACCCATTTTTGGGAGACGTCAATTTGAAATTTGAAATGTACGCTTTATGTTCTTTCATTTGATATGCGACAACCTTACCATCTGAGAAATTTGAATGTTTGCACTAAATGACCCCACCCGTCAACCTGGGATGAAAAGGGGGTTTAAAATTTTCATTTTTTAAGTAGAGTTTATTAAGACCTTCAATTTGATATATCAGATGACCCCATTTGACAAAGTGCAAATAATGATGCAATATCAACTATATAAATAGAAGTTATGAAACTTACAAAGTCAATGCAAAACATGAAAATTTCAAATTGATTTTTTGGTGTTTTTTTCCATGGAATGTTTTTGGTATTTGGTCAAACATATAACTATGTCAACCTCTTCAATTTCTAAAACATTTTAAGGGGCAAGCTCTTGATGATTCAGAAATACATGCCTTCGCTCGCAAAATTTCAAACTGCATTATCTCTAAAACGACAATAGATATCTCAAATCTGTTAAATGATAAATGATCTACGGTTGAAGGACAACATTAAAGAAAAAGAATTGGGACAATTTCAAAGTTCACCAAGGTCACAATTAATCATCAAATATATGATGCAATACAAAACTTGAGAACCGGAAGTCGTAGAGATATGGGACTATCATCATTCAACTCAGGACCACTTGACCTTTCAAATATCACAAGGTCAAGGTCATAGTATAATGTGAAGGTCAAGGTGAAATTTCATCATGACCTGACATTGACCTCAAATTGAAGGTCTTGAATTACTGATCATCTTTGCAGTTTATAGTAGGTTGATATCTGTTACCTTTAAAAAGATATACACACAATACTATACTTTTAATAATCATTCCGTCGTGACTTTTGAACAGACAGTCGGACACTTTTGAGCTCAGTGTATAAAATGTAGAGCTCATAGAGAGGAACATTTTATACGCTGTAAGTATGCAGCAAACTCTTTTCGTTTTCTTAATATGCAAGCTTGAAATTGCAGCGTAATTTTTTTTTGCACTTGGTGACCTTTGACCTTGGGTGCAAATTAAAGGTCACATGAACTTAAGATTATTGGTGTAGGTCCCAAGTCTTTACGACTTCCGGTTCTCAAGATACAATTTTTCAAAAATTGGGTATATTTTTTCAAGGGAAATAACTCCTTATAAGGGTTAACAACAAAATGATTGTATATGTTCATTATCATTGCCATCTGGTCTTGTACATGTTTCCGTTTTCAAATCAATTCTATCTTGAATACTTTTTGAGAAAAATGTAAAAGAAAGAAATTGCTTCAAGGGGACATAACTCTCATGGGGAATGATGAAATCCTTAGCAACCTCATATGGTAACACATCATGATGAGATCTAACTATTGTCCAAATAAGGTCATGATATCTTTAAAAACAACGAGGGGGGGCCATGTAAAAAAAAACCAATAAAAGAGAGATAACTTCTAAAGGGGATGATGAAATCCTACACAGCCTCATCTGGTAATACTTCGTGATGAGTTCTACCAATGGTCCGTATTTGGTCTTGATAACTCCAATAGAAACGAGGGGAGGCCATGTCAAAGAAATGCTGGATGAAAAAAAATAAAAAAAAATTGTAAAACAATTGAAAGGTCTTTCCTGTAAAAGTGATGTTTTCGTATTGTACTTTGTACGACCTTTCGTTTGATATACGACAAGCATACCTTCTAAAACTTTTCGCTTTTTACACTTAATGACCTCATCCGCCTACATTTTTGAGATCGGAAGTATGATATATGTAACACAGGGTAGACGAGCTTTCATTTGATATGCGAAAACGCCATTTTCTTAAAAGTTTGATTTTTGCACTTAATAACCCCATCCAACCAATTTTTGGAGGTTGGGAATTTGATATTTCAAATGTACACATCATGACCTTTCATTTGATATACAACAACCCTATAGTAAAAGAAAATGTATTTTTTGCACTCAATGACCCCATCCAACCAATTTTTTGGGGGACGTCAATTTAAAATTTGAAATGTACGCTTTATGTTCTTTCATTTGATATGCGACAACCTTACCATCTGAGAGATTTGAATTTTTGCACTAAATGACCCAATCCTTCCGCCTCGGATGAAAAAGAGGTTTAAAATTTTCATTTTTAAGTAGAGTTTATTGAGACCTTCAATTTGAAATATCAGATGACCCCATTTGACAAAGTGCCAAAAATGATGCAATATCAACGATATAAATAGAAGTTATGAAATTTACAAAGTCAATGCAAAACATGAAAATTTCAAAATGATTTTTTGGTATTTTTTTAAATGGAATGTTTTTGGTATTTGGTCAAACATATAACTATGTTAACCTCTTCAATTTCTTAAACATTTTAAGTGGTAAGCTGTTATTGATTCAGAAATACATGCCGCTGCTCGCAAAATTTCAAACTGCATTATCTCTAAAACGACAATAGATATCTCAAATCTGTTAAATGGTAAATGATCTACAGTTAAAGGACAACATTATAGAAAAGAATGGGGACAATTTCAAAATTCACCAAGGTCACAATTAATCATCAAATATATGATGCAATACCAAACTTCAGAACCGGAAGTCGTAGAGACATGGGACTATCACCATTCAACTCAGGACCACTTGTACTTTCAAATGTCACAAGGTCAAGGTCATAGTATAATGTGAAGGTCAAGGTGAAAATTATATCATGACCTGACATTGACCTCAAATTGAAGGTCTTGAATTACTGATCATCTTTGCAGTTTATAGTAGGTTGATATATGTTACCTTTAAAAAGATATACACAAAATACTATACTTTTAAGAATCATCACGTTATAACTTTTGAACAGACGGTCGGACATTTTTGGGCTTATTATATAAAATGTAGAGCTCGTCGAGAGGTACATTTTCTACGCTGTATGTATGCAGCAAAGTCTTATCGTTTTCCTAATATGTAAGCTTGAAATTGCAGAGTAATTTTTTTTTGCACTCTGTGACCTTTGACCTTGAGTGCATATTAAAGGTCACATGAATTAAAGATTATTGGTGAAGGTCCCAAGTCTCTACGACTTCCGGTTCTTGAAATACAATTTTTCTAAAATTATGTACAATTTTGCAAGGGGAATAACTCCTTATAAGGGTTAATAACAAAATGATTGTACATGTTCATTAACATTGCCATCTGTTCCTGTACATGTTGTTGTTTTCAAATCGATTCTATCTCTTATACTTTTTGAGAAAAATGCAAAGGAAAGAAATTGTTTCAAGGGGATATAACTCTCATAGGAGACGATGAAATCCCATACAGCCTCACATGGTAATACATCATGATAAGATCTACATTTTGTCCAATTAAGGTCATGATATCTTTAAAACCAACGAGGGGGGGCCATGTTGAAAAAAATCAATAAAAGGGAGATAACTCCTAAAATGGGTGATGAAATCCTTAACAGAGTCATTTGGTAATATATCGTGGTGAGGTCTAGCAATGGTCCATATTTTGTCTTAATAACTTCAACAGAAACAAGAAGCGGGCATGTCAAAAAAATGTTGGAAGAAAAAAAAGAAAAACTAGTATCTCAATTGTTTGTAAAACAATTGAAAGGTCTTTCCTGTAAAAGTGATGTTTTCGTAATGTACTTTGAACGACCTTTCGTTTGATATACGACAAGCATACCTTCTAAAACTTTTTACTTTTACCACTTAATGACCTCATCCGCCTACTTTTTTGAGATCGGAATTATTATATATGTAACATAGAGTAGATGAGCTTTCATTTGATATGCGACAACGCCATATTCTAGAAAGTTTGATTTTTGCACTTAATAACCCTATCTTACTAATTTTTGGAGGTCAGGAATTTGATATTTGAAATGCACACATCATGACCTTTCATTTGATATACAACAACCCTATAGTAAAAGAAAATTTATTTTTTGCACTCAATGACCCCATCTAACCAATTTTTGGTGGACGTCAATTTGAAATTTGAAATGTACGCTTTATGTTCTTTCATTTGATATGCGACAACCTTACCATCTGAGAAATTTGAATTTTTGCACTAAATGACCCCACCCTTCCGCCTGGGATGAAAAAGAGGTTTAAAATTTTCATTTTTAAGTAGAGTTTTTTGAGACCTTCAATTTGATATATCAGATGACCCCATTTGACAAAGTGCCAAAAATGATGCAATATCAACGATATAAATAGAAGTTATGAAATTTACAAAGTCAATGCAAAACATGAAAATTTCAAAATTATTTTTTGGTGTTTTTTGAAATGGAATGTTTTTGGTATTTGGTCAAACATATAACTATGTTAACCTCTTCAATTTCTTAAACATTTTAAGTGGTAAGCTGTTGTTGATTCAGAAATACATGCCGCCGCTCGCAAAATTTCAAACTGCATTATCTCTAAAACGACAATAGATATCTCAAATCTGTTAAATGGTAAATGATCTACAGTTGAAGGACAACATTATAGTAAAAGAATTAGGACAATTTCAAAGTTCAACAAGGTCACAATTAATCATCAAATATATGATGCAATACCAAACTTCAGAACCGGAAGTCGTAGAGACATGGGACTACCACCATTCAACTCTGGACCACTTGACCTTTCAAATATCACAAGGTCAAGGTCATAGTATGCTGTGAAGGTCAAGGTGAAATTTCATCATGACCTGAAATTGACCTCAAATTGACGGTCTTGAATTACTGATCATCTTTGCAGTTTATAGTAGGTTGATATTTGTTACCTTTAAAAAGATATACACAAAATACTATACTTTTAAGAATCATCCCGTTGTAACTTTTGAACAGACAGTCGGACATTTTTGAACTTATCATATAAAATGTAGAGCTCGTCGAGAGGAACAATTTATACGCTGTATGTATGCAGCAAAGTCTTATCGTTTTCCTAATATGTAAGCTTGAAATTGCAGCGTAATTTTTTTTTGCACTCAGTGACCTTTGACCTTGACTGCATATTAAAGGTCACATGAATTAAAGATTATTGGTGAAGGTCCCAAGTCTCTACGACTTCTGGTTCTCGAAATACAATTTTTCTAAAATTATGTACAATTTTTCAAGGGGAATAACTCCTTATAAGGGTTAATAACAAAATGATTGTACATGTTCATTAACATTGCCATCTGTTCCTGTACATGTTGCCGTTTTCAAATCGATTCTATCTTTTATACTTTTTGAGAAAAATGCAAAGGAAAGAAATTGTTTCAAGGGGATATAACTCTCATAGGGGACGATGAAATCCTATTCAGCCTCACATGGTAATACATCATGATGAGATCTACATTATGTCCAATTAAGGTCATGATATCTTTAAAACCAACGAGGGGGGGCCATGTTGAAAAAAATCAATAAAAGGGAGATAACTCCTAAAGGGGATGATGAAATCCTTAACAGGGTCATTTGGTAATACATCTTGGCGAGGTCTAGCTATGGTCCATATTTGGTCTTTATAACTTCAACAGAAACAAGAGGCGGGCATGTCAAAAAAATGTTGGAAGAAAAAAAAGAAAAAAAAAAACATTAGAAAAACAATAAGGTCTTTCCCATGTAGGGGAAAGACCTTAAAAAGAAAAAACACTAGTATCTCAATTGTTTGTAAAACAATTGAAAGGTCTTTCCTGTAAAAGTGGTGTCTTCGTTATGTTCTTTGTACGAACTTTCGTTTGATATACGACAAGCATACCTTCTCAAACTTTCTGCTTTTAACACTTAATGACCTCATCCGCCTACATTTTTGAGATTGGAAGTATGATATATGTAACATAGAGTAGATGGGCTTTCATTTGATATGCGACAACGCCATGTTCTAGAAAGTTTGATTTTTGCACTTAATAACCCTATCCAACTAATTTTTGGAGGTCGGGAATTTGATATTTCAAATGTACACATCATGACCTTTCATTTGATATACAACAACCCTATCTTAAAAGAAATTTTATTTTTTGCACTCAATGACCCCACCCAACGATTTGTTTGGGGACGTCAATTTGAAATTTGAAATGTACGCTTTATGTTCTTTCATTTGATATGCGACAACCTTACCATCTGATAAATTTGAATTTTTGCACTAAATGACCCAACCCTTCCCCCTGGAATGAAAAAGGGGTTTAAAATTTTTATTTTTAAGCAGAGTTTATTAAGACCTTCAATTTGATATATTAGATGACCCCATTTGACAAAGTGCCAAACATGATGCAATATCAACTATATAAATAGAACTTATGAAACTCACAAAGTCAATGCAAAACCGGAAAATTTCAAATTGATTTTTTGGGTTTTTTTTCAATGGAATGTTTTTGGTATTTTGTTAAACATATAACTATGTTAGCCTCTTCAATTTCTTAAACATTTTAAGTGGTAATCTGTTGTTTATTCAGAAATATATGCCGCTGCTTGCAAAATTACAAACTGCATTATCTCTAAAACGACAATAGATATCTCAAATCTGTTAAATGATAAATGATGTACAGTTGAAGGACAACATTATAGAAAAACAATTGGGACAATTTCAAAGTTCAATAAGGTCACAATTAATCATCAAATATATGATGCAATATCAAACTTGAGAACCGGAAGTCGTGGAGACATGGGACTACCACCATTCAACTCAAGACCACTTGACCTTTCAAATATCACAAGGTCAAGGTCATAGTATAATTTGAAGGTCAAGGTGAAATTCCATCATGACCTGACATTGACCTCAAATTGAAGGTCTTGAATTACTGATCATCTTTGCTGTTTATAGTAGGTTGATATCTGTTACCTTTAAAAAGATATACATACAATACTATACTTTTAAGAATCATCCTGTTGTAACTTTTGAACAGACAGTCGGACATTTTTTAACTTATCATATAAAATGTAGAGCTCGTCGAGAGGAACATTTTATACGCTGTATGTATGCAGCAAAGTCTTATCGTTTTCCTAATATGTAAGCTTGAATTTGCAGCGTAATTTTTTTTTGCACTCAGTGACCTTTGACCTTGACTGCATATTAAAGGTCACATGAATTAAAGATTATTGGTGAATGTCCCAAGTCTCTACGACATTTAGTTCTCGATATACAATTTTTCTAAAATTATGTACAATTTTTCAAGGGGAACAACTCCTTATAAGGGTTAATAACAAAATGATTGTACATGTTTATTAACATTGCCATCTGTTCTTGTACATAATGCAGTTTTCAAATCAATTCTATCTCTTATACTTTTTGAGAAAAATGCAAAGGAAAGAAATTGTTTCAAGGGGATATAACTCTCATAGGGGACGATGAAATCCTATTCAGGCTCACATGGTCATACATCATGACGAGATCTACATTATGTCCAATAAAGGTCACAATATCTTTAAAACCAACGAGGGAGGGCCATGTTGAAAAAAATCAATAAAAGGGAGATAACTCTTAAAGGGGATGATGAAATCCTTAACAAGGTCATTTGGTAATACATCTTGGTGAGGTCTAGCGATGGTCCATATTTGGTCTTAATAACTTCAACAGAAACAAGAGGCGGGCATGTCAAAAAAATGTTGGAAGAAAAAAAAGAAAAAAAAGAAAAAGAAAAAGAAAAAAAAAACATTAGAAAAACAATAAGGTCTTTCCTCACGTAGGGGAAAGACCTTAACTAGTATCTCAATTGTTTGTAAAACAATTGAAAGGTCTTTCTTGTAAAAGTGATGTTTTCGTAATGTACTTTGTATGACATTTCGTTTGATATACGACAAGCATACCTTCTGAAACTTTTCGCTTTTAACACTTAATGACCTCATCCGCCTACATTTTTGAGATTGGAATTATGATATATATATGTAACATAGAGTAGATGAGCTTTCATTTGATATGGAACAACGCCATGTTCTAGAAAGTTTGATTTTTGCACTTAATAACCCTATCCAATTAAGTTTTGGAGGTCGGGAATTTGATATTTCAAATGTACACATCATGACCTTTCATTTGATATACAACAACCCTATCTTAAAAGAAAATTTATTTTTTGCACTAAATGACCCCATCGAGCCCATTTTTGGGAGACGTCAATTTGAAATTTGAAATGTACGCTTTATGTTCTTTCATTTGATATGCGACAACCTTACCATCTGAGAAATTAAAATGTTTGCGCTAAATCACCCAACCCGTCCCCCTTGGACGAAAAGGGGGTTTAAAATTTTCATTTGTAAGTAGAGTTTATTAAGTCCTTCAATTTGATATATCAGATGACCCCATTTGACAAAGTGCAAATAATGATGCAATATCAACTATATAAATAGAAGTTATGAAACTTACAAAGTCAATGCAAAACTTGAAAATTTCAAATTGATTTTTTGGTGTTTTTTTTCCATGGAATGTTTTTGGTATTTGGGCAAACATATAACTATGTTAACCTCTTCAATTTCTAAAACATTTTAAGTGGTAAGCTCTTCTTGCTTCAGAAATACATGCCCCGCTCGCAAAATTTCAAACTGCATTATCTCTAAAACGACAATAGATATCTCAAATCTGTTAAATGATAAATGATCTACAGTTAAAGGACAACATTATAGAAAAAGAATTGGGACAATTTTAAAGTTCACCAAGGTCATAATTAATCATCAAATATATGATGCAATACCAAACTTAAGAACCGGAAGTCGTAGAGACATGGGACTATCACCATTCAACTCAGGACCACTTGACCTTTCAAATATCACAAGGTCAAGGTCATAGTATAATATGAAGGTCAAGGTGAAATTTCATCATGACCTGACATTGACCTCAAATTGAAGGTCTTGAACTACTGATCATCTTTGCAGTTTATAGTAGGTTGATATATGTTACCTTTAAAAAGATATACACAAAATGATATACTTTAAAGAATCATCCCGTTGTAACTTTTGAACAGACGGTCGGACATTTTTGGGCTTATTATATAAAATATAGAGCTAGTCGAGAGGAACATTTTATACGCTGTATGTATGCAGCAAAGTCTTATCGTTTTCCTAATATGTAAGCTTGAAATTGCGGCGTAATTTTATTTTGCACTCTGTGACCTTTGACCTTGACTGCATATTAAAGGTCACATGAAATAAAGATTATTGGTGAAGGTCCCAAGTCTTTATGACTTCCGGTTCTTGAAATACAACGTTTCTAAAATTGAACACAATTTTTCAAGGGGAATAACTCCTTATAAGGCTTAGTAACAAATTAATTGTTTATGTTGATAAACATTCCCTTCTGTATTTGTACATGCTGCCATTTTCAAATCGATTCTATCTGGAATGATTTTGAAGAAAAATGCAAATGAAAGAATTTGCTTCAAGGGGACATAACTCTCATAGGGAATGATGAAATCCTTAGCAGCCTCATATGGTAATACATCATGATGAGATCTAACTATTGTCCAAATAAGGTCATGATATCTTTTAAAACATTTAGGGGGGGCCATGTTGAAAAAAATCAATAAAAGGGAGATAACTTCTAAAGGGGATGATGAAATCCTACAAAATTTCATCTGGTAAAAGTTCATGATGAGGTCTATCGATGGTTTAAATTTGGTATTGATAATTCCAATAGAAGCGGTAGGAGGGCGTGCCAAACAAATGCTGGAAGGAAAAAAAAAAGAAAAAAAAACACTAGTATCTCAATTGTTTGTAAAACAATTGAAAGGTCTTTCCTGTAAAAGTGGTGTTTTCGTTATGTTCTTTGTACGAACTTTCGTTTGATATACGACAAGCATACCTTCTCAAACTTTCTGCTTTTAACACTTAATGACCTCATCCGCCTACATTTTTGAGATTGGGAGTATGATATATGTAACATAGAGTAGATGGGCTTTCATTTGATATGCGACAACGCCATGTTCTAGAAAGTTTGATTTTTGCACTTAATAACCCTATCCAACTAATTTTTGGAGGTCGGGAATTTGATATTTCAAATGTACACATCATGACCTTTCATTTGATATACAACAACCCTATCTTAAAAGAAATTTTATTTTTTGCACTCAATGACCCCACCCAACGATTTTTTTGGGGACGTCAATTTGAAATTTGAAATGTACGCTTTATGTCCTTTCATTTGATATGCGACAACCTTACCATCTGATAAATTTGAATTTTTGCACTAAATGACCCAACCCTTCCCCCTGGAATGAAAAAGGGGTTTAAAATTTTTATTTTTAAGCAGAGTTTATTAAGACCTTCAATTTGATATATTAGATGACCCCATTTGACAAAGTGCCAAACATGATGCAATATCAACTATATAAATAGAACTTATGAAACTCGGAAAATTTCAAATTGATTTTTTGGTGTTTTTTTCAATGGAATGTTTTTGGTATTTGGTTAAACATATAACTATGTTAACCTCTTCAATTTCTTAAACATTTTAAGTGGTAATCTGTTGTTTATTCAGAAATATATGCCGCTGCTTGCAAAATTACAAACTGCATTATCTCTAAAACGACAATAGATATCTCAAATCTGTTAAATGATAAATGATGTACAGTTGAAGGACAACATTATAGAAAAAGAATTGGGACAATTTCAAAGTTCAATAAGGTCATAATTAATCATCAAATATATGATGCAATATCAAACTTGAGAACCGGAAGTCCTGGAGACATGGGATTACCACCATTCAACTCAAGACCACTTGACCTTTCAAATATCACAAGGTCAAGGTCATAGTATAATTTGAAGGTCAAGGTGAAATTTCATCATGACCTGACATTGACCTCAAATTGGAGGTCTTGAATTACTGATCATCTTTGCTGTTTATAGTAGGTTGATATCTGTTACCTTTAAAAAGATATACATACAATACTATACTTTTAAGAATCATCCTGTTGTAACTTTTGAACAGACAGTCGGACATTTTTTGACTTATCATATAAAATGTAGAGCTCGTCGAGAGGAACATTTTATACGCTGTATGTATGCAGCAAAGTCTTATCGTTTTCCTAATATGTAAGCTTGAATTTGCAGCGTAATTTTTTTTTGCACTCAGTGACCTTTGACCTTGACTGCATATTAAAGGTCACATGAATTAAAGATTATTGGTGAAGGTCCCAAGTCTCTACGACATTTGGTTCTCGATATACAATTTTTCTAAAATTATGTACAATTTTTCAAGGGGAACAACTCCTTATAAGGGTTAATAACAAAATGATTGTACATGTTTATTAACATTGCCATCTGTTCTTGTACATAATGCCGTTTTCAAATCAATTCTATCTCTTATACTTTTTGAGAAAAATGCAAAGGAAAGAAATTGTTTCAAGGGGATATAACTCTCATAGGGGACGATGAAATCCTATTCAGGCTCACATGGTAATACATCATGATGAGATCTACATTATGTCCAATAAAGGTCACAATATCTTTAAAACCAACGAGGGAGGGCCATGTTGAAAAAAATCAATAAAAGGGAGATAACTCTTAAAGGGGATGATGAAATCCTTAACAAGGTCATTTGGTAATACATCTTGGTGAGGTCTAGCGATGGTCCATATTTGGTCTTAATAACTTCAACAGAAACAAGAGGCGGGCATGTCAAAAAAATGTTGGAAGAAAAAAAAGAAAAAAAAGAAAAAGACTAGTATCTCAATTGTTTGTAAAACAATTGAAAGGTCTTTCCTGTAAAAGTGATGTTTTCGTAATGTAGCTTGTACGACCTTTCGTTTGATATACGACAAGCATACCTTCTGAAACTTTCCACTTTTAACACTTAATGACCTCATCCGCCTACATTTTTGAGATCGGAATTATGATATATATAACACTGAGTAGATGAGATTTCATTTGATATGCGACAACGCCATGTTCTAGAAAGTTTGATTTTTGCACTTAATGACCCAATCCAAGTAATGTTTGGAGGTCGGGAATTTGATATTTCAAATATACACATCATGACCTTTCATTTGATATACAACAACCCTATCTTAAAAGAAAATTTATGTTTTGCACTCAATGACCCCATCCAACCCATTTTGGGAGACGTCAATTTGAAATTTGAAATGTACACTTTATGTTCTTTCATTTGATATGCGACAACCTTACCATCTGAGAAATTTGATTGTTTGCACTAAATGACCCCACCCGTCCCCCTGGGATGAAAAGGTGGTTTAAAATTTTCATTTTTAAGTAGAGTTTAATAAGACCTTCAATTTGATGTATCAGATGACCCCATTTGACAAAGTGCAAAAAATGATGCAATAAAAAATATATAAATAGAAGTTATGAAACTTACGAAGTCAATGCAAAACTTGAAAATTTCAAATTGATTTTTTGGTGTTTTTTACCATGGAATGTTTTTAGTATTTGGTCAATCATATAACTATGTTAACTTGTTCAATTTATAAAACATTTTAAGTGGTAAGCTCTTGTTGATTCAGAAATACATGCCTCCGCTCGCAAAACTTCAAACTGTTTTATCTCTTTAACAATAATAGATATCTCAAATCTGTTAAATGATAAATGATCTACAGTGAAAGATCAACATTATAAAAAAAGAGATGGAGCAAATTCAAAGTTCACCAAGGTCACAATTAATCATCAAATATATGATGCAATATCAAACTTGAGAACCGGAAGTCGTAGAGACATGGGACTAGCACCATTCAACTCAGGACCACTTGACCTTTCAACTGTCACAAGGTCAAGGTCATAGTAATATTTGAAGGTCAAGGTGAAATTTCATCATGACCTGATATTGACCTCAAATTGAAGGTCTTGAATTACTGATCATCTTTGCAGTTTATAGTAGGTTGATATCTGTTACCTTTAAAAAGATATACACACAATACTATACTTTTAAGAATCATCCCGTTGTAACTTTTCAACAGACGGTCGGACATGTTTGGGCTTATTGCATAAAATGTAGAGCTCGTCGAGAGGAACAATTTACACGCTGTATGTATGCAGCAAAGTCTTGTCGTTTTCCTAATATGTGAGCTTGAAATTGCAGCGTAATTTTTTGTTGCACTCGGTGACCTTTGACCTTGGGTGCATATTAAAGGTCACATGAATTAAAGATTATTGGTGAAGGTTCCAGGTCTCTATGACTTCCGGTTCTCGAGATACAATTTTTCAAAAATTAAGTACAATTTTTCAAAGGAAATAACTCCTTATAAGGGGTAATAACAAATGATTGTACATGTTCATTAACATTGCCATCTGTTTCTGTACATGTTGCCGTTTTCAAATCGATTCTATCTCTTATCCTTTTTGAGAAAAATGCAAAGGAAAGAAATTGTTTCAAGGGGATATAACTCTCATAGGGGACGATGAAATCCTATTCAGCCTCACATGGTAATACATCATGATGAGATCTACATTATGTTCAATTAAGGTCATGATATCTTTAAAACCAACGAGGGGGGGCCATGTTGAAAAAAATCGATAAAAGGGAGATAACTCCTAAAGGGGATGATGAAATCCTTAACAGGGTCATTTGATAATACATCTTGGTGAGGTCTAGCGATGGTCCATATTTGGTCTTAATAACTTCAACAGAAACAAGAGGCGGGCATGTTAAAAAAATGTTGGAAGAAAAAAAAGAAAAAAAAGAAAAAGAAAAAACATTAGAAAAACAATAAGGTCTTTCCCATGTAGGGGAAAGACCTTAATTAGAAAAACAATAAGGTCTTTCCTCGCGGAGAGGAAAGACCTTAACTAGTATCTCAATTGTTTGTAAAACAATTGAAAGGTCTTTCCTGTAAAAGTGACGTTTTCGTAATGTACTTTGTATGACCTTTCGTTTGATATATGACAAGCATACCTTCTGAAACTGTTCGCTTTTTACACTTAATGACCTCTTCCGCCTACATTTTCGAGATCGGAAGTATGATATATGTAACATAGACAAGATGATCTTTCATTTGATATGCGACAACGCCATGTTCTAGAAAGTTTGAGTTTTGCACTTAATAACCCCATCCAACTAATTTTTGGAGGTCAGGAATTTGTAATTTCAAATGTACACATCATGGCCTTTCTTTCGATATACAACAACCCTATCTAAAAAGAAAATTTATTTTTTGCACTCAATGACCCCATCCAACCAATTTTTGGGGGACGTCAATTTGAAATTTGAAATGTACGCTTTATGTTCTTTCATTTGATATGCGACAACCTTACCATCTGAGAAATTTGAATTTTTACACTAAATGACCTCACCCGACCCCCTGGGATGAAAAGTGGGTTTAAAATTTTCATTTTTAAGTAGAGTTTATTAAGACCTTCAATTTGATATATCAGATGACCCCATTTGACAAAGTGCCAAAAATGATGCAATATCAACTATATAAATAGAAGTTATGAAACTTACAAAGTCAATGCAAAACATAAAAATTTCAAATTGATTTTTTGGTGTTTTTTTCCATGGAATGTTTTTGGTATTTTGTCAAACACATAACTATGTTAACCTCTTCAATTTAATAAACATTTTAAGTGGTAAGCTCTTGTTGATTAAGAAGAACATGCCTCCGCTCACAAAATTTCAAACTGCATTATCGCTAAAACGACAATAGATATCTCAAATCTGTTAAATGATAAATGATCTACAGCTAAAGGACAACATTATAGAAAAAGAATTGGGACAATTTCAAAGTTCACCAACGTCACAATTAATCATCAAATATATGATGCAATACCAAACTTGAGAACCGGAAGTCATAGAGACATGGGACTATCACCATTCAACTCAGGACCACTTAACCTTTCAAATAGCACAAGGTCAAGGTCATAGTATAATGTGAAGGTCAAGGTGAAATTTCATCATGACCTGACATTGACCTCAAATTGAAGGTCTTGAATTACTGATCATCTTTGCAGTTTATAGTAGATTGATATCTGTTACCTTTAAAAAGATATACACAAAATACTATACTTTTAAGAATCATCCCGTTGTAACTTTTGAACAGACGGTCGGACATTTTTGGGCTTATTATATAAAATGTAGAGCTCGTCGAGAGGAACATTTTATATGCTGTATGTATGCAGCAAAGTCTTATCGTTTTCCTAATATGTAAGCTTGAAATTGCAGCGTAATTTATTTTTGCACTCAGTGACCTTTGACCTTGACTGCATATTAAAGGTCACATGAATTAAAGATTATTGGTGAAGGTCCCAAGTCTCTACGACTTCTGGTTCTCGAAATACAATTTTTCTAAAATTATGTTCAATTTTGCAAGGGGTATAACTCCTTATAAGGGTTAATAACAAATGATTGTACATGTTCATTAACATTGCCATCTGTTCCTGTACATGTTGCCGTTTTCAAATCAATTCTATCTCTTATACTTTTTGAGAAAAATGCAAAGGAAAGAAATTGTTTTAAGGGGATATAACTCTCATAGGGGACGATGAAATCCTATTCCAACTCATATAATAATAAATCATGATGGGATCTACCTATTGTCCAAATAATGTCATGATATCTTTAAAAACAACGAGGGGGTGCCGTGTTGAAAAAAATCAATAAAAGGGAGATAACTTCTAAAGAGGATGATGAAATCCTTAACAGGGTCATTTGGTAAAACTGCATGATGAGGTCTATCAATGGTCCATATTTGGTCTTAGTCACTTTAACAGAAAGAAGGGGCGGGCATGTAAAAAAAATGTTGGAAGAAAAAAAAGAAAAAAAAGAAAAAGAAAAAAACATTAGAAAAACAATAAGGTCTTTCCCATGTAGGGGAAAGACCTTAAAAAAAAGAACTAGTATCTCAATTGTTTGTAAAACAATTGAAAGGTCTTTCCTGAAAAATTGATGTTTTCGTAATGTTCTTTGTACGACCTTTCGTTTGATATACGACAAGCATACCTTTTGAAACTTTTCGCGTTTTACACTTAATGACCTCATCCGCCTACATTTTTAAGATCGGAAGTATTATATATGTAACACAGGGTAGATGAGCTTTCATTTGATATGCGACAACGCCATGTTCTAAAAAGTTTGATTTTTGCACTTAATAACCCCATCCAACTAATTTTTGGAGGTTGGGAATTTGATATTTCAAATGTACACATCATGACCTTTCATTTGATATACAACAACCCTATCGTAAAAGAAAATTTATTTTTTGCACTCAATGACCCCATTCAACCAATTTTTGGGGGACGTCAATTTAACATTTGAAATATACGATTTATGTTCTTTCATTTGATATGCGACAACCTTACCATCTGAGAAATTTGAATGTTTGCACTAAATGACCCCACCCGTCCCCCTGGGATGAAAAGGGGGTTTAAAATTTGCATTTTTAAGTAGAGTTCATTAAGACCTTCAATTTGATATATCAGATGACCCCATTTGACAAAGTGCAAATAATGATGCAATATCAATTATATAAATAGAAGTTATGAAACTTACAAAGTCAATGCAAAACATAAAAATTTCAAATTGATTTTTTGGTGTTTTTTTACATGGAATGTTTTTGGTATTTGGTCAAACATATAACTATGTTAACTTCTTCAATTTAATAAACATTTTAAGTGGTAAGCTCTTGTTGATTCAGAAATACATGCCTCCGCTCACAAAATTTCAAACTGCATTATCTCTAAAACGACAATAGATATTTCAAATCTGTTAAATGATAAATGATCTACAGTTTAAGGACAACATTATAGAAAAAGAATTGGGACAATTTCAAAGTTCACCAAGGTCACAATTAATCATCAAATATATGATGCAATACAAAACTTGAGAACCGGAAGTCGTAGAGACATGGGACTATCACCATTCAACTCAGGACCACTTGACCTTTCAAATATTACAAGGTCAAGGTCATAGTAAAATGTGAAGGTCAAGGTGAAATTTCATTATGACCTGACATTGACCTCAAATTGAAGGTCTTGAACTACTGATCATCTTTGCAGTTAATAGTAGGTTGATATCTGTTACCTTTTAATAGATATGCACACAATACTATACTTTTAAGAATCATCCCGTCGTAACTTTTGAACAGACAGTCGGACTCTTTTGAGGTCAGTGTATAAAATGTAGAGCTCGTCGAGAGGAACATTTTATACGCTGTAAGTATGCAGCAAACTCTTATCGTTTTCTTAATATGAAACGTTGAAATTGCAGCGTAATTTTTTTTTGCACTCGGTGACCTTTGACCTTTGGTCAAATTAAAGGTCACATGAACTTAAGATTATTGGTGTAGGTCCCAAGTCTTTACGACTTCCGGTTCTCGAGATACAATTTTTCAAAAATTGTTTATATTTTTTCAAGGGAAATAACTCCTTATAAGGGTTAACAACAAAATGATTGTATATGTTAATTAACATTGCCATCTGGTCTTGTACATGTTGCCGTTTTCAAATCGATTCTATCTTGAATACTTTTTGAGAAAAATGTAAAAGAAATAAATTGCTTCAAGGGGACATAACTCTCATAGGGAATGATGAAATCTTTAGCAGCCTCATATGGTAACACATCATGATGAGATCTAACTATTGTCCAAATAAGGTCATGATATCTTCAAAAACAACGAGGTGGGGCCATGTCGAAAAAAACCAATAAAAGGGAGATAACTTCTAAAGGGGATGATGAAATCCTACACAGCCTCATCTGGTAATACTTCATGATGAGGTCTACCGATGGTCCATATTTGGTCTTGATAACTCCAATAGAAACAAGGGGAGGCCATGTTAAACAAATGCTGGATGAAAAAAAAAAAAAAAAAAAAAAAAAAAAAAACAGGAGAAAAACAATAAGGTCTTTCCTCGCGGAGAGGAAAGACCTTAAAAAACTAGTATCTCAATTGTTTGTAAAACAATTGAAAGGTCTTTCCTGTAAAAGTGATGTTTTCATCTTGTACTTTTTACGACCTTTCGTTTGATATACGACAAGCACACCTTCTGAAACTTTTCGCTTTTTACACTTAATGACCTCATCCGTCTACATTTTTGAGATCGGAATTATGATATATGGAACAGAGTAGATGAGCTTTCGTTTGATATGCGACAACACCATGTTCTTGAAAGTTTGATTTTTGCACTTAATAACCCTATCCATCAATTTTTTGGAGGTCGGGAATTTGATATTTCAAATGTACACATCATGACCTTTCATTTGATATACAACAACCCTACCTTAAAAGAACATTTATTTTTTGCACTCAATGACCCCATCCAACCCATTTTTGGGAGACGTCAATTTGAAATTTGAAATTTACGCTTTATGTTCTTTCATTTGATATGCGACAACCTTACCATCTGAGAAATTTGAATGTTTGCACTAAATGACCCCACCCGTCCCCCTGGGATGAAAAGGGGGTTTAAAATTTTCATTTTTAAGTAGAGTTTATTAAGACCTTCAATTTGATATATCAGATGACCCCATTTGACAAAGTGCAAATAATGATGCAATATCAACTATATAAATAGAAGTTATGAAACTTACAAAGTCAATGCAAAACTTGAAAATTTCAAATTGATTTTTTGGTTTTTTTTTCCATGGAATGTTTTTGGTATGTGGTCAAACATATAACTATGTCAACCTCTTCAATTTCTAAAACATTTTAAGTGGTAAGCTCTTGATGATTCAGAAATACATGCCTCCGCTCGAAAAACTTTAAACTGCATTATCTCTAAAACGACAACAGATATCTCAAATCTGTTAAATAATAATTGATCTACAGTTGAAGGACAACATTATTTAAAAAGAATTGGGACAATTTAAAAGTTCACCAAGGTCACAATTAATCATCAAATATATGATGCAATACAAAACTTGAGAACCGGAAGTCGTAGAGACATGGGACTATCACCATTCAACTCAGGACCACTTGACCTTTCAAATATTACAAGGTCAAGGTCATAGTAAAATATGAAGGTCAAGGTGAAATTTCATCATGACCTGACATTGACCTCAAATTGAAGGTCTTGAACTACTGATCATCTTTGAAGTTTATAGTAGGTTGATATCTGTTACCTTTAAAAAGATATACACACAATACTATACTTTTAAGAATCATCCCGTCGTTACTTTTGAACTGACAGTCGGACTCTTTTGAGGTCAGTGTATAAAATGTAGAACTCGTCGAGAGGAACATTTTATACGCTGTAAGTATGCAGCAAACTCTTATCGTTTTCTTAATATGAAAGCTTGAAATTGCAGCGTAATTTTTTTTTGCACTCGGTGACCTTTGACCTTGGGTGCAAATTAAAGGTCACATGAACCTAAGATTATTGGTGTAGGTCCCAAGTCTTTACGACTTCCGGTTCTCGAGATACAATTTTTCAAAAATTGTTTATATTTTTTCAAGGGAAATAACTCCTTATAAGGGTTAACAACAAAATGATTGTATATGTTAATTAACATTGCCATCTGGTCCTGTACATGTTGCCGTTTTCAAATCGATTCTATCTTGAATACTTTTTGAGAAAAATGTAAAAGAAAGAAATTGCTTCAAGGGGACATAACTCTCATAGGGAATGATGAAATCCTTAGCAGCCTCATATGGTAACACATCATGATGAGATCTAACTTTTGTCCAAATGAGGTCATGATATCTTCAAAAACAACGAGGGGGGGCCATGTCGAAAAAACCCAATAAAAGGGAGATAACTTCTAAAGGGGATGATGAAATCCTACACAGCCTCATCTGGTAATACTTCATGATGAGGTCTACCGATGGTCCATATTTGGTCTTGATAACTTCAATAGAAACAAGGGGAGGCCATGTAAAACAAATGCTGGATGAAAAAACAATAAGGTCTTTCCTCGCGGAGAGGAAAGACCTTAACAATAAGGTCTTTCCTCGCGGAGAGGAAAGACCTTAACAATAAGGTTTTTCCTCGCGGAGAGGAAAGACCTTAATAATGGATTATTTAAGGTTTTCTCATTAAAATATTCAACATAATAATTCTATATTTGCAAAACAAACAAAAACAATTTTGAGTATGGCAAATCCATAGACAAAACAAACATAATGGACAATTATAAACTAGGATGAAGTGTAATATTTCCAGAATCAATTCAAAATCATGTTAGCTTATCGGGTCAATTTAAATAGCCGGATATCTTTGTCTTTACCAATTATTCCACACCACATTTTACACTAGTTTAATAAATAATTCATATTTTTTATACTGATTCAGAAGCGTTGCCAATGTGCACAACATGTGGTTTATTTATTATAAAAGTTGTAGGTCACTGGGTCATTATCAAACACTACATAAAATTAAACAATATATAAATTTGTCTTTGGAATACTAGTCTATATCTACTATACTGAGTAAAATAAGTTCAGCAGCGCATATTTTAATCATATATTTCAACAAATAAACAACACCTATTGTCTGTGTGTGTGTTAGAAGTATACAAGTGATCTAATTATTACAGGAAAGAAAGTGAACCATAATGCGTGATACTTGAAAATGGAAAAACTTGACAGAAATTAAGATAAATTTGACTTAAATGAATCTGGTGCTTAACTTTTTTGTTAAGCAGTATATTTTGAATTTGTTAATAGTATAATGCGACGTAGGTAAAGATTTTTCTTTAAAAAATATTATCATTTTCAATTTTGATGAAGACACATATTGTGGTCTAGAAGATAGCGTTGAAAAACTAGAAAAATGTTTGTGCTTCGCCCTTTTTGAAGTTAAATGGTCAGTTTCATTTTACCTTATTAACACTTTTTTACTCGAGCGTCACTG
This sequence comes from Mytilus galloprovincialis, assembly GCA_037788925.1. Classification (NCBI taxonomy): domain Eukaryota; kingdom Metazoa; phylum Mollusca; class Bivalvia; order Mytilida; family Mytilidae; genus Mytilus; species Mytilus galloprovincialis. Next base: position 56,629,641 of record CM075341.1, read on the forward strand.
ATGAGTCTTTTGTAGAAGACATACCCGTCTGTCGTAAATGTAAAATTTCAATCCTGGTATTTATGATGAGTTTATTTACCCCATTTGCAAATGTAACAAATTATAAACCACTTTATATTATCTTTCTATTAAATATAAAAAGTTGGCGCTTTTAATCTTGGTGTTATTTAACATTTGCAGCTACTGAAAATAAATTGTAAAAATGATTCTTAAAAGTTCAGCTTCGTTTTTAGAATGAATGGGGACTGACCTAAAATGATGGGTCTCTGGGGGGGGGGGGGGACTGACCTAAAATGATGGGTCTCTCCAGTCATGCTTTACTGATTCCCTATATACTATATAATAATATTTTTTTTAAATCCCACGAAAGGGAGACCTCCTCCCCCCTCTAACTGGATTAATTCGCCTATGACAAAGCTTACTATATTCAGCGTCGGTAAAAATTAAAACGAAATTAAAATAGAAAAACGAGAGTAACTTATCATGTTCCCAGTTCTGCTGAAATCTGGAATTCATAATTGAGAATGGAAATGGGGAATATGTAAAATTGACAACGACTCGACAACAAGCAGACAATAGCCAAAGGCTTCCAATGGGTCTTCAACGCGGCGAGAATTCCACGCAAAATACGGAAATAACAGAAAAAGTTGTATAATTGCGGATCCGACACATGTATTGTAACTATATTCATGCACCCGTCGAATCAATCAAAGAGCTCGACGTACAACCTTCGACAATGACCAACACATGCGAAGTGTAGATACGTAATAATTATAAAATGTCCCGATGTGACAAAATGTGAAACAATAGCCTAGAATATGTGAAAACGAGAACAAAACAAAAAAACGAATTTGACAGAAAGCAACAATCAGATCCCTGAAAAATTAAATTTCAATTCAGAGACTCAAATTTGGAACGGTTTAAGAAATCTAAGAATTCATGGTTATAAAACTGAAGAATAATATTTAAGCAAATAGATCACTATGAGGTTTTGATTTTTATGACCCCACTTTAATTGTAGGGTATATTAATTTATCGCCTACAGGTTTGTTCGTCTACCCGTTCGTCTGTTCGTCCAGCTATAGATTGGTTTGTCTGACTATCACCTCGTACAGTTTTTGAGTTGCAACTGAAACATTTTAAGTCAAATATCCTCAACATGCAAGGTAGTTGGATACATTTTATCATAAAATGCAGAGAGAGAGATCATAGTTTGTCTTGCTTCCTCTTCCGACATTTGTTGAACTACAGTTTTAATATTTCAGAGGTTGCCTGACCACACAATTGAGATGTTCATGTATGTATACCTCGGCATTTTGATTTTTGTCAAATATACTTAAATGCCAGGAAGACCGAGCTGAACCTTATCAATTATGTATATTACAAGCATCTAGAGCTACTCCTACAATTTTTTAAGCAATGACCTTGATATCTTGTAGGATGCAGAGGCGTATCAAGGGAATCCTATGTCAGGTGGCCTACTCCCCCTTTTGGTGATTTTTTTTGTTGTTGATTATAAAGAGAATCACCGAAACATGACTGGAACAAGCCCCCTTTTCGGCAGTCACTGAGCCTCACTTATGAATTTTTCTAGTTCCGGAACTGGGATGTTTATACGCATAATAGTGATGTGCAAGTCCATATTTAGTCTTAAATGATTAGTTGTTAGTGGCTTTGAACTAGCTGTCAGTTAACTGCGAGTACTCTCAGATCTGTTCCTAGTGTCTTTTTGTTGTTGGGATGTACAAGTACCCGGCCACGTCCACTTCACGGTAGTTTTGCCATCTGATGAGTTAAGCCTTTTCAACTGATTATATATATATATAGTTCGTTCTTATTAGGTACTGTTATACCATTGTACAAGGTTAGGATGAGGGTTGGGATCACGCTAACTTGTTTAACCCCGTCACCTAATATAAGTATGTTCCTGTCCCAAGTCAGGAGCCTGTAATTCAGTGGTTGTCGTTTGCTTATGTGTTACATATTTGTTTTTCGTTCATTTTTTTTATATAAATAAGGCCGTTAGTTTTCTCGTTTGAATTGTCTTACATTGTCATTGCGGGGCCTTTTATAGCTAACTAAGCGGTGTTGGCTTTGCTCATTGCTGTAGGCCGTAGGGTAACCTATATTTGTTAATTTCTCTGTCATTTTGGTCTCTTGTGGATAGTTGTCCCGTTGGCATTCATACCACATCTTATTTTTTACCTGTAATTCAGTGGTTGTCGTTTGTTTATGTGTTACATATTTGTTTTTCGTTCATTTTTTTTTATATAAATAAGGCCGTTAGTTTTCTCGTTTGAATTGTCTTACATTGTCATTGCGGGGCCTTTTATAGCTAACTAAGCGGTGTTGGCTTTGCTCATTGCTGTAGGCCGTAGGGTAACCTATATTTGTTAATTTCTCTGTCATTTTGATCTCTTGTGGAGAGTTGTCCCGTTGGCATTCATACCACATCTTATTTTTTTTCAAATATACATTCATATACATTATTACGTATAATTAGACTTCAAACAAGAAATCAACTATAGCTGGGATATTTAAACGTGTCTTATAGACACACATACTTTACGTTTTACTTCTGTATTGCTTTTTGCTAAATGAAATGTAAGCAAACCTTTGTTGTTTTATGCAGGGGTGTCAGAAGGGGGCTAGGAGGGATCTTCTGCATGCATATGTAGTTCCTAAAAAGGTTGTTATAATTTTATACTATATTCATTTGAATCTGAATTGCCATGGTCTTTCTAAATCTTTCGTTGAACATCTTTTCATTTTCGCCAATAATTATTTCTTTCATTCGCCCAAATTTTTGGAAACGACGTAAAAACATATAAGTTAAATAATAATAAAAAAAATCACTTCTTATGCTATTTGCACCGGCCTTGTTCTCCATGGGACATGACTGTGTGATAATCATATATAGTCGGTATGATATAACTTTTATATTTTTGTGAATGGGATGACGATCGGAATTCATTTTTGTAAACTTCGGAAATTAGTTCATACATGTAAAAAAAAGTTCTCTAATATATATTTTTGGTGAGAAGCTTGGCAGTCAGCACTGTTCGTGTTTATAATTCTTAAATGTATCACCCTGCGCGACATGCGTTGCGGTGGACATATAACTTTTCTATGGGCGTCCGAACGTGTCCGTGTTTCTTTCTAGCCACCTGGTTTGTTAGCCCTTTCATGTCAAATTCTTGTCAATTGTGAATTAATCAAACTCATATCAGAGATGAATCGTCACTAATGGCTCAGACGGTAAAAGAAAAGGGACCAGTATTGAATTTCGAACTAGTACTAGACATTGCTCATATAGACATTTAATATATTTTTTATAAATATCTGTCAAAATTGTAGGAGAAGAAAGAAATATAATCAAGAAAGTACCAGAAATAGCACTTCAGGAGTCATTAGGTGCAGATAAAGTGAAAGTAGGTCGTCTTTACATTTGTTTTCAGATAAGTGCATTTGAAATTTAATCTAACATATACAAATGTATATAATGATTACAAAATATAATTTGTTGAGGAACTTTGTTTTTTTATGGTTTTTATTTTAGCAAATCAACACAAGAAAGTCTGACAGCATAAACTGAAAATATATTAAAAAAAAATTACATAACAATAAAAAACTGTTGTCACATAATCGGTACAACATGTATAACAGGTAGATATGTAAAGAGAAAAAAAATGAATTGTGTGAATGTTTCTTTGGTAAAAATATTGTAGTTGTTTTTAGTTTTGGTAGGCAGTTTATTTTTTGGTAAAAATATTAAGTTGACAGTTTTGTCTTCAGGGTATAAAAAGAGGGGGAGGGTAAAATTGGTCTGATTCCAAATGGCTTCCAAATAATATTTTTTTTACAAATATTAGTATTTCAGGTACACATCTGGTTTTTTAATACACACATTTGTTTGTAAATTATTCTTAGATTTTGATATCGTTAACCTGACATGCAGAACTGTGTGCCTAATGGTCAAAATGTAAAAAAAAATGTGAGAATCATCTTTTAGAGTTGTTTAGTTTTAAAGAAAGATCTTTATCTAGATTGGTTAGTGATTTATTACCTTGTTAAAAAAACTACGCTTTACATGTATATACCAGCAATATGCATACCAATATGTATCCATCATGAAGTAAATACTGCTCGAAAAAAAATACAAATTATTCATAATTTAGGTCCAAGCAGTCGAGCGAGTCCTAAAATAATCAATAAAACTACACACAAAACCAATCCAATATTATTCATTGATCCTTATAGTTAGTGTACTTCAATTTTCCTGTAGGTACTTTGAAGTACCCTCCTTAATCTTGAGCTAAATATACCTGTAAAACCGCATGTCATGTATAGGCAATCTAATCATAGCAAGCATTACCACAAGCCATGTGCTTATTATAAACACAAACGGCACATGTTCATAGTAGCAATCATTTGACAATTATTCTACGCTTGATCGTTAATACCTCATGTGATTAATAACTTAATAAATATAGTAGGGACAACAATCATTGTTTAAATAATTCTTTTTCACCTGGTTTACCTTACTTTTCAAATTTGTTCGTTATCAAATTTGAAAAAAAGTTGATTTTTGTATTTTTTATAGGCAGAAAGAGAAGAAAGAAATATAATCAGGAAAGAACCAGAAATAGCTCTTCAGGAGTCATTATGTGCAGATAAAGTAAAAGTAGGTCGTCTTTGCATTTTTTTTCATTGAAAATCATTCTTTTTGCCCTATTTCAAAATCAGCAATGACTAGAACATGTAAAATATCCAAACTCAATGCATTTTATTTAATTGCATGCAAACCATTTTGCTAAAATAAAATATTTACAAATTACTTAGTCAACATAATTATTTTATACTAGTGCAAAATTTATAAAAAAAAAATTGAATAAAATTGGATAGCTGTTAAGATAACTGTACCTATAAGGCCCTACATCTCATCGTCGGAAAAAACAGAATTAAAATAAGTCAAATTTCAATAAAGTTAAATGTGTTTTTAATACTTGAACGGCCAGGTTTTTACTATAAAGCATTAACGGTCTTGAATAAGAAAATCCATAACATTAAAATCTCCTTAAATGAACTGTTACTTTAAGTGACATCACCCCATGGAAGATTTAACTGACGTGTTAAAGTTGGAAAGTTGGAAAGTTTCCATTGCCGAGAATATTGATGGTTCTATTTGTCTCTGTCAGAAATATTTCCAGTCTCCCAATCTGATTTTGACTGCTGTGAAAGTTCGGTTGTTGTTGACAGAAAGGTTAGCAGTGATGCTAGATCTGAAAACCACAACAATACACACATTTTCTTGCTTTTTATGGCATATCAAACTGCACTTATACCTCTTAATATATTTTACATTAAAATCAAATTATGGTGAAAATTTTACCACTTTTGTTAACAATCTAGGAAATGATGGCCGTTATATATATTGTATCTGTTCTCTGTTTCAAAGTGCAGCTAACTATCAATATTCTTTAAAATCGAACTCAACAAAGTTGAAAAATTGAACCATTGTTGTGTTTATAAGCTTGATTTTGGACCCTTTGGACTTCAATGTAAACCAATTTCATAACAGGGCCCAAAATCCAAAACCTAAATACAGGTTAGATTCAGCATATATAGAATTATTATTGAAATCAAACACAGTTAAACTTAGGACCCCATTTTGAACCGACTTGAAAACTTGGACCAAATCAAACATCTTAATTCATATCTATATTCAGGATATTTGATATATTATATATATCAATTGCCAAAAACCTAAATAAGATTTTTTTGTTAAAATCAAATCAAGTTAAGATCTGGACCCTTTGGTCCTTAAAATGAACAAATTTGAAAACCGGACCAGAACAAAAAATCTAATTGAACGTTTGTATTCTTTATATTGTATATCAAAGAACCTCAAGAATTCATTTTTTTGTAGAATTTTTTTATTTTGGACAATTTGGAAATCGATATGGACCAATTTAAAATGGGGCCCAATTACTCCATGGTTAGAATAAGCATATTAAAGAACCCAAATAATGTTGTTTTTATTCTTGTCCGAAACATTCATGACTATTTGCCATTGGACATTAAGCAACCAACAACCAATCAATTAATCTAACAGGCGAAATGTCTTCAAAAGCACCAATAAAACATCCCCCTTTTATTAATCAGAAATGGAATGTATGAGTTCATTAGTTTTTGCATGGAAAGTATAGGAGCCGCCCACTATAGTACTACAAATTAGTAAAGTGATTCTTCAATGGGAAAACCCAGTTAAAAAGGACCGGTTCAATAAAGCTGATGTAGAACATGTGTACTTTTATAAATTGTGACTTGGATGGAAAGTTGTCTCATTGGCACTCATACAACATCTTCTTATTTCTATATGATTACATAAACTTTGTATGATTATCATATATTATACAAACAGTTAAATTAACGATCTAAATATATCTTACTAATATCTTCTTTTTTACATGTATTTAGGGAGCTACCATTTGATTTTTATGGGGGGGGGGGGGGGGGGGGGGGCAGAGGCTAGGATGAAATTTGAAAAAAATAGGCAGGACAGGAATTTTGAGTAAAAAAAAAGGCAGGATGAGACACTTGCAAAAAAAAAAGTCAGGATGACAATTTAGGTAAAAAAAAAGTCACGATAAACTAAAAAAAAAAAGGCAGGACCGAATAGAGCGAAAAATAAAAAGGCAGGACAGAAATAACAACTAAAAAAAAATGCAGGACAACATTTGTCATCATAGCCCCCCCCCCCCAAAAAAAAATAATCAAATGGTAGCTCCCTTAGTCTGATCTGGCTACTGTCAAAATGTTTCATCTTTATTGAGTATTGCTTACATAGCCAAAGACAAAAAAGTGTAAATCTATAAACCGAATAAAATAATTCGTCAATTTTGTCTCATATCGAATAAAATATAGAAGACAGGAAATGTAGGGTAGTGTAGCATTACTGTGCATGTAGTTTAGATGTAGTTTTCTTCTTCTAAAAAGGGCTCTATAAGTTATCTACATACATGTACATGCAGGGTCATAAAATAGAACAACTTTACAAAAGTTTGCAATTTTTTTGATTGTTTTTTTTTCAGTCAATTTGGTCATTACAAAATATTATTCTCTTAATAAAACTGTTTAGTGTTAGATTTATGTTGTATGAAAAATGTAATTGTACATTGTACATGGAGCTTTTCCACAAGATAAAAGTTTTTTTTAGTAGACAAAGAGATGAACCCCTTCCAGTAAGAACTAAATATATAACTTAATAAATATAAATGGAAGGGAATACAAAACTGTCCTACTAAATGTTGAATATGTTGAAATAAATTTTGATTATTCTAGTCTAGAAATTGAATTAAAACCTGTTTGAAGCAGGACATATATATATATTGTACCCTGGTTAATAGCTTACAAATTAATATTCTGTCCTTAGCTGACAAGTGCATAAATATTTTGATCATTCTACATAGGAAATGAATAAGATGTCCTAGAAACAGGTCAGATATAAATGAATTTTCAAGTGTCCCTTCAACCCTCCTCCTTTTTATCCAGTATCAAATATTGGTCCCATAATCCTAATTTCAGATTGACTATAGATAAGAAACAAATGAAAATTGATTGTAAGATTCTTACCTGTTCCTACTGGAATAATTCTTCTTATATACAGCCCGTTATGCAGGGTTGAGATCCTTATTCAGCCTTGGTTTTGCTGGAAGTGGTTGGACGGGATGTTGACATCTTGCTGGACTATTATGCCAATGAATTATATAAGCTCCCTGTACTTCGAGCATATTCTAAGACAAGATGATGTAGCAACCATGGGAAAATGTTTGATCGTTAATACCTCATGTGACCAATAACTAAAAAAATATAGTAGGGAAAACAATCATTGTTTAAATAAGTACTTTTCAAAGGAGTAGGTCCAGTAAGACCCATTTTTGGCCCCGAAATATAGCAGTTTTACAAAATTGTTAAAATGTAAACTTTTAGTTATTTATTGGACAGAAGAATGCTTCTGCTACATAAATATGGGCTGTTTTTGACAATACAATGCACATATATCGAATAGTAGCACTATTAAGTCATACTAAATGACTGAAATCTCCACAATTCTAGCATTTTAGTTAAATTTTAGACGGTTTCCGTGTAAAACGGAAGTGTCCGCATTCGTGTTCATCCATAATATTGAAATGTAAGTTGTATTTGATGATAATACATAACATATATAAAGGTTGTGGATGAACACGGATGCGGCCACTTTCATTTGTGACAAAAACCATCTGAAAAGTGACATTTTTGGGCATATTTGGTAGATTTTTCATATTTGAGCTTGAATCGGATCGTTTTTAATGACTATAAAATCAGTTAAAATCTTTCACATAAACTTATGGAATCAAATAAAATAGACACTTAAGTGTTTGAAAAGTGATCAAAATCTTTCGTCAGATGAACCTGAAATTTGAGGCCAAAATCGGTCCTTACCGGACCTACTCCTTTGTTCGTTATCAAATTTCAAAAAAGTCACTTTTTCGTATTTTTATAGGCAGAAGGAGAAGAAAGAAATATAATCAGGAAAGAGCCAGGAATAGCTTTCCAGGTGTCATTATGTGCAGATAAATTAAAAGTAGGTCGTCTTTGCATTTTTTTTCATTGAAAATCATTCTTTTTGCCCTATTTCAAAATCAGCAATAAAGTGAAAAATTAGGTGCAGATAAAATGAAAGTAGGTCGTCTTTACAATTGAAAATCTCACAACAGATAATTCCATAACAATCAAAGGGATATGTTGCAAAAATTAAATGTTGAAAAGGGAAACAATCACTCATCTAAAATTATTCATGCCAAATACAACTTTTGTCCTAAACAAAGGAATATATCGAAAAAAAATATGTTTGTAATTCTATGTAAAAAAAACAAGAGATTGTGGTTAGTTATTCATAACACCGAATCCCTACAAACGCATAAAAACCATACACAATTATATCTAACAAATTACCTTTTTGTATTTCTAGGCAGAAGGAGAAGAAAGAAATGTAATCAAGCAAGAACCAGAAATAGCTCTTCAGGAGTCAATAGGTGCAGATAAAGTGAAAGTAGGTCATTTTTATTTTTGTTTTCAGATAAGTGCATTTGAAATTACAAATGTAATGATAATAAAATATAATTTGTTGAGCAACTACGTTTTCATGGTTATATTTAAGCAAATCAACACCAGAGAGTCTGACAGCATAAACTGAAAATATCTAAAAACAATTAACATAACAATACATATTATTGTCACATAATGGGTACAACATGTATAACAGGTAGATATGGAAAGAAAAAAAATGAATTGTGTGAATGGTTCTTTGGTAAACATATTGTAATTGTTATTGGTTTTGGTAGGCAGCTTATTTTTGTTAAAATATTAAGTTGACAATTTTGTCTTCATGGTATAAAAAAAGTGGAGGGTAATTGGTCTCATTCAAAATGGCTTCCAATGTAATGTATGAACATGCAATAATACATCGATTGAATTTATAGCTTCAAAACGTCTTGAACACTTGATTCTTTGTGGATTTTCTTTTATACTTATAAGGGATTAAATGATTAATTGGAGCTGCCAATAATGATATTAAACGGATTGCATGCAGACTCCAGTTACCTTAATTTAACAATATAAGTTGGAAGTACCGAGACAGCAAATTTAAATACAGAAAGGAAGCGAAATTTACATGTATACTTCATATCTGACACACAGTTTTAATGTAATACTGAATGTCATAATATTTGAAGTTGAACATCAATCATCATTAAGCCATAGTGAACAATGAGCATCCATTACAAGTAAGACGATGAAATGCTTGAAGGTGTTGGGGAACATTATACATCGAGGAGGAATATACGTATACACATAATTAATGCATATATTTGTAATTGGATATCTTTTTAAAAAAAACACCAACCACCAAATTCAAATAGGTGTTCCTTCCGACCCTGATTTAACTATATTTCAAAAAAAAGATTTTTTTTTTACATTGCAGTTTTTTGGTCTTACACCTCGATGTCAACATGCATCTAAACAGACACACATTTAGTGGGTTTGTTTGAAAAAGCAATGGCGAGTTCAGCTGGGAATTTGACTGAATTAATTATCCTCTTTAAATGGCATGTTTGATGTTAACTAAACAAAAAAGGCAAGGAATTTATACTGTCTGTGCACAACCTTAAGATGACTACAAAAAACTCACTCATTGTTAACATCATTTTTTTTTGTGATGATGGAATCCTGGAAATATAAACGCAAATGGGTTGACCTTTGAACTTATAACAATCTCTTCAAGTTCAGACTTACATTTTATCACTCTTATTTAAAGCATGAAGTGTGACAATAATTATGAATTGGCTAATTCTTTTATAATTTGAGTCAATTCAACATGTTCAATAGAACTTTCATGGAATCAATGAGACAAAATGTATTGTCAAATTGAGTGTAGTCATACCAGGATAGTGCAAATCAATTTCGTTTTATTTCAAATTATGAAAAATTCACATTGAGCATACTTTGATTACTATTTCTTTTCAGTGTATATGAAAAAGTAGGACCAGGTTTCAGTATTGAAAAGGAATTCCTGTTTGTGATTATTTTAATCCTGTTAAGATCCAGTATTCATGTATATTTTGGCTACCCCTTGTCTTTATGTCTAGAAATTTATGTCTGTGTTGTTATAATGTTGTTACAGCAGTAAAAAATATTTACCAATATATAAATATTAAACTTACTCTTGGAATAACATATTATAACACATAGTAACATTTACTGTAATATAAAAGCCATATTTCAGTTCTGAAAATGTTGTGAAAATGATAAAATGTGTTTTACCTAATTGTTTTACATATACACGTATGTCTTCAGTATCACAATATATATAGTAATCAGATAAAAAAAAATATATCCACTTATAAATAACAGCATATGGTGCTTAATATAATAATCGTATATATATGATAGTACCAATAAGTTTGTTCATGGTACGTCTCAACAAAGGGACGTAACTGGTAAATTACTATCGGCACCGCTTCGTCAGAAATATCGGCACATCAAAGTCGCACCTGTTCATAATACAGCGCATAAAGTGGCACACATTTGACAGAGGCCAGTTTATAAAAAGCCTCTTCATATATTTGAAATTCAGCAAAGATTCCCCAGAAGTTAAGAAAGAAATTTCAACTGATGTGTTAAAAAACTTGACGCAACGAGTGACGATCCATGGTTTGAAGGCATCTTATTCTAATTCGGTACGATTAATCAAAACAATTTTTATATGATTACTGTATTTAAATGGCAATTAAAACGAATAGATAGAGGGCATTAAAAATAACCATTAAATTTGGCATGAACAACAATAGTACTTAAACATTTTAAAGTGTTTTTATATTTTCTTATATATTGTTACATTTTGTAAAGCGTAGGTTTGTTTCTGATAAAACTTTCCATAAATAATGGTATACCTTTAGTAATATTTCTTCTACATATACAGTCCAAAGACAACCAGTTATAAGTATTTTTCATCTGTTTTGTTATATACTTGCACAGTGTATTTGGTAAGTCTGGTTATAAAATAAATGTTATAATACAAGTCGACAGTGTCTTCCAATTGACATGATTTGAAAGACTTATTTTGTTTGTTAAATTTCAGTTTATAACTTATTCAATGCATCAACAAAACTAAGACCGTTAGTTTAATATAATGTACACTGGTTTCACATTAAATGTGTTCACATCCATACACTTGGTGAAATAAGCTGAACATAAAAAAAGATTATTCCGAATGTGATAAAACGAAGCAGATGACAAAAAAAAAAACATTCTGAATCAAGATTTCCCCCATACCTACAGTGTAAAATATTGAAAAAAATATTTGACTGAGAGCGTCGAAAAAAATGAATAAAAACGTTCGAACGAAAAAAAAAATCTTAATCCGAAAAAGAAACCCCTTTGAAGTTGAGTCGATGCTCCTTTATGAAAACCATTTTGATGATTTGCAATAATTTAAAGATGCTAAAGACGTCTGGATTACGTAATACAAAAAGTAGGCTGCTACAGCATGCTTACAGACAAAGAAAAAGGATTGAGATGTTTAGGATTACTGCAGTTTTATCTTTTCTGTTTCTTTCAAATGACATTTCTCCTCCAAGGAGTATTTCGAACAGACAAAGGAGTGACATCAATTTCACACCTGTTGGCAGTCGATGTGTTACAGAATTAAAAAATGAAACTTGTAGAATAATAACGGATCATTTAATGCGTATTGAATTTTAAACCTGGTGCCTTTTGTTGGCTATGATTCGTGTGTTTCTTTGTCTAATATGTTCTCCTGTTTGTTTGTATTGTAGTCCTGTAGTGTTATGTTGTCATTTTGATGTTATATTTGACAATGCCGTTGAAGCGGGAGGTTTGGCATGCCACAAAGCCAGGTTCAACCCACCATTTTTTTTCTTTAAGGAAGTCCTGTGCCAAGTCGGGAATATGGCCATTGTTGTATTATAGTTCGTTTCTGTGTGTGTTATATGTTGACGTTGTGTTTCCGTTGTGTCGTTTGTTTTCTCTTATATTTGAGTGTGAATTCACATTACTATAAGACGTGTCACGGTACTTTTCTATCCCAAATTTATGTATTTGGTTTTGATGTTATATTTGTTATTCTCATCGGATTTTGTCTAATGCTTAGTCCGTTTCTGTGTGTGTTACATTTTAATGCTTTGTCGTTGTTCTCCTCTTATATTTAATGCGTTTCCCTCAGTTTTAGTTTGTTACCCCGATTTAGTTTTTTGTCCATCGATTTACGAGTTTTGAACAGCGGTATACTACTGTTGCCTTTTTTAATGCCAAAGTATATTCGTATATCTTGAGGTCAAAGACTAGTAGAAAATATAAGAGATTTTCAACGAATCATTGGTTATTCACAAGTAAGCCGTGCAAAATATTGCATATATACACATAAATGTACATTTGCATAGATGCAATATATAAAAAGATATTAATTCAGATTATAGCGAGTTGATGATTTGGTGAAACATATTTGTGTTTTTCTTAATTCATTAGTTTTGCGTGACCTACTACCTAACCTGTATGTACTGTGTATTTAGGATTTACTTTATATACGGGTCATCATCACACATGAACTTCATCATTACACAGGGATTGACACTACTAAATTAAATTATTGAACCAAAAAATACATCTACAAGTAATTTCTGGTTCTTTTAATAAAACCAGGATGGATTCAAACGATGCATCGTGAAAGCATATGAAACTGTGAACCCTATAATCAGATCACAGTACGAATACTGTGAAAGTACTTTAATTCGTGTGTACCATTTTCCATGGTTTGAGCAAAATTTACATGTTCGTGTGTTTTTAAATTCGTGGATTTTAGTAATTTAACATAAATTATAAAAAATGAAGCCATTGGAAACGAAGGTTACAAATTGTCTGGACTGTAGGAAATTATTAAGTAAAGATTGACCCGTGTACATCATAGTGATCATACTAATGAACCCAAGGTTAAGTGATCAACAGATTAAAGACAATCAAAGGTGTTTATTACGCCATAAACATGTCATCTATAGAAAGCAGTTAGATAAACAAATGATATAAACGTTTTTTGAATTGTAGAATTACTTCTTATCAAAAAGCAAGCCCAGCATGAAATTTTTATTTCCCATACGTACGAGAATTATTAGGATATTAAATGAGCACTTTATCATTGCATATCATTACCGGAAATCTGACTTTCATCAATCAAAAATATTTTTTAATGTGAATTTAAAGATCAAAAGTTGTACAGTTTAAATTTTTAACGTTTCGTCCCTGAGGGTATCACCACCCCAGTAGTCAGCACTTTGGTGTTGACATGAATATCAATTATATGGTAATTTTTATAAATTTCCTGTAACAAGACTTTGCATTTTTCGAAAAACTAAGGATTTTATTATTCTAAGAATGGATTACCTTAGCCGTATTTTGGCACAACTTTTGGGAATTTTGGGTCCTCAATGCTCTTCAACTTTGTATTTATTTGGCTTAACAACTATTATGATCTGAGCGTCACTGATGAGTGTTATGTAGACGAAGCGCACGTCTGGCGTATTAAACTATAATCCTGGTACCTTTGATACTTATTTACACCACTGGGTCGATGCCACTGCTGGTGGACGTTTCGTCCCCGAGGGTATCACAGTTCAGTAGTCAGCACTTCGGTGTTGACATGAATATCAATTATATGGTAATTTTTATAAATTTCCTGTTACAAAACTTTGAATTTTTCGAAAAACTGAGGATTTTCTTATCCTTAGAATAGATTACCTTAGCCGTATTTGGCACAACTTTTGGGAATTTTGGGTCCTCAATGCTCTTCAACTTTGTACTTGTTTGGCTTGACAACTATTTTGATCTGAGCGTCACTGATGTGTTTTATGTATACGAAACGCACGTCTGGCGTATTAAATTATAATCCTGGTACCTATAACTAATAACTATTTAAATGATTAAATTGGTATAATCCTGCCTGCCGTTGTAGTTCATAGTGCATTTGACTTCTGATTGCTATTAGAGTATTCTCTGATTTGGCGATATTCAATAGATTCTCTAGATCATATCGGTAGTCAACCCTACATAGGGATCTTTCCATGTCTTGATTTAGACAACGGTTGATTTATTTCGTTGGACATTTACTCCGTGGACAAAGTCATCCACGAAAACCACGAAAATTGGCTCCCCACGAATTAAAGTACTTTCACAGTACTGAAAACCAGAGCTGACAAAAAGGTTTAGGTACTTTAATTCAGTCAAGGACCAGCGATTTCGCTGATGAGTTCTAGTTTTGTTTAATATAATAAATACCAGCTCGGTGTAGTACGTTAATCTTTACACACTCATCTGTGTTTATGTATTGTTTGTTATGCTTTAGAAGAGAACTGTTAAGAGCGATGATAATCCCTAATATATTGAAATATATAAACAGAAAATGTTGCAGATTTTAAGATACAGGATAGATGTCAGAAATAATTGTCTTCCTCATTTTTCTGACAAAGAAGTCAGACACACATTTACTGAGAAAGTACAAAATGTATTCAAACAAACAAACAAGCTTACCTTACCCTAAACTTACCTGAACCCTCATCCTAAAGTAGAAAATTCGGGAAAGCAAACGAAGGCCGTTTGACAAATGTAAAATCTTTAATGTACCATACACACTTTCGCTGCTAACTATGCATTACACACAATTATACTATTTGTTTTGTAACCATTGAATTATCAAAAGAACTTCATAGTTGTTAATTTCTGTGCCATTTGGTCTCTTGTGGAGAGTTGTCTCAGTTATCAAACTGTATCGGACACTTTCTTGAAAACACATGGAAAACGAATTTCTGCCTTTAACTTTAATTTGTTGCCCCTAAATCGTGAATTTTAACAACCGCTATACGGTATGTTACATCATTAATTTAGGTTTAACATCTATTGTGTGTTCAAAATGATAAAAACAAGTTGGAGATGCATCGTCTAAAACTCTTATAATTTGTTATAGAAAACACAGATTTGATTTTTTTTTATAACATGCATGTGTGGTGATATAATTTGATATTGTTTTCTGTTCAGCATGTGATTGTTGATCCGCCTAAAAATACTTGGTTACAGTTGTTCTTCCTCTGTGTCCAATTATTGTAAGTCTCCATCACATTATGTTATTAGTGTTAAGGACCTACAAATGGAAGCTTTCTAAAATTTAGTAGCAATCTTCGTGTGAACAATATGTATCGTATGTTACATTTTTTTACATTCATGTATTGAATGTTTGTATAATACCTGTATGGTCCTTCCCAAAACAGGATCCATATGACAAATGAATACCTGGCATCCTTTCGTTCGATTGTCCGGTCTTGTTTGTAATCAAAAGTGAACAATTCTATCCTGTATTGTCTTATCTGAAGCTACATATCAACTCCACTGTAAACATCATACTGACTTTTTTTTAGGATATGTATGAGAAGAAACGAGGACAGAAAGGACTAGTCTTGATTGTAAACTTCCCTTTTCATGGTCAGGTAACGCAGAGATCAGGTAATATCTAACATTTAGCGTGGAATCATCATATTAAAAATATATCCATTGGTCAATGTTCTAATTAGAAGCCAGTAAAATTAATAAAGTGAGATAAGACATGAGTTTGATAAAAAATAAATAGGCCTTTCACGTTATGATTCTTGATTAATCATGTTTATGTTGTTTGAAAATAAGTTATTTTCTGAAAGACAGGAAAATTATATTACACAGTACATGCTTTAAATTGTCAATCTCATTTAAGTGCACGCCACAATATTAACATTGTTGTTAGTTTTAGATGGAAACCAAATCATACTGTTTACTTTTATATTAAATTTTCAAAATAGACCAGCTTATATACATATTTTTTGTAGTTAAGTACTTTGTTAAAGGGAATCGATGTTTGTCATGCAGTGTGATACCATTTTCTATTTTTTTAATATTATTCAATACAATGTTAATCCTGCTAGCTGAGACATCATACACCAACGATTGGTTTGTTTTTTCGTTTCGTCTTCACTTTTTCTTGTTGTCGTTTGTAAAAATCTTAAGCAGTCTATAGTTTTCTATGCAGTGTTTTTTTTTTCTTCAAGGACGCTCAAATACTTAACATTGAATAGGCATGACTTGCTATTTGAGGTGTTGTATTTACAAAAGAGGCAAAAATGGAATAGCCACAACCATCTTGTGTAAATAACGACAACAATAGGATACCAGTGTTCAAAAGTCATCAATCGATTGAGAGAAAACAAATTCGGGTTACAAACCAAAACCGAGGGAAAAACATCAACTATAATAGGAAAATAAATGAACAACAGAAACACAGAAGTGCAACAATAACAAACGCTAACACACACAGAAACTCACTATCTGATAACAACTGCCATTTTCCTGACTTGGTACAGGACATTTTAAGGAAAAACATGGTGGTTAGAACCATGTTTCATGGCAAGTAAAACCTTGCGCTTTTATGACAATATTCAAACAATATCGATAAAACACTACGTGACAGAAATACAGCACAAACACACGAAAGTATATACACAACAGAAAAGTGTCCTGAAAAATATCTATGGAGATTCCATTTTTTTATAAGGGGCCTTCCATTCAAAATCTGAAATTGTGGGAACCTTGGTCTTAGATTAGGTCCTTGATTTGTTTTTCTCTCCAATTGATGCTTCTAATACCGACGTTACTATTTCTTTATCTTGAACTGGACGTATTGGGATCCTAGTATGTTCTTAACCCCAACAGTACTGAAAGGCGGGTTTTAAATATGTCACCTAATTTTTCAGACTAATTTGTATACATTCAGACACTTATTCTTATTCAGAAGGAGGGAGCATCGCTTCGTAAAATGACATTGCAGAGCCTGTGTGACCTTGTGGTCGCCCCGGGAATGGAACTGCAATGTGTGTGGAGATCATGTTTGTTACACTCATTATTGGGAGGCCAAAGGGAGGGGTGGTAAATAATAGAGTACATAATACACTTATTTCCAGAATAGGAAATAAACTTCAAGAACTTTCAAAGCGGGTTGTGTTTGTACCGGCCGACAAAGCAGCCAACAATGTGGTGGTGGTATGCCGTAAATACTACACGGACGTTCTTAAGAATGAAATTTTAAATTCATTTACATTCAAGTCCATCGGCTCCACAGAGAGTCATATAGTAAACAAACATTTCACAACCACATCAAAGCTTAAGGCTTCTTCTGAACATTTTAAGGTCCCTTCTATGTATTGGCTACCTAAACTACACAAAAAACCATTAAATATCGTTTCATCTGAGCCTCTAGTAAGTGTTCTACAACTAATCTTTCAGTGCTTTTAACAAGTTCATTAACTACTATTAAAGAGCGTATCATTTACTATTGTAATAAAATATATGAACATAGTGGTATAAACTATTTTTGGAGTGTAAAAAAATCTTTGGATCTTTTAGATAAATTACGTGCTTTTGATGGTCCTTTTGATTCTGTTGACAGTTTTGATTTTTCTACTTTTTACACTACTCTTCCACACTATCTTATCAAACAAAAGTGTTCCTATTTAATTAAGTGGTCGCTTGGTAAAGCTGAATGCAAATATATTTGCTGCAACCCATTTAAAGCCTTCTTCTCTAATGAGAAAGGTAAATATGCTAGATATACTTACTGGAGGTGTGAATAGATGATTGAAGCTGTTAATTGTCTCTTTGATAATATTGATGTATGTTTCGGCAACAAAGTTTATCGACAGGTTGTAGGTATCCCTATGGGCACTAATTTTGCCCCTTTAATAGCAGACTTGTTTTTGTACTGTTACGAATCACAGTTTATGACTAAACTCAGTAAAGAACCGTCGAAATTGCATTTAATTGATAAATTCAACAACACTTACCGTTATCTTGATGATATTTTTTGCTGAAATTTACCCCAAGGAACTTACTTTAAATAAATCAAATTTAAACGGTAATATCTGTCCTTTCCTAGATTTAGATATTTCGGTTTTAAACGGGAAACTCCACACTAAAATTTATGACAAAAGGGACGATTTTTCGTTCCCTATTATTAACTTTACATTTTTAGATGGTGATGTTCCTTTGGCACCATCTTACGGTGTTTATATTTCACAGTTCGTTCGCTATGCCCGTGTCTGTTGTGACGTTTTTGATTTTAACGAACGTAATCTATGTATTACTGGTAAATTATTAAACCAGGGATATCGTTACCATAAATTACTTTAAACCTTTACTAAATATTTCCATAGATATAAAGATTTGGTTTTGAAGTTTGGTTGTACCTGTAGAAAACTTATTTCAAACGGGATAGCACATCCTCATTTTTACGGAAATGTTGTTAACCGTGCCCGACAATTTAGAAATGATCCTTGTAAACCTATCGCTCCTTTAAATAAACTTATTCTAAAAGGTTACCAATTCAACACTGTAATAAGATCATTGAATATTGTTTTCATTGGTATAACTATTGATTTTGTTATCAGTAAATTAAAAGCAAACTAAATATTACTAGTATGTTATATTCATACACACATTCATGGATTTATAATCTGTCGATACCTGTATCTTGGCATTGCACAATGTAATGTTTTTCTCTGACTGTTTATGACGTCTTTACACTAAATCCATTGGATGTTGGATGTGTACGGATTGATAATTTAGTCTTAGATGCATGCTTTTTTTTATTAGTTGTTAGTGGCTTTGAACTAGCTGTCTGATAACTGCGAGTACTCTCAGATCTGTTCCTAGTGTCTTTTTGTTGTTGGGATGTACAAGTAGAGCCATGGTGTAGTGGTGAGTGCATCGGACTAACACAAAGGTTACTGGTTCGATTCCCGTTCCGGGATGAAAGTTTCAGGGACTGAATTTTCGCCTCTCTCTTGACACCATTTGCGAGTGAGGTCTTGAGGAAACGATGATAGTCCGTCGGAAGGGGACGATAAATAGCTATCCCGTGTTAAAAGAGAGCCATATCTCTTGCACGTTAAAGACACCCTTGTTACTCCGTTACTATTTGCATTACCTCCTTATACATTTGGCTACCAGGGTAATTTGGCATGCTCTTTCATTTGGCACTGTCAAAATTGCAATATTTTTAGTGGAAATTGAGTTTTGTTACCATGGTTACCATTTTTTTCAATGATCTAATTTGAAGCAACCATCGTACAACCCGTTAAATATTCAATTTCCAGGTTATCTTTGCACAAATTTGTTTTCTGAGACTTTTTATTTTGCATGCTTTTTCTTTTATCAATGTTAAAGATATATTTACTGGTCAGGAAATGATAGTTTTTTATCCCTAAATAGTCAATTACCATGGCAACAATTAACTATAACTTTCCACAAAATATATTGGATACTTTAAAAATTACTGTTTCAATGTTTTTTTAAAGGAAGACCATGTAATTTCTAAAATGTATATGGTGTATCCTTTCAGGGAAAACAACCAAATGTGTTTATTTCAAATATATCTGTAGTCTGTAGTGTGAATTTTTAAAAGGTTGGTTTGGCAAAAAATGATATAAAACAGTGGAATATGTAATAATTTAAGTTACAAGATAAAATAGCAATAAACAGTTACATGTAACATTGAAAATAAACATTTTCAGAACAAATTAACAATTTTCAAAGTATTTTTCCACAAATTGTTTATGCAATATTTCAATTTCATCCATGTCGGGAATGAGCCAATGCCTAAGCCCCGGAGAGGGCATTATTTCAAAATCAGAATAAATTATAAATTTTTCATTAATACTATCTATATCGTCTTTGTTTGGCCAAATAAAAGTATTTCCTCTCATACTTTTTCGTTTTAAAAACTTAACAGTGTATGCATTGTCAATTATATCCATAATTTCCCCTGGATACCAATTATCCTCGTAGGATACTGCAACCCATATCCCTTTTTCTAAAACTTTCTGTTTGTCAATTTTCAAAGTAAGTGTTAAAACATCTTTCATTTGGTTAACAGTGTTTTTCCACATTATGTCTTTTTTATCAACATC
This sequence comes from Mytilus galloprovincialis, assembly GCA_037788925.1. NCBI lineage: Eukaryota > Metazoa > Mollusca > Bivalvia > Mytilida > Mytilidae > Mytilus > Mytilus galloprovincialis. Next base: position 56,650,232 of record CM075341.1, read on the forward strand.
TAAATTCATAAAATGTTTACAATAAAGTAACTGATTTCTGAGTTTTTCTTTCTTTAATCTGATTGTTTTAGACAATTGTAAAAGACGGTCAACATCCTTCCTAGATCTCACTATACAATCCATTAGCCTCACACTTTGTTCAATTTTGTTTATTTCCATCTTTTTCTTTTGTTCAAGCTGTTGTTTTTTCTTCTTTATTTGCTGTAAATGTGTTTTCCTAGCTTCCATAACACTCTTTTCATTATCAATTTCTTTTGACTTTAAAGATTTAGCACTTTTTTTAGCTTTTAAAAGTAAAACTTTCCTGGAATTTTCAGTTTTAGTTTTTAGCCATTGTATTGTTTTATTTCGTTTGAGCATACTTATTGCAGAATGGTGTCTTAAAGTTGCATTTGGTTTTCTTTTAAAATAAAAGTTTAGATCTCCAAAAAAAATTTCCGCGGGTATATTTGTTAACTTGCTATGAGATGTTCTTGATTTCAGATCTGGATCAGGGAGCGATCCATATACTCCATTTTCAAGGTGGTCATTAAGTTGTCATTTTACAATTGTCAACATGGATGAACATATAATTTTAAGAATGTCATTAGTTTTAGGATGTATCTTTGCCCTGTTGAATACCTTTTGAATTATGTCATGTGGATATTGTTCATATAAACTAGGAATTTCGTCATAATTAAAATCAAAAACATTGAAATCATTGGAGCTCCAATCAACCAATCTATCTCTTAAAGGTATAATAAATTTGTAAAGATCTAAGTAATGTTCATCACTGTTAATTACATTCCAGAATGGTTCAGCTAAAATCATAGATGCTATAGCAATGGCGGAAACATGGGAGAGAACATCAGGACATTTAATGTCAGCAAGAACAGATTGCAATTTATCATTTGGATTTTCTCTATAGTTCGAAATAAAGTCAATTATGTCTTCAGAATGGTTTAAAATAGAAACAGCACCTGTAAACAAATTATTGAACCTATTCCCCCTGTAATTTATAATCATGGAAGATTTTTGTTTTAGAGCTAAATAAGCAAGCCACTCCTGTCTTGCACCGTTCTTCTCGTCACCCCTTGGACCTAAAACTTCTGAAGCCATACGAATTAATCTGATGGATGATGGCTCAGAATTGTGTTTGAAACGAGAAAATTTTGGCAATGAATCTCTTCCAATAGGTGGATTTTGTTTTGCTAATTCTTTAAGTGATTTTGTTATTTCATTGTGGAAGCCTAAAAGTACATGTGCACTGCAATAAAAGAAATTAAGTTTTGATATGTCGTTCTCATTTAAATCTTCTGTTAATTTTAATTTTCTCCATTCATCAATAATTTCATTTGTTTTTTTCATCACGCTTGAACGATCACTCATCATAGCTGTAAGTTGCAACAATAATTTATTAATAGATATGCTTTGAAGATCAGCAAACTCATTTAAAGAGTCTTTAATTGTTTGAGCAACAGTATCTGAATCCTCCCTTGCCATTGACTTATATCCTAATGATAATGTACCGGATTTTGTATGTACTCCTAAATCTATTATTTTTTTTCCTTCACGACCAGTGCCATCTGAGAAAATGTCAAATTGCTGACAGTTAGCCAATGTTTCACTCACATGATGTTCAGCTAAAACATGTCCTTCATCACATATATTTGAAATTGTCGATCTACATGGCAAATCTGATGGTACAGAGTCGAACAAGTTGTTGCTTACAATATTTATAACATTAGAAATTTTGTTTGCAGAAATATCACTGCCATGGAGATCCATAATGCATGTTCGCATGGCTATCAGAGTATCTGAAACCTTCCTTTGTAGATACTTTTTTATTTTGATTTTCTGCCTGAATTATATCTAACTGATCATTTGCAACACTTAATTCTCTATTTAGATTTAATGTTTCAAATTTTTTATTTTCTAAATCAACATTTTGGCTGTGTAATTTCTGTTTGAGTTTGATATTAAATTTCTTCGCATGAGACAATCGGTTTGACAATCTGTGAATTTTTTATTTTTTTTTTTCATTCTTTTTTTTGGCAAAATCTAATTCAATAGCTCTTATTCTTGCATTTAGACCACTGTTTTCTCTGTTTAAAGCTTTATTCTTCTCTATTATTTTTCTTTCTTTCTTTTCAAGCTTTTTCTGTTTTCGCCTTAATCTCTTACAGAAATTTTCCTTTTTCAAAGAGGTCAAATTTTCTTTTAAAGATTTATTTTCTTCTTTTAAGTTTACATTTGCCTCCTTTGTCAACCTTAGTTTTCTAAGTTCCTGGTTTCTTTTCACTGATTCAGATTCATTATTCCTGATGTTTTTCTTTTGTTCAACAATTTGTTCCTTTAACACTTCATTTTCAAAACACAACTCTTGATTTTCAGTCAAAACTTCTCTTTGATTTGCTACAAGTTTTAAACAATGCCTTTTTAATGATCTATCATTTTTCTGCATATTTGTTTGTAATTTTGGTTGTAAAGTACTATTAAGAAACTTAAAGAATTTGGATGATTTAAAAGTGTCAAGATCTTCATTTTGTCTATTTTTCATGTAACTTTGAAAATTGTCATTAATTTTCTTGTATAAATATAGAACTTTATGTTTGTTCACAAGCATGCCTTCTGGCAACATATTGTTGGTCCATTCAGCCACATCTGACCATGTATAGGAATACCGGTTTTTGAAAAGACAGATTTCATGGAAAACTTTCACAGTTAAAAGAGTACTTGATAAATTTTCTGGTGGATGGAGCAGAGTTGACCGGCGTATACCTAATGCATCACATACATTTCCTATACTTTCATTATTAAAAGTTGTAGGCTTTTCTTGAGGAGTTAACTGATAAACAATATTCTTTAAATTTATGTTTTTATTCACATTGTTCATTACACTTCTGGTGATATTGACCCATTTTTTTGGTACCGTAACAGCAGGCATGGCATAACGTAAAACATCTTCAAGGGTTGCATATATAGGACACTCCATTTCCTGCACCAATGTGAAAAGTAGGGCATATTGTACATTTGTGATTGACTGTATTCCTACAAAAGAAAACACATTTATATACATTGTAACAAGTATTAAATAAATCATCAGAAAATGCTAAAACAAAACAGCAGTTACCTGTATTGCATTATTTTATTAGTACAATTTTAGACCCATTTATTAAATAAGATCCAAATGACTTTTAAGATTTATATATTCAGAATTTATAAACAGGTTTTTTTGTTCCTTTCAATAATGTATTAAAATATGTATAATATCTGCACATTAATCCCCCAAAATTGTCTCTCTACACAGAGAAAAAAATAAATAAGGCTATGACTGACGACGGAAAAATAAACTATTTGTCTCAAAAGTGTTATCCCTCTTTCCTGCTGCACACTCCCCCCCCCCCCCCCCACCAAATAAACCTGGGGAAAAAAACTAAGTCGAGACCTGTGGAAAATTTGAGCAGCACTTCCCCTACAATAGACAGTTTTAGTTTCACCCCCACCCTATTTCACCCAGGCCAGAAGAAAGGAATATGTTTGCGAAAAAAAAAATACAGGAGAAAGAATGGGGGGCAGGTCTCATTTATCAGACATGAGACCATCCAATTCTCTCTTTTTCAATATTTATTATCATTTCTTACATAAAAATATATAATCTTACCTGCTTTTATCTTTTTGTTGATCAAATCATGTAAAAATTCCTCATTCCAGTCACTCAATTCCATTAATTGTTGACGTTCCATTTTTTATCTGTAGATTGTTGACGTTTGACGTAACGTTTACTTTTGTGGCGTCGTTAGTAACGGAAGAGTACAAAGGTCATGACCGGCAAAAGAGCCAGTTTCGTTAGTTTCGAACTCTCAACTGTATTTTGAAGAAAAAATTCTCAGCTTTCTAATGATACATTTTTCAATATTAAATTAATTGGGAACCATTTGTAAAACTCAAGTTAAGACTTTAAATATATTTTTTTACCGTAAAAAATAAAAAAATTTTAAAGAAAAATATATCATCTCAAAATACGAAACTGCCGCTTTTAAATGGACCATAGAATATATGCAAATGGCGACTAGCTCATTTACCGGCGAAGCCATGAAATTCACCCTTTTAATCAACAAACGCAAATTTTTGAACGTGACGTCGGGAAGAAATTCAATACTCGCTGATCAGACCTTTTCAGATAAACAGGAAAATATGCAAAAAACTTCTTTTGCAACGATATTTGGCAGAACTTATCAGTGGGTTACAGTTGTTTACAAAATATTATTTTCAATTTCTTTTTCAATACAACCTTTTCTGCAGTGAAATTTGAAAATTCCATTTTATTTCATAACCACCAATGTACGATGACAAATTGGCGTCATGTGTCATACCTAGTTGAACTTAAGCCTTTTTCAACTGATTTTTATAGTTCGTTCTTATGTTGTACTGTTACTGTGGATTCATTTATTTTCGTGGATACCAATTTTCGTGGATTGAGGAAAACTTACATGTTCGTCGATATTTGATTTCGTGGTTTTGCCGAAGTCTGCGTACAAGCCATTAGAACATTTGTCATTCGTTGAACATTTAATTTCGTGGTTCAACTGTTCCCACGAAATCCACGAAAATTGGTATCCAACGAATAATAATGAATCCACAGTATACCACTGTCCCAGGTTAGGGGGAGGGTTGGAATCCCGCTAACATGTTTAACCTCGCCACATTATGTATGTATGTGCCTGTCCCAAGTCAGGAGCCTGTTAATCAGTGGTTGTCGTTTGCTTATGTGTTACTTATTCGTTTATTTTTTGTACATAAAGAAGGCCGTAAGTTTTCTCGTTTGAATTGTTTTACATTGTCATTTCGGGGCCTTTTATAGCTGACTATGCGGTATGGGCTTGGTTCATTGTTGAAGGCCGTACGGTGACCTATAGTTTTTAATTTCTGTGTCATTTTGGTCACTTGTGGATAGTTGTCTCATTGGCAATCATACCACATCCTTATTTTTTATAAACGTTGAGTCGGGTTGGCATTCTCGTTTACAGTAAAAGATGATTACCTAAGGGCAGACATTGAAGTTCGCAGTTTGCATTGTATCTTCTCCTTGAAACAGTTAAACTGGATATCCAACTCCTTTATCTCTTGTATATAGGACGGATTACGCGCTTCCAACTTTTGGTTGCAACTCAATACCCCTGCTATTGAGATGAACACTTTTGACTTTCCTGCAGAAGGATAAGCCATATATTGCTCCTATGTATAGTTCTTAGCGTCTCTGTCCCTAGGGGTAACAAGCTTATGTCCTATGGATTTCCTTTTACTTTCTAGTTGTGCCCAACCTCTTTGATTACTCATGCATGGACTCCCCCTTGGTTGTTGACTTCTTCTGATGACTGTTGCCTTTTTCTGAAAAACAATAAACAACACTTAAATGACTTGAATATAAGGCAAACCAGAAAAATTAAGACAAACAGACCTGCTTTTTAAGATTTCATGACGTGTTCAGTGGCAAATATTTCGTAAGGCATGTCTTAAATGCATTATTTTCACAAGTATCTATATCAACTTTCAGACCCAACCTGACAATGATTGAATAATGCGTTTATTGCTAACTTTATCATTTATTGAACAAAAAAATAGCAGTCGGCTTTACGACATTCCCTATATTTTTTAAATAATTCCGGCCCTCAAATAAATAGTATTATCAGATAAAAAAAAATTAATGTACAATGTATACCTCGTCTCTTTTCATCTATAATTCAAATATATTTTATTGCTAATCAAAGCGCCCACAAGGAGCAGAACAATCAACATTAATTACATACAAATGATTACAAGTGATTCAATATGATTAAGACACAATGTTATAAAAAAAAAAACAAATAAAAAAATATTTATTGAGACAAGTACAAGAATACAACAAGCACAGTGTTTAATAATATAAGGGGGGTCACTGGGCATTTATTAAGCTCAGTTTGTCATATTAAATCTTATTTTGATTGCATCTTTTTGCATAAATTTTTTTAACTTAGTTTATATGTTTTAATAAAAAGTTATATATAGCCGTTTAAATATTAAAATTAAATATATATATAATATATTTTATTTCTATTAAAATTCTTTTTAAAAAATATTTTAACATCCTTTATACGAAATTAAATATTTGCCACTTGAATTACGGTAATGACTTATTTGACATGTTTATTGCCATAATACAGGTACATTGTACATGTAGTTAAATGATTTATATTCTTTAACCGTATTGTCCAATTTTGACAGGGATGTTGTAAACATTGCATATATTTATATACTTATCGATTTGATATTTTATAAGGTGTCACCTGACATTTTGACAATACACAATGTTATTTTATATAAAAGATAAGGTTCATAATTTTCATCATTCGAAAAAAAAATGCCGAAAGTTCAACACACAACCAGGTTAGAGTAGTTCAGCTGTACCGAGAGGGATGGAGACCGTACGCCATTCGAAGGCAACTTGCCAATGAGAGCCTTGCTATTACGAAAAGTACAGTTAAGCGTATCATTGACAAACACAAGTCGGGTAATTTCACAGCAATAAATACAGTAATGGCTGCACCTGTGGTATTCCAGAAAATCAACGATCTAGACCTAGCCACTATTAACAATGCCTTTACCAACGACTGCAAATTGTCGAGCCGAGACATTCAGCGAATATTGTCCGAGAAAAATAATACCAACGTATCCTTGTCAACAGTAAGAAGGGCTATAGATGCAGCAGGTTGGGTTTCAACATCGCCAAGATATTGCCAGCTCATTAGAGATGCCAATAAAGAAAACAGGGTCAAATTTTGCCAAGACATGATTGCAAGTGATGAGCGTTTTGAAGATGTGATATTCAGCGACGAGACAACGCTACAACTGCACGACAACAAAACAGGGGCGTACCGACGCAAAGAGTAAGCTGCACCAACTAATTGCCGACCGAAACACCCATTGAAAGTTCACGTTTGGGGTGGTATAAGTAAAAGAGGTGCAACACAAGTTTTGATTTTTGATGGTATAATGGATGCAGCATTTTTTGTACCTGAAATTTTAGGAGCTACTTTGAAGCCATTTATTGACTCTGTGTATCCGGATGGTCCCCGTTTTCAGCAAGACAATGACCCCAAACACACTTCAAAGCTAGCCAAAAATTTTATGCAAGAAAACAACATCAATTGGTGGAAATGGCCGTCCGAGTCACCGGATATTAATCCAATCGAAATGGTTTGGAACCAGTTAAAAAGAAACGTTTCAAAAAGAAATCCAACGACTAAAGAGCAGTTGTGCCAGTATATAGAAGAATTTTGGTTGAGAGAGATGACGCCAGCACACTGTTCAAAGTACATTGACCACATATATAAAGTTGCACCAGTGGTTGTTTCCGTTGGGGGAAAAGCAACAGCTGACATACCCGGAAGATTGTTCAAAGAAAGTTCATCAGACATGAGCATGCAGTACTTCCATGACAAGTTATGTGCACCACAACTACGCCAGAAGCTTACAGTAATGATGGGTGACCGATGAGTATGTGATTGGCCAGTCACTTATAACAGCTCTTCTTAGGGCTACCAATATTATTCAAAAAGAGTCTTATTTTTGTTGTTCTTCAAATAAAATATTGTCCCCAAACCCAAACAAAGTAACCCAATTACATTCTGTTTTTATTTACTATTTCGATCTTTCAAAAAGAAACTAGTTAAATTACATTAAAAAGTGTACCCCCCCCCCCCCCTGTTAATTTCTAAATGTAAAACGAATATTATATCTACCTTGGTAACAAGTTTCTTGGTTGTGTTTGATGTTTTCTGTCTTTTTGCTGGTTGTACTGGTGGTAGATTTTCCGCTTGAGTATCATCTTGTGTTGGAACATCTATAGCAGGTGCCACGTCATCTTCAGTTAGGGTCATTGGTGGAGGTGGGTCACTCATCTCGTCTTCTTTATCTTCTAATAGTGCATCCATCATCTCTTCTGAGCCTGTACCAAGGATGGTGGCCTTTGCTATTTCTGATGCACGGATGCCATGCTTTACGTCGTAACATGCACCAATCTCAATCTAAATAAACAAAAAAATATTAAGCTATATAAAATGCATGATTTAAAGTTTAGGTTTCTGTATTTTCAACCCTAAAAATATTCTTTTTTTCTATAACAAAATAATCATATCAGGTTTAATAATTTGGAAATAAAAATGAGTGGTTAATATTTCATTTCTAAATATGTCGGAAACAATTTCAAATAGTATGTTTAATACTTCTTTAAACGGGATTAAATTTATAAAAATAAATAAAATGATTATTGACCTTTCTTAGTAATGTGGATATAAAATCAGTGGAAAATATTCCACTTCTAAATATGTAAATGTCGGAATCTGTACCATTTCAAATATGTTTTGGGGAATGGTGTTTAAATTCACATTATCACGGACGAAAATCCTATCTTAAGAAAACTGTTTTGTTATTTCATAAAATTTAACTACCAATGAATGAAGGTTCTTTTTCTTGAATACTTTCACAAATTCATTAAATTATGATTAATATTTAAGCCCAATTCAAGATATATTTTTTTTTAGAAACAATGGGTCCGTATTTATTCACATCGACTTATCTTACATTATTTATTATAAAACATTTCTGTATGAAACTATATTTGATAGTTTATTGCAAAAGTTTCTTATTTCTATGCCAATCGATATGTGCCACCAAAATAAAGTAATTCCGTATTTACATGAATATACTAACTAAGTGCACTCAGTTATGCTTAAATGAAACTAATTGAAGAAGAATGTAAGAAATGATTCTACAATGTAATGCCTAAATTAGAGAAAGAAGAAAAAAGGTGACCTTCAATTGTTTGTTACAGTTTTCATTTTATTAATTTGATTGACATACAAATTAAAAGAAAACAACTGCAAATAAATGAATGATAGTCGTCGAATGTGGCACATTATTCTAATCTACTCATAAGCAACTAAATGTGCATTATTGAAAGAAGTATACAGCGTTGTTAAGATAAACAACTTATAAAAATTGCTACGATAATAACTCTATAAAACTAGCAATTTATTCCATACCAAGATACTCGTAGTTCGACTAATGATTTGTTTCTATTGAAATGTGCATTACTAAATATGTTTACTAGATTAAAATACTTTTTAAATTGTTATTTGGATGGAGAGTTGTCTCATTGGCACTCACACCACATCTTCCTATATCTAATTACTCTAAGGGATTTTTGTTTAAACATTGTTTATAAAAAGTTTAATTTATACCTCTTCAATATGCTTGATGAATCCTCTTGTGCGAACTTGTAGTGTGTCATCTATATGATACTGCACAAGGAAGTGGCTGTTCTCTCTCAGTAAAGTACGTAACGACATGTTGAATCTTTGCAAATATTTTGAATAATGAATAACTTAGGCTCATAAAGTATTCAAAGAAAGAAATGTTCACCTTGTGTATGGCTTGGGTTAATAACTGTTAAAATAACAATTTGTTTGAAGTCAATAGACTTTTTGATTTGAGACAAGTAATGCATCAGGTGTGTATGGCTTGGATGAGCAATTCTTAAGTTTATAATTGGGGCTTCATTTTATAATTATGTGAAAGTGTCTTTGTTACTTGAATGTTCTAAAAACATCACGGCAACAACAAACAATCATATTGGCGTCTCTTCCTTTCATTAAAATTACAAATTATGACATCGTATTGTGTCAAATAATTTGAGGAAATCAGTGCAAGAATAGTCTGATTGATACAATAATTAATTATATTTTAATTTTCTAACTCTTTTCAAGTAACCATAGACAGTAATAAAGGAACTGTGTCAGAATTAGTTTTTTTTTCTGCCATTGCTCTCTTATCTAAGAATGACACGAAATCCAGAAATTTATCTACATTGTAGTAAACTAAAGTTTTTTTTAAATCTTTGTTTCCATTTCTCTTTAATTTCCTTTGGCAAGTCTAAAATAACATGTGACTTCACGATTTTAAAAAGGACAATGCATTTTATAAAGTGTTTTTTATAGCACTGTAATATAAACATATTTTTATTTAATATTTATTAGCAACAAATTTATTGACGATTTTTATTTCATATCCATAAATTTCTTGAAGATGTCACATCAAATCTGTAAAAAGAAAGAAAAAACAGTGATATAATCATTAAAATATCACACCAGTAATTAATATATCAAAAACACACAAGTAAGATAAATTTCAACTGCACACCTGTAAGTTCATAATTAATCAGGCTAATCCGATCATGTAGACACGCGTCGTTAATCTTTATTGCTTTTGATGGGTAATAAATCAATAAACAGGTTCGCGGATTTGGGAGAGAATCTTTGGAGGAATTTAAGAGGGAAATCCGCGGTACGCGGTGTGATTCCGACATTCACGGAAATCGGAGAATAACGATCTCGAATCGGTTCGTTTGAAATGTCCTGTATACGGACTACCGTCAAACATTTTTAACACATATGATATATCACTCAAATACCTTGTATCGTCGAGTTCCTTTAACTCAAATACGACAAGATACTCTTAATTTGTTTGTCTTACCTGCTAACTAATGGTCCAAACCATAACCGGACAACAACTCCACATAGGTTCATCCTTGCAATTTGATTGCTATTTGAATTATGATATTAATTTTTGTAATATTGTGCTAAAAGTTTTCAAGAACAGCCGCATTAACTCTGGTAGCCATGTAAATGTTCACATTTAGCTACTAGGTATTTACAGTAAAATATTTCACCTACGAACTTTCTGGTACCAAGTCGATTGCAAAATCTACTTTGAGAACTTTGTAAAACAAACGAGACGTTCCTGCAGCGTGTGCTTGTGAGAATAATTATTTGTATTATGTGCATGGTTGTCTTATAAGATCAATTGACCTTGACCTTAGATTTTTTTATTCTATGATGAAATGATACAATTAGTGTTGGTGATTGATCTTTGTACCTCTAACTGTTTAAATGTTCATTGCCAAACATTTTCTAGCTTTCCTGATGAAAGTAATAACACATTAGATGATATCATGCATTGACTTTTCGCATTTTCAATTGTGATCATGATTTATATATTTTTTTGTTATTTCTATTTTAAACAGGTTCCGAGGTGGATGTAAACAATCTTTTAGAGTTTTTTGAAAAAGAACTCGGATATGAGGTGAAATGTTTTACAAAGGACGCAAACAAGAAGGAGTTAGAGGATTATTTCCAGGAAATTTCCCGAATATACTTAGGAGAGAACTCGAATGATTATCATGCATTTATCTGTGTAATTATGAGTCATGGAAATGAGGTACTAGCTTTTATAACTACTGTGGATTCATTTATTTTCGTAGATACCAATTTTCGTGGTTTGGGAAGAACTTTTTTCATGGATATTTCATTTCGTGGTTTTGCTAAGGTCTGTATGCATTCTATTAGAAAATGTGTAATTAGTGGTACATTGGAATTCGTGCTTCTTGGGTAACCACGAAATCAACGAAACTTGGTATCCAACGAATAATAATAAATCCACAGTAACTACTTATCTCCATATCTCTCAGTCAACTATTTGTTTTCAAAAGCGCCATTCGCGACAGAAATGTTGGTCTTTTTTCAATCATAATGCATTGTTATAAATCGACATACGTGAATAACGGAGCTGTTCAGCGCCACGGTGAACATAAAAACAAACAACGTATAGCCCTGGGATGGTGAAAACTTCCCAAAGAAACGTGTTTGGTGTATGGCATATGGTGCAATGGTAGAAGGTAATTGTGCTATGATGTATGGTGTAAGGGAAACGGTGTAAAGGTGTATGAGGGATGGTGTGCTTGTGTGACGTGTATATAAAGTGTGGTTATTAAATTTTAAGTTCAAAGTGGAATATCGAGATTTGCTAAAAAAAATGATGCTACAATGTTTTTAAAAAGTAATGTTGAATAAATCTAGAAAAACAGATTTTACATATCAAGAAAATAAATCTATAATTTTGCACTATATATATTGTGGATTTTATGATGACGATTTTAAAACAGTTCACATGTTTGGAAGATAGACGCGAAGTTGTCACTAATCGTCCAGTGGCTAATAGTCCAGGAATGTTCAGGACTATAGGCAAAACGTAATTATACGCTAAAACAACCCTTGAAGTTCAATTGCTCCGGTATATCATATATACACATTAAAGGTGGGGGAGGTATGAATATACCACGGGAGAGGCGATGATTCAAAATTTATTAAACGACCACCAGCATATGGCATAGTATGAAGATCATCTTTTTTTCTTCATTTTCATCTTATTATTTTGAGCGTTGTATTTGTGTTTTTATTTTTCTTATTTTTCTGTAAGGGAAGAAGATAATGTATTTGCTTTGACATTTTTTTTTAGGTTAAACAGTGCAACATTGTAAAATTGAAGAGTGGGGGAGGGGCCGGTTTTTAGTCTATTGGAGAAATTTGTTTTCTTCTGACTACTCTATATTTAGGATATTTTGAAGTGTTATCTCCTCCGATCTGGTGGTATCATATTTTAACCTATCGTACGTCCCGAAATTCTAAATATATCTCAGGAAAAATCAAATTTAGTAAGTGTCGTTGCACTGTTGCAAGTATGATGATTATCCGAGATTCCACGACTATTATTTAAATATGTCAAAATAAAGGATCCCTAAAACGAGTCTTACGTATGATTCGTCAAGCACGTGCATTTCGTCAATTTGTAAGAAAGCTCTAATATGATGTGGAAATATCCTTACATGATGTGCAACTATGCATTCTTATATAATGTGCAACATATACTTATATGATGTGCAGATATACTTACATGATGAGCGGATATACTTACATGATGAGCAAATATACTTATGTGATGTTCAAACACCTTATATGATGTGCAAATACAGTGAAACCTGTTTTAAGAGACCAAACAAGGGAGAGCAAAAATGGCGGGATTTTCACGACCCAAAGCACTGTCTAAATAGTTAGCCCTACCTTTCATATCGATTTGGATATGGACTACTAGTATCATTCTTAGTTTTAACACATTTGTTCAAATAAACAAAATTATTTTGTAAATATTTGTCCATGCCAGAATTTTTGCGGCAGCGTTTAATATGTTTCCTTTATCATATTTATCTTGAAAACTGAAATTCGGAAAGGAAATGGGGGATTTGTCATAAAGACAATAACTAAATTAACGATTAGAAAACATCCAAAAGATTCTACAACACACAGAAAAAATCCTGCACCTAAAGATAGGTCTCAGCTGGCCCTTAAACACAAATGTGTACTAGTTCAGTAAAATGGACGTCATATTAAACTCCAAAACATATAATGAGCTATGATTAAAAACATACAAGACTTACAAAGGCCAGAGGCTCCTGACTAGGAAGAGGCGCAAAAAAAGCGGCGGGATTAATCATGTTCTGTTAGATCTCAACCCTCTTCTTTTCCTCTTGCAAATGCAGAATAAACAAACACACATCAATACGCACAGTAAAACTCAGTTTAAAAGAGAGTCGTATCCGATGTCAGAAAAGGTAACAGAAGAAATGAATAAAAATGGCAATGATACATACATTAACAAAGGACTACTAGCAGTTCTTGACATGCCGTCTATGAACCTCGATTAAACTGATTGAATGTTATGTCTTCATCATATGAAGAAACTCATCATAGATAACAGGACTAAATTTTGTATATACGCCAGACGCGCGTTTCGTCTTCAAAGACTCATCAGTGACGCTCGAATCCAAAAAAGTGAAAAAGGCCAAATAAAATCAAGCATAATCCCTTCCGTTCGATGTTTAGTTTCATACCATCATAAAATATATGAGAAGAACATGGTTTTAGAATACATGTGCTTATTTCCGATGCAAGGCCCTATAAGTGATTCAAAATAATACCAAAACATGCCATCTTTAATGACCTGACAACAGTATTGTAACCACATACCTTTTGAATAAGTCTGTTAAAAAGGTCTGGTTAGCTTTTCATGTGAACATGGTTAATTCCGACATTTTTGTGCTTTGTATTACCATAAACTATTGAATGCGAAATACCTGGACGTATCATATGTCTTCAAGTTGATATATATTAACTAATGATGTCCTTGTATCGATGAGAAACCTAAGTGAATATTTTCACTAGTTCTGATATCAAAAATTCTGATGTCATAATTTTTCAGTAATACAGAGATTCTTTCATTAAAATCAAATACATTGTTACATAAATGAGCAAATCTTCGCGGATTTTAGAAAAACATATATTTTATAACAAAATAGAAACTTGTGCGCAATAAGTGGTGCACAGTAAGTCCCCGAAGCAGGTTTAATTGGCGTAGTTCTTTTTTGTTTTAGCTACTAAAAAAATGTCATAAACGAGTTTGAACATATTTATTAGCATTCTGACTTTTTAAATCACCATTTAGTTATGTGTGTGATATTTTTCTTAATAAAATTACGAAGCAAAGTGGTATATAGTATGGAAAAAAATGAGCTTTGAACAGATTCGAAATTATCAATATAAGCATGATAAACATGCAATCTATCAATACTTCAAATGTATTTGTGACAATTCAAGAGTAATTGATTCCACTTATTTCAAAGACCGTATTTTAACAATTTATTACCAGTTTTTTTTTTATTGTACCCATTGTACTAGTAAGTAGAATAGTTTAGTAGTTAAAACATGGTTAAAGACGAAATAAATCTATATTTGTTAGGTGTTTTGTGCAGCTTCGATAGCCAGTACATAGTTCGAACTTTCGTTGTATTTGGTTCTGCTTGTTAAGGTGAATGATGTTTCGACACTTATCGTAATAATTTATATGACGAGGGATGATATTTACGTCATTTACTGAGGAATTATTTCAAAAGTCAGTCATGAACGATGTTCATGTCTGCTGTTATAACATGGGAACTGGGAACAAAAATGTATTCGGAATTACTTCCATTTATTGACGTATGTGTACTGTCGCTGATATTAACATCTTTACACACTTCGCTATAATTGAACACATATTTCCGGATAGACTGTTTGTAAACATAACATATAAGAGGGAGTTCAGTGTTATCAAAATAATCTGGAATTTACAATAGATTTGAAAAATGAAAACAGTCTGAATATGCTCTATAATAAAGGTCCCAATACACTAGTTCAGGGAAACAATGCGCATGTGCAAGATCGATCGTGATTTTGCGATATCGACTAATTAGATACGAGATTTGATAAACTGGGGGCATTATCAGTTTATTGATTTATCTGATGGGCATCGTTATTACTGTAGTCAGATTAATGAATTTTCAAGAAGCATATACATGCTATGGCAAACTAAAAATATACAATATATGACAAAAATAAATTAATTAATTAATAAATTAAATAATATCTAACTTGTGGCCAAGAACAGTAGAATAAATATAAAATTCTATACGTTGTACATGATAAAACAAAATGATATTTGTCCTCCAAAACATTTATATTGCAACATATTATATTTTCTCTTTGAGTATTCAGATAATGACCAACTTCAACATTTAATCTAAGTGTGCCGCTGAGCAAATACTGGATTACATGTATATACATTGTTTTAATACAAAAATTACAAAAGGAATGGTTTGATATATGTCACCTGACTTTGAGTATTACCTTCACGCAGAAATGGACAGATTCATGCTGTGATGTTCACTTAGCAGATTGTCTTTATATATTCAAGAAGGTACTGATCTTGGGTCATAAAAATAAATCAATCAACACCTAGGCCATATGGTATGATAAAGTTTTACCTTAAACTATTAATCTCACCAGGCGACAGTTAGACACAATCAATATACCATTTAAAATCATAATAATGTTCTGACAGTTAGGTAACATTAACATACATGTATATATTCAAAACGCTAGCCCTGATTGCATGCGTGTATTAAATTTACGAAAGTTGTTTGTGCTTAATTCAAATGCATCGGATATTGACAATTTTTTAAAGGAAGGGTATCTGCATGGGTCGTGCAGCATTTAATTTTGATATATTGTGAAGCATACATGATATTGTATACAGAATATTTAGTTAATTTCAATGAGATTTATTAAGATTTTAAACAGAAAAAAGACACTTTTTGTTGTTGTACCTTCAGAAAGTAAATTAATTTTCACACATATATATATACATATATAGTTTGGCATTTGATTACATACATTAAAAATGAACAGTTCTGTCGTATATTTGTTTTTGTGTCAGAAAATTCACGTTAGTAGGTAGAAAAATGATACTAAATGCGAAACAAATAATGTTATATTATAATTGCTACCCCCCCCCCCCCCCCCCTTTGGACAAAAAGAAAACAATTGTTTTCATTTTGTCGAAAGCAATGAGGTCTTTATGATTTATGAGTGAAATAGCTGCTTACTTGGATCTTTTGGCATACATGATCCTTCTTTTTGACAAGTTTCGCGAAAGCGATACTAAGCGATCATAGATTCCGCCGATTACTTCAGCATTTAGGTTCAAACTGTGGTTATAGTTTTGTTTTACATCAAAAACGTTGTCAAACATAATGGAATTTCGGGATTTTGGGGCAGAAGCTTTTTTATGTCCAAAATACAGTATATATCCAGGGCAAAATTTTGCAAATATTTATTTACATTTTCCGTATTTACTACTAGATGGACTTCGTTTTTCCTAAACAGTTAATTTCATATTTTGTATGAGGTTAAAGATTTTCATGCAGTCATCAATAACCGTTTTGTTTAAACGTCCAGTTGCAAGTTAAATGCATATCCATGCAGGTCAAGATCATGATAACGATATATGAATATTGAAACTATTTTTTTCTACATTGCGCTGGACTGTAGCTCGTTTGTTCAAAATGCAACAGTCAGAGTAAAGGCATTGTATATATCTTATAAGTGGGTGCGGCGTTTTGGCTAAGAGTTTCATTCCATATGACAACCTATAGCTGTTTGATTTTATGGGAACTTATTTTTCATTTTTGAACAAGGAACGTATAAACTGTTCCAAGTTTTAGCGATCAGATTATTTATACAGTATTGAAAGCATAAAATTTATGAACCCATGGTTATTTTTTATTAAATACATCGCATATCATTCATTGCGGCTATGTGTGATGACCAGCATCAACATTTTAAAAAGCTCCGGTTTAGATTGCTTATCTATATTTTCCCGACAAAAGCTAAACAGAATAAATAATGTAGTGTCACCAGTGTATGATATACTGTTTTGTCAATTAATGCCATTATATATATATACACCAGCATGTTTCTGGAAATTATTCTCAATCGCCAAAAATGATATTTCTGCACATAAACTTCCTCAAAGTTCTAAACAGCCTCCAGTGACTTGAAGGATCTCGTTCCTTCTTGAGAGGTCCTTCTTTGACAAATTTTTCGTTTTTGGTTATTTGCAAGCCGTAATTTCAAATTTCTTTTCCAATTTTCTCCCGTTATTTTCAAACAGTATGGTTCAAAATTTTTCACAATATTTTTGTTTTACTTTTTGTAATATATAATAATAAACATAAACAAACAAAAACAGATGACACTCAACGACTTCACAGGTAAACGGGAAAGCGGCGGGCGTCCTAATAAACGCCTATTTAACATCGAATATTGATGTGTACCATATATGACTGCCCGCAGCTCATCCAAATCTCGCACATTCTCGTATGAATTTTATTTAAACGCTTGACCCACTCAGAATTCTAGGTCGCGAACAAGCTTTCCCTGAACTAGTGTATTGGGTAAGTTGGGCTCTTAGGCAGTTTGTTTTTGAAATGCATATCATCGTGATATCTTGCTTATAGAGAAACCCTCTATTGCAAATGATAAGAGACAAGAGCAGTTTTTAAAATAAATAATGAATTTATAAGGGTTATTTTCTTTGATTGGGAGAGGAACGTGTGAGACAACTTGAAAATTATGTGTTTTTCAAGTCCACAATTGAAGGAAAATAAATGCTTAGGATTTACATGTAGGTCTTAACCATTTCGTACGGCGTCTACAAGCATATTTCAGACGAATTGTGCACATCCTGCTACAAGCATGAAATTTGGCATATACCTTCCTCTATTATTACTCTTTTATTTCAGATAGGGAGGCATTTGAAAAAACTGTCTCACTTCCGGTAAAATCCAAAATGGCGGACATCATACTGAAACTAGTCCTATATCGAAGGCTAGTATGTGAAAAGGTGTTATTATCATGCTACAAACATAATAATTGGTACCAACCTTTGTTATATACTACTTTTGGATAAATGATATAGATAAGATGTCTTCAAAACCCTACTTCCGGTAAAATCCAACATGGCGGATATAGTACTAGAATAAGCTTATTTTTCGGGAGGGTAATTGAAAAGTGTTTTAATGTACTGATACTATCATTACATTGGGCAGGTACCTTTCTTTTGTGCTTCTCATAGATACAATGTATAAGACATATCTCTTTAAAGGGATACTTCGCAAAAAATTCAAAAATTTATATTATGTCCATTCTGTATAAAAATGCTCAAATTTATAAATATTAAAGATTTATTCCGCTAGATAAGAGATCACCATCGATTTTAAATTTTGAGTATCAGTTCTCTGCCTTCCGCCATTTTGTTATCTTGTCCAAATAAAGATCACGATATGTCTATAAACCACAAAGAAACAAAACTACAGTAACCGATGTAGTCTTAATTACGTGTCGATATCTTGTCAATTGTACTATTGTTTTATCTGACTAACTAACTTGATACGGAAAATGTTCTTATTTTTTTAATAGCCATATAGTCTGTTATTTTTAAACTGTTAATATTGGAGTTAGTTAAAAAGTCAAAGTTCAAATCATAAATAAGTGTTCCGTGAAAATTGTTTTCGAAAATCTAATTCGTTCATAATTCTTTTAAGTAATATACTTTATTCAAATAAATTAGGATCTTCGCTCCACTGATCACCCGCATGGCTTAAGGTATTACTCCCAAAGGTATGGTGAGGGGTGCAAGGTGACACGTCCAGGTATTCAAGCGATTTCCTGTCGGGCTTGCAAGTTCATGCATCGTTTCACTTCTGTAGGTATTGATCAGTGTACACGGCCGATAACTTATAACTTTCCATTTTGAACTATCAGGTGCATGTATAAATTATACATCTCTGTCTTGCGTGTGCGAAAGTGATATAATATACTAGTCATTACTTAACTCATACGCTTGTTTATAAATAAAATTTCTGGTATAAAGAATATTATTTATAAAAAAAAAATGATACAAAAAAAAAACATACAAAAAAAATTGAAGATATACAAATATACGTATTTTTTCCAAGGGTTAATTTGGGAAAATCAGAGACATATAATTGTATTATATGTCTCTGGGAAAATGTAATATTTACTCGTTGTCAATAGTAAAGGACATAGTTGGATCATTCCAGAAATGTTGATTAAAAAAATGTGCGCACTTGTCGACGATTCGTTTATACGCCCGGATAGAAAGTTACGGAACTACAGCGCAATTTAAAATATATACATGTATACATTGAACATAAGAAAAAACATACATTTTGTGCAAATTGGGGTAAAAGTTTTGTAAATAGACTAGTCCACGTATAACAACAGTATGTATAATCATCCAATTCGATAGACTATTGTATACCAAAAGAAGAAGAAGAAGAGGACCAATTTGATTTAAAAACAGGTCGATCTATAACTTGCTTTGGTTCATCGAAGTTATGAACATAGTAAAATCACAGATTTATAATATCAATTAGATTGTTCTCGAATAAAGAAAGAAATTCGTCATTACCACAATTGTTCCGACATATGCAACTGGACGTACACTAATAATCCCCGAGGGATGTGAATATTTTCTAGGAAAGCTATTGAGTAGTAAAGTTTCAAATCATTTTCGGGATTTATTTTCTTTCTTGATATTCAATGACAGCAAATTTAAAGAATAAACTGCTTGTCAGATATTTGTCCGCTTTAGGGATATTCTTGCCAGTTAAACAGACTTATAATTACATTCAAAAATAGGGAAAGATGACATTAAATTCGTTGTCTTTTGTTTTAAAACATCTTTGGTCAAATAGTTATTTTAAAAGTATTATACGTTGTGAGACGAAGACTATTTTAATAAGGACGTCCCCGATTATGATTAAATTTGGTTGAGTTTTTCACACTTGATAAAGAATATCTATTCGTAATTTTTCGATTCCTTTCCAAGAAGACCTTAAATTTGCTGTCAATTTTTTAAAACTTCTCAAGTAGAAAAATATTTTTTCTTTATTCGTTCATATTATATTCCGCTTCGGTAGGGTTATCTTCAGTGAGTTCCAGTTATTAATTTATACGAGGCTTTTAAAAAGTCTAAATCTAAGTGTTCTCATTCATTTATTTGCCTAATAAAGACAAATAAAAATACTTTGGTAAAGCTATTTATAATTTCTAAGTTCTCCCTTTATTAGACATCAATCAAGGACAAAAGGTGTAAATCATTTCAATCGGACATATGATTTAAGTTTCCCGTCTTTAACCGAAAATTGTGTATTTCTTAGTAAATTAACTTATTTGAATTCAAATAAATAATAGCACCAAACACAATTAAATAATTCCACGGCGATCAATTTTTATTTGTCACCAACTTTAATATATATTTTAAATTTGTGTATTGAATGATCCCTTGTCTTATAATTCACTGATCCGAATAGACAGTCACACCTGGCAAGGTGTGCCCGAGAGGCGTGGTTAAATACCGAAGTGCAAATAACAATTTACCTTTCAACAAGCCATCTACGAGTATTGCCACAGAACCGTGAATACACACATCGTATCAACCAAGTCATAGCAGAGATAGTAAAAGGTCAATAAGAGTACACCAACATATTGTCTTTACAGATTAATGTACTTTACTTTGTTCACCTTATCAGTCCGAAAATATATTAATTAAAAATAAATTTATAACTTTTTGTGTTGTCTACAAAAATAATTCGAATATATACTTAACATAGAAAATTTATCTCATGAATAGGTACAATTGAACGCCTGTGCGTTTTATCTTCTTATTATCGGATGGTTATTTAGATAAAGCATAAGTCATCGGCGCGCTTACGATTACGTTAAAATATGATTAAAAACCAAGACTTTTTTTTTTTTTAAATGTTATAATATTTTATTTGAATTTTACATTTGTTAGAGATACATGAAGTACCGGTACCTTATCCCGGCCTCGTTAACGTTAGTATATAGCATTTTATTGATAAGTTAGTACTTGTTAGTGCACAATATGTATATATAGTAATAATGACATGTATGTAACTGAATAGAAATATGATAACATGATGTATAATAAATTCTAATTTATGAAATTGATTTAATTTTTGCTGCAACCAGATTATGGAATTTTTCATGTTTGCCTTCTTTATTTATCAATATTTCATGATATTGAAGAAATTCTTTTTTGAAAATTTCAAACATATTAATTTGTTTTGTTTTTTGTTCGGATGTATAGTATCCTTTGTATACAGTACAAAGAATAATTGTAATTAAATCATTAATACTGTAGTAACTTGTATCGTTTATTTTGTATCCGTACAAAAAGGATTTAATTGATATGATGTGATGTCCTATTTTAAGTTTATCAAGTAAAAGTTTTTAAATTATTTGATCCCAAAATGATTTCAGAAATTTGCATGTTAAAAAGTAGTGCTCATTATCTTCGATGACATCACAAATATTACATAGCGGAGTTTTAGTTATTTTCCAAGATAAAAGTAATTGTTTGGTTGGTAAAATGTAGTGCATCTTAACATTTTGAATTTATTATCTTGTATATAATAAAAAATATAATTTAGCATTTGTTGTCTTTTGTTTGTGTTGTTTTCCAAGATAAATATGTTGTCCCAAGACTTTTAATGATTGTATTTTAAATCCCGGCATGCAAAAACCAGGAGAAAACGTCACGACCTACAGGAAGTAGTTAATATTTTTTCATTAAATATTTAATTTCTTTTTTTTGGGGGAGGGTAATTGAAAAGTGATTTAATGTATTGATACTATCATTACATTGGGCAGGTACCTTTCTTTTGTGCTTCTCATGGATACAATGTATAAGACATATCTCTTTAAAAACCTTACTTCCGGTAATATCCAGAATGGCGGACATAGACATATCAATTTTCTATTTTAGTTTTCAACTTTTTTCAAAATGTAAAGAAAATATTTTTTTTTTTTTTTTTTTTTGCTTGTCATTAAAAGAGTGGCTTCTAGTTGGATATAGTACTAGAATAAGCTTATTTTTAGGGAGGGTAATTGAAAAGTGATTTAATGTATTGATACTATCATTACATTGGGCAGGTACCTTTCTTTTGTGCTTCTCATGGATACAATGTATAAGACATATCTCTTTAAAAACCTTACTTCCGGTAATATCCAGAATGGCGGACATAGACATATCAATTTTCTATTTTAGTTTTCAACTTTTTTCAAAATGTAAAGAAAATATTTTTTGTTTTTGTTTTTTTTTGCTTGTCATTAAAATAGTGGCTTCTAGTTATCCTCAAAACCACTAATTCTATGCTGTTGTATATTTTTCAATCAAAATTACGGTAGAAAAAAACCAATATGGTGTACATTTCAAAAATGAGTTCTCAATCCATATCATTGATTAAGAGTTTTAGATAGATTGGTTATAACAAAATAAAGTTACTGAAGTACTAAAACATTTTTCAATTACTACTATTTGGCTAAAAATACATGTTTATTCACAGTCACCACCACATGCAAACAGAGCAGTTCAAGGGAGACCCGATTTTCAACATTAACAACGACAGCGACATCCTCTGTATCTGTATCTGTATGAATTAGTTGTCGATACCAATTCTTGCTTTAATATAACGGTTTGAGAGAGCGCCGCCGATTTATTGACGAGGCGTAAGAGCAGATTTGACGCTCTCTACGCTTGATGCACGCACTACAGTGTCGTATAGCTGATTCGACGTGATCATTGTCTTTACAAAGAATGAGTTTGAGTATTGTGGTGTTTTGCTTAGTTGAATGTCAAAACACTTAGAGTTATTCTTTACTTCCCTTTCCACAATACTTGTTGCGTGTTATTCTTCGAACTTCTTGGCAGTTATATTTCTCTTAGGACGTGCTTTTTTTAGAAATTCGTCTGGTTCAATAGCGGGAATCAGCCCCTAAACCTCTTTGTACATAAATATCAACTTCTAGCTTGTTCGTCTTGCAATCGTCTGGATGTCTTGTAGTTCCAGTTGGGCTAGCATATTGGAGACACACCCGTCCTCTCTTGACTTGTAATCTATGGTGATAAATCTTGCCGATTGACGTTGTATCATTTCTAGCTTATTTATCTTTGTTACCGTGTAGGGGTCCCATACTATGGCTCCATATTCCATCGTTGATCAACGAACAAGATGTAAGCTGTTTTTTTGGCAATCTTGGTGGCAGTATTTCATGTGTCGTCTTTGAAAGCCTAGTGTTGACTTTGCTTCCTTTGCCACGTTTAAAATGTAGGTGGTCCATTTGAAGTCTTCCGAAATTTGTAGGCCTAGGTACGGGTTATGCTTGACTTGTTGAAGTGTTGTCCATTTAAAATGTAGATTTTATGGCTTTTTTTCTGATGCTTAGGATGTAGCATTTTTTGGCATTAAACCGCATACACCAGTACATCCACAATGTACAAGCTTCTAACAAAATGATGAGGCCTTAGAAAAAGTTATTTAAAAGTTATCCTCTTTGTTCCTTCGCCATCCATTAGCGCCTAAACTGGGTAGCATAAGAGTAAATTTCACGCTCGTCCCCTCTAAACACCTGCCTTAGTATATTGCACGTGTTACATGCTGGAAAAAACTAGACCAAGTTTAGAGGATATCCTCAATGAGTCTTCCCTTTTGCACAAATAGTTATTTTCTTGATTCGTTAACCATGTTAACCCCATCTGATAAGTTTGTGTGATCTTACAGTTAAACCTCTGTGTTTTAGGCTGATCAATAATCATTCTTTATACCAAAGTCACATCTTCAGTTGCCATCAATATCTCCCACGCAGTCTTTTTTCCTTTTCAAGCAATCAGAGAACCCTATCACAACTGGTAGAGACATGGATCACAATAAGTGTGTGTAATCACTCATTGTCAGGTGCATTTGAAAGGTCATTGATATATATTTATCCAAAGCTTTTTGCCCTCTTAAACACAATCCATAGTTCGTCTACCCCTGTCACGGAATAGCGAAACAGTAACTTTTGTTATACCAGTGCCAATACAGAAACAGCCAGTTCATAACACGTTTATTAAATGATTATTAGAAAATTAAAAACCGGAAGTGAACGTCCCGTATTAGCCCATGGGCCAATACGGTTTTGTCCCGCTTTTTTCTGTATTGGCCCTGTTTTTTCCGTTTCAATACTTTAAGACTTTACAAAACATTGCACATCATTTAACCTGTTTATTTTATTGTTTTAATTTAAAAAATATTATACAAATGTTTTTATGCATAACGATACTTCCAAAATTAAGTAATGGCGTAAGAAAATTGAAAACCGGAAGTGAACGTCCTGTATTAGCCCTAGGGCTAATACGGCTTTTTTTCCCACTTTTTTCTGTATTTGCCCTTTTTTTCCGTATTGGCCCTGTTCGAAGAGCAATATTAAATCTTGATGTATATCGACAGTGGAACGTTTTTAGTATTGTACATGCTGATTTATCCGTATTAGGGCTTATTTGCTCATATCATTTAATAAACCGTTATAATACATGTTTAACAAAATCAAACAAAGATTAATTTCGTACCATTTGAATCTCATTTCCTTCCCAGCTGGGCCCAATATCACAAAACTATTTACACGGTTAGATTCGGCATATAAAAAATCAAGACTCTGATTTAAACCCCATTGAAATTGATCCAGCAATAAGAAGTATAGAAAAGTATTGTTTTTGCCCTTAACTCCTAATGAATCCCAATTTTTTTGGCATGGAACCTCGTGATACAATTCATAACGGTCAATACACAAGCAATTGTCAAGCGATTGATCCAGATATTAAATAACATTTGTTCGGCCTATTTTTGGCCCCCTTTTTCTAAAAGTTAAGACAACGATCCCAAACTTCCTTTTGTAGTATAGAACGTTGTGGTTTTATAGAGATCCATACACTTTGTGAATATAAAAAATTGAATATAACCTTTCCATTCCTAAAAATATAAAGCCCACCCCCTTTAATTTTCTATTTTTTCTCTCTTTTTGGGGTTATATATTTTTGTACTCTATTGTATACCCTACTACATATTTTTTTTATTTGCATGTGTACGTTTTTTTTTTCTTTGGCAGTATTTTCTCAATGGTTATGCTTGTCTTTCTGATATTATTTTATATCTAACCCCTTGTTTTATTATTTGGATATTCACATTGTGTCAGACATCAAATGTATTCGTTCAGTGTATGTTCACTTGTTTTTTTCAATCTGTCGTCTGATTGAGTTAAGATATTTCAATAAGTATATTATTGTGTGTATTTCTTTGTTGTGATGTTACACTGTTCATGCTATTGTTTCAGATTGTGTGAAGGTTGGCGCCTATTAAACGTTTAAACCCGCTGCATGTGTTTGCACCTGTCCAAAGTTAGGAACCTTATGTCATGTGGTTGTCGTTTGTTGATGTGGTTCATGGGTGTTTCTAGTTTCTTATATAGATAAGACTGTTGGTTTTCCTGTTTGATTGGTTTTCACTAGTCATTTTGCTATAGCTTACTGTTCGGTGTGATCCAAGGCTCCGTGTTGAAGGCCGTACTTTTACCTATAATGGTTTACTTTTACAAATTGTGACTTGGATGGAGAGTTGTCTTATTGGCATCCATACCAAATCTTATTATATTTTTGTAAGCTCAACTCATAGCTTAGTTGATTAGAATTGTCAGTTTTCCACGGAAGTGCAAACCAAACATAAAATAAGCCTTTAAAATATAAGTAAGCTACAAATAGTGTCTTAAAAACAAATTATAGGCCAAAGTGCGGTCATTTGCTTATGATAGTATATTTCACGTTAACAAAGAATGGGACCAAATATCCAAGCTGCCGTTGATATGTATCAAGCGTGTACAGTAACATGAGTAATTAAAAAGAAAAGAATTGCGAGATTGAAAAGTAAATCATAAAAAAAAATCCTTGACTAGTTCGGCAGGCGAATATTATTCTTATACAAAAAAGAATGATGTTAAAATATGTGTTAAACCGATGACATTTATTCAAACAGACTTCTACGATTGCAAGTTATATCTGTGTATGCATATTTACATTCATTCTTATATCGGATCATGTTACCATCGGCATTGTTAAGATGTCATGTCAACGGTTAATTTGATGACGCCTAGCCTATAATAGAAATGACCGTTCACTGCTTATCAAATTCGTGACCCACACATTAGACATATAATGCTAGCGTGCCTTCGTGAACAGTTAGACAAATGTGCAAGCAGTTTACTATAATCCGCATACACAAATACTATTTCGACTGAACCAATGTACCAAAGGGAAACGGAGCCACAGCATATTAAAAGATAAACATTTTGTAAATCAAAAAAATATAAACATTACTTTAACAAAATTCTATAAAAAAAACCGGTTATATTTTTATGCCTATAGCATCCAGTCAGGGAACTTGTTATATTGTATTTGTATGGTTACTTCGATCCATTATTGCTTACTATGATTATAACTTGACGTTACTAGCGAGGACAATACACATGCTCCGTGATGAATGGAATTAGTATGATAATGAATAATGTGAAAAATGTTTAACACGAAGAAATATTTCTGTTTTTCTTTTTTAATTATCATTACGTAAATTTTGGTCTTTACGAAATGTTACTTTATGTGTATGCATTCATGGACATTATGGTTAAAATATTTCATAATTATTTCAGAAAGGAATTCAAACATCAGATGGAGTCATCAGTGTAGCAGAAATTAAAAAACCGTTCACAAACAAGCCTGGAGGAAAGTTTAATGGTAAGCGAATACCTGTGACATGTATTTACGTTGTTATGAAAGATGCTCACTTGTCACGATTCCCCTTGAATTTATCTTCAAATCATATTATAGATGATTCAAGCATATCACTCTGAATATCTTAGATACAGTGGAGATCACTTCTAACCTCTCAAAAAATCTGTCAGATTTTGTCAGGAGAACTGTTCTAGGACGGTGTGTAGAACTGCAATCCTGAAACCCTTTAGACAGTTCTACCTAGAAACTGATCCGGACAATTCTACCCTAGAACAGTTTTAGTCAGTTCTACATAGAACTGACCAAATCTTTGGTCTAGTTCTACGACTAGAAGAGTTCTACGGCTAGAGCAGTTCTACGACAAGAACAGGTCTACGATTAGAACTGATTTGGTAAGTTCTACGACTAAAATTGATTTGGTAAGTTCTACGACTAAAATTGATTAAGTCAGTTCTATCCATAGAACAGTTTTAAGAACGCTTTGTCTTAAATATAAATAAGCCAAAAGTACATAATACATATTAAGAGTCATTCTCTGTAAAAACCAAAGAAATTCAAGGGACTGTTCACACCAATGTCACAAATTTTCAATATCTTTTCAATATTAAGCCCATATGATGCCCTGATAACAAAAATAACTTTCATTTTTGTTTTTGGGGTTTATGTTGCCATGGTTACAGGTCCCATATATATAAGCCCAGTAACAGAGTAGCAAAATCTCAAAATGCATCATTTTTCAACTTTCGTTATTTTTAACAAATATACATTTTTAGCCTAAATCATAGGTATACTGAACAAATAAAGGTCTGAACACATTGAAGTAAACAGACATTGTCTTGAACCCATTCAAAACATTAAAACTTGTATCTGAAAAGTGCCGATTTTGCATTTTTTCAAACTGCTGAAAAAGGCATTTTTAAGTAAATTTCAAAATGATTTTTTTTTTTCCGACGTCAAATTTTATTGTTATGCCCCCAAAATGTTCTTCATATATCACTCTTTTACCAAGAAAAAAATTGGCTGTGTGTT
This sequence comes from Mytilus galloprovincialis, assembly GCA_037788925.1. Classification (NCBI taxonomy): domain Eukaryota; kingdom Metazoa; phylum Mollusca; class Bivalvia; order Mytilida; family Mytilidae; genus Mytilus; species Mytilus galloprovincialis. Next base: position 56,678,252 of record CM075341.1, read on the forward strand.
TTTTGTTGTTAAAAAAAAAATTGTTCAAAATTTTCTGAAATTTTGCAAAACTTGAAATTGCATTGTGCAGATTAAAAGAAAGTAAGTGGTTATATTCGTCAATCTCAAAGTTTTTCTGATTAAACTTTGTAAAACCATACTGATTAGGAATATTTTTGATACTAACTAATATTATTCAAAATAAATATCAATGACAGTCGATATGGAAACACATTACAAAGAACATTGCAGTTGGCTTTAGACCACAATTAATTCCCTTTTTCCATGGCCTTCAATATAGTTCCCAATTATTATATAGGGTATTTCTTCCTAAGTATTCTGGCTACTGTTTTCTTTGAAATGTTTATTATTTAATTGGTCCTATCAGTTGCATATATATATTGAAATAAGTAAAACATGTGAAAACAAATATTGTTTAAAGTGAAAGTAGTGATTTGGTCAAAATTAAAGTAAGGTAAAATTCACAATGGAAAATCCCTTATCAAATGGCAAAATCAAAAGCTAAAACATGTCATAAGAATGAATAACAGCTGTCATATTCCTGAGTTGGTACAGACATTTTCTTAAGTAGAAAATGATGGATTAAACCTGATTTTATAGCTAGCTAAACCACTCACGTGCATGACAGTTGGATACATTTCTAGAGGTTACAGGTAAAACATGCAACTTGAGATGCGACTATAACAAAATAATTGGCATTAACAAAATAGATTAACAGAAAACTTGAAATCAGTTTTATTTTGCAGCTAGATGTCACATAATATTTATTCTCAGTTATGTCTGGAAGCATCTGAGAAACTTGATTATACAACATGGTCTGTGTCTACAATGAAAGTATTTTTTTGTGGCGCTAAGATTCAGCCTTTTCCAATGAATCAACAAAAGAACCAAATGAACCTTTTAGTAATACTTGAGGTTTCTGTTCCTGGTTATTAGAACTCAATTGCATTGTCAGTGAATGAAGGACATCTTCTATATTTTGTGGAAAAACATTTGTAATAATTTTCTTCATTATTTCAAGTAATCTATAACAATAAACAGATTTGGAACTTTTAGAATACATATTCTAGGAAGTCCTTTCTTCTTCTGAAAAACACCTCATCCTAACTGCTTGTAAAACTCATTAACATGGTGAAATTCATAATCTGGAAACTGCTGGATTATTTCTAAAAAAGAAAGTATTAAATATAAATGTAATTTCATGGTAAGTATATTTAACCCTATAAATTCATATAAAATCTCTTCTGGAGATTTCAAAAATTACCGTTTTTACTAGTTTAAATAATTTTTTCCTAATGATTGATGCTTACACAAAATTCAAAAGATAGTTTTTTTTTCTTTTTCCTGGTTAACTTTTGAGTGCATTATTTTTGCACTTTTTACACATTATTTACAGGACTATTATGGATACTGTTGTTCGTTTGTCTATCGGTCATCAACATGTCAGACATGAACTCAATAAACTGCTGCGCCATGAGTGGATGATACGCCCTTCGTCTTATGTGTGAGTTTTATGCAATAATCATCAACATTTTCTGAGATACAGCACGACATGTGGAAAAAAAAATGTTATACCAAAAAACTCAATAACTCTAAAATATAAACATTTTGAATCATCACCAAAAAGTAAACAGATCTTTAGATTAATATAAGTAAGAAGTGTGTAAAGTTTTAAGCAATCATCATATATCATTTTTGAGATACGGCGCGGCATGTCAAAAAAACACACCCGTGTTTTAGTTACAAAGTCCTGTAACTCAAAATGTTTTAATCTTATTTTCACCAAAAAGTATCCAGATCATTTGACCATTATAAGTAACAACTATATTATGTTTCATGAAATTTTGATAAGTCCTTCTCTTGCTACGGTGCGACAGGTTTACGCTGGACAGACAGACGAAGGACATTTGTATACCATAATACGTCCTGGGCATATAATTTGTTTTTAACCAATTTGCATAGCTAGAACCAGGCTTGATACAACTCTGAATTTGGATTGTGATTAAACATTTGACAATTAAGCAATGATGGTTCAATATCCAAACTCTAAATATATTCAGCATGTCAAAGAACCCCAATTTTTGTTGAAATCAAACAAAGTTAAATTTTGGAACTTGATGTGGACCAACTTGAAAACTGGGCCTATAATCAAAAATCTTAACACATGTTGAGACTCAGCATATCAAAGCACCCCAAGAATTCAATATTTGTTAAAATCAAACTAAGTGTAATTTTGGACCCTTTTGAATTTAATGTAGACCAATTTGAAAATGGGACCCAAAATAAAAAATCTAAATACACAGTTTGATTGAGCATATCAAAGAATCCCAGGAATTCAATTGTTTGATGAAATTAAACAAAGTTTAGTTTTGGAACCTTTAGACTTTAATATGGACAAATTTGATAAAGGGGCCCAAAAATCACAATACATGGTTAGATTCAGCATGTAAAAGAATCCCTTAAATTATTTCTTTGTAAAAATCAAACTAAGTTTAATTTTGGACCCTTTGGACCTCAATGTAGACCTATTTGAAAACAGGACCCAAAATTAAAAATCAAATTCTAATATGACGTCCTTATTACGTTTTGTAAACAAAGCCGTGTTCTAATGAGCACAACATATGTTTGACACATGCTCACAAATTTACTGTTCATATTAAAGTATTTCCATTGTTATCCTATAAAATATATACAGTCAAGTAACTTACATAAACTTTTATAATATATGTTATATCGAACAACATATATTTACCCTGCTCGTATTTTTTAAAACTTATCAAATATGAAATGTAATGTACAGACTCCTCGGGGAGGAAACGGGAACAGCTAAACATGTTTACGGTATTTTCGTACGCTTCGACCTATGACAATATTGTATTTGTCCTATTAGAATCGAAATAATTCCTTCATGTCATGCTCTATGCTAATTTTAACATGGGTAGGCATTATATTTGACCACATTTTACACCTCGCTAACGCTCAGTGTAAAATATCGACAATTATAATGCCTTCCCATGTTAAAATGAGCATAGAGCATGGCATGAAGGAATTATTTCTTAAATATACAGTTAAATTGGGCTTATCAATGAACCTCAAGAAATCAATTTTTGATAAAATCAATCTAAGTTTAATTTTGGACCCTTGGTACCTTATTAATGTAGATCAATTTGAAAACGGGACCCACAATTAAAAATTTAAATAGACAGTTAGATTTGACATATCAAAGAACCCCAATAATTCAATTTTTGATAAAATCAAACAAAGTTTAATTTTGGACCCTCAATAGACCAATTGAAAAAAGGGACCCAAAATCCCAAAACTTAATACATGTTTTGATTTGGCACACGAAAGAAGCCCCAAAATTCAAGAATAAAACCGCATTGAAATGGGTCAAGAAATAAGCAATTTATAAAAAGTAATAGAAAAGTATTGTTTCTAAGTCATGTTTCTCCCTATTGCATAGATTTTTCTAATTAAAAGAAAAATTTGGCTCTTATTTTGGCCAATTGATGTTATAATCACTTGTAACCATTAACATTTTGGTATAGATTTCCAAATGATTTTGACTGGAACTGGATAAAAGATTGTTTATTAGATAAATACCACCCCCCCCCCTTTTTGCCAAAAAAGGGCGATCCTATATATAGCTAGTTTGTGGGGGTTGAGTAAAACGTTTAAACACAATTTTAAAATATTGATTGAGAAACTGTTGTTGATTTACAAGGCAAAACACTTTTTAATCTGTCTTTCTAAATAATACCTGTGATAAAAATTCCATGCTACTTTTAGAAGTGATGCTGTTTCATTCACTTAAATTCTTGCCTGTGTTACATCACTCTGAAAAATAAAAGTTTTCCCGTTACGTCATGTTAAATTGCTATTTCTTAGAACTTGGTTAATTCTAATGAATATGTCAAATAAATCTGGTTTTGAAAAGTTAAAAGAAAACAAACTGAGGAACATTTGTAACTTACTACAATAAAACTCAGTTATGGGCACATAAAATATTGACTCTGACATGTCTGAGTGATCATGTCTGACCTATACTGTTTACTTCTATGTTCTTTGAATTGTAGTAGAGATATTTGTCATTGGAAATAAAACAGCAAAAATATATTTTATTTTTGCCAGTAACAGTTTCTATGGGTTCAATTCTATGCAATCACTTTACGATTATTTTTGATATAATATTTGCTTTCTGTACACCTTTTCATTAACAGTTTGCATTGATAAAATTTCTTTAAACGAATAAAATTGAGAGTGGAAGATTTATTACAATGACTACACAACCTTAGGAATAATGGATGTCAACACTTCTGATTGTGACAAATTTTACCTTTTAACTGATGAGTTATGGAACTTTGTTACATATCCCTGATGTTAGATGTCTTGGTACTTGTGTTTTATATTTGTATATTGGCTGTCTTATATTGTGTATATACTCTGTATGTACTGTATACATATGAATTTCAAGTAGTGAGACTATAATTAAATATTGAATCTGAATCTGTCTTGATGTTAATTGCATTGCTCAGCAATTGCATAAAATACAAAGTTAATTATAGTTCATAGTATAAATAGAATTTTCTGAAATGGATTGTTTTGGGGAAATACAGGGATAAATTATTTGCCAAAAATTTGTGGAAGAATAAAAAAATTACTTAAGTGGGTTGATGTGGTCTGATAACATACATCTTCTGTTGTTTCCATCTTTTCTGGATATGTTGGCAGATTCCCTTTTCTTCTTGTTGATTTAACCTGTAAAACAAGAATGTGTCCACAGTACACGGATGCCCCACTCGCACTATCATTTTCTATGTTTAGTGGACCGTGAAATTGGAATAAATTCTCTAATTTGGCATTAAAATTAGAATGATCTTATCAAAGGGAACATGTATTCTAAGTTTCAAGTTGATTGGACTTCAACTTCATCAAAAACTACCTTGACCAAAAACTTTAACCTGAAGCGGGACAGACGGACGAACGAATGGACGAACGAACCAACGACCCGATGGACGAACGGACGGACGAACAAATGGACGGACGAATGAACGGACGGACGAACACACGCACAGACCAGAAAACATAATGCCCCTCTACTATCGTGGGGCATAATAAATTTTAATGAATACTAACAGGATCTAAATACTAACAGCATCTATAATAAGCTGAAATATTTGCTTGTAATAAAAATTAAATAGCAAAAAATAAATTTAAACAGCAATTAATTCCCTTCATATTCAATCACTGTATCGTACTAAATATATAAGGCATTAGCAGTTTAACAAAATATTTTCTATAGTGGAAGTAAATTTATACTTTTGATTATTTAAGAATAATAATTATTTACACAACAATTTAATTGATTCAGCTTATTTAAATGGAGAGTAAAAATAAGAATCAGCAATATAAACAGCAAATAAGTTTTGTAATTTTTGTTAAAATGATTATTTTTTTCATAGACAAAAAACATTATTATGATACAGTTATAGTATCATTTGTTAGATAAATTAGGTGCAATTTGTAAAAAGGATAAGATTTTCTAATATATATATTTTCTAGCCTTCCTGACTCAGGGAATGTAACAATTAGTCTCTATCCTGGTTTGTGAAGACTTTGTATGACATACATGCATGTACATGTATATCATAGTATTATTGCTAAACACATGCTGAACCTTTTGTGAAGGTATAATGATTACTTTTAAACAATATATTATTATTAAATTATTACCTCATTTCCCCTTCAAGTACTGCATCATTGACATCTATTCTTATTTTCTTCAGAAACAAAGTACAACATGCTGAAAAAAATGATAGCAATTATTTGTAAAACTATAGTTAAACATTGAAACAAGTTCTGTGTTAATCTATACATGTATTGCTGTTCAAGATATATTAATATTGCATACCAATTATACATTTGTTAACGTGAAAGGTACTAAACCATTCACAGATGTTTAACAGAGTACTCATCTATTTTCTATCATTATACATTTTTTTTTTCAATATAACTTTTTTGGGGAAGCTGGTTAATTACAGCTGCAAAACATTGTTAAAAGATACTCCTTATCTAGGATGTTTAAAAAAAACCTATCAAATCTCAGAGTGGGCGAGGATGGATATTGAATTCACATCTAATGTTGGGTCAGGGGGTGGGGAGCTTGATATTGAATGCAAATCAAATATTTATATTCACAACCATGGTGTTATGTGAATATGAGTTTTAAAGTTTTGACAATTTTACAGCTAAAGTACTGTTCTGAAATAAATATCAAATAATTCATAAATTGTAAAAATAATAGATACAATAATAGGACAAACATTAAAAAGAAATCAAATTACTACAGAAATCTAAATTTTAATTATAAAATCATTTTACTAAGAATTGTACAGAATAAGTATTTGTTTTAAAAATATAGAAAATGTGTAAAAAGTAAATAATACATACAAAATTAGAGGACCCCAATTCTTACACTCATGAAAGTCATGAAAGGAGGTACATTGTTAATCTGTTTTGAAACTTATTCAATACATAGAAAGTGCTCCTTTTTTAGCTCACCTGGCCCGAAGGGCCAAGTGAGCTTTTCCCATCACTTTGCGTCCGTCGTCCGTCGTCGTCCGTCGTCCGTCGTCCGTCGTCGTTAACTTTTACAAAAATCTTCTCCTCTGAAACTACTGGGCCAAATTAAACCAAACTTGGCCACAATCATCATTGGGGTATCTAGTTTAAAAAATGTGTGGCGTGACCCGGCCAACCAACCAAGATGGCCGCCATGGCTAAAAATAGAACATAGGGGTAAAATGCAGTTTTTGGCTTGTAACTCAAAAACCAAAGCATTTAGAGCAAATCTGACAGGGGTAAAATTATTTATCAGGTCAAGATCTATCTGCCCTGAAATTTTCAGATGAATCGGACAACCAATTGTTGGGTTGCTGCCCCTGAATTGATAATTTTAAGGAAATTTTGCTGTTTTTGGTTATTATCTTGAATATTATTATAGATAGAGATAAACTGTAAACAGCAATAATGTTCAGCAAAGTAAGATTTACAAATAAGTCAAGTGACCGAAATGGTCAGTTGACCCTTTAAGGAGTTATTGCCCTTTTTAGTCCATTTTTAACCATTTTTCGTAAATCTTAGTTATCTTTTACAAAAATCTTCTCCTCTGAAACTACTGGGACAAATTAATCCAAACTTGGCCACAATCATCATTGGGGTATCTAGTTTAAAAAATGTGTGGCGTGACCCGGCCAACCAACCAAGATGGCCGCCATGGCTAAAATAGAACATAGGGGTAACATGCAGTTTTTGACTTATAACTCAAAAACCAAAGCATTTAGAGCAAATCTGACAATGTAAAATTGTTTATCAGGTCAAGATCTATCTGCCCTGAAATTTTCAGATGAATTGGACATTCCGTTGTTGGGTTACTGCCCCTGAAATGGTAATTTTAAGGAAATTTTGCTGTTTTTGGTTATTATCTTGAATATTATTATAGATAGAGATAAACTGTAAACAGCAATAATGTTCAGCAAAGTAAGATCTACAAATAAGTCAACATGACCAAAATGGTCAGTTGACCACTTTAGGAGTTATTGCCCTTTATAGTCAATTTTTAACCATTTTTCGTAAATCTTAGTAATCTTTTACAAAAATCTACTGAATCTGAAACTTCTTGGCCAGATTTAACCAAACCTAGCCATAATTGGGGTATCTAGTTACAAAAATGTGTCCAGTAACTCGGCCAACAAACCAAGATGGCGGCCATGGCTAAAAATAGAACATAGGGGTAAAATGCAGTTTTCGGCTTATAACTCAAAAACCAAAGCATTAAGAGCAAATCTGACAGGAAGTAAAATTGTTGATCAGGTCACGATCTATCTGCCCTGGAATTTTCAGATGAATCGGATAATCGGTTGTTAGGTTGCTGCCCCTGAATTGGTAATTTTGAGGAAATTTTTCTGTTTTTTTTGTTGTCTTGAATATTATTATAGATAGAGATAAACTGTTAACAGCAATAATGTACAGCAAAGTAAGAACTAAAAATAAGTCACTATGACCAAAATAGTCAATTGACCCCCATAAGGAGTTATTGCCCTTCATAGTCAATTTTTAACAATTTTCTGAAAATTTGAAGATTTTCAATAACATTTTCCACAGAAAGTACTGTTATAGATAGAGATAATTGTAAGCAGCAAGAATGTTAAGTAAAGTAAGATCTACAAACACATCACCATCACCAAAACACAATTTTGTCATGAATCAATCTGTGTCCATTGTTTAATATTCACATAGACCAAGGTGAGCGACACAGGCTCTTTAGAGCCTCTAGTTTCATTAAAAGACATGTTTGCATTGCATTAGTAATTGAGAATGTTTTTAAAAAACAAATAATCAATGATGAATGATAATTATGAAAATTTAAATATTACATAAACTAATCAAAACAATAATAGGGAAAAAAAAGGGGGGGGGGGGGTCATGTCAAATACTTTTTATTTCCATTACTCACATTCTGTCTAGTTAATGAGATGAATAAAAATCCTTTTCCTTTGGGCCACTACTTGCTAGTTTAAGGCTAGTTCTGTAAGGTAACGACTTGAGTCCAGAATCCTTGATGTGGTCAATATCTGGATGCAAACTTTTTGTTGGCATAACATGCGACGTGCGCAATTTGAAAAGTTTTTTTTTCTTCATTTAATTGAAACCGCTGGTAAAATAGTATTGATGTGAAGATCTAGAGCTACTGGTGGTTTTAGATCATTTCTCAGACAAAACAGCAAATATTTGGTATGTACTGCCTGTTTTTCACTGTTTCAGTGTTTGGCAAGAGGTTAAATGAGTTCATCACAATCCACAAACTTTGGAGAGAAAATGCACTCAATAGTATCTACCTTGATATATCTTATTTTTATCAACATTATGATGGTTTTATCAGTGTCTGCATTTCGTCTGCACTTTATTTTGGGCATCAACCCTTGTACTTCCTGTTGTTTCTTTATGTTTTCAATGAAGAAGAACCATAAGGGGAGATAATTCATAGACACATAGTTGATTTTTTTCAGTTTTCAATCCACATTTTTTTATTAAATCAAAAAACACATCCCTGATTTTTTTCCTTTTTAAATGGGGGGTTTATCTTTATGATTTTGGCAATATTTTCTATAAACTATCTCGGAAATTTTGTCAAAGCTTCAATAAATTTTGGTGAAATTTGGTTTTCATTTAGATGTCAGAATCACCCCCTTCTCCAATAGAAAATAAGCATATGTACACAATTGTCAGCCAAATGTGTAATATATTTTTAGAAAGGCAAAGGTAACAGCTTTTAGATGTGATAATTGTCTGCATCATTTACTGTCACGATTAAGGGGAAATAAGCATTGATATTTTTTGAAAAAAAAGCCCAAAATCAAAATGGCCGCCATTTCCATAGTAACAAAGCCCAAAATCAATTTCTGAAGTGTTATTTGTTACGTATATTAGTTATGTAGTATGTGTACAAAAAATGGTTAAAATCTGTGACATAGGTGTGAACACTAATGTTGGTCCTTACAGAGAATGGCTCTTAAAACAAATGGCTTTATCAACGATACTATTAACACTGAATGGTGACCAGTGAGATATCCTAACTGCAGTGACGTCATTTAGAACTGTTCTACAATTTTGATAGGTTTGGTCAGTTCTACGGCTAAAACAGTTTTAGACAGTTCTGCTGAAGGTTCTACGGTTAGAACTGATTTCGTCAGTTCTGCTGACAGTTCTACCGATAGAACTGATTTCGTCAGCTCTGCTGAACGTTTTATGACTAAAACTGATCCTGACAGTTCTACCTAGAACTGATTTGGTGAGTTCTACCTATAACTGATTCTTACAGGTCTACTTAGAACTGTTCTAGGACAGTTTAGAATAGTTTTTTGACAGATTATTCTGACAGTTTTAATGAGAGATAAGAAGTGATCTCTACTGTACATGTAATTCTCTCACATTTTCTGTAGTCCATGATTTACTGAGTGTTGTACATCCTAAGTTCACTAGTATAGCTCGGCTTGTGAAGTCTGCATGTGTTGGTATACTACCTTGTTTATATTTAAAATCTTGAGCTCATTTCTGTGTACAAATTTATAGTTTGCTTTCATAAACATGTACTATCATACATGGGATACAGGGAAAAACAATAACAATGAAATCTTATTCTACTTGTCCTTCTGAAAATCAAATTCGTTTTATGAGTTGTAGCGGATGCGTTTATTATCATCTTGGGTTATCTGCACGGAAAGACACACCGACATCATTTGATAATCATCCAAAACTGTCAAATTTAAAAAATAGCGAACTCTAGAAAACTTTAAATCGGAAATCCCTAACTAAATGGCAAAATCAAAAGCGCAAGCACATAAAACTAATGAAAACAACTGTCATATTTCTGACTTGATACAGGCATATCCTTAGGAAGAACAATTACACATTGGAGGATGCATAAGTACCGAGCCACGCTTAAAGGATATTACCAACAATGGACTGAAAAGTGAAGGTTAACAATTTATAAAGACAAATATAAATTAAAATATTATTTAACCACTAGACAATACCGCTTAGTAATATGCTGGCTGTTCAAAACTCCTCCCTTTGAAAAATCACAGTGCCAGCCGTTTGCTTCTTTACAAACAAAAAAAGGGGGTTCATGGAACAGCCTATACAATCGGAAATAGAAGTTACCTTAATTGTCCTAATCAGAATCGAAATAATTGATGCAAGCTATACCAAATTGTAGTTTTAACATGAGTAGGCATTATATTCGTGATTATTTTTGCCCGAGCGATAGTGAGATAAGTATAGCGTTCATCAATTATTTTTTAAACATTTCTTTAGAGCAATAAGAATAAAACCAATTTTCTGATAACAGACAAACATGAACAGCAGTATTTTCTACGACGACAATTCAAAACATGAATGTGTACATGTGTAACAAAATTAACTATGTCAATTTCAGCATGCATGTTAAGTAAATGTCAAGTTCAGTTCAAAATTCTGAAGCGTAGTACAACTCGGACACTTCTGTTTTAAATTGGACAATTATTTGTTATTTGTTTTTTATGTTGAAATTAGTTGTTATGTTAAATAGATTAATTATTCACCTTGAGCGATGTATTATTGTTGACCATTCGAGATTCTTTTTTTGCGGACCCGTGTTCAGCTGAATGTGTGATTTTAATATTACTACGCGGGCCTCAAGGGATTTTAAATCGAAAATAAATGCAAAAAATGTGAGTTTTCGTGTCTTTCAAAGCTCAAACAATATAACAGAATTAATTGTAGGATAAAGGCAATAACTGTTTAGTATTTTTAAATATCCAGCTCGGCTCGACACAGGAGTAATAGCTCGGTAAAGCTCGAATTACATCTGTTACAAATACAGCTGATATTTAAAGACACTAAACAGTTATTGTCTATGTATCTTACGAAATTGTCATGTCAATACAATATCATTAACAGAAAGAACCAGTATCACTACTTTGACACCAGATGCGAATCTCGACAATTTATATAGCAAGTTATCACTATTTGTCATCGTATGACTTCATTATACAAACTATAATCTGAAGTGGTTGTTATGTGAAAACTTCTCTTCTTGTTTTTTTTTCTGTCTGTTAATTTATTTTGGTGTGTTTGCAGTTTTTCGGATTCCCTTGTCTACATAGTTTAATTAACATTCATGTTCACTTTCAGGTAAACCAAAAATATTTCTCATTAACTCATCTCGAGGATCTAGACTAACAGGAACACTAGATGAGCCATCTGCCTCATATGCGCTAAGTTTTTCTTCAGAAATTGGGTCAGCAGATGAGGACACCATAGTAGCATATTCAACACAACTAGGTAACTTGCATTTCATCTTTAGTATGTTCTGTTTGTATATTGGCATACATGTTACTTTCTACGCTATATATATATTGGTTGTTTTCCATTTATTCACTTTCGATAATAATAAACATTACTGATATCTGTACCCTTTTGACACAAATGTCTTCACTTCGTCGTATATTGATAGAGTGATTTGCTTATTTTATCTCGAAGAGACATGAAGAATGGCATTCTTTTATTATTTCAGATGCTCAGAGACAACAATATGCATTAAATATCCATGAGTTATATAAAAAAAAAATGCCAAAATAGTTAAAATGTGTATTTGCATGACATATATATGCTTATTTTGTTTGCTACTGGTAGGTAAACAGAGATGATGTGTATTTATTTATTTGTTACCAATATATGATCTTTTTAATAAGATTTAGCAATATTCCAGGTAAGACCTATAATTTGTGATAAAATTTTGTGAGAGAATTCGATGTTTGCTATACCACTTGTCATTTCAACGCACTTTGTGAAAATACCACTATATTAATTAGATTGAAATTTTATGCAGTCTAAAAAATGATTTTACTTCGTTTCAAATTATAATTTGTGAAACTTTGAATGTTTTAAAGGCAAATATTCTGTGTAAACATGAGAAAGTCCATAAATATGTAGACTTTTGAAGCCCAAACTTTATAATGCCTTAATACGCAAATGAAAGATCTGGAAACTGTACCAATACAGAACGACATGTTTTTAAAATTATAGCAAAACTTTTGGTTGCCAAATATATACTCGTTATTGCAAACTATGAACTTAAAATATCTGCCATTTTCTCCATACCCAAATTTACCCCCTGTTACTTATTATGGTTTGTACCGCTCATTGTTATTGAATCTTACGCAATTTGATTTGGTTAAATTATAATTAGTTTACCTTAAAACTGGTTATGCATTTCATACATGTATATTGATTTAATCAAAACATGCATGAATGTAAATAGTTACTTTGATTACCTTCAAACTGGACACTGCACGAGTCCATACTATTTTTATCAATGAAACTAAAGGTATGAAAGGTAAGAATTGGCACTTCTTGTATTTTCCACATATACAGTAGAAAAAATCTTTTTTATTGGCCTATTGCGGAGAAAAAAGATGAAGTTTACAAGTAAGGCGTCTTATTTCATTAAACAAGTCATTTATCGAAGAAAAATGCCAAATTACAGTGAACGCGCGCTACGCCAGATAAAATTTTGTTTATCTTGACAAAAAAAAAAACTTTTCAATTATTCCAAAACTAATGTAGTAAGTGGAGAAGGTAAAAATGTGTCCAATCTGCCTATTATCTAGATATCAACAGTCAATATGGTCGTTTTAAGGTCAATTTCGTCTGCCTTACACAATCTTGTTAGACACTATAGTATATAGAATAATCATAATTCAAAAGAGTTCCGACGCTACCAACATTTGAAATAGTTGTTTTATGAAGTATGCAATTAATCTTGAGGAGGGATATTAAAAAGAGTAATAAAATATGTCTAGAAAGGTAACATTTGATTTTTCCGATTTGATGAGTCAAAATGAATGATGATTATTATTTTTGCTATCAGAAAAAAAGATGCAGCATCCCTGCAAATACGGGTACAGCTGTTAAGTAATTCACAGTTTTCTTTTTATTACAGGCTTTGTGTCAATTCGCAATGTACACTCAGGGTCATGTTTTATAAATGCATTCATATTTGTTGCAAAGAAAACATACAGAGATGAGCATATCGAGGATATATTTAGAAATATGAAAAGAGAATTAGTTACAAATTCGAAATATACATATAGATCTGGAAAACCTCAGATACCAGTGATTGAGTCTACATTCACGAAGAAATTTTTCCTTGTCAAATGATAATCCATTACCTGTATCATAATTCAATGTAAACTTCCAAAGTTCGTCACTATATCAAACCATCATTTAATACATCGGACATTGAAAAAGAAAAAGTAGAACTATTTATTAAAAAAACATTGAGTCCTTAGATATGTGTGTATCTTCATAACTTAATTATGTATAGTTTATCATGTTTATTATTCACAATTGCACAGGTATATCTTTATTGTGTTGACAGAAATGTATCATTTTGTACAGCATTGGTCGATTGACCTTCCTTACTTGTTAAACTTTTGGATACAGTTATTTTAAGAGGAACTACTAATGATAGGTCTAATATAATTTCTATGCAGTTATTTAAGCATTGGGTATCTCATTTCTTTACATAATAGTTGGCACCGCCTCCTCAAAAATGGTCTATCGACTTTGAATGTTTAGCATTATTTACATGATAAAGCTTGTTGTAAGGTCCTGTTCAGATGAGCCACTCATCGTAAGCCTTAGATATTTGGAATGCAGACGTACTAACATTTGTATTTTCCATTAATATAATATGACCAAAAGCCCTTTTCATGGTTTATTGAATTTCAACATTTGCATTCTTCTATCACAGTTACAAAATGGGAGACAAATATCAGTGTCAACATTGTATTTATGTTGTAATTTTTATTCTATTAGGTTATTAACCAGGGTTGGACACGATTATTAACGAATGTAATCGATTACTGGAAGGATTTTTGTGTAAACGATTATTAATCTATTACTCTGAAGTTTGTATTTAAAAGATTGCAATCCATTACTTTGTCGAAAGTAATAACATCACTTTTTGATTATTGTCAATGTTGCTGCGGCGTCTTAATTAAAATCCATATAATTTTTTAGTAATTTGTCAAAATGAAGTTTTTTATGTGTTTTTTTTCAAAATATAATAAAAAGTATGGGTCACCGGACATTTTTCATGTTTAAATGTGAGAAGATACAAATGTAGCTCTTATAAAATGCTTTCAGATAAGAAAAAGAAAAAAATGGGGTCACCAAAATTGTTTTCTTGCTACTTATTATAAAAGGTAAATTCACAACACTTTCTATTATAAAAATTACTTTATCTGAGTTATCTCGTTTTTTATCTGAGTTATCTCCCTTTATTTGGCAAAGTTGGAAAAAAATTATTCAAACACAAATATGAGGTGTTTTTTTTAATTAAAGCAGTGCATGTAAATATGATAACACACATAGTTTTCTATATTTACATCCAAAGTCTTAAACATGAATTACATACTACTCTCAAAATTTACACATTTCATCCAAGGTCAAAACCAACTGTTATCTGCCACTTGAAAATAAAAGATGGACGAAGACACCCGTGCCTCCTGAATTACATGCTTCCATAAAAATATACAAAACCAATAAGGAAAGTTAAACACAATTATGTTGCTCGACAGGCTCGACATGGTCGACATTTTAAAAATAGAGAAAGTTTAGTACTGTATGACAGCAATTTTAAAAGTATTGTTTTCAAATATCATATTGACACTTGTCTTATAGATGCCGACTGCGCAAGATTGTTGACCAATAAGAAACATGATATCCAATCAAGCCCTGTTCTTTATTGAAATTTCTCTACACGTGAAAACATGATGTCTAATTTCAACCATTATTGATTCAACTAAGTTTGACAAATCGGACACATTGACAAGTACAGACATTATACATTTACAGTATAAATAGCTCTCTCTTTATTTAAGTATGCGTAATAAAATATTGATGCATAATTATCTTTCCTTCTGTCTTAAATGATTTTAGTCTGCTTAATTTTCAATTATCATCGATATATATTGTGTGTATAGTATTTAGGAATAACATGTGTAAGACACGTTTGGAAAATGGACTATCATTGTACATATTTTTGGCATATGTTACTCCTAACATTGTTCAGAGAATTCACATGTTTTCGGTTCTCGCTATCATGTTACAACTAATACACGCTTAATAGTAGTATAGTACTACTTTTATTGAACAGATACTTCAAATATTTTACAACTATTATTATACAAATAAATGATATATTTAGCACTATCATTTAACAGATAACCATGATAACTGACATATTTCTGCACTATCATTGGAAAACACAACTGACATATTTTAGCACTAGCATTATACAGACAAGTGACACAATGTTATACTAGCATTGTACATATTACTGATATATTAACACTATTATTGTACAGATAACTAACATATGTTAGCATTATCATAGGACAGATAACTGTCATATTTTAGCACTATAATTATACATATAAATGACAAAATTTAGCACTTTCATTGTACAGCTTACTGTAATATTTTGGAACAATCATTGTACTGATAACTTACATGTTTTAACACTATCATCGTATAGATAACTGCCATAGTTTATAGACAATAACTGTTTAGTGTCTTTAAATATCAGCTGTATTTGTACGAGGCTAAGCAACAGGTGTAATGCGAGCTTTAGCGAGCTATTACTCCTGTTTCCAGCCGAGTACAAATACAGCTTATATTTAAAGACACTAAACAGTTATTGTCTTTATCCTGCAGTTAATTCTGCATATTGTTTGTGCTTTGAAAGACAAAAAAACTCCCATTTTTAGCATTTATTTTCGTTTTAAAATCCCTTGAGGCCCGAGTAGTAATATTAAAATCACATCCAGCTGAAGACGGGTTCGCAAAAAAAAAGAATCTCAAAAAGTCAACAATAATACATCGCTGGATGTGAATTATTATCTATTTTAACATAACAACTAATTTCAACAGTAAAAACAAATAACAAAACATTGTCCAGTTTGAAACAGAAGTGTACGAGTTGTCTCACGCTTCAGAATTTTGAACTGAACTTGACATTGAATTTCACTGAACATGCATGCTGAAATCGACATGGTTGATTTTGTTACACATGTTTACATTCAAGTTTTGAAATCGATGATTGTCGTCGTAGAGAAGACTGCTGTTCATGTTTGTCTGTTATCAGAAAATTGGTTAAGTTATTATTGTTGTAAAGAAATGTTTGAAAACAAACAAAACGTATAAAAGTAATCGTGAATTCGCATAAGGTCAAACAATACGTCATTAGAATGCGACTGCAATACACATTATGAGGTCACGCAGGTATATACAACACTCGTCAACAGCAATACACAAAGGTAGGCCGACAGTGGGCGGAGCTTTCGAGCGATATATGTATAGTATACAGATACAGCATAGCGATATCTGTAGAGCAGTATCTGTATAGTAAGACAGCTAATTGCAGGATAAAGTAATAAAATGGTACATCTAATTGACAATTTTTAGAACTATCATTTTTTTTTTAGATAACTGTATATTTAATCACTATCATTGTACAAATCACTGACATAAATAAGTACAAATATTGAAAATATAATTGACATAATTTGACACTTTTTATATAAATTAACAAATTTATAGAACCACCATTTTAAAGACACTTCAGGTATTTTAGCATTACCATTATAGAATTGATTGTCATATTCTAGCACTATCATTGTCCATACAATTAATATACTATAACACTATCATGGTGCGTATATTTGCAAGAGCTTAGAAATGTCATTCTACGAAACATGAAAGATTTTAGCACTATCATTCGACATATAATTGTTCATATTAGGGAAAATATTACAGTAGAATGAGTTTTTTAATTTACAATTTTTATTATTGTTTTTTCCATGCATTCTTCAAAGTTATAAGTTAATTCTACCAGAAATCATATCTATTAATCATTAAAAGGTTAATAAACATACCAGGTTGTATATGTTAAAGAGGACATTCAATATAGCATAATGAAAAGCTAGCAGGACCAAATAATTGAAGTCGGGTGTTTGTAAAAACAAAATGTGTCTTTGTTTGTAAAAGATTTCAATCAAATGTGTTATATGTTAATCAAATATTAAAATCAAATGTGTCATTTGTGAATCAAATATTAAAACTTAAATGTGTCATTTGTGAATCAAATATTAAAATAAAATGTGTCATTTGTGAGTAAGTGGATTACATCTGAGTCTGATCAGTTTTGCATTAATGAAACAAGATTTTTTTCTTTTTAAATGTATGAAATGAAAAGAAAAAAATGTAACTTAGAGGTTAAAATCTAAATTTTTTTACAAATATATATGAAAATAAAAATCACTCACTTCTATCTTCAATTTGTATATCTTTTACATATATTTTGATGTGTGTTTATCGTATAATAATACGAATAATGATCTATTTAGTCAGTGCATTTGTATAAAGATTTTGTTCATTGTACAATAAAAGTATAGAATTAACATCATTATCGTTATTATAATCAGCCCTAAATAATACATTATACCTTAACTATTAGGAATCACTATCACTATCTATTTATTTGTCAGCAAAACGTAGAACATAATACAAGTAAGAAGAAATCAATCGTAACTGACTTTACTTTTTTGCTTCTTTTGTTTTGTTCTGTTTTTATTTCTAATTTTTGCCTGGGGTCTGGGTTATCTATAGCCGTTAGTGATGCTACATAGTGTATACGCCTGTGTACAAATAAATATATAATGTATAATATTCATATTTATAACAGACCTTAGATATATTCAAAATCCACAAGGACGGGAATATCTATCTGTGTATACATGTATTGGTGTTAGGAAATGTGAACTGCTATATGATTTTGACTTATTAAGCGAGATGAGTAGTTTCAAAAGCTGCTAGTTTTGGCCTCTAACATTTAAACAAATCAAACGAATGGATTCCTGATTTGGTACACACATGTAAACATTCTTATTTTCTAGTATGCCTTGTAGTTTACAAGGACAATTCATGAACAGATTCTCTCCATTTTTAATTAGAAAAGGATCCATGCGTTCATATTTCTTCATTTATGATTGTAAGAAATTGTGTTTAAATTTGTCAGACGAGTACATGAATATTTCGATAAGGAAAGTTTTCGGTTTCCGTCTATTTTTTGTTTGCTAGATAAATAAATTAGCATTTACATGACTCGTTTCAGGTGATTATAAGTAACCTATTGGTATTGCACTCGACAACTTGTAACCCTTACCGGTATGTCCCTATTCAGTGACAATTCAGTCACAATTGGTGCTTAGTAGATAGTTATTTTATTGGCAAGTATACCTCATCAACATATTTATAACGATGAATATATAAGCATACTTTTTGGCACCCTATATTTAATAAATTGATGACTGTTACAAGTCTAGTGGGGTAAGTATTACAAAAATTGTCTAGCGGATATCATGTTAATGAACTATTATACATTACATGTCTTGTACTAGACTTAACCGAAAATAAATTTGTTTTCTCAGTATCAAATTGCATACCATCAACATGCAAACTAAACATTAAAATTTTGAGAAATCATACCAAAAAGTAATATAAAAGGCTCTCCCATAATAGATCACGCTAGAATTGTTCAGTCGTTAGTTATGTCTCTAACAAGCATGTTGATTTCTAGGATTGTAGACGGTAAGTACTGTAGCTCAAGTTTAGATAATAACCAACAATACAAAATCAAAACAGGAACCACTAGGAATAATTAAGCTAAAAAAAAAACAGGGAATAAATTGGAAAACAAAACCTTTACAATCCACAAAATGTAGCAAACAAATGTATTTATGTATTTTTTATTTTTTTTTAACTTTATATGGTTGTAAAAGTTTGGGTTATTTATTCATCTTTTACAATAAGACCATTTCGCGTTTTATACAAAATTTGCCCTGGCTATCTGTTTACATTAAAACAAAATTAAAAAAAAATATTCTTAACTGAAAAACACACAGTCAAATACAATCTAATAGATTGAAAGTCTAATTTTCATCATATTGATACTATTGAATAGCAAATGCTCGACAAAATATCGCAAAGACTTTTTGGACTCTTTCGCTACATGGTTCGGCACAATCTTTTCTAATCGTGACTGCCAAGTGTATTTTTTTCTTAATCAATATACAGAAAACCTGATAATCCGTACTTAAGCGAAAATACAATATAACCTATGCATCTTGGTCATTTTTTGCGTATCCAACTGCAATTAATAATATCACTTGAGTACAACGACAGTTGAGATTTATAATACAAAATATAAGTTTGACCTTTAAGTAGCTTCCTGTTGTTTAGGGGCCAGCTGCAGCCCGCTTCCCGGTACGGGATTTTCCCGTTGTGTTTATGACACATTGTAACTGTTTCTGTTCTTTGGTCGGGTTGTTGTCTCTTTGACACATTCCCCGTTTCTATTCTCAATTTCACTATAGATATTTGTATTTATTTTTTCATGAAAGTCTTACGTAACGAAAGTAATGCACTCATAAAAGAAAGAAAAAAACCCATTATTTTATCAATTTATGTGTCTAAATTAATTTAATCTAAATTAGACAATTTTGAATTAATTTCAGGTCGTTATGATATAATAGTAAATTACCTTGGTAAAAACATTAAAGAAACTCCGGAATCGACAGTAATTTCATTTTACGCCTTCATGTGAAAAATATTAAGAAACCCGGGTATTGGTCGTCGACTGGTATTTGATGTCGTTTGAATTGTTTTACAATTGTTGTTTCGGTGTCTATTATAGCTGACTATACGGTATGGAATTTGCTCATTGTTGAAGCCCGTACGTTGACCTATAGCTAATATTTTTTTTTTTGGTGTCATTTGGTCTTTGTGGAGAGTTGTCTTATTAGCAATCATGCCTTAGCTTCTTTTTTTTTTATACTAACGGCCTAATTTGTGTACAAAAAATGAACGAAAAACAAATATGATATACAGTCACAAACGACAACACTGTATTACAGGCTGCGGACTTGGAACTAGTACATGCAGAATATGGCGGAGTTAAACTTGTGTTGCGTCAATCCTCCCTAACCACCGTACTTTGACCTATAATGGTTTACTTTTTACAAATCATCATGACTTTGATGGAGAGTTGACTCATTGGCACTCGTACTACATCTTCTTATATCTATTATGGAAATAAAGTTGTGAACAATATTCAATGTACATGTCTTTGATACAGACTTTTTGACATTCTATTTTAACTAGGAGTTGACAACGTTTAGATTATAATACTGTGAGTCGAACAAAAAAAAAGGGAAACATTTGCCCTTAGCTTTTTATGATTGGTTCTGCTGTATTTGAATAGGACAATTATTTCCCTTTAGTCTAGAGTGGTCTTTTATAAATGTCAAGGGATGATTTGCTAGCCCGAACTTTTACGAAAAAAACGTCACCAGTTTGTCTTTGAATATTTATGTCCATCTTGTCACCTTGAAAATATTAACTATACTATATGTCAGGCATATAAGACTCATAAGACTGGTATATTTAAGATACAATTTAATCGCTTTTTTTGTTTGTTACCTCAAAAATGGCGCAAAACAAGCGCTAATATTTTATTGTCGCGGGAATTGAATATTACTTTGGTCGACAAATTTAAAACTGTATTTTTAAAGTGGTGAAATTGTGCATTTTGAAATATTTGTACAGGTGTACAACTATGTACTTTTAGACATTATCTTATAAAAATATGATTTGTGAAATCAAGGATTTGTATAGTTATATAACTATACAAATCCTTGGTGAAATTAAGATAAAATACAATATGACTGCTGTTTAGTAATTCACCGAAGTCCTTAATCTTCCTAAATAGTTGACACAGAATCGACCCCCATTCCAAAATTATGCTCCATTTCTGTTGTAAATACGTTTGCTGGTACGATTTGCTAGCATTGAACTCATCATAACCTGTTACAGTGTCGCCGTCAATGAAGAGTGTTTTACCTACAAATGTAATAAATGATAAAATATGTACTATACCAATTGGTACTGAAATTTAGAATGGAAATAAGGAATGTGTCAAAGAGACAACAACCCGACCAAAGAGCGGCCGAAGGTCTTCAATACAGCACCCGGAGGCATGCTTCAGCTGGCCCCTGAACAAAAATGTGTACTAGTTCAGTGATAATGAACGTCTTACTAAACTCCGACTCTGCGAAAATATATAAATGAACTAAAATAAAAAATTATACTAGAATAACAATGGCCAGATGCTACTGATTTGGGACAGGCGCAAAATGCAGCGAGGTTAAACATTTTTTTTGGAGATATCAACCCTCCCCTATAACTCTAGCCAATGTAGAAAAAACTAAAACACAGCAATACGCACAGTAAAACTCAGTTTAAAAGAAGTCCGAGTCCGATGTCAAAATAGGTATTATACTGAAGACTATGGCTATATTAAAACAATATTACATTTTATATACATTAATACTTTATGATTTTACCTGAAGACGTTGAGACATTTTTTATTTTATTAATACACTTGATAATTTTAAAGGATTAGCGTATCAACTTTTGCGTGTAAGGCATTTATTTCAAATAAACTGAATTAATAAGTAAACCTGTATGTATTTCTTAAACGTGTTTTGTTATATTTGAGGCGGGAACATTTCTGAATTTCTGTCGATTGATTGGGGACCACCGTCCCTCACACGTCTTGTATGAAGACATTATGATTATCAGGTAAAAAGTTTTTAAATTCCCTATGTAGAACAGACCTATAGTCTTCGAAAAATGCCAGTATAACGCACACATTATGAATTCAGATTGTAATATAAGCAAAAGGGGTTAATCCGAGTAAATAGTTTAACTTTTCATAATACTAGAAGATTCCCGCGAAATCGCGATACATGCGATTGGGCAAGTGCTGAAACAAATAGTGTGGACATAGTAAGGATTTGGACACGGTTAACATAATGCAAAAAAAACCATTTTGCATGTTCAGCAAGCAGTATGTCGACTAAGCATGCGCGAAAACGAATAAGACACGGATCGATACTGATCTCTAAATTTCGATATTTTCTAAAATAATTGGCGTTTTCTGTGGAAAAAACAATTGTTTCAAAGACAAATTTAAGAAGTACAAAACACTACATTTTAACGTCAATTCACAAATAGTTTAATGGTTTCAGAGGAGAATTGCGGCTCAGTGACATCGATCTCTTTCTTAAGTAGCATAGATGAGAACATAACGACATCTATAGACGGTCACGGAGATAACACAGTGATTCATATTGAGTTGAATGGAAAAAGTTTTTTATTTTATTTTTATTAAATGTATTCAATTCGATTTCGAGTCCTTCAGACAGATTAATACGATTGATATGGTTCTACACTTCTTTCAAAAATGAGCAAAGCACATACATGTATAGGTAGATATAAAAGGCCTATTCCTGTCAAACCGTGAAACAATTCAAATGGCAGGCCCCTTTCTACGGACAGGCATTTACCATTGTGGCGCCGGGAAACATGTTACTTTGTGCACCTGGTAAAGTGGTCAAAAAGATCAACATATGAGCTTTAAATGAGTTGGAAACGGAGTTACTAATTCCTATCATCATAATTATGAACAAATACAACTAACAAAAAAGACAAAAGACAAAAAACAGATCTGTTAGAGAATGGATAGTATCTTCAAGCTTGTTAATTGACATGTAAGGTTCATTGTTGTACATTAATAAGGCCGTTAGTTTTCTCGTTTGCATTGTTTTACATTTCGGGGCCTGTTATAGCTTACTATGCGGTATGGGCTTTGCTCATTGTTGAAGGCCGTACAATGACCTATAGTTGTTAATATCTGTGTCATTTGGGCTCTAACTTGTGGAGATTTGTCTCATTGGCAATTATACCACATCTTTTTTTTTATAATTAAACTATGTTTTAGTACTTAATTCTCTATATTATGATCTCTATTAGTTAATGACAAAGCTTTCAGTTTAATGTCAATAACTTTTGACATCTTTTCTTCAATCGGAAATAAATTAATTAAATAGTTAATGTCATGAATGTTAGTACTTTAAAAATTCAAATTCAAAATAAGTACCATAAAATATATTTTCTTAAAAATCAGATTAAAAATCAACCAATGATGATGATACAGTGAAATGATCATGTATTACAGTAAAATTAAATCAAAATATGAATTAGACAAATGCATGTACATTCTTAAAAATAATTTTGAAAATCGAAAATTGTATGTTAAATGAGAATAAGTGACCATTCATATGAAAAAGAAAGGGGTATATGTAGCTATTAAATAATTCAAAAGAAAATACAATAAGTGCAAATTGTCATATTAATACGGTTGAAGATGAACACACTTTTTCTTAATATGTAAAATTAATAAAACAGCTAGAAAAAAAGACATGAAAGTTAATTATTTTCTTTGTCCGGGATTTTTGAAATTATCTAAAAAAACAAAAAGAAATTACATTGAGTTCTGTCTTCATTTGATATAACTTACTGTTCCGTTCAAATTATAAATTATTTGAGCTGAGGAGAGTGGACACCAATACCTGTATAAATATCTCATTTTTTTAATTATTTTTTAGAATTCGGGTTCATTTTATGTTAAATATTTTATCATAAAAAAAAATATGCAATGTGTATAATCTTTTATTGAATGTTTTATCATAACAAATATGTGATTAGAAGTTACAGTATATAGGGAATGCAATAAAGTTGAAACAACGCCGTTGAAAGGTGAACCAAGTATTATATTATCGTTGTTTGTGACGGGGAAATTCAGTTTGGTCAAGTTTATGATGGTTAAATATTAAAACGTTCAATGATTATGTAATACTAAAACCGAATCATACCACTGACATCACTACATATGTAAAATAACACTGAAACATATGAAACGAGAGTTTGTGAAGGTTAAATATCAGAACGTCCAATGTAAAATACTAGGTATAATCACAGTGTTGGAACGGAACTGTACGGTTTTCTAATAATTTGGTCATTCGGGAGACTGTCAAGCGGTGCTCCGACATTCGCAAAAAAACAAGTTGCTTGATGGAAACTTTGACGAACTCTTATGTTACTATATAACGTTTCTGCTTCAAAATTTAATAGCCCAAACATTCTTTATGTAAATATGAACCAATAAAATAATTAGAAAGATATATGCATCAAAACGTTTTCCTTAGAATGGTGGAGCTCCTAGTAAAACGATCAAAATTGTCACACAACAGCGATCAAAAATGTCAAATAAACATCGAAAAATCAATGTTTGCTACCTGAATTTTCACATGTACCTTTTCTGATATATATTCTTACCTGTCTGAAAGTTTCAAAGCCATTGTCCTAGTAGAAATCTTAATATATTCATTTTATCCATGTCGGATATTTTTATTGACTGTACAATCGCTCGCAAGTTTACTGTAATATCACTCGGAGCCTTCCTGCACACTCACTCGGAGCTTCCTGTAGAATTGCTTGGCCAAATTTATTAAATTCATTGTATATGCATTGCATTGGTTGTTTATTGCTGTCCTATTATATTCATATATGGTATTTGAAGTGAAAATAAGCATATAACCAGTTATTTTGATAATTAAGATTCTATCAAGGAACCCTTTTATTGTGACTATATCAGAGACAAAAACAAAATGTGTACAATAGATATAAAAAAGAAGGTGTGGTATGATTGCCAATGAGACAACTCTCTACAAGAGACCAAAATGACACAGAAAGTACCAACTATAGGTCACCGTACGGTCGTTAACAATGATCAAAGCCTATACCGCATAGTCAGCTATAAAATGTCCGAAATAACAATGTAAAACTAGAAAACTAACGGCTTTTTATGTACAAAAATGAACGAAACACAAATATGTAACACATAAACAAACAACCACTGAATAAGTAATAATACAAGACAAAAATAAAAGGACAGTACAAAATATGTTAAGAATCTAATTTAAAATGAAAATGAAAATAATCCTCGTACAAAATAAATATTTATGTATTCCGAAAAGGTGACTAGATTCTCTGGAAGGGTAATTATCATATTTTGAATTTTGCTTAATATATTTTTTATCAGCAATTTAAAAAAGAATATATAAATACATGTTTGAATAATACAACAAAGAATTTTTCATCACAGGATCGGGATATTGTAACAAGGAATTCGAATGTAGAAGGGTGGTAGCTAACCACTGATCCTAGAAAAGACATGTATATGTCAATAAACGTGATATTATAATAAGAAGATGTGGTATAATTTCAAATGAGATGTCTGTTTATTACAAGTTATAGCTACTGGTAGAAAAAGCTCCAGTAAAATTAAATTTTATCAAGGATGAGAGAGGACTTGCTATCTGAAAGACAGAGTAAACACAAAATCCTTCAACATATTTTTTTTTTATATCAATGTCACGATTAAGGAACTTTTCAATATTCCCAACTATAGCATATGACAAATGAACGAAACAGTTGGTTTATCAAACCACATTTATATCTTCAATATTAAAATAAGGAGATGTGATATGATTGTCAAAGTTAAAAAAATAAATGGATTTAAGCAATTATAGTCGGCTATAAAAGGTCCCAACATGAAACATAAGAATCAAGACATTTCGAACTTAACTGACGGCCTAATTCATAATAAAACAATTTACCAAACACATATATGAGTCATAATATGACAGACATGAACCAACGACTCTTGACTTGAAACAGGTACATAAAGAATTTGGCAGGGTTAAAAATGTCTGTGTGTGCTCATTTCTCTCTAAAACTAGCACAGCATAAGACCAAACTATAAAAAATCAGATGAATGATCGGATCATCATACTATCATTGACGATATTAGACCAAGTGCGGATCCCGCCTTTCTGCAAAAAGGGGAACCAAACCACGGAACACCATGAAACGTCCACAATATAAAAAAATCGGAAAAATGGGGTTTCAACCACCAAAACTCCCTCTACCCGCATACCAGATCCGCTAATGCAGGCTGCATTCATTCAAATAAAACTGTCTGTCTGAGCGTCAAACATCATTAACACTTTTGAGTGTGTAATTTAGGTTTAAAAAAAAATGTAAGGGTTCCGCGGAACCCAGTGTCTCGCCTACTTTGGCTGTTAATTGCAGGCTCAACAAAAAAGAGGAAACAAATCAATGAAAATATTCCTCTTGATACTATCTTTTGATTGTAAATAAGAAGCTTCCGTCCAGGATAGTTAATGAATCTTATAAAGGTATAAAAAACTTTACCTGCAGATTGTATGTAATGTTAACTGGAAGAAAAACTAAGTTCATTTATAAGTAAAATGTAGATACACAGGTACAAAGTTTTAACAAAATGTTCTTGTAGATACTAGCTTTTGATCATAAACAAACATCTGTCTAAGGTTGGTACAAATCAAATATAGTATTAGAAAGTTATTAAAATTTTAAAAACTTTAAAAACTTTAACCACAGAGTGAATGGGTTGTTCCCTGGCAGAAAATCTAAGTCCATGCAAAAGTAAAACACGAATAAAATGGACTTAATTTATTTTCAAGATTTACTTCTGGATACTATCTTATGATCAAAAACAAGCTTCTGTCCAAGTTTGGTACAAACCCAGGATAGTTTAAGAAAGTTATTAAAATTTGAAAAATTTTAACCACAGATTGAATGTAATGTTTCCCGGCAGAAAAACTAACTTAAGTCAATTCATAGGAAACTTACGGAAAATATAGAATTTTATTTTTACAAAATTGATCATGATACTATCTAATGATCATAAACAAGCTTCTGTCCAAGTTTGGAAGAAATCCAGTACAGTTTAAGAAAGTTATTAAAATTTCAAAAACTTTAACCACAGAGTGAATATTTATGGACCCCGCCGACGACGACACCGACGCCGACGGAATGTAGGATCGCTATGTCTCGCTTTTTCGACTAAAGTCGAAGGCTCGACAAAAATGATAACAATACCAATTAACTAACTGTTATTAAATCGTAACAGAAAAAGGAGAGAAAAATCATGCCAGACGTATGTGGTATTTCGATTGCAGTAAGGCATCAGCCATTTGATTTTCTTGGGGGAGGGGGGGGGGGTCTTTTGGTTTTTTTTGGAGAAAAAAAAGTTTGTTTCCAGATTTGGGAGAAAAAATAATTTGTTTTTGATTCTGAGCTGCCACTCTATGTAATACTAAAATTGAAAGCAGGGATAATTTTCGACTTGAAAATAATAGATTGTTTGACGACGCATTCGAAAAAATAAGTTTGCCAGAAAAAAAAGTCCATAGCCCCCCCCCCCCCCCCCCCCCCTTATACCGTAAAGTCATAACAAGGTAAAGTATGTTACTCTCCTTTCGGAGTAGCCTAATTGACCAAACGATGAAAAGAATAGCTCCAAACGATTGTACAGGAAGGCTCCGAGTGATATTACAGTAAACTTGCGAGCGATTGTACAGTCAATAAAAATATCCAACATGGGGAAAATGAATATATTTGGATTTCTACTAGGACAATGGCTTTGAAACTTTCAGACAGGTAAGACTATATATCAGAAAAGGTACATGTGAAAATTCAGGTAGGAAACATTGCTTTTTCGATGTTTATTTGACATTTTTGATCGCTGTCGTGTGACAATTTTGATCGTTTTACACGGAGCTCCACCATTCTAAGGAAAACGTTTTGATGCATATATCTTTCTTATTATTTTATTGGTTCATATTTACATAAAGAATGTTTTAGCTATCAAATTTTAAAGCAGAAACGTTATATAGTAACATAAGAGTTCGTCAAAGTTTCCATCAAGCAACTTGTTATTTTGCGAATGTCGGAGCACCGCTTGACAGTCTCCCGAATGACCAAATTATTAGAAAACCGTACAGTTCCGTTCCCACACTGTGATAATACCCGAATCATACCACTGACATCACGTCATATGTGAGATAACACTGATACATGTATATGCAAAATATAGTTGTAAATTAATAATGACAATATAATATTCCTTTAGTAACTACTAAGACATCAGGATATTCATCACGTAACTGCTTACTACGACAATTTGATATTCAGCAAGTAATTGCTATGGCTGCAGGATGTTCTTCATGTCTTTGGTATGACTATAGGATATGCAAAAAGCACCTGCTATGACAATTATATATTTATCAAGCAACTGCTTTTACTATAGAACATTCCCCAAGTGACAGCTATTACTATAGAAGTTTCTCAAGTTACTGCTATGATAGTATGATATTCATAAAGTTCCTACTGTGACAATAGGATATTCATCAATTAACTGCTATGACAATATGATATTTCTCAAGTAACTGATATGACTATGCGATATTCAGCAAGTACCTGCTATGACAATAGGATATTCATCAGGTAACTGCTATTGCTATTGGACATTTATCAATTAACTGCTATAACAGTATGATATTCATCAAGTACCTAATATGACAATAGGATATTTATAAAGTTTCTGCCATGAGAATATGACACTTCCCAAGTAACTGATATGACTATACGATATTTATCTAGTAACTGCTATAACTGCAGGATATTCATGAAGTAACTGCTATGACAGTATGAGATTCATCAAATACCTGCAATGACAATATGATAATTTTCAGGTATCTTCTATGAATATACGATATTTATCTTGTAACTGCTATGACCACAGGATATTCATCTTGTAACTGCGATGACTGCAGCATATTCATCTAGTAACTGCTATGACTGCAGGATATTCATCAAGTAACTGCTATTACTACAGAACATTCCTCAAGTACCTGCTATGACACTATGATATTCATCAAGTAACTGCTATGAATGCAGAATATCCAATTAGTACCTGCTATGACAAATGGATATTCGTCATGTTACTACTATGAAATGAGGACATTCATCAAGTAACTGCTCTGACTATGGGATATTCATCAAGAACCTACTATGACTATCGGATATTCATCAAGTATCTGCTCTGACTGCAGGACATTCATCTAATAACTGATATGACTGCAGGATATTAATCAAATAACTGCTAGTACTATATAACATTCAACAAGTTACTACTATGCCAATGGGATATTTATCAAGTACATGCTATGACAATAGGATATCCATCAAGTAACTGTTATGACTATAAAATATTCATCAAGTACCTGCTATGACACTCTGATATTCATCAAGTAACTGCTATAAATGCAAATTATTCATTTAGTACCTGCTATGACAAATGGATATTCGTCATGTTACTATCATGACATGAGGACATTCATCAAGAGCTTGCTTTGACTTTTGAATATTCATCAATTCCCTTATTTAAATATAGAGTATTCAACAAGTTACGTCTATGACAATGGGATATTCATCAAGTACATGCTATGACAATAGGATATCCATCAAGTAACTGTTATGACTATAGAATATTCATCAAGTACCTGCTATGACTATAGGATATTCATCAATTCTTATATTTGAATGTAGGATATTCAACAAGTCTACAACCTTCCTGTTGTTCCCTGCAATAAAACGTCATTCCTCGGTGTGCAGTAAATTGACGACAACCTGTCTATTCATATCCAGACAAGGAACGACAACGTAGCAACGTTCTTAGCTGTTACATCGGCAGTACGCAACACAGCTTGTGTGTACCAGACAGCAAACCACCTACGTTGGCAACAGCTTACTGTCCGTTAGTTGATTAGAACACATGGATTATGATCACACAGAACGCCAAGATGACCCTTAGACGAAACAGAACTCCAAATAGAAGCGGAGCTGCAAATAGATGGTGGACAGCCTACCGAAAATCCGTCGAATGTAGATGAAAATCCCGAGACTAGGCGAGTACTTGACCTCACGGAAAAAAAGCCAGTGAACATTCACAGAAAAACGTGACAGGTTCTGTCAGGAACTAAAAGCCCTCTGGTTAGATATATAATCCCAGTTATTGGAAGTCACCACGCCTCCCAACGAGCTCCAGCAACTCTTAACAGCCCAGGACAAACTTGTAAAAGCCTGTACTAATTATCGTAGGCTCAAAGATGAATACCTGAACTTTCTGAAAAGAACCAGAACATTGGTCAGACTAAAGGACATAGACGCATGTAATCTCTCATTGGATATATTTGCTGGACCTGGCCATGGAAACCTTACACGAACATCGATTTGCCCTGACAAAGGTTAACTCCATAAAAACGGAGACATATAAGGGGGAAGAACACCTCCCATAGCGGACGCTCAAATGTCTCCGACATGTCAATCCTATCACAGAGGAAGCGTGCCAAAGCAGAGGCTGCTAAATCTAAAATAGCCTTTGCCGAAAAACATGCCCTTACCCTTAAACAGGAGGCCGTATTAGAGGAGCAGGCTCTGTTTAGATAAACTTAATTGAAAGCCAAAATGGAGCAACAAGCCATTCAAACAGATCAAAAAGCCTTACAACATCAAATGGAAAAAGAGGCTGCACAAAGAAAAGTTTAACTAGAACAATAGGTCATACGCACAAGAAAAGCTCAACTAGAACAAGAGGCTGCATATGAAATTCGGGAAAGGGCTGAACAAAAGACCAATTTGAACCTTTTCGAAGCACAGAGAGAAGCTACAGTCGCAGACACCGAGGCTTGTATTCTAGAGGACAGCCAAACATTAGACGCTCTTCCTGACGAGACGGACGACCCGCTCCAACGTTTGCAAGATTTGTCAATAAACATCCTGAAATATCTGCCGTACAGGAAGTGACAGTCCCTCAATAGAAAAACACAAACTCCGGTTAAGATTGAGCTTAGTCATGAAGCACCAGAGATCGTGCCATCCGTGGCATTGAACTTGCCTTTACAAACACCTGCTGTCTTGCTTACAGATACCTAGTCACCAGAATTTTCTTTATTCCCAGATCTGGGAACAGTAACTGACATACAAAAACAAGGCGTTTCAGAGGAGACCCTTGCTGTACACCAAAAACAGGGCGTTTCAGAGGAAATATCTGTTGCAAACCAGCAACAAATCAATCATACATCGGAGATAACTAGATTTCTTCTACGTAAGGACCTGTTGTTCTCCCGTTTAACAAGCTTTAACGACCGGGGAGAATCTTTTTTTTTTAGTTGTAAACTTTCTTACACGTATCTCAAACTGAACTGTAACGTTCTCACAGAACTGGAGAACATTTAAGGACAATCGTCATCTTCGACACAATTTATGGCTAATCACAGAGTGAGTTACATTAATAATTTTGTATGTGATGCCTCCAAACCGTGCATCACATATTTGACATTTTTACCCGTGATATACTGGATATTTCACCTTAAGTTTGTAATTGCAGCTTTGTTTTGCGTTCAATGGACTGTGCTATTATTTTTTTTTACGTTTCACACATTATAACATTAATTCAACACATTGTAAAATTGTTTTTCATTTTGTATTTTCAGCTTTTTACCATTTGTTAGATTGGTTCTTGATTAAAGTATCAGCACCTGATAGTAATTTCTGCCTGAGCCCAATTGTCGGTTATTCTTAATGGTTAGGCCATTACACAATCAACCAAACTGAATTCCATAGACAATATACACATCAAAGTTCAGAAGGAATTGATAGTTACGCATGTCATTATTTCCATGTACAAGGAAAAGGCTAAGAGAATAAATGAGACATCGACACCGATGTAAAAAATAACACAAAATAAAATACTCTTATTAAGTGATACACTGTTGGGATTATCAATTTGACACATTTTCGATTAAACTTAAACAAAAGAAGATTTAAAAACCAAGTAATCCTTATAAAATATAAAACAAACACGTAGTATTAATGCCATCTGATATCAATTGTTCATCAATTTCTGTCTGCGTTTAAATGTGTCCTGCAATAGCAAGTCTTTGTTATCAGACAAAAAAAATCAACGTTGTGCGTTTGTTTAAAAAAACACAACATATAATTTGATGATATACACCACTATGATGGAATCACCATATTATAACACAAATTAATCTTAAAAAGCACATATTTATAGATTCGTTTTTGTTATTTAAAAGAACACAATTACGTTAAAAGAAATCGGAAACAGTTGACTTCTAGTAATATTTTCATGTCAATATATATTACTGTGCTTAATAAAAAATCTGATCAAGGAAAACCATGGTCGAACGAAGACAGTCAAAATAAACAGACTCAAATCTGTATCAAAACTAGATTTATTAATTAAGAGATAGTGTTTAAACGATTCGGTCATATAGCTGTATCGGAAACTTATGATGGTTTTTGAACTCATCTCATTCTGGGCACCATGATTCTAAAAAACTGAATTTTTCAGGATCAAAACAATACAAAAGTTAACTAGCAACTCATCTAGTCAAAGTAATCAAGCCGTTTGCGGAGGGAATTTTTCGATTTTGATATATATTTTAAAAATGTTATTTGATAACTATTGCTACAACATACAGTTGATAAATATAATAATAAGGAAATGTGGTATGATTCCCGTGGAGATATATATCTGCAAAATGCTTATTCTTATATACCATGCACATTCGTGTCAAATAATTGTGATACAGCATTTTAGATAAGATGGATGTTTTCTCACTAATGCATACTATCCATTTTCGTGGGGCAATACTTAGTTATTAAATGCGTATAATAACAAAAAATCGTATGTTGTCAGATTGCTACTGCACGTACGGAATAAGATCATCTCATGTATAGCAACAGTCGTAAAGAAGGGCCAGATCTGTATTAGAGGTGCCTATTTACCGAATGTAGGGATCGACAGACCGTTGCTGGTATCCACGTCATATGGTCTTTTTGATATTTTGTCATTCACAATCATATAATGTCTCTTAAGTACATATATGTATTGTATGACAATAAAAAAATTTGAAAACATCAAAATAAGCATGCTTCTTAAGAAATGTCATATTTTATCACAGTACATTTCTTTAAAAAAAACAAGAAAAAAAAAGTATTACAAAAATGCTGAACTCCAGAACATGAGTATTGAAACTTTAATGTATTATGCCGACCGATTATTTTAATAACTTGTATAGTATGGTTACTCCATATTTGTATTTATACATATTGTGTCATTCTGTTTTTCTTTTGGCTTTGTAAAAGGTTAAGGTCATCATTGTGAAACCTGACAATTGAAATGCGCATAACAACGATAAATATATGTTGTTGTGGTTTACATGATCAGGAAGACTGCAGTCTATATGTGCATACGCTAGTTTAAAAAGCCTTCGCCAGAAGAATATACGACATAGAAAAACATTTTTTTTTGTAATTTTACCAGAGTAAGCCTTTTAATAATCATTTATTGCTAGTTCGATCTTCGCGGAAATCGAAATAGTATATAGAATACATTTTCTCTTATCAATTTATCATTGTCTTAAGATTTGCTGGATATTACTTTTTCGATTGCGCGATAACCATACAGTATTATCCTGTGGAATCATTATGAATCGTTTTGATCTAATAGTATTAGTCCTAGCTTTGCAGATAGTTTCCTATGATGGGTTTAACTTCGCGAAAGAAAAAGTTGACGGTCTTCGGAATCACGAAAATAACGGTAAGCCTTGTCCTACTGATACGGAGTTTAAAGAGTACAGATGTAAGTTTTTTATAAGCTTCTTCGGATAATGAATGAATAAGTACATATATGTTAATTGGTAAATGTAATTATTACATTATTTACTACATATCTTAATACATTACAGTTTGCTTACCATAAAAGATGCATGAACTTCTGTGTTGCCATGAACTATCATTGGTATGATTTATTTATTTCATAAAATAAACTTAGAAAACATTGAATTCTTCAAATAACTAAGGATTGTGTACCCCAGAAATTGATAAGCTGGGATGTATTTGGCTCATTCGGTCTGATATCTTCGGTCCACAATGCTCATTTATTTCGTACTTTGATTGTCCTCTTACATTGTTGCTTTTTGTGAGACACTGAAGCGTTTTTCTTAGACAAAACGCCCACCTGCCGTACATACAAGAAGCCTCGTTTTTCTATTTATTATGTTGTGAAAGATTGCATTCAACTTAGGAAATCAGTTAAAATATAAAGTTTAAGCATTACATCATTCTTTTGGGTAAAAAAATAGAAAGTGTTAAATAATTCAATATCTTAAACAGTTAATTTACAGAAACGGAACATATCAATGAAAAATCATGTTAACGCAAAACATCTAAAAGGGTTCACTACTAGGTTGATGGTTGTGAAATTGTATCAAGTGTGGTACAATCTCACTAAAGAAACCCGACTTGGCGCACACGACGCGCATCAGAACATTTGAACGACAACTGACCACATTATAAACATTGCATTATGATTGACCACGGTTGTTCAAAAGGAAGATTTATGAAACGGAAATTTTTACTCTTATACATTCTTCTATATGAATATAAATTACATTTAGAACAGTGGTTGATTAAAGAAAAAATATTAGTTTTGTATACACTATGAATATATTGAATTTGATAACTTTTGTATACACTATGAATATATTGAATTTGATAACTTTTGTATACACTATGAATATATTGAATTTGATAACTTTTGTATACACTATGAATATATTGAATTTGATAACTTTTGTATACACTATGCATATATTGAATTTGATAACTTTTGTATACACTATGAATATATTGAATTTGATAGCACCTCCTTAAAAGTACAACATCCTATACATTGTACATGTTTGTTTACATGGAGTCGTAGATAAATGTAATTCAAATTTTATTTTCTCTCAAGTTTTGTAAAAAAGATTGATTATTATTAAGTGAATAACACACATTTTTGTAGGACCGACGGAGTTATATATCATATTTGTAATCATCAGACTAGTCCAATCTACGCATCAGTACCATTGACAAAAAATGTATTAAATATATATAATTTTCAACCAAACCAATTCGAATTATTCTCTTTGAATTTCACATTTCTTGGAATTCCACTAATTATTGCTATGTATTGCGCATCGAAATAGCACAGTAAATTTGACCGCTAACATTGGTTACTAACGTATTTTTGGCAACAAGGTCTATGGAACTGCATAAATAACGGTCTATTTCCTTTAAGTATTAGAGAATGATATTATTAGTTACATGGTGTGTAAGTGACCTTATACGATAAATATGGCCAATGGAGTCAGTAAATTCAATATGGGATGAGAGCGAAGCGAATCCTCATATGGAATTTACTGACCCCATGTATATCGTATTAGGTCACTAGTATACGCGTAACGGATTACAAAATTAATGTAATCTTATCGACTGTCTTCACATGTGGTATTTAGACTATCGGCCTATCAAACTATAGTTGCTAACCCTATATGGTAACTAACCATGTATTTAAGGGCACTCTTTACCTAAAATATATAGTCACCACGTGTTGTTCGTTAACCAATCATATCCTTATAAATCTATAGGAGGTAAGATGATAGTTCGTATGAAATATATTTAATCCACAAAATACGAAATGCATTGATGTTTGGGGATTACGATATTGTTTATCTTTTTTGTATAATGACAATTATTGAATAATAATAATAATACATATCAATTACAGCAAAACAACAAAGGATTCAAGCAACAGTTAATCAAACCATCTACACATTTCTACGAACAAAATTGAAACCCAATTTTGCGTCTTCTCATGGGATTGTAAAAAGAGCAGATTCGATTGGTCTATTCAGAGACTTACTGATAATCTTAGATTCGTCTTGTTATCTTGGATCCATGTACTTTGAACTTGTAAAACAGCAAATAGGTGATTTTTTAAGTTTGTTTTGTCCTCCACCAGACGCTTTTAATTCAAACAGTCGTTTTGGTTATCACCGAGTAGCACTTATTCAGTTTTCTAGTATAGTGAAGGAAGAATTTGACTTTGATGATAACAGAAATATATTAGAGATCAAGGCAGCATTAAAGTCAGTACAATATCTAGGTTACAATACTCGTACATGTACAGGAGATGCATTCTACAAGGCTATACAGATGTTTAATTCGTCAAAAGGTAAGATTTATTATTTAACCAGTTAAAGGGGAAAATACCAATACTGCAGTACCAGTTATCAGTCAAAGAATGAAAGATAGCTCAGTAGCCATTAGATACATAGGAACAGACAGGCATTTATGCACACACAAAAAATAAAACTATTAAAAAATGACTCTCTATTGATTTATTTGGTTTTTTTTACTCTTATTTGACTGGTGTGTGTGTGTATGTGTTTCTCCTGTTAAATGACGACTTCCATATGTTTACATACCAACAATGTCTGTGTTCGCGTGCGTGTGTGTTATGATGATGGACGTGTCAAACATGTTACTTTAGATGTTTTTCCAATGGTGTTTATAATGTATTTGTATGGAAAGGTTTTTGATTTTGTTTTTCAAGAAACAAAGAACGGTAATAACATATTGTTCATTGATCTTTTCAGGCATTCGTGAAGGTACCAAACATGAAGTATTAATTCTAACTGATGGAACAGCTAACTGTGGGAAACCTCTGTCAACAGTATTGCCAGCTTTACATGCTAAAGCAAATGTATTTGCATTAACAATTGGAAGCTTTTCTGCGAGTGGCAACGAAGAATTGACATCGTATGTTAGTAAACCTACACCTTTATATACGTGTGTTGTTTTTGTACCATAGATACTAAAAAATAATCGATATAGCGTCCAATAAATTCTGTGACAGTATCAATCTGAGATATGATTGGCCGACATGGCGGCATTATGTTATCAATGTTAAACCCATATTTATTGATTTTTACTAATTCCGATTGATTTAATCGGTGTATTTTAGGCAAGATATGCAGATTCAGATTCAATATTTTATTATAGTCTCACCACATACAAACATAAAATGAGATTCACATACCTATATTTAAAACATTAAAACATTTGCATTGCATGTACCAATCTTAAAAAGATTTATGAGAGACTTTTAAGATATACATTGTATTATATACATATAAACATATTTTTACAATTTATAATTAAAATTCACAATATACATTTTTACTAAATGATAGTAAAACATTTGTTTCATTAAGAACTAGTGAAATAAAATACTATTTCTTCTTAATAAAATATTGTTGCAGGTTTTGGCAACTATAGCAGCAACATTGCCATTACTAAATAAAAATATAAATTTTTCATTATCTGATAAAAGGTTAAAATGTTCATTAAAATGTACCGCTTCATGTATCATGATTTGTCTTAGATCCACATACAATGGGCATTTTAAAATGACATGTAGTTCATCTTCAACAATAGAGCTACAGTTAAAACATGTCCTCTCGTGGACTTCTTTCCTTTCATATCTTCCAGTTTCTATTTTTAGTGGAGCTACCCCACATCTAAATTTAGCAAATGAACTTCTGTTTTTTAATGACATAATATTTTGCAAATAATTTTCAGTACAATAGTTATTTTTAAACAATTTGTAAGTCCTCAATTTACTTCCCTCTGCATATGCAGCAACTCTTGTACACCAATTTGATTTAAAATTATCAAATACATCTTCTTCAATTTGTTTAATACAATTTGTGTTCAATACATTTAATTCAAAATTACAATATTGCTCATAATTATACAATTTTAACATTTCTATAACTCTAAAACTCCAGTTTTTAATTCTAGTATTACACTTTCGTATAGACCACTTAAAAATTTTAAAATTTATCCTGTGTCGGTCCATTATGGAACACCTAGCCCAATGTCTCAAGACACTTGACCATTGTTTAACGCATGAAGGTTTCCAGCCCATATCACCTGCTATGGCATCATTTGGAGTGTATTTGCCAACCCCCATGAAAAATCTCATGGCCCTGTTTTGGACTGCATTTATGCAGGAAAAGTCTCTGGTTCCCCAAATACCTGCACCATAACTAAAAACTGACCATACCATTGTATCATACAGCTTTGAAAAAATTTTGTGCTGGAAACCACCATGCGTTTTACTCTTTACAATTAATAATCCTAATGCTCTACTGGCTGACTTCGCTACTGCCTTAGCCATTAACTGATAATCTAAAAATTCAGTCAGTAATAAGCCTCAATATTGATAACTTTTTACACATTCTAAACCATTACCACCAATAGAAAAAGTACATTTAGTTTGTAAAACAGCTGGATTTCTAAAATGCATGATCTTAGATTTATTTATATTAACTGTCAGCTCATTGTTGAGACACCATGTATTAAGCACATTCAACATTTTTTGCAAATCTTCTTCATTCTCTGCCATTAAAATAACATCATCAGCATATAACAATATAGCTAATTTTTCTTCATCTATGTTAATACCAATATTCAAAGCATTAATATCCTCAACCAAATTATTTATATATATATTAAACATTATAGATGATAAAACACAATCTTGTTTCAATCCAGAATCAACATTAAACCATTCAGTCATATTACCATTAATACGTACACTACATTCTACATTAGAGTATAAAGCTTTTAAAGAATACATAAACTTTGAACTAATACCCAAATTTTCCAGTTTGTTAAACAAAAAAACTCTATTAATTGAGTCATATGCTTTCTTAAAGTCTATAAAAGCTACATATGTTGACAGTTTACACTTTTTCCTAGTTTCTATTATTGATGTTATAGTGCTTATATGATCAATTGTACTTTTGCCTTTCATAAAACCGTTTTGCTCGTCGTTAATTATTTCCCTTTCATCTAACCATTTGACTAATCTTTCATTTAAAATACTACAATACATCTTGTATGTGAATGGGGCTAGAGTTATGCCCCTATAAGATAAGGGGTCTCTAGGATCTGATGTAAAACATTTTGTTATTGGGGTTATAATTCCCTTATTTCATATATTTGGTACATTACCAGAACTGAAACATAAGTTAAATAATTTATGAAAAATAGAAATAATAGAGATATTTTTACAAAATTCAGCTTGAATAAGGTCAATTCCTGCACTTTTACAATTTTTTGCATTCATTACAACTTTATGAACCTCATCAATAGTAGTTTCCTTATCTAAATCAATACAAATAATATTTTCTTTAAGAATACAATTTTCAACCTTATTATAATCTGTTGCATTTACATTTGGGTTTAATAAACTATGAAAACTACTTTTCCATTTATTTAAAAAAGTTTCTAAGTTGTTAGATATAGTTCCATCATCCAAAGTAACTTCATTCGGAATTCGCATCTGTCTCTCGTTACCAATACCAATTTGACCAATTCTACGCCAAAACTGATTCGTATCATTGTCACTAAAATTAACCAGCTCTTCCTGGCAGCGGTACCAGTACTGACGTTTATATTTTTGTGTAAGCTTGTCAAAGTCTTTGCGTTTATCAACAAAGTCTTTACGTAATTGTTGTTTTAAGCTACCTTGTTTACAAGTTACATAGTCTCTTTCTGCCGTGCAAACAATGTTC
Source organism: Mytilus galloprovincialis (assembly GCA_037788925.1). NCBI lineage: Eukaryota > Metazoa > Mollusca > Bivalvia > Mytilida > Mytilidae > Mytilus > Mytilus galloprovincialis. Next base: position 56,718,268 of record CM075341.1, read on the forward strand.
CATTTATTTGTAAGTTTGTCATTCCACCATGGTTTCTTTATTCGTCTTTTTCGATTGTTTGTACTGTTCAGAACTTTGACCTTAGTTTCTAATTTATCATTCATTTCAGAGTGAAGAATTTCCACAAAGTTATTATATAATTTATCAACCTCAAATTGTCTCCCTTTAGAACATTGTATATTATCTATACACATATTAATTTTATCCAATATATCATTATTTGTCATCCAATCACTTGGGATGTTTTTCACATCATATGAAACATATGTATTATTTTGTTGGTTCAAGCTATTGTGAGCACTATGTGATAAATCAATAGAACAAATTTCATTTATGTTATCAAAATTGGTGCATATACCCAGGCCCATAATCAATTTGATTACCATTCTTAAGGTAATTAAATGTGGAGTAATCTATAACACCTTTGGTGTACATGCCTTTGACATATGTATTGATATTACATCTAAGTGCTTTTAGGTCAAAGTTTTCCAATTTGGTGTAATGTTGTGTATTTAATTGGTGATCGCCTTCAAGAAGGTAATGTACCTTATCTAAAATAACAACATTGTTACTTTTATCGGCTTTCTTAATGATTAACGATTCATCATTTAACAGAGAAGAAATGCCGAACCTCTGTGAAAGACTTAGATTGTTTCGAAATTTTCGAATTTGCATTGAAGATAGTTCGTGCTTTGTATTGAACACACACTAAAAAAAATTACAAATTACTTAGTAATTTTTTTTTACTCATTTTGAGTAATTATATTACTTACATATTTACTTACTATTACTTACAATTACTTACTTTTACTTAGTTTTACTAAATATTCTAAAGAAATTACTTGAAACTACTTAATTAAGTTTTTCACTTGATTTAAGTAATTCAAATAGTTTTAAGTAAAAAATGATTACATGAATTTAGTAAAACTATTTCAAAAATTACCTAGTTATTCATTTTTACTTAAATGCGGTAAACGATTTACTAAAATTACTTCTGATTACTTGAAAAAAAAATCTTCTCATTACTAGGTAGTATTAGATAAACTACTTAAAATGATTACTATATAATTTTACTCTTTATATTTACAACTTCTGAAATAAATATTGCGTCTAGATAAGATTTCAATTTGATTGAAATCAATTTGGTGTTTGGTATCTAGCCATTTGCTGTAATAATGTCTTGATTGTGAGTTTAGGTCTTGTAAATTGATTTCTTAATACAAATGGCTTATTATTATTTGTTTTGTACAAATTCAAGAATTACAATGTATTTGACGTGTATACATCTGTATATATATGAATTACTTCTGATAACATGGATATAAAACTTGTTATTACTAAGTAGGTTAAGGCACTATATCATGTTGTTTTCTTGCATAAGGCTTATTATATATGATAGTAAATGCTTCCTATTAAATTTGACTCCATAATTTAACAATTTCAACAATATGTAGGTTGAAGTCTGAAAATTGCATAATTTTGGATAACAATTTTCTTTAAACAGGAAATTATTCCAACTTGGAAATATTTTTAATTATATGGAATTTGCATAATTTCCTGTGCTTGAAACTTTTGATAAATTTCGTTTATATTCTGTATTTTAAGGTTCAGTGTGGCGCCTAACACTTTCTATTCCAAAGAAGATAACACATTTTCAATAGAATGTACTGTGCTGCTCACAACACTATCTTTACAAAATACATTGCTTAAAAAATTTGATCGGAATTACTTAGTAAAAGAATTACTAGTCATTACTTAACCTATTTTCATATCAAAATATCTTCAAATTATTATTATCTATTTTTAATATAATTTTTATAATGTAAAATAACATGACTTAATTTTACTTAAATTAAAAGTTAACTTTTTATTATAAATTTACAAAATTGTATAATATTTCCTGTGTTTTTAATAAGTAGTTTTTGATTTGAGACTGAAAAAAATATTCGGCCAATCAGAATTAAGGTTTCATTTGACTTTGGTAAGCTATTTTTGAAAATTGGCTGGAGCTCATTCAGTTTTGAATTTGAACAAAAGTTTACAGAGTTTGTTGAAATACTTACACGAGTTACACACATGAAAGGAAAGGAGAACCTTACAAAAAGGACACTTTGTGAGTTTTCATGTTTCTGGCTACTCTTTGTGTACTAATTCAATTAAATGGAAATGTAACACAAAGAGTTGCTGGAGAGGTAGCCCATGTTAACTTACAACAAACAAGAGAAATGTATTATAACAAAGGATATAGTATATGATCATTCTTTAAAAAGGTATGTTAATGTTTCAAATTATATGCATTTATAATAAAACAGTGTAGAATTTTTATTTTAATTTATAAATATATTATAAATAAATATATAATTTATGTGTAAAAGAATTACTCAATAAATATTAAAAGAATTACTTACTTTTATTAATACAAATAATCAATATGTATTAAAAGAATTACTTACTATCATTAATAGAAATACTTAATGTGTATTAAACTAATTACTTACTTTAATTTTTACTTTGAATTACTAAGATTTTTAATAAGAATTACTTCAAATTATTACTAAGGATTACTTACAATTATTACTTAGGATTACTAAAAGTTATTACTTAGGATTACTAGAAATTATTACTTAGGATTACTTGAAATTATAACTTAGGATTACTTGTAATTACTTAATATTTTACTGAGAATTACTTAAGATTATTACTAACGATTACTTGAAATTGCTTGGATTATTACTGTGTATTACTTAACGTTTAACTGTGAATTACTTACAATTACTTGTTATATTACTATATTTACTTGTAATAAATAATTGGAATTACTTAAAATATTACTTAAAATTACTTAATATGTTGATTATTTTGTTTACTGAATTGGATTACTTAGAATTACTGAAAAAGTAAATCACTTGTATTTACTTGAAATTACTTAACATCACCAATAATTACAATCAATGATCAACAATTTTGACAAATTCAATTACTTGAATCCAGTAATAGAATTACTTTTTTTTTTTGGTAATTCCAAGTAATTTTTTTTTAGAGTGCAGGTAATTTTCAAGTGTGTTGCAGGTAAATAGTGGCGTGTGTCCGGATTTAACTCGGAATGGATGAATTTCATCCAAGTTACCCTGATATAAGTAACGACATCTCATTTTTCTGTCTAATTCATCAAAATCATGTAATAAGTCCTGCTTTGCCCTTTTGACTAACGTTGAAGGAATGAATTTCAAACCCCTGGATAAAACCAAATACTCCTCATCAGATAATTTTCTATGCGAAAGATTAACAACCTGTTTTCTAGCTTGTGAAAGCATAAATTTTAGCTTACTTTGCTACATTGCAGCTTTGTTTTTCAGCCTTCGTTCATGTTTATTTCTTTTAGCATATTTCTTATAATGTCTAGCCATATTGTGATCACAGAGACTAGCTATATATAGTATCTGAGAAACTTTTATCAATGCAATATCAACAGAACGAAATGTTAGGAGGCGTGGTGTATTTGCCTAAACTAATTTTCATTGGCTCTGTTACTTCTGTAATTATGTTAAGAGTAACACGTACTTCAATACATACCAATTTAATATAAAAAAAAAATTCCAAAATTACATTATAAATAAAAACAATAAATATTATTGTTTTTTCTTCACTAGGTATCAAGTGCCAAGCACTAGTTATTTCAAATAAAGCAATAAAATATTTATTGTTTATTCCAAATTCTGATCACAAGAAAATGCAAAAATAGCTTTCTATTAATGTGTCCTTATCATCAAATGTTTGGTTGAAAAAAGCTACCTGTGTGCTTTATATTTCCAAAGATTTCACATGTGGAATATCCTCAGTGCTTCTCTTTAAACGTGATGATATATGCATTTTCTTCAGAATCTGTTTTCAACAACAACATGTTAGAAGTACTAATGTTACAGTAATGCCAATTATGTTAATCAGACAGGATTGACCATAGGTGACGTACTTCCTTTCCCATGTTTCCCGAAACAAAAAATTACTTTTTGAACTGAGTAAGCCAATTATTTCAGTGACATCTAACATATGTTAATGTTTGACAGGCTTTTCCGTCGTAATGACATCGCTTAAAATATGTATAGGAACAAGGTTAATTAGTATCGAATTTCAGAAAGATTAGTAACACGGATCACCAACTAAATGACGATACAAGGGAAGGTGCCAGTGGGGCACAGTCCCCAACGCAAACTTTGTATAAAAGTGACACCTAACATCCACGTATTCCAACATCAATCCGAATTCCGATAGCAAACAATCTTATTCGGAAGACTCCGTATACATACTATAAGTATTTTATTGTAATTATATTACAAAATATTGATCTCATGATGCTAGTATTACTAGACTTGCAATTGCTTAACATCAATCCGACACTAATTTAATGTTTCGGCGGTTTTTTGAATTATATGCTAATGATAAATGTATAACATTTATGAAAGGGTTTAAGCATTGTAGACCCATCATCAGGGATTTACCTATATCAAGTTATTTTAATTTTGTCGTTGTCAATAGATCTGCAATATGTTTATGCTTTTTATAAGCTATTATTGGTTTGCTTGAAAATATTTCGTTGCAAACTGCATCCTGTTTTAGTAGGTCCAAATGTTTACTAATGCATTGTTTTAATTTATGAATGCATGTCCTGACTCCATTCAAAACGAAGAACATGTACTTTTATTTTGCCCACTGTATGATGATATTAGGGACAGTTGTTTTAATATTTTAAATAATGATGGTTTTGATAATTTTTGTAGTCAAGATAAGCTATCTGTGATTCTAGGTGGTGTAAACAATATCCGTTTGTGTGCCAAAACCTGCAGAGATATTTTAGATTGGAGACGTAGATTTTTATATACATGTAGATAGTTTTGTATTTGCTTGTGTTTTTTTTTTTTAATATATATATTTTTTTAATGTTTTAAGCGGTGTGAAATTGGTTTCTAATGTGTAAATAATCGTCTCTCATAATTCTATATGAATGGCTTTTACATATGTGTAATTTGTTTTAAATCAATGTGTTATGTATTGCTTTGTGAAAGGTAAGAGGTTAATAAAATATTGTATTGTATTGTATACATACTCTCCACAAGAGATCAAATGACACAGAAAAATCAAATTAACAGCTATATAAAGTTCACCGTACGGCCTTCAATAATGAACAAAGCTTACACCGCATAGTCAGATTTAAAAGAACCCGAAATGTCAAATGTAAAACATTTAAACGAGAAAACTAACGGCCTTGATGTACAAAAGTGAACATAACAAGCTTTAAGGTACTATCCATTCTCCTACAGATCGGGTTTTTTTGTTGTCTTTTGTCTTTTTTGTTAGTTGTAGTTGTGCATACTTATGATGATTGGATTTGTAACTCCATTTCCAACTCATTTATAACTCCTATTTTGACCATTTATGCCAAAAAGCCAGGTAAGCCTGATGTTGGACGCACATTACCATGTTTGCCGTTGCCACTATTGTACAAAAAATGTAACTGCCAGTCCAAAGATTAAGAGCCTGGTATTTGAATGTTTCACGTTTTGTCTAGCCTCCTATTACAGCTAATTATACGGTATGTGTTCTGCTCATTTGTGAATAGATATAGGAAGATGTGGTGTGAGTGCCAATGAGACAACTCTCCATACAAATAACATGTCAATAGTTGTCAATTAACAAGCTTGAAGATACTATCCATTCTCTTACAGATCGGGTTTTTTTTTTGTGTCTTTTGTCTTTTTTGTTAGTTGTTGTTGTGCATACTGATGATTGGAATTTGTTACTCTATTTCCAACTCAGTTATAGCTCCTATTTTGATCATTTATAGCTCCTATTTTGATCATGTATGCCAAAAAGCCAGGTAAGCGAGATGTTGAACGCACATTAACATGTTTGCCGTTGCCACTATTGTAACTACCAGTCCAAAGATTAAGAGCCTGGTATTTGAATTGTTTCACGTTTTGTCTAGCCTCCTATTACAGCTGATTATACGGTATGTGTTCTGCTCATTTGTGAATGCTTGGAAATCGTACAGCATTTATTACAAATAAATTTAAAAAAAATAATGAAATGTTGTCCATTAAACTCAATATGCGTAAACGTTTATCATGTTTATCGATGTTGTTATGTTGCTCATGTAATAAAAGTTAAACGATTTTCTCGCATTAACCCCTTTTTCTTAATATATTAAATTCTGAAATCTTTTTATGTGAATTTTACCGGCAATCTACGAAGAAACCATACTCGTTTTTTTACATATCGTTTTGATATACAATTGCAAATCATAAATGTTTTTTTCTTCTCTTTTTTCAAAGTTACATCAATGGACTTAAACACTTTTCAACTGATATTTTATAGTTTGTTCTTATATTGTACTGTTACACAACTGGCCTAGCAGTTGTTGAAAGGGGGAGCGGAACTTTAAACTAGTTTAATCCCGCAACATTCTGCATGTGTTTGTCCCAATTCAGGAGCCTGTAATTCAGTAGTTGTCGTTTGTAGTTGTACATACTAGTATCAAATGATTTTTTTTTACTTTTTCTAATGAAATAAATCTCTACCAGAGACCAAATGACACAGAAATTAACCGCTATGGGTCACCTAACGGCTTTCAAGAATGACCAAAGCCCATACCGCATAGTCAACTATAAAAGGCCCCGGAAATTACAAAATTAATGTAAAACAATGCAGATTAGAAAACTGAGGATAAAATATCTATATTTTATCGAATATTTTATCGAGAATGCTTTGTAATAAACAAAAGACATTCGAAATATTTCATTTATTATACCAATTTTCTTAGCTCAGTAACCATCCAGAAAATGTTGTTTTACCGTATGTATTACTGTTGATATGACCCGACCCCTCGTGTGAAGAGTGTATACGAACGTAAACACTATCGCCCTTCGACGCATGTGCAACAACGGTTCCGCTAACTGTACCATCTCTATTCGTGTTGTGAAGGTACAGGGATCCATAAACGGAATTATTAATCATTAACTCAGTTGAATGTCTTGCAGAAAACAATCTAACGACCCACACAAATACGTAAATCCCAGTCTTTGGACAGGTAAACACGCCTGTATGACTGTTATATCCACTCCCCTGGTTTGTTTTTGCTACATCAAAAATAAGTCGACGACCAACTCCCGGGTTTCTTAATAGTTTTGACATGAAGGCGTAAAATGCAATTACTGTTGATTCGGGTGTTTCTTTACTGTTTTTACCAAGGTAATTTACAGTGACATCATACTGCCCTGAAATTAATTTCAAATTGTCTATATAGATTTATTGAATTCAGACACATAAATTGCAAATCTAATGTTTTTTTCTTCTTTTATGAGTGCATCACTTTCGTCACTTAAGATTTTTATGTACAAATAATTGAAAATAGCTATAGTTGAACTGATAATGGAAACAGTTGATGTGTCGAAGTGATAACAAGCCGACCAAAGAGCAGAAAAAAGCCCAAGACCATCAATTTGTCTTCAAAACAGTTGGAAATTTGGCACACTGAAGCAGGCTTTAGCTACATGTAACCTCTAAACAACTGAAAAGTACTCCTCCAAAATTTTCGTTTGAATGGTTTAACACTAGTAATTTTGGAGCCCTTTATAGCTTTTTGTTCAGTGTGAGCAAATGCTCCGTGTTGAAGGCCGTACATTGACCTATAATGGTATACTTTTATAAATTTGTTATTTGGATGAAGAGTTGTCTCATTGGCACTCACACCACATCTTCCTATATCTATTATAACTTAAAGTTGTATTCAGTATTTTTATTGGCAACTATCGTTGTACTCAAGTGATATACATATTGCAGTTTAATACGCAAAGAAATGACGCCGATGCATAAAGGTAAGCGTTAATTGTATTTTCGGTTACAGCAAGTTGCCTTGAGTGTGTAGGTAAAGGTAATATGTTTTGTTTTTCAAGCTTGCTATATGAACCGTGAAATCATTATTAAGTAAGGTAAACTACCATCCTTCAAGCGTAGACTAGTCTGACAGACAACCAATCTATCTGTATTTAGGTATACACTACTCCGATAGGAGGAAAGAAACATACATATATTAACCTTATAATGATTGTACAGTTCAGCTAGCAAGCACACTTACCAAAGAACTTTATTTAGATTATCTATCTATTGGATGGCATTTGACTGTGTGTTTCTCTATCAAGAATACAATACTTATTTTTACAATTTCCTTTGGATGTAAACGGTTTACTATCGCATACGCGGTAGGGTCTTATTTTAAAAGATTCGTTAATAATCAAAACTGTCACAACCATATAAAGTGAAAACAAATATAGAATTGATTGATATAAGTACATGGCACACCGATACAATGATGATGATGCTGATGGGTGTTTTTAACGACATTGACTACTTGAGGGCCTTGCACGGTCACACCGATACATTCAATTAAAACAACACTTGTCTACTAAAAAAGGGGTGCCATTAAGATATCTATCCACCAGAGTTCTGTACTAGCTTAAACAATGAGAAAAAAAACCTAAGGTATAGTCGACCATAAAAGACCCCGGTTTGTGTGGTATACAACACGGATAAAAATTTAAACGAGGAAACCAGCCGCATGATCTATGCCAATTTAAACAATGCAATATACACAAATTTGTCAGACATGAACCAATGAAAACATGAATCTAACTAAAAAAAAAAGATCTCTCATCGCTCCCGTTTTCTGATATGTCGCGTGGGAGATCAAACGAAATCCGCTTTGAGGTCAGATGTGAGTGAACTGGAAGTAATGAATTTATAATGATATGCAAATGATTTGACGATCTACCAATAAGCCAATCAAAAAAGTTTATGCATTCTTTGGACTGACGATTTCTTCGTTAATAGAATACGTTACATCCCTTTACCTCACGATAAACTTTCAAGATCGTCGCAGACTCATTTGTATTGGTCGAAAAAGACACACCTACGAGGTCAATCACTTGTGACCTCTAAGCGGGTTTCGTTTGATCTCCGAAGCGACATATCAGAAAACGGGAGCAATGAGAGATCGGTTTTTAATTAGATTGCGAAACATATGAACTCCATACTCTTGAGATGGGACAGACACATACAACATGTTGCAGGGTTAATTCTCCTCTAACCTTAATCAGTGATGGAACTGCCCAACATGTATATAAAATAAATGTTAAAATCAGTAGGAAAATTAAAAAAAAACGATATGGGATACAACACAATTAATCTAAAATCAATAAATGCAAAGCACCGAAGAAAGAGTTCTGTCTAACAGTTACTGAAAGCTAGCTATACACATACATGTAATACAAGCTCAAAGCCCTTTACAACAAATAAAAAATTCATGTAGTTAGTTTTTAATGCTGAAATCATCCGAAATATGGTACTAATTCAAATGTCACAGCTTTATTTCCTCGACTATCAGGATAACCAGTGCCCAATAGCACTCGATATGCCAGTCATACTGTATCAGAACACTCGATTCGATCAGACTTCGGATTATTAAGTTTTTGTTTTCCAATTTATTACGTGTTTTTCTTCTATTTGTTTTTAGCTTATTCTAAGTGGTTTCTATTTTGATTTTGAATTGTTGGTTATTATCGAGACCTTAGCTACTTACCGTCTGCTGTTTGGCAAGAACTCATCGCGCCTGCATTGGTTACCATATAAAGGACCGTAATCCAAGAAATCAACATGCTTGTTAGAGATATAACGACTGCAAATGCTAGCGTGATCTTTTTATGGATAGGCTTTTTATATGTACATCATATATGATTCTCTAATTTATAATGTATGTTTTGCGTGTTGATGCTATGTTATTTGATACTGAGAAAAACATAAAAAAAATATATTGTCAGTTTAATTTAGTACAAGCTGCGTAATGTATTATTCACTACTATGAAAACCATCTTAACAATTCTTGTAATATTTGCCACTGTACTTGCAACTGTCATCAATTTATCTAATATTGAGGTCCAAAAAGTATTCTTAATATATATATTCATCGTTATACGCATTTGAATGAGGTGTTATTTCCAATAAGAAAACTAAAACATCTACTTAACACCAACTGTTACTGAATAAGAACACACCGGTCAGGATTAGTTTAAACATATTTATTTAAAGTGGTTTGGGAGATAACTAAAGGCATGGTTACAAGTTGTTGAATGCAAACGGTTACTTCTAATTACATTAAAAGAGTTAAGTGGGTGCCAATTTATTCCTCTAGCAAACAAAAAGTAGACGAAACTGAATACTTTCCTTATCGAAAACTTCATTTACTTCTCTGGAAAATTTAAATAAAATTACTTACAATCATGAATGATGAAATATGAATGCATAGACCCTTTTATGATTAAAAATTGGGAGAATCTTTTCATGAATTGTCCTTGTAAACTACAAGGCATACTAGATTGTAAGAATATGTTCATGTTTGTACCAAATCAGGAATTCATTTGTCTGATGTGTTTAGCCGTTAGAAGTTACAACCAGCAGCTTTTTAAACTAATCTTTTCGCTTAATAAGTACAAACCTAATTGGAGTTCTCATTTCCTAACACTAATACATGTATACGTAGATATTCCCGTCCTTGGGGATTTTGAATATATCTAAATAAAATTGAGAATGGAAATGGGGAATGTGTCAAAGAGACAACAACCCGACCAAATAAAAAACAACAGCAGAGGGTCACCAACAGGTCTTCAATGTAGCGAGAAATTCCCGCACCAGGAGGCGTCCTTCAGCTGGCCCCTAAACAAATATATACTAGTCCAGTGATAATGAACGCCATACTAATTTCCAAATTGTACACAAGAAACTAAAATTTAAATAATACAAGACTAACAAAGGCTAGATGCTCCTGACTTGGGACAGGCGCAAAAATGCGGCGGGGTTAAACATGTTTGTGAGAAGTCCGAGTCTGATGTCAGAAGATGTAACCAAAGAAAATAAACAAAATGACAATAATACATAAATAACAACAGACTACTAGCAGTTAACTGACATGCCAGCCCCAGACTTCAATTAAACTGACTCAAAGATTATGATTTCATCATATGAACATCAGGCACAATCCTTCCCGTTAGGGGTTTAGTATCATACCATCATAACATATATGAGAAGAACATAACCCGTGTCATGCCAACAACTGTTTTTAGAATAAATGTGTTTAGTTCCGATGCAAAGACCTTATCAGTGACTCAATATTAACGCCAAAATATGCAATCTTTAATGACTTGACAACAGTATCGTAATTATATCCCTTCTTAATAAGTCTATTCAAAGGTTTTGTAAGTTTCTGAGGTGAATACTGACACCTTTGTGCTTTATAAAGAATATTTCCATAAAAAAATTGGATGTGAAATACCTGAACGTATTAGAAGTCTGCATGTTGAGCTATATTTACGAATGATGTCTTTATACCGATGATAAAATTTAGTAAATGTTTTGACTAGTTTGTGATATCGAAAACCCTGGTGTAATAATTTTTCAGTAATACATAAATTTCTCTCGTTGAAATCTAAAACATTGTTACATACACATACAAGTTGAGATGTATAAACACCGTAAGATGGTGACAAGGGAACGTCACCATCTAAAAACGGATAATTAACGATAGGAAATGAAAAATCATCCCTTTTATCATAAATTTTAGTATTCAGCATTCAGTATTTTAAAGTCTGTTATAAATATGAACCGCATCATACATACTATATATATTTTTGTACATAGACGTATACACAGTGTATCATCACCAACGGCTATAGATACATCAGACGTGAAACACCCTCCTCCTAAAAAACTCACACAAACTAACAAACAAAAGTACGGTCAGGTAAGACCAATTTCTTCTTACTTCTGTTATATTCTACGTTTTTCTGACAAGTAAAGTTTGCGATAGGGATTCCTAATAATGTAGGTACTATTTCAGACTGATTATAACATGATATGCATACCAAAATATAATAATGTTTTATACTTTATTTTAAAATGAAAAAATCTTGATACAAAATTACAGTTCTGATCAAATAGATCCTTATTCGTATTATATATGTTAGTTTTTCCTTTTTAATGTTCGTTATTTGTATGCATATTCGCAAAATATCTATTCAACTAACGTTATACTGTTATAGAAGTACATGTAACATAAAGCCTCAACTTTGAAAAGTATAATTATTATATATGATAAAGGTCATAAAGTGATTGATTGTCGTTTCCTTCTCAAAATGCGTTAATGTACATTTAATTATAAGAAACATGTCTTTGTTAATGTAGAGTTTATAATCGGTATGTCACTTCCTGCCAACTTTTCAAATACATTTGCATATTTCGGATTTGTATTCAATTCTATTATCACCTCTCTCAATATATCCTTGATATGCTTTTCTCTGTATGAATTCTTTACAACTGACACGAATGCACATATGAAATTTGAACCATCAGGGATCTGTACATTGAAAAGTGACAAACTGCCTGTAATAAAAAATAATGGTAACTTGTATTGATTTCAATTATTCTGAGATACTGTAATTATTATTTTTTTTTACCATAGATACATTTTGAAGTGGCAATACCAATGCAATAGTATGGAATTGAACATGTGTTACCCCATGCAAAAGTATTTCGCAACATAATAGTGCATTAAAAATTTGCCTATTGAGTCAGCAATGTTTTGTGAAACCATTTGTCATTCGGAAAATAACATTAATCTTCGGAAGATGTTGTCTTAATGTATATAGATCATCAGGGTCGGAAGATATAAACCTACACATGCATATAGTATGTATAAATTTCTCAGTAATCCCCTGTTAGTGGAAGACCATTTAATTTTTGATGGAGGCCTGACATATGTGATGAGGTTAGAATATCTATTTCCAACGTAAAGCCGGTCAGATTATTTATTTTCATTTAGACCTTGCTGCAGAACAATAGCTTCAATATCAGTAATTCAGATGAGGGCCAGTCTTTTACTGTTCTACTCGCCCAAAAAGTTACACTCTAACTGTACCGTATAATCAGGCACATACAAAATATGGCGGGATTTAACATGGTTGGAAATACTCAACCATCGTCCTCACCTGTGACAGTGGTGTAATATCATATCATAACAAACTGTGGATTTACTTAAAATCAACTAACATATAATAGAACCCGAAGTTACTGAAACTGATTCAAAGCCAATTACGTTAATACAACAATGTATGCTCTCCCCAGTTTAGGAATCAATGAGTACACAACCAGAAGATTTTGTATAATGATCATCATTAACAGACTTCAAAATCCATGACCTAGTGTGCTGACATAAGTTAACTTAACGATGTAGATCATGTCTATAGGTTAAAGGAAATTGAAATTTCATAACAGTTGATATGTTTATCCATACACAATGTATATATTTATAAGGTTATGATTTTTTTTTTTGCAAATCCAAATCAATGTTTACAAATAACAACATTTTTTTGTAAAATGAACTGTGAAATCGATAGCCTTTGAGAATAATTTTATTCAAATAAGTCTAAGTAGATTGTTTCTAACGACTTCACTGTGTAAATAGAAATCAAATATTCCGTGAATGATAAGAAAATTACTGGTTAGTCGAACCTCTTACATTTGGGAAATTAGAGCAGACGAACAAAAAGTGTTTTTTGTCAGAAGATGTATTTTCATGTGCAAGATAAGAACAACGATTTTTGACAATTATGATGAGATCAAAAATATATATTTCCAAATCTGCACCGTCCCTGTTTGAACTTCTTTTCTTCAAATCGCGAAAAAAAAGTGGACGCAGAAATAACACCGATATACGATATACATATATTATGTAGAAAAGAAAAGGCAAACATGAAACTGAACCTCCAGATGAAATACAATTTACCTCGTGGTGTATACCATACTTCCATAATGTCAGCACAGGAAGGCAAACTTTGGCCACAAGACATAACTTCTGATGTGTCAGATGGCTCATCTTGCATCCCTGTCTGGACAGTAAATGGTTCTACACGTCTGGCTTGAATGAGAAATATTTTTGGTTTACCTGAAATTTAATTTAAAAGTTAATGATGTATGAAACCAAAAATGATGACACGAAATTCTGGAGACCTGCAAACACAAGAACATATCATGAGACGGAAGGAAACAAGAAAAGAAGTTTACAAATACTTTGCACTTAAGATTAGAGTATTTAAAATACAAGAACCTTATAGGACAAATCGTCAAAAATTGAAATATTTATTGCTGAAAAGTGCCTCTGGTGTAATTAAACTGGAAAATTTGGTTTATATAATTGTATTGAATGTACATGTGCTGTACATCCAACAATCCCCACGATGTACTAATGACTTAAACACTGCGGATGCCAACTTCCCATGTCTCAGTATAAACAAATCCAATGCCCATCGTGGCATATTTCATTTGTTGCAATTTATACTGAACAATCATGTTTGTTTACAGTTTACATCTGATCTGTATATAATTTAATTTTGGATGTAACGCGTCTTCTTATTGGCTGACGTCGTTTTGTTTATCATATTATAGACACATTTTTGTCATGTGACTATAACGTCATCAACGTTTTTTCATGATTTACGCCGGTTTAAAATGAAATTTAGAATTACATTATAAGAAATAAATGTAATATTTTGTCACCCTATCCGAAATAACATAAACAATGTGGTGCACACTGTTACATAACCCGCTATGCGCGTTATTCAGTGTGCACCACATTTTTATTTTATTTCCTCATAGACAGAAAAATATTACATTAATTCCTTAAATATACGTTATGCTATTTTGTTAAATTTTGAGTGATATTTGACTTTACATGTTGAATGGTGCATGGACACCAGAGGACGCTTGACCGGTGGATTCATTCTCCTAAGCAACGCTGGGAGGTAATGCGATTCGATAAATTGTTAGCCTGATTTAAATTTGAATACATTAACTAGATCATTTTTAAAGACTAGATTGTTGACTGTTCCCTGAGATATCTGAAAGACAGGAGCCTTCACTTTTACCAATTGGATATAAATTATTGAAATTTGCTGTTATAAAATTTTGGAAATAATATCTCATGCAAAGGTCTGGTTTAATGTCCACATTTGTCATGTGCCATTTTTATTGCCTGTTTATGTTTCATTAGCTCTTTAACTTGTATAATACGTTTAGTATTTTCAAACACATTTACCACTTTACTAAAAATACATTAGTTGTTGGAGTGTGCTTCTGGTGAAAAACAACCAGCAGTATTACAATTTTATAATTTATACTTTCACCTCTAGTTAATCTTCTCCTGTGAACCTGCGTTGTTGCAACTAAGTCATTTATGGCAGGTATCGAATCACGTTGAGGTAAGAACACAAATTTGCTAACCAAAATTTGATGATCTATCATTGTTTTGCTAAATTTGAGACTAATTATATATATATATGGTATGAGCCGAATGTAACCAAGTGTTACCCGATGGAGAATGTCTGTAATGACGTTTTAATATGTTTAGACGTGTATATACACATATATACATATTATCTAAACGCCTAAAAATGTACATAACAACAAATATATTAGCAAAAGGTAACATTACATGTTATTATTTATAAACATGTCGGATAACAGATATTCTTCTTCAGAATATATTGATTTGATTCATATTACATCAAAACAGTTTATTGATTGTGTACATGCATTTTTATCCGTAAATATCAAGCGCTCTCGTAAAAAAGATCGTTGACTTATATCTAGACGTTTCAAATATACTGTGGATTCCTTATTATTCGTTGGATAGCACTATTTTCGTAGATTTCGTCTTTACCCTGGAACCACGAATTCCAATGTTAAACGAATTTCATTTTTTTCAATAGAAGTATAATTAGTTATCAAAGGTACCAGGTTTATAATTTAGTACGCCAGACGCGCGTTTCGTCTACATAAGACTCATCAGTGACGCTCATATCAAAATATTTATAAAGCCAAACAAGTTCAAAGTTGAAGAGCATTGAGGATCCAAAATTCCAAAAAAGTGTGCCAAATACGGCTAAGGTAATCTATGCCTGGGATAAAAAAAATCCTTAGTTTTTCGTAAAATTCAATGTTTTGTAAACAGGAAATTTATAAAAATGACCACATTATTGATATTCATGTCAACACCGAAATGTTGACTACTGGGCTGGTGATACCCTCGGGGATGAAACGTCCACCAGCAGTGGCATCGACCCAGTGGTGTAAATAGTTATCGAAGGTACCAGGATTATAATTTAGTACGCCAGACGCGCGTTTCGTCTACATAAGACTCATCAGTGACGCTCATATCAAAATATTTATAAAGCCAAACAAGTTCAAAGTTGAAGAGCATTGAGGATCCAAAATTCCAAAAAATTGTGCCATATTCGGCTAAGGTAATCTATGCCTGGGATAAAAAAAATCCTTAGTTTTTCGTAAAATTCAATGTTTTGTAAACAGGAAATTTATAAAAATGACCACATTTGTGATATTCATGTCAACACCGAAATGTTGACTACTGGGCTGGTGATACCCTCGGGGACGAAACGTCCACCAGCAGTGGCATCGACCCAGTGGTGTAAATAGTTACCAAAGGTACCAGGATTATAATTCAGTACGCCAGACGCAGAACTTTTAAACAAGTGAAAACTCTTCGACAAATCAATCCCTTGGATCAGCATTGAAGTTGATACACAGCTAATACACATATTCAATTCACGAATACTCTAAATATCAGTACTACAATGTTAAATCTGCAAACTTGCCGAGGCACATATTTCTTTTTACATCGCCGGGACTCGATCTATTGAGATATCGTGAAAACACCACATTCACTGTGTTAAACACTCTAGACAATTCGGCCTCCTTGCATTGAATGAATATGAAATCTGTAGAATACAACCAATATACAAATTGAATACATATCGAAGAGACTTACGACTGTACAGCACAGGAAACCACAATTTTAAAAGTATTAAAGTTTGGAATAAGATATTAATAATATATACAAAACAAACAAAAAACAAGATTAAAAGAAATTGGTATGACGTTATTTGTGTTCTTAAGATGAATTAACTGATCGAGCAGGACACCGAAATATCATCAAAGGTTTTAAAAATGAAGGAAGTATACAAGAAAACAAAAACATAAACATAAACGATATCAATTAAGAAGGAAAAAATATACGAAGTATGAATTGCAAATGGTGTGATACTTATTATTAAGAATAGTTATCGGAAGCCAGCATGCCATAATTTGTTTTTGTATGATTATAAAATCATTTCCAGGTTCATGTGTCACATTAATGTACAATGAGTGATGTCAAATGATAATGTGTAATATAAGTACAGGTTCTAACTAACCATTGAATTTTCCTCCAGGCGTATTTTGGAATTCTCTTTTTATTTCTTCAAAGGTGATGTCTTTATCTCTTGTTGGAATTCTATTCTGAAATGATAATGCCATTTTGTTTTACCTTACATTCATGTATATTCCTTGAACAATCTAAGATTGGACGTTTGTATACAACAATTAAGTAATGCAGGTAGACCATTAGTTTTTGCCGATGCCCTCCCTACAGGGAAAATATCAGAAGTTGTTGAATTTCACCTAAGACCATTTCTATAAACTATTCGGATTTTCCCTACCAACGATACTGCAATAAGGCAGTTATAAGAACTTCGCGGGCATCTGAAATATTGGGGCTATAGGAAAAAGACATTGATGAATGTGTCTACATTGCTTACCGCTTGTCCTTACCTTCCCGAATTTGACAAGTTGTCACAACTTATCTGCGAAATCGAAAACATCTTAAACTGTCTAAAATCTCCCCAAGCCATCCGCCCTGGCTTTCTGTAAGCACAAATGCATTAAAGACTTTCTGATGAGAGCTGATTTATGATTCGGCTGATGCAAGGGGTGTGGAAACAAAAAAAAATACACAGACTTCTAAAAGTCATTCCACTGGCACGGAATACACCATATTTTACAATGTTGATTGCAAGACTACAAATGCTTGGTATACTCTACAGTGTACATCTGGTAAACAGTATGTTGGTCAGCCAGAACAGCCATTTCACATATTATTAACAGCCATCGTAGCGACTTTAAATGCAATTCAGACCTTCCTCTCAGTAGAAATGTACAACCTCTTGCCATATACAGTCCTTGGATGGTGTGAACCTCCCACCATCACAACACAACATACATTATACCCCTATACACCCTGTACCATTACACCATACACGTTACACCATTGCACAATACACCTTACACATTACACCATATACAATGCCCCATGCTATCCACACCATTTGAAATAACCAATAATGCAATTTGATATTAAGGAAAGCGTGCGACTACAATAGTATTTATTTATTTTAAAAAATAAAATTTTTAACAAAATCTTATAATTAAAAATCAGTTTTGCATAGTTTTAAACTTTGATTCATTCTTTCACACCATTCCCTATCGCACGTTACACAATCATGCCAGTTCTCCTACACCATTACACCATTCCCCTTACACCATACACCAAAGTACCATATGCCATACACCATTACACCATTCACGGTTTTTTTTGGAAGTTCACTCCATCCAAGGGCTGTTGTAAAGTAGATCTCAATCGCCCAAGTATAACCATCATAGACCACAACACTATTTGGTCTGGGTGGGACAGACTCACTCGGTAATTATTTTGAATGAGAAAATTAAAAGCATTGAAACCAAATTGGATCAATGAATATAGCATAAATTGTTCTAACTAATAAGGATGTTCTTATCTCAAGCAGAAAACCCTAGCCGTATTTGGCACAACCTTTTTCAACTTTTGATCCTCAGTGCTGTACAACTTTGTACTTTTTTTGACTTTCGGACTTTTATATCTGGGCGTCACTGGTAAGTCTTGTGTGGACGAGGCGCGTTTTTTTGGCGTATTCAATTTTAAACCTGATGCCTTGTGTTATCTATTATTCATGTGTTACTTTACCTAATATGTTCTCCTATTTATTAAGTAGTCCTGTAATATTATGTTGTCATTTTTAATGTTATATTTAACATTGCCATTAAAGTGCGAGGTTTGGCATGCCACAAAACAAGGTTCAACCCACCATTTTGTTTTCTTTAAAAATGTCCTGTACCAAGTCAGGAAAATGCCATTGTTATATTATATTTAGTTCGTTTTTGTGTGTGTAACATTTTAACGTTGTGTTTCCGTTGTGTCGTTTGTTTTCTCTTATATTTGAGTGTGAATTCACATTACTATAAGACGTGTCACGGTACTTTTCTATCCCAAATTCATGTGTTTGGTTTTGATGCTACAATGTATATTTGTTATTCTCATCGGATTTTGTCTAATGCTTAGTCCGTTTCTGTATGTGTTACATGTTAATGTTGTGTCGTTGTTCTCCTCTTATATTTAATGCATTTCCCTCAGTTTTAGTTTGTTACCCCGATTTTGTTTTTTGTCCATCGATTTGAATAGTCTTGAACAGCGGTATACTACTGTTGCCTTTACTTAGTTCTGATCGCGCAATGCTTTTAAATTGCGTGGTAAATGTTGTAGTTCAACGTAGTTTCTGCAGTAATTCCTTCACCTTCAACTCTAAACATTTTTAATTGTATCCCATGGTGCTATTCATTTGGGACTATATAAGTCACATCGTAACTACTTAATTTTCGTAAGAAGTTGACATTTTGAAATTTAAGTAGTTTAAATCTAACCATGCCGACAGTGCTTTTTATTTGGGATATTTAAATACTAAGTCTATGTTGTACTTACTAACCGTCGTCAAATTAAAGTTTATGCTATATTAAATCGGGCAATGCTATTTATTAAGAATCATAACTCCTATTTAGCATGTTTAGCCTGTCTAATGACTCAATTATCGTTACCGGTATAGTTTAAAATTGTACCAGATCATATCGTTTTATAAGCATGTGTAGGCAAATCTGTTTTGAATACTTAAACAAATTATATAAGCGTTGTTTGTGTTTAATTTATTTATACTGTACAGATTTTTTCAGTTAAATCAGAATAGATTGGTAGGATTCATTTTACCTCATCATGTTCAAACTGATGAAGGATATCAGCTATCCAAAATAGTCATCGATATTAACATGACTAACATTGTTTTTATTATTAGTGTAGTTGTGTACACTTTTCAGGCGTTTACATCAATTATTAATGGTGTACAGGTACCCGTACAATATGTATAGACAAAAAAAATCGCTATTTTACGAAATTATTCTTTGATCTTACAGACTTATAACTCAGCACCGTAGAGTGATATGAACAAAATATTGTTGGAAACTAAGGATGCACGTGGGTGTTGTCAATAAAATTAAAAACGTCTTCATAGATCAAACAGCGATAAACAGATTATCATTGGTCTTCTCCACTCGATTGCTTTATTCACCGACGCCAAAGCGAGAAAATCAATCTTGTTCATATGATAGTCGCATACAGTAATGGTAATGCACTTACGGAGAAGATGATGTAATTGTGGCTGTGTCAGTGTGACATCGGTTTACAAAACTTTAAACAAATTATGATATCTTTTTTTCAATCGTTCGAAAGGACGACTGAAATATGAATATAAGTATCAATAAAATTCCCGTGTCAATTTGAAATTTATAAAGTTAGAAAATTGTTACAAATTGATTACCGCTACTTAGTCATATATTTGTTTGAGATTCACGTATACGTATTATTTTAATCAATAAAATAAGGTTTGTAAAAAAACAATTGTTTTTTCGTAGAATGGAATAAGCCTATGTCATAAAAAATAAATGCCTAAGAGCTTAAGGATATGTATTTGGTTATTGAACGAAGTACCTCAATTCCATCACCTATAATTACACAGATAAAAGAATGGTAATCCTTGGAGTTCTCTTCCAAGTATGCTCTGGAAATTTTCTGGAAATAGTTTTGTAATTCAAGCTTCGTCATGTCGTGTGAAGAACATTCAACCTGATATTGGAGTTCTTCTTTAAATACATTTGTAAGATTCTGCACATCAATTTCAGAGCCTGTATAAAATAGAAACAACAAAAACATTTGCAAATGATGGGCAAACGACATCGATATGACAAAAGGGAAACGATTCAATTTAGAAAAATTAACAACCTAATTTGTAACAAAATACTATACAAACACAAACAATGTGACATATATAATCCAATCATATCCATTGAAGTACAAGCTCCTGGCTTGTGATAGGTACATACAAAATGTGCTGGTTTAAACTTGTTTGGTGGAGATATTTCCAGTTTTTCTTACCATGCCAGACAATAAAGTAGTTCCTATCAAACAACAAAACTGTCGAAGGTGTGAATAAATGTTATTTTTTTTCTTACATGTATGTTTGCCATTGCAACTATTCAGTTTACATTGTTCTATTATGAGAGGTCCTTAAATTTTTTTATTGTAACACGGGGGCCTTCATCGATTTACTAGGGTCAAATAAAGTACCTTTCAGTAATTTGGACCAACTTGGAAAGATAGCGCCTTACACATCATTAATGCAACAATTAGGCCGTGTTCACACCAAACGCCGTGTATAGTAAACATGTTTACATTTGGTTAAATGTAATGTACACTAGTTTCAAATTAAATTTGTTCACATCTATACACCTTGTTTAGATACCTGTACATAAGATTTGTTTACACTTGTAAACTATATGTCATTTAAATGTTGATTACGTAGAACCGAATTCAAATGTTCGAACAACTTTTCTAGCAGTTAGGGAATGACCATTTGACTTTAAAAAAGGTGGGATGATTTTTTCCACAATTTGATTAAAAAAAAATCGATTGATGATTTGGAGTAGTTTAAAGATGTCTCGATTACATATTAACAACGTAGGCTGCATCAGCATGCTTACAGGGTTATAAAAATGATTAGAATGAACAAATAATCTGAATCCTAAGTTTCCCCATATATTATAGTGTTAAATAGTGAATTGGTACTATCGAAAAAAACTTAATATAAACTTTCGCAGGAGAAAAAAATCAGACTTAGAACCCCACCCTCCTTTTTTTGAAGTACAGGGGTTGCTCCTTTAAAAAAGTCATTTTGGATGATTTGGAGTAGTTTAAAGATGTCTCGATTACATATTAAAAACATAGGCTGCATCAGCATGCTTACGGACGAAGAAAAAGAATTGCAATGTTAAGGATCACTACATTTCTATCTTTTCTGTTTGTTTCAAATGGTATTTTTTCTCCAAGGAGTATTTGGCAAAGGGAGGGGGTAAGTTTTTTTTAATTTCTAATTGTATTACAACGGATCTGAGATACTACACAAACAAACAATTAACCTCGCCCTTTTTCAGTAAAGCATTTATAAGTGAATCGTTGTTTGAGTAAAGACCAGTGGCAAATATTTCTGTCAGTGTGTACGTCCAGTCGATTCGAGAAGACCTTTTCAAATGAATTATGTGTTCGGCAATGATAATGAATGAGTCTTGATAAGGGACTAATAAGGCTATGTAAAGTGTTTTTATAACATACAAAAATATCAAGTTAAGACAAATATTTCTGTAAAGAACTTTATTAATACGTGTTATAAGTATCAATTTTATATAAAAATCGTTTCTTTTTGAAATATACATAGGAAAATTAAAGTTCTGAATGCCTAGTTTTGTGTACCCTTAACCTACACAAGGCCTACATTGACTATCGACTGCATGTAGACAAAACATGATTTAAACTACATGTAAACATTGAGTTTAATCAATGAGAACGTAATTATGTTTAGTTTATGTATGAGTAACACTAACGCAACACCGAGTTTAGGTCAATGTGAACACGGCCTTAGTTTATATACACGTACACAAATATATCATTGTTAACATACATTTGATTATATCCTGAATTCGACCTTTCTACTAATCAAATCAGCAGTACAGCTTACACGAAAAAATAAACGTATATTAGACGCCAACAGTCTTCTTGTAACTGGATCTTTTTCGCGAGTTCATGGTTATGTACTTTTTACATCAAAGTTCAATTTTAGGTCCTCATTTCGGTCACGTTTAAGTTATGTCGGTTTCATTCCAAAACACTTCCCATGATTGAGATTAAAAAAGAAAATATATACTAATGGTCGTTATAAAATTGTTGGATAAAACAATATTTGTACAGCGTAGGAAAATATAGAATGTATTTGTACTTGCTGCAACAAAGGAAACAAGCTCTCTGTTAACTCTGTATCTTTACCTAGTCAAATCATTTTTTTTCCTATTAGGGATGAATATTTGTATATGAATGAAAGCTCGATTTGCAGTTGGTCGAATTTTATTAAAACTACTAGCGAATATTTGTTTGTGTGTGTTAACTTTTTAACTTTTCATTAAGATCGGAGTATCAATAAACTGATATTTTTTTTTTGAAACGTACCCTTGACAATTTGTGTAATATGTGTATAAAGTAAAATCATAAAAATACTGAACTTAGAGGAAGATCAATTGGGAAAGTCCATAATCACATGGCAAAATCAAATAACAAAACGCATCAAAAACGAATGGACAAAAACTGTCATATTCCTGACTTGGTACTTTTGAGTGCCCCTGATAAAAAAAATAAACACTGCATAAATAAACTGAGTATGACTTTTTCTATCCACAAATTACAACAACTAGTGTGACTATAAGATTGCACAATTTGAAACCTATCCATTAAGTTCTTTGTAACTTTCGTGTTTTTGTCAGACCACAATCCATTTTCACACATCTTAAATATAAAATTCATATCGTCCAAGCAGGAATTGTGATCAAACTCAAATTTTTTCTCGATTTATGAATTTGACTTGCTACTTGCCAAATGATTTACCAATTGATGCATTTCTAATTTTATAGTTCTAGCAGATGGTGTATATTACCTTGTCTATGGTGTCTTCTAGATCCTATACCACCGAACATGAGATTAACAATCAGGACTAGTCCAGTCTGTTCTGGTTTCTTGTAGTACCTATCCTAAAATATGTCATATTACCATAAACGATGTGTAGAGCAGAACCGATATTCTTAAAGTGTAATTCAATAATAATAAAACTAATTAATTATAGCCATAGTTTTTCTAAGTTGATGTTTTCTCGATTCAACACCAATAAGTCGCCATCTAACTATATAGATTCCCTATTTTGTAATTTTTTGACTAACTTGCTGTCAATATTTTATACAAGTAACCAATTATGTGTACAAAGTCTCTTATGAATTGTCAACACACAGGTCTTTCGATAAATATATTTCGGTGAGTAGCTTTAACGTATAATTAAAATAAATCAATGAAACAATGAAAATAAACACACGAGGATGAAAAGGAAAAGGAGGAGGAGCCGACCAGTTTATACCTCATTATTCAAAGCCTAGTTTAAAATTATGGAGCGAATAAAGTGTTACAAGAACGAAGAGTCTATCGTAACAAATGCTTTACTCCGCAAATACTAAATGTATATCTAAATATCTCACACCTAAATCAGTTTAAGGGTGGAAATGTTTAAATCGGTATTATGTAAAAGCGGTAAAATTAGCAGAAGGTTTGATTTTCCTACATTAAGTCATACTTTTGTTATTACAATTCCATCATGCTAGTAATTGCAGCTTGTATGTTGTTATTTCTCCATGGTTAATATTTATTTAAACAACAGTTTAGTTTTGAAGAAATGAGGAAATATTATTAGTACAAAAAAAAAGAGACGAGATATTTTTGCAAATAAGACAAATATCAACCACATTTCAACTAATTTTTAATTATTCAAAATACTAAGAATGTGCGTTGCCAAGGCATGGATTACTTAAGCCGCATTTGGTACACCGTTTTGGAATTTTCAATTTTTAATGTTTCTTAACTTTGTACTTGTTTGGCTTTCTTACTATTCTGATCTAAGAGTCACTGAGTCTTATGTAGACGAAACACGCGTCTGACGTATAAATTTATAAGCCTGGTACCTATAACCAGTTATAGTAGAACAAGTTAAAAAAAAATGAAATATGACAGACATGAACCAACGAATACCCTACTATACAAGCGCCTGACTAAACACAGGAACATATATTATTTGGCGGGGTCAAATGCTTGCTAAGATTAAAACCTTATCACATGCTTATTGAAAAAGCATTGACCATGGGTTGAAGTAAAACAACTTAGCTCAGTGCTCGGAGCACAAAAATCATGATCGAAACATGAAATCCAGCATTTTGGTTGGTTGAATTTTTTGTACTCGAAAGTTTTATGACTTGAAGGCCATATCTTGTTTGTATACAGTTGTATTACCATTAGAATGATTTGAAATTATACATGCAGTTGATGTAGCAAGATATATGGTTTAGTATTATCATGCAAATGTTGCTGCGGGTAAGTTTTTGAATTATTTCGGTAAGAAATAAGGTAGAACTACATGTCTGCGGATTTGTTCTAGTTGATAAATGGTCAAGTTTGATCTTGATCATGTCTATCTAACTTTCATAATGGTTTTTGCTTAGTCAAAATATATACTTTAGCATGTTTAGTAGGACCAGCTGTCAAAATGTTTCATTCGTATCGGAATGTACTGTTCAATGCGATGTTCTAGAAATATTCTTCTGGTATGTTCTAAGAGGTCTTATGAGGGGTTTAAACTGAACTCGACTCAAATGTTGAGTGTAAACCAAACTTCTATGTGTACTTTTATTGAACATGTTTCTATTTTTAACAAGTACCATACATATCAAAGTTTACTATATGGACAGAGTTACAGAAGAAAACGTTACCATTACCGCCTATGGAGAAACAGTTGCGAATATTGACCCACTTATAGATATGATTGAATCAACAAGATTTGGATTCGAAATAACTTTTCATGGACAATTTAAAGGTGTTTTCTTATTTTGGAAATTTTATCATATATCGATTAGTTAGTATATAATTAAAAACAGTCGGTTAGAATACAATGACTTTTTGCGCAGTAAGACCTGCAATATGGATTTACCTATTCTGCATTTCCATTAATGTATAGCTTACGACCTTGGCCCTTTGACAGTTATTATTGGATTCAACTGGGATTATTGTAAAACAACATAAAGTCTTACATTCAACTCTCCTGAATTTGAAGATACGAAATTAATACTCACAGAAGGTTTTAACCAGCTGTTCCTGATGTCATCCGTGCTGTGTGAGTAACGATGTTCTTCACAAAAATATCCTGCTTTTTCTTCATTGATTTCTTTTAAGGTGATTCTATCTTCACTCTTAGAGTAATCTCCATTACTACATTTTGCTTTGATACTGTAAGAAATAGTATGTCTTAATTTTTCTTGAATGGTTTCAATGTTATCACACAATTCATTCAAAACGGTCGGATATACATTATCCTCCAAAACATCCCATCTCCATATTTGCACGGATACAGCATTATGTGAAAAGCAGATGATAAATTTACTGAGTTCGTCCAAATAGAACACTGCTTTCCCTCGGTATAAAGCTTTTACTTTACAAACTTCATATTTTCTAATATAATAGAACAAAATGTGATTAAAATATGCAAGAGGAAGAAATTCGAATTCAAAAACCAACCAAGGTGTAATTGAAACATCAGAACTCTTTGGAATAAATTCATCAAAACTAGATTTGTATGTTGATGATTTTTCAATCATGCACGGCAAATAGTAGGATTCTGACTTTTGGCATTTGTCGATTCTGGTATCCCTAAATTGTGGTTTTATAACAATATCAAATTTTTCCATGATATTAAGTAAATAAGCTTTATGGTCGCCAAATTTCAGTTCGGGTTCTTTTTTAAATAGCTGATTGATTAATACGTCTGATAATTCTCCTGAACTTTTTAGCTCATTCCAAGCAGTTGGAGAAATTAAGTTATAATTTCTCTTCCCTTTATGGCAATCACATACAAGGCATCTGAAACATTTAACTAACCAATTTGGTTGTAGAATGATGTATTCACTGATCTCCTTGAAAAATATTACATTTCCAATTTTATGTTGGTAATTAAGGAACACGAAAAGTTCTTTTTCTTCCAACGGATATTTTTGAGCTAATTTCTCCATATTATTCCACGAATATACGTATATGTGTGATTCTTGTAAAACTTCAAGCTCAGTTTCTAGTTGAATCCACTTTGTAGGAAGTGTTTCAGCAAAGTAACCCATCTCAAATGCAATTTCTGATATATGTTGTCTCAAGTTTTTAATTTCGTTGCTATCTTCTTCTTTGAACTGTGTATTCGAAATGAAATAAATGCCTCTGTTGTGATTAAACTTTTTGTCTTTGCCAAAATTGTCAAGAAGTTTCACCGCATATATTTCTTTATCTTCAGCCTGTAAAAAACAACAGGTAAAAAACTGGTCATTTGAGACAAAAAAAAAATAAAAAAGATATAGGCTTCATTTCTTTCTAACAAAAATTTTAAAACGTTGTGTGGCGTTTGTTGTCGTTTTCTAGACACAATTACAACATTAAATAAGTCTTTACTGACCCTGTTTGAACTTTCAATTATGCATGCACATGTTCTTGGTAAACATATTTTTTACAAACGTAGAAAAATATATCGTTTAATGAAGTTTAAGTTAGAAACAAATTTAGCGTTTGTACTTACAAACGACGAACGACAAACTGTAGACGCATCTTTAGCGTTTGCACAGATCGTCAAAGTTTATGTAAACTTTTCAAATGTATGTTAGAAACAAGTGATCAAAAGATGTACGCGATTAGTCGTTTGCATCGTTTGTGTTAGAAAGAAATGCACCCTATATTAGACATAATATACATATAATAGTTGAGTTCATGGACTCGCACTTAATCATAATACGGAACATGCAATATGCTATATAGATATCCCGTGAATTGAGACGGTTAAGTATATTTGCATTATTGTGAAGTACTGTACTCATATACGAACATAACAAAAACAAAAAACAGCCCCCAATCACCTAACTTCAATTGATACTATGAAGGTTAATTACCTTTTTATTGTGATACAACGAAATCTAAAACCTTTTTTTACCCATCATTCACTATTGCTCAGATTGGGATAAAACATGAAGTTTGGCATAATTGTAATTTAGGCCAAATCAAATGTGTAAGCTATAACCCCACTCAAAATTGGTGGGAATGGTGTCCATTTTTAAAAGGCGACGTAGGATTTCTATCAAATACTTAAGAAAAAAACATGAATATATATTAGTGAAGATATCAAAATGAAACCTGGTAACTGAAGTGACATTACTTATACATGATATACCAATTGCACAATTGCACTGTTCAACACAATGTATGAAAATGATACTAACATTGAATGGCGGTGATCTTGAAAAACTTAAAATTGATAAGCCAAAAAAAGAGGAGCTTCTAAATCATATTTCATTAATATTATATAAATTGGTTGATATTGTTTATCTGAAAACAACTTTAAAAAACATATTGCAGACATAACGAATAATGTAGCATACATGTTATACATTAAGGTAATTTTATAAGAAAAATCATCTGCTAAAATATTGTCGTTCAAAATGCATGTGAATTTTTTCTGTCAAACTCACAATAGCGGGCAGTGTCTTCGGTATCCTATCGCATTGTTCTCTAATTAATTTAGAAACTATGGTAACATAGAGCGTACAACGTTATACTGTCTTCACACATTGCTATCGTCTTTGGCAACAGTGTTAACATTTACATGCACATAGAAGATGTTAGCGCATAACTTCTACACGTGCTGTCTAGTAGGGTTACCATAAACTGATTTGGTGGTCCAAATTATTTTGTTCCTAACTAAGCAGATGGTGGAAATAGCCTCAAATTTGAAAATCAAAATGGCCTATGGGCAGCTATTTTAAGAACCACCAGAATATGAATAAAAAACTAAAAAGAAAATTAAATGGCTTTAATGTCTTTTATAAAACTTGGAATGTTGATTACTAAGTACAAGGACTATTATCTAAGGACTGCACATCTGAACATACTGGCGCCTATCTTAAATAGTGGCCTTTTTTAAACATAAAATTCAAATATTATCATTATTTATTGATTTATTTATACAAAATTAATGTGTTGATGCCTTGAACTACTAGTTTTACAGAATCATATTTGTATGACTAGCCATATATGTTGAATCTTCACATATTGTTAACATTATGCAAGTACATGTTGATGAAATAAAAGTATTACTACCTAATAAATGTTATGTATACTATGTGTACGTAACATAAATAACGTAAATGTATGTATAACATGTACAAAATAATTTATTACCGAACTATGTCGAAAAAGATCAATATTGCAATTATAAAAAATACTGGAAATGAAAGGCCTAATGAACAAATAGTCTGGAAACGTGAAGATTAACATGTTTAACACTGCACAGCAGATCACAAAAGAACAGACATGTTTCTCGTTTTTTATATATATTAGACCGTTGTTTTCCCGTTTGAATGGTTTTAAACTTAGTCTAGTAATTTTGGGACCCTTAATAGCTTGTTATTCGGTGTGAGCCAAGGCTCCGCGTTGATGGCCGTACATTGACCTATAATGGTTTACTTTTATAAATTGTTATTTGGATGGAGAATTGTCTCATTGGCACTCACACCACATCTTCCTATATCTATAGACAATGAAGATAGTTATCAGACCGTTGATGCAAAGATGTTGCACATTGATTTGGTTTTCCCTTTTTCAACTGTTGAAAAAAGGCCGGAATTAAAAAAAAAAACATTTTTCTGAAATTTTGGATTAGTTGCAAGTCGAAAACAAAATTATACTTCAAAGGCACAGTAACGTTGTGGTGAATCAACAGGCACGATGAGTGATATTTATTATCGACAATAAAATACGTGACTGTGCACTTGTTCTCCGAACCAACTAAGTGCTTAGAATTACACACACAAAAAATATTACTTAGTAATTATATTTTATTTAAATTAAGTATTCTTTTTTATTACTCATTATTAGGAATTACTTACCAAGTAATCACTATTACTAGTAATTACTAATATTTTACTAGAAATGAAAATAGTAACGTGAAACAAGTAATTGTTTTACTGAAAACGTGTGTCTATTAAAAACTAGATGTGTCAAAGCGGCACGAATGGCCCCGCTCCAAAAAGTTGAAAAATCTGAAATTTCAATAACACATGTGGACAAAAACATGATGGTAGTCTAACAGTAAAGACATGTAAAGAAATATGTCCATATAACTGTGATTTTCAACAATTTTCAAAGTCCAAAGCCCCAAATTACAGCAAAAAATAGTCGATAGGACCGAAACATAGCCCAAAATTACAACACAAATTAGCCGAGAGGAACGAAACTTAAACTTGATGTGTAACTCATCATGAATAACTCACATACCAAAAAATCAGCCTAATATCTGAAAGCATTTAAACAAAAAGTCCGTATAAATATTATTTTCAACAAAATATAAACATAGCCCGTAATTTCGACAAAAATCAGCCATGTGGAAAAAAACTTAAACTTGATCTGTAATTCACCTGGGTTAACTCACATGCCTAAAATCATCCCAATATCTGAAAGCGTTTAGAAAAAAATTCCCCAAAAATGTGATTTTCAACAATTTATCAAAGTCCAAAGCCCGTAATTTCGGCAAAAATTAGCGGAACGGCACGAAACCTAATCTTGATCTGTAACTCATCATGGTTAACTCAGATAAAAAAAATCAGCCAAAAATCTGAAGGCGTTTAGAAAAAACTCCGTATAATGGTTTGTTGCGGAATTACGGAATGACGGAATTAAGGAATTTCAGAATTACGGAATTACGGACATGGTTAAAACTATATGGCACCGACAATTTCGTTGCGGGGCCAAAAAGACTTAAACTAAAACAAATACTAATAATGATTTTACTCAATTGAGTGAATGAATTACTTAGTCCGTATTTTTAAAAGTAATAACTTACTGTTTTAGTAAAAAGAAATTATTTAGATTAAATCATATATCAATGAACTACAAATATTTACTTTTTTATTTATACTAAAATGCATGCGTAGTATGGAAGTTACTGGAATTACTTCTGATAAATTGGATATAAAACTTGTTATTACTACGTAGGCTAAGGCACTACATAATGTTGTTTGCTTGCATAAGGCTTATTATATATAATAATAAATGCTTCCTATGAAATTTTACTCCAGAATTTTACAATTTCAACATATGTAGGTTTAACAGTATGACAATTGCATAACTTTGGATTTTTATACAGGCTATTATTTCAACTTGGAATTGTTCAATTATGGAATTTGCTTGAATTTTTTTTATAAGTTCCATGTTCATTCTGTGTGGCGCACACCACTTTCTATAACAAAGAAGATAACACATTTTCAAAAGAATGTACTGTGCTGCGCACACCACTATCTATATACAAAATACATTGTATGGAAAGTGTTATACAATGCTTAAAAAATCATAATGCAGAATAAACATGGAGTTCATTAAAAATTTCAAGCACAAAAATTTATGCAAATTCCATAATTAAAAATAATTCTAAATTGAAATAGTAGCCTGTTTTTAGATAATACTTGAAAATGCTAAAAAATTAGATTTGAATTACTTAGTATCAGAATTGCTAGTCATTACTTACATTATTTTCACATCAAAATATCTTCAAATGATCATTATTACTTTGTTATATTTTTTATGTCAACTTATATCACTTAGTCTTACTAAAATCAATAATTAACTATCTATTATAAATGTACAAAATTATATCATATTTCCTATGTTTAAATAAGTTGTTTTTGAATTGAAACTGACAAAATATTCAGCCAATTAAGGTTTCATTTGACTTTGATTAGCTATTTTTTAAAATTGGCTGGAAGTTATTCAGATTTGAATTTTAACAAACGTGTACCGAGTTTGTTGAAATACTTGAAAGATTAAAAAATATGAAAGGAGATGAGAACCTTACAAAAAGGACATTTAGTGAGTACTCATGTTTCTGTCTACTCTTTTTGTACCTATTCAATTAAATGAAAATGTAACACAAAGAGTTGCTAGGAAGGTAATCCCTGTTAACATACAACAATAATAGAAATGGATTATAACAAATGATATAGTATATTATAATTCTTTAAAAAGGTATGTTACTTTTTCAAATGATATGCATTTATAAGAAAACAGAGTAGGATTTTGATTTTAATCTGTAAAAATATCATATATATATATACAGTTTGTATGTAAAAGAATTACTTAAAACCTACAAATGAATTTACAGCTGGAAGTAATTGTGTTTTTGGAAATTACTTGCCATGAGTAAAAGAATGATTTACAAGTGGTACACGAATTACTAAAAGTATTCAAAGAAATACTCAAAGAATTACTTACTATTTTCAATAGAAATACTTAATGTGTATTAAAAAATTACATACTATCATTTAAAGAAATACTTAATGTGTATTAAAAAAATACTTACTTTGATAAAAAGAAATACTTTATATGTATTAAAAGAATTACTTACTCTTATTAAAAGAATTACTAAAGATACATTGAAAAATTACTTACATTTAATTACTTGGTAATTACTTACAATAACTAGGCATTACTAGCAATTACTCTTTTTTTGACAAACATTTCTCCTTTTTTTTACATGATTTGAGCATGTTGAGCAAAATTAATACTTGTTTTAAGTAAATTCAAGTAAGTTATGTTTTTGAATGCATATATTGTAGTTTACCAAGTATCGTACGGAATGTTTAATGATACTTGTTAACAATGCAAGTAGGCAGAAACTAAAGCATAAGAAGGAAAGCCCTGAACCTGTTAACCATGATATTGTGCTTGTCATAATAATCCATTATATAAAGTCCGAAGCACAAATTGTACACATCTTCAAGCTTTCCGATCTCATTGAATTTACACCAGCCCCATAACAACTTGTTTTTTTTACGGTAGACATAATTCATACAAGGTATATAAAAAATCGGATACTATCTACCATAACAGGTCTAAAAATACCAGTCTGCTCATTTTGAACGGTAGTTTTGATGAAGCTCTGAAACAGGCATCATTTTAAAGTCGTTATAATGGATGTATAATTATAACAGGTATAACCAAAACAGTTTAACCTTTTGGTGAGATATGCTTGATACTTATAGAAGCATTACAAGGACATTCAATATGAGCTGTCAACATCAACCACTTCCACAGACATTATTTTCTTTGTAATGGTAGATTGGTAAAACAAACGGAGTCCAAGAATACTTTTTGAGTCGCAAATCTTTGCTCAGCTAAAACAGTTCAATTGTTCAAATCGTCATGATAAGGATAAAACTGCAAATTATCACACTTCAGATAGGTAGCCACGTTTTTGTTTCATGTTGGCCCACTTATTATCACTTTAATTAAGCGAACTAATGTCTATGGAATTACATCATATTGACAGCCTGAATCACTGTAAAGCTATTCGTCGTATCAATCCTATCTCGTCAAATTTTTTGAAAGGCTTTGGCTAGGAAAACACCTACATCGTCACCACTTCAAGACGTACCTTATTTTGAAACATATTTGTTGAAAATCAGGATAATGACTTTTTATTGCCTGTGTGGTTGCATATATCATTGTATATGTCATGGCATCTTAACTTTTGTAATATCAAATATTTTGTTATAATAATTCAAAACCACCGAGTTGCTCAAGGCGTTTATATAAGTGAAATCAACAAGCAGCTAGAAGATTGGCAAAATATCTGTCACAGACAGCGAGCCGCTGATGTATTATATTAGTTCGGTAAGCACATTTTAATGGATAAATATTCCAGCCTTTCTTTCTTTGTCTTTGGAATATGTCGTCCTACCTTCACTACAAAAGTCTAAAAGTCTGAAAAAACCAGTTTTTGTCTTGATTTGCATGAACTTTTACTCGACATTCTCCAAAAGTATGACTTGTGTCTTAATTTTTCTTGACAAATTCTCATTTATATCAAATTTGTATGAAAATTACTTGACATATTCTTGACATTCTAGATATGGTCTTAAAATTTCTTGACAAATTCTTGACATTTAAATACTGTCTTGAAATTTCTCAACATGTTCTCGACATTCTTATTTTTTCTCAGTATGGCTTGACATATTCTGAACATTTTGAATTGTGTCTTAAATTTACTTGACAGTTCTGAGTTTAAATCTAATGTTTAAAATAATTTAAATAAGGATGTGTTGATATAAAACAATTTAAAATTGAGTTTTTTAATGATTACAAATTTTGATTCCTAGATCGTATAAATTAAATAATTAAAACCAATCATGCTGTAGACATATTTTATTCTACATTCATAATATTAAATGTTTATATGGTAAAACATTATTGTACCAAAATGTGGTTTATATATTAATAGCAAATTATGATGATATACAAATCATTCATTTAACAGAAGAAAAATTGTGTAATGTCATCTGTTGGAATATATATTAATGCCCGCGTCACACTGTCCCGATTTTTGTATACGATGGACACCCGAATGCGAAAATTGTAAGTTCGTACGAAGTTGGTCCCGATCTCGTTAAAATACAAAAAAGTGACCGAAGCAAGTAAGATGAATAACGAAGTCTATACGAGGGTGCCGAAAGTATATACGATAGCAAAAGATGGACATACGAAGGTTAACCGAAGACGGTATTTAAGCTTCATATCTCAGCCGAAGCCTACAAGATGGATCACGAAGGCTACACGAGGGATTACGATGATGGCGCGATGGCCATACGATGTCTGTACAGCTTACAATGCATTTAAATTATATGCCGAAGGCATCACGCGTTTTTAATTGTTTGATCAATATTGAATATATATTATATTGTACATTTAATTTTTGGTTTAATCATAAGACGGAAGACCGTGGGTATTTCCAGTTACTGAATAATTTGGTTGATTTCTAAAAAAATAGTTTATGTATCAAATATGCGTGTTCAATTTACCATTTTCTGCATGTGTCATATACAAATATAGTGTCCATATTTGTCCCCAATATGTTACATACAAGGGGTTTGAACTGTAAAATGTGTGCACTAGTCTGAATAATCACCCATAATTATGATTGATCATGTTTACTGATCTATCTTAAAGGTAAGGTAATGGGTTCGTTGATCCCTTTTATTCAAAAAGAGCTCTTTCCAGGAGAATATCATAATAATATAGACTAAAGGAAGGATGTGGGGAAAGCAACAAATGCGGCAAAATATGACATATAGAAAACAAAATGTTTATGGAGTAAACATTCGTGTGACAACATCTCAGACGATACATCAAAAATCAGAATATAAAGAAAAAGTTGGTTTCCCTATATACGTTTACCTTCAGTGTTGGTATACGAGGCGCGTTTATGATTTTCATTATGTTATTTGATATGAAAAATTGACAAAAAATAATATTTTATTTGTAAAAGGAAATCCTGAGCCTGTAATACCTGCTCTTCTTGTTCCATTTGAATTAATAGAAACAACGCTGTCGCCTTTCTTGTTCTCATAGAATCATATGATATGAGCTCCCTGTTTTGTGAACGTCTTTCTTAACTGTCGTATTAGACTGACCAGTGCATATCGCCCATGGCACTTTAAATGTATTTAAGGAGGCTCGAGGGTATAAAAATTTCAGAAAAAAAATAAATATTTGTTTTTCATTTCAAATTTTATTTGTTACCTTTTGTAGTTGTTACTTATCATATGGTACAAAAATCATTCAAAACAAACAATTCGTGTTGGCCCCAGATGACTTTTAAAATGTATACATCATTAAAAAAGTTCCAAATTATCTCCCTTTGGTGGAAAAATGCCATTTTTTGGCTTTAAAATTGAAATATCTTTTTTAACTCATCGGTGACCTATATTTTTTAATATGATTTCCATATAAGCTGTACTAAAACTAAATTATTGTAAAATTTGAGCGATTTCTGTAATAAATTTCTTTCTTTTTTTTCGATATTACCTTTATTTCTCCTATTACTTCAACAGAAAAAAAACACCTTTACAAAAATGTATGCTTCTTTCGAAGGCGGATTGTGAGCGCAAATGAACGGTGACCCCACTTTTTTATTTTATTTTTCTGTTAACTATAAGATAAAGTTCATTTATAGAAAAATATAGAGAAATCCTATATAAATGATTTAGACCCGCGAACCCCCTTAAGCGCGAAAATTTACTTACATTTAGCTGGATTTATTGCCGTCGTAGTTCCATCTTGTCACCTTCGTACTTTTATTCGATGGCATCACGACGTGATTACGAGGTCTTCACGAAGTCGTGTTGCCATCGTAAGACCTTGGGGTAGCTTCGTGATTCATTCGTGTAGACATCGTAATGTCAAAACTGCCCGATGGAAACGATGGAAACACGAATGCAATACGATGTTCAAAGATGCATTCCCGGTGGCATTACGATGGTGAGGATGGTGATACGGACTCAATACGAACCCTCAACATCGGACGCACCTTCGGGGATTTTTTAACATGTTAAAAAATTTAGAACCCTTCCCGAAGTTGTCCCCGAAGGCTAGAAAAAGTGGCCGATTGTTCTACGATGGTTAAAGATGGCACTACGAATAGCCCGATCTGGATACGATCAGTCCCGATTTTGAAAATTTCCATAATCTTGTTGCCATCGGCGTAAATATCGGGACAGTGTGACGCGGGCATAAGTATTACAGATGGACAGGATGTTCCACATAAAATTAAGGTATTCCACACCCCCAGAGTACACGTATCTGTCAAATAGAAATTACTGCTTTACCTGTAATAAACCATACAACTTATTAATTGACCGACCATGCCACAACAATTTAAAAAGTTTGTTCATAGACAAAAATGAAAATCATTATTTTGATGAAAAAAATGAATTGAAAATTGAATATTTCCCAAAGATTAAAAGAAAAGTATTATCTATCACAGGAATAATAAAAAAAAATGTATTATCTACACTAGGAATAATAAAAAAAAATGTATTATCTACCCCAGGAATAATAAAAAAATGTATTTATAATGGGTTCATTTTCTATAGAAATCATTGGTCTATTGAAATGGATCCCAAACAGACATGCATAATATAGATCTTAACATTTTTGTCTTTTCCGGAAGGTCAGTTATCAAAAATATTTATTTTTGTTAAAAATTTATAAAATTCAACACTCAAATTGGAATAAAAAATGGTTTTTTGGTTGTCCTAAAAATGAACAAGGTTTTTGAATCAAGATGGGAACTAATTCTGCGACCTTCACGAAAGCCCACCCCTCTTATTTCAACCACACAAACCCAAAAGATGCATTTTGGGGTCCAAAAGAGACGCATGGTCACATTTCAAAACTACCTTATAGACACCTATTTTAGTAAAGCAAATTTTACTGGCAATTTTGCGAATGGCAAAAATCTAAATGCTGTTTGTCAGCAATTTCAACTTATATTCCAAGTGAAAACAATCAATTAAACGTTTAATAAAAATTAATCAAAATCAAACTACATGGGGGATTATTCAGGGTATTCCAACTAAGTTGCACCAACAGGGTATCTTACTACACAAAATTAATCCTTGATTCTTCAAAGTTTAGTTTAGCCATAATAAATATATAACAGCAAAAAAATGTCACAAACAGTGCAGAATAAGTCTGTTCACATTTTTAGGTGAAATTTGTACTGTTGAGATAGTGTCAAGACATATTTAAGACTGTCAAGAATGTGTCGAGACATATTTAGACATTATTTAGAATGTCAGGAATATGTCTTGACATATTCAGACATTATTAAGAATGTCAAGAATGTGTCAAGACAGATCGAGACATTATTAAGAATGTCAAGAATATGTCAAGACAGATCGAGACAAATTTAAGACAGTCAAGAATTGGTCGAGACTAATCCAGACTCTTATCAGATGATACAGGAAGTGTCGAGAAATGTTAAGACAATGTTCATACTGTCAAGACACTTGTCAAGAAAAATCAAGAACCTTATGAGACAAATTCATACAATGTCAAGATTTTTTTAAAATTATTTAGACAAATCAAGAATGTCGAGTAAAAATTCATGCAAATTCAGACAAAAACTGGTCTTTTCAGACTTTTTGACTTTTGTAGTGCTTGTTGTGCACTATTCACATACACGACCTCCTGACATATTAAATATCCAGCATTAATTTGGTTGGGGGAACAGAGGTATTTAAATTTAAGCGCACAGTCATAAACTCATTTATCGATCAAAAATGTCGTCAGATATATGATCACCACAGACAAACACCATTTAGTCATGATTTTTTTTAAATTTTACACAACTGTGTCTGGATATTTACCAGTATTTTCACTGTTCAATTCTTTTTGCAGTTCAGAAGTATGTTTTCGTTTTTTTCCTGACCAGATAATTTGTAATCTTAAGATTTAATATGACAGGACTTGTGCCATTTGTCTTGTGATTCTTGACAAAAATCTTACATAGGTATCAAGTTAACCAATATAAATATTTTATAATCTTGGACGGTTTTCGAAAAGTGTTGACTGACTTTGAAAGAAAACTCTTCTAAAATATACTCGCTTTGCGTTGTCTTTGCTTCTTACTAATGTTTAAATTTACCGACATGTGTCGCAAATGACTTAAAAGGTATTGGAATATTCTTGAAAAAACAACAAAAAGTTACACCGCCTACATGTGATACTATTTTCAGAAGATATACAGTAATTTCGTATTATACCTTTTCAAACTTGTCAGTACCGGTATACACCATTATAACTGGCGGGCATAGTTTGTTCTTGTTCGTTGAATGATCGTCACAAAAACAATGAATACTTTCAAACCAAAAGTCAATGTAATCTGAAAAGAAAATAATAGAACCTTTCCATTCCCTGCCAAAAAGATAATATAGTTGTTCAATAATCTTTTAGTTATACATTATAACAAAAATGAGTTTGATATTAAAAAGTAAACAAAACGACAATCACATAACTACAGGCTCTGGACTTGTTTACCTTATCTTTATGTATGTAAACATAACTCTTATTAGACTGTTGGTTTTCTGTTTGAATAATTTTACACAAGTAATTTTTTGGCCCTTTATAGCTTTTTGTTCGGTGTGAGCAAAGGCTCCGTGTTGAAGGCCGTACATTGACCTATAATAGTTTACTTTTATAAATTATTATTGGAATGGAGCATTGTCTCATTGGCACTCACACCACATCTTCCAATATCTATAAAACTACAGTACTATTCTTTTAAGAAGGCTACGCTTGATAAGAAATTGTCATTGAATGTCAATAATTTTTCCGTTTACTTCGGTTAAACATTCTAAATGTGTGTTGCCTTGTGAATCCCTGATGTAAAAAGAGTTAAATACTGAGCATATATCTTCAATCAAGTCTAAAACTTGCTGGAAATATGCAAACAGAGAATAGGCTGCAAAATGAAATCTCTATAAGAAACGAAACATGGACTATCGTCTTCTTAAATCAAGATGATTACTAATTAATTAAAAAGATGTATGGGCATACGATACAGACAAAATCTCTTGTTGATTTAGTCATAAATGATACACATTTGCTATAACTTTACCTTCAATGCAATAATAATCATCTTCATTGTGTGTTATAGGTTTTATATTGTCTTCAATATCTGCAACAATAAGATAAATAGCATGTGGAGTAAAGAATGTTTGGTGGGTGGCATAGTAGTCTTTCTGACCAGCAAAATCCCAAATACCACATTCTACTAGTAGACCATCTGACTCATTTTTTTCTTTAACTGTCTTGGCTCTCAAAATAATTTCATCTAGTTTATGATTCGTGGTTTCCGTTATTTGGTCAGCAGACATGACACGAGTATAAATTACTTCTGTATTGGTAAAATCATCATGAGTTTGTTTTTCCGTTGTGTCCGCTTTGCACAATTCGTTGTCATCTGCGTTGAAAGTGGTAGCAGCTTGATTGATTTTAGTAACAACATCTAACTTGTCTGTTCCGATTACCTTCTCATAAGACACAAGCGGTTCCTTATCGCGCTGTTTTTTTTCTATTTCCAACAAATATTCCTTAGAGCTAGCTAATATCTGTTCATTTTGCTTCGTTTCTGTTTCTAGTACATAATCCTTGGATACACGTTGACATGTTTGATTAGAAACTGTTTCTGAATGTTCCAAAGCACCAGCCGTTCTTCTTATTATTTCACTCTTCGTCGTGTCAACTACAATGCAGTAATATAAAGTCTCGAACATTAGTACAAGTGATTGCTCAACAACGGTAACTTAAAAAAAACTTACATAGAATGTTAATAATTCTAAAATTATCATACAATTTTGAATACAATATTTTTTTAACAGATCTATCTAATGTTGATAATCTCAAAATAAAAAAAAAAACCATGTGTCAATAGTATACGACGAATGCATCACTCGCACTTTCATTTCTGTGTTTAGTTGACCGTGAAATTGGGGTCAAAAAATTAATTTTGCATTCAAATTAGAAAGATCATGCATATCATAGGAAACACGTGTACTAAGTTTCAAGTTGATTAGATTACATCTTCATCATAAACTACCTTGATTGAACACTTTAACCTGAAACTCGCACTATAATTTTCTATGATCAGTGGACCGTGAAATTGGGGTCAACAATCTAATTTGGCATTCAAATAAAAAATATCATATCATAGGGAACATGTGTTCTAAGATTCAAGTTGATTAGACTTCAACTTCATCAAAAGCTAACTTTACGTTAACCTAAAGCGGGATAGTTTACGGACGGACGAACGAACGAACGAACAACAACTAAAACAACAGCGTTTTTGCATTAGACAATATTCAATTAAAAACCAAGTATTTTATAGTGCGCCTAATCGGACATCATGGATTAAAAATGCCCAAAACCTTAGAGTCATGTGTTTATGTAGCAGGACTGAACTATTGTGTAAGCTCATATCACTCTCTCTTATTAGAGGTTTCTCAAAATCTTACGAACGGACGAAACTCTACGAACGTATCGTTAAGGAGCAGTAATTTTTTTATTATAAAATCCACGATAAATGTCTACCGATATTGCAGTGTGTTTAAAGACAGCAGTTAACAATTGCCTAGTCTTTTTGCAACCTTGAATTTTATTTTTGTGATTAAACATCGGTGTTCCTATTTATTTTCTGTTGTTGAATGTTACGTATTCTTACGTTGAGTTTCGTTTGTTTACATGTCGAATATATGCGTTCGATTTATTTCCCTTATGTAGATAAAACAATCGTCGCGTCTAATTTGCATTCCATTTGATTGATTGTTGGATGTTTAACGTTCTGTTGCAAGTATTCCATGCTTTTCACGACGAGATTAGTGTTTGTAAAAGGATTGAAATTGATTGAGATGACACACGTTTAGTATTTTTCATTTATTATATCCCATAGGCGGTTCCAGGGGGAGGGGGTGGATGCTCCCTTTCGTGGAAAAATTGTTGATTATATATGGAATCACTAAAGCATGACTGGAGGTGGCCTTCGTTATGTCAGTCAGCGGGCCCCCACATATGAAAAGTTCTGGACCCGCCACTGTATCCACACATCCTTTATAAATATGGACAGAATAAACAAGGGTGAGCTTGGGTAAAATCTGTCTCCTAGAATAAAGCACCCAACAGAAAAGTCTCAATGTGCGCTGGGTTCAATTGGTCCGACTCGCCATTAAATTAATTTTGGGAATAAGTTAAAGAAATATAAAGATGCACTCGATCAATCGTAAAGTTATAGAGTTTTCTGTATTCTTGTTAAAAGTATGAGTGCTACAGTACCAACAAAACTGATAGTTACATAGTTTTTAATTGTGAATTTTCTGTAAATTCCGTTCCCAAAGTAAAAAAGAATTTGTTTTTAATAAAAACCGAAATGTACAGCATTCCATAAAAACTCCACGAATAAAAACATAATTATATATAATACTAACAAAGAAAATAAGAACTGCCATGAAAAAAAAACCCCCAAAAAACAAAAACTAAATGCATTACAGAACATCTTTTAAAAGTGTAAACTGTTTTTTTTTTTTGTTTTTTTTTTAAATTATCTATTTCAATGTTTCGCTTTAGGTATCTTCTTAACTTTATCAGTTTAGCTAGAATATAAATCAGTTATAATGATTTAAGTTCAAGAAGTGATCATTTTAGAGT
Organism: Mytilus galloprovincialis; assembly: GCA_037788925.1. NCBI lineage: Eukaryota > Metazoa > Mollusca > Bivalvia > Mytilida > Mytilidae > Mytilus > Mytilus galloprovincialis. The sequence continues at coordinate 56,760,365 of CM075341.1, forward strand.
TGGGGTAACGAAGTTACCCCAACTCCGAGGATGTTTTTTTTTTCTTCAAATTAAAATCTAGAGGCGTTCACTCCTAGATTAGTTTTCCTCATGTTTGCGAAAGACCTTCTTCCATTGATCTGGTCATTGATAAGATTCAAAAAGACTCCTAGCCTCTTCCATTCCAAAGTTCTATATTTACCCTTTTTCACATATATATGTACTAAAAAATCCGAAATGATGTTGTCGTGTTAATCAAAATTTTTTGTACGATTGCTGTCCTGGGTCTAAATATTTTATATTCTTCGCCATAATTTAATCATTAATTAGATTTTCAACTGTTTTGATTAAACCGTAAATTGTATATCATTTCTTGTATATATCAAGTCAAAATAATATGTCTACGACTCAAAATGTATATATTTTTTTATGTAGAGAAATTTCAAATGGGAAGATCACAGCCGATAGTCCAAAATTATTGAATAAATGAATGGTCCCTCTTTTACCGTTACGGCCAGTTACGTAAAGTTAGGTAAATTTTCGTCCGTTCGTAAGATGTTGAGAAACCTCTATTATATCGCTTTCTAGTTGAACAGAATATAAGCAAGACAACAAATAATATGACAGTACTGAAACAGCACTTAAATTTGCTCATCCAAATAATTACCCGCGATATAGATTTTTTAAAATTTTTCACATATTTAATTTTATAGATCCTTTTATACTGAATCCAAAAATACAAATATTGCTTACCTTCACCTACAAACCATTTTCCATCGTTCTTTCTAATTTGGCATTTTCTAATAATTTCAATTCCATCGGTGCTTATTCCATTATATTTGCCATCTTCTAGGAATAACAGTCTACGCACAAGACTAGTCTTTCCAACACGATCTTTGCCTATGACCTGAATTCGTACATATTGTCTGGTCTCTATCCCGGATTTTATTGCATCCATATAAGTGTTACGTTCGTCCCTGCTTATCTCAATTGGAAGTTCTTACAACAACAAAAAAGTAACAAAGATATAAAATGAAGATTAAAGCATGCATACCGAATGGGCGGTTCAACGCAAATAGGCAATCAGAGACAAATCACAGATTTAAATTAACAATAAATGTGTATACGGTGTAAATGCTTTATAAGATTTGACATACATATAGAATATTTAAATCTAATATTCAATTGACCGTATAGGGTTTCATACCATTGTACTATACATGGTATTCCTTTATAATATTTATAAATTCACTGATGCATTTTTTCTTTTAATAATGGCAGACACTTTGCATTTATAAAACAATCAGGAAAAACTAATATTTTCACAATTTTTCGAGCCCTTTCCCCCTCCGCAAATATGGTAGAAATTTATTTGTAGTTTTTATCTATCAACAATGATTTGCATGTTATTGGTATACACTTAAAATACAGTTATATACATGATAAATACATTTATATACACGATGTCATTAAACAACATTTATTAACAAAAAACAGTAAGTTGATAGGATCAGCTTTAATTATATTTTGTAGATCTTATCAGGTGTAAAAATCATATTTTCTCTCTATTAAAGTTCCGATATATCTATCATCATGACTTTAGTTGTCCAGTTGATAGGGAAATGTTGCAATCGTCAACAACCTCAATACGTTGCAATAATGGTTGACACTTCGATAAACAATGTTTCCAAAACTACTTCTGTAACTAACTGTTAATGCATATTTAACAAAACAAAACGAAATAAATCACCAAAGCTTCGAAAATGTTTCAAACTAGAATTTAGCGAAATTTCGTGATTGATTTAGCGAAGTAACGTCATCACAAACACGACGTCATACGAATGAAAACTTTCAAGGGATATATTAATTCGTGACTTGTACGATTCATAATCAGATACTATCTCATAAAAATAAAGTTTTTGCGGTACATGTTGTATGTGCTATTTGATTTTTCAAATTCTGTTGCACTTATCGAATGTTTGTGGATTTTAGAAAATCAATATGACGGCCAACCCCCTAATTACGACCTGTCAATTGTGCATGTGATGGTTATTATAATAGCCATTAAACTAAAATATGTTAATTAAAATTCGCAATTTATAAGGATTCATTTTTTTTAAGTTCTTGGTGTGAAAACCGTGGCACTTACGTCCAAATTTAACATAAAAGTTATTCGGACTTTTATTCAGTTTGTGAGTTAATCGCTGCGGTTTACATATCAATAAAAAATCTAGGAAAATATGTGTTAAATCCTATTATATAGTTAATACTAGTATGCATCTAATAATTTTAATAGAAACAGACTATATTTAGACCTTAACAGGCTAGTTCTGAGTTTTGATCAACCATTTGTTCTCGATATATTATGGCATTTAAGATATCATACAAGGACTTGCATTCTCCCTCATTACTCTATTAAGTAGCTGCCCTGTACCCTGTATCGTAATTGAAAAAAGAACAAGTCTCCAAAACATCTAACACAAATTCATAAACATCACTTAAGAACATCCTTAATAAAACGATATCGAGGTTTTTTTCTATGAGTGGGTAACAATGTTTAACCCGATGCAAACGACTTTAATCAAACAATCGAATCTTACTGTGACGTACTTACAAACGCAATGTGAGATAGTACATCTACGGGAAAATGCAGGAATTGTTCCTTCTCAATGTGTTATGTTTATCTTTTAAAGTCAAATGATAATTTTAGTCATGTTGACTTTTATGTTTATTTTTGATAACTGATAGGATTTTCAGTGTTACGTTTTACCTCTATATACAGTACTTTGGAAGATAATTGTCAAACTCAGAAAGTGGGTGAAAATATGCGATAGAAATGTTCCAATCCTCACAAAACTATTATTTCAGGGCAATAACTCATATATCTAGAGTATACGTGATAGGTTTTGTGGAAATGAGACGTTAATGTTATTATCTAAGATAAACTACCTATGGTCGTGTCTGTTAAACACACAATGATTAAAACACTGTTATATTATGTTCATTGAAAATCAGTTACCAATTCAACCATTCCGGAATCGAGTTTAAACTAAGATATTTTAAAATGTTTAGATACCTGTAACATGTATAATACTGAGCTGTATTTTTTTGGAAAATTCTCCAACATTCACATAATAGTCTCCACTGTCACTCTCAGTTGTGGTCTTAAGTGTAAGTGTGTGTTGCGCATCTTCCATTGACATAATATACTTCTCATTATGTATTATTTCTTTGCCATTTTTCAACCATTTTAGAGGAGGAACGTCAGGCCTAAGTTTGTATGTTAAAATTGCATCGTCACCCTCTATGCAATTAATATCATTGGGTTCTTCCAGAAAATAATCTGATAAAGAAATTCTTAAAAATTGTATAAAGAAAGTAATTTGATTATTTGTCTTAACATCACATGGAAGTATACATGTTTTATATTGATGTGTATTAAACATATTAAAAGAAGACGAATATGCACACACACACACATTGTTCTGTTTATATACGTTATCATTGTTTTGTGATTTATTAAAGATCAACCGTAAAAAATGACATTCATCAGTCAGAAGAAACTAACGCCAAAGAAAAAAAAAATGATCCGATTTCAACTTTATCTGTTATGTTGTATCTGTTAAAATCAAAAAGTATCATAGACAATAATCTGGCATAATATACCAAAATGAGCGAGTGTAGGGCATTTAGTTTAAATGATATATAAAATGGTGTATCCAAATGTTTACCAAATTGAAGTATGGTCTATTAATAAATGTTTTGATAGAATTATATTGATAACCATATCCAAAATAAAAACAGCTATTGCTCTTCCTAAGAGTCATCATTATATCAAGTTAGTAAATGTTTTCATCAACTTAAAAGCTATATGAACTATGTACTGTATCACATTTTGACGGCGTTAACAATATTTTCTTATTATGAAAAAAACACAACTTCATATCTTGTTTGTCTGTCAATATCTAACATCTTCCAATTACTAGTAAGAAGATCGTAATGATGATTTAAGAATAATTGTTGTAAAAGAAGCGAAGGAATTGTCTAATTGTCTAATTTTGTTGCAAAGGTAATTACTTACTTATTAATGGAATTTCTTCAATTGAACCTGAAAATTTAGAAGTAAACGTTTGTCATACTAGATATCATATACAAGACATTCACAAATTAAAGACCACGGCTTATATCTGTTTATACATTCAAAGCACATATGTTTTAATGATTTGTATATTTTTGGTTAGATAGTTTTATCGAAACATGAAATAATAAAAATAAAACAAAACCATAACTGCTTATAGAGAAGCAATCAATGGTCTCAATAACAAGTTCATTTTAGTAGATACAATATTATTGATAGTCTTTTTATTGTGTCGTTCCAAACACGAGCAAATACAATTTTTATCTTGCTATTCTTTCAGTTCATCAATCGATCACATGTCTTCTGACGTTATGATTTAATTATATATCAGGCAATAACTATTTCTTTTTGTTATTTACTTATTGAACATGAATTGCAAATTTCTATAATGGCAGTTTTCCTTTGTTTAAAACTAATACATAAAGAGGTATACAAATATTGGAATACAATGGATTTGGTTTAATATTATCATGATCAAATCTTATAAACTTTTGACAAAATATTAATTTTTACTATTTACCTTAAACAATTTATGAAAATTTGAAGAAAAAAAATGAAGACGTAAAATTTACAGAAATTATTTATTTATAATTATTTATAACTCCAATTTTGAACATTGAGAAGCTTGATTTTTATTTGCTTAAAGTACCTGATAAAAAATATTTAGCTGATATTGGTCAAATCTACAATATTGGGTGTTCTTAAGAAAGTTCGCTCGTCATTTAAAAAAAATCAAAATAAGAAGCGTTTAATAACACTAGTATATTTTAAAAGGGGATTAATAAAGTAACCAAAAGAACAAACAAAAAATGAAGGTCAATGTGATTAAAATATTGACCATTAAATTTTTTGCGGAAAATGTTCTCTCTTGATTTTTCAAAGCTTTATCATTGACATGTGTAAGTTCTCAAAACTATTTAAAAATAACAAAGATTTTATAAGACTTTTAAAGATGGCTTATCATTATACATGTAAAAGATGTATACAAAGACAAATGGGGGTCAATGAGCAATTTTTTTAAGGCATTCAAATAGATAAAACCAGAGGATTCCGAAATTCCAAAACATGCCAAGCGAACATCCTTAAGAAATGTATGCTGGTTTTGATCATATTAAAACAAATCGTTTGCAGAGAAAGAATTGCATTATCATTCATTTTGATTTCACGGAATTAATAAAGCCAACCAAAACCTTTTGATATCAAGATTGTGTTGAATATCGAAATACCTTCTATACTAATTCTGGTGTTTTTTTGTCTCTCTTTCCTAAGATTTAAAAACCAAGTCATAAAAAAAACAGCTAGCACTGCTACGGAAACTCCAAGTATAATACCAGAACTGAAACCAATAAAAAATATAATAGACAATACATAATGACAATGTTTAAAAGATTGTATAAGTTACTTGATATCGTTATTCGTATTCTAAACTAACAAGTGAAAGGTTGCCACGCAATGTCTATGGTTCTCAATTTGCCAGTTGAGTTTCTTGTTTATATTGAAAGAGATAAAAAAAAAAAAGAAACATACACAAATTCATGGCTATTTATAAACGTAGTAATTAGATTATTTCCTTTTTATAACATTATTATTATTGCCTAAGCTCCTATAAAACTACATTACACACAAGAACTCATACAGAAACCTCACCGAATCCACCAGGTTTACATTTTCGTTTACGAATGACTCACCAGTACCGCTCACATAAATGTATAGGCAATGCATATTTTAATGTTTTTCTTGTCGTACAACACACCGAGAGGTGTCAAAAGAGGTCAAATGGAAGACCGACCATAGTGATGTATTTCTTTAAACAATGCTGATACTACGATGTGTGTTATACGCGACAAGACAAACCTTGAAATATGCATTATCTGACTTATATACTATTAATATCTGCAAAGATTTACAGGATTTGCATCATATGTTACCGATCACACTAAAGTGGAAAATTCGTTTCTGATGCATTCAAGTTTTAATATGCCCTTCTGCTTTTTTTCAATGTAAAATCAAACTCACTTATTAATCTAGACATAAAGTCTCTAATTTTTGTGCTATTTTCACATTTCCTATCCGGTGTGATAAAAATATTTCTCATCACTAGTGAAAAATCTGTTAATAAATAAACTCATCATAGATACCAGGACTAAATTTTGTATATACGCCAGACGCGCGTTTTGTCTACAAAAAACTCACCAGTGACGCTCGAATCCAAAAAGGTTAAAAAGGCCAAATAATGTACGAAATTGAAGAGCCTTGAGGACCAAGGGCAAATGATTGGTTGAAATTTAATTGTGACGTTGAATTTTCCCTGTTTTCTGCATTTTCTTATTGTGACGTCAACCCCATTTGACACAATTTATAGTTCTAACACCTCTTTTTTTTCAGAGATCGTAGTTCGATCGTGGCCGAGTATAACGGGGGTATTATGGGTTTAGTATCATACTTTCATAAAATATATAAGAAGAATATAACCCGTATCATACCAACAACTGGCTTTTAGAATTAATTTGTTCATTTTCGATGCAAAAACCCTATACATGCTATAAGTGAATCAATATTAAAGCCAAAAAATAACGTCTTTAATGAACTGACAACAGTATCGTGAATAAATCTATTCTTAAGTTTGTTTTAATGTTTTGTAATTTTTATCGGTGAATGCCAACTTTTTTGTGCTTTGTAAAGAATATAACCATACAAGATTGGATGTGAAACACCTGAACGTTTAAGATAGTTATAAGAAGATGTGGAATGAGTGCCAATGAGACAACTCGCCATCCAAGTCACAATCTGTAAAATCAAACCATTATAGGTCAAAGTACGGTCTTCAACACGGAGACTTTGTTAACATCAAACTTCAAGCTATAAAGGACTCCTAATGACTAGTGTAAAACCATTCGAACAGAAAAACCAACGGTCTAATCCATATCAAAACTAGAAACGAAAAACACGTATGAACTACATCAACAAACGACAACTACTGAACATCAGATTTCTGACTTAGGACAGGTGCACACATTTGGAGCGGGATTAAACGTTTAATGGATCCAAACCTTCTCCCTTTTTTTGAAACAATAGCATAACATTACAACATAGAAAAACACACGATAAAATATCAATAAACAGGCTCAACTCAATCAAAAAACGTACATTAATACACTATGAACGAATAAATTTGATCAGCGATATCTGAATGCAAATGCACAGTTAATAAAATATTAGGAACAAACATTCAAGGCCGAAAAGTAATAGTTCTTTTGTGTGTTGTTGAATGATCCTAAACAGTTTGAACATATATATATTCGCATTCTGACTTTGAAATGCCGATTTTATAAGTTGTGTGATTTTTTTCTTAATACAAAAAATCAAAACGTTGAACAGATTCAAAATCACCCATACAATAATGCAATTTCTCAAGTACTTGCAACGAGTTTTGACACTCCAAAAGTTATTAATTCAACTTTTTTCAAAGGCCTTATTTGAACAATTTATTATCAGATTTTTTATTGTACCAAGTGTACCAGTAGGTAAAATAGAAAGTTTAGTAGTTGAACAATGACTTGCGTTTGGCGCACTAAATTATTCTGGTACCTTTGATAACTAGTGAAGACAAAATGAATCTATATTTATATGGTGTTTTGTGCAGCTTCGGAAGCCAGAACATAGTTGGAACTTTTATTGTTTTTTGTTCTGCTTATAAAGTAGTAGGTAAATGTTTATGTTTGTTACATAGGTCATTATCCTAAAATGGAGTCAGTCGGAATGTTAGTAAATTCGTAATTTCCCTTTGCAGAACCTCAATGTTAAATTTACATCAAACACTTATCATGACAATGATATTATTAGCAGCTTTATCAGCCGGGAAAAACAAGTGCCTTGGGGAGTTCTTTTAGTTTATGTTTGAGAAATATGTTATAATGGTTGTTGTTTGGAGTAAAATGTACTTTAAAAAAATGATGTATAAGTATATCAACTATGTTCATTACTCAAATTAAAAAAGAGTCCAAACTTTACTTTACTGTCCTAGCGACCGTAAAATACTTTATGGTTTTCTAGGAGAACAATTTGTGTTCGATTTCTACTGCTTTCATGTCTATTCTGACCCATATAACCTGATCGCCTCCTACCAAGCACACATTATTGGAATTATTGGGGTTTTTATGTCTTCATCGTCATATTTGGTTTTTGCCTTGTAACCTCTTTAATTCGACTCGATGCTTCTTTTGTATATGAAAAGTTCGCTTAGCTTACCGAATACAAACATGTTAGCTCCAACATGTCCAATGATTGTTTAAAATAAACCAATATTTTAAAACAATGTTCAAAACCTTTTTCAAAAATTACTGAAATTGGCTTCTGCAGTTAACATTTGATGTGTTACTTTTTCAATGTATGACTGTATACCCGATTTATATCTTAGTGCAAATATAACGAAAAATAACCATTAAAATGGACTGGGTGCTTAACTATAGTCCCTATTAGTTAAAACGTATTCGTAAACTCAAACTCATAAGCTAAGGTTAATTTAACATGTTTGGTTGATATTTTTCAAATAGACTCGGATATAACATGTAAAAGGCCAATATGAAAACATTGGTTATAAAATTAACATGCAATAGATTAAAACACGCAAGAAGAGAAGTTAATGTTCAGATTGCAATGTAATGATGGAGTTAATCATGTTAATATAACCTTTAAAATTCTAAAAATATTAGATCGCTAACTTACATTTTTTCAGCAGTCAAACTTTTGTGAACAGTTTGACTATTTTGTTGTTTAGTACTTATGTCTCCAGCTGAAATAGTGTTGGTGTCCATTGCACCAGTTTGTTGTGTAGTACTTATATCTCCAGCAGAAAATGTTTTTTCATCCATTGGACCATTTTGTTGCGTAGAACTCATGTCTTCAATTGCTTTAAAATTTGATGAAATTCTTTTAAATTATATAATGTATGTACCTCGGGTAAAGTTTATGCACTTCTCCTAGTTTGGGACAAATAAGAAAACTTGTATTAAAAAACAGTGCTAAACTAACCCGCCGTTCCTCCAAAAAACCAAACAATACAAACAATTCAAAATGAAACATATTCATATTATCTAAGCTAAGAGGAAATCAATGTGAAAATATAAATTCCCACCGACAGAAACAATTAGGATATTTCCTAAATCGTAAACCAAAACCCTCCTAAACAAACCTGAAAAATACAATATTTAATTTAACTTTAGTTATACCTCAATGAAGGATTCGCCAGGAGAGTGTACCTGATGTGTATATTTAAGGCTTAAACAGAACTATACTTTCATCATGGCATTGGTTGATTATACAGTGTATGCACAATTAAGACAGTTATAATTAAACTTGCGGTTTGATAGTTTTTTAGTGGATTATATAATGTTCGAATTGAACTCTATTTTCATTGATGTAGATTACCATCTGTTTGTTGGTCGAATATTGTCTCCGTTTTGTGTGAGGGTGTGTGTTTTGTGTGTTGTGTCTGTTTTAAACGTTTTCCAAGGATTTCCATTTATTTCTCGTATTCGGTAGTGGTCTGTGACTGTCAAAGCGTTATACGCCCTTTTTTGCCGTTGTACGTTTGTTTCATATGATCGCAAGTATCGCAACATTTTATTTTTAATCTTTAAATAAACTTAAAAACCTCATCATTCACACTGTGCATGTTGGGAATTTCATGAATAAAGAAATCAAATACATATATTGTCAATTTTGTCCTTGAATCTACTGCTTGGATTTATATACATGTAATTGATAACATTTAAAAAAAGCATGGTTCAACACTTCCCGCGCAAATATGTGTAATCTTGGTTAACACAAGCAACGTTTCGAATGTTAAATGAAAAATAACATAAGACGGAACTCCAAGAAAAATTGTCCATAATCTGTTATCTTTTCAAGAACTATCCACTCTAAAATACCTACAATATATGTGGTTATTTTTTGCTTGAGTAAATTAACACATTGCAGTTTGTATGTCATGCATACAAACAATCCTGACTATAACAAAAGAAGTATTAATTCAAATGTTGAGTGGTTTCAAAACATATGTTGCACCAAATATTTAGTCCCGAAATGAGCAGTGAATATTCCTTCGTGTCACTGTGATCAGTATCAATCGGCTTCTATTTTAATGAATGTGGATGATCAATGAAAACATCACGGTGAAAAGTATTTTGTATAACATGTTTAATGGCAATGGCCATTGCTGCGACTACGTTCAGTTGAAAAGAAGCCCACTCAAAAATTAGAAGGGAGTTCCTATGTTCGCTAGAATAATTAATGTATAATGTATGCACTACATGAGAAGTCAATAGTTTTCCTCTTCCAATTTCTATTACTCGATTATTTTACAGTAACGTAACAAAGAACGGAAGACGTAATTGTGGTGACATTCGACAGATAAAATCCAGACAGAAATGCAGCAGTTAACAATTTGGAAGCTGAAATCATCCATTGTGTCGTTAAATATGGTTTCCAACCAAAAAGGATCAACTAATTCTAAGTGTTTAGATGAATATACATAAAAATCATTGTTTATATCATATAAGTATTAATATATATTGCACCTTGCCTGGATTCTTGATTTAAACTGAAGACAAAACCGCACGTCAGTTGCAACAACTTATTATTAAATAATAATGACCTTTAAAGTTGATAATCGCTTCAACTTTACCAGTTTTTAATAAGAATTTAGTATTTGTATTATACTTTCAACTGACTATTTCTTTTTTACCTCAATATTGGTATTATTTACTAACCTTGTATTAATTGACAGGTATGTAGAATCATCAATGGTAATAGATATTTCATATCTGTATTACTGCATCAATCTAAACAAATGTTTGTTTCATTAATTCCAGTGACAAAGGTACGAATGTACGAATACCAAGTGTTCTTTCATGCTGGTGTTATGTACTGTACTAAATCAATTTTAGATAGTCGTTGTTATTCTGTGGTAAAAATGTCGAAACGTAACATTATTTAATCTATTTGTGTATTTCAGTGTTTTGATTGTTCTTGCATTTAAATGTCTTGTATTCCTGTCATATAATGATGTCATTAAAACTGTATATGTAACATTGCCATAAAGTGCGAAGTTTGGCCTGACAAAAAACCTGGTCCAATCCACATTATTTTCTTAAAATGTCCAGTACTAAGTAAGGAATATGACAGTTGTTATCTAATAGTTCGTTTCTATCTATATTGCAGGGTCGGTTTTTTTTGGTTGCACTTCTGTGTTTGTATTGTTTCGTTGTTTTACTCGACCAGTTGATGTGTTTCCAGTTTTAGATTGTAACCTTGATTTGTTATCTTTAATTCGATTTATGAATTTAGAACAGCGGTTTATTACTGTTGTCTTTATCTATTAACTTCCCTATATACATGATATATGAAAATTAAAATTTTTAAAATTTTAGTTGAAACAAAAATGATGTCTTCTTGCCATCCGATTGATATCATACATATCATATGAGTATAACTTCCTCTTGTTTTAGGTGCAATTTTGAAAAATATTCCAATAATGGCAGATTGTTTTGTCTATAATGTTCTTCATCTGGTTTACACCATAAACAAAAAAAAATGTGAGGGAGATTTTGCCTAAATTTTTCAAACTACAATAGGCACTGACATTCTGTGGATTTCAATGGTTACTATAACCAAAATACGAAATTGTAAGCAATTCAATAAGAAAACAAGTTCCCTGTGTTATACTTATTGAAGAAACACGTATGGCATACACAACCAACGACAACAACTGAAGTATAACCTCCTTACTTCATAACTAATCTATAGAATGTCACAAAGTTAATCATGTTAATCACGTTCAATTCTATCCATAGCTGGAATAGTGCGTTTTCCCAGGTATTTTTTCGGAACATGGTCTGTCAAATTCACCTGCATTTTTATTAGAGTGGTTTACGAATCATAATCATATTCAATACTGTTAATGTTAATTATATTTGATCATACCATTTGTACATAATTTGTTTATCAGAGTTGTATTGCTCAACATATTTGAATTCTTACTTTAGATTTGCAGTTCTTGGGTTTGACATCTTATTTTGTCAGCAGCCGCCGTTGATTTACAATAACGTCAATGTTTACACACTGACACTCGTGATTATTGACGTCCATTTTGAAAGTGAATAACCAGGTAATTGATGTTATATCTGTCCTTGTCCTTACAAGATAACCAAATGTTATTGTAAACATTACACATATTGATAAAAGCAAGAATGATTACTGGTTTGTGTTAAATAAGTAATGAAAATACGATTATATGAAAAGTATTTGACCTCATAAATTAGCGTACGATATATATATATACATGTAATATGGTGTGAAGTCAAATGAAATAAAGAAAAGCAATTTACGAGTTTTAATTTCAACATTGTTGACAGTAAGGTCTAATACATAAGTTACAAAAAATGCATGAAAAGACATTGGTCATCCGAAGAAATGTATTATTAGTTAATAAGTACTGGGATCAGTAGTACTAATCATATAACTTAATGTCTGTCGGTTGCACAAGATTGTAAACGAACCCATTTGTAAGAGTGATCACACAGCGGAACCAGCCAACTTTCATTCTTTTATCAAGTAAATCACGCTCTTCACCTTTGTACTTGTTTGGCTTTCTTACTATTATGATCTGAACAACATAAATGAGTATGATGCAGACTAAACGCGGGTCTGGTCTTCAATTATAAGTCTGGTACCTTAGATAACTATCTATACCTATAACTGAAGTTTACCTCATATAATGCATGTTCAGTTGGTCGATACCGCTGTCTGTGGTTATTTTTCATTCCTGTGAGCATCATCTGCTCGGAAGTCAGTAGTTGGTACTGCACTGATTTATAACCTACTTTTCAATGTTTTACCGTTGATCAATATACAACTTATGCTTAAAGTATATTGCCAACTTTCTTAAGCAGGTTACATTGTAAACCTAGATTAGTATGACTTTTAATCGAGATAAGTCGTTTATAGTTATATAGCTTCAAAAGATTCTACACATTTACACATTTATGGATATCATATTTTAGGTTTGAGCATTCCTGGTGAAAGCTTATCCAGAATCTGACTTTGTACCACTACAAAAGTCTAAAAGTCTGAAAAGACCAGTTTTTGTCTTGATTTGCATGAACTTTTACTCGACATTCTCCAAAAGTATGACTTGTGTCTTGATTTTTCTTGACAAATTCTCATTTATATCAAATTTGTATGAAAATTACTTGACATATTCTTGACATTCTGAATATGGTCTTAAAATTTCTTGACAAATTCTTGACATTTAAATACTGTCTTGAAATTTCTCAACATATTCTCGACATTCTTATTTTTTCTCAGTATGGCTTGACATATTCTGAACATTTTGAATTGTGTCTTAAATTTACTTGACAGTTCTGAGTTTAAATCTAATGTTTAAAATAATTTAAATTTGGATGTGTTGATATAAACAATTTAAAATTGAGTTTTTAAATAATTACAAATTTTGATTCCTAAATCTTATAAATTAAATGATTAAAACCAATCATACTGTAGACATATTTTATTCTACATTCATAATATTAAATGTTTATATGGTAAAAAATTATTGTACCAAAATGGGGTTTATATATTAATAGCAAATTATGATGGTATACAAATCATTCATTTAACAGAAGAAAAATTGTGTAATGTCATCTGTTGGAATATATATTAAGTATTACACATGGACAGGATGTTCCACATAAAATTAAGGTATTCCACACTCCCAGAGTACACGTAACTGTCAAATAGAAATTACTGCTTTACCTGTAATAAACCATACAACTTATCAATTGACCGACCATGCCAATACCATTTAAAAAGTTTGTTCATAGACGAAAATGAAAATCATCATTTTGATGAAAACAATGAATTGAAAATTGAATATTTCCAAAAGATTAAAAGAAAAGTATTATCTACCTCAGGAATAATAAAAAAAATGTATTTATAATGGGTCCATTTTCTATAGCAATCATTGGTCTTATGAAATGGATCCCAAACAGACATGCATATAATAGATCTTAACATTTTTTTCTTTTCCGAAAGGTCAGTTATCAAAAATATTTATTTTTGTTAAAAATTTATAAGATTCAACACTCAAATTGGAATAAAAAATGTTTTTTTGGTTGTCCTAAAAAATGAACAAGGTTTTTGAATCAAGATGGGAACTAATTCTTCGACCTTTACGAAAGCCCACCCCATCTTATTTCAGCCACACAAACCCAAAAGATGAATTTTGGGGTCCAAAAGAGATGCATGGTCACAATTTAAAACTGCCTTATAGACACCTTTTTTAGTAAAGCAAATTTGACTTGCAGTTTTGCGAATGGCAAAAATCTAAATGCTGTTTGTCAGCAACTTCAACTTATATTCCAAGTGAAAACAATTAATTAAACGTTTAATAAAAATTAATAAAAATCAAACTACATGGGGAATTATTCAGGGTATTCAAACTAAGTGGCACCAAAAGGGTATCTTACTACACAAAATTAATCCTTGATTCTTCAAAGTTTAGTTTAGCCATAATAAGTATATAACAGCAAACGAATGCCACAAACAGTGCAGAATAAGTCTGTTCACATTTTTAGGCGAAATTTATACTGTTGAGATAGTGTCAAGACATATTTAAGACTGTCAAGAATGTGTCGAGACATATTCAGACATTATTTAGAATGTCAAGAATATGTCAAGACATATTCAGACATTATTAAGAATGTCAAGAATGTGTCAAGACAAATTGAGACATTATTAAGAATGTCAAGAATATGTCAAGACAGATCGAGACAAATTCAAGACAGTCAAGAATTTGTCGAGACTAATCCAGACTCTTATCAGATGATACAGGAAGTGTCGAGAAATTTTAAGACAATGCTCATACTGTCAAGACACTTGTCAAGAAAAATCAAGAACCTTACGAGACAAATTCATACAATATCAAGATTTTAAAAAAATTATTTAGACAAATCAAGAATGTCGAGTAAAAATTCATGCAAATTCAGACAAAAACTGGTCTTTTCAGACTTTTTGACTTTTGTAGTGTACGCATGAAAGTTATTATTTGCTACCTCACAAAGAGAACCTCTGTAATGTTATAATATTTTTTTCAATTTTTAATTGACTCATTTGGCATTTTCTTAATCGAAAAAACAACAAAACATGGTACAACTCAAAAAAACTATTTGAATACAGTAAAGGACAGACAGAAACAGAGTATGGCCGGGTTCAACATGTTTACGCCCCCTGACTAGGGACATCTATGTAATCTGTACAACATAAGAACAAACTATATAAAAAAAGGTTTGACTAGTCATATTGAAACAAAAGACACCGATACAACTAACACACGGACTTAAGACACACCAGTACAGATCTCAGAGTACCTGAAGTTGTAAAATTAATGATCGTCCAACAGAATGGCAAGTACTCATCCTTTGCAATATGTATTGATATCTATATATAACTACTTCAAAGAGTTAAATCATTTCCATCATCTTGTTTCATCCCTAACGTGGAATTAAAAAATTAACACCATCTACCAGATGAGCGTCATGAAAAACAGTAATGATTGATAAATGTTTCAATTGGTGATTTTGGTATATTTTGTATGTTGTTGTTTTCTCATTACAAAAGATTGGCTATTGCTATCACGTGTGTGTTTCCTCCATGTCTCACTTATCAAATATTAAATTCAAGTAGTTCAGTAACAGTCGGGTGCAATTTTCACAGAAAAAAATATAAATGAGGATGATTAATCTAGTAAATGATGGTCTTTTATCATCAAGTTGAAAGTATAATAGGCATCTTCAAGAAAGTCTCTAACATTATGTATGCATATATAAAGATATATATTTGAGGATCATACAAGTACATGTATATTAGTTCTTAAATAAAACTTTGAAAAAGCAGTACATCGTTTCGTTTTCATTAGAATGTTATGACTGTTATAGTTACATGAATTAATGACTTATTGATTCCTATGGAACAGAATGTGTTTTTTTTTTTACATATTTGTTTAAGCATGTTTGGCGATACTGATGTCCAACATGTAGTTGGTGCAACCTCTTATTGATTCGAATTGCAAATGTGTTCAACATTTCTGTTATTTTATCTAAAGAAGTGTAAACACAAACGCGTAAACACGTGGATGAGAAAATGGTACTGTTCCGGACCATTTGAGTAAATATCTGTTTGGTTATTAGCGGACCGGACCATAGGAGTATAACCCATATAAGGATTTTCAAAATAAATTCTAACGTCTTTCACACGATCAAATGGCTCGTTAAATAAATCAAAATTGATACACGTTACTAACTGAAACCCTTTATCTTTGATATATTGTCTGATTCATAGTATATGTGGCGTCTTGCTTTAGCTAAAGCTTCCTCACGCTGTCGACAATTGCGTGCTGACTTTTCGGCTAGTGTCTTTTTTCCTGGCGTCTTGAGGTTACATATAATTAACAATGGACACTAAGATGTATCAAAAATAATTGGAACAGATATTGAAAGCGAATAAGGTGAAAGTTGGAGAATATATCGTTGCGCAGTTCTATGAACGATACCCTTTTGCATTTAGTCCAGGTATTCAGTTCATGTACATGTACTAATCATAAATCTGTCGTATTATATTTTGTGTTACGTGACGATTATAAGCTACATTATACATTACTTTTTATCATTGACTTACAGGTTTCTCTCATTTCTAATCCAATCACGTCTCTTTACATATCGTTTTATTATAGACATCCTTAAACCTGTTTTAATCAAAAGTACGATGCATTGACGTTTTTACAGTACGTTGAACAAACATAATATTTTACTTTATTATGTGTTGTTTTAAAAATATGTCTCTTACAAAACACGAATCATACAAATTGATCAAATAGTCATGTTTGTAGTTTAATCTTTTTATGCTTTATATTCGTGTTGTGAATGTTCCTTTTTCGTTTGATATCAATTCAATCTAAACCAATTATAAACAAAACCACAGACACAATAAATATTGATCAAAATATTCCTATTGTGGTCTTAGATGGCGTCCTCGAAAATGATTTTGAGTTTTCTTGAATGGGCTGAAAAAAAACCATTGCAAATTACCGATAAAGCATATTAACAATGAAAACTAGCTTAGTATATAATCTGAATAATTTATAAACTTGTGTGATACCGACATACATGTTTACAAAGTACCATAGGAAACCACGTTGAATTATTTATACATGTTGTAGATAAATAATTTGTAATACCAAGGACTCGATCAAAGACCGATTCGATTGTCTGACGCTCAATGACACAGCAAGAAATTATGAGAGAATGCATTCACCACTTACATGTACACCAATGCAAGCGTTAACAGAGTATAGATAATAATTTATAAAATGTAAGCAGACGTGCTCGATTAGTTTCGTAAAAGGGACTTAAAAGCATTAATTGTACTTATATATTTGCACCTGATTCGCATTTTTACAATACATTTCTCTTAATTAAATGATTCCAATAAACTAAAGAAGGACAAAAAGAGAAGACAAAATCAGAACTTTATATGAGGGTTATATATTCTTTATTTTACAATAATTTCAAACGTGTTGTAACATAATATTTTAATGACACAATATCGATATTGTCATGGCCCAGTAATGACAGTGGATTCTTGAAACAATAAGCTAATTTGAAAAATAGACAGGCGTAAAAGGAAAATGCTAACATTGCGTAAACGAATTATTGCGGGTTTGCACTTGTTTTACATGTTGTTTTTTTCCCCTTATTTTCTATCTTTGATATGACGTTATTTGATTCAAATTAATTTGCACTCACTTACATGATGTAATATGCTTATCGATTCTTAAGTATTGCTTTAGCTTCTTTAGTTTTACCTCGATATATCAATAAATAAGTCACATGGTTTGTGACAGTACGTAGAACATGTAGAAACATCCAGCTGTAGTAACTTTGAACACGTAGAATGTCATGTGAAAGTTTTGGAGTTAACTGAAGGAAAAAAACAGGAGCCCTTCTTTAACGTTAAACAATTAAGATAAAACATATGTATTTACATGTCAAAAATCATAGTTTTTAAATATATATCACATTCACTTCAAAACACTTATGGTCTAAGGTGAGCAATGTCTCAATTACATATGTTCCCCCCAAAAAGAACAAATGTAGGGAAACAACAATGTACATTTTGATATGCAACACTCGTGCAAAATAAAGAAACAAATTAGAAAGGCATAAAAAATACGCGCACAGACATCATGCTTCCGATGTCATGTATGTGTATGATTTACAGTAACACTTTTAAAATATTATATAAAGGATCTAAAACGTAAGTTGCATCTAGTAGAATCAGTATTTTCTTTTGCTTTTATGATACTATTTCTAGGTGTATTTACCTTCAAAGTTTATATCTTTCACTGATATAATCTAATTTCTCGACTGTTAATGAGAAAAGTAGTCACACAAAAAGTGTCAATGTGGCTGTTTTACCTTAAGATAGACATTGTAGATCTCTACTATAGTAATGTTTGTAAACGTTTATTGTATGCGTTATGTGAGCATGAATAATAGATGCATATATCAGGATCTGTACACATTGGGCCAAATATTAGCATGGCTGTAAAAATTTGTTTTCCAGGGCTCTTTCTTGTTTTGATATTCGTTAAACATGATAAAGAAGCATATAACTTACTGCACATTTTTGCGTTTGATTACCGAGAAGTAAAAAAAGTCTGACATCAAGAATCAGCATTTTGAAAAGCAATACATTTCGGTAGATGAACATTATTCAAATGTCTGATATTAACCTGTACATGATCAAACATTTGTTTCTAATACAAAATATTATATCTAAGCCCTGTTCAACTGATATGTATAATTAGTAAGTTTCGGTTGTACTGAAGAACCACTGTCTCAGTTTAGGGGAGGGTTTGGAGCTCGCCAACATATTTAACCACGTATTATTCTGTATGTGCTTGTCTTAAATAGCCTGAAGTTCAGTGGTTGTTTTTGGTAATTGACTGCAATATTTGTTTTTTTCGTAACTTGTATCGATATGAATTAGACCGTTACTTTCCTCAATTGATATGTTTCATATTTTTCTTGTTGGTGCCTTTAATAACTGACTGTACGATACTGTTTTTTTTGTCATTTTGTATTTAAGCCCGTACGATTGCTTTGCATGGTTTACATCCATTTCATTTGAAAGTTCCAGTCTCTTGCATGTTTTATTTCCAAAAAGATACAGTACATTATAAAACTTGTATTATACATCTATTATTCACAAAGAAGTAGCATGTAACTTCGGTGGACAGTTTATAAGTAGTCGATTTATCGTATCCCTAGCCTGTCAACACTGAGGTTGTGAGCATTTATGCCGCATCGCCTTAGTTTTAAATGGTTTATTCTTTATTAAGGATAACTGTATTATTTTGTATAAACTCAGTTATACTCGGTTATGGCTAAGGATTAGAGGATTTACTCAAACAGATGTTTCTGGTAATGCATTTCGGCTAGACGAGATAATTTTACCAATCCAAAGGGCCTCAATGACCGAGGGTTCTGAGTAGTCTGATAAATTTATCACTAGGACATACACAGAGTGATTGTTCGAATCGCACACATGATATTTGCGTTGGACTCTAATTTTAATTTACAAGGATGATGTTTTTGGTTTCACATTCAATCTCATCATGTTTTTTATACAACGCTATTTTTTCTTACCGACGTACAATTCTCTAGTAAAAGCTTTCAATTAACAAAGACGTTTTCAATGAATACTCTTTATGGAAGGATAGATAAAATGTAAATGTTTATAAACAATGTATATATCTATGCATGTCTTGTTTGTTTTTGTTTTTTTATATAAATATCAATAACCATAATTTATAAAACGCATTATGTTGGTAGTATGTGTTTATCAGTTTTCGTTTGTAACCTTGACTGTAATATCATATTTCCGATACAACCGACGTGTAGGCATGCATGTTAATATTTGTTATTCTTACGTTAGTACAATCTTCATGAACTGCATACGTATCAATAACCATAACGAAAGAAAACAGAAATAAAACAAAAACACAAAAAAAAAACAATTCTATAAAATGACCTTTCAATCAAGCAATACTAAAAATGTAATGATGAATAAAATCAATGCTGGTCTTTTAATAATTGATAAATTACCATGACTATATTGTTAACATTTTTCGAGAAAAAAAAATGTTTGTTTTGTTCTGTTATGTTTTATTCGATTGAAAAATTATTGTTAGGAACGATTAGATACATGCAATTTTGTTTTATTATATGATTTCCTTGTATAGTTCCTAGTAAAGGCAAACATGGCACACTATTACTTAAATTAAAAACAATCGTTACTCTTCCAGGAAGTAAAAACATATGTAACGTAATATCATACAAAATATGACTGGTGCACATATGTTCCAACTATAGGTAATTCAAACGCAATAAATATATGAACATTTAGATGTTCTTTCCAACTACACTTGATTGCAAAAGCAAATCAAGACATCCAAGACGATTTATTCACAGTAAGTAATCATTGTTTGTTTGACATCAGAGACTATATTGGTATACTTTAAATAACTGTTTTTGTTCTTATTCAATATTTCTAATATAAAAGTGAAATACTTTAGCGTCGTCTATCGTCACAAACGAACATATGCGCACGCGGTATTAGTAAAACGACAATTTACATTAATAATAATAAAAAGAAAAACTAGCGTACCAAGCTCTTTCGACGCCTGAAATTGCTGTTTTCATTTAACCTCGCTTTATTTCGAGGCACCATTTCTAAGGCAGAAATATTTTCGGTGGAGGACTTATTGTCATAATAGTTTATGTTCCTGGTCAGTTGATGTTTATTGAAAATATTCGATAGTTTCTGTGTTATCTTTGACACAAAGGGGTTGGAGCGGGTTGGATTAGTAAGGTATATTGCATAAACAAATATCCTTCTCTCCGTATTCAAAATGTAAATACGACTGAAAGTCGTGAACATAAAATTAATTTAACAATTAAGATGAGTGTAGCAATTTTGTCAATCCATCATTACATCATTACAGTCACGTCTCAGTCATTACAGCTGAACGGACGTGCTGGGTCAGCTCTCCTTTACCCGCTATCTTCGATGAGAGTTTATTGTTAGATGGTCAACGACATACTACTTAAGATGACAGAAACCAATCCATGCCGTACAGATAGACGTGGTAGTGGCGTACCCGCGTTAACATGCACTCCAAAACCATTGTATCATGGGGAGTGTTATGCCGATTAACGTGCGAGGGCTGTATCCTAGGCGTTGGGTGATACGACCTTCATTTCACTGGCTAACAGCTTTGGTCCTGATAACGCTTCCTGTCATCTTTAAAACTACGTCATCGATTCATCTACCAGTATTCCATCATCGAGGCTAGCGGGCTGTCAAGCTGACAAAACTGGCCCTGAAAGCAGCCGTTGTGAAGAATAAAGACCAAAATAGTAAAAAACCAAAATCTACTCACCAAAACCAAGATGGCGGCCTCCATATTGCGACCTCCACTACTTGTTCCTGACCCATGGTACCAGAATATTTAAAGCTCACCAAACGCCTTCGGGCACCGAGCCGACCGTGCGAGGGCTGAAAGGCCAGACAAGGTCGTTAAACACCACCACATATATAGCAATTTTGTGTTTGTTGATTAAACACGCTAGAGATACATCACACACGAATCTAATTTTGTTTGTATATCGTTTCATATTCGACCTCTTGAAATCATTTGAATTCGATATTGTATAGATGTACACTACTTTGAACCTACAATACTCCTCTTTCTAGTATTTTAATAATCTAACATAAACCGTTTAATATATCGTAAATATACCGGCAATCGTCATTATACAATTATTGACTTTTGATGAGGTTGATACAATGATTTATCAACCCCAGAGATGTGATATTCACCAAGACCAACGGCCGAATATCACATCTGGGGTTGATAAATCATTGTATCAACTGATATCAAAAGTCAACAATTGCTTTATTATATGACTCGTTAGTTCTCAGTGTCATTTTCATATTTTTAGATTGTGAAATATATCCTTGGTTAGATGGTATTTTGCCTAGACTGTTTTTATTTTATGCTTGGGTTTGATTTTTAGGCATATTTAATTCTGCATAATTAAAACTAGAAGAATATTGTATCATTTCAATTTTTAAAGAACAAAACATGAACAATATTGGCAAATTCTCGAAATCTTCAGGTAGATTTTTCTCTCTTAAATAAGATTTAAATGTCCTCACGCTAGAATCTGTTGATCGGCGAGTATTTTCAGAATCCTTTTCTATCAAAATCTTCTTAATTTCCTCATTATGTAACGATGGAAAGCGTTTTTCAGTAGCTACTTCTGCTGCTCCAGCCATACTTTGTTGCCGGAAACATGTAACTGTCGTCTGTTAGATCGAAACGATTTTATGTCGAGAGCGCTGATTGGTTGATATTTATTCGGTCGTCCAATTAAAAACCATTTTATTTATACATCCCTTAAATAGCTAACAAGAATTCCCCGTTTCAATATTTAGGTACAGGGACGCTGTTCCAAATCTTATATTAACCTCTCGTGATTTTTGACGCGGTGAATATAATGTTTTATCAAAGGGGATTTCCTATGCTTTTAGCAAATGAGAAAACAGAAAATTTATAGTCATATAATAATTTACTATATTGCATTTTGAATGCATGACTGCGGATACATTGTTTTCTCCGTAAAGTTACATAATCATATTGATAAAAAAGTCATTTAAGGTTGTCTTCTTCTAAACATCCCTTCTGAGCAGGTTGCAAAACATATTGTGTTGGCTTATACACATGTTCAGTATACAACAAACACAACTTTAACTTGTTATGTTTAATTAAGTGCAGTTTTAACTGTACTTAAAATTTTCAGAAAAATCCTTTCAAAATAAAATGTTATTGACTATGATAGGAATTCACGTTTGTGTTTTAGTCTTTTTTCTCCCTAAATAATGAAGCAATTGACTCCCTATTTTATTTGACAAAGTTTGATAAATTGTACACATGTACCTATGAAAAGCAACTAACTCATGGAAGTTAACCAGTTCTATCATGTCTATAGTGTTAATAATTCCTCAGTTTGGAAAAAAATAAGCTTCTCAAATACAACCCATACCAAAATTACTGTGATTTCATTAACTTAAAGTATTTAAAAAAAAATATAGTCTATATACCAAGTTTTTGTATTTAAATTTGAAAGTATTTATTGAGTCATGGAGAATTCTCTTACAGACGTCAGAGAAAAATTTATAATCAAACGTTTAGACACACAAGCTACATAAAGAGGTACTCTAATAATGTTAATTATCCCCGAATAAAGAATTTAACCTAATTCAGGATATGTCGATAAACTTTCATATATCCATGAGAAAAAAAATCTGTTATTTGTTTAAAGCATTCAATATTTCAATTTTCTATGACAATTTAAAAAATGTCATAATTGGTTTAAATGAAATGTTAAACACACTCAACATGTTCAATTTGATATATATATACATGTTTCATTGTGTTGTTTCGAATTCAAAGCTTTTAGGCAAATCATCATGGAGTGTCATGGCTTGATCCTATTGGTTTCGTGGATGGGCATTTGCAGTGTCTACTCTGTCTCTGCAAAAACGAGAGTTGATTGTCAAATGTCAAGTTGGAGTATATGGAGCCAGGTTTATGGATTTGGAGTTCGATCTAAGGAAAGGACTATATTAAGGTGCCCAGACAATGGTGGAAGATCATGTCCCAGAAGGGAACAAATACAGTATACTTGTAAGATAATATATATTTTGTCATATAGCTTATTTGCACGACACAATATTTTATTTTCACACTTGCGTTCAAATGTTTAATATATTCAGACAACTAAACATTGACATATGTGTGAATTTTTCTGCAAATAGAGTTTTGAAAGTATTCATGGTAAAACAACACAGAAGTTATTAGTTCTTCTGTTTGTGAACAACTATTTATCTATTAAAATTTATTATAAAATCGATTTTTCAATGAAAACACAAAATGTAAATGACATTTTCTGATAATAATAAAAACAAACGAAGTATTTAAAGCTAATGTGGGTTCATTTATTTTCGTGGGTACCAATTTTCCTGGTTTGAGAAAAACTTGCATTTTCGTGGGTATTTAATTTCGTGGTTTTGGCAAAGTCTGCCTAATTCCTTTAGAAAATTTGCAATTCATTGAAAATTAAAATTCGTCGTTCCCCTGAACCAACGCAATCCACGAAAAGTGGTATCCAACAAATATTAATGAATCCTCAGTACTTCTGACCTTGATTTAAAAGAAAAAACAAAACAAAAACAACAGTGCAACAGCTTTTTATTTGCAAAATTTCAATTTACATTTTCTCCACCAGAATTATCTCCATTAACATGATTAAGAAAATTTTAAGATTAATCAATTCGTTTAAGCATTACTAAAACACAAATTCATCCAATGGCATATAACATGTATAATAAGAACAACACTCATTGAATATTTATCATATTTGAAATTGCTTCCTCATATGTATCCCTGTGCCTTATATATATACTCTCTGATGGTGTTAGTTCATATTTGCGTAGTATATTAAACAAATGAAAGAAATACGTTGGTTGATGACAGGGACATTGATGACGAATTGAGAATTATAACAACAGTCAACATGGACAGATTCATGTTTTCTAGAGATTACAAATGAAAAAAAGATGTCAATGGTACATGCATTTTACTCATCGTTTAGGGCTGTACGATGACCTACTGTTGAAAACTTTACGTCCTTTTGTATATGTTGTAGAGTTGTCTGATTTTCAATTATACCACATCATTTTATTTTCTTGATGCTTAATAATAGACTTCCTCAATTTCATTTTGAAAACTGGCTTTTGAGGTGTAATGATAATTTCGAAACAATGACGACTTTTGGAAATATTATGTTTTTGCTTGTGCATCTGTGTTATATACCTCGGTAGATAAAGTTTAACATTAAGCCTCTTACGAAAACTTGAAAGAAAGAAATTCGAAACAGACTACATAGAAGAACACAAATATATACAAAAGGGCAAAAATTTAACTGACTTAAATTTGCATGATCCCATAAGTTGAATTTTAGAATGTATCTAGTGAAGTTTTATAAGAAATAAAGAAGACTTATTAAAATAATATAAACAAGATCAACTAAAAGGCGCTGTCTAATTTCCATTATTTTTAATAAAAAAACAGTAATTGTTGTATATTTGTGTTAAAAATAGAACTATCTTTATTCCATAGCTTGATGTTCTACTTTGGTTCAACTTTTGAAGTGTTATTGCTGTTCATGTTAACAACTAAATATTTATTTCGCAAGGAGCATTATCATACGAAATTAATTTGACGCTTTTAGGATTTCAAATTTAACACACGGGATATCGATGATACTTAAATTACAATAATTTGCCGTACTCAAACTCGTTACAAACTATTGTAATGTGTATTACAGCTAGAAAACCGACGATTCAAGCAACAGCTAACCAAATTGTCAGAAGTTTTTTCAGAGAAATTTGGAGACAGCTTCCTTGACAAATAACAGATATGGCAGAAGGAACGTCCCGGTTGGACTTTCCATGGACTTACTTATAATCATTGATTCGTCTGGTAGCGTTGGTGCAAATAACTTCAAAATTGCAAAACAGCAAGTAGCTGAGCTACTGGGTCTTCTTTGTCCACGTCCAGATCCTTTTAATGTGAATAGCAATAATGGTTATAATCGAGCAGCACTTATACAGTTTTCTAGTAATGTGATTGAAGAATTTGATTTCACTGTCAATAAAAATCTAGCACAATTAAAGGTTTCCATTAACTCCATAATGTATAGCGGTAGAATGACTTGCACTGGAGACGCCTTTGAAAAAGCCATACAAATGTTTACGTCTTCTAAAGGTAACATTAGTTATATACATAAGAACAAAGTAGCTGTTTTGTATCTTAGTACATTACATGAATAAAACTATGAAAAATGGGTAATATCAACTATACCGAGTATGCAGTGTATTATAAACCGTTTTATTTTACAATTTTAATTCATTTTATTTAACTTTTTTTTATTATCTACAGAAATAGTTTATTGTTCTATAAAACAAAACAAGCCACAAGTCAAGTTTCGTTAGATTCAGAATGTTTTAAATGAAAAAAAATATATAAAGCAGTAGTTATGTCGTTACACATGTATCTC
Organism: Mytilus galloprovincialis; assembly: GCA_037788925.1. Lineage (NCBI taxonomy): Eukaryota > Metazoa > Mollusca > Bivalvia > Mytilida > Mytilidae > Mytilus > Mytilus galloprovincialis. Next base: position 56,786,786 of record CM075341.1, read on the forward strand.
TAGTAAAAACTGTAACGTTCTTGGTATTGCTATAGAACAATAAAAACAAAATAACACAAAAATCCTTGTAAGAGTGATTCAAAAAGTGTCAACAAATCTACATATCATGCTTTTCACAACATATAAATACGGGAGCTAGGTGCACACACTACTACATGTATTTAATTTCACACCTCTATACTTTTTTAGTCTTTCTATTTAAAGTACATCAAAAACATTTTCTTACTTTCCTTTTTATTTTATTCGTTAAATATTTTTTATATAAACTTTAAACTTTGTTCGTGTTAAATGAATCAGTCGTGAATAGACAAATAATTGCCTTCAAGGGATATGCATTTGGAACCATTTCGTTTTCAGGCTCCCGTCAAGGTACAAAACATGAAGTTTTAGTTCTTACTGATGGGCAATCTAACTGTGGAAAACGTCTGTCTACAGTGCTGCCAAGGTAATGCACGCCAAGGCAACCGTTTTTGGTTTAATGATAGGCAGCTTTTCATCGAATGGCAAAAAGGAGTTGACATCGTATGTCAGTGAACCTAAACCTGAACACTTATTTGCCGTTGATAAATACCAAGATTTGAAACGATTACTGACATTGATAAAAGCGAAAATAGGTACACCCAGTCCCTGCGCTCCTTTAGATCTTTGAGATGTTATGAAACAATAAAAATACAAAGATATTTTTTGTCTTTAGTTTTATGTATATGTATTGCATCCATTGACACTTTTATGGAATATTTAGTCCAATTGAATAGCATCTATGTATCTGACCAACTGACATTTTGCTATCATCAACATATTCCAAATCCAAAACTTAACAGAGGAAAATGGTAAAAACAATGTGTTGTATTAAAAAGGGAATGTTTACATAAACATTTAAAAACTTTTTGATTATCTGTCATACAGTTATTCAATAACATAATTTTATACATATAGGTTACGAAGGTATGATAGACGTAATCGAACATAACCGCACAAAACTACTCAAAAGTTTTCCACAACATTATATTTTTGAATGAGACAAGATAATCACATTTGAAAATATTCATAAGACATCAGATCAGTATTGAAAATACTTTACAACTCATTTTTGACAATGAGCATTTTCAGTTAAATCAGTATGTTGTGAAACGTTATTGTAAAAAGGCTGCTTGTGGGTATATTGAACTACAACGAAGCTGAATTCCTCTAAGTACAAATATCATACATATAGCAATACAAAACTATGAACCAGTGCTGTAATTTAGACTAACTTTCTTCTGAATCAATTAGCCATTGTCTTACTGCTTATAAATTCGGGGTTCTTATATATTCACCACCAGGATCGTTTAGTCTAAAGATTTTGTCATGGTTTGGTTCAGTTGGAAATAATTTTGTTAAGTGGTTTTAATGAAGATCAGTGAGACAATAAACTTCTTGATTTTATGCCAAGGACACTTTTAGAAATAATCATGCTTGCGTATGTCATTTTAAAATTTGCTTACTCGTTTTTCAAACATGAAACAAACTGTTTGATTGTCGGTAAAACTTTTAGGAATTTTGGTCCTCAATGCTCTTCAACTTCGTACTTTATTTGGCCTTTTTAACTTTTTTGGATTCGAGCGTCACTGATGAGTCTTTTGTAGACGAAAAGCCCGTCTGGCGTATATACTAAATTTAGTCTTGGTATCTACGATGAGTTTATTTACATAACCTATTTTGTTGCACTCTACAATTCCGTTAATTATTTCGAAAACAATTCTGTTTGCACATAATGATGACTGAAATTTCAGTGTAAAACTTTAGTTCATGATAATGAGTAAACAGTAGCTATTAAAAAAGCCATACGTTATGCAACTATTGGAGTATTCAAGAAAAAGGAAAGGAAGACTGAGATTTGTAAACAGTTGCTTTCATCTTTTACAGCACTGTGTCGATAGCGCTGCTTGTGGTCTATAAGTCCCCGAGAGTATAACTAGCTCAGTAGTCAGTAATTCAGTGCTAAAATTATGCATACCAAATCTTTCTGAAATTGTTCGTTTATATTTTTAGAAACAATTAAGAATAAGGTTTCAATTCCTTAAGGCAAAGTCGACCTAACATAGATTTCGACTATTTCGATTCTTATACACAAAATGTTATTGTGGTTTTTTTCGATGTAGCTGCTAGGTTTCTGTAAGATTTAAATTTTACAGAAATACTTGATATTCTACTTGCGAAATAAAAGTTGTGTACAGTAAATTTGAGGTAGATTCATGGTATAACGCAATCTTTGATTGTACTATAGCAATACTCAATCAGTCTAGTTGTTTGCCCAAATCTGCAAATGTGTAGACAGATGTGCAATTTTATTGGTACGACTGGTGTATTTGTATGTAGAAAACTTGCTGATGTATTGCATTATACAAAAAATATTTAAACAAATACCAAACATGTATGTTTCAGAATCATTTTTTTTTCAACTAAGCCATTTTAAGGGAGATAACTCTTTTAGTAAAAAAAAATATGCTGGACTTAATTTTTACTTGTAGCAAGAAAACAAGTTTGGTGACACCATTTTGATTTTTATTTTCTTAAAACATAATATAAAACCCATCCACTCACAATTTATGTCAAAATTCTATTACATAGATTTCTTTTTATGCATAAAACTGTATTTTTTTCATGAACTATCTAAGCAAATTTATGCAATTTTCAACGACTCCTAACTTAAAAAATAACACGGTGACCCATCCTTTTTATTATAGTTTTGAAAAGAGCAGAGTAAAATATTTATTTTGGTAAAGTATAATGCCTCGGTCACACCTTATCGGATAGCACGAACGGACGCCTAACGGATGAAAATAAAAGTTGTTCGTTGACAAAACTGTTATCCGTTGGGAGTCCGTTGATGTACTGATAAAATAAAACGGACGCGTAACGTATACAAAACAGACACACAACGGATATGCAACGTACGAGAAATGGAAACGTAACGGACAGAACGGATGTCGAACGTACATCCAACGGACGAGTACCGCATAAAACGGACACCTAACGGAAGCGTACCGGATAAAACGGATGAACAAGATATACGGAAAAATTAAAGGCGACAATAATAATACATGTTATTCGCATAAATATTCAAAATGTTTCTGTGTAACTGGTTTTGGTTTGTTCTTCAAAATGCCGCTATAAGGCAGTGTCTGGCCTAAATAAGAGCTGCTTGATTGTGAAAATGGTCCTTACTCTAAGATCGATTATGAATAATAAGAATTCATGAACCTTAACAAATCTCATTGGCATTTATGACGCGAAATTTTCAATTTGGTATTTATCCGTTTCAGATCCGTTCATCATACGTTTTATCCGTTATACGTCCGGTAGAAGTCCGTTTCACATTCGTTCAACATCTGTTTTATCCGTTAGACGTCCGTAGGAAGTCAGTTGGTGAATTTATCTGTCAGACCTCCAACGGATGTATAACGGACACGTAACGGATAAAAAACGGAAACGAAACGGACATCCGTTCAAAGTTTTGAACATGCTCAAAATTGCCCACCGGACAGAACGGACGTCGACGGATAAAACGTACGCTAAACGGACATGAAAGGGATATGGACAGACGTCTAATGAATAAGAACGGACGTCTAACGGATAAGAACGGACGTCTAACGGATAAGAACGGACGTCTAACGGACAAGAACGAATTGAAAAAAAAGTTATCCGTTAGGCATCCGTTAAGGTGTGACCGCGGCTTAAGAAAATTCTATCTCGGGAAACCTTAAAATATAAACATTTCAGAACATGCAGGTATAAAGAAACGACGAGGATGATACATTGATGCGTTTCAATTATAATTTTCCTTAAAAAAAAATGTTTTATTTGCAATAAAAAAAAAAAAAAAAAATTACATGGTAATGTACATGTATATCAGGAGTCTATTGCTCAGTGTTATTATTTGTTGGAGTGGTCCATAGTTTTTTCTCATTTCTCGTTTTTAATATATATTAGACCATTGGTTTTCATGTTTGAATTATTTATCACTAGTAATTATGGTACCATTATAGCTTGCTGTTCGGTGTAAGCAAAGACTCCATGTTGAAGGGCGTCTAATACTGTAATACCATAAAAACCATATTGATCGAAAGAAACTACCTGGTCAAATTTTAGAGTATGTCAAGCTTGACAAATTGTCTATTTTCACCTTTTTTGACTTCATAGAGTTTATCTGTTGCAATTTCATCATTTCACATGTTTCAACGGTTTCCCTATGATTTCGACAATTATATTAGGTTTGTTAAAACTTTCAAAAAATCAACAAATAGCAGCATTAGTTAAAAAAGGATTGACTCATCATTTCAACATGATCAATACAGCGCAAATCAATCAATTAATATAAATATTAAAGACACAACGAACCGATATGTTCGTACTCACAATTTCTAGACGGAGAGTGAGTAGTTCAACCAAAATCAGCCAATAAACAAAATTATCCATGACCAGAGAATTACAACAATACTTCACTTTGTTGGTTGATATTCACAAAATATTTTTTTTGAGGGAGACAAATGCACTTCAGTAGAAGGTTAGACTAAAATCTCTTTAGCTTAAAGCATACGTGTTCTAACTGGAAGTGCACGTGGTTGTTTAAACAACTCAACAATAAATATCTTGCAGACTCATTGCTTAAAATATCATTTATTATGATATATATATACACATTGGTATCGTTGGAATTATAAAAATCCGGTATATGCTGCTCGAAACTTCAAACTGATGATTACGATTTTACACTATCGGATTTGAACTGTGATTTCAAATGTTGCATCATTAACGATGCTTGTTTATTCTTAGAATGCACGATAATATGATTTATACAGAGTTTATAATGTGTTGGCTTAGCCGTGATACGTAACAGCCTAAACATTCCCTCTTTCAAGATAACCTTTTCTCCGTTTTGTCTTGTATAACCCTTCCCGCTTTAAAATTTTTTAAACAGATCAATGTGACATGAAACACGTAACACGTTACAAACATCTTAACACAGATATCTTAAAATCAAAAATAATGTTACTAGCATTTTAAAGGGTCCGTAAAGTTTTGTTGTTTAAAAATTCTTATTTTGTGCCAAGTTAACGCCGAATTCACGAAAATACTGCATACAGATTGATTTGAGGTTGTGATGACTCCATGGACCATAGTAATTAAATCAACACAACACACTTAAAGGTAAGCATGACATGAAAAGGTTATCCTTCTTCAGAGAATTCCCGCTCTAGAAAAATAAGATCAATTTTAGATATCTATCTAGCCAGTGGGTATTAATTGATTTATTACACTTGCCTGGGCGGGGCTTTACTGGTTCGAGTATTAAATACCAGTCCATCTATAGACAGGTGTTGTGGGATAAACTCATCAATGAAGTGACCAGTTATTCGTCCAATAGCACACTCCGTTCATTGGTACATCAGTTAGGTGATACTGATAGGCGATTAGAAATCAATTATAATTATAACGGCAATCATCCTTATCGTACACATCTTCAAATATACTGTCCTTATGCATATTTAGAAATAACATAGGTAATACCAAACAGATAATCTATTTATTGGTCTTAACTTATGTTTGCTTGGGTACACATTGATTTATTTCTAAACTTAAACTAAATGCACAAGATACAGAAATACAAGTTTGTACAATTTCAAAAGTTACGTGAAGATAAAGATAAAGTCTTGTTATTTCAGTTTCCTAAATATCTGGAAGAAATTTGAAGATATTGTATAAACTGAAAGAATACATACATTTAAGTCATGTACTGATGATTATAAATGTTTCTGACTCAAGAAGCTTTAAGGATCACAAGATTCAATTTTAAAACAGTTATTTTTTTATAATTTAAAACAAAAGAAGACGTTGCATTATCAATTCATACCGTTGCTTTTTCAAATCATACTAGATGGAACTTGCATGTTGGTAAGGTTCATATCGTCGATATGATGGAACATTGACATTGCTATCAATACATAGTATGCACATTCCAGTTAGATTGTATAATTGGTTAAGATTTTTACACTTTGTCGGTTACCAATTTGAAAAGCATATAAATACAATCGAAAACTTAAAGTATCTATATCAACGGATTGCTTGAATACTGTTTTTATGCAATTAAAAAGAAAAGTAAATGTCAAGTAACGTGTCATAAAAGCTTAGTGCAACATAATTGTCTCTACTTATTGCGATGCAAATACCGTTGCCAACTTCCTGTAAAATTCTCAGAAAAAAACCATTCATTTATTACTGAGTATTTCAAAATTATTCCTCTGTATGCAAAATATTTAATGGTTCACATATGTTGCATATACGCACAAATAAAACAGATACTATTCCTGTTTATCCTTGACTGTAATATCAAATTCAGGTATCTCCGAAGGTACAACATTTCTAAGCACAAAAGTATTTTTTATGCTTTGAAAAAAATCCATCTTATCTGCAATGGCACAGTTGTTTTAACCAAAAAATGATTTTACACAGACCTATCTCTGGCGTATATAATTATGTCTTCATAGAAATTCTTTATTCACCATTTTCATAAATTCTGATGATATTGTTTAATGTTATTAATTAAATGTAAAGACATCATGAAAAAGACAGAAAAGAGTAACTTTGGCATTAGTCAATATCAGTATTTCAAACATTTAGAAATCGCAGTCTGATTTCTTGTCTTAATCAGGTAGATTAATTATTGATCAATATAGTTAGATACAATGTATATACAGTGAGTGTATTATTGTCTTTATATTGATATGAAGTTCTCAAAAAAAGGAAAACAAAATGTGCATGCTATTGTTGACGTTTGAAGGTCGATACTTTTCCAGGAAGTATAATAATGTGTAATAGTATACAAAATGGAGCACACGTGTTACATCTATTTTTAGTAAACATACAATAAATAAGTAAGTGTATTGTTTTCTCTAATTGAACTTGATTGTTGACTTCAAAGTAAGTAAACGCTTGCTATTTTAATATAGTACTATTGTTAATTTTATTATTTTTATTTCGTGATTTCTTCAAATCTGAAAGTAGTACATATACTATTGCTTTGTTTATATATTGCTAGAAACATTAGTTATTATCAAAACGACGAAATGAATAATGTACCATCTTAAAATCTTATTTATCAATGATTATTTGTAGTTGTAACTTAAAACAAAACCCTAGCACAACCAACTAAAAAGTGCTTATACATCAACTAGTCTCAGATGGTTACGTGCATACAGACATAAGACGGAACATATTGATTTTGATAAAATTAAAAACTTAATTCAACAACAACTTGATTGTCGAAACAATATTACTTCGAAAATCCAATACCAATGCCTTAAAATGAGGATAACTATCCTTATTTATATTTAAATCAGTGAATTGACATTTATCTCATATTAATTGAACAGTTTTTTTAAAAGGCATTCAGAATTTTCTTATCAGATTTGTCTTTTCCGTACCTATATATTTATATGTAAATGATGCTTGTATATCTGAAATTGTTGTTTTCTCAGCTCACGATGATATTAAGGACCAAAGCATCTGTGGCTTACTGATGTATCGATGCTGCACCGAAATTTCATTGTAGTATTACTATAATAATTCAGAATCACTAGATTTCTAAATTAATGTACTAACACAATCATACTCTGATTTATAAAAGGACGAAACCATACTTTTACATTGCAGCGTAGTCTTTTAACATGTGCAAGTTTGGATTGTTTAAAGATATAGAGAAGTAAGTTCTAATTCTGTTCGTTTTTTATTTCAGATACTTTTTTTGTTATTCGGCTAACAGTAAAGTGACAAGGTAAGAAGTAAAACATTCGTGAATTTTTAGTAAAACTCATATATTTGAATATAAATAAAGCATGCATAGAGTATATTGTGTAATTCGTTTTTTCAAATGTATCAAGCCGTTATCATGTTTATGGGTTGATTTAGAATACATATATACGTTAGCAATGAATGTGGTTGTGTAATTTATAGATGCTTTATGTGCTTCTTTGTTGAATATTTGTTTGTTTTTGTTCTAATTGAGATTGTGACACAGTGACGACTGCTGTACCTGTAAGCCAAACATACACAACATTTGAGATACCGCAGAAATGATAGACTGACGAAAGTATAAACAAAGACTGTGATTATTTTTAGGCTACCACCATTTGTCGAAAGGAACGAACGACCTAATGAATCTTTTATAAATCGTCCATATACCTCAAGTCGGTTCCGTAATCAAGTTAATTTGTACTTTTTTAGGTGCTAATCTCAAGGATGAAATATTTTGCTGCTGAAAATAAAACACATTTGATCCAAATATTCATGTTTATAACATGTGAGGGACAAATACGTTTAAAATGTTGTTGAAAGTTAAGAATTTTAAAATATTTGTTTTATAATATTTCGAAAGCCTTTACCATATTTACTATGTTGTTTTATAATAGTATGCCATAATAATTTTCACAAACATTTTGTCTTACGTTTTATAGTATAAATGCATATTAACATACACAGATTTATTTTTTTCGAAGCTACCGTGAAAATCATCATGAACTGTAATGGTATACTATTGTTTGTTTCTATAATGGCGATTTGTAGTGATGGGTTTATCTTTACAAAAAAGAAGGTTGACTGTCTGGTATCACATTGGGGAATGTGGAGCGATGTTTTCGGATTCGGAGTACGGACTAAAGAAAGGGTTATTTTAAGGTACCCTGACAATGGCGGAAGGGCTTGTCCCACTGACACAACAATAACCAAGAGTACAAGTAACCATTTATTTTTCACCTGAGCCTTTTCACGAGTCAAAATTTGTCTAACTTGCATTCAAAGTGTCAGATAAAAAACCCTTCTCCAACAAATATTCAATCGTTCTCCTGTTTAAGATATTATTTAGATGAATCCAGTTGTTCGCAAACAAGACACAAACAATGAATATACTGCTGCTATCAAAATTTTCTTTAAATTAATAAACAAAATAAAATCATTCAATTTCTTCTTATATATCTTTAAAGAATCATTTAAAAAACAACAATATACAGATGTTTCTCATATGCACATCTGGAAAAAATCAGAATATTTGATTTAATATTTTGTTCATTATGATATGTTTTACAGGGAAGAAACCGACGATTAAAGCAACAGCTGTTCAAATTGCAACGAATTTTTTGCATATAGATGTGAAACCAATTCCTTCCTCTTCTCACAGTTATTCTAGGAGAGACGATTCGATTGGATATTTCAGGGATTTACTTATAATCATCGATTCGTCTGGTAGCGTTGGGTCATACAATTTCAATATTGCAAAACAGCAAGTAGCTGAACTTCTTAGTCTTCTGTGTCCCCGCCCAGATCCGTTTGATAGGACAAATGGTTTTAACCGAGCAGCACTCATTCAGTTTTCGACGAACGTGATTGAAGAATTTGATTTCGCTGCCAAAAAAAATCTTGCAGACCTGCAGGCTTCAATTAAGTCAATTAGATATAGAGGTGGAAGTACTTGCACCGGAGACGCATTTGAAAAAGCAATACATATGTTTACGTCATCTAAAGGTAAAGTTAGTAATGTTATGCCATTTATGTATACATGTACTTCAATGTCTAATTTCTTTTAAAGCAGACTATACGCATTCGGTGCGGGTTCTCTCGTTGTTGCAGGCCGTTGCCTATAAATGCTAACAACGTTTTCATGGTTTTGTTTTCAACATTTTATTTTGAAATTTTGATTTGATTTTTTGTTCAACAAATATTCCAAATTGGTAAAAAAACAAAATTAGACACAAATGCAATTTTGTTATTTCGATGAGGAAGTCTTACAATAAAAAAAACTTCACCATGAAACAAAAACATCCCCAAAAGATAAAAAAAAACACCGAGGTTTTAAATGAAATACGACAAGGTTTATGATGAAATGCAAAACATATTACTATTGTTAACATTATTGATGTAACAGTACCATGAGGGAAACATACTTACGATGCATATTTATATCCCCTTGCATTGTTTTCTCTCTTCTCCAATCATTTATCATATTTTTTCTCTTATTTTAAAAATAGAATACCCTTATTCCTGTTATAAGCGTTAGAAAAAGTATGCTGTTCAAAAGACATATTGAGTATGATTGTTAACACTTATTTTTTAGGCATTCGTCAAGGTACAAAACATGAAGTTTTGATTCTCACTGATGGAGAATCTAACTGTGGAAAACAGCTTACAACTGTTCTGCCAAGGTTGCAAGCAAAGGCAACTGTTTTCGGATTAATGATTGGCAGATTTTCACTGAAAGGCAAAAAGGAGCTTATATCGTACGTCAGCAAACCTAAACCTAACCACTTATTTGCCGTTGAAAACTATCAAGATTTAAAAAAATTATTGATATTGATTAAAGATCAGATAGGTGGATCTGATAAATGTGCACCATTTTATATAGAGAAATAATCAATAAAAGCGCAAATAACTGTAATATTTGTTTTCTTTAATTTTCTAGCTGGAAATGATCTTATCAATCTAAATGTATATTATATCTAAAAATTTATGATTTTTTTTTGTCGTTAAGTTGTTGTCTCATAGACGTAAGGGCCAATATTAAATAAATCCTATTGAATATTATTGTATCACGTTATTCACAGTCGAATTATTTATGAACCATGAGTCACGTGACCTACCGAATTAGATTATTTACCGGATTTGATATCTCATAAGCAGCACGACGGGTGCCACATGTGGAGCAGGATCTGCTTACCCTTCCGGAGCACCTGAGATCACCCCTAGTTTTTAGTGGGGTTCTTGTTGTTTATTCTTTAGTTTTCTATTTTGTGTCGTGTGTACTATTGTTTGTCTGTTTGTCCTTTTCATTTTAGTCATGGCGTTGTCAGTTTATTTTCGATTGATGAGTTTGACTGTCCCTCTGGTATCATTCGTCCCTCCTTTAATGAACATTGAATTATCTATAACCAATAACTCTTTAAGGTTGTAAAAATCACAAAATCGTTTGTCTAATTTAGTATATCAACCTATTCGTGAACTAGACTACTGATTCAGCTCACACAATATTACTTGTATATGTTGTATTAACATAAAAAGGCACTCCAAACTCCTATAGATTAAACGAATCGAAAAACAAAAGATATAAAAGGCAAATGCGATCCCATACAACGTAAATCCAAGGTAATGGAGAAAAGATTTTAAAAGTAAGTTATCGGTATCATACCTTTTTTCCCATTTGCCTTGTAAACTGTAACTTTCCATATTCAGGACCCTGGTGTTCAGTGATAATTGTTTGTTGGTATGGTTCATAAGTGTTTTTCGTTTCTCGTTTATATATAGAACAGACCGTTGGTTTTCCTGTTTGAGGGGTATTACACTAGCCTTTGTTGGGGCCTTTTGTGTATTGCTGTTCGGTGCGACGCAAGGATCCATGTAGAAGGTCGTACTTTGACCTTTAATGGTTTACTTTTACAAATTGTGACTTGGATTGAGAGTTGTCTCATAAGCACTCATACCACATCTTCTTATATCTTTTTAAGTTGGCTAACGTAATTTTTACTAGAACACACCAGCGAAATTGCGGGCATTTAGTGTGTGATTGAAAGTATGTTCACTGTTTAAAATGAATTTTCCTAAACAGATTTTATGACTGTAGAATTTTGGAAAAGTTAACAAACTTTTTAGCCTTGTGGGAACCTTAGTGACAATCGTTAGGCCCTCCCCCTTTTTATGTCTTTGTTTGACGATTGATTAGTAATGCGGTGTAATTGTCTATGAAACGACTTTTCCCCGGAAACAAAGGACAAGGAAATTTACAATTTTGAATCGTTTTAATGCGTTTAACAATTTGCCAACCCCATACAATATAGTATCATTTAGTTAACCTTAGCATAAAAAAAGGACGAAATATACCAAAGGATCATTCAAAACCCATCAGCTGATTATAAACTGACAACATCATGGCAACAAACGTAATAAGAAGAGAAAGTCTAGTAGTAGACCCTACGAAACACACAAATAACTTATAAACCTTGAGGTAAACTCGGTTTTTGCTGAAAAGTAGGCGGGTCATGCTCTACTAATAGTACCGATCATATGGTTCATGGGAGGTTCAAATTTAGCGATAAGTCTTAGTTAATAATGTGACATATAAGAATAGAGTAGGGTACGATAACATAAACATATCACCATATTACAGATGGTATGTTTATGTTATTTTACCCTATTCTCGTCGTCCTCTTTTCTTATATGTCACATCATTAAATGCAGATATTCCTTAATGATCAATCACGTACGATACTCATTAAAAAGATGACTTAGAATTTACTATTTGGAACCTTACATTAAAATCGTCCCTGAACATGGTGTGGGCTGCATCTCTGGGCAAAGAAACGCATGATAGGTAAACAATTTGTCTAATCAATTTGGAGGTATTTACTCCATACAATTGCGCTGATAAAAGGTCTACATAAGAATCAACCACAACCAACAAATTGCAGGATCAAAACATGCATATGAGAATTGGACATGTTTGTGAGCTGTCAGGGATTTCCTTAACCTGGAAAAGTTGTGCAACAGCTCACCATTAGAACAAAATATACATATCGGAACTAATTAGTACCAAAACACAAAACAAAAAGATTCAGTCTTCGAAACTCGTAGCATTGTGCAACAACAAAATATACGTATAGACAAAATGTAGGACAAAATGTTGTAATCTATAAAAAAAAAAAATGTAAATACCGACAAAATAGTACTACAGTATATGAACATGGCAACCTTTTGGTATCTGGGCATTGGAAGGATAAATGCGTTTCCAGAATATTAGTTCATATCTAAATTCACCAGCATAATGATAAATTGATAAAATTAAATATATGTAACACATTTAACAACAATTTGAGACTGAAAAATGTCCATACCTTCTAATGTGACAACAAGCCTTTACAAAATACTGTTATCCACCACAATTTGTATGAAGTAAAAGTAAGCAACTATAGGTGATAAACAGCTGCGTACCAGGCGTTTTGAAAGATTAAAGTTCAATAACCTTTCATTGTCATATAAAATATTATGAAAAATTAAAGAGAGGTTATCTAAATTAAAATTCATCAGTCACCAAAATTTAACGAAAACTGATCAATTCACTGAAAAGATATTTATAAAAATTCACCCGATTTTTATAAATAAAATTCAATACCTTTGAAACATAAAATCGAAAATTAATAAAAATCGAAAGGTATCTTACGTCAATAGATATAAACAAAAGTTCTATAAAATACTTATCAAAGGTACCAGAATTATAATTTAATACGCCAGCCGCGCGTTTCGTCTACATAAGACTCATTAGTGGCGCTCAGATCAAAAAAGTTATAGGACCAAATAAGCATGGAGGACCTAATATTCAAAATTTTGGTAAATACAGAGAGAGAGCTATACACTGTATTTATTGTCAGTTTTATGATTAAGATAGAACACGGCATAAAATCAACTGTTTTCCTTGCTTCATGTATCAAATGTCCTGTTAACTTTCTTTTGTTAATTTGGCTTAAATTTCAAGTTTATCATATTAACTATTATGTAGAATAAAAATGACAGTTATTCAAATAACGACAGAACAAAAATTTGATCTCAAAACATATTGACATTGCATTCTTTTTATCGAGAACTGTTAGGGTAGATCTAAATACTAAATACATATGCACGTATGTATTTCTGAATTCAGTCTTGAGTCAAGGTTGGAAAATATGTTTAAAGAAGTATGGCTTCTCTGATATTTTTCCTTATCGCTGTATCACAAATGTATATGCCAGAAGGGAGTTTGAAAGTTTTGATGCTTTTAAAAAAATCACGCTCTGGGACAATAAAAAACTTCCGCCCGTCACCATGGTATGTTTATTCGCATGTATTTGTTTAATTGATAGAGCCAAACGGATGATCCTTGTAATGGGTCTACCTCTTTTAACTAAATATCTGTTCCCACTTTCTACCAAGGGTTGAAAATGACCTGTGATAATAACACCAAATTACCTGCTATAAAAAAAATATACATATATTTACCAGTTTAGTATTGTGTGATATTCTGCATGTGAATTATCGTTTTGTTTGACTAATATCCTTAAAAATAAATATATGTATGAATAATTATATTAATAGAACATTATATTGATCTTATTTATACTTCAGTTGATTTGATTTAGTTAATATATAATCCTTTCAGCTTGAAGAAAACAATTATTAAGTAGTTAGGGAGTAACCATTTAACATTGAGGGTATATAGTTGATATTCCTTTCTGTCTGAATCAAAACGCGATCAGTTAACACTATAGTGTACATATATTACACAATATGATTTAGTATAAATTTTGTCATCTGCTGGATCAGAATATTTTGTTAATCAAATTGGGGATCCGAATTATTTTTAAGGAAGGAAAACCATATCCCCCTCCCTCTGTTTGTAAAGTAAACTGGCTATTCCCTTAACAAATTTGTAATTCAAGCAGGATAAAGGGCGTGGCATAATCGAAACATAAACAAATAACTTTATAACGCATACGGACAATCAAGAACAACAATATATTGTAAAATAATAATCAAACACGTACAGCGTATAATCAAAAAATAGAAAAATAGGGAAAAAAAAGCTTTTTAATGTTCGTACATCTTGCGAAGAAGACAATATGATGTAACTGATAATAATTTTTTTTTAATTTCAATTTCCGTATGAATTGTAGATCTCTTCCGGATTGTAACAGAGTATTACAAACACTCATTCGTAGACTGACTGAAGGGAAAACGGTACTATTTATTCTGCCATAGGCGACAATATTATCATTTTCTAAATTTACCACTTTTTAAGATAAAAACCTGGATAAAACAGTTATATGTTGTGTTAGTGCTTTATTATTCTGTTTTAAAAATTAAAACCAAATAGTGTCATGACCAACTTCCAACGGAGCTTGTTAATGTTATCCATGCCCACCGTCATTTTGCATCAAATTTATGAAATTTTGAAAGTCTTTCCGAATAATTCTCTTGAAAATATTTCAATAGGTTTCAACATTTATATTGTAAATATACACACTGCAGTTATTCATAGATGAATAAAAAATACATTTTACCCTTACATCCAATCACAGCGCTCCTAATTTGACTTCCTTCACCTGCCTTGGGTACACAAAAGGCCAACCTAATGCTGGGAAAATTTAATACTACCCTTTTCCCTGAAGTAATCCACGATTTTGACAATGTATAATGATGTAATTGGACCAACATGTTATTTTTCTATATGTAATATGTGTAAGTAAATTATAATTTTTCGCGATAAATTTTAGATAAATAAAAAGCGTTTGTAATATATATGTAACAAGAAGATGTTTTAATCAATAGACTGACATATACTTGTAAACGTTTATTTATTCTGCTGTGTATTGACCTTCACATTTAATATACAGTTAACAGTTATAATAGAATCAGCAAAGATCGGTTGAACTAATGATATATTATTTAAAAGTTAAGAATTAAACCACAGGTAAAGTTACGGATGTCATGCTAGCAATTTGTAAACCACGCTTTGCATGATGTATATTTCATTGGTATTTTTATACTTTGTGACTTAATCAATGGCAAAATCACCACTTCAAACAAAACCGATAGGAAAAACGCATTGTTTGTATAAAAAAACGTAATAGTGATACTAGGTACAGACACGAGTCCTAGAATTATTTAACAAATTTGACCTTATCAATTTACAAATGTACCATCTTCAATTAAAAAATGATTGCAGATAAAATTACAATTAATGAAATTAGGATTACGTGACTTGTTTACGCTAAGGGCAATGAAACGTAAGCAATGAAAGAGCGTATAAGGTGCCCCTCATTTTAACCTATCAACATCAGACTTGAAGTATAATACAAAATAAAACAGGTTTCTTACTTGAAAATTTTGGTAAATTATAGAATATAAAAATGAAGATGTGGTATGATTGTCATTGAGACAACTGTCCACAAGAGACCAAATGACTCAAAAATAAACAAAAGAACGATCACCGTATGGCCTTTAATAATGAGCAAAGTCCATATCACATATTCAGCTATAAAATGCCCAGATATGCCAAATGTAAAACAATCCAAACGAAAAAAACTAACGGCCTAAGTTATTCACTAATATAAACGAAACCACTGAATTACAGGCTCTTGATTTGGGGTAAACACACTAATATAGAAGAACATATTAGATACACATAGTAATTTTTCAGTAAATATGAACACAAAAAATAGATCAGAACAAATAAAAACACATATAAGTCACTGTACTGTGTGCATTTTGTAGTGCAACGATTAAGAGCATGAACACTCAATTTGCATGAAAAAAAAAGAAATCATTTATATAAAAGTCAACAAGTTTTGTAAATATCTCCACAACACAATTGACAGACGCAAACAGTGGTATCAGTACATGTACCAATCGAAGACCCATATTACTTGCCTGTTTTTTTAGTTTAAACCCTCCAACCCTTGTATTTTGACATATCTCGATCGATCGCAGGAGATAATAAAACACAGAGGGTAAAATGTGAAACTTAAAAAAACAATGCAGCTAATACTACAAACCTAAGGACATAATTTACCCGACATAATCTCGACAGTACTTAATCGTATTCGACTTTGGTTCACTTTACTTAAAAAACCTGACTCAGAACTTAATGATTTTAGTATAGTCAGAAAATGGTTTTAACCAGTCTTGGCTCAGTCTTGATCTATTTTACCCTTCTCGACCAGTCTAGACCTGTCTCGACTCCGTCTTTCCATAAATTATGCAGATACGTGTTTCTCAATTAGTATATATATTCTAACAGAATGCTAGATTGTTTGGTAGTTTGGCGTAATGCTGTCATATCTAAGGATTTGATTAATTGGTAAAAAAGGCTAGCATTTTCAGTTCGGACTAAATTATAATAGAAACCTTCAATTTTTTTTATCTTAACTATACAGCTATCTCAATTATATAAATAAATCATACAGAACGCGAGAGTATTTGGAAGTTTTGTTTTTTTCTGTCAAGTTTTATGATTTAATTTGAAGGTTAAAAAGCTGGAACTTTCAGCTCGGTCTAAATTCAGAGAGTCAACTTAAACACTTTCACAAATTTTCAAAAAGATATATACATTTTTACCAAATTCTACATCCATCTCAACTATATATAAGTAAAGTCGCGACGAAAGTCGAATACAGTTAAGAACTGTCGAGATTATGTCGAGTCTTGTCTTGTACAATCTGTGCTCAAAATATTGTAAACAAATGCAAACTCTTAGATTTTTGTTGTACGTAGTATAATTTCTGAATTGCCTGTTCATAAAATATTGGCGGAATACTAAACCAAATTTGATTATTATTGCAGTTGCTGATTTAACCAATTTAAATTGAATTACCCATATCCTGTTGACAAGACTAAGTGAAAATGTTCGAGGAATAAAAGCGAAAACATTCCTGATATTGACTGCTGTTATTATGTGATAACTCTTTAAGCATACTGGTCACACATCTTGAAAAATATAAGTGAGCGTTTCCTTTGAGACCGTGTTTGATTGTCAATATAAAATAGAAATCTATTCAGGAGATCCAGGAAATAATAAAAAATTTGAGGTAATAATTTTTTACATACAATGGTTTCTAATCAAGCACACCTTTTTTGTTATTTTTTTTTTAAACTAGCCCTTTGCATTTCTTGCAAAGAAAGTGTTGTTTATTTAGATTTTTGAAAATGCGCATTGTTATGCTCTCCGAAATTTATTTTCGGCAGCATATCTTAAATGGTTTACCTTCTTTTCTTCCATTATTCCTACCGTCTCTGTGTCGGACACAATGGTTTCAAAATTGTACATACCGTTACCCATGTTTGGTGAAATGCAACTGATACGATTGTGGCTCGTTCAATGTGCCATAGCAATGTTACTAAATTATATGTTGTTTTTTTGTAAAATGGTTACCAAATCGTTTTTATAGTTTGCCTTATTTTTCATGGTAAAATTTCAAAAAACAAAAATTCACCGAAATAATGTTATTGTCTTGGCATGGCAACGAAACAAGGTGTCGTATGTTTCCGTAAACAAAAAACCAAAAGTGAATACCGGGCGTTTTAAAGCTCCTTGTACGCCTCAGAACGAATAAAATCACATTTGAAGAAAATATATATGTAAAATATGGGATTAAAAAATCAATTGATGAAACGGAAATATATATATTGATGCACTCTTATAGTCTTTGCATCGAAAAT
Organism: Mytilus galloprovincialis; assembly: GCA_037788925.1. Classification (NCBI taxonomy): domain Eukaryota; kingdom Metazoa; phylum Mollusca; class Bivalvia; order Mytilida; family Mytilidae; genus Mytilus; species Mytilus galloprovincialis. The sequence continues at coordinate 56,805,053 of CM075341.1, forward strand.
AAGCACGTGCATTTTAACACCAGCTTTTTGCATGATACGGGATTAAATTATGTCATATATTTTTTGATTGTATGATACTAAACCCCTAACGCGAAAGGTTGTGCTTGATTTTCATATGATTCAGACATTATCTTTTAATAAGTTTACATGATGTCTAGAGATTACATGGCAGTTACTGTTGGTAGTACATTGTCAATGTATATATCATTGTCATTTTGCTTAGTTTTTTCTGTTATCTATTGTGACATATGACTCGGACTAACTTAAATCTGAGTTTTCTGGGATCTCACAAAACATGTATAACCCAATGCATTTGTGCACCTTCCCAAAGTCACTAATCTCTGGACTTTTTACAAGTTAAGTTAATTTTTATGTTTTGGAGTTTAATAAAGGCAACAGTAGTATACCGCTGTTCAAAATTCATAAATCCATGGACAAAAAACAAAATCGGGGTAACAAACTAAAACCGAGGGAAACGCATTAAATATAAGAGACGTCCATGTTCACTGAACTATTACACGTTTTAGTTTAGAGGCCAGCTGAAGCGTGCCTGCTGAATTAAGATTTTCGCGCTGTGTTGAAGACCAAGTGGTGGCCATCTGCTATCCATTTGATTGATGTGTTTGAGCTTTTGATTTTGAATTTCCTCGGAGTTCAGTATTTTTGTGATTTTACTTTTTATAATCATAAGATATTGTGGTATTGAAGTTTGTGTCGCCGATGCAAATTAAGAATTTGTGTACACTTCTCGCTACATTGAAGACCAATAGGTGGCCTTCGGTTGTTGTCTGCTCTATGGTCGGGGTGCCATCGCTTTGACACATTCCCCACTTCCATTCTCAATGTTAAGTTCCCAGACAGGAGCAATTATAGAATATGTCCAACATGTCGGTCTTTCACTTTTTTCTGTCAAAAAATTAGTACAAATATGTTTTGAATCATTTAAGTAACGGCTGATATGGGGAGCTGTCATTTGGAAATTAATGACCATCCAGCAATGGTTATACTATGATATTTAAATTGAACAATTTACTACTATCATAAGATAAAATACATGTGAAACGTGACCTATTGCAAAGCGTAACATATAAAGGTTTCATCGTTTGATTTACAGCGAGAGTCTACTTTAACAAATGTAAACCCAACAATACACAAAAATGTTATAGTTCATGAAATTTTGTAGCTACAAAACTTAGTAGTTCATGATCGACTATGACAAACTTTAATATAATATACAAATGCAAAACTTGTTAAGAGCTTATTGAGAGTTATGCTTAAGATAGAAATTCCATATATCGGTTGATACGATATGCAGTTGCGGAATTATGGGAGGCGATTCTATGCTTTTGTCTGTATGATACACATCTGGAAAAAACTAAAGGCTTATCATGCTAATTATTCATTGGCTGATGTAAAAATTAAAAGAACAACGAAAAAGAGTGTTGTCATATCCGTCCGAGAAAACGGTGACACTAGATCGGTAATTTTTTGTTTAGTGTTTTTTAAAAACAGTTTAAAAAAAGTATAGTTTGAAAATACATCCATGTTTTAGTTGAGGGAGACCAGGAAAACTGTGAAATTTCATATTATTCTAAAATGACGTATCCGCAGCAAAGAAAAGATGAAGAATAATATATGAGTCGGCATTTAAATGATGTAGTTTATTCTAGTTTATTCTATTCTAGAGGTGGCGTGAATCAGATGTTGATACTTAAAAATTCCAAAGATCTTTTAGAGTACATACAATCTAACTCTCTTTCATCTTGTAACAGTATTAAACATTTGACTTTTCTACTCTTAACACAAGTATTCCACATTCCAAACTAAAAGACAAATTGAAAGAGTAGGTATTACTTTGCTTCATAAAAAAGAATGGCCAACATAGATACAAGTATCTTGTCTTAGGGAGGGATAAATCATACTTTGTAAAGAATCAATCTGATCCAAACAAAAAATTCTCTGAAACCGATATTATCAAGATGCTTGATTTCTTGATTGACAACATATTTGTAGCGTTCGGAGGACGTGTTTTTCAACAGACTGTCGGCATCCCAATGGGAACAAAATGTGCCCCTCTACTTGCCGACTTGTTTCTTTATTTTTATGAGGCTGACTTCATGCAGGAACTTCTTAGGAAGAAAGATAAGAAGTTAGCAATATCCTTTAACTCTACTTTCCGCTATATAGATGACGTTCTTTCACTAAGCAATTCAAAATGTGGTGACTATGTGGAACGCATCTTTCCCATCGAATTGGAGATAAAGGATACTACAGATACAGTTAAGTCGGCTTCATATCTTGACTTACATCTAGAAATTGACAATGAGGGTCGGTTGAAAACAAAACTTTACGACAAAAGAGATGATTTCAGCTTTCAAATTGTGAACTTTCCATTTCTAAGTAGTAACATTCCAGCAGCACCTACATACGGGGTATACATCTCAAAATTGATACGATAATCCCGTGCTTGCATTTCCTATCATGATTTTCTTGATATAGGGTTACTGCTCACAAGGAAGCTATTAAACCAAGAGTTCCAAATGGTGAAGTTGAAATCATCCCTTCGCAAATTTTACGGACGCCATCACGAGTTGGTTGACCGTTATGGAATAACCATTTCACAAATGATATCGGATATGTTCCTTACGTCGTAACTACAATCCCCTTTCCTTTCATGATGTGACCTACCGAATTAGACTATTTACCGAATTTGTAATCACATAAGCAACACGACGGGTGCCACATGTGGAGCAGGATCTGCTTACCCTTCCGGAGCACCTGAGATCACCCCTAGTTTTTGGTAGGGTTCGTGTTGTTTATTCTTTAGTTTTCTATGTTGTGTCATGTGTACTATTGTTTTTCTGTTTGTCTTTTTCATTTTTAGCCATGGCGTTGTCAGTTTGTTTTAGATTTATGAGTTTGGCTGTCCCTTTGGTATCTTTCGTCCCTCTTTTATGCGTTATATTATTATTCGCGGTACGTTCCTATATAAAATACTCCCCTTTCACATACATTTGTGTAGTTTGCAACGGTCAACAGATTATACCAGCGTTTACTATATTATCCTGGTTATTAAAATGTTTTAAATTAGCAATTTTCACACCTCATATTACCTGTGTTGGACAATATGCATCACCAGCAAATTATATTTCTTATGTTATAGTTTTGAAAAAACAGTTTGATTTACCTTTGGTGAAAGATTTATAATGATGTCGTGACGATTTAAGATGGAAATGCCAAACGAAACTCAGATGTGATGTTGAAATTCGAATTATTCCAGAAAAAAGAGATTCTAATCAAGGAGGTGAAGTTTTGACTTTTGACACAAACGGATACACTTAGTTAACAACATCATTAACATCATCTAATTATCGGAAGGCCTATGATGATGATGTGTCGCTCATTGTTGCACATGATAACTGCGTTCATATTGTCTTTCACTGTCTGAGAGACGATTTGTCATAATTATGTTAGCGTGGAAAATATATCAGTTAAGAAATTAAGCAAACGACTAATTTTGTAAGCAACAAAATAAATAAAAAATCATTAATGGTAATACCAAACGCGATGTAAACAAATGGAATGCCAAAGTGTTGTCCCTAATAAACAAATGATAAAGGGATGATATGCAAGTGTAATACTTTATTGCTGACATATATACACACTTACTGATTTCTAGATTTCAGAACAGTGTTATCTGTGAATAACCACTTCATCATATTTCCTATTGGAACATTTTGACTAAGCATAATCTGATTGTTTGATTATGCTTGCATACCAAGAGACACATATTCTTTAGACTCATCTATTCTTACTTATTTTAGAGTCCGTGCAATTCCAAAAGATTTCCAAACTAGCAACAATCAATCAATGCTTTCCATTATAACATAGCCAAGATTCTATGCAGACATGTCTAGTATCTTTATATGAGCATTTTTGGTCATCTTCTATATAAATGTTACTTATATAAATCAAATATAGAGACTTGGTCTCCTTGTTTTATTGGTTGGAGACCTTTTATAATACTAGTGATGTTTTAAAATAGGCCACCGTTAAATCTGGTTAAACCAAAAACTTTTTTTTCAAAATCTCGTACAGTATTGATTAAGATTTTGAGTTGGTAGTGTCTGGTGTTTTTCCTATATAAAAAGGAATTAATCACAACTTCACAAATAATTTGTAAAACAATACATAAAAGTACATGTAAAGTAATAAATACAATTCAGGACTCAATAAGTGTCACATTATGATCTCTAATTGATTACACTCATGTCGGTTGGTCTCTTGTCGATATTTCTCTGCATTGACAAACATCCTTAACTGTTTTTATATGTTCAAAGGGCATACATCGGTACCATGCCAAAACAAAGATATCATCATTAATTGATGACAAACTATATGATATTTTTTTGTGTTTGTTCTTTATGGTTTCCATATTTGTTTTCACAAGAAACACCAATAAAACGTAAAATTTCACACAAGCATTTTATCTGCAAGGGTATTTTAGTTATGATTATCCCTTATTGAGTCCTGAATTGTACTGTACTTTCAAATTATATTATAACTTTTTTTATAGAATGGTCTTCTCTAACGAACGATTTTAGTGGCAATGATAAGGACTCCTCACTGAGTAGGAGAGATACGCTGATACTTCTCTTTACATTCATGTCGTGTGTCGTGGTAGCGATATTTTGGTACATGTTTTACATATATAAATGTAAAAGAAGTAGGGAACAGAGAGAAGCGAGACGAGGTATTTACAATTAATTGATCACGTGAGTCCCAAAATAGTTTGCCTCAACCAAATGTTATAAAACTTAAAAAAAAAAAATTACCTATAGCACAGGTCAAGTTTGAGTACTTTTGGCATCACTTTAACTATCCTAGAGTTATACCCCTTTATAAAGAAAGCAATCTGATTTTTTTGTTTCTCTTCTGTAACTTTAGTTTGCCTCAACCAAATGTTTTGAAACTGATATTACTACAAATCATAGTTCAAGTTTGAATTTTAGTGTCCTCACTTTTATTGTTCTAAATTTATGCTCATTTACAAATGGGTAATGCCGAAATATTCGTTTCCATTCTCTTACTTAATAAGTTTGAATCAATGAAATTTATGAATTTTCAAAAAATGCTTACAATCACAAACAATTAAGACCAAGTACAAATTTATGTAGCGTCACATTTACAGTTCTTGAGTTATGTCCCTTTATCACATAATATACAAGCAGCGGTATCTTCGACTAATGAGTTACGAGTGTGTTTTTGTTTTTGTATATTTCGTCTCACTTGATGCTGTTACTGGATTCTGTTAAGAGTTTTCGCCTAAGATAACAGTAAGAAACCTTTTCCGTTTTTGGTTATTTTCTTTACAAATTTATGAAATACAAAAATGAACCCAACACTGATCAGCAAGAAAGCATCTAGAAACAGATAAACACAAACAAAATTATCCTGAATCGACTTCTCAAAAGAGATTTAGTTCGTAAATGACGATTATTTTTGGTTATAACTATAATATCTAAGACTGTTTTTGAGATAAAGATGAAAATGTTGACTTACAATGTAGGTTTAAATGTGTTGTAATTTGTTTAGTAAACGTCAGTTTGCGTTGATCTTGTTTGCAGTTTGTAATGCATAGGTATTAACAACAGGCTTCTGAAATATATTACAGTTTTGATTTAAATGTAGTACACACTTTTCATGTCTAGCAATGAGGAACAGAATAAATACAGAACCTAGAGAACATTCAACTTTGATTTCACGAAATCCTCGACATGGCATCAATATCACAAATACAACAAATTCCTCAGAAGATACGTGTTACCTTGCATCGCCTTCGCATGTAGAAATACATCAACCGCAGCAACACATTTCTATACCGGGGAACAGTAGCAGACTGGTTCCGTCTGCACCAGCACAAAATCAACCATCTTATTCGCTAGAGAAATTACCGCCAACATACGAGGACGCCTATAAATACTATGCAACTCAGTGATAATGCACTTGATAGGAAACGAAAATTCTGAGATAGTAAGCATATAAAAAAGTTGAAAGTTTCAAATAATGAGGTGCTGTTCTAAGATGATGTCATTTTTTCTCTTTGCGAACAAAGCCATGTACTAATACAAATAGAACAATATTGCGTATGCGTTACTTCACACGAAATAACTTATGATTTTTAATGTCATTATCCCGTTTTAACTTGTTTTTACACTTGATAATACTTGAAATGTGCGACCAGCGTTGTTTCAGAAATGTTAATAATACATGTAACAAGTATGAATATGGTCTGTATGCCTCCTATGTCACCAGTTCTATAGAATAGCATGGTAACATAAAACTTTAAAGTTATGTGGAAACATTGAAGAGAAAGTTGACATTACATGTTTAAAATATTATACATGTAATAGTAATACTTATATGTGTATGTGTTATTAGATTTAGGAAGATGTGGTGTGAGTGCCAATGAGACAACTCTCCATCCAAATAACAATTTATAAAAGTAAACCATTATAGGTCAATGTACGGCCTTCAACACGGAGCCTTGGCTCACACCGAACAAAAAGCTATAAAGTGCCCCAAAATTACTAGTGTAAAACCATTCTAACGGGAAAAACAATTGTCCAATAAGTTACATAAACAAAAAGTAAAATCACAAAAATACTGAACTTAGAGGAAGATCAATTGGGAAAGTCCATAATCACATGGCAAAATCAAATAACAAAACGCATCAAAAACGAATGGACAAAAACTGTCATATTCCTGACTTGGTACAGGCATTTTCAAATGTAGAAAATGGTGGATTAAACCTGGTTCTGTAGCGCTAACCCTCTCACTTTAATGACAGTCTCATCAATTTCCGATATTTTTACATTGATGCGTTAAATAAACAGACACAATAAATATAATAGTCAAAATATGGGTACATCAGTCATCATCGTTTAACAATTTTAAAAGGAACAATTTAACAGAACACAAAAACATCTACTATCTACGAACACATTTATTGAGTGTCTGACGTCAGAAAATTTTATACGTCACATAAATTTGTTGTTCAATGTGCGTACAAACAATTTTAAAATTTTCATGGGAATGTTAGCATACAGGGTTAAAAAATAAAAAGTATGTAAGAATAAATTTAAGAAATAGACCGAGATTTAAACTAGTCCAAAAGTTATATATAGAATTTATAAGAATCCAAAAATAGTTAATACCACTACGCGATTGAATGATTGTGACGTTTGTGGTTCAACGTATATTCAAACGACATCTACTGTACATTAGATTCCTGACTTAGGACAGGTGCAAACATTTGCAGCGGTATTAAACGTTTCAATGGATTCTTATCGTTAAACAGTTATCGTCGTGTGCTCGTACTACATAAATGAAATATATTGTGTATACGTATACATTATACTTTTCCATTATGTATTGTCAAATGTGGGGGACTGGGTGGGGTTTACAAAATAAATATTAAAGACCAAATAGATTCAAGTTTAGAGAAAAATTATGAAAAAAGTATAAATTACAAATGTACATAACAAACGGTGAAAAAAGTGTAATGAAAAACTGTTGAAAATAAAAGAATAAGGGAATACAATACTGATAACATAAATAAGGGACGTACAGAAGGAAGAAATTATCTTAAGGTGATATGAACCTGACAAAATAATAATTAAAGTAACATAAAAAGAGTATGTACTCAAAGGGACAATATCCATTGTCAGAAAAATAAAATAAAATTGGCATGTACATGACACCGTTTCCATGGCAACGACCTCTGAATATACCATATTTGTGTATATTCTCATAAGAAGGATATTAGGGTATAATTCAACAAAAAAGAGTAAATGCATTTGTTGGAAATTAGTTTATTGGTAGTATTCACATGTCAACAACATCAGCATCAGGTAAATAACAAAAAAATATGAGATTACACAAACTTGTTCAAATAAGATATTCCAGAATTTCCAAATTTACTAAATTTTCACTGATTTTATAACAACCATGGCCTATATAAATGACATAAAATAAAATTTGGAATAATTAATCTTCTTTTTTTTTGTTATCATATTAAAGCCTTTACAGAAAGCTAAATTATTACAGAAAAAAAAGTATGGGTACATGATTTGGAAAAAAAGTTACAATAACAGAAAAAATATAACTTTACCTTCTCAAATTATGATGAGCTTGCCCACCTAATAATGCTGCAGAAGACAGTACATAATAGAAGTATAAAATGATTTTACCTATAAATTGTGGTTACTTTGCCCTAAGGATAAATTTAGTAAACCTAAAATATCAACTCAAGCCAAAAGATGGCAGGAATTTTTTGACTGGTTATATAGTGGAAATTTGGAGGGAAATTTTTCCCGTACTTTTCACTATTTTGTTTTTAAAATTTTTTTTAGAAAATTTATGTCCAAGTTATTGGGAATAAAATATTCTATTTCTATCTTTGTCCAAAGAAATAATTTTAAATCTGAATATTCAAACATTTCCTTGTAAATGTTTGTATAATTTTGCTTTACTTGATGTATGATTTTTTTGGATATTTTCTAAAGACAGAAAAAAAGTATATGTTAGGCAAGAAAGATCCAGCAGGACATTCTTTGGTATTTGAATGGTATTTGCCTAAGATGCAGATAAAAAAGCCCCCCCTTTTAACAGCATAAGTAGTGTACAGTAGATTTGTAAATTTTAATGAAACATCCAATAACCCTACGTCAAGCTAATAATAAACATAAAAAAGTACCCTTATTACCCATATGGTAGGATAATTTTCTGCCTTTATGGGGTCATTATTTTAGGACACAGCCCTTACTCAATTACAATTTGTTTTTTTTTCATCTAAATGTTGATAAATCGTGAACAAATCTATCATAAGTTTGGTTATCTTCCCTTTACACTTTTGGTCTGCAATCATATTCTTTTATGTACAGCATAAGTAGTGTACAGTAGATTTGTAAAGTTTAAAAAAAAGTACCCTTATTACCCATATGATAGGATATATTTTCCTGCCTTTAAGGGGTCATTATTTTATGACACCACCCTTTATACTCGAATTACAATTTCTTTTTTTCATATAAATTTTGATATATAGTAAAAAAAAATCAACCACAAATAAAATCAAGCTTAGTAGTCTATTTTGTCAATAAAACTTTATCTACATGTGTATATTACAATTCATTCCTCCAAGTTATTCAGATAGGTTGATGTTGCCTGTATTATTTTTTTTGACTTTGTAACACGAGCTTTTGATGGATGTCCACATAATTCTGTAAATAGATTCTCTATTCCTTGTTGTCGGTCTCTTTTATGTGCCAGTTTAAGATGGCTTAGACCTAATCCACTGCTAGCAATTTTCGTTGCCATACAGTTCGTTATAGTTTTACTATTTGTTAGAGGTCTCAGTGTTGTAAGCAAACCTTTTGTACAGTTTCTGTGTTGATACAACTGCATTACAGATTCATAAGTGCCAGAGAATTTGGATTTCAATACAAGACTAGGTGATATTTTCTCAAATAAGCGACGTAGAGCAACAACATCTTCCATTGAATCATGAGCGCTATACAGTTCACCAAATAAAGTGTTATAAATTTTTGGCTGTGAATATGACGGTTGATTTGGTATACACTCTTTGAAAAGAGGAAGTGTGTCAATAAATCCTTTCACTGATGACATAAAGTTATTAAGTAGACCATTTTTTTCAAGTGCATTAATTAATATTGGAACATCAAAAATTTTGGAGTTATGCCCAACAAGTACGGTGTTATGAATTTCTTTCAGAAAGAGAATAAAAGCTGTTAAGGCATTAGAAATTCCAATACTCTGAACTTCTCTATCGTCATGGTACATTTTCCCATTTTGAAACTTCAAACCAGTCACTTCTGAGGCTTGGGGTAATATTGGTCTAGCTGGTTTTATGTATCTGTTGAATTTAGTGTTTTGGCTGTTGACAGCAGACAACTGTGTTATGTGAGAATCTCTGCCTGAAATAAAACCAATATAATCTAGAGGTTCAAAGTTACCTGTTAAACAAATTACATTTAGCATTAGTTACCACCTTTTTCAAAATATTGTCATGAGTTTAGAAGCATCAAATGTCAGTAACAGCAACCCAATTTAGATTTGAAGCTGACCATCTATCCCTGATGCATCTTCATGCAAGGTTGCTTGATTCTACCAAACATAGTCTAGATGCTGATATATGAACTTGAACATTGAATACAGCAAAAATGTGATGAAGTGTAAAATGTATGTCACAGTGATCTATGTTGATCAGTTGCCCACCTCTGTTCTTTCACCCTCCTTCCACATTTTTAGCAAGAACTTCTGTTTTGAAAAGTTGGGTTGACATTAAAGTTCTGTATTAGAAGAATCCTTTAAATTTCTATAATTCAAACAATTGTTTTCAAATTTAGCCAATAAAAAAAACCCCAAAAAAACAATGTTTTTGTAGATCTCAAATATATATGACATTGGTTTTACACTAGTCATTTTTGGGTCCTTTATAGCTTGTTGTCCAGTATGAGCAAAGGCTCCATGTTAAAGACTTAGATAGAGAGTTGTCACATTGGCATTCATACCACGTCTACTCATATCTATATAATAACATTACATGTATGTTTCATTATACATTTGTAACACGTTATTTTAATTGGTTAACAATAATCTCTCATCATTCTAAAAGTAACCTTTATTTCAAAATGAAATGTAACTTCCTGATGACACTGGCTTCCACAATAAAGTGCACAGGTGAATAAAAGAAAAAACTGGGAAAAAAATTCTTTTCATGATCCTTATAAAATAGTATGTTATTATTAATGAATGTTTTTTTTAGTAATTTTATAGGGTTGTAAAGGCATTAACTGCGAACATATTTTTAGAATGAAGCAAATCTGTGCTTCTCCAAAAAGTACTTCAGACAATTCTTTTACATCCCAGTAAATCTACAAAAAGAGGTATTCAAATCTTAAATACTTGGAGCCTTTTGTCATAATAAGTAATCCTTACCAAGTCCTGTTGTTTCAACATCAAAGTATGTCATGCTACTGTCATTCAAGGTTTTTGGTTCCAAAGGAAGATATTCTGGAGTAATAACTGGTGCAGGAATAGACTGAATATCATCCGATATTGCTGCATCAAGAGAACATCCTGTTTGATAGGAGACACCTTCTCTGACTTCTGCAGATGCAAGCTTTTGGTGCCTAAATGAAATAAGATTTATTTCAATTATCAAGAAAAATAGTTACCCAATTTTTATATTTTTTACCATTTGGGTCTTATGCTATAAATATTAAATATTATTTGTCTTGAAAACTCCCATTTAAGTTATAAAAATATCAAATTTAATTTCAATACAAGCTTTTTACTGATTTTATGGAAATGAAAAAAGCAAATATATATATATGGTGTTTCAGTATTAATCTATGAGTTACAAGAGGCTTTTGAGGTTAATTGCTAGAAGTTGTACTTTTCAAGGGTTATTCCACTTTGAAAAATAAGGTTATTCAATAGATGTGGTTTTATAAAGGTTATTCCACAATGAAAAAATATGGTTTTTCATTGGACATTATTATTTTTCTCATACACAGGTAAATAAATGGGTTATATTTTGAAATAAAATATACATATATTTTGAAATAAAATATACATTAATTACATCTTAGCTTTCTTTTCCAGTCGTTTTCTTTTAAATGCTCTTGTAGTTGCCAATGCCCTCTGCTTTGATCGCTGATAATCTCTTAATCTGGCAAGGCGCTGAGTATGGTAACCTGGTGAAAGACCCAACTTCTTATTAACCTGAAAAATGAAAAATAACAAATAAGACTTCATATTTATATAAAACTATTTTTTCTTACAAAAAACAAAATAATAAGAGCTAAGTAAACAGATCTACACTACAAGAGCAATTATTCTTTTGAATGCTGACCTACAAAAACAAGACTGAGGTGTTATGTCAGCATTATGTAAAGTTTTCAGATAAGTTATAATCTTTACAATATATGCTGCTTCTACATACAAAGATATTTGCCTTGGATGTTTATTTGAATTTGATGAGCCACAGTCAAAGTCCCATAACTCTTAAAAAGTTGTTGTAATAAAAAGGTTGGGAAATATGCAAATCTGCTATGTCTTCAGACAGATGGCCATGGGTGGACACAAGGACACCACAAACACTATGTACTGCCCACTTTTCAAGTAGGGGCTCTAATGAATATACTGTGGATTCATTTATTTTCGTGTATATCAATTTATGTGGTTTACTGAAAACTTGCAAATTTGTGGATATTTGATTTCATGGTTTTTCCAATCTCTGTATACATAGCCTATTACCAATATGTTATTCATGAAAAATTTAAATGGTTCACATGTACCCTCGAAACCCACGAATAATAATGAATCCAATGTAGTAAAACTTACATTAACTAGGTATCTGTGACCTGTATTCTTCTGGGCAACACTTGCTGCAACTCTGTAATTCAAATTTCCAGAAGAACTGTAATGAACATGCTTTGGTGCTTTAGCAGAAACCATTCTGTTGAAACTCTCATTAGCTTGAGTACTTCCGACAGTTGACAATTTAAGGCTGTTCTTAGCATATCCTTCAAAAACACTTTCCAAAGACTTATGTAGACTTGCACCTGACAGAGGTTTTCCTTGAGGAAATGATTTAAAAACAGACTTTGGATTGCTGAGAAATTTACACCATCGACTTGAGCAGCATTGGTGATCGCCAAAAGGATGTTTCGAAAGTGCATTGAGATCTTTTGCTATTTGTTCTGGATTACCTTCACCTTGTGAAAAGCAACTTTGTAAATATTTGATTATTTTAACTGTTAATACAGGATGATTTTTCTTGAGAGAGTAAAGACTGTTTCCAAGAATCTTCTTTAAGTTATTTATATCAGATATCTTTTCAATGCTATTACTGATGTTTGCCCGTACTCGTCCTATTGTTGTTGAATCCTCATCTCCAACTAATGCAGCTACTGTACAGCCTTTACTCTGTACACCTTTCACCATTTCTATCACCATATCAGCCTCCATCCCCTTTGAACTACCTTCCCAGTTACGGTAGCATGCATGCTTTCTTGGACTTTCATTTCTGGATTCTGCTCTACTGCAAACTCTGCACTCTTTTGATCTTACGGAGTAGTTTATAATTTTCCCCGTCTCTGGACCAATCATGGAACAATGACCTAGTAATCAAAAATAAGTTCTTAAATCAAAACTGTTTATGATATGTATTTATTATGGCAAGCCGTTTTACTATTCATTCTAAAATCAAGACATCTTATGTAATCTGGTTTTTATAAGATTATCTGAGATATTTTGTTTACTACATATCAAAACATAAGATATTTAATAAATATTTTTAATCTTATAAATAATCTTTATATACTGAAGTCAAGGTCAGATGGCACTTGACAGTTGGACATGTTCACCTTAACTTTTTTCTCAATTGGACACTGAACCATGAAAATATGGTCAAGGACAATAGACATGTGACAGAAGGAAATTTCTTAACATAAGGCATCTAAATACAGATTATGAACATACAGGTCTTCAATCTTTAAAAATATAAAGCTTTTAAGAAGAAAATTAACACCACCGCAAATGCCAACTCACTATCCCTATTTTTAGCTTTCTGCAACAAAAGTCTCAGGCTTGACAAAAATAAGGAAATGAGTTATGATCAGCAATAGCCAATACGACAACTATTCATCATTTCCAAATGGCATATTTGTACATGTAGTTAATGCTTGTTTAATTGATATTTGACCTCATAACAGTCCATTGACTCAACCTGACTAGAAAGATATAAATATTTGACATGAAAGACCATCATGTTTTATTTTGTTTCTTGGTGTAATATGATGTTATGTCAATGTCTATTTTCATTCTTATAACTGATGGTGTCTAGTTATACCTGATTTGCTGTCATATGCTCTACCACTTCCTCTTTTCTGCCATCCTGCATCTACAGCAACCACAAGTGTACCCTTCTTTCTGTAATTTATAAAAGTACTAGTAAATAAACTAAACATAATATAAAATGTAACTGGAGATGTCAAAGATTGTATAAATCAAATGAAATCGTCAATCGTAGTCAGAAATATATTGTCTTTGTGTTCAAACCCATATTTAAATCATAAGCATTATTGGATCAAATCATTTAGTCAAATGTTAGAAATCTAAATAACTTGAAGTCACATTCCAAATTTTTATAATGAAAACTGAAGATCTCAGTTACTGAAAAATAAAAATAATGTGTTTCTTATTTTTTACAGTGCATGAAAAATTTAAATTCAATCAATGCTTATTATAGTGTACTGTTATACCACTGCCTAAGGTTAGGGGGAGGATTAGGATCCAACTAACATGATCAAAAGCCATCACCCCCCACCTATATTAAGTATGTATGTGCCTGTCCCAAGTCAGGAGCCGGTAATTCAGTGGTTGTCATTTGTTTATGTGTTACATATTGGTTTTCGTAGATTTTTTTTAATGTAAAATAAGGCTATTTATTTTCTTGTTTGATTTGTTTTACATGGTCATTTCGGGCCTTTTTTAGCTGACTATGCGGTATGGGCTTTGCTCATTGTCGAAGGCTGCACAGTGACCTGTAGTTGTTAATTTCTGTGTTATTTTGGTCTCTTGTGGAGAGTTGTCTCATTTGCAACCACATCTTCTTTTTAATCATTATAATTTAAATTATAAGTATCCCATTGATGAATTTGAGTTAAGTTTAATGTTTTAATTTTTATTTATTTTAGGTACATACTGTTCTACAGCTGCCAATTCCTTCTCCAGTGCTTCATTTGTTGATTCCTTGGCTACCTCTTCAACAACATTCCCTACTTCTTTCAGTCTTGCACTAACAAGTTTATAACTGAATGCTGGAATATTTAGCTCTGATAGGAAACTATTAGCTTGTCTTTCTCCAAGCCCAGAGTGAACAAGGGCTGTAATAAAATAATCAAAGATACAATTATTTAAATAATGATGCAGTACAATTTTGATGAATATTTGCAGACTTTTTGATCTCGCAATGCTGATGATTTTTTTTAAATCATTTTTTATAGTTTTAGAACTATACCAGTTAATTAAAACATAAAAACATGGTTTTTTTTATTTCCAAGGGGCATAACTCTTTAAAAAAGTTGATATCCCATCATTTTATAATTTATTTCAAGATATTGCTGATATTAACCTAAGAGTATAAGTTATACAAAAGTCTGGCATGAACCGTACCCCCATAGAGTGCTAACAAGGCCATTTTCCATAAATCTAACATTTCCAAGGGGCATAACTCTTTGACAAAAAGTCAATCATCCAGCATTTCAAAACTAGCTCTATAGTATTAGTTTTATAAAAATCTTGCAAGAACTCTATCAGTTAAAATGCTAGCAAGTTTATATGACCGAATAAATATAATGGCTCAGATATAGTAATGTATGACATAAACTTTAACCAACTAAGTGAACCCTGAAAATGTAGGTGATAGTGAAAAAATTTTGCCTGGATGCTGATTGACTATATTTACATGACTGGATAACATTGTGCATTCATGTCCATGTACCTGTTGCAAGTTTACTGTTGACATCCCATACTCTGTCATGACGCTTTCCAGTAGGAACACTGTTTACATGCATACAAATGGTATTAAAACACTGTACCTGAAGAAAAAAAATGGTTGATTTTATAAAGAGACAAATGGTCAAACGTTAGTATTTGTATGACAAAAATCTCATCAAAATTAGATGTCATTACTCTCTTCCCATCTTTTCAAT
The DNA here is from genome assembly GCA_037788925.1 of Mytilus galloprovincialis. Lineage (NCBI taxonomy): Eukaryota > Metazoa > Mollusca > Bivalvia > Mytilida > Mytilidae > Mytilus > Mytilus galloprovincialis. The sequence continues at coordinate 56,820,856 of CM075341.1, forward strand.
GTTACTTTTTAATGACAAAAAGGCAGACATAGCATAAATAGTGAGTAAGTCATGTCATACCGTTACATATACAAAAATGTAGTAACATCCTCGGTTTGTTATTAAAATGCTAGAAGCATGTCATATCAAAATCCTTCTTTTTTTTTATTATAATGCTTCATTAGGTATGAACATGCATATCAAATTGTCTTTTCCTATTTCACATTGGAAATTAATTTACATTATACCATTCAAGATTACAGACCCCCGGTTTTTAGTAGTACATGTACATGTTCATGTATTTTGTATATTTAATGCTCTCAAATAAAAATATAGTTCTAGCAAATTGTTTAGGTAAGTGTTGCTGAGGTCTTCAATGCATTGAACACAACCAGGGAGTTAGCACTCATCAATTACATATATATATATTGAAATTTAGTATTGACTCTTAGCTTTTAGAATGGGCTTTCTCTGGTTTGATTTTCTGAATACTGAACTTTAACCTAAAGATTTGATTCTTGTTAAAACACATATGTTACACAATGTATTCCAATGATGACAATTGATCATTAAAATTCAGGGCTGTTCTTGAATCATAGATTGAAATTATTTTTGATGGATAGAAAGACAAGCTGAATTCATTCAAAGTGTTCAGACATTTTAGATTTTTTTTTTTAAATCTGAATTACTTACTTTCAGTAGACATCCAAGACCATATGTCTGTATGTCAATAGTATGTCCAAGCTGTAGGGGCAAACCACATTTAAGACATGCTCTTAGACCAGTGGCAAGGACATCTAGCTCAACAATTCTTCTCCCTTCTCTCCAGTCTTCAGATGACCTAGTTTGTTTTCCTTCATTAGATACCTCTTCCTCCCTTGTTGCATTTGAGATGTTTGGAACTGCAATTATAAAAAAACAATAATGAATGCAGGTACAATTTACATGTATACATTTTATATTCATTCATATACATGTATATATAATGTGTTACTGTGTTACTGTGTATATACTCTGAGTGATGATACTCCACTAGGATGCATTGCCGTCATTTTTGGAATAATTGTGCATTTATTAACCATTACAGTCACATCATTATTGGTGTCATTATCGTAAACATAAATGAATAATAAAAGATACAATGACGGAGAGATCCATATAAGTTCAGGAGTTATTATAATAGACAATACGTATGAAGGTTAATAGTCTTGGGGTATGTCAACATTTTACATGCAACTGTTGTCTTAAATTAAAGTCATATGAAATTTAAAAATAAAACATACAATGTTTCATACAAAAGTACATGTACATATTTGAAAGGCTTTTCTGTAAATTTATTAAAATATATGTCCTCCCTCTTTCAATTTGTTTTTGTCAGGTTTTCTTTGTGCACTGTGGCAATAAACATAGAATAAAGAAAATTATTTTAAGTCTGGTTACATGATATATATTACAAATATAAGCTTCGTTTTGTTGTCAAACCCCCAAAAGGAGACTAGTATATATATATACATACATTACATATAAACTGTTCAAAAAGTTACAAAATGTCATTGAATTCAAATCAAGAAAGTCAAACCTATAATAAAGACCCACCCATATAAAGCCTTGTTATTGGAAGTAGCTTAGTTTTAATAATCAGAAATTTTTGTTTTTGTTTTTATCATGTTTATTAGAATCGGATGATGCACTTTCAATTGTCTAAAATTTTAGGTGTGATACATGTTATGTATTTACAGATTTTAATAGAATATATTTATTATTATGATTATTACTAGCTATTTTTATCAATCATGCTACCCACCCCTAGAAAAATAATTTTAGGCAACATTACTATTTAAATTCAAAGGGATTTATTTCCTAAACACATATTTTGGTCAGGCAGATGACAAATACAAATATTTTGAATCCAGATTTTCCCCAACAACCTGTGTAAGTATTAAATTTTGATAAAATGATTTGATTGGTAGCATTAACCCCCCCCCCCCCCCCTGAAGTGAAATTATATATTCCCGTACGTGATAAATAAGTACAATATATCCCGTCTTAAAATGCTGGAGACACGCATAAACATTGAATAAATGTTCTTATGTAAATTTTAACATTTGTACCGGAGCAACAATTTTTTTTTTGGATAGGGAAAGGAGGCTGAAATTACTGAAAATAGCGGATACATAGCTAAAAGTGTTGATGATAATGATGATCCTGATTTCAACATATCAATGAAAAGGGGATATGGTGGAGTAGCCATAATCTGGAAAAAAACAAATTAATGAAAATATAAAGGAACTGATAGACGGTGGAAATAGAATACAAGCCATACATATTCAACAAGGAGACAAACCAATATGTCTTATAAATGTATATATGCCATCAGATAGCAAAAATGCAGACATCGAATACAAAGACACATTGGCTCAAATTGATGAAATGATAGAGAAATATAAAGACACACACGAAATTATAGTATGTGGAGACATGAACGGGTCCCTGGATAGAAGCTCGACACCTCATGATAAAATCCTAAAGACTTTCTGCAAGGAAAAATGTATAGGAAATACTGAGAAATGCCCAGTAAAAGAGACATTTTATCACCAGAATGGTATGTCGAAAGGACAAATTGATTACTTCCTCTTCAAAAGTAACTCAGAAATTATTAACAAAATCAAACAAATTGATGTCCTTGATACTGACCCAGAGAATACCTCGGACCATGTACCTGTTATCTTGACACTGAACAGCCAACTGAAAAAAGTCAGGGAAAAAGCAACAACTATCATAGCAAAACCTAAATGGACTGACTGCAACCATCAAATTTATAAGGAAGTCATCAATAAAGAACTACCAAAACTCATGCAAAAATCAAAAGGAATTATTGAGAAAGATATAAAAAATCTAGAAAAACTGCTACATAAAGCCGGAGAAGCAGCAATCCCAAAGTATAGAAGAAAAATCAAAATCAAATCAAAGGGAAAGGCGATATGGAATGAACAAATAGATAAGGCATCAAAGCAATCAAAAAATGCATTTAAAGTTTGGAGGCAACATGGAGCACCTCAAGAAAGAAGTAATGAGCTCAAAATCAAAATGACAGCTGCAAAGAGAATACTTCGAAAAGCACAAAGACAAGCTTATGCCTCGCAGAGAGAATCAACAGCGGGAAAAATTATGAAAGCTTCAAACTCAGATACAAAACTTTTTTACAAGCTTATCAACATGCAAAGAAAAACACCACTTATTAATACCAAGATACTGAAACTAAACGAAAAGACTGCAGAAGATGGACCAAGCATAATGAACATCTGGCAAGAACATTTCCAACAACTAGCTACTCCAACAATAGAGGAAAATTTTGACACTGAAAAACTAGAGCTAGTAGAGATACAAAACAATATAATAGAATCCATAGAAAGGGAAAAAGGTCAAGGCATAGATCTTGTTAATGTAAAGGAAGTAAATAAAGCAATAGAAAAACTTAAAGCAGGAAAAGCACCCGATGAAGATGGAATTTCGGCAGAACACTACAAACATGGGATGGAAGAGTTAACTCCCTTTATAGTACATTTGCTAAATTTAATCTTAACCTATTTGGATGTACCAATCTTCCTAAAGACAGGGATTCTAACACCAATCTTAAAGAAAGAAAAAGACAAAACATTACCATCTAGCTATAGAGGAATAACTGTAACTAAAACCTTTGCAAAAATATTACAAAGTATATTGAAGGATAGAGTTGACTCTGTATTTAACAACATACAAAACTCCCTGCAAAGAGGCTTTACAGAAGGAGTATCATCACTATGTGCAGCATTCCTCACATCAGAAGCAATCGAAGAAAGTAAGAAATTAAAGATACTGCTGATCTTAGTAACTCTTGACGCAGAAAAGGCATTTGACAAGCTAAACCATGAAATACTATTCAACAAACTGTACCATTATGGAATAAAAGGAAAACTTTGGATATTACTGAGAAACTTGTATAAAGGAATGAGCATCAAGGTTAAATGGGAAGGGCAATGTACAGAAGATGTCATGGTTCTACAAGGAATTCAACAAGGTGCAAAACTATCTACAACGCTATATAAATGCTACAACAACGTCATACTTGATAGCATATTAAAAAGTGGACTTGGAGCATGTATTGGTGATATACAAGTCCCTGCACCAACATGTGCCGATGACATTGCTGTCCTGGCAAATAGTACTGCAGATGCACAAGGAATATTAGACATCGTACAACACCATACGAGCAGAGATCTAGTCAAAATCAATCCAACTAAATCTGAAGCGGTTCTATACAATGCAAAAGGCTCAAACATATCAACGTTGAAATTTGAAGACAATGACATCAATATAACCAATGAAACCAAACATCTAGGTATCAAAAGAAACGAGCAAAACCGTGCAAATATCTCAGAAAGAATAAGAACCGGAAGGGCAACAATATACAGCCTTCTTGGAGCTGGGTTACATGTCAGAAGGGGATTCTCACCCATGGTTGCATACAAGCTATGGAGAAAATATGCAGTACCAAGAAGCATATACGGACTTGAGGTGATGAACTTACTTGCAAAAGAAAAGGATATGCTAGAACTGGCAGAGAGAAAAATCCTCCGACAAATTCAAGGACTTCCAAATAATACAGCAAATATGGCTGTATATACCCTGGTAGGAGCAGAACCTATTGCCATCACATTAGACAAAAATGTACTTACCTTCTTCATGAATATTGTTCGAAATCCAGGAACCATAGAATGTGAAATTCTGCGCCGACAAATAGTATTCTCAGACCAAAGAGGAAAAGACTTTATCAACAGAGTAAAAAAAACTCTATCAAAATACAATTTGAAATCCAGTAGCTACTACATAGAAAATCCGCTGAATAAAATGGAATGGAAAAGACTAGTAGGAATAAAGATCAAGGAATACTGGAAAAATGAATGTCATAATGAAAAAATGGAAAAAACATCACTTAAATACATAGAGATACAGAACAATCCATTAAATGAAGCTCACAATATATGGAAAAGTGTAAAAAACAATAGTAAAGATGAAAAGGCAGGAGAAATAAAAGCAAGAATAAGTACTCAAACGTACATATTCCAAGCCAAAAGAGCTAAGTTCGATCCAAAAGTTAACCCTTTGTGTAAAATTTGCGAACAGGAAAATGAAGATCTAGAACATTTTATTCTACACTGCAAAGAACTAGAGCAAATAAGATCTAAATACTGCTCAAAAATCGAACAGACAATGGATGAAATTGATACGTCAACATACAAGAAGATCAAACAACAAGGGAATTTACTGCAGCTCATAATAGACTGTACTAGCAAGGACATAAACTGTTACCCAACTGTGTATGAAAACATTGAAACTCTGGCTAGAAATATGTGTTATGAGATGCACTTGCTGCGCACAAAAAGGATAAAAAACCTGATCACAAGTACAGTATAAGTAAACTTCTTAAAATTGTTACTTACAAATAGTATACCATCCAACTATTTTACGGCTTATAAGTCTTCCCTTTAAAATTGTAAGATATCAGTTATAATTTAAAAAGAGTAATGACAAGATCTCCATATAGAAATGAAACTGTAAAGAAAATTTTTGTATATATTATACCTTAAATTTATGTCCAAACCCCAACAACTTTACATAAGTCTTACAGGAAATTTTCAGTATTATTCCTGATATATGTATAGCACCCTCAGCTATGATTATAAGTAATTTTAAACTTTTGACCATTTTAATTCTTGTAAATACATGTATATGCAGTTGTTTTTTTAACATTTTCCTACACCCTAGCACATATAAATCATTATATATTTTTTTTTAAACTTTATGATGACAATCCTATGAATTAATTATGATATCTATTATTTAGTGATCATTATAACCAAATTCAGTCATCTGTATATAATATAATAAATTGTTTCCCTATGTTTTAAGGTGTAAATAGTTGCTCAAACTATACCCTTTGGGTAGTGCTCCACATTTAATGGAGGAATATACAAGAAACTGAACTGACTGGCTTGGATTATCTAGATCTAGAATAAAGAAGAAGTTCAAATTTGTGCAAGTCATTCGTTCTGCATACTCAGTCAATTCTATGATTTTATTTCCCTGTGTCCTATACATGTACATCGAATCCAGATCTGTTCACTCAAAAATCATAGGCGGATCCAGGGGGGGCCCTGGGGGGCCCGGGCCCCCCCTTATGAAATTGCAAAATTTTAAAATTGTGATACAATTATGTGTGTTTATGAATTAAAAACACCCAGATAGGTATATGATTCAATGAATAATTATGCCAATGAAATGTTCAACCGTTTATTTAGCAAAGTTGACATTGTATGATTTCCTAAGGTTGATGAAAAGAATTTCCGTAAAGCACGCATTCACCGTTCCGATAACGTATCTGGATGCTGTAACTAACTGCTATCTCTTGACCTTTAATTATTTAATTATCGTTCAACAATGTCTTACGAATTTAATTATACAGAGTTACGTGATATTATTTCCGCAAATAATACAACTCAAGTATCTGAGTTTTCAAAAACTTTGAGAGAAACTTTGTATCAAAAACTTGACCATCATAATGAAACAGATTATCAAATGAGACTTCATACAGACGAATTATCAGATGCCCTCATTCCGCAGGACATTGCAATTAACGATCTAATGGCACTCAAAACGACTGGTGACGGAAATTGTTTATTTCATGCAGCTTCGCTTGCATTGACGGGTATGTAGAATTTTTTATTTCTTCCAGGTCTTTTATATAGTTCATAATATTTATTAATTTGGAAAGTCTCCCATCGTAAAATATATTAATAAAGGGAAAAAACAAAATGAAATGATTTAATCAGTGGTTTTAAACCCAAAAAAATTGGATGATTGGCAGTTTGTTGAAGACAATGAATCGAAGTCATGTCAAAATGTAGAACAGGAATAAAGGGCACTGTTCATTGAGGAGGAGGGGGGGGGGGGTGGACATTTTTTCAGGTGTTTTTAAGCTCATTATTTCGGATCTGGGAATTATTTTTTTCGAATTTCGGGATGTCGGGATTTAAATTTATTTGTTTGTAAGCCCTGGATTTCGGGATCAGGACCACTCTGACCCCTCCCCACTTCCATTGTCTATGATTGATAATTTGTATGTTTTCCATGTATAACGTTTTGTCTCCATTTCCCTTCATTAAGTACAAAAAATTAAAACAAAAACAAACAAAAAAACAAACAAATACGAAACCGAAAAAATAGAATAAAAACCTAACAAAACAGACATTATTTTGGAACTTCTAGGTGCTCTTGGTGGGTACATCGAAAGCAGCACACCATGATGCTGATGAAAGCCAGTAAGTTCAGAGAATAGTATTATTGTTGTTTAAATGATAATCATTAAACACGTATAATTAAATCTATCCACCAATCAAATGTACTCTGTTTTGACTTTGTGATGCTCAATGTGACAATAAACTATCTGCTTGTTTCTTTATTTCTTCTACGAGTCTATGAATTACGGATCGAATCGGAAGGGGTTATTCACCAAAAAAGGGACATATTTATTTTGAATTAACGGTTCATTACTATGTTTTTATCGAAAACGTGCTTATACTGCTGGAGCTATATTGTGTTAACTTATAGTAGGTTGTAGCCTTCTAATGACCACTCAGATAGTCCGTCTATCCGTCCGTCCGTAACAAGTATTTGAAAGTTTCTACTCTGTAACTTTTTTAAAGCACCATTGTTTTGGAGTTCTGTCGTAAGTTTTAACGATTCAGAACATCCGTTGTACGTCCGTCTGTCTGTCAGCCCTTATTTTATATGAATATGTATGAATTTTATGTGCATTATGTGGTGTGTTTCATTATGAATACTGAGGATTGAATTCACTATTCAAAATTTTTCTCTAATTTTATGGTATTATACATGTAGTAGTTGACAAAATGAAATACTTGGCTTCAATCATGCAGTTTAGACGAAACACATTTTTTATTTTAGGTACAGAAGTTCTGTCGCATGTTTTACGTTTGCAGACTGCATGTGAACTTTATCTCCATAGCGAATTTTATGCCGATCATCCAAGGATTGTTGAAGCATCTACTAGCCCAACGATATCTACAAGCCATTTAGATACACTTTTTACGTATATTCTGTCCGATGAAGGTGATGCAATTTTTTGCACAACTAGAGACAAAGTCGAAACTATAAAATTAGAAAGTAAACTAACATGTACTCCAGGTAGATGGTGTTCACTGTTGCATGCTTTTGCATTGTCATCAGTTATCCAGAAGAATACATATATGGTTTATCCAGATTGTAATTATGGAATAAGACTATTGTTAAACGGCATGATAAGACCGAGATGTAGCAATATTATTGAACAGTTCGACACAATATATATTCTATGGTCTAGAGATGGGAATTTAGACAACACTCCTAAAGCAGCATATCAGCCAAATCATTTTGTTTGTTTATCAATTTGTAACAACAATACTTCCACAAGAGAAACACAAAAACGTAGAACAAGCGAAGCTCTGCCTCAAAATGTGTCCGTAGGCAAAAAGGTGAAAACCAGCTCAATTATTGGTGCTAAGACTAATGAAGGGTCTGGTTCGAAAAAACAGAGTTTGCTTCAAAGCACACTTAATTTTAATGTTTCACAACGAGACGACGATCATCGGGTTGAGGAAAGTAGCTCTAATGTATTCGATAGCACACAAGATAGTAGTAGCAGTAAGTCAATGGCCACAGATGAACCTTTAGAGACAAAAAAACTTTTAGAGACAAATGAACCGCTCGAAGAGGTAAACTTGCATGAAAGTCAGAGTTTGGACGAAACTTTTGCTACACCTAAATATGTGTCCTCTGACAACTTTGACACATTTTTACATAATACCACAAGACCAGTAGACAATGCCACGAAGTATTCACTAATAAAAAACAGAATACCACCAGAACATTTTGTTTATCCATCAAAGGAGTATAAGGACACAAGCAAGAAAAGTGGTAAACGCAAACGTTCCTGCCAACACCAGTGGTTTGAACAGTTTAAGTTCATTACATATTCGATGGAAAATGACGGCATTTACTGTTTGCCATGCATTCTGTTTCCAGTAGAAAACACACCTGGTGGTCGTGCAAGGCTTTTAATTACGTTACCTTACAAAAACTGGAAAGACACAGTTGCTGATATGAAAAACCATTCTGTAAGTGCCTATCACAAAGCGTCATCTGAACAAATGGACAACTTTATTGAAGTAATGGAAAAAAAAGAATTGGGAATAGATTTTATCTTAGACGAAAAGTTGAAGGAGCGAGTGGCTAAAAATAGGAAGGTATTAGAATCGATTCTTCGATGCATTGAGTTCTGTGGTCGCCACGGAATAGCGCTAAGGGGCCACCGAGATGATGCTGATTTTGAAAATGGTAAAGACAACCTTGACCCAGACAAAAAGATAGAAAATACTGGCAATTTCAAAGGATTATTAAAACTCTGTAGCGACCTCGGCGATACAACGTTAACAGAACATTTAACCACATGCGCTAAGTCAGCTAGTTATATATCTAAAACATCTCAAAATGAACTTTTGGTTTGTATCAAGAAGTACATACAGTCAGAAATTATAAACCAAATACAGAATCAACCTCACGGACCACTTTTTGGAATCCAAGCTGACGAGTGTACAGATGTTAGCAGTAAAGAACAATTAGGTATTGTATTGCGGTATTTAGTGAATGGAGTCACACCAGTTGAAAAATTGATAGAATTTGTTGAGTGCCAAGAGACAACTGGTGCTGCCATTGCAGAACACATCATGGAAAGGATACAAGAGCTTGGTCTTAACATGATAAATTGTAGGTCACAGTCCTATGATAACGCTGCAAACATGACAGGAATTCATAAGGGCTGTGCAACAAAAATCAAAGAATCATTTCCGAAAGCTAAATTTTACTATTGCATGAATCATGATTTAAACTTGGCAGTCTCCAAATCGTGTCAACTTTCAGAAATGATGATTATGTTGGAAAACACTAAGCAGCTGGGTATATTTTTCAAATATTCACCAAAAAGGCAACACTATTTGGAAGAATCCTTTGATGCCGTGAACATAGAAAGACAGGAAAATCAGGAGGAATTGCTAAAACGATACAAATTAAAAACTCTTTGTGAGACTCGATGGGTAGAGCGCCATACAACTTTGGAGCATTTGTATCATATTTACGAAGCAGTAGTTCATTGTCTGACAACAATTTCAACACGGAGAAAAGGTTCATGGGATGCAAAATCAGTTACTGAAGCAAATGGTTTGCTTACACAAATATCATCAACAGCATGGATACTAGCTCTATGTACAAACCTCCATTTCTCAGGTTATCTCAGAAATTTAAGCAAACTGTTATAAGGACCAACAAAAGACATTCTTTCTGCTTTCCAAAAGATAACTGTGGTGAAAGCTGAGTTAAAAGATATTAGGCAAAAGTGTGAAGAAGAATTTAAAGATGTATGGACTAAGGCAAATGAAATAGGTAGGATTACAGGAACAGAGTTGATTATACCCCGGAGATGTGGTAGACAATCATTGAGAAACAATACGCCAGCCAGTACACCCATGGAATATTGGCTCCGTTGTCTTTTCATTCCATATTTAGATCATCTTATAACAGAGTTTGAAAGCCGCTTTTCATATGCAAACGAAACCTCTGCGCTTGCGCTGTGTCTTCTACCTTCAAATTTAGATATTTTGACAGATGAAAAGATAAGCACTGTAGAAGAATTCTTTGAGGATGACCTACCAAGTCCGTCTGCCCTTAAAGGAGAATTAAGATTGTGGAAAAGGGAATGGACAGAAAATGCAAACGAAAGCATACCCGAATCGATAGAGGAGACATTGAAAGTTACAAACGACAGGTTCTATCCAAATATTGCAATGATATTGAGATTGTTGTTGATGCTCCCTGTTTCTGCTGCAACAGTAGAAAGAAGCCATTCATCCTTCAAACAGGTCAAAACCAAACTAAGATCAACAACAACAGAAGATCGAATGAATGCACTCCTTCTTCTTTACATTCATAAAGATATTGCACTTGACTTTTCCAAAATCATTGACATGTATGCTCGTGCTCATCCGAGAAGAATGAAACTTCTAAATCCACTGATCTAAATTAAAGTTGTTTTAAAGTTTCGATTTTGTATGTTAACTTTTGTCAATAAAACAAAACAATGATATCAAACTTAAACCAATTTTGCATCTCAGACACGCATTTCGTCTACAATATCAAGTATAAAGTAAGAGTTTGTTTTACTTTAATTTAAGTTCCCAATCTCCGGTTTCTGTCAGTCAGACTTGTTCTCTTTTATAGGTTTTAGTGTTTATGTTTCCTCAGTTTGCTGAGCTAGATTAAGAATATGTTGTTAAATAAGTGGAAGGTGCTGCCTGGTGCCTGTTCCTGGATGTTAACTTGGGATTTCTCCCCTTTCATTGTCTTTCGGTGTCATCTTCATTTTGGTTGGGTTCTGTTTCCTTGATTGGATTGGTTGTGTAATATTGATATTGTAGTTACGATTTTTGTTGATTTTTATATTGTAATTTTTTTTCTTACTGAAAAAAAAATTGGGGCCCCCCCTTTTGTAAATCTCTGGATCCGCCACTGAAAATATGTTTACGTCCAATTATGTTTGTCCCTTTCACACCCTACATGTTCGCACCCAAAGTCCTTTTGCACACTTTTTATTGGTTTTGTGATTTATAATAATTTAGTAATTGAGTTTTGGTATAAAGTATATTGGTATAAATAATTTTTGTTCATTTCTTCAAAATAAAGTGTTATTATGACAGGTTTTTTTTTTGTATTGCGATCTTTTATGTTTTTCATTTAAATTCTTCAATGTTTTACTCATACCTGGCTACAGTATTAACATAAAAGGAGATTTAAAAAACAATCATGATTTTCAGGTCTGTTTGTGTCGAGGCTAACTTCTAATATCGTATACAGAAAACAATACAGCCATACAGTTTGACGTTTACTTCATTATATCATAACTGCTAAGGCGACGTCGCACACTGACGTCAACCCTAGATGCATAACGGTAAATTGAGACGTCTTGACCCCCGCGGTATTCTCGACATTCTCCGGGCGGCGAAAAGTAAATATCAAAATTAAATTACAATCAAGAAAAAAATGAATTAAAATTATTGTCTCTCAAATTCAAAACTTAAACTTAACTTTAGCATAGTCACTAGCTTCCATACTAGTTATCTTTCGGTTCACAATGAGTCTATTTCGATAATTAACAGTGTCTATATTTTCCGCGCACCTGTTCACATAGTCAAATAATTGGTTTTGCACTTAGCCAATTAAATCAAGCATATTCGTAAAAGTCCATGATAAATCTGAACAGTTAATAGGTTACGCATTATTTAGTCCATTTTTTAATATTTTCCCTGGCTCTTGTGGCTGCTTCTCGGTTTGGCAATATCCGGCTTGTGGTCGCACTTGGTTCTTTCTTCTGTCGAGCTTCTTCGTCCTTTGATGTTTCGATGTCTGTACAAAGTTCAAGGGGATACAACTTGACGATCGGACGTGATGTAGTTCCAGTTTTGGTTCGAATAATAGCGGAACGAACTAGTCCATCATTTCCTTTGGTTAGGTTTTCCACAATCCCGGTTTTCCACATTATTCTTCTGTTTTCATCATGAATCTGAACAATATCGCCTGTTCTGATTATAGTGGAATTGTTTCCCGTTTTCTTGTGGAATTCACGCAATGACGTCAAATACTCTGTTTTCCATCTGTTCCAGAATTGTTGTAAGAGTAATGATTGTCTTTGAACACGTTTGATAAACTTTGTTTTGTTCATAAATGTCTCATTAAACATGTCAATTTCACGAGTATCCATGTACGGTAATGTATTTATCCTACGTCCATAAAGAAGATGAGCTGGCGTAAGTGGTTGAAGATCCTCCGGGTCTGAAGACACATATGTTAAGGGTCGATCATTTAAGACGGATTCTATCTCTGTAACGATTGTCTGAAGAGTCTCTAAATTTACAAGTGATTTTCCTAGTACTTTTTTCAGATTCGTTTTTGTCATTCCAATAAGACGCTCCCACCATCCACCAAACCATGGAGCACGTTTAGGGATGAAAAACCAGTCGATTCCTTGTGCTGATAATGTCTCTTTTAACTTTTTTGAATTACAAAGTTGTTTGATGTCTTCTGACGCGGATACAAAAGTAGAACCATTGTCTGTCATAACTACTTTTGGTAAAGATTTTCTGCTTGAAAAACGGTAGTATTGACGGGTAAATTATGACTTTTCGACTGGGAAGGATTAATGAGTTTTCTAATTTGACGAATTTTTGAATCTAAATCGAACATGTACTCATCTGTTTGTTGAATTTCATCCACCACGTCTTCATCCGAGCTTGCGTCCATAATTTTATCATTCAGATCTTTAAGAATATCCCTTTTCTGTAACACGGAATCTAAAATAGCTGTGACGTCCTCAATTTCTATCTCGGAAGTGTCTCGTATGTCTCCAAAATTCTTCCAAAGTCTTGTAATTGCTCCTTTATGTCCGGAACGAATGGCTTTCAGCTTTGTATCCATTTTCCATCCTGGTCACGGCACCATAAATGTCGAGGCTAACTTCTAATATCGTATAAAGAAAACAATACAACCATACAGTTTGACGTTTACTTCATTATATCATAACTGCTAAGGCGACGTCGCACACTGACGTCAACCCTAGATACATAACGGTAAATTGCGACGTCTTGACCCCCGCGGTATTCTCGACAGTTTGCACCCTATACATGTTCACACCCTACAATGTGTTTCTCATACCTATCTGCAGTATTTATATCAAAGCAAGAGACCAAATTAAGCTTTAACCCTCTTGCTGCCAAAGGGACATTTATGGCTTCTACACACAAATCTTGTTGATTGTGTAGAACGTCAAAGGTCCATTGTAACGTCACAATACTCAGGGGCACTGACAACGTCAAAAGACGGCGTCAAAGGGGCGATTTTTGCGGGAATGAAGCAAACTGAATAAAATGCTTTTAAAGTATACTTAAAACGGATGTCAAGAAATGATACAGGATCATAAGCTTGTTAGTACTATAATACCAACTTATTTAACGTGTTTACTAATTATCTAGTTCGTCATTTTCATGTTAAATGTTGCATTCTTTCGAGAAATTTGTTTAAAGTTTTTTTCGTACATCTATCAATCAGAATATCTCATATTTATATAAATCAAAAATTTTATTCCTGATAAATAATTTATTTATTTATTAATGAAATGCACATTTATACCCCTGGGGGTTGAAGGCATATACAAACAATACAATACAATATACACAATATAAAAATTAACATATCAAACATCATATATAAAGTGGTAAAACAGTAATATTTATGCAGGCGTTGTGTCCACTCCCCTCAGTGCAAATGACTTTTTAATGAACGGAACAGTAAGCTGCATAATATCAAATGAAGATAGAATTAATTGTAATTTATCTGTTTCAGATAAATTAAAGTATTCTGGACATATATTATTTATATCTTTTTCAAGCTGATTACGTAAAGATTTATTAATTTTACATTTTAAGAAAAAGTGGGTTTCATCTTCAATCGCATTTAAATTACAATGTTTACATATTCTATTTTCTCTTTGAATTCTTTTATATCTACCCCTCTCTATTTCCAAGAAATGGTCACTTACTCGCATTTTACATAATAATTTTCTATTTTCAAAACTATTTTTAGAAATGTATTTGTCTATTTCATATTTTGTTTTTATTTTACTGTACAAGAATATTTTACTGGTTTCATTAGTTAATTTTAATTTTTCAAAGAAAATATTTTCAAAGCTATCTTTAAGTTCTTTTTTAATATTTTTTGAGAATGACCTCTTCTCTTGTTTATAGTTTATATCCTGAATTTTATTTATGTCTAATTTATTTACATTGGCTATATTTTCTACATATGAAAACCATGAAAATATACCGTTAGTGCTAAGCCATTTAGATAAACAAAATGCATCATATAATAAAGGGTTATTTTCATCACTAGAAATTCTTGCTAAGTACTTCAATGATTGTACTTTAATAAAGACATCTATGGGATACTGAGCTAGTTCTGCTCTTGCAGCTATATTGACAGATTGTTTACTAAGCCCAAGTATATATTTGCAAAATTTTAAATGTGTCTTCTCCACTTGGCTACTATCAATCATTGATAAAATATCAAATTTACTCATGTCCTTAATTTGAGCTCGTTTTTCAGCTCTTATTATTTTTTCATAAAAATCCATATACCAAATTTTTCAGAGTTATACATAAGAATAGGTTTAACTAGTGATTCGAACAATTTTTTGTATACTTTTATAGACACATTTTCTAAAGGAGAAAGATACTTAAAAATAGAAAATAAAACTTTAGTACCTTTCTTAGCCAATTCAGTGTGTGATGAAGTCAATTTCCCAGATGCTTCAATTATATTTCCAAGATATTTATATTTTAAAACTTTTTCTAGTTTGTCACCATTTAAGTAAAAATCATATTTATTATATAAAATGTTTTTCTGTTGAAAGACCATTATCTTAGTTTTTTGTGTATTTATTGTGAGCTGCCACTTATTACAATACAAATTTAGTTTATTTATAGAGTTCTGTAAACCTTCAGGAGTTTCAGATAATAACAAAATGTCATCTGCAAACATAAGGCAGCTGATTGACATATTTTGCAGAGTCACTGGTTTACAACTTTCATCAAATATTTCTGGTAGATCATTTATATAAACATTAAATAAGTTTGGACTCATATTATCCCCTTGTTTCACTCCTCTATCAATAGAGACATATTCAGATATATTCTCCTTTAATTTTACTGAAGCTTCAGTATTCTTATACATATTTTTTATCAAATTGTAAAATTTTACACCAATTTTCTCATTTTTTGTTATTTTGTACAAAAGACCTAACCTCCACACTGAATCGAATGCCTTTTTTAGGTCTACAAAACAACCATAAATCTTTTTCTTTTTATAATTTATATATTTATTAAACAGAGTCTTTACAATAAAGACTATGATAAAAAAGGTAACTTTACTGTTATACTTGATTACGCGAAATATTAATATTCATTCACAATACACCATACACGCTTTATTTAAAAGAAGTGGATAATTTATTTAGGGCTAAAATACCACGATTAAAATCTCAGTTAGGATTTTTTTTTGTAAAATACACACATTTTAACCGATGTACTTGTATTGCCATACGACATTTCAATACATTTTAAACCTGTTTCATCATGGAAGCACTGACTTAAAAATGTTTATTTTCATTCGAAATGGGGATGTTAAATTAGTAGTAGACACAATGATTTCTATTCCTATCATATATATCATAGATATCTTTTCCCAGTGGCAACCTTTTTCTTCTGGCATTCACCACAGATCTTTTACTTTGTAGGACCCACTGAGCAATAGATTTATTGTATAGTAGAATTTCAGACGTCCTTAATATTGCATGAAATATTTGCCACTGAAATTTGAGAAGAGAACAATTTATCAATTAACAGATTTTAAAGATATTTCGTGTATGTAAATTACAGTGTGTACTTTATCATAGTAAATTGAAATGAATTATTATTGATTCAGGTTCACTTGTAGACAATAGAATTTCATTTTCGAGAATTTCTTCTCTCGATTTTTGCTATGTTTTTTTTATTCATATTCTCTAAAGTTTTTAGCAATAAGTGGTCAACAAAATAATAATAAACATGATTAAAAAATAAGCAAAATGAATATGGATGATAAAAAAATATTTCCTCGCCTACCGAAACAATGATTGAAATCATGATAATTTTAATCTGACACGTTTGATACTTTACAACAAGAAGTAGTTCATAGAATCATAGAACAGCTGCTCGGAAATTTTATTTATTTTTATTAATTTGTACACGCTTCGTTTTTATTTTCATTTTCATTGGGTGTCGTTGTTTTGCCGTTTATATAATGATTTGAGAGAAAAAAAATTACAGTATTTACCAATTACCTAATAAAAAAACGAGAATAAATATTTTAGTTTTTTATAGTTTGTTAAGAATCACTTATGCATTTCACTTGACAAAGATAAAACAAAGTCGCCTACAAAGCTAGTATAGCATTGGTATATTATTTTCACTTTATTTTAAGACAAGAAAGATACAAAAAATATATATTCCAAGGTTAAAAGTTGTATTTTTAAATAATGTTGTATTAAAAACATCGTTTATGACACTCTTAGAGCAATAACTTCCGTAAAATTACTTATACATCGTTTTTCATAATTACGGCTACATTGACGCGGGAAAAACTATGGACGGCGGGAAAGCGCAGTTCTACAGAGAGGCACAAGTTTTGCAACGTCACAGATAAGAAACGTCAAGATGCTTTTGGCGCGACAAAGCAAGAAAAAAACTCGGCAGCAAGAGGGTTAACCAATTAACAGCAATCATACATGTACATAAATAACATTTAATAATTAATCATCAATTTGATAAAAAATAAACAACATTTGATATGTCTCTTATGACACAATTTTGACTGACCTAAGAGGGGGCCTGCCCCAGTCATGCTTCAATGATTCCCTATATAATCAACCAAATTTTTCCCACAAAAGGGGGGGGGGGGGGGCGGGCCCCCCTGGATCCTATGAATGTTTCTCATTATGTCGAGTGGCTGATATTTTATGATATCGATTTATATTAAAGAAGAAATTAAACTTGATTATCTTTTTATTGTTCTGTTACTGGTCTTTTCCCTCGTCCTAAGACAGTTTTACACTTGACAAATACAAGCTTGATAACATCTCTTGTATTGTGACATCCCTGATAACTTCTCCTTTCACATTGTGACGTGGCTGATAATGCATGGTCTTGTTTTTAAGCCTTGATAGGATAATTACAGAGCGACTGAGCAGGGTTGTATGGGCATAGGGAAGGACAATACACATGTTTATTGAGCAAAATAGTCCAAATAATTATAAGGTCTGGCAATGCTATTTTAATTTTTTTGGGACAACCTCATAGGAAGGCGTCCCAGAAAAAAAATAGCCTTGCCAATCATAATTATTTTGACAAATTAAGGCGTGAAACAGACTTGATCCCTTCACATCCTGGGGCTAACTTCAACTTTTACAGTTAATAAAGATTATGAGAAAGTATTTGATTTTTAATGAAAAGGACCTTTGAAAGTGGAATTAAAATATGACTTGTCATGCTAGTCCAGGACATTTATTCTTGAAGGCAAATGTTAACCTTACTCAGTTACTGGTATTAAAACTCATTAGTCCAAGATTGCTCTGACGTCCAACGGTTTTTTGCCACAACTTGCACAAGCTGGCCAGTGAGGGCCCCTCAGTCCAAGATTTTCTGGCGAAACAGTCGTTGGATGTAAAAACAATCTCGGACTAATACTATATAAAGATTATCTTTATGGTCAACATAATTTTACGTATATAATTTATTCATTGTAATATTATATACTGTAGTCACAGGGGCTTGTTACAATTGCCGGGTTTACTATCCATACGAACCCCTAAAAAAGTCAACTGTTTTTTCCTGTATCATGTATCAAATGTCCTGCAAATAATTTATGTTTAAAAAACACTGTTATGCAGTATCCTGACCCTAAGGATGAGGTTAGGTGAACATTAATAAATCAAGAATTTAAAAGTGATACTATAAGCTTGTAGAGCATTTTTTCAGGATAAAAATAAGCTAAAAATATTGATAGGTCATGGAACTCCTTTTCGAGATATTTGAGATTTAAAATATGGCGGCAAAAGGCTTCCTGAGACTTTTACTTTATGTGCATTGGTATCATTTGGGTCCCAAACATGTCATGCAAGATTGGAAACGGATGTTTTTAGAAATATGGTCTATTTTACCTTTTTTCTCCTGGTTGTAACACAGATATATGACAAAAGGGAGTTTGACGGTTTTGATGCTTTTAACGGAAATCCCGCTCTGGGACAATAACAAACTTCCACTCTTCGCCTGGTAATTCTATTTGTATAATTGATAAAACCAGACGGAAGATACTTGTAATGAGTTTACCACCTCTGAATAAATGTGTGTTCCCACTTTTTACCAAGGGTTGAAAATGACCTATATTTAAACCAATTTACCTGCTACCAAAAAAATATACATATATTTACGATCATTTACCAATTTAGTATTGTCTGATATTCTGCACGTGAACGATTGTTTCGTTCGAATAATATCTTCAAATATAAATGAATATGTGTATGAATAATTATTTTAAAAGAAAATTATATTGATCTTACTGAATTGTCACACTTTAATGTACAACTCAATCTGATTCGGGATAATTTGTTTCATCTGCTTGATCGGATAATTTGGTCTTTAAATTGGGGATCAGAATATTGTTTAGGAAGGAAAATCCTATCCCCCCTCATTCTGTTCTTGAAGTTAATTGGCTATTCTATAAAAAAAAAACACTTTGTAATTAAAATTACAAAAATAAATGCACATTATGCACCCAATAACATATTAAGTGCATGGCAAAATCGAAATGAACACAAAATATGTAAATCACGCATACGGACAATCAAGAACAACAATATATTCCCTAAAAAAAATAGCACGTAAAGCGTATTTAAAACAAACGGAAGCCTTTAACTGTTTAACACCAATGGCGAATAACACAATATCATGTCACTGATCAAAACAATTTTATTGTGTTTTTATCAATCTCACTTCCAATTTCCTTTGCTGATTCTGTGTGTTTGGTTCTGATCTTTTCCGGATAATAACCGAGTATTATAACCACTCATTTGTAGGGTAAGCGGAAGAAGGGATCCCGTAGACCGCCCTACGTCACGATTCATGAATTATGCATATTCTATTTATAGGCTATTTTTAATTGATTCGGAAAATACTAATGCTAAAAATAGAATTTTCTTAACATGTAAAACTATCTTAAAAAAACGATGCAAAATCATTAACTTTCATGGAGAATGGTATGAAGGGTTATTTTCGTGGTACGTGATTGTTTTTTTTTTTATTTCACGTTCAACGTGTTTTTACTTTTTTATTTTACGTTCAGTCGTGCAAAACAGCGAGGTGTTCAACATGTTCTGCTTATGTAAATTTTATACGTGCTTCGTGATTCAAACGCTTATTTTGCGTGCTCAGTATTTTTCAAAAAAAAAACAAAAAACACTAGACAGGGATCGTCAACATGGACAAGAACGAAATTGATATAATTTTGTTTCCGTGATAAGAAATGATAAGGCGGTATATATAAGACCAATAA
Organism: Mytilus galloprovincialis; assembly: GCA_037788925.1. Lineage (NCBI taxonomy): Eukaryota > Metazoa > Mollusca > Bivalvia > Mytilida > Mytilidae > Mytilus > Mytilus galloprovincialis. Next base: position 56,841,175 of record CM075341.1, read on the forward strand.
TGTTGTTCCCTTATTTGCATTTTTAAAGTTCAGAATATCTTTATATACTTTTTTAAAAGCTGTAAATTATTTATATCATAAATGTGTACACACTAAATAGGGAATATTAAGTAAAACAAAGACTTCATATATACAAGAGGACAGTGACTCAGTCACAAAAGGTTCACCTTAAAGTCTTTATTTTTCGTGCAACGTTCATGACAGAAATTATTTAACGTTCAACGTGAAATGGTGTCTTAAATAGGAAAATGTTCCGCATTACAGTAGCATATATCATTGTGCCCTCATTAAGCAAATACATATTCCTTTTTAAGATATATATGATATTTCACATACTAGTATATATGACACACAGTAGTGGTGCCTTAATTATGTTGTAAAGACTTGCAAATGTCCCATGCACGTGATCCCATGGCTTTGAATATACTATGGAGTTAATAATATTTTTATTATCTGCTTAATAGAGTACTTTGATGTAGGCAAATTGAAAAAAAAACATGTAGCTAACACGTTCTTAGAAACGAGACATTACCTTTACAGGGTGTGAGGGGTTGGTGATAGTGGGGGTGGGGGTGGGGGTGCTGGTCTTCGTTTCCCCTGTTATTTGTTTATAATGAAGCTACATGTTCTATTAGGGCGTTCTACGGGATCTTCTGGGCGGTCTACATGATCCCCTGTTGTCTGAACCTTATATTTATAGTTATAGAACGTTCTATAGGATACTCTATTGTTTGTTTTTGAAGTATCTAATAGAGGAATTTTTACGAGATCCCTTAGTCGGTCTGTGTGATCCCCTGCTTTCTCAACATTATGTATCTACTACAAGACGTTCTAAAGTATCCCCCGTTGTTTGTTTTTCAAGTATATACTATAGGGCGTTCTACACGATCCCCTGGTCGGTCTACGGGATCCCCTGTTTTCTCAACATAATATATCTACTATAAGACGTTCTATAGGATCCCCTATTGTTTTTTAATCAAGTATATACTAAAGGGCGTTCTACAGGATCCCCTGGGCGGTCTTCAGGATCCCTTGTTGTCTGAACGATATATATCTACTAAAGGTCGTTCTATAAGACCCCCTGGGCGGTCTACAGGATCCCCTGTTGTCTTTACATTATATATCTACTATAGGACATTCTATAGGATCCCTATATTGTTTGTTTATTATTTATATACTAAAGGGCGTTCTACTGGATCCCCTAGGCGGTTTACAGGATCCCCTGTTTTCTCAACATAATATATCTACTATAAGACGTTCTATAGGATCCCCTATTGTTTGTTAATCAAGTATATATAGTAAAGGGCGTTCTACAGGATCCATCTGGGCGGTCTTCAGGATCCCTTGTTGTCTGAACGATATATATCTACTAAAGGTCGTTCTATAAGACCCCCTGTTGATGGTTTTTCATGTTTATACTATAGGGCGTTCTACAGGATCCCCTGGGCGGTCTACAGGATCCCCTGTTGTCTTTACATTATATATCTACTATAGGACGTTCTATAGGATCCCTATATTGTTTGTTTATTATTAATATACTAAAGGGCGTTCTACTGGATCCCCTGGGCGGTCTACAGGATGCCCTGTTGATTGTTTTTTTATGTTTATATTATAGGGCTTTCTACAGGATCCACTGGGCGGTCTACAGGATCCCCAGTTGTTTGTTTATCATGTTTATACTAAAGGGCGTTCTACAGGATACCATGGGCGGTCTACAGGATCCCCTGTTGTCTTTACATTATATATCTATTATGAGACGTTCTATAGGATCCCTATATTGTTTGTTTATTATATACTAAAGGGCGTTCTACTGGATCCCCTGGTTGGTCTACAGGATCCCCTGTTTTCTCAACATAATATATCTACTATAAGACGTTCTATAGGATCCCATGTTGTTTGTTAATCATTTATATACTAAAGGGCGTTCAATAGGATCCCCTAGGCAGTCTACAGGATCCCCTTTTGTCTGAACATTATATATTTACTATAAAACATTCTACAGGATCCCCAGTTGTTTGTTTATCATGTATATACTAAAGGGCGTTCTACAGGATACCATGGACGGTCTACAGGATCCCCTGTTGTCTTTACATTATATATCTACTATAGAACATTCTATAGGATCCCTATATTGTTTGTTTATTATTTATATACTAAAGGGCGTTCTACTGGATCCCCTAGGCGGTTTACAGGATCCCCTGTTTTCTCAACATAATATATCTATTATAAGACGTTCTATAGGATCCCCTATTGTTTGTTAATCAAGTATATACCAAAGGGCGTTCTACAGGATCCCCTGGGCGGTCTTCAGGATCCCCTGTTGTCTTTACATTATATATGTACTAAATGGCGTTCTATATATAAGACCCCCTGTTGATTGTTTTTCATGTTTATACTATAGGGCTTTCTATATGAGCCCTTGGGCCGTCTGCAGGAATCTTTGTTTTTCAACATAATATATGTACTATAGGACGTCCTTTTGATTGTTTTTCATGTTTATACTAAAGGGCGTTCTACAGGATACCATGGGCGGTCTACAAGATCCCCTGTTGTCTTTACATTTTATATCTACTATAGGACGTTCTATATGATCCCTACATTGTTTGTTTATTATTTATATACTAAAGGGCGTTCTACTGGATCCCATGGGCGGTCTACAGGATGCCCTGTTGATTGTTTTTTATGTTTATATTATAGGGCTTTCTACAGGATCCACTGGGCGGTCTACAAGATCCACATTTGTTAAAAAAATATATATCTACTATAAGACGTTATAAAGTATCCCCCGTTGTTTATTTTTCATATATATACTATAGGGCGCTCTACAGGATCCCCTTGGCGGTCTACAGGATCCCCTGTTTTCTCAACATAATATATCTACTATTAGACGTTCAATAGGATCCCCTATTGTTTGTTAATCATGTATTTACTAAAGGGCGTTCTAAAGGATCCCTTGGGCGGTCTAAAGGATACCCTGTTGTCTTTACATTATATATGTACTAAATGGCGTTCTATTGTTTTTCATGTTTATACTATAGGGCTTTCTATATGATCCCTTGGGCGTCTGCGGGAAACTTTGGGTGGTCTGCAGGAATCTCTGTTTATTAACATGATATATGTACTATACGTTCTATAAGACCCCCTGTTGATTGTTTTTTCATGTTTATACTATAGGGCGTTCTAAAGGATCACCTGTTTTCTCAACATTATTTATCTACTATAACACGTTCTATAGGATCCCATGTTGTTTTTACATTATATATCTACTATAGGACGTTCTATAGGATCCCTATATGGGTTGTTTATTATTTATATACTACAGGGCGTTCTACTGGATCCCATGGGCGGTCTACAGGATCCCCTTTTGTCTGAACATTATATATTTACTATAGAACATTCTACAGGATCCCTATATTGTTTGTTTATCATATTTTTACTAAAGGGCGTTCTACAGGATACCATGGGCGGTCTACAGGATCCCCTGGTGTATTTACATGATATATCTACTATGAGACGTTCTATAGGATCCCTATATTGTTTGTTTATTATTTATATACTAAAGGGCGTTCTACTGGATCCCCTGGGTGGTCTACAGGATCCCCTGTTTTCTCAACATAATATATCTACTATAAGACGTTCTATAGGATCCCATGTTGTTTGTTAATCATTTATATACTAAAGGGCGTTCAATAGGATCCCCTAGGCAGTCTACAGGATCTATACTATAGGGCGTTCTAAAGGATAACCTGTTTTTTCAACATTATTTATCTACTATAAGACGTTCTATTGGATCCCATGTTGTCTTTACATTATATATCTACTATAGGACGTTCTATAGGATCCCTATATTGTTTGTTTATTATTTATATACTAAAGGGCGTTCTACTGGATCCCCTGGGCGGTCTACAGGATCCCCTGTTTTCTCAACATTATTTATCTACTATAAGACGTTCTATAGGATCCCATGTTGTTTGTTAATCATTTATATACTAAAGGGCGTTCAATAGGATCCCCTAGGCAGTCTACAGGATCCCCTTTTGTCTGAACATTATATATTTACTATAGAACATTCTACAGGATCCCCTGTTGTTTGTTTATCATGTATATACTAAAAGGCGTTCTACAGGATACCATGGGCGGTCTACAGGATCCCCTGTTGTCTTAACATTATATATCTACTATAGGACGTTCTATAGGATCCCTATATTGTTTGTTTATTATTTATATACTAAAGGGCGTTATACTGGATCCCCTGGGCGGTCTACAGCATCCCCTGTTTTCTCAACATAATATATCTACTATAAGACGTTATATAGGATCCCCTATTGTTTGTTAATCAAGTATATACTAAAGGGCGTTCTACAAGATCCTCTGGGCGGTCTTTCGGATCCCCTGTTGTCTTTACATTATATATGTACTAAATGGCGTTCTATATATAAGACCCCCTCCCCTGTTGATTGTTTTTCATGTTTATACTATAGGGCTTTCTATATGATCCCTTGGGCGGTCTGCAGAAATCTTTGTTTTTCAACATAATATATGTACTATAGGACGTTCTTTTGATTGTTTTTCATGTTTATACTAAAGGGCGTTCTACAGGATACCATGGGGGGTCTACAGAATCCCCTGTTGTCTTTACATTTTATATCTACTTTAAGACGTTCTAAAGTATTCCCCGTTGTTTATTTTTCATTTATATACTATAGGGCGTTCTACAGGATCCCATTGGCGGTCTACAGGATCCCCTGTTTTTCTCAACATAATATATCTACTATAAGACGTTCAATAGGATCCCCTATTGTTTGTTAATCATGTATATACTAAAGGGCGTTCTAAAGGATCCCTTGGGCGGTCTAAAGGATACCCTGTTGTCTTTACATTATATTTGTACTAAATGGCGTTCTATAAGACCCCCTGTTGATTGTTTTTCATGTTTATACTATAGGGCTTTCTATTTGATCCCTTGGGCGGTCTGCGGGAAACTTCTGGTGATCTGCAGGAATCTCTGTTTCAATAGGATCCCCTGATCGGTCTACAGGATCCCCCTTTGTCTTTACATTATATATCTACTATAAGACGTTCTATGGATCCCTTATATTGTTCGTTTATTGTTTATATACTAAAAGGGCGTTCTACCGGATCCCCTGGGCGGTCTGCAGGATGCCCTGTTGATTGTTTTTTATGTTTATACTATCGGGCGTTCTACAGTATCCCCTGGCGGTCTATAGAATCCCCTTTTGTTAAAAAAAAAATATGCATCTGAGATAGGAAATTCTATAGGTTGCCCAGTTCATTGTTTTTCATTTATATACTATAGGGCGTTCTACAGGATCCCCCTATATCCTCCCGCCGACCGAGTAAATCCGGATTCCCTCCGACCGGGTCCGGACCCAAAAAATAAAATCGTCATTATTTCAATAATTTATCACTTAGACTAACCATTCTTACATTTTTTGTAAACTCTGAATATGTTGCTTTCCATTGATCATTCACCGATAACTGTTTATTCTTTGGTATTTGAGGAAAAAAGGATAATATTTTATGAACCCTTTTCAGAATTGGATTCCCGCTCGCCGGATATACACCTCATTCAAAAATATGCTTTATTTTTTTTACTGCGCAAAATAAACAGGCCATTCAAAGCTAAACATTTACATATGGATATATATGAATGACCGAATTAGAACCCATTGATTTATTTCACCAACCCACTCGATTTTTAAGGTACATAAATTAGTGTCATATTTTGATATTTTGGGATTTTGATATTGCTTACCAAGGATCATATACAAATACTATATTTTTGTCTATTTAGCTGTTATAACTGTATTTCTTCAAGCGTTTATGATATATTATGTATTGTTCGTTAGGAAACGATTAATTTTTCCTCAATAAATGAATACAAATTGCAGAAATGTAATATCAAACATTTACAAAAATATACACTCCGGAAAATTCCGGACTGAATGAGAAATTAGAAAAAAAGGACACATAAAAAGCTTCTAATTTTTTTAACAACGTGATATATATCGGAATAATGATATTTTACATTAGGGGTAATCAATAAACTACCATAAAATCAAAAACCCATCAATCAGTTGTTATAACCCACTCGATTTATAAGGTAAAACAAATTAGTGTCATATTTTGATATTTTGGGATTTTGATATTGTTTACCTATGGCCATACACAAATACATTTTTTTGTCTATTTAGCTGTATCAACTGTATTTCTTCAAGTGTCTATGATAGATGATGTATTGTTTGTTAAGAAACAATCAGTTTTCCCTCAATAAATGAATACAAATTGCAAAAATGTAATATAAAAAATTTACAAAAATATACACTCCGGAAAATTCCGGACTGAATGAGCAAATTAGAAAAAAAGGACACATAAAAAGCTTCATATTTCTTTAACAATGTCATATATATCGGAATAATGATATTTTACATTAAGGGTAATCAATATACTACCATAAAATCAAAAAACCCACCAATCAGTTGTTATAATCTACTCGATTTTTAAGGTAAAACAAGTTAGTGTCATATTTTGATATTTTTGGATTTTGATATTGCTTACCAACGATCATATATACATACATATGTTTTGTCTATTGATCTATTATAACTGTATTTCTTCAAGTGTTTTTGGTCGATAATGTATTGTTTGTTAAGAACCAATTTGTTTTCCCTCAATAAATGAATTTAAATACCAGAAATGTAATATCAAAAAATTACAAAAATATACATTCCGGAAAATTCCGGACTGAATGATGAATTAGTAAAAAAAAGGACACATAAAATCTTCTTATTTTTATAACCATGTGATATATATCGGAATAATGATGTTTAACACTAAGGGTAATCAATATACTACCATAAAATCAAAAAAATATTGATCAGTTGTTACAACCCACTCGATTTTAAAGCTCGGTAGTTGCCTTTATGTTGGTTTTATAGGCTTTGATGATGGCTTATCGTGTTTTCCGCTTAATGAGAAACCTATTTATGTTGAAAAACACATCTTTCAGTTAGCCAAGGCCTTTACGATGAAAATGACATCTTGTATAGACCAATGACATGCTCAGTTTGGTCCCTAGGGTGAAAAGATCCGGGGTTGGTATGGTCAATATTGTTGTCTGGCTATCCAAATTGGGGGTAGGGGTCGATTAAATATTTTTTTTGGCTTACCTGCACATATTTTAGTATAAATAAAGATTCAGTCATGTAGTAGACACACTTAGCTTTAGTTTGAGCTATAATATACCCCAATGGCATGTCTGGGCGGTGCTAGGGGAATATTTTCACTTTAATGGAAATTTGCCTTTATGTTGGTTTTCTAGGCTTTTATGATGGTTTATCGTGTTTTCCACTTAATGAGGAACTCTTTATGTTGGAAAACACATCTTTCAGTTAGCCAAGGCCTTTACGAGGAAAATGACACCTTGTATAGACCAATGATAAGCTCAGTTTGGTCCCTAGGGTGAAAAGATCCGGGGATGGTATGGTCAATATTGTTGTCTGGCTATCCAAATTGGGGGTTGGGGTCGATTAAATATTTTTTTTGGCCTACCTGCACATATTTTAGTATAAATAAAGATTCAGGCATGTAGTAGACACCCTTAGCTCCAGTTTGAGCTATCTTATACTCCAATGGCATGCCTGAGCGATGCTGAGGGAAGATTTTCACTGTTATGGGTAGTTGACTTTATGTTGGGTTTCTAGGCTTTTATGGTGGTTTAACGTGTTTTTCGCTTGATAATGCACCTATTTATGTTGGAAAACACATCTTAAAGTTTGCCAAGGCCTTTACGATGAAAATGACACCTTGTATAGACCAATGATAAGCTCTGTTTGGTCCCTAGGGTGAAAAGATCCGGGGATGGTATGGTCAATATTGTTGTCTGGCTAGCCAAATTGGGGGTAGGGGTTGATTACATATGTTTTTGGCTTACCTGCACATATTTTAGTATAAATAAAGATTCAGGCATGTAGTAAACACCCTTAGCTCCAGTTTGAGCTATGGTATACCCTAATGGCATGTCTGGGCGGTGCTGGGGGAAGATTTTCACTCTTATGGGTAGTTGCCTTTATGTTGGTTTTCTAGGCTTTTATGATGGTTTATCGTGTTTTCCTTTTAGAAAGGCAAATATTTATGTTGAAAAACACATCTTAAAGTTAGCCAAGGCCTTTACGGTGAAAATGACACCTTGTATAGACCAATGATATGCTCAGTTTGGTCCCTAGGGTGAAAAGATCCGGCGATGGTATGGTCAATATTGTTGTCTGGCTATCCAAATTGGGGGTAGGGGTCGATTAAATATTTTTTTTGGCTTACCTGCACATATTTTAGTATAAATAAAGATTCAGGCATGTAGTAGACACCCTTAGCTCCAGTTTGAGCTATATTATTCCCCAATGGCATGCCTGAGCGGTGCTGAGGGAAGATTTTCACTGTTATGGGTAGTTGACTTTATGTTGGTTTTCTAGGCTTTTATGGTGGTTTAACGTGTTTTTCGCTTGATAATGCACCTATTTATGTTGGAAAACACATCTTAAAGTTAGCCAAGGCCTTTACGGTGAAAATGACACCTTGTATAGACCAATGATATGCTCAGTTTGGTCCCTAGGGTGAAAAGATCCGGGGTTGGTATGGTCAATATTGTTGTCTGGCTATCCAAATTGGGGGTAGGGGTCGATTAAATATGTTTTTGGCTTACCTGCACATATTTTAGTATAAATAAAGATTCAGGCATGTAGTAGATACCCTAAGCTCCAGTTTGAGCTATATTATACCACAATGGCATGCCTGGGCGGTGCTGGGGGAATATTTTCACTCTTATGTGTAGTTGCCTTTATGTTGGTTTTCTAGGCTTTTATGATGGTTTATCGTGTTTTCTTTTTAGAAAGGCAACTATTTATGTTGGAAAACACATCTTAAAGTTAGCCAAGGCCTTTACGGTGAAAATGACACCTTGTATAGACCAATGATATGCTCAGTTTGGTCCCTAGGGTGAAAAGATCCGGGGTTGGTATGGTCAATATTGTTGTCTGGCTATCCAAATTGGGGGTAGGGGTCGATTAAATATTTTTTTGGCTTACCTCCACATATTTTAGCATAAATAAAGATTCAGGCATGTAGTAGACACCCTGAGTTTTAGTTTGAGCAACAGGGCACCCTGTAGACCGTCCAGGGGATCATGTAGAACGCCCTATAGTATAGACTTGAAAAATAAACAACAGGGGATCCTATAGAACGTCTTATAGTAGATAAATAATGTTGAGAAAACAGGGGATCCTGCAGACTGCCCAGGGGATACTGTAGAACGCCTTATACTATTAACCTGAACAACAAACAACAGGGGATCATATAGAACGTCATATATTAGATATATAATGTTGAGAAAACAAGGGATCCTGTAGAACGCCCTATAGTATACACTTGAAAAACAAACAACAGGGGATCCGGTAGAACGTTATCTTAGTCTAGTAGATACATCAAAAACAAACAATAGGGTATCCTATAGAACGTTCTATAGTTTATATATAATGTTGAGAAAACAGGGGATCCCACAGACTGACCAAGGGATCCTGAAGAGAGTCCTCTAGTATACACATGATAAATAAACAACAGGGGAACCTTTAGAAGGTCCTATCTTAAATGCATAATTTTCATAAGCAACAGGGCACCCTGTAGACCGTCCAGGGGATCATGTAGAACGCCCTATAGTATAGACTTGAAAAATAAACAACAGGGGATCCTATAGAACGTCTTATAGTAGATAAATAATGTTGAGAAAACAGGGGATCCTGCAGACTGCCCAGGGGATACTGTAGAACGCCCTATACTATTAACCTGAACAACAAACAACAGGGGATCATATAGAACGTCATATAGTAGATATATGTTGAGAAAACAAGGGATCCTGTAGACCGCCTATGGGATCCTGTAGAACGCCCTATAGTATACACTTGAAAAACAAACAACAGGGGATCCGGTAGAACGTTCTCTTAGTCTAGTAGATACATCAAAAACAAACAATAGGGTATCCTATAGAACGTTCTATAGTTTATATATAATGTTGAGAAAACAGGGGATCCCACAGACTGACCAAGGGATCCAGAAGAGAGTCCTCTAGTATACACATGATAAACAAACAACAGGGGACTCTATAGAACGCCCTATAGTATAAACATGAACAACAAACAACAGGGGGCCCTATAGAACGTCATATAGGTGATATATAATGTTGAGAAAACAGGGGATCCTGTAGACCGCCTAAGGGATCCTGTAGAAAGCCCTATAGTATAAACTTGAAAAACAAACAACAGGGGATCCTATAGAACGTCTTATAGTAGATAAATAATGCTGAGAAAACAGGTGATCCTGCAGAACGCCATGGGGATACTGTAGAACGCCCTATACCATAAACCTGAACAACAAACAACAGGGAATTCTATAGAACGTTCTCTTAGATTGGTAGATACATCAAAAACAAACAATAGTGTATCCTATAGAACGTTCTATAGTTTATATATAATGTTCAGACAACAGGGGATCTGGAGAACACGCCCTTTAGTATATACATTATAAACAAACAATATGGGATCCTATATATATTTTTTCCCAAAATTACAGGGCCCATAAAGGGCATAAAATCAGATACAATTGATTTACATAATTGGTAACAACAACAATTATAGAGGCATATACATATATATTTGGAATATAAGCATTGGTCAGAATCAAGCCAAAAACCACATATATATTGTGAATAAAAGAATAATAAAATTACATTATATATGTATTTATTCTCAAATTGTTTACTTGACTTAGTGTCAGTGTTCATACCTGAACTCCTTAATTTAAAAAGTCACCAATATAACAGCCCAGTTTTTCCATAGAGTAACATTTTCTTTGGTCAAGAGCCATAAAAATTTAGAAGATTTATTTAAATTTATAAAATAATAACAATTGTTAGAAATGTCTTGGAAAAAATCGTCCCTTTGAATATCATAAAGAGGGCATTCTAATAAAACATGAAACTCGTCTTCAACTTTACCGAATGAGCAATTAGAACAAATTAAGACGCTCAGATCTTTCTGTATGTTTTTTTGAATATCTGTTTGTCTCAATTTTTAAATGAGCGCTTATTCTTAATTTACAAATTGACTGTCTTTGTTTTTAAGTCCTGTAATTCTAAATATTTTTCTTTCTTAAAACAATTTTTTCCTTTTTTCGGAGTTAATGGGTTGATGCTTCAGTTTATTCCAAAATATGAAAGAACTTTTTCATAGTTTATTTTTAACATACTATTGATTGGTCAAAATTTGGTAATTCAATCTCTTTCTGAATAAATTCTATACTATAGAATACCATGTATTTACATAAGAACTATGTAACTGTATGTTTACAACATATAAATGCATCAAATAATAATCCTTCTTTCAAACGTTCCAGTCTATGACAATATTTTAACATTGATAAAATTATAGTAAAATACATAGGAAATCTACCAATCTCTGACATTACAGCTATATTACTTGACTTTCTGTTTACACCAAAAATATATTTCATAAATTTGGTATGAGCTTTTTCAGAAGAATCCTGACCAAAAACTTGTTCCTATAGAGAACGTTCTATACTATAGTAGATATAAAATATTCAGACAACAAGGGATCCTGTAGAACGTCCTTTAGTGTATACATGATGAACAAACAATATAAGGGATCCTATAGAACGTTCTGCAGTAGATATATGAGGTTCAGACTACAGGGGATCATGTAGAACGACCAGGGGATCCTGTAGAACGCCCTAACCATGCTAACAGTAGCTTTATTGTAAACAAGTAACAATGGTTCCTATAGAACGTCCAGCTATAGTAGAATGGTCAGACAACAGGGGGTCAGATTACAGATTCGTTTCTTTAAACGCAGACCAGTTTAAACACCCTCTCACACTCCTGTAAAGCCTTAGTACGTGTAACATGTTTAACATGTGTAAGCTACATTTTTTTAATTTGCCTACATAAAAATACTCTTTTAAACGGATAATAAAAATATTAGTAACTCCATAGTATATCCAAAGCCATGGGACCACGTGCATGTGACATTTGCAGGTCTTGACAACATAATTAAGGCACTAAATACTACTGTTGATCATATCTATATGAAATGTATCATGTGTATATTTTAAAAAGGAATCTGTATATATATATTTGCACTATGATATATGCATGATATGCTACTGTAATGCGGTACATTTTCTTTTTTTTCAAATAAAGCAAATTCACCGTGTTTCATGAAAGTTAATGATTTTGAATTTTTTTTTTTTAATAGTTGTACATGTTGAGAATATTCTATTTTTAGAATAAGTATTTTCAGAATCGTTTATAAATAGCCTATAAATAGAATATGCATAATTCATGAATCGTGACGTAGGGCGGTCTACGGGATCCCTTCTTCCGCTTACCCATTTGTAGACTTGCTGACGTATAAATTCATTTATTTGATAATATATAATGATGTTATTGGAACAACATTTTTTTTTCTGTATGTAAGTTTTTTTCACATAATAATTTTAGATAAATAACAATCGTTCGAATATAATTGTAACACGAAGCTATTTAAATCAATATACTGATACATACTTATTCTGTTGTGTATTGACCTTCACATTATTCTGTTGAACTATTAATATATTGCAAAGTTATTTTTAGAATTACATCACAGATAAAGTTCACGGATGTCGTGCAAGCAATTTGTAAACAACGCTTTGAAATTGCATGAGGTAAATTTCATTTATAATTTTACAACTTTCTGAGTTCAATAGCATAATTACAAAATCAATTAAAACCTGTAGAAAATAGACATTGTTTGTATAAAAAAAATTTAATAGTGATACTAGGTACAGAAATGAGTCCTAAAATTAAAAATAACAACTTTAACCTGATCAATTTTTCAAATTTATGTGTACCATTGTCAATTAAAAACTGATGAACTTTCGATTACATGACACGTTTACGCTAAGGGTAATGAAATATAAGCAATTGAAGAGCGTATAATATATGCCCCTCGTATTAACCTATCGACAACCGACATTTTAACGTAAATACAATACAAAAATAAACAGTTTACTAATTTGACAATATTGATGTGAAGTGTAATACAAAAATAACCAGGTTACTAATTTTATCATTTTGATTAATAATAGAATATTAAAAAGAAGATGTTATATAAAAAAGTGATGCTGTTGCACAATGATTCAAGGATAGGTACAAGAGTGTGTGGTGCGGGGGAGGGAGGGGGTGTACAACTTGTTTGTCCAAATTTATGTTTGTGCTTGTCCATCCAAAGTGAAAATCGGTAATTCTGATCAGTACTTACCATTGGTTATTGTGTCATATGTTTTTCTTGTTGAATGTTTTGCTATCTATCAGTCAGTTTGTTTTGTTTTGGGTTTTTTTTTGTGAGGAAGGGGGATCATTCTTTTTTAGCTCACCTGGCCCGAAGGGCCAAGTGAGCTTTTCCCATCACTTTGCGTCCGTCGTCCGTCGTCGTTGTTAACTTTTACAAAAATCTTCTCCTCTGAAACTACTGGGCAAAATTAAACCAAACTTAACCACAATCATCATTGGGGTATCTAGTTTAAAAAATGTGTCCAGTGACCCGGCCAACCAACCAAGATGGCCGCCATGGCTAAAAATAGAACATAGGGGTAAAATGCAGTTTTTGGCTTATAACTCAAAAACCAAAGCATTTAGAGCAAATCTAACAGGGTGCAATTGTTTATCAGGTCAAGATCTATCTGCCCTGAAATTTTCAGATGAATCAGACAACCCGTTGTTGGGTTGCTGCCCCTGAATTGTTAATTTTAAGGAAATTTTGCTGTTTTTGGTTATTATCTTGAATATTATTATAGATAGAGATAAACTGTAAACAGCAATAATGTTCAGCAAAATTAGATTTACAAATAAGTCAACATGACCGAAATGGTCAGTTGACTCCTTTAGGAGTTATTGCCCTTTATAGTCAATTTTTAACCATTTTTCGTAAATCTTAGTAATCTTTTACAACAATCTTCTCCTCTGAAACTACTTGGCTAAATTATTCCAAACTTGGCCACAATCATCTTTGGGGTATCTAGTTTAAAAAATGTGTCCGGTGACCCGGCCATCCACCCAAGATGGCCGCCATGGCTACAAATAGAACATAGGGGTAAAATGCAGTTTTTGGCTTATAACTCAAAAACCAAAGCATTTAGAGCAAATCTGACATGGGTAAGATTGTTTATCAGGTCAAAATTTGTCTGCCCTGAAATTTTCAGATGAATCGGACAACCCGTTGTTAGGTTGCTGCCCCTAAATTGGTAATTTTAAGGAAATTTTACTGTTTTGGGTTATTATCTTGAATATTATTATAGATAGAGATAAACTTTAAACAGCAATAATGTACAGCAAAGTAAGATTTACAAATAAGTCAACATGACTGAAATGGTCAATTGACCCCCTAAGGAGTTATTGTCCTTTATAGTCAATTTTTAACAATTTTTATAAAATTTGTAAATTTTTACTAACATTTTCCACTAAAACTACTGGGCCAAGTTCATTATAGATAGAGATAACTGTAAGCATAAAGAATGTTCAGTAAAGTAAGACGTTCAAACACATCACCATCACCAAAACACAATTTTGTCATGAATCCATCTGCTTTTTTTGTTTAATATTCACAGACCAAGGTGAGCGACACAGGCTCTTTAGAGCCTCTAGTTTATTTTGTCATACTAGTATTTGGGTAACTTTAATAGCAACGCATGCGATATATGTTAACGACCGTATGGTTACCTATAATTGATTTTATTTATTTCAGTTGGGTTGTTTTCTGCATTGAAAAAACAAACTACCTCTCCTATTTTGTTTTCAGGAAATAAATGCAGTTCAAAAGATCTTCATTGAATGACTACTTTGCATACACATACAAAAATCAACTTGAAATGGTGCACTAAATGTGGCTTTTTTTAAATTCCATCAAACATTTATCATTCAAAGACCAATTAGTTGTCATTATTCTTTTTGTTTCCATTGAAAGCGATTAAACGTTGTCTTATACATAAGTGTCACACCTTAAAAGGTCGTGGTCATGTTTATTCCTGCATATTATTTTATTGCATGTATTGTCAAATTGGTTTTTACTTAATTATGTTATTTTTACAGAATGATCCTCATCGACAAATGATATGAGTGACAATGAAACTAATTCTTGGTTAATTACTTGGGATACACTGGTCTTAATCTTTACATTTGTGACGTGTGCCGTAGTATTGATATGTTGGTATTGTAAATACATATGTACACGAAAAAAGAATCAGAGTCCGAGTGATTGGATAATACGAGGCAAGGTAATTATTACTAATTAAAATTTATATCTTTCGGTAGTCACGACATTACTGAGCTTGGATTTCCTGATATTCTAGATTTAAATCAGAAGAAAGGAAATGAACTAAGGATTGCAGATAAAAAAGTTGATGATTTCTACGAAAGTTGATGGATGTCGTCGAAAAATATTTTTTATAGAATATATGTTTTAAAGATGACAACAGATTTCTTTCAACTGTCGGAGCAACGACTTGTCGTCTTATCAAGGCCGTAAGTAGCATCTTCTTTTAGTGAGGCAAAATATATTCGCCTAGCAGAGCAAGGCGAAAATATTTTTACGAGGGATTTGGAGGCCGATCAAAGAGGAAAATGCCCTGAGAAAAATTACGAAAAATCGTGCTTTCTGAAAGTTTCCCAGACTCTTTCTGACATTAAAACGCAACTAATTGATTGCTATTTTCCGACAATAATCTGGTCTCAAAACAAGAACATGGATTCATTGTGATTTAAGACTTTAAGGTTTTATGGAAAACATTAAAAGATAAAAAGGAAGATGTGGTATGATTGCCAATGAGACAACTATTCACAAAAGACCAAAATGACACAGACAGAGATCAATATGTACATGATGTGGGATAAAGCAAAAATTGTAATTCTCATAATCATTAATACAGGATATGTCTGTCTGTTTTTGTCTTAATCGTATTGTGCTTAGACTATGGTTATTTTTTATGACTAGATTTAAATATAGTGGCATATTGTACTTTAAGAACTAGTACTGCTTCAGTGGACACTAGGGACCATCTTGACCATGTTTTACGTTATTATTAATTCTTTTATTGTTGAAGACTCTCCAGCAACTTTGACCATTGTCTTTTAGAATTTTTTCTATGCATTGACTCTGTGCGATTATCATCAGCAGTTTCGTGCACATTTACTCTATATTCCTTACTTTTCTGTTAAAGTGTCTGATTAT
The DNA here is from genome assembly GCA_037788925.1 of Mytilus galloprovincialis. Classification (NCBI taxonomy): domain Eukaryota; kingdom Metazoa; phylum Mollusca; class Bivalvia; order Mytilida; family Mytilidae; genus Mytilus; species Mytilus galloprovincialis. The sequence goes on from CM075341.1 coordinate 56,857,524, forward strand.
GACTTAATGCAAGTTAACCCTTGAATGGAAAGGGTCACATGGCAATACATTATTGTTTTTTTTCCAAATTATTTGAAGCCGGGAAATTGGTGACCTTATTTTAATTTAAACCATTTCAGCTTTCTAGTTTTATCTACCCCCCCCCCTCCCCCCCCCCAAAAAAAAAAATAAAAAAGTCAATTTTGTATTCTTTGATATCAAGTTCAATTCCCCATGCAGAAACGACCATTTTGTTCTGTGTCTTGTAGCATCGTATATTCTTAGAATATCTTCTCGCACAATATCTTGACATTGGTGGGCATGCAACATTGCAAAACAACACGTTTACAAATGAAAATCATCACTCAGACTATAGTCAACTCATAAAGTAGGACAATAAATGAACAACAGACAAACCCGGGACAGTCACACAGAAGTACAAACAATAGACCATCAACTCTGAAAACTAAAATTAAAATAAAAACATTGATCACGAAAAACATGCAGGGGCGACACCAGAGAGTGGAGAGAACATGATTCTTGCTAGTAGACACTTTCCGTGAAAACAATTTGATATTAAGACAATCTTTTGTTTAAGTTCTTTTGTTTTTTTTTAAATTTCTAACAGAGGCATTTGCCTCATTTGCCTCAATGTAGTTACGGCCCTGTTTGTCAACGTAAATGACCATCGAATTTGTAATAATATCTGTTTCGAAGATGACCATGGTAACAGTTATGTTTCAATTGTCTTATTTAAGATCTCATCTTCTCTTCCTCCAATGAAATATCACCGAATTGTAATCTGCTAATTCTTCATCAACACAGCCGAAATAATTGTGAATCGACATCTCAAATAACATAAACAAGTTATTGATCGCAAATGGGAATGTTCACCTATTATTAATGTTAACTAGTATCATTTAATATGTTTAATGAAAGATAGTCATATGCAAAATGTTTCGTAGGGTTTCAGGTTGCACTTTGTATCTACAGCTGTTTCTCAAAACACGCCTCTTTTGAGGAGACATTGAATATTCATAGAAAATTAATTTTGTTTACATAATGGTTTCCAGTAATGCTTTCTGTGTTCCATCTCACAGAGACCTAACTTGGCAATGTTATTAGTAAATAAACATGTGCATATTGTTTACATTGAAATCTGTGGTAACCTTTCATTCGAAGTAGGGATAGTTAAGAAAATTAGTATTAGTTTAAACTCTGAGAAGTACAGGGCATATAAACGTTGAAAATATGCCGCACAGCCCTATATTTTTGTGGTGCATATGACCATTCAATTCTAGGATACAATTTTTTTCAAAACTTCATAGTAAAAGTGGTACAGTTTTAGCCGTAAAAGGAGTTCCTATGGGAAATTGCATTGTCTATATTTACAGAAATGCAACCTTCAATATGTAATTTGTTATGTCAAGTGATCGGCAGATCTCATTTGTTTTGTTTTTTATAAATTATTATCTTTATAGCTAACCACACACGGTTCTGACAATTAAGAGTTTAATTTTCTTTTCCAGAATTTCGAAATGGAGGAAATACAGAACCAAGAGATTTCACAAAATCGTCGATATGATTTCCAAATCACAAATACAATACATCAAATTCCTCAAGAGAAACAGTCAATATTGCACCATCTTCCAATATAGAAATACATGAACCGCAGCAACAGTTTTTTTTATAGAAGGGACCGGTGATATCGATGAAAAGTGATAGTACAAAATAGAATATAGAAATATTGAGACACAACAAATATATATATTGGAAAAACGTTGAGAGTTTCGTAAATGAGATATAATGATACGTTCTTCGTTTGGGATGTCACAATGATGATTGCAACGTATTGCTCCTTATTTTGTATGGTGTTTTTTTTCTATATTTTTGGTCTTTCAGTCTTAATGGTTTATGCAATATCGTTGTCTTTGTTTGAAGAATTAATATTTTGTATTGTCCTTTGGATGTCTATTTTTTTACGATATTCAATATTCAAGTGTGAAGCATATAATTTTGAAGACAGTTTAATAAGTACATAGCGAAAACACTTCTGGCAAGCATGAACTGAAATAGTATGAGTTTTCTGTCAATAGTTTATAATACTGTGCGGTTATGGTGAACCCTTTTAAAAGGAAGTTGGCATTACATTTTTAAAACGTTACAAATGTAGGTATATGGTTACTGTAATGTACTAGATGACTGTGTTGAAATACAAGTACAACGTCAGTTTAACAGATCATAATGGTCTTCTGTTATGATCTTTCTTCTTATAAAACACGGAAAAGTTATGAAAACTAACCTTCCAATCTAATATGATAATTGTAGCACTCGAAAACACGAACGATTTCATTTTAAAGTATTAAAAATCTTTTTTTCTGAATATAATTAAAAAATGATAATTCGATATCAAATACAACTCATATACTTAAGATAAATCGATCTGATGGTATATAGCTTTACGGAAAGAAAATGCGGCACAGTTCACTCGATGTTTAAATTACCGAATTGTGTGTTAAGAATATAGTTTGTGTAGACTAGTATAGGTGTCAGACAAGGAATTTGTTCGGCCATAATTTATTTCATTAATCTCAAATCATCTATTACGGGATGACGGGAAAATGGTTCAGAATAAAACTATATGGCACGTCAACCTTGTTATAGGGCCATAACAATGAAAAGCTACCCATTTGTCTGTTGACAACTATATTGTATATAATTTTGTATGACTGGAAACAGAATAAAATAGAGGCAAATCCTATCTAATGGATATTCAAACTCATTAGCCGATAAAACAAAACTGAAAATGCTTTAACACAAAAAAAGAATACAAAGAAATAACATTATACAAAACATAAAATAGAAAACAGCCGACAGAAAACATTTAACCAGCCAATAAAATGGACGGGGGAATGTGTACACTTTCTCATATGAAGCCGGTGGCGAAGCTCGTACAAACGTAAGAAAGGCCAATACCGCCTCATATAAATGTGGCAGAGCTTAAAACAAACGTCACCTAGGCTGGTCACATCGACTGACCTCCTCGTACGAAGGAGGCTGATATGTATCGTGATATTCAATGTTTTCTGACCATGATGATAGTTGATGTAAGTGTAAGTGAGAGTAATTTTGAGTTGCATCCTGTAACTGTTCGTCATTTATTGTTTCTGAATTGTCATAAGCAAATGTTGTACCATGTACAGACATTGGTCCTATTTCTGGAACATTACGAACATCTATGATACTTCCTCGCATGTTTTCTGAATAACCCAGATCTTCGTCACTGGATTCAGATGCTGTCGGTTGATCTTCCGTTCGTTGATGTATAGTGTTCTGCATGCCATTCATACCTTCAACTACAATTTAAAAAAAATGTTTCATCGTGTTAATCGTATTCCCCGTGTTACGTACTTTTTTTCAAATTCAATATAAAGTCTCACATGCAGCACAATATCAATACGATTGTATTGAGATTTAAACATGTTGAGTTAACGTACATGAGAAAAACATGTCTGTGCTCGATGTTTTTATAAGTATGTAGGACTCCAAAGTGCGATGGGGACGCTAATGTACGATGGTCACGCTAAAGTGCGATGGTCTTCGCTAAAGTGCGAAGTCTACACACGCTAAAGTGTGATGGTCCGGGAAAATATAGACGTAAGGACTTGGTTTGATTATGACGTTATAAGTCGTTTGTACAAATTCAGAATTAAAATTACCGGAAGATAAATTACAAATATTTTATTAACACCTTGAAACAAAATGTTAATGACTGAATTGATTTAAACCTGATCGTGCTTTGTCGGCAAATTTGTGTTTTTTCTGTAGCTGGTAGAACTATGACTATATACTATATAAGGAGGTGTTGTCATTAGCAAGATTAGTGATCGACTGTGAGAACGGCAATCTACACCAATTATATTTTGTAAAAAGACTAATTTTTAACCTCGAATCTTACTCTGTTGGTCTATCGCACTTTAGTGTGACATACCATGTATTTTAGCGAACAAACAACCATCGCACTTTAGCATGACCATCGCATTTTAGAGTCCTATAAATAGTACAGCAACATAGACAAATAAAGCATCCCCTTTCCTTTTACTACACTACAACAATGTTGTTTGAAAATGTATACCTATCTTATTTCTGTTGGCAGAAGACCATCCTTTTTTAACTGGGCAATATCCTAAATCATGAAATTCTGGTTTTGCTAAACATTGTTCAAGGCTTGTGTTTCTACCAGGTAAACATAGTACTACTAATGTTTATTATAACAATTATTTTACAGCAACACTAACTGAAAATTAGGTGAGATACAATTGTATCAAAATATTTGTCTCTCAACTAACAAAAAGCACAATCAATAATTATTCAATTGGAGTATGGGGACAGAAGAGTGTAGTTCTGACAATGACTTGTGTCGTGTAGAAATCTCGTAGAGTATATCGTTGTAAAAGGCGGTGACGCATTGCACTTGTATTTCAAATATTTATCAAAAATAGATATATAAAACTATAAGATGCATACGTTATTTGTAATTACAAAATAATAATCAATCTAAAGTCCTTTTCTTTGCACATGTTGTGTGTATTATCTTATTTTAAACAATTCATTTACACAAGGATAACAATTGGATAGCTAAAACGAATATCATAGTTTACAAAGATATTTAACTAAACTATGTTCTATATGTGTACATTCCAAGTCAGAAACAATTTTGACAATTTTTACTGACTCTCATATTTGTTTTTCGTTAACTGTTTTGTCATACACGAAGCTGTTGTTTTGTTTTCTAATCGAGGCATTTTATAGCTGCCAATGCAGTATGAGGTTGTACGGTGACATATTATTGATTAAATCCACACATGTATCGTCATTTAAAATTTAAGCGTAATCTTAATCATTCAAACTTGACATTTATAAACAAAAAAACTCCTATGAAAGGCTTTAAACATGTTAAAAGAGTATTTGTAATTACCTGGCCTTGGTTCGCTTTCCTTGCTTTTTCTTTTATACGTATATTTACAAAAACATCCACACACCATTACCAAAACAGACGAAATTATTAGGTAAATGATTGCTGTCATGTTTTTACTATCATTATATTCATCGCCTGATTCCGCGTACAAACTAGAGTATCCTGTCCTTGTCCTCCATTCTGTAGAATAAAGAAAAAAACAACGTTTGGAACAACTACTGAACATTAACATCCCTATCAGGAATTAGAAAACAAATCGTATCAAGGGGGCGAAAGATACCAGAGGGACAATCAAACTCATAGATCAAAAAGAAACTTACAATCCCATAGCTAAAAAAAAAATCGATGTTTACATAATATCAATAATGTGGTTTTTTTTTATAAATTTCCTGTTAACAAAACTTTGAATTTTTCAAAAACTAAGGATTTTCTTATTCCAAGCATAGATTACCGGTATTTGGCTTAAGTTTTTGGAATTGTGGATCCTCAATGCTTTTCGACTTCGTACTTGTTTAGCTTAAAAATATTTTGATAAAAGCGTCATTGATGAGTGTTATATAGACGAAACGCGCGACTGGCGTACTAAATTACAATCCTGGTACCTTTAATAACTATTTAATTTTTATTAGGCATTTACACTCAGACTATCTTATTTCGAAGTGTATGGGTGCGTCTTTTCTAAGGAAATATGAATCTGGCATACAAAATTAATAGCCTGGTAACTCAAAGTTAAATATTAAATAACAAAAAATACCGAACTCCGAGAAAATTTTTAAACGGAAAGCCCGTAGTCAAATGGCAAAATTAAATGCTCAAACACATGCACGAAACAATTGTAATATTCCTGACTTAATACAGACATATTCTTATGTAAAAATCAGGGATTAAACCTGATTATGAAGCTACATTAACCTGTAAAGTTAGTTTTTCAACAAAAGTAACTTTTCATTACGAGTATTTGTCACTGGAAAAAAAATACTCATTATACATTGTTATATAAGATATGATCTCAATAGGTTTCAAATGTGCACGATTGATACTAAAAAGAGTGTCGGAAAATAATTGCACTGAATGAAAGGTGTATTACCAAAGTTAATGCAGTAACCAGTTACTACAATTCTGCCTCATATTGATACAAATTAATTAATTGTACAACTCACCTATTTCGTGAAGGAACATTCAATTTGTTCATAAATTGTCCGTTGCTTAACATCAGACAATGAAATACTTTTGTATTAACCTTATTACATTCAAGAACGTTCAGGCTATTATATTGAATTTAAGCATTTAATATTCGCATTACTTTTTTAACTTTATCTTGTGCCTCGTCTCGCTTAAAGTGAAATACAAATTTAAAGTATATTTCAATTCTGAATTAATCTGTTCGGTTAATACATACGATGACATTGCTCTTTTTATTCATGTGTCGATTGCTGTTGTTGTAAATGTGAAGTTTAATGAATGATAAAGTCGATGTATGAAGTTGGCTGTCCTTTTGATATCTTTCGCACCTCTTTTAATCAGAATGTTCTACTTAAATAACTAGGTTGGCTTCAGCGTTATTTAAAAAAAAATCATGAAACTTGACCTTTAGGTACGCTAACGGCCAGACGTGTTTAGTATTTACGTTCGCTTCGAAATAATATATTATTTTACAAAAATAGAAAAAAAATAAAAAATATCATTTTTATTAATTATAAATATATAATAAAAAAATAATCCATAATTTAAAAAGGCGACTTCCTATATTACAGAATTTACACTTTCAAAACACATGCGAGAAAATATAAAACGTCGTTACAATCGAATTGCAATCTATAATTTGTTAATCATAATGAATATGTTTCTGTTCCTGATATTTTCTAAATTGATAGATATATTACGGAGTAGAACGTTGGTCCTTCCGTCTGCAATCTTGATGGAACCCTACCTTTTGGTGTTTGAATTGGACACAACTGTGAATCTTTATTATCGGGAATGATTCGAATGTTTGCAATGCATCTTGTTGTACTGTAACATTTCAAGTTGAAATCATCACCGAAGGTGAATTCAATTCTTTTGTGTTTTAGACTCCAAGGGAGACACCATTTTTCCCGCAAACTGTTTTTTAATACCTGAAGTAATTAAAACGAGGATAAAAAAAATACTACGATTAACATAGCTTTAAAAATCAATGCATATGAAAGCAATACGAAGTCTATAAAGGCATGAATTAAACTCAATTGAACATTGGTGGATAGTATTTGCATTGACATTCATAACACATTACAGTATTTTGAGAAAGTTCCTTATAAACTTATGGGATACTTTTGAGAAAAAATCTAACATTTATTTATTGTGTCTATTTAGTTAACGCATCAATGTAAATATAACGGAATTGGATGAGACTGTCATCAAAGTGAGAGGGTTAGCACTATAAAACGTTTAATCCACCATTTTCTACATTTGAAAATACCTGTACCAAGTCAGGAATATGACAGTTCTTGTCCATTCGTTTTTGATGCGTTTTGTTATTTGAAATTGCCATGTGATTATGGACTTTCCAAATTGGTTTTCCTCTAAGTTCAGTATTTTTGTGATTTTACTTTTTATTTGCAACTCTAGCAATCAGTCACTGGTGTTAAAGGTTTATGATCTTCTTTTACTAAAGATATTGGATTCATTTTCAATAAAGATGTAACATAATCTCAGAATGTTGATGTGGTATCACTGAAAAAGTAATCTGTGTTCCTCAGCCGATATTTCTCTTAAAATTTTCTCTCTGGTATCATATCTTATAAGTTAAGTAAAACAAGATGGAAACTTGTTTATTGAAAACTATAAACAGATGAGACAGAAAACCAACACGTTATGAGTTCATTCCCAATTTGTCTTTGTGTTACAATTAAACAGTATTTAATTTGTGTAGACGAAGAGCGTTTCAAACTATTGTCAGTCTTTCTACCATAAATGAGACATCATATCAATTAAGTAAAAGTTAAAAAAAAATAATTCTGAATTGTATACAAATATCATACCAATACAGAGTTATTATTAATTTCTACTGTTACATGACACAACTCTCTTCCCCAAACATACATGTACTGGTATGATTCAAAACATATTTGAGCAGAATCATTGACATAGAAAGCTATAGACCGACATGGTGGACACCATCCAAAATTGTTCCAATAGCTTGGGTACATGTATGAATATTCCACATCTCTATCGCCGACACAAACCTCACGTCCACAATAACCTGTCACTACAATAGACACATGTGATTGTACATGGTTTCATTACTTAAATACAGTGGATTCATTAATATTCGTTGAAAGCCAAATATCGAGGCTTCATGGGTACAAGTGAACTTCAAATTCAAATGTTTAACGTACATGTATCACTCATTTGTCACTATTTTTTTCAAGTTTGAATACGAAGATTGGTTAAACCACGAAATCAAATATTAATCCACGAAATTGAAACCAATGAAATTAAGTTAATCCATTGTATTTATTATTTAGTCAAATATTTCCATTAAAACAATAAGTTCTTGCTGCACACAAAGTATCTCTTAATCAGTTCAGTTTTTATTGATGTTCGTGTTGCTCAGGCAATTGTTTTCTTTGCTGTGGTTTGTATGCAGATTTTTTAGTCTCTGGGTCGATTATATTTTTTTGCCATGGCATTTTTTAAGTTTGTCTAACAACCACGAATGTTTATGTCCTTTTGGTATCATTCATTTTTTTTAGTTTGTTACCCATGACAATACCTTCATTAAAAGACGGGGGAAATGTTTAAGTGTTATCTAGAATGAATTATAAATGACTGCTATGATTTGATCACGTTAGGTTTTATCATGTTTCTTTATTTTGCAAATATATATATAGATACTAGATATAGTAGATTTAGTATGTTATGAACATTTGAGTAAGGAGCCTATAATTCAGTGGTTATCGTTTGTTTATGTGTTACTTTTTTTTCGTTCATTTTTTGTACATAAATAAGGCCGCCAGTTTGCTGGTTTGAATTGTTTTGTGGAAAGAAGAGAAGCGACACACAAAATGAGGTCTTCTCGTTTAATAGTATAGATATGAAAAAAAATGTGAAGATACCTATATCTAAATATTTTCAAAAAAACTGAATTAAATATGCTTGAGTTTTTTTCTAGAATCGGGTCTCAAGATAAATGAACAGTTTACTTTAAATCATGACAATGTTCTTTTTTTATTTAAAAACAAAGTGCATCATATCAAAAACATTCAATATTAAAATGGTTCGTCTTCCATGGTCTCATCACAGCATAAGGACACATAAATACGAATAAAACTAGAAAAATAAATTTAAAACATATTAAAATAAGGTATCGAAATAAATACCTTATTTTAATAGGACACAACCTTTTTACCATACTTACGCCTCTCTTTTGGTAGTCCGTAAATTGTAGGCGTTTGGTAGCACGAACTACAGGAACGATATATGATATTAGTCATCATGTTGTCAAATCTGGTACTGATGTAATTAATATCTTTTTTGGTTTTCATTACATACCTCAGAAATATGGTTGTGGTCGGAAAATGACCTGTCCATGTAGGATTAGAATCACAATCTAGAGTCTGTGGAAAGAAATAAAGTATTTTGTATTGAACGACTGCTAGATTAACAAGACATATATCATGATTAAAAAGATAAAAGTATTATTGATTTTATTTGATCATAACTGTTGAATATTGAATAGATTTGCATGACGTGTAGTGGGTATACATCATTCAGACAGTAACCAAACAAACAAAAATTGAACATGATTAACCTACAAAGCCAGTGGCGGATCCAGCCATTTTAAAAAGTGGGGTTCACAACCCAGAGTAAAGGGGGCGTTCCCAACCCAGAGTAAAGGGGGGTTCTAACTATATGCTCCCATTCAAATGCATTGATCGACTCAAAAAAGGGGGGTTCTAACCCCCGGACCCCCCTGGATCCGCCACCAAAAGCTTCGTTATTATGTTGTATTTTAAACAAATTGAACAGTTTCTGTTATTAAGTGCTGTGAAGATCTTCCGTATTGACCGAATTATCGGCGAAGACCAGTGCTATTCCTTTATGTTTATATGTTTTATGTTGTCGTGCATTGTTTCATGAATGGATTATTCTAACCTTAATTTGTGTAAGCATTAAAAGTAATGTAATTCTAGGATTTTGTATGATTTGTTATATTTCTTATGTTTGATTTTTTCCCCAAACAAAGAAAAAGCTGTTGTATGTTTAAGATGTATGCCGTTTTCAAAACGAGAAGCGTGACTTAAACATTTAAAATAAACTATTCAACATGTTCAACTTATGTTGAAAACAAGGCTATTTCAAATTTTATGTGTATAAGTAACTTTTGTAGATAGTTTGTGTATTGTAGTCAATTCATGCCATTTAACAAATGTTTAAGTAGCTTTAACTTTTTACACATATCCGGTTAATTTTTTCAGAAAAAAAAACTCATCCTCCTGAAACCCTTATTCCTTTTGTCAGATCTTTTTAAGTAATCTTTTATGTTTTGGTTCCTCTCAAATTTGATATAATCTTAATTGATTATGAAAAAATTATCTAAACATTCAAAAAAAAATTAAGATTGAGCTCATGCTTCTATTGAAATTTATTTTTAAGTTTTCAAATTCTTAAAAAGAAAAGTACATAAATGTATAAACTAGCTAGAAATATTTTTTTTAATTAATGCCCCTGACTGTTTACAATATTTAAATAAAAATCAATCTTTCTTAACAAAATGTACAAGAATAGTTTTAAATCAACAAAATAAATGGATTAGATGTAACAACTTTGTAGAAAAATAACAATGTTTACCTCAATATTTTTATTTATTAAAGGTTCTCCTGGGTAGATTTCTACTTTATACCCACAATCAAGCATGCTCTTTACGGAAACTGTTACTTCTGTTTTGCTACGCATGAAGGTACCATAATCCAGATTAACTATATAATAGCAGCCGTCAATGCCGGAAACGTTACCACTTTCATTCCTAGTTAGTATCAGCTGAACGTCTTTATTTAAGCTGGTCGATAGGATATCAGTATTGCAGTTTTCACTGGTAAGATCAACAACTGTAATATATAAAGTATGTATTTTTATGTAACATAGCACTGTACACTATAAATATGACGCTTACAATTTAAACGTCAGTGTGACATGCGAAGGGTTTTATGTAGATACGGGTGAATCCTTAACGATTTTTATCATTTATTTACATGTTTATTCCATATGTTCAGATCCTAAACGTGTGATATCTATTGTTTTAATAACCTAAACATATAATATATATTGTTTGTATACCTTCAACATTAATGTCTATTGCGCGGATATCTTTAACGTGTAATTCTACTGCGTTTAGAACATTAACATGTAATATATATTGTGCGTTGACCCTACACCTGTAGTGTATATTGTGCGTAGACCTAAACGCGAACTGTATATTGTGCTTATACCCTGAATGTGTAATATCTATTGCAGTAGGATTAGAAACGTGCAATGTATATTGCGCTTAGACCTTAACGTGAAATGTAGATTGTGCGTATACCCAAAACGTGTAATGCCTAGGTTTAGGATTGTTATCCATGATTTGTCTAACTTATTAAAAAAATGATAGATTGCATATGGAGTCGGGATTTGCTTCTTTCAGTTTCACAAATGATGAAATTGGACACACATTTGAATCTCTTTTTTCAGGAATAATTATAATTTCAACATTGCATCTGGTTGTACCTATACAATTCCATCCAGAATTGTCACCAAAGGTGAATTTAACTCTTTTGTGTTTTACACTCCAAGGGAGACACCATTTTGTCGGCAAACCGTCTTTTAATACCTAAAAGAAATTTGTACGAGTTTTGATTCCTTCAGAAATACAACGATGTACACACACACATACAAGGCAAAACCAATGTATAGAAAGTCGACATGAAGCCCATAATTGCTTATATCAACTCAATATGAACTTTGGTGGATAGTTTCATATTTGAATATCATACCACATCTACTTATTTTGATATTGTTCTTTATAACATTTTGAAATTCATTTGAGAAAACAATGTTGTTTATTTGTCGCAATCCGTCACTGGTTAGTTGTTTTTGAATTTTATTTATCGCTGCTAATAATATTGCTTTGGTCTTCTATCAAGGTGTTAGCTTATCTCGTTTTCGTGGATATCACCAGCGGTCAATGCTCATTTGCCGACATGAAATATCATTGAAATTTTTTTTAACATAAAATTGTCCTTTCGATATCTTTCATTCCTAAGTTATCAAGTAAAACAAAATTTAAACAAGCTTGTTTATTGAAATGTCCAAATTGGTGAGACAGAAAAAGCGTTATGAGTTCACTTCGAGTTTCTCGTTGTGTTACTGGTAGATAACAGAACTGTATAACTATTGTTTATAGATGAGAGCTTTCATGTCCAGCTGTTTATTTATTTTCTTAACCCGTTATTGCATTTCCATTAATAGACATTACATATCGTATCAAAACGTATCAAATATAAGAGAACTACGAAACAACAGAGACACAACACCGAAACGTAACACACACAGAAGCGAACTATAATGTAACAATGGCCATTTTCCTGACTTGGTACAGGGCATTATATGAAAAAATGGTGGGTTGAACTTGGTTTTGTTGCATGCCAAACCACCCGCTTTAATGGCAGTGTTTATCATAACATTAAAATGACAACATTACACGACAGGGTTACAATAAATAAACAGATCAATGGGAGAAAATATAGGACAGAGAAACAAACGAATAAAAGCCACCAAAAGATAACAGGTTAACACATATTTTTCTTCACCAGACGTGCGCTACGTCCACACAAAACTATGCTCAGATGTAAAATCTTTTAAAATCTAATGCTCCAAACAACCGCCATCCAACCAAGATTTTTATTCACCTTGCATATTTCAGTGACAAGTGAAAACACTCAACGAGTGCAGAACGAACTCATTTTAAAGCAAATCATTATTGAAATAATGAGTTTATTCTAAAGTTATAATCTTTAGGACTGAAAAAAGTAAAATAAAAAAAAAACTTCATGAAAAATTTCAAACGGAAAGTCCCTTATCAAAATGAAATATCAAAAGCTAAACACATCAAAAAATGGAAAACAACTGTCATATTCCTTACTTCTCTGTCCTATACTGTTAAATGGCAAGTTGCCTGATTTTTTTTAATGAACCTTTACATTGGTCGTTGTTGACCTAGCTCTGTGGTTTGCGTGTACAGTCTTACACTAACACAATGTAGTTTGTCGCTGTTATGTATATCCCATACACCGATAAAAATCATAATGACAAACAATATTTGATTGTAAAGTAAAAGTTGCAATAAATGTCTAAAATGTATAAAAAGGTCATACCAATACAGAGTTGTTATCAATTTCCACTTTGACATAACATAAATCTGTTCTCCAAAAAAACTTATATGCTTCAAAACATATTTGAGCGGAATCCTTCATATCAAAAGAAATAGCCCGACATAGTGGACACCTTCCAGAATTAAATATAGTTTGGGAACGTGTATGAATATTCTACATCTCTATCGCCGACACAAACGTCACGTCCACAATAGTCTGTTACTACATTAAACACATGTGGTTGTGAATGCCTTCATTAGTGAAATAGTCATTTATTCAAGTATTCTCATTAAAAACAATACTGTCTTACGACACACAATGCTACTATTGATCACCCCGGTCTTTGGTGAGGTTCGTGTTGCTCAGTCATTTGTTTTCTTTGTTGTGTTTTGTATGCAGTTTTTTGTCTTTTGTCTTTTTGGCGATTTTTGTTTTTGTTATTGCATTGTCAGTTTGTTTTAGAACACTGAATTTGAATGTTCTGTTGGTATCATTCGTTTCTCATATACTCGGGACAAGACAAGAGCACTGTGTATATATATGTCCTCTAGATTGATTAAGAAATAACTACAATTATGTAATCATGCGAGTTCATATCATCTTTGTCTGTTTGGTATATAAATACATATCTAAAATATGAAAACAATCATATCTACAGTGGAGATCACTTCAAACCTCTCATCAAATCTGTCAGAGCAGTTCTAACCAAGAACTGATTTGGCCACTTCTATCATGTCTACCTAGAACTGACCCGGACAGTTCTACCCTACAACAGTTTTGAACAGTTCGACCAAGAACTGACCAAAGACAGTTTTGAACAGTTCGACCAAGAACTGACTAAAGCTATAATCGATTTAGTCGGTTCCAACCATAAAACAGTTTTGAGAACTAGTTGTCTTAAATATAAGGCGGTGGGTATTTTGACAGCTCCGGCAAAATATCGATTTATATAGAGTTTTGCTATTTTCCCGGTCTAAGGAACCAGAGGCATCCTCTAGTAAATCCAAGCCGGCCCTGAAGAGCAAGCCACCCAGGAGAAGGCAACAAAAACAGCCGTGATGCCTGCTGAGCAAGTCCAACAAACTACCAACACACAAACAGAGGCAAGAGACAGCGTAGTTGGACATGTACTAACACCAACTAAGTTCAAAGGGGAACCAGTTAGGGTTGTAGTCAATAGGGATATTGTCACCAGTCCCTACAACCACAACAAGGCCTGCCACCGCCTTGTATTTTACACCTCCACCAATGACAGAGGCAAGCGCAGTTTGAAGACTTTGAAGATGGGTTTGACATCGACCACCCAGACCTACTGCTCACACCACCGCACACATCGCACGTCTACAATGAACAATCCAAAGAGGCAATACAATCAGCCATACAAGCAGCACGTCCTGATACTCCGTACCAGCAAGACCAACGCAGTCGGAGTAAAATGAAGGCAGAAAGACCGACAGACTCCAGTCTATAGAATAGGTAGATACAGTCCGCGATATCCAGACAGGATAGTCGGACTCTAAACACCCATACATCATCATCCCGGTCTTGTTTTAGATTTTTAATCAACACAACATGTTGAACCCGCCGCTATTTTTATGTATGTGTCTGTCCCAAGTCGGGAGCTACGTATGTAAGTGCTATACATGCTATATTCCAGTTCAACTATATAATAGCAGCCGTCGATGTCGAAAAAGTAACCGTTTTTATTCCTAGCTAATGAAAGCTGTACGTTATTGCTTTCATTCCTAGCTAATGAAAGCTGTACGTTATTGCTTTCATTCCTAGCTGATACCAGTGGAACGAATTTATTTGAGCTGGTCGACAAGATAGTAGAATTACAGTTCACACTGGTAAGATCAACAACTGTAATCAATAAAGTATGTATTCGTATGCAGCATAACACTCTACTTTATAAAAATAACCCGTAGTTATTTACTGTCAGTATAACGTGTAAAAGATTGTATTTAGATTATATACGGATCGCATCCTTAACGGTTTTTTTTTATCATCAACGTATATATTTATGTCTATTGTATTCAGGTCCTGGACATGTTCTGTCTTTTGCCATGATTGTGCTAAGAACCTAATCATTTAATGATTTTGTTTTTATACCTTAAATATTTAATGTCTTTTTTGCGTATTTTCTAAACGTGTAATGTCTATTTCGTTTAGAACCTCAACATTATGTATATTATGTGTTTACCATAAAGCTAGTACATGTTGTACATCTGTTGTGGAGAGATTCTAAACAAGTAATGTACGTATACTAATAACAAGTAATGTGCGTATACTCTAAACATGTAATGTATATTGTGTTTAGTATTTCAATAAATTATTCGTCAACATTGTACTTTTAAGGGCATACGATACAGTTTTGATTCCGTTTGATGAAAATTCCCATTTAGGCTAATTTGTGCCTGATTAAGTCAAATATACCTTCATGTGCTACTTTTTGAGTTAAATGAGGTCGAAGTTTTGTATATTCCCTCAAAATTCGGATTTGTGGCCGTATTTTTCCTTTCGAAAGACAGACATAACTTTTTTGTTTTAAAAGATAAACACAAATTGTTTTTTGTTAAATAATTTGTAATTTCTGTATTTTATAAGTATCCTAAAAATTTATGCATTTTTTATTCAGAAATAACTCATATTTATCAAATGGTCATGAATTGAGAAGAAAACGTCATTTTTGGCTGTATATTAATCAAAATTAAAAAAAATGCACTATTTACAGTTTTCTTAAATTTGGTTGACATAATCCCTTTGCAAAATGAAACAAAATGTCGTTTTAAAAAATAAGGGTCAGTTTGAATGATAAAAATCAGTCAAAAAATGCATCTTTTTCCGATATGTCACAGTTTGACGTCGCGAAAATAACATTTGACGTTAGCAACGTCTTTACCTACCCTGTAACTGTATTGTATGCCCTTAACAGGTAGTGCTTATAATATGATGAGAATAGGCTATCCAAGAAGCAGTTCTCTGTATACAATATTTTTGAACGATACATTACAAGTTTTGCCTTTAATACTATAGGTCTGAGTAAAAGATTGTTTCTAATACAATTGTTTTAACATTTCTCTTTAATTATTATATAAAATTGAGAATGGAAATGGAGAATGTGCCAAAGAGACAACAACCCGACCATAGAAAAAAACAACAGCAGAAGGTCACCAACAGGTCTTCAAAGTAAGCGAGAAATTCCCGCACCCGGAGGCGTCCTTCAACTGGCCCCTAAACAAATATATACTAGTTCAGTGATAATGAACGCCATACTAATTTCCAAATTGTACACAAGAAACTAAAATTAAACTAATACAAGACTAACAGAGGCTCCTGACTTGGGACAGGCGCAAAAATGCGGCGGGGTTAAACATGTTTGTGAGATCTCAATCCTCACCCTATACCTCTAGCCAATGTAGAAAAGTAAACGCATAACAATACGCACATTAAAATTCATTTCAAGAGAATTCCGAGTCTGATGTCAGGAGATGTAACCAAAGAAAATAAACAAAATGACAATAATACATAAATAACAACAGACTACTAGCAGTTAACTGACATGTAAACTATTATTATGGCTATATTAGCTTGTTAAGATACAAACATACCTTGGACATGTTGTACAGTTATAGATGTCGTAAACAACACAAAGACTAACGCTACCGACACATGGATCTACAATGCAAGAAATGAATCAATAATTTGGTAGATATGATTCACTGTAAGAAAAACATATTTATATCATTGTTCAAATAGTTGTCTTTGAATATTCTGCTAACAACAATCACAAACACATTATAGTTATCAAAATTGCAGATTAATGTTATCAAATTCAGCTGCATGGACTGCAATTGAAAGCTGTGTGAGATTCCAAATCGAAACCAAGTACATGTTAGTTGTTCTACTTCTGCGTTCACTTGATCAGAAAGTGGATTTTGATTGTTAATTTATCCCTCAATAATTTCTCCATTTAATAAATAATAAGTATATCCAAACTTTTTGGATATAAGTCTTAAATTATCAATAATTAAGTATATGCTTCTTGATTCATGTCAGGAATCTGTTAATCGTGTGGGGTATCGTTTGCTACAGAATATCATATTTGTTTTGCATAAATCTGGCCGTCAATTTTTTGTTTGAATGGTTTTTCATCTGTCATGTTGAGGCTTTTAAAAGCTTGTTATGCAGTGTACGTTTTGCTTATTATTGAAGGTTCTACTATGATCTATATTTGCAAGCTTTAACGCCTTGATGGTCTTTAATGTAAAGCTACGTCATTGGCAATCTAATTAAATATTCTTATGTTATACTTCATAATCTTTTCAAATCTTAATACAACTGCAGTACCACATTCTCTTCTATGTTCCAAAGGTAATAAAAGCTTAAATTTCAGAACATATCTGTGCTTGATTTTTTGTGTATACCCATTACTTAAACGATGTGTTACGGAAACAAAAAGGGTTGTTGATGACGCATATGTGAACAATGTATTACTGAAGCATATAGAGCCTGTTGTTTATTGGTATGCAAAACATGCAAAAGTGTCGCCAGTAGTAGAATTTATGTTTTTCTTTTTCTTTTCATCTTTTTTTCCATCTACAAAATGTGAGACAATACCATCAATCATCAATCAAACGCGTCGGTCTCATGATATATCAGTTTTTCAACAGTTTATAAAACCACGTGTTTTATTTACTTCACACAAAGACAGTACCTTTTTTTTGTAATTATTTTTGAATATCTGAATATTTATATTTTCATTAATGTTTTTTATTGTGTGTCGCTTCTTCGAACTAAATTCAAAAAAATAAAAATAGGCCTCTTTCCTAAGCGAGCTATCATTTGATTATTTTTTTTTGAGGGCTAGGGTGGAATTTGAAAAAAAATGGAAAGGATTATTATTAAAAGAACGGACAGGCTCTGCAGCTGTCATGATAAACTAATACAAAAAAAAACAAGACCGACCATAGAGAAAAAAGAAGAAAAAGATAAAGGCATGACAGCAATTACAAAAAACAAAGTTTTAGCTATTTACCAAGCAAGACGGTATGTGTAATTTAATCAGCACGGCTTATTGTCATTATTATTATTGGCTGTTTATTCAGATGACAGCAAAGAAGGAACAACGAGTTCTCAATTACGTCATGTGTTAATTGACAATATAATGTAGTGATCCAATACATTATGTATAAAACAGTACGAATTGGAATAAAAGTTCAAGGTTTGTGTTGTTGATAAATACGAATGATGTGATCGATCTAACGATTTTAATTAATCAACAGCAGGTTCAATACATCAGGAGAATCACAGTGTGTTATATATACCGAGATTAATCATGTTTATTACACACATTGTTTTACAATAATTACAGATCTTCAAATATATTTCTATGCCATTATACCATTCCTGAGCATACTTGCCCTAATCAAGGTCAATACACAATAGCAAATGTGAACGTTTAAGTGTAAATGTATGTTGTCTATTGATTGTGATAAAAGTAATTTATTGATAATATATAACATTTATCTATTTTTGAAAATAAAATATTGACTTACTAGTGAAAAAGGCATGTTGTTGTTCCAATAACATAATCAAGATAATGTCAGCTCGACATACATTGATTGATTTCTTCTAAGAATAAATGATTTTAACACTCTGCTATCATACGGAATAGTTCAGTAGATACATACGGAATTTCAATTTAGTAAATATGGGTAAAGATGTGGGTAAGTGTTTGTTATTGGAATTGTAGGATACGGTTGCTTTGCGATATATTAAAATATAAATGAAATGAATTCTTTTTAGTTATGCCTATTACAAGATGTAAAGTCCGTACTGCAACAACCGAAACCTCCCGTATTTACTGTGGTTATACAGTCTTTCTTGATATTTTCCGGATACTTCATTTCGTTTTAACTTTCTTTTATTTATGATTAAATTAGTGTCATTAGTGTGTTGCCCTACGTATTTGTTTGGAATAATCTACAGATTTGAATTAACAAATTATTTTACGAAATAAAAGATTTTTTTATCTAAAGCCAAACAAGAAAGAAAGAAAGTAATCAATTAAAACTAACTTATTTGAAATCAAATCAAATATAAGTATATAATGCACTAGTTTATTCAAATGTTTCACCATAACAAATAGTGGTATATTTCAGTGCCATGTATAAAGCATTGGTGCCTTCATTTAGAAAATAAACATAATTCAACGTAAAAGGAATAGAACATTGTTCTAATGATCCGGGGGGCCATGTTGGAATAGCGTTTTATGTTTTTGTATACATTTAAGAAGCAAGGATTTGATCGGGATACGATGAAAAAAATGAAAAATAACACGTTAAATAATTGTATGCGTCTGAAGCGCTTTTCTTGATTTACCTTCATCAGAAACGCGCAAAGCCAAACATTTAAAAGTACCGAAACAGTTGAAGACCTATGTGACAAAACACTTTAAATAAATAGCTCAATTCATCTAAGGTCAATTTTGCAAAATTGATTAACGGACTATTTATTTTAAATGTTGCAAATTCTTTTTTCATTTCTGAATGTGTTTTTTTTCCTATTTATCCAAAACGTGTCATGATAGCCTATTTCCTTTTTTCCATCATTATAGATAGTATTTACCTAAAAAGTAAGGCAGCTACAAATCTATAACCAAATCTCCAGTAATTAGAAATTGACTTAGTTGAGACCTTGCCATCATAACAAGCTTCGTCAAATTCGACTTCTTTATGGACGTACGTGATCTGATCTTTTTCTGTAATACACAATAGTAGGGGAGCTCTTATA
This sequence comes from Mytilus galloprovincialis, assembly GCA_037788925.1. Lineage (NCBI taxonomy): Eukaryota > Metazoa > Mollusca > Bivalvia > Mytilida > Mytilidae > Mytilus > Mytilus galloprovincialis. Next base: position 56,877,663 of record CM075341.1, read on the forward strand.
TATCTATTTAAAAGACTTAACCATTTATTAAGAGTTTGTTTAACTGGTAGCTTTTAGGATTTTAATAGATATGCACTTATATCATGTGAAAAGCACATGATAATTCCACTTCAATTATAATAGAAACGCAAACATGTGTTATCAGTAAAAAGGACCAGTTCCGCAATATATATATATAATTGTGTACAAAAAAAAAAATAGTAACACCTTATGTTTGTGGCATAACATCTTAGCCACTAGTTAATTGTTTTCTGTTTAGTATTAAAGTCATTTTAAGATCCATTTTGTCACATCTTGTGATCAATTGTATTTGGCAATCGCCAATGGCAGTAAAAAAACATCAGTTGTTCGACTTGTTAGTCAAATGCGTTTTGTTTAAATATACTTTTTCACTTTTTTGGTCTTTTGGAGAATGTTGTTTGTGTTGTTTTTAGACCCTTCTACAACGAAATTTGTTTTACATGCACACGTATGAAAATTGCGGTTTTTATCCAGCGCAATCATAGGTTTGAACGTAGTTTTCAATTTAGGCTTGTTTATATTTTTTCGTTTGGGCTTGTATCATATTTTCCCTCCGGTTTATATGATCCGTTCATCCTATTGACTCTTAAAATTCAAGAGTCTATCTAAAAATGAGGGTACATTAAATATGGCCTTTCAAATACCGTTTCGATCCCTAACATCACTGAAGAGACATTTATTGTCGAAATCCGGATCTGGTGTACAAAAAAAATATTAACACCTTATGTTTGTGGCATAACATCTTAGCCACTAGTTAATTGTTTTCTGTTTAGTATTAAAGCTATTTTAAGATCCATTTTGTTACATCTTGTGATCAATTTTGGTTTTTTTTGGCAATCGCCAATGGCAGTCAGCAGGGTTAAAGAACATCAGTTGTTCGACCTTTTAGTCAAATGCGTTTTGTTTAAATATGCTTTTTCATTTTTTGGTCTTTTGGAAAATGTTGTTTGTGCTGTTTTTAGACCCTTCTACACCGAAATTTGTTTTACATGCACACGTATTTTTATCCAACGCAATCATAGGTTTGAACTTAGTTTTCAATTTAGGCTTGTTTATATATACATATATATATATATATATATATATATATATGTTGATCATGTTGAAAGAATATGTCTCCATCGAATCAAAATCAAGCACAAACTCTCCCGTTAGTAGTTTATTAGCATTTTTATCAAAATATATACGAGGTTATCCTAACCGTATCATGCCAACGACGACTTATAAAAGACGACTCTTATTCTATGGAAATTTATCCCTTTCCGGACCCATTGTATAAAAAAAAGTAATCAACGTGTGGTTGCTGGTGATCTCAACAGATCATTGGATGATTTTAAGGGTCATGACCTTTTTAGCTAACTGGCTGAATTAAAATATGCTATACATGTAATAGGTGTTAATGAAATTGACAACTTCCTGTAATGTGAAAGGCACTCGAAGGGGATTTTCGGTGAACAAAGAAAGAAAATGTATTTTTTAATCATTACAGAAACAGATACCTACATATTAGTTACTCGTTACTCTTACATTGTAGTGGGAGATATTGTGTACATAATTGTGCAAATCATGATACAAGCATGAAATTTGGTACATGGATAGACTAAATGATAATTAAAAAAATCAGCTGCTTTCCCGAGGAAATGCCGACACAGTGTCACACCCACTAAATGCATGGAAGAAGGGAAAAGCTGCTACACGAGGAACAAACTCATTTGATATGACATGTACATAAAGCCATCGAAAGTCTTTATTCCTTCGAAAATATTTCCACAATTTGTCATAACCTTTACTTTCGAGTACTGCAATTCCTAATAATACTATGTCTATGTCAGTACGTACTTGAAATTACTTATTGCAACCATTTTCAGCAGCAAGCTTATCATGGACAATCATTCGTGTATCTGCTTCTTCATGGTTACAATTGCATAGCTGGGAAGTGTCCGCATTGCAATTGAAAGACTATATTCACTTTGAGTAGCTTTAGCATTTTGATTAGTCTCTAAAGAAGCATTCTGTCGGCAAGAAATTTAAACAATTCCGTTTTGTTGTCATCTGCACAGAAACAAACTACTCCAAACCCTTTGCATTCTACCAGAACCAATATATTTCCGTCTAGCACCAGTACTTTGCTTTTTATTTTCGTCCCAGCCTTTAAATAATTCATTTAGTAAACATCAAATCGATGTCTACTCTTGAATACTTATCGAAGGAAGATTGTATGTAAGGCAGTATGATATCATTTGCATAATTATCAAATATGTTTGCCCCAAATAGTGGCAATAAATTAACCATTGCTGCCCCACCAACGATAAATGCGTCAGAATTTGGATCAGTTGATGGCAAATCGCAAAATGTTTCAAGTATACCCATTTACTGCGATTTAATACCACATCCTGGCACAAAGAGAGAGAAGCAGTTTGGTTTTCATGGCTAAAGAAGAAATGAAAAGTCTAGAAAGGAAATCGAAATCAGTGTTCAGATTCTTTAGCTTTATTCTTTCACAAAGATGTTTCAAGTTTCATTTTACAGCTTTTATATGGAAACGTTCTTTTTCATCTGGTTAAAAAAAGCATTTGCTTCAAATGATTGTACTGTTTGGATCTTAGAGTTTATATAGATATCTTACCTATTTCTGAAACGACAATTTCCGTTAACAGAGTAAATTTTGCAAAAATCTGACGACTCTTATAGAAATACTTTCAAAACTCGTTCATCACTTTAGAAAGCCTTTAATGTTTATCAACAAAATCCTTTTTGTGTGTTCGTAGTCTTCATCATTTGTTATAGAATGACTCAAACCACTAAATCTGTCAAATTCATCTACCAGTCTACTGACGTTTGGTACATCTACCATCCATCGTCTCGAAGGGATGTTCGATTAGACGTATGGTACCAACATCGCCGTGCACGACTCATTATTCTGTGTTTGAGTCTGAACAATTGTAATATAAGAAATCAACTTGCTGGTGTTACGTACAGTAACAACTACCATTTGAAAATCTCATTACCACCTGCGGGTGATGTTCGTGAAGGGAAGCCATATCTTGGAGATGGATCGGTAACCATGGAGCATAATTTACTCGATCAAGACCAAAATTGGTATCATACTTGATATGGACTGTTTCTAAAGTACGATATCTGACTCGTGAAATGAGCGTACTACAAAAGGCACACGAAGTTCTTAATTCATAATTGAACTGTGGTCGACATGACCATATTTCCTTACACCTGTTAATCAAATACTTAAACGTCACAGAGTCATGAACTATATTTTCTGTGTTTACGCTTTTATAACGGCTGGCATTATCAATTCAAGCAAACTACATGCAGTTATCTGATGCGCGTGTCTATTCCGAATAACATTTGAATTTACATGAACAGCATCTGCCATTCTAGGTGTTGCAATATCGGCTTCAGTGGGGGCACATGTCCATCCACTATAACGCAATAAATCACTCAATATTTTAAAACAAGCCGTTTTAATGTACAATCCACCAAATATGACGATAAAATCATGTTCTCCGTACAAATCTGGCCATTCCAATTGCTTTGCCAATATCAAAGGGTTTATCTGCAGCTATAATTGATGTTTGCCCGATATTTATAAACTTAACCGCATTTTTCACCTAATCAATCGAATGCTTGATCATTGCAACTAAAAGGGCGTGTTTTCAAACAGTGGCATCAAAGTAGTAACACTTTATACTCGAACAGAAGTGCCTAGATGCTTAGAGTAATGAATGACGACCAACATATGTTTAAGAATTTCAAATCCTCATCTGCTAGATGAACTACGATTTCCATCAGTGTGCCCTTGTAGTATATGTTATTCTTTATTTATTGATAAATAGTTTGCACATGCGCGAAATTTTTAAACGCATGCGTATCATACCTTTAAAAATGTCATCAAACAAATTCATAACATCATTAAAAATTAAAAAGCGCTAACCATGTAATAAATAGTTCAAATTTTTGTGTGTGAATTTTGTAACATTTTCACGCATGCACAAACCCAGAACATGTCAAATATTCATTTCTAGTACATACGTCACGTGTAAAGAAGATATCCACCAAACCTGATAATACTTTTTACTCAAAGAAGGTCAAAGAAAACGTTTTCCAGAAAATAAGTATTTCAATCAGGAAAAAAACACCCATTTTAGAAAAGGTTGTGGCCACCTTGAAAAAATGAAATGTTCTTTTGGCCAGCAGTGTTTTCTTAAAAAGTATATAATAATGATGCTTGATTCTAATTGTCATGCTTGTATCATCATTTGCACAATTCCCTTGATTTTGCTTGCTAATATATTCTACTATTGATGCGAGTGTATTATCGGATTTATCCAATCTCGATGATTCAATTATAAACTTCGAGGCTCGGACTTTAAAATTGATAATTTAACTATCTCGATTGGATAAATCTGATAATACACTCACATCAATGAAGGAATCTGTATGTATTTCCGATACACATAAACTGTGAGTAAATCAATATCAATTATAAAAAGTGCAATCTGAAATAACCTTCCAGCTTCTATTTATACACTAAATCAATATTATCTTTTTTTATTTTGTATTGTTACCTCCAAAGAACTAATAAGTTCAAAAATTTTATTTATCGATTGAGAGAAAACAAATCAGGGCCACAAAAACATGAAGGAAACACATCATATATAAGAGGAAAACAACAGAATAATAGAAACGCTAAAGTTCAACAAAAACAAACGCCAACATACATAGAAATGAACTTTTCGATAACATCTGCAATATTCCCGACTTTTTGTTCTTTGATTTTAAGAAAGGAAAAATGATGGGTTTAACCTGGTTGCATGGCTAGCAAAGCCATCCGCATGTATGTCAATGTAAACATTTGAGCTTAAATGCCAATACAGAAATACAGCATAAATAAACGGCAATAAAGCAATCAATAATATAATTGTCGTTACAACATATAAACCAAAGAATAACAAAGAACATCTTCAACTTACGACATCATAGGACATCATCCACAATGAAGCATTTCTGTAATCATTACAGATATATAGTCTTAACATTCATACTAATATTTGCACACTTATAGTCCAAACAATAAGAAAGAAGATGACGATATTGAAAAGCTTTTAAAAATAAATATTGTGACGACGTCATAATTATTTACAATAACACAATACGTAAACATTGGAAATGGTTAGTGACTCGACAGTACTGACAAAAAAGACATACTTAAAAAGCACTTATAATCTTTTTATTTTTAGTATCCTGCGTCAGGTTTAACTCGATAATATATATTATAGGTTGTATATAATGCATTTGTCTAGTTCCATGAGTTTATTTGAATGTATTTGATTACAAGTTGCTAACCTGCTTATTCCATTATAATATTTGTGTCAATAAAATCATTTAAAATCTAATGACAAAATATTTAAAGATTAAACAAAATTAGTTGGGGTTGATTTTTACATCAAGTATATTCCAGCAAAAAATGCGTGTTCAGTACAATAGGACGAAATCCGTTGAGTTAGGTCGGTTATGTCGAGTAAAGTCATTTTATTGGAAATCTCTATTAAGTGATGTTAACCTTACAACATGTTCAATGTACATACATTTTTCACCAAGATATACATAAAAATATTTACAGTGTGCGTTAAAAGTAAGGACAAAATCACCTCAGTAATGGAAATTACAAAAATGCTAAATTAAAAGAGAAGATTTTTCTTAACCTATAATACACTCAGAATAGATAGTATTTAAACCATAGACAAAGCAAGACTAAAACGGAAGTTTGTGATTAAATTCTATATAAAATATAATGAGATATCTACACTAAACGAACAATAGCGTGTCATCTGATAAATGTATCCTATTCATTTCGGAGATTGATGAAAGATTATTTCAAGTTTTTTTTAAATGAAACCATAGTAAATTAATAGGCCGACTTCATAACAGTTGTTTAGATCTATTATAAAACAAAAACAGTGGGATTTTTTTTTTATTTTTTTTTTTGGAATTGATATGTATTTCATTATATTCCTTTGTATGTTTTAAGTGCTACAATCGACATATCTGTACAAAAGCATTACTCTAATAGCTCGTGCATTAGCAATAATAAAACTAGACATGTTGCATATGAATGCAACTTCAAGAAAATAAAATTGTGTCTACTTGGGATTTCCATCTAGATAGTTACAGTTGTCCAGATACTTTCAAAATCAAAAAAGTGTCTCCATGTATTATTAAACTATGTATAGATGGTTGTCTTGACTTTTACCAACTATGGTTTAGTTCAACAATTTATCGAGATAGTACCACGGTGATTGCTTGATCTATTAAGATTCGTATGCGATGTATCTAGATGGTTTTGTTATCTATACATACTTATGCGACGATGCGAACTTATCTTAAAACATTGTCAACACATATAGTTTGATACTGAAATGTACGTATGCGATGTAGCTAGATGATACTAGTACGAACTTATCTACATACGTTGTCAACATATCTAGATTGATAATGTAACTAGACTGGAGCAATTTGTTTTATCATACACGAACGGCCATTCATAGTTGAGTTCTTGTTTAATTTACTTGACACGGGGAAAACCCCAACACAACGTATTTAAATATTATTTTCTTGATCCTAATATTTATTATAATCATTTAAAGTGAGAACTTTGACTAAACATATATTAACAATCAACATGTTTAGCGATATGTAGAGACATAGAAGCAATTGTTACGTAAAAGGTTATACATTAGTCGATTCAACAAAGGATTTTCTATCTCAAAAAGTATCAGTTTTTGATATTACATAACATATATATTTAATCATTACATTTGCTGAAAGACTTACTGTGTTCAAGAAAAATTTAAATCATAATCATAACTTGTGTACAGTAGCTGATTGATACAGTCATTGAACTGGTTTAAATGTGCATAAATTCACATATATATGAACACTGATTGTGACAAAAATAATCATTCCATTTAAAATCATTGCCTCTCCGCATCATCATACATAACTGATCAATCGGTCCATTAGGTTCTCCATGTTTAAAGTCACTAAATGTCATTGATTGGTTGGGTTGACTTACCCATTCCATGTCGTTATCATTGTGGAAATTATAACCTCCAAGTCAGTATGCATCTCCTTGGGAAAAATAAGTATAACCATTTAGAAATGTTCATGATACAGTACCTTATTTTATATAGTATTGACGGGACTTTGTCTTGGTATATTGTAATATAACATAAACGAAAAATACAAAAAGAAAATGTTAACGTTGTTGACACGTCGTAAAAAAAATCATTCAAAGTAAAAGTAAAGAAACATATATAACTTAGAACAAGGGTACTTGTAGTCGTATAGATTTGTACTGAGTATATGTTATAATCCTGGTCATGTACTTTTCCAGTCATCAACGTCGTTAATATTGTATTTGTTGTTGTTATTTGTTAAATGTGTTTGCCATTAGGAAATTTAGTTGTTGATAGTAATGGTTTTAAAGTTTTTCCTATATTTATTAACTTCTTTTAAGATAAACTAAAACAGAGTCAATAAAAACTTTAGCAAATGTTAGTAAATTTTCTATACTAAGTAGTACAGATTACTTTATTGTGTGTTTTGTTTACAAATTTCAGCTTTGAATCATGTCTGTTGTCACATGGTGTTAATAGACAGGTTACAAGTTATGAATACTGAGAATTGAAACAGTTTTTCAATAGGCCAGGTTTAAGAATCCTATTGACAATGATCCTCTTATTCCTTTAAAAAAAATCACTATATAATCTTTACGTTTGAGGCTGTATGTGTTTTGACAATTTGAACGAATTTATTCTGAAGGTTATCAACTCTACAATTCTACAATACACTTCTTCTGCTAATTTGATTAGCTCAGCCATTACTCTATGCGTTAACACTATGGTCTTCTTGATGTACACAACATGTACTGTTCAACTACTATTAACTGCTATATATATTTAATTTGCCTGTCCAAAGTCAGCATTATTATTGCTGTTTGTTATTTTTGTTGTTGTGTTCATCTATTAAATTGAAACAAAAAATAACTATTTTTTTTCTCTCTGTTTACATGTTGCACATTCAAGTTAGCTTGTGCTATGGTATGGATTCAATTATTTTTCACAGTAACACGTGGATCTTTTCTTTTGTATGAGTTTATATGTGTACTGTGAGCAATATAACCGATTTTTGAATAAACTCAATAAAAAAACAGTCAGAGGTAGCGCAAACATATCAAACGAATTGAAAAAAAAACGTCTAAACTTCGCTCTTGTGTCAACTTTAAAAACTCCTTCGAGATATCAGGGTTGTGATTTTATATGCCATCATGTGTTTTGTTTAAAAAATACAGTTGCCGAAAACATTGAAATTAAAATCATTGAAGACCAAATAGTTCTATGACATTTATTTACCCCCGGTAATTCTGTTCATCAACTCATTCTTAATAAAGTCATTCTCCTCCGACGTTTCAAATTCCACCAGCTTACCTCCCAAGCATTCACAATGTTCCTAAAGCATTTAAGAAAATAAAAAAAGTTTATACACGCTGTATTTAATAATCATATCATTTGAAACATGCATCTTGTTTCTCGCAAATCTCTGTTTCGTCGTAAGGATTGTAGTGATAGTTGGACCTTATTAATAGACTGATGGAATATCCGCGGACGCACAAAATTTATAAGCGGGTTGGTTTTTTTTTCTCTCTTAATCCGGCGACCATGATCAAGATGCCATATGTCTACCTCTCGACATTAACAAGTAAGGATGATGCTTTTTCTACCCCAAACACGTTATATTCACAAGTCAATTTATGTACAAGATCGGTGACATTTGGAAATATTGTACATATACATGTATCCGAATCATTCACTAGACAGCTCAAGTATCTTTGTTTAAAGGAAAGGCGCTTTGACATTAGAGTCGTTAGAAAAACAGTTTGTTAGCGTACTTTGAACAAAAACCTGAACATTCTAAATGTATATTGAGAATTGAAGCATACTGTCCAAGTGTTATATCAAAATTAAATTTTTTATTCTTTCGGATCAATATCATGAATATAACGGCAACTAATTTGCAAACGGTTACAATGTTATATTTGACTATATCTGTATTTAAATTAATACATTGCGTAACTTAAAAACTTAAATATAATAATAAATAGTAACATACGTAAGAGTGGATTCCTTAGATTTTCGACTAGTAAGGTATATACAATCGCATTCCTAATTTGTATTTCTAAGCACCTAATGCATGTTGATTGATACGTCGAAGAATGTGAATTTGGCATGATTGTTAATAGAGTAAGATAGTTTTAATCCAAATATGGATTAATTCTTATGTTATCATTCATTCACAGGTACAAATACTTATTTTTTTTAGAAGAAAAATTAAAGTGATCTATGAGTCTCATTTAAAACAAATTGTTGGTTGAGTGCCAATATAATTCACAATGTGTTTAAACTAAATTATAGATTAAAAGAGGAACTATATATCCCTAAAGGACAGTCAAACTCATTAATCGAAAATAAACTGACAACGCCATTGCTAAAAATGAAAAAGACAAACAGACAAACAATAGTACACATGACACAACATCGAAAACTCATGAATAAGCAACAAGAACCCCTACAAAAAAATAGGGGTAATCTAAGGTGCTCCAGAAGGGTAAGCAGATCTTGCTCTACATGTGGCACCCGTCATGTTGCTCATGTTATAACAAATTCAGTAAATAGTCTGATTTGGTAGGTCACATTATTGAAAGGGAAGGGAGTGTAGTAACGACGTAAGGAACATATCCGATATCATAGTGAAACGGTTATTCAATACCGGTCAACCAACTCGTGATAATTTCAATTTCACTACTTGGAAACCTTGGTTTAAAGTACTGTCTTCAACACGGAATCATGGTGCATACCGCACAGCAAGCTATAAAATACCCAAAACTGCTTAGAGTAAACACAGGAAGATCAACATTTAATGGCGATCCTGTTTTTTCTCTCAATAATTAAATATAAATAACTTAAGCACAGATGGTTAGTTGGAATTACCTGTTCGTTACTAAAATAGGTTTGTTTGTGCCATAACACGCGTACTCACCAATTTTATAAAGTGATGAATTAATGAACTGACATTGAATCGATTCCGAAGTAAGTGAATTATGGGGTCTAAAAGTGTATCATCAGTCAATTTCATGATTTATAACATGCATTTCTTATTGTTTTCCTTTGATGGAATTATACATGTTATCCAAAAAAAAATAGTTCCTACCTTAACATATAAAAGTGTTCCTAAATTGATATGACACTTTCTGAAGGGTATTTTTTCGTCCTACAGATTATAAAATATTTTGGTTTTGAGAATTTGACGTTTATCTTTATTTTATATAACCCAGTGTTTGAAACTAAACCCTTGACGAAGGTATTGTGCTTGATTTTCATTTAATGAAGACATATTCTGTCAATCAGATTAATAGAGGTCTGGAGGTTGCATGTCAGTAACTGCTAGTATTTCATTGTTACTTAATGTATTATTGTCATTTTTGTAATCTATTCTGACATCGGACTTTTTTGGTTTTTTTTTTTGGTTTTTTTTGGAGTAGTCCTTCGTGTTTCTTTTTATTCTTTATTGGAAAGAGGTATATCGGGAGGTTTGAGATCTATTATCTATTGAGAAATATTTTTTATCACTTTAGTTCATTTATTATTTTGGAGTTTAGTATGTCGTCGATTTTTTCTGAACTAGAACACTTTTTTAATTAGGGGACAGCTGATGTCCACCTGTAGGGCGGGTTTTTCTTGCGATGAAAACTCATCGGTTGACTACGGCTCTTATCTGCTCTTTGGTCGAGTTGTTGTTACTTTGACATGTTCCATATATCCATTCACAATTGCATATCATTGAATTGTACGTATTGCAAAGATATGTATATATATATATTATATATATCAAACGTCTGAATACTAGTCAACGATTTTTCCCACGTGGGAGCTGGATCGTTACAAGTAATTACATTTATAGTTCCTTTTTATATCATTGGTGTTGTTATGTACACTTTTTAGGCGTTTATATATATATATATATATATAGTCAGTCAATACCATATTGTCAACATCATGTCTATATTTAAACGATCAAAAACTTGAATTTACCTTCGCTTTCGTCCATTCTTTGAGGTCATTGAAAAAAGAATACGAGGAACTTCCAAAGGGAAATCATCCTGTACATGGTATTGGAGCTGAAACTACATAATTTAAATCATGTACATGTTTGTAATGGTATTTTATCAATGTTTTGTAGGTTTTGGTTGAACGCTTCCATCATAAAAAAAAAACTACAACACACACCCATTTTCATACAAACCTTAATACCTTAACCTTAAAAACACACAAATATGTCAACAAGGACAACATTAACTAAGGCTATCACTTCAATATAAGCAGAGTCTGAAAAAACTCATTGTGTGCTGATTTTGTTAGACAAGTCAGTCAACCGTTGACAACACTAGAAATAACTAAAGTCAATAACAGATAATTACAGTTGATATCTGTCGACAATTCCTTTCTTTTTCAGTAAAATATTTGCTCGACTTTTCTGGACGAGCGCAAAATGTGGTCTTATTAGAATCTGGATAGTTTGTAATGTTATGTGTAAAAGAAACATATCATATCGTGACTAGAGGCCACAAGCAATAGTGTAAGGTACATACGTGATGCAAAATTCCCTAAAGTTGTTTGACTATCTAGTAATGATTATATGAATATCAATGGATATCGAATAATTATCATCATCGAGTAATTATTCTTACCGTATTAGGGGAAAAAATGTCACCAATATCATTCCCTTCTTAAAATATGTGTTGTACTTACCAATATAAATCAACTGTGTTCTCATTATATAAAAAAGAAAATGTGGTATGATTGCCAATAAGACAACTGCCCACAAGAGACCAAAATGACACAGACATTAACAACTATAGGTCACCGTACGGCCTTCAACAATGACCAAAGCCCATACCGCATAGTCAGCTATAAAAGGCCCGATAGGACAATGTAAAACAATTCAAACGAGAGAACTAACGGCCTTATTTATATAAAAAAAAATGAGCGAAAAACCAATATGTAACACATAAACAAACGACATCAATGTTTAACTTGTTTCAATAAGCCAATTTTTATTTGTTATTTAGATAAACATTTTCGAGGAACTTATTTGTTGTTGATTATTTTCTTTTCGTCAAAATTGATTATATCTTTTTTAAACAATCAGGGCATGAAATGGTGATAAAGCCAATAATTCTTAGCAAGATATGTGTCATTTGTACATACAATATGATTGTTTTTGAATTAACATCCATCCATCTAAGAATTCGGTTTCAACGCAGCATCGCTCAGACGTATCAATCCGACATGTTGATGCCCCTTTTGAATAACTCGCCACACAACAGTGTGGATCTGATAGGCATATACCTGCACACGAAAACAAAGACTCAGAATACACATCGGTGGAATTGTCGGTCTCAAGAATTAATGTTCTATCCTTTGTTTTAAATTTTTCAAATTTCACATCTTTATTAACTGCATTTACCACAATGAAAGTACCTCTTGTAATAAGACATATAACTACACAATTAGACAAAAAGTACATTTTCATATTTAGTTCATTTGTTTCAGAATAACTATTACAGATTGCCTAAATGAAATATATTGTTGGCCTCTTATAAGACTGGCTATCAAATACAGCTGCATTATTATATAACAATAAATGTTAAACCTAAGTTGATCATATTCGACTTTCAATTGGTTGAATTTGAATGATAATGTTTATAAATCGATGGATAGTAGTCCACAAAATGCTGATGTCAATATCAGAACAACTAAACGGAAGTGAAACCACTTTTCATCACATTTATATATAGTTTTTATGTGTTTGTTTAAAATAAGAACTCCCGTTTTTTTTTTCTACTTTCCTAAGTTTAAATAAATAGCCCATGGAATACAAACCATTAAAATTTACTTACACAAACTGACTGTGTCATAAAGAAAATGTTTTTGTCATTATCTAGAACAATGATAAGGAAGTTAAAAAAAACTGTATAAACAAAGTTGTGATTACTTTAATAAAAAACTGATGCATTCAATATTTTCGTTCTTTGGTATATTTTAGCATTTAAAAAGAGTCGTCATATGATAAATATTGGCATCTTAATTATCTTTGAAAAATCGTGCTAAAGATTCGTTTAACAACAATGCCTAATACATAATGATTTGAAGTTGCAATAAGTCAATATTGAAAAACAACATGAAAAGGATATAACACTTAAATTTCTGAACAATTCAATAAAACTGATAAGCATTGTTATATCAATATGTCTACCATGTTTTTGATTTAGGTAGGGTAAGTTAGGATCACGTCATCCAATGCTTTCATTGAACTTATATATCGAATTCCATTGGTTTTGGTTTGCAATAATGTTAGACTTTAAGCTCTTAATGCTTGAAAAGGAGAGGCGAAATAATCCAGAGGGACATTCAGACTCATAGGTCTAAACAAAAACTGTTTAACAGCTTCACGATAGTACACAAAACACAATACTTACAATGACTACAGACTGAGTTACATGAACCCCATAAAAAACCGGAGGTTATCTCATATACCCTTAAATTAAACATATATGTCAGGCTATCATAATTCTCTGTTCTAGAAACACATAATGTTGTGTGATTTTTTTAAAGTTGGGTTCGAATCAATCATTTTAATTTTTCGATATATAATGCCCAGTACATACTCATAGTATAGGTGTGTTAGTAAGCCTGTCATCATTTTACTTCACCTGGCTGTATCAAATAATATTCGTATATATATGACGTTCTTCTTTTGCTTTGTAAACAACACTGTGTGAAAATTCTCAATATATATCTATGTTTAGCGCAGACTCAGAGATATGCATAATGGATGTTACAATATACCTCCCACATAAATCCACATGTATTTGAACCTACTTTGCAAACGCTTTGCCCATTTTATTTTATTAGAAATTGTAATAAAACAAAAGACACGAGCTTTTATTCTTATTCGGATGCATAATAAAAAGAATTAATATACTGCAACTAGTTTTGTTTATTTCCTAAATATAGGAACACAGCTATATTTTGTGTAATGTCAATTTCATCATGGAACATTTTCTCTACAATCAGGGGTTCATTAAGGGATGAAAATAAGCTTGATATTTATGTTACGACTTTAATAGCTATCAATATACTAATTTAAGTGGCAGTATAAAAACAATATTTAGCCAATGTCACAAAAAAATAAACTTTTTTGTAACCATCGAAGTTCGTATAATATTGTATTAAAATGGAATATATTCTGAGGTAGGTTGTGTTTTGTTTTATATTCTATTGCATTGATTTCAGCGAGTCAACATGGCAGCTCCTTCGATACGAAATGTCAATTTGGGATTTGACGGTAGCTTACGAGAAAATAAGAAAATTAAAAATCGGAAATATTGGGTTTGAGAATTAAACATATTTTTTCTAGCGGCGGTTATTACCGAAGTAATCAATGCAAGCTAAAGATTTATGAGAATAGTTTAGCTTTATCTCACAAGAAGTAATTAAGAACAGACACACACATGGCATACCCACCCTCGCTTCAGTATTTTAATGAACTTATTTGTCCTATTAGAATCGAAATAATTCATGTAAGCCATAGATTTGTTGTAAATTTACAAATGGCCTGGCCCGTGATATTCGTTAACGCTAACGCTCAGGATAAAATTCAATATCACGGCCCAGGCCATTTGTAAATTTCCAACAAAGCTATGGATTCCATGAATTATTTCTTAATTAGTTATAATTATCTAATTTTAAAAATCGTCGTTCAATACTACCGTTACATCTTGAACTTACTATATTTTTGATGGCAAATAGTACACACTCTCTTTTATTTTTGTTTCACTAAGACTAATGACACTAAATTTAAACTTTTTATAATAATCAGTTGTCTTCTTTTCAATTTCGTGTAAGACAAAAGTTGTTATCTTCCATGTCCGTTTTGACACGAAGCGTCTAAGAAAGAAAAATCTACTGTGATCAAATCTAATAACTAAATTATGAAATGTTCTTATATTATGATATTTCCTATTTGCTTCGACTGATTATGTTCAGTGATCCAAACAATTTAGTAAACCATTATTCGGCGTTTAATTGAAAAATAAATCATAGTTATCATTAACAAATCATGATTAATAACATATGAATTATAACACTCAGGACCAAGTGTCTATATTGTGTTTCGACCTTTCATTCATAACATCATCGAAACAAAATAGTCTGTGAACATTTACTTTTTTTTTCAACATGTCAACCTTATCCGTTTGGTTCATGGATTTTATATCTACAATACTTCAGTTTATGATTAAATTGTTGAAGACCAATTACACAAACTCAAAATCAGAATTGCATTCTGTCAATCTACTGGATGATGTCAGTGTTTGTTTTAATTCTGATGGTTTATATCCTTAAATTCTAGACGGTAGAGTATGTCTCCTCACGTAAAAGACCCCTTGCAACAAATTCACGAATGAACATGTGTTATCAGTTGCGAGGCAACATTTCTGTGTATATTTAACATAAACTCTTGATGTAGCTATTGTAGCAGAAGTCCAAAAGATATCCCTTCATTTTATCACTCGGTTTATATTGCTTTTATAATGTGATCTCGATTTAAATATCAATGAAATATTTGCCACTGGAATATAAGCAATCAAACAATGTGTGTAGACTTGTGAAGTAACGTAGTTCATGAGACGTACTAAGCGGTATCGCAAAACAAAATCATTTTCCGTATTTTATTTATTTGTTTATTGTTGGCAGCAGATTTTGGTAAAATTTAATAGTTCGACTAGACCTTTCTAGTGGAAAGAACGTTATCATTTATGTAAAGTCGATGAAAGTGAATCCCACGTGATAATATTGGTACTCCCCACTCAATCCTTTGAATTGAGTAAGAATGAGACTCCTTTCTAGAGCACCTGGTATCATACTAGTTTGTGTAAGGGTTTATGTTGCGTAGTCATTACTTTGCTAGGCCTTGTTTTATGTACTATTGTGTGTCTGTTGGTCTTTTTCTTTTTTTAGCCATAACGAATATATGTTCGTCTTATGAGTTTGGATGTCCCTTTGATATATCACCTTCTCTTTCAAAATGTATTTTACTACATAAACAAAATGTCATTTGTTTGCAGTAATTATTGATTTCCCGATTTCTCTTTCTCATCCAGAAAATGATACAGTTACTTGCAACTAGACGTTAAGCGAATACTATTAATGTTATGATAATTCCCTTTTGTTTTTCTTTTATGATGACTCTTCATGGGAATATATTTTTATTTCAATGCAAATCATAAACATGTAGGATTTATCCAATTGACCTCAAGATATTAGCCTCAAGACTTTTTTCAATATCTGTCTTCCTTTATTACTTTGCAGTGCGGCTTTACTTATCGTCACTTTTAAAAGATACATGTAAGGTGATTAACCATCTTGAATCACTTATACAAGAAAATGCATGAATCGCAGACTTTTCGTACATAATAAATGCGCATTCACGTGTAAGTAGAATTGCAGAAACGTATGTTAAACATGCAAAGGAGAGGCAGTACATACCACAGCTCACTAATCGAAAACTAAAGGACAATGCCATGGCACAAAAAGAAAAAAAAAGAAAGTCCGCAAGGCATTATGTATACAACTATAGGCTGCACAGCACGAATCCAACAAAAACAATACCCCAGTAGGGTAAGTAGAACCGGCCCAACATGTGGCAACCGACAAAATATGAAGTTTTTCTTTTATTATTTGACGTCTTGTAGAGGTGAATCTAACTTATAAATCAAACTCAGTATTATAATTCTTTCAGTTTTGTTATAAAATATTTCATTTCATACATGTACCTAAAATTACACGTTTTTAATCAATTCTATTTCACGAAATACTTACACAATTCATACATACAAAAATACGATTGAAGTACTAACCAATAAAATAAATCTTTATATTAAACATGTTCCAAAATGTATAGGCTTACACATGATATGTCTCAGTGCTGTTTTGACTGTTCATTTTTTTCAGGATATCGGGTATCAATTGTAATTTGGATAAACATGTAAATTGTACGGACATTTTAATACTTGAAGTACTGTTTTGTCTTCCCCTTTTTTTGGCATATCAACAATGTTTCATTCTACTGTATAACATTTCTTGAATTATACATTCCATTGATTCAAATTGTCAGGAAGGCTAGTTACATCTGCAGACAACCTCATATGAAGGAGGCGAATCAAGTAAACAAAACATCAGAAAGGAAGACTGGTCATATCTGCCGGACCCCTTATACGAGGGAATGTTGGTAAACAAATCATAGGAATGGATGTGATCTCCTCATATGATAGATGCATAGCTAGTAAACAAAATGTCAAGAACACACATGAAGAAGACTGGTACAAGTGGTAATACCTGCAGACTTATATGAAGGAAACGTAGCTAGTAAACAAAACGTTAGGAAGGCTGGTAATGTCTGCGGACCTCCTCATATAAAGTGTACGTAGCTAGTAAACAAAGTGTGAGGAAGGCTGGTAATGTCTGCGGACCTCCTCATATAAAGTGTACGTAGCTAGTAAACAAAGCTTCAGGAAGGCTGGTAATGTCTGCAGACCTAATATGAAGGATACGTAGCTAATAAATAAAGCGTCAGGAAGGCTGGTAATGTTTGCAGACCTCCTGATATGAAGGAAACGTAGCTAGTAAACAAAACGTTAGGAAGGCTGGTAATGTCTTCAGACCTCCTGATATGAAGGAAACGTAGCTAGTAAACAAAGCGTCAGGAAGGCTGGTAATGTCTGCAGACCTCCTCATATGAAGGAAACGTAGCTAGTAAACAAAACGTTAGGAAGGCTGGTAATGTCTGCAGACCTCCTGATATGAAAGAAACGTAGCTAGTAAACAAAGCGTCAGGAAGGCTGGTAATGTCTGCAGACCTCCTCATATGAAGGAAACGTAGCTAGTAAACAAAACGTTAGGAAGGATGGTAATGTCTGCAAACCTCCTCATATGAAGGATGCGTAGCTAGTAAAAAAACGTCAGGAAGGCTGGTAATGTCTGCAGACCTCCTCGTATGAAGGAGGAGGATCTATTTCGTGATCATCAATGTTTTCTGACAATGATGCTAGTGGATGTGAGTCTAAGTCAGAATTATCTTGCATTGTTTCCTGTAATTGCTGGTCATGAACTGTTTCTGAATTGTCATTTGCAAATGATGCGGCCCATGTTTCTATGTCGGGAAAACGACGAACGTCTCTGATGTTTTCTGAAATGTCCGGACCTTCGTCGCTTGATTCAGACGCTGTCGGTTGATCTGCCTTTCTTTGATATATACTGTTCTGCATGTAGTGCATATTTATAACTACAATAAGAGGAAAATGAGATTCTTATATGGTATCATTTTTCAATTGTTTATAACTGTTTAAATTGAATATGGTATTTAAAAGGGCTAGTATATATATTTGACTGAGAAATAAACAATTCTATCAAAATCGACTTTGCGCACGAGTAAATCTTCGATTGAAAATGTTTTCAAAATCATACTAGCAGCATCTTAAAAAAAAACATCCCTTTTTTTAAGATAGATCTCTCCACTACATTAGCAATGTTGTTAGAATTCATGCCTATATTTCTGTCGGAGTTGGACCAAGTTTTGTTTCAACTGTTTTCAATATTTCCAATCCGAACTTGTGATTTGGTAATACATTGTAATTTCTCATAGCCTTTGTTCGAATCATTCGAACAGTTAACATATAGTATGTTTAAGATAAGTTATATCGCAATTAGTTTACTGCAAAAATAACTCATAAATAGGGGACTTACAACCGTATAAAAATGTTTGTCACTGAACTAACCAGATGCATAAATTATAATAATCCAATTATAGTGCAGAGACAGAAGAGTGGCCTGTACATGTACTTAAATTGTGTAGAAATGTCGTGTTATCAGATTATAGTTGTATAGAATGATGCACTTTTGCACTTGGCATCAATTATACAGCTTTCTCCATTTCTATCAAAAATGGACTTATAACATGTACAAATGTATAACACCGCGGTATGTGAATTGACAAAGACAAGTTTGAATCTAAAGTTCTTTTTGTACATGTTGTTTGTACATTTTTTTTAAACTGTGGATTCATTTATTTTCGTTGGTACTAATTTTCGAGGATTAAGAAAAACTGACACTTTCGCGGATATTTTGTTTCTTGGTTTTGCCAAAGTCTTCAGACAAGCAAATGGAAAATTTACAATATGTTGAATATTTAAATTCGGGATTATACTGTACCCACAAAATCCATGAAAATTGTTCTCCAACGAATATCAATGAATCCACAGTAAGGCATATACACCACTCCAATAACTAAACCGAATATATTACTTCATTAACATGTGCGATTTATGTATGCATACCCAAGTCAGCAACCAGTCATTTACTATTTATCGTTGGAAGTTGTCTGTAATATTTGATTTGTGTTTGTTCATGTTGTTGTTCTGTATATGTTTAATACACAAGGCCGTTGGTACATATATTTCAGTTTGAACTTTTGTACTTGTCAGTGTCTTTTGCAACTGACAATGAGGAATGCGTTTTGCTCATTGTCGAAGGCCATGCGTTACATTGTTCAATTCTACATTGTATGTATACATATATGAAAAAACATCAATAATCGTTATCGTCAGCATCGTCAATATCGTCGTCTACATCATTATCAGCATCGTCAATATCGTTCTCATCATCATTATCAGCATTATCATAGAAGTCGTCATTAATATCGTCAAATTCGTCGTTGAATCATTATCATCGCCATCTGCATTGTCATTGTCATCGTCATCGTCATCGTCATCGTCATCATTGCATAAAATCCAAAATTTAAATAAATCAATAGTACAAACTGTAATTACCTTGCCTCGGCTCACTATCCTCACTATTTCTAGATCTTTTACATTTATATTTACAAAAACATCCACACATCATTATTAAAGTACAGGAAACTATAAGGGCAATAATCAATGTTTGGTTTTCACTTTCATCGTCATCATCATCAGATGGCGAGTTCCAATCCGTATCATCAAAGTCATCAGTCCATGACGACCATTCTGCAATTAAATGTAACAAAGCGTTTGAAAATACTAACTAAAATATTCATTTGGAAAAAGATAATAATTTGTACCACTCGTAAATTTTCTTTTCTTTTTTTTCCTAATTTGGCATTCACACTGTCGTATTTCGAACGGCACTAGTGAGTTTTGTATATAGAAAGAAACATGCATTTGGCATATCAAACAAGTGAAACTGCGAGCTACTGCTAACTGATGATACCCCGTCGCAAGTGGATAATATTAATAGTGTAAAAATATGCAAGTGTTCGGTAAACAGGTAGTTGTCGAGTGATGAATCTGAAAACGCATCACACGGTATAGCAGACTTATATAAATCCTGAAACCAAATTTCAGAAATCCTTGTATTGCAAATGTATTGTACTTCCTGAGAAAAATGTGACGAAAATTTTCGACTTGGCTATCATGTGTAAAATCATACAAGTGTTCGGTAAACAGAAAGTTGTCGAGTGATCAATCTGAAAACGCATCACACGGTATAGCTGACTTAGATAAACCCTGAAACCAAATTTCAGAAATCCTTGTATTGTAGTTCCTGAGAAAAATGCGACGAAAAATATTCATGGGACGGACGGACTGACGGACTGACGGAAGGACAGACAGAGGTAAAACAGTATACCCCCCCCTTTTTTTTTAAAGCGGGGGTATAATTATAAGCTTAGAGTCGTTTTTGGTGGAAGAAGACGTCAAGTCTTCTGAAGACCTATGGGACCGACTTTAAACTCATTGAGCCTCTGTATGCCGCCTTCGTTTCTGTGTATTACAATTTCATAACAACTTAAGATTCCTGACACCGATTTTTACACATGATTAAGCATCTGAATCATTCAATTTGTAAATTAGGATTGAAAAACAATCACTATCGTAAATATGACCTTTTTATTTATGTAAATTAATAGATTTCATCTCATCCACATGAAATCCATGAACGTTATTTGTTTACTTGTAACCGGATGTTTTTACTGTAGATATTTTTAGTACGCATGCGTGGATTTGGTATCAGGACAACTCGCCCTTGAAGTGGCCCAAGACCACAATTAATGATGCCGCTTTTCGTTGTTCACGAATATAGTTCCCTTTAATTATAGTGTATTTTTTCTTTAATTTTTGTCTTTCCCTTTCTCATTCATTTCTTAGCTTTTCTGGGGTGGAAATGACAGAAGAGAGCTGAAATAAACTTTTGGATGTTTTATTTTAACTGATTTTAATAAGGAAAGAGTGATTAGGCCAGGTGCAAAAAGGTTATATTTACACTTTTCGGAACATCTCTTGACTTGCCTATAGGGGTATGGATGTGTATTGGCCACATTTGTATGATGTAATGATGCAATTTTTCTGAAAATTGCATATATTTTTGGACTTGTACTGTACATTACACATACAAAAAATTAGACAAAAAGAATTGGCAATTTCTTTTTAATTGGACAAAACGTTATAAAGAAATGATACAGGAATTAATTGTGGTCTCGGGCCAAGTTACGAATTTGCAATCTTGCAGACAAGAAGATTTTGTTTTTAATTAATAAGAAGGATCTATTTCTTATTAAATTGGTGTCTTTATTCATTGTTTTCCTTGTCATGTGAATTAGATGCCTTTCTACTTCAAATGGTTTGAATCTATTTATATTTATTCAAGACTCAGTTGACAAGAGCAGTGAGTACGTTACTGTTGGGAGAATTTGATTAAACTCTAAATACTCATAGAATAAGAAATATAATTGAAACTGAATGTACCTCCTTCTGAATAATTTATTGCAATATAAATATAAATCCCTTTTGACAAGAGAAATCTGACTTTTGTCAGAAATATTTTTTTCACATGTGCAAACGTAATCACGTGTGGCGGTCATATTGGTTTGTTTACAAATATGTGAAGAAGCCTGTAGAACCATGACCTAAACATAAATAGTCTCTGAAAGCGTAAACTTTATGCAATACTATTTTATCAATCATGATTATTTTCATAAATTTAAATTTGATTATTTAAAGAAATAAAATTATAACAATTACGATTTTAGATAAGAGATTCTACTCAGACATGCTGTGATCTATTTATAGCCAAATTAGTTTACATGTATGAAAATGTAAATAATTTGTTTACTAAACAAGTAAAGACAAACTATGGATGGAAGATAATAATTTACATAAATATTTCAGGACATTTGATTGATTTTAATAAATATAGGATTTAAAAACTGCAAGTGGAAACAAATTTAATGATTAGCTACATAATCAGCTGATGATTTTTCTCGCAAACATCGTGGTGATGTAACTGATAAAAATCACTCCATCAATCCTCCAGCCCTTTCACATATTAAGCAATAGATCTACTTATTATTGTAGAGTATTCATTGAATATACATTCATCGTCTTATTGAATATATCGGGTAATCGGATATTTTTAGCTGAAATTTTGGTTATCCGATTGTCCGGAGTCTACTGTACTACCATAAACATGATAAAGATAGTAAATAGTATTGTTTTCACTAATTTATTGACATATAAATACTGGTTGTAACATATTTTATTTTTGTATTCAGGTTGGACCCCCCCCCCCCCTATTATGAGTGGTGTCCCTTAAATGAGGGACTGTTCCTAAAACAAGGGGTCATTTTACTGTTGAAAAAAAAAGAAAGAACATTTTTAAGATTTTTATTAAACTCAAAAGTGGTAAAATTCTTATATTTGGAACAACTTTTCTAAATGAGGGGTCAAGTTAATAAAGAAGATATAAGTTTAGAAACAACAGAAAATTCTTTTGACACATTTTGACCATTTAGTACTTAATAGATGCATAGTTCTTGGGGGAAAGTTTCATCAAATAATATGAATAAAAATTTGCTCATTTTTTGCAGTGGATTGTAATGTTCTTCCAATAAGGTTACCCCTCATTTGGAGTGTTGTTCCCAACCTGTTAAAGGTCCATCTTTGTGTGCATAATTCAAAATTGGAAATTTCAACAAGCATCTAATATTCTTACGCAAGAAAATAAACACTGATCTGCTACCTTCATCTCTTCTACCGATTTAATAACTAGAATCATGCAAACAGACTTAAGAAAAAGGCATGTAAGTTCATCATACAAATATGAAACTTTTTCTAGACAATCCAGATCGTGGAAAATACTTTGCTTAAAATTGTAACCTTAAAATTGTTGTTGTGCACTAAAAACCCCTATAGGAACTTTCAAAAGTTGGCGGGTATGTAACAAGCCTTACTATTTTTATGCTCCATTTATGGGCATTATGTTTTTTGGTCTGTCCGTTCGTTCTGCTTCTGGTTATAAAGTTTATGGTCGAGGTAGTTTTTGATGAAGTTGAAATCCAATCAACTTGAAACTTAGTGCACATGTGTTCCTTATGATATGATCTTCTTAATTTTACTGCCAATTTAAAGATTTTACCTAATTTTCACAGTCCACTGAACATAGAAAATGGTTGTACGGATGGGAAATTCATGTACTTATGACCTTTTCTTGTTTGAAGAAAAAAAATACATCATAACGATAATGGATCAAAGCAGCATTGGTAAGTGGGGCTGCTTTTGTGGTAATTCAGGTTACCTTTTATTCACCTTCTTCCACCTCAGAGCTATCAGCTCTTTGATTACCGTAAGTCATGAACAACATGAACAATCACTGGGGTTAAGCTGATGACCGTACCTGCATTCACGGTCATCCCAAGATGTCGGATGAAAAATTAGGTCAGTATCTGTATTGTCTGTTAAAGTGTTTCTATATCATTTTCTTTACAAAACATACATTGATACGATGTAAATTTATAAAAGATTCATACGGAAATCACTTATTACTACCGAGAAATGTGCATGAAACAGGAATTTTGATTTAAAAAAATCGCTCAGATGACCGTAAATCACAATCGAGATGACCGTAACAGAATCGCCGATTCATAACAAGGGTGACCGTAATTGGTTTTAAGTTGACCGTAATTTGTAAATGATGACCGTAACTTTTAAAGGATGACCGTCAATTCTGAGAAATATCCGTATTCATATAACTACTTTTTTGTATCAAATAATTCATCGTGTTGGTATAAATGTATTTATATGAGAGTATTATCCTATAGGTAGAAGAAAATAAGACGTGCTTCAAATACATAGTTCAACATATGTATCTTTTTTTTTACAGTGGAGGGCTTAATTTTTAAAATGAATTTGCAACAATACATGCACATGAACAAGTTGGGAAAACATGCAACAAAAAAGCAATAAAATGACACCTTACAAGTAAAATATAAACTAGAGGCTCTCAAGAGCATGTGTCGCTCACCTTGGTGCATATTAAACAATGGACACAGATAAATTCACGACGAAATTGTGTTTTGGTGATCGTGATGTGTTTGTAGATCTTACTTTACTGTACATTCTTGTTGATACAATTATCTCTATCTATAATGAACTTGGCCCAGTAATTACAGTGGAAAATATATTCTAAAAATTTACAAAAATTTACAAAAATTTATGAAAATTGTTAAAAAATGACTATAAAGGACAATAACTCCTTAAGGGGTAAACTGACAATTTTGGTCATTTGACTTATTTATAGATCTTACTTTGCTGAACATTATTGCTGTTTACAGTTTATCTCTATCTATAATAATATTCAAGATAATAACCAAAAACAGCAAAATTTCCTTAAAATTACTAATTCTGGGGCAACAACCCAACAACAGGTTGTCTGTTTTGTCTGAAAATTTCAGGGCAGATAGATCTTGACCTGATAAACAATCTATCCCCGAACAGATTTGCTCTAAATGCTTTGGTTTCAGAGATATAAGCCAAAATCTACATTTCGCCCCTATGTACTATTTTTAGCCATGGCGGCCATCTTGGTTGGTTGGCAGGGTCACGCCACACAATTTTTAAACTATATATCCCAATGATGATTGTGGCCAAGTTTGGATTAATTTGGCCCAGCAGTTTCAGAGGAGAAGATTTTTGTAAAAGATTACTAAGATTTACGAAAAATTGTTAAAAATTGACTATAAAGGGCAATAACTCCTAAAGGGATCAACTGACCATTTCGGTCATGTTGACTTATTTGTAAATCTTACTTTGCTGAACATTATTGCTGTTTACAGTTTATCTCTATCTATAATTATATTCAAGATAATAACCAAAAACAGTAAAATTTCCTTAAAATTACCAATTTAGGGGCAGCAACCCAACAACGGGTTGTCCGATTCATCTGAAAATTTCAGGGCAGATAGATCTTGACCTGATAAACAATTTTACCCCCATGTCAGATTTGCTCTAAATGTTTTGGTTTTTGAGTTATAAGCCAAAAACTGCATTTTACCCCTATGTTCTATTTTTAGCCATGGCGGCCATGTTTTTTTATGAAATGGGAATTAAAACACAAACTTTATTCTAGATACCCTAGGAATCAATCAGATGAAGTTTGGTTTGAATTGGTTCAGTAGTTTCAGAGGAGAAGATCTTTGAAATAGTTTACGACGACGACGACGGACGGACGACGACGACGGACGACGACGGACGACGACGGACGCCAAGTGATGGCAAAAGCTCACATTTCCTTTTAGGAAAGGTGAGCTAAATAGCGGTGCACAGTCTCCAACTAAGATCCTTAAAATAGTCTTACAAGAATAGCGTATAACAATGGGGAATCTTGTCAATTTGTATATATATATATATATATATATATATATATATTGAAGTGTCATTCATATATCAAGACAAATTAAGATTTTAATCTGCTTCCTCTGGAACCATACACATGGGCTCGTTTAATTAAAAAAAAATTATGCTCCATTCTTTATGGGCATTATGTTTTCTGGTCTGTGCGTCCGTTCGTCTGTTCGTTTGTCCGTCTGTCCAGCTTCAGGTTAAAATTTTTGGTCGAGGAAGTTTTTGATAACGTTGAAGTCCAATCAACTTGAAACTTACACATTTTCCCTATGATATAATCTTTCTAATTAATTCTAATGCCAAATTACAGTTTTATCCCATTTTCACGGTCCACTGAACATAGACAATGAGAGTTTAGATGAAGCATTCGTGTACTCTGACCTTGACAATATGAGAAAAATTTAAGCGACAGATTGCGAAACAAAAATTTATCGCAAGAAAAAAAAATAATAATCAGAACAAATACAATAGATCTTTCCACAGAAAAGTGGAAAGACCTAATATTAATATCCTAACTCAAGTTATTCCGTAATTCAAAATTGCGTCATATTTTATACAAATAAGGTCGTTGGTTTTCTCGTTTGAATTGTTTTACATTGTCATATCGGGGCCTCTTATAGCTGACTATGCGGTATGATCTTTAATCATTGTTCAAGACCGTACGGTGACCTATATTTGTTAATGTCTGTGTCATTTTGGTCTCTTGTGGACAGTTGTCTTATTGGCAATCATACCACATCTTCTTTTTTTTTTATATCAAACTAAATTTCAATACCGGTTCATAAACATATAATTCACTGTTTCAAATTATGTACGAATAAATGTTGACGACCAATGGAAAACGTTTTATTACTAGTCGAATAACTGTTCTGATCAGATATAAAACAACTAATTATTAGCCACATTGTTAAAAATATACCTTATCCTGATTTGTGCTGAAATAATCAGCATACCTTTTATTGCAAATTAGAGCGTACTGGTTCCTGGAAGTTTTATAGTACAAAAAAGGGTATTTCTGATCTCAACAACAGGACAAATATGCCCTCTTATTAAAACGTTATATTCTTCTTAGGATTTATAGGAAACTTTAAACAATGGTCCTACAGTGATTTCAGTTGTTACCAAAATTACCCAAATATTTCACCTATTGACAAAGATACGAATATGCATAGGAACTATTTTGTTTAATATATGTACTACTTTTCGACCGGGCCTACAATTAAGGTTATGTACCATCTTATTGGATAATTTTCTGCAACTGATATTTTCTTATTTCTAAAGAATAAAATGATTGGTTAGTTTAGTTTAAACATATATATTTATAGTGGATTGGGAAACAAGTTTTGCAACTTATATTAAACCTTTCCACTTTGCGGGAGCGAGTGCTGCCTTGTAGTGGCATTAGCCTGGTCATTTTCGAAATCTACAAGAGTGTCTTTAACGTGCAATATATATGGCTCTCTCTTAACACGGGTCCGCCATTCATCGTCCCCCTCCGACGGACTATCAAAGTTTCTCAAGACCATACTCGCAAATGGTGTCAAGGGAGAGTCGAAAATTCAGTTCCTGAAATTTTCATCCCGAAACGGGAATTCAACAAGGAACCTTTTGTGTTAGTAGCCGGGCGCACTAACCACTACACCACGGCTCTCATGGTTGATTGCTTATGGAGTCGAGCTTTGTTCCGTTCAATTGCATACATAATGGACATTACCTTTTGGTTTAGGTGTTGGAATTGGACATATATATGTATTTTTATTTTCAGGAATGACTTGAATTTCCACATTGCATCTGACTGTAGCTCTACAACCCCAACTGGAATCGTCACCAAAGGTAAATTCAACTCTTTTGTCTTTTAAATTCCAAGGAAGACACCATTTTTTCTGCAAACTGTCTTTTAATATCTAAAAGAAAGTGAGACGACATTTGTTTAATTAAAATATACAACGATGTACACAATGATTGCGTTATTTTAAAGTGATATCTGAACCCTTTTGAATATCACCAGCAGAGTGGTCATTGCTCCTATGCCGACATGAAAATCATTGAAATAGCTAGTTTTTTTTATATAAAATTGACCCATTGGTATTTTCCATCCCTAAGTAAATTGGTAAAAAATAATTGAATAAGCTTGTTTTATTGAAAACTCTAAACTGGTGAAACAGAAAAATCTTGAAGTGAGGTTCCCAAAATTCATAAACCGGCTGTCGTAAGAGGAATTAAACACACTGATTGATGATGCCGTTGATGTTCGTACTATTGTAAAATAAACTTATGAACAAATTAAATCATATATCATCTAGAAAAAAACCTACTTGCATGACTATTTTCTTTCTGCTAATTGACAATTGCCTTACAAATAGATATAGGAAGATGTGGTATGAATACCAATGAGACATCTCTTCATCCAAGTAACAATTTATAAAAGTAAACCATTATAGGTCAATGTACGGCTTTCAACACGAATATTTTTTAAAGAACCTTGTCATTGTTGACCTCTGAATAATTTGCTCTAGGTTTTCAGACGTACACGTAAATGTAGGTTTGTGTTTGCTACGTATATTCCACACACCGATTATTATTAATATGGTCATCTACAATTACATTCAAATGTTAAGCAATGTCTTAATTATGTATAAATCTCATACCAATACAGAGTTGTTGTCAATTTTCACTTTGGCATTGCATACATTTGTTCCCCAAACAAACATGTACTGGTGTGTTTTAAAACATATTTGAGCGGAATCCTTGACATCAAAAGCTATAGAACGACATGGTGGACACCGTCCATAAGTGATATAGTTACTTAGGAAACTTATATAATAATTCTATATCTCTACCACCGGCACAAACGTCACGTCACGTCCACAGTAAAATGTTACTACAATAAAAATATGTAATTGTAAATGCATTCATTACTGAAATAGGTATTACTTAGATAAGTATTTACATTAAAAAAAAACATCAGTTACATGTTTCCAGATAAATTAACAATTTATCATAAACCATGACAATTGTTTTTAAATAACTGTACCATGTCTAACATGTAACTAAAGCATGACCATTAAGCTATTCACGTGCTTTAGTATTTAAAATCCTTCAAACTCATAGATAAAATTCAAGTTGCTGACTTTAAACATTTGCTAAAAGCATAAATCCCTTAAAAAAACACGTAGGATCCAAAATATTAACAAGAATTTGGGTTTACTTTTCATGTGTTCTTTATTCTACCGAAACTACGTGTGTATTATCATATGTAAAAGGCTTGTTACACAAAAAAAATATTATAAGCATATCACCATGATCATATGTTTATTGACGAATTCAATTTAAAAGTTTGGGATCAATAACTTATGACTAAATCATGACACAGTCACTTTATAAAACCAGCTGGTATGAACTAACTATCCCAGCATCATGACCAAAAAGTCCGAAAAAAATCAAGAAAAAAATAACATTTTGAAAGACGATTTAAAAAATAAAGCATTCATTTCGACAAAGAACTACATTTTTTTTACCATACTTACGCTTCTTTTTTGGTATTCCATAAATTGTAGGCGTTCGGTAGCATGACCAGCAGGGACCAAATGTGATATTAGTCATTATCTTGTCAAATCTGGTATTGATGTTATCAATGTATGTTGTAGTATTCACAACAGAACGAACATACCGCAGAAATATGGCTCTGGTGGGAAAATGACCGGTCCATGAAGGATTAGAATCACAGTCTAGAGTCTGTGGAAATAATTAATGTATCTTGTACTATCACGATTACCAAGTTGAGAAGTCATTTACGATTAATTAGTTATCAAAGGTACCAGGATTATAATTTAGTACGCCTGACGCGCGTTTCGTCTACATAAGACTCATCAGAGACGTTAATATCAAAATATTTATCAAGCCAAACAAGTACAAAGTTGAAGACTAATCTGACCCTTATGTTTTTTAGAGACGGTGTATTAAGGAGGTAGACCTAGGTTAAGGGAAATAACTCTTAAAATCATCAGTATGTTTGTGTCAACCATTTTTTAATAATATATTCTAAGCTTCTAGGTTACATAGACTATTTTCAATCTGTTTCAGGTAAATGCTTAAAATACATTGATGAACTTGACTTTTACAAACGCTTCACTGATTTAAAGAGTTATCTCCCTGAACCAAGGTCTACCCCCTTAACAAGACATTTATTGAGTCAGTCAGTTGAAATCAACCCTTCGTAAATTGTATGGACGCTATTGCGACTCGATTGCAAATTGACAGGTACGGAATATCCGTTTCACAGATGATATTGGATACTGTATGTTCCTTATGTTGTAATTACAATCCCCGTCCCATTCCACGAATGAAGCTAGGGTACAGAATAATACTATTTACCGGGTTTGTAATAATATGAGCAATACGACGGGTGCCACATGTGGAGAAGGATCTACTTGCCCTTCCGGAGAACCTGATATAATTCCCCGTCTTTTTGGTTCGGGTTCGTGTTGCTTTTTGTCTGGTTTTCTTTGTGTACTATTGTTCGTCTACAATGTATTTGTTTCCTTTTTGGTCATTTGTCATGGCGTTGTCAGTTTTTTTTATCTATGAGTTTGAACGTCCCTCTGGTGTCTTTTGCCACTCTTTTAGAGAGAAACCCAACAAAATAAATTACAATATACACCTGCAGTGATTCGTATTATTGTTTGTTCACCTAAGTAAACAGTTTCTGAAAATAAGACCTGCCAATACCTAATTATGACTGTGTAATTAAAACCAGCAATACAAGCGCTGTTCCTTTGCGTTATGAGATTTTTGCTGTTCATGTATTGATATTGTGTCATGAGAAGATGTCCTATATCTTTTCTGTTATATTTGTACATCATATTTATGAACAGATGTTGAGTTACAAAAATAAAAATTGGTCAGACTGTCTGAACTGATCAGAATGAGATGAAGTGAAATTGTTTTTAAATATCTAACACCATGAGTTCCTCAGTTTGAATAAATGTGAAGTAGAATAAATCTTCAAAAAATGCATAATAGCACGTTTATGACTTCAGAATGTATGTCCAATCTTCCTCACTAGTTAGATACGCACAGCCAAGCAACAGCCCAACCAACATCACCATACCATCGGCCGGCTTATTCAAACCCGGCCAGAAATAAACTTCTAATGTAAACATGATATAAAAAAATGCATTTTTCTACACTTTTTATTGAATATTCTCGAGCTAGAAAACAAATAATTGAAGAGAAGAACACTTAAGCGGAGAATGAAGACAGGCTGACAAGACAGTCGTCTGCGGAATATTGTTTTTCACCTTCATTTTGCTTGTTTACTGTCTAATTGACACAAATTAAGTGCGGAGGAAACTTGTTTCTAGAATGACTGTGCATTTTTATCAAAGTGTGTTGATGAATCATAAACGTACTGGTATCATGTATAGTTTTTAAATTAATTGAAGAAAGCTGTGACATTATTGTAAAAAAAAAACAGTTTACCTCAATATTTCTATTAGTTATAGGATCTCCAGGGTAAATTTCTACTTTATATTCACAATCACGGATGCTCTCCAAGGAAATTGACACTTCTATTCTGCTTTGCATGTAGGTACTATATTTCAGTGTAACTATATAATAACATCCGTCGATGTCGGAAACGTTACCGCTTTCATTCCTACGTAGTATAAGCTGGACGTCTTTATTTTGCCTGGTCGACAGAACATCGGTATTGCAGTTTTCACTGGTAAGATCAACAACTGTAAAACATTAAATTTATCATGGTATGCAATATAACTATGCAATATTCAGTGTACAAATGGCACTGCGAATTTAAATGACAGAGTGACATGTTGAGGATTGTGTTTAGATTATATACTGATAGCATCATTGACATATTTGTTTATTATCTAAACGCATGTGTATGTCAAACAAATCCAAACACCTCAGGGTGTCCTATACTTACACAGTTGGATCAGATATCCAATGTACAATGTATGCAGGTCTTTAGTTTTATACATTAGCAAGAAGATAGTTACATTGTATAAGAAAATGTGGTATGAGTGCAAATGAAACAACTCTCCATCCAAGTCACAATATGTAAAAGTTTACCATTATAGGTCAAATAAGTGTCTTCAACATGGAGCTTTGGCTCACAGCGCCCGGAACAGTGTAAAACCATTCAAACAGGACAAAAACCGGTCTAATCTCTATAAAATCGAGGAACAAGAAAAACGTACGAGCCACATCAAGAAACGACAATCACTGAACAAGTCTATCAATGTATTGATTTTTTGTCTTTTTTTTGGCGTTGAGGGCGAATTTCCACTTGGTACTCTAAACGTTCAATGTCTGTTTTTGTAAATGAAAGAAAAGAAGAGTTCCTGTTACCAGATGATGCTGCAATGTAATGTATATTGTGTATAGAGCTAAAAAAGCAATGTCTATTGTGCGTATACGCTAAACGTATATTCTGTAGTGCACGCAGATCCTAAACGTGTAATGTCTATTATATTTAGAATGTGTATGATTCCAGGAGTCGTCCGCTTTGAACAGGTTTTGCTGTAAACAATTAAAAAAAGGAAAAACAGATTTCCTATTGCCAAATAGTGATGCCTTTACCAATGTTATTGCATCGCTTTCCTTCAGTAGTAGAGGGGGGATATGAGGGGTCCTTAAAAAAACAAAATCCCGAGGTCCCGAATTTAAATAAAGTGAATCCCGACATCCCTAAATCCGAAAAAAAGGATTCCCGGATCCCGAACGGGTAAATTCCGAAATCCTGAGCTTAAAAACACCCGATCCCCGATAAAGGTCCTACCCCCCCCCCCCCCCCCTTCCATAGTACACTGCGTGTTACTGTGGCAATCAGACTCCATAATCAGGCAAAACGGTCGTGTTATTAAGTATTTAGTTTCATATGTTGTAGTTTCTATACTGTTGTTTATCTTTTGATATTTTTTTGTCGGTAAGGTTGAGTTTCCCCTCGGTATTCTCTTTTCTTCTTCGGAAGTATTCCGTGGTAGCATAAAACGGAGGAGCTGTAATTTTATTTCGTAATGATACGTAGTTTACTTTTTGGATGAAGTCTAAGGAACACTTAACTGATATCAAAGCAATATTATAATATGTACCTCCCTTAAACGCCTAGATCCCTTCGAACATATTAATGTTACAAACACATGAACCCGTCTAGATATTTACATGTTTTAGGCAATTCAAAATTAAGAAAATAATGTGCTAAATAATGCGATTGTTTCAGAATATTCACGTGTTTTTCAGAGTGCAGTATGAGGCCGACAAATTATTCACTATAATTGATTTTAACAAACTTGTGGGTTTCAAATCGTTACTCTAACATGAATATGCGTCTTTGTTGACGACTGCATGATCAAGTAAGGTTTATCCTTGATTGCTAAACGTCCAGTGGCAAATATTTCATGCATGTTCAGGACAAGAACAATTTTACAGTAAATACAATAGGAAGGTCCTGTCATAGAAACCGTCCAGGACAAAAGTCTTCGAAATTTGAACTACCACTTTGTATTAATTTTTCACGAGACATCGGATTTAATGTTTGACATACCAAATGAACACCTACTAATTGTTGAACACGTCTGTATGTTTTATCTTTTTGTCATTGGTGTTTTTGGGGATAGGGGGCGTCTTTGTATATTGTCTCGTTGGCGTATATGTATAGCCCTAATCACCTTTATTCACTTTTTAATGTATTATTCATATCTTGTTTCTATTCCCTATTACATGTATTTTGAAATGTCTCTTCTATCATAAGATATTAACTATTTAGTATGAGAATAGGAATTATAATTTGCTAAGATGCATACATACCTTTTTGTACAGTAATAGATGTTGTATATATTAACAAGAGTAACGCTACGGAGACAAAATGGATCTACAATGAAAAGAATAAACGATAGATTTACTTTATTGTATGAAGGAAATACCCAGATTTGTTCTTAGTTGACGTCTTTAGATGTTCTCCAAACATCAATCGTAAAGCCCACAGGTAATTGTCTAAAAAATAATCCTATATATCTTGATATGTAATATTTAAGGAATGACTGTAATATTTTTTCTGTCTATTCGAAATAACATAAAATAAATGTGGTGCGAAACGGGTTATTTTAAAGTGTGCACCATATTTTTTATGTAATTTCGAATAGACAGTAAAATTATACAGTCATTTCGTATAAATTAATTCTAAACTCCATTTTAAACCGGAAAAACCATGAAAAACGTTGATGACCTCACGGTCACATGACAATATTATGTCTATGAGCTGATAAACCAAACAACGTCAGTCGAATCAGAAGATGCGTTACATCCAAAATTAAATTATTAAGGTATACAGGGTATATTTTTTTTGAGACAAGTGCCTGTGGTAAAGGCATGATATTCAAATATTGTAGGTCAAGATTAGGGAGTTACCATTTAATTTCCATGGGGGCTGTGGATGAAAAATTGTGTCCTGATTTTTTAAGTAATAATCTCTGGCCTATGTACACGTATCATTTTTCACTCTATTCGGTCCTGCCTTTTTTGATAAGTTAACCTGTCTTTTTTACATAAATTATCATCCTTCCTGGTTTTTTTTCCAAGTTGCTTATATGGTAACTCTCTTATTTAATCCAGCTGCATTCACTGCAACGGACAGCGGTTGGGCTTTTCCCACGGAGCAAATCACATAATACATGACTGTATAAGTTGACTGAATTTTATAGCTGTTCTACTTCTACATGAACTGTATACAAAAGTGGGTTGTGACGTTATTTCGTGTTTTCTATGTTTAGGAGGACCGTGGGTCTTTTAAATTTCTCTCTTCTAAATTACCAGTGTCACTAGAGTCCAAACTCTTTTCATTAGTGGTAGCTGATGTTTCTTTATGTATTAGTTTTCTATTTCATCAGTAAAACGCTTTGAACTCAGAGAAAATCAGCTGTTCGACAGTTAATTCAACCACATATATTATTTACCTCACACAAAGACAGAATTTATTAAGAACATAATAATTATTCTTGAAAACATAAACAAATGTATGTATGTTCATTCATCAATTAATTTAAAATGAGGGGACCTTGTATTGTGTCTTGCTTCAGTCTTCCAGATCAAATCAATCAATAATATGGAGCTCTTGCGTAAACGTAGTAAAAAAACTGTATTTTTTTGTTTTTTACAATGTGCATTGCATTATGTCAACGTTAAAAAGAATGGGAAATAAATTGATTTCCAGATATCTTTCCAGTCTTTTAACCACAGTGAAATTTATCAATTGAAAACAAAGAAAGAACCGATATATAACGCGTAAAATAATACAAATGGAATAAAACAAACAAGTTATGTGTTGTTGATAAATACAAACCTATGTGATCGATCTAACTATTTCAAATAATTAACATCGGATTCAATGAATCATGCATGATAATCAAAATGTGTAATTTCTCCGTTTGATAATCATTTCCTCAGTCAAAGATAGTTCAATGCCATAACACTATTCATGATCACACTTGACCCACCGCTGAGGAAAATTAAGGTCGATACACAATATCTAAATATATATACTTTAAGAACTATGTGTGTGTTATCTATTGATTAAAGAATTTTCTTGATAAAATGTACAACGTTTTGTTAAATCTTTATATGAAACAAATATTGACTTACGAGTGAAAAAAACATGTTGTTGTTCCAATAACATAATGAATTATCGTCATATATCGATCAATATAATCGATAACTGCTTGGAATAAGTGATTATAATCCTCAGTTATCATACGGAATGGTGTAGATGGCTACACACGGAATCAAAATTAACAAGTAAATATTGAAAAATGTAGGGGGTAAGAATGTGTGTTATTGGAATAAAGGAATCTGGTGGCCTTTGCAATTAATTAAAATATATTTGAATACATAGTTATAAATGTAGAGGTTTTTTTCTAGGTTATACTAATTACCATATCAACAGCTAACGTTCTTACTGCCATACCTCTCTATATATAAAAATTAAGATATATTGTGCATTGTCGGAAAATATAAAATGTATTTGTATGAGCTTTAAAAAGACGACGAAAAACGAGACTCGTCGAGCTTTTCTCATGTTTCGCAGCGACGACAATATTCGTATATTGTTTTTACGGAGTGTCTATTCGTCCGGCTAGCCGGATGAATAGTTAAAAATCTCTATTCGTCCGGCCATCCGTCTGCGGATGCGCAAATATTCAATATCAATAAAAGTGTCATGTGACGTGGAAAGTGTCCCGGATGAGGTGTCGGATAGCACACGCGGTGTCGGATAACACACGCGCGTATGCAATGGACGTGTTGAGAATTGGAGATCGTGATTCAATTTAAGGGCATACGATACAGTTTTGATCCTGTATTTACAAGTTCGTGAAAATTTGGATATAGGCTATTTTTTACCTGATTAAATCAAATATGTAATAAAAAGTTTACCTTCATGTGCTACTTTTTGAGTAAAATGAGGTCGAAATTTTGTATATTTGCTCAAAATTCAGATTTGTGGCCGTAATTTCTTTTTCGAAAGAAAGACATAACTTTTTTGTTATAAAAGATAAACACAAATTGTTTTTTGTTAAATAATCAGTAATTTCTGTATTTTATAAGTATTCTAAAACATTGTGCATTTTTTTATTCAGAAATAACTCATATTTATCAAATGTTCATGAATTGAAGAAAATACGTAATTTTTTGCTGCATGTTTATCAAAATTTAAAAAAATCTTCTATTTACAGTTTTATAAAATTTTGGTCACATAATCTCCCTGCAAAATGAAACAAATTGCTGTTTTGAAAAATAGGGGTCCATGAACTCGTTTTCAAATTAAATCAGTTTGAATGATAAAAATCAGTCGAAAAATGCATCTTTTCCCGATATGTCACAGTTTGACGTCGCGAAAATAACATTTTACGTTAGCAACGTCATTACCTCCCCTGTAACTGTATCGTATGCCCTTAAGGGCATACGATACAGTATTGAACCTGTGTTTACAAGTTGATGAAAATTTGCATATAGGCTATTTTTTAACTCATTAAATCAAATATGTAATAAAAAATATACCTTCATGTGCTACTTTTTGAGTAAAATGAGTTCGAAATTTTGTATATTTGCTCAAAATTCAGATTTTTGTCCGTATTTTCTTTTTCGAAAGAAAGACATAACTTTTTTGTTTTAAAAGATAAACACAAAATGGTTTTTGTTAAATAATCGGTAATTTCTGTATCTTATAAGTATCATTAAAAATTATGCAATTTTTATTCCGAAATAACTATATTTATCAAATGTTCATGAATAGAGGAAAAACGTCATTTTTTGCTGCATGTTTATCAAAATTAAAAAAATTGCGCTATTTACAGTTTTATAAAATTTTGGTCACATAATCTCCTTGCAAAATGAAAAAAATTGCTGTTTTAAAAAATAGGGGTCCATGCACTCGTTTTCAAATTAAATCAGTTTGAATGATAAAAATCAGTCGAAAAATGCATCTTTTCCCGATATGTCAGAGTTTGACGTCGCGAAAATAACATTTTACGTTAGCAACGTCATTACATTCCCTGTAACTGTATCGTATGCCCTTAAAGATGTCATAGTAGAGAGAAAACCAGAGAGAAAGTGATTGTTTTAAACAAATGTATATAGGAGTGATTCCAGAGCAATCGCGTATACATGTTATCAAGTTAAACTGTGAGGATGATAAGCCTGAAATTAAGGTGAAATTGAAGATTTACCCCCGTTTACCTTATGGAGGCAAAACGCATTCGGAAAAAATACTAGATCAAACTTGCTTGGATGCATTATTTTTTAGTTATACTACAACGCAGATCTATGAACATACTGATATGCCCGGACTGGGAATAAGACACCAGGGTTTGGGTATCCCCCCTTTTTCTGTTGTATCTAATATATATTTTTTTTCTAAAAAAATCTTATCGAAAACACAATCCTACTTTTGAGGACAGGTTACACGTGCCTGCCCTTCTCAAATTTCATATGAATTAAAATCCCGAACAATTTAAATGAAGAATCGTGCATAATCATATGAGCAGAGGACCTTGCTTTATCCAAACTTCACTGAAACTATAAATTCAGGATCTTTTGAAATCATAGATGAAGCCAATACTGATTGGCCCGACTATTTACCTTACAGGAAATTCAATACCCAAGCTCCTTTAGAATATTAGAATTAAAAAAAATCTGAATCAAATGTATAGTTTATTTTTTTTTATTAGAATGATTTTTTTTTCACAAAACGAGGTTAGACAACATATTTTAAAACAACCCGTGCTTCATTCAAAACCTTTAAAACACGATGTTATATCTTCATCATTATATATTTGGCCGGACAAATAGCGAAAAACCGTCAAAATGCTATGTATCCGGCTTGCCGGATGAATAGACATTTTTGATTATTTGTCCGCCCCCCCCCCCCCCACCCCCCGCCCCCAAGAAAATCAAATGGTTGCTGCCTAACAAGGTAGTCTCCACATCAGGGTAATGCGCATGTGAAAATAATGTAAAAAAAAGGTAACGATTTTTAATTTACTTGTATATTGATTTTGAAATAAAATGTTCATTTTAATTTATAGTCTTATTGCTCACAATATTAATATTTTGTATAAAGTACAGTCTTCAAACTCTCTAATATTGGCCACTGGACTTGAAAAATTGGATGTTGTAAACCATCTTTCACATGACGACACGATTGCGTGCAGTTTCAAATGTACATGTATATGCACATCTGTGTACATAATTTTTATACAGGAAATATATGAAAAAGCATCTGTATTGGTCGTCTATGGAACGCCACAGCTGTCTTATGTGGAGCTCTGTTCTTACATTATGTTGTTTTGTCTTTACTTGATGCGACTTTGTCTTAACGAAACCAAATCGAGTAATGACAAAATCATATTGAGTAATGAAAAGACTATATATTAAGTAATGAAAAGACTATATTAAGTAATGAAAAGACTATATCAAGTCAGTACAAAACCATATCGTGTAATATAGTCGGGTTGTTGTCTCTTTGATACATTCCTTTTTCCATTATAAATTGAATTTTTAACTATAGACTTTACCGTACAGTGTGTAATTGTGATATTTACACCTCTGCAAGAATAGTTTGTCTCACAACATATAGACAAAACGTAAACTTTTACGTCTAACACTTGCAAATTAAGTTTGCTTGTTCACAATCTAAAGGAATATAGTTCTTTTTATTACAAAATAATGAACAAAAACAAAACTGGTATATAGACTGATTTATAGGCTTCTGACTTGAGAAAGGCACATAAATAAGTTGGCGGGTTTAAACTCGTTTGAAGGCGCCAATCATTATTCCCCTTACCTGGAACAGTGCAACATTTGAGCAAACTATCAAAATCAGATAATAAAAGTCTTAGCTAATAAGATGACAACAAATAGAAATAAATCTAGCAAAAATACAGCGTGGAAGTGGACTCGTGGACTGGTACTTATACATCCAAACAACAAAAGAATTTGTACAGATCTGAGAGTTACTCAGTACTTTAAGTCACTGACACCTAGAAATAAGCATACCAAGCTGTCTGAATTGCCAAATGAACATTTAATTTAAATGATATACATGTATATGCTGGTTAAACATACATGTATGTAAACATGCAGTACCTGTGTTGCAGACAATAGAAAGATAGAAAACACAAGAAGTTAACTTATTTATTAAAACTAAACCTTGCTTTTCTGCTAGTAATCGATTGTCCTCAAATATAAGTCCTCACTTTTTATGTATGTTAAATATTAGTGTGTCTTTTCGTACGAATTATATATTGCTTAAAATTGTATGTAACATTTTTGCCGTCAAAGTGAAGCATTTCACGATGTTTATATATCATGTTGACATTGTGCAACTTCCAAAATGTCTATCATGTTGAAATTGTATGAGGATAAACTGTAAAAGAGACTTCAACATAGACATTATGTCTATTATAGGATCTGTCCTTCTTTGCAACACAAACAAATAGTTCTAGAAAATCCTAGATTGGTTAAAAAGTGCATCTTTCCTTTTAAATGACTAAATTATTAAAAATGACTTCATTGTATGTCTGCACCAGTTCAGCATCAGTCACATGTAAATGTGAGAATGTACTTCAGATTGCATTCTTTTTTTCATTCTGCAAACTTTGTTTGTTAATAGTGTGAGCGTGAAAAATAAAAATAAAGTCTTCACTTGGAACTCTAGAGCTAAAACCTGATGACTTAAGGTTAGCAGGGGCGTAACTCTAAAGCTGTTTTTGTCGTATTTGCAAATAGCATCTTAAGTCTCTGTCATTGTAGAAACATTGTGCTTACCAATAAAGACTAAAAGATGCATTCAAATAGTGACTAGGCGGAACATAACAGGTATTTGGCAATTATTGAACAAAGAAAATATCATTTTCATATTGAAATGAATATCCTAAATACTAATGGGTCGTGGTAAAGGTTTAACAACGAACTTATCATATAACCTTTGCATAACATTACAAATTGAAATGGCTGGAGTAAATGGTCAATCTACACACAAAGCATTCGTACCTACAAACGCAAGCCCCATCCAATCTGTTTTAATCGCTTTAATCCCTTTTTAACCTTATCATTAGGTAAATAGACTTCCCTCCTTATGGATAGGTAGATAGATTTATAAATTCGATCAATCTGTAACAACTACAGTAATTTAGATCGATAAAGATGCACCATGTGCAGCGACAAATATTACAACACTATCACAGATAACTGGATATTACATCAACAAACCAACATTATTGGAAACAAAAAATATTATTGTTACATGTATTTGCGAATTTCATTCAGTTATTCATTCGTTCAAGACCTCAAAACTAGCAGTCAAGTAAAAAGTTAATTCGAAAGAATTAAAAAAAAATATTGGGGATAAAAGCAACCGTCTACCATTTGTTGTCACGGAAAAATGACAGACACAAACTATTATTGCATATTTTTCTTCAATAAAGAGAATTGTATCATGCTAAAACTTATTTGAAAAAAAGGTGGATTTTGGGAAATATTTTTTCCTTTTCAGACCGTACAGTAGAGCTTTATACTTTAGTGTACAAAGCGTCGGCAATTGTTTATGTGGCTCAGCTGTATGATGACAACAAAATGATACCTTGTTCGCGACTCACTGACGGAAGTACAACTAGAGACTCTAAAGAGCCTGTGTCGCTAACCTTGGTCTATGTGCATATTAAACAAAGGACACAGATGGATTCATGACAAAATTATGTTTTGCTGATGGTTATGTGTTTGTAGATCTTACTTTACTGAACATTCTTGGTACTTACAATTTTCTCTATCTATAATAAACTTGGCCCTTTAGATGTAAAATTTATCAAATTAGTGAAAATTGTTAAAAATTGACTATAATGGGCAATAACTCCTTAAGGGGTCAACTGACTATTTTGGTCATGTTGACTTATTTGTAGATCTTACTTTGTTGAACATTATTGCTGTTTACAGTTTATCTCTATCTATCTATAATATTCAAGATAATAACCAAAAACGGCAAAATTTCCTTAAAATTACCAAGGGGCAGCAACCCAACAACTGGTTGTCTGATTCATCTGAAAATTTCAGAGCAGATAGATCTTGACCTGATAATCAATTTTACCCCCGTTAGATTTACTCTAAATGCTTTGGTTTCAGAGTTATAAGCCAAAATCTACATTTGGTTTCAGAGTTATAAGCCAAAATCTACATTTTACCCCTATGTTATATTTTTAGCCATGGCAGCCATCTTGGTTGATTGGCCGGGTCACCGGACACATTTTTAAAACTAGATACCCTAGTGATGATTGTGGTCAAGTTTGGATAAATTTGGCCGAGTAGTTTCAGAGGAGAAGATTTTTGTAAAAGTTAACGACGACGGACGCCAAGTGATGGGAAAAGCTCACTTGGCCCTTTGGGCCAGGTGAGCTAAAAGGTCGTTAATTATCCGTTTTTAGATGGTGACGTTCCCTTGTGACCATCTTACGGTGTTTATATATCTCAACTTGTACGATTCGCTCGTGTATGTAACAATGTTTTAGATTTTAACGAGAGAAATTTATGTATTACTGAAAAATTATTACACCAGGGTTTTCGATATCACAAACTAGTCAAAACATTTACTAAATTTTATCATCGGTATAAAGACATCATTCGTAAATATAGCTCAACATGCAGACTTCTAATACGTTCAGGTATTTCACATCCAATTTTTTATGGTAATATTCTTTATAAAGCACAAAGGTGTCAGTATTCACCTCAGAAACTTACAAAACCTTTGAATAGACTTATTAAGAAGGGATATAATTACGATACTGTTGTCAAGTCATTAAAGATTGCATATTTTGGCTTTAATATTGAGTCACTGATAAGGTCTTTGCATCGGAACTAAACACATTTATTCTAAAAACAGTTGTTGGCATGACACGAGTTATGTTCTTCTCATATATGTTATGATGGTATGATACTAAACCCCTAACGGGAAGGATTGTGCCTGATGTTCATATAATGAAATCATAATCTTTCAGTCAGTTTAGTTGAAGTCTGGAGCTGGCATGTCAGTTAACTGCTAGTAGTCTGTTGTTATTTATGTATTATTGTCATTTTGTTTATTTTCTTTGGTTACATCTTCTGACATCAGACTCGGATTTCTCTTGAACTGAATTTTAATGTGCGTATTGTTATGCGTTTAGTTTACTACATTGGTTAGAGGTATAGGGGGAGGGTTGAGATCTCACAAACATGTTTAACGCCGCCGCATTTTTGCGCCTGTCCCAAGTCAGGAGCCTCTGGCCTTTGTTAGTCTTGTATTATTTTAATTTTAGTTTCTTGTGTACAATTTGGAAATTAGTATGGCGTTCATTATCACTGGACTAGTATATATTTGTTTAGGGGCCAGCTGAAGGACGCCTCCGGGTGCGGGAATTTCTCGCTACATTGAAGACCTGTTGGTGACCCTCTGCTGTTGTTTTTTATTTGGGCGGGTTGTTGTCTCTTTGACACATTCCCCATTTCCATTCTCAATTTTATTACCATATTCAATGTAACTTAACTTAACGGATTTAATTTCAATTTCTACTAGAACACACCAACGAAATCGCGGGCATTCAGATCGTAGTTTAAAGTATGTAAACAATGGTAAAGTGTTGTTGGAAGAATTTTGTAAAATATTGAATGACTGGTGAATTTCAGCAAACGTATCATGAGTCATAGGTTATTGGGGATAGGAAAATGTTTTTTTTTTATCCCTCCTCCTATATTTCCTAAATTCCTAATTTTTGGTTTTCTATCAATTTCAATATGAACATACCTTTAGTATGTTGTGAACATTTAAGTAAGGATCCTGTAATTCAGAGGTTGTCGTTTGTTTATGTGTTACATATTTGTTTTTCGCTCATTTTTTGTACACAAATAAGGCCGCTAGTTTTCTCGTTTGAATTGTTTTACATCGTCATTTCGGGGCCTTTTAAAGCTGAGTATGCGATATGGGCTTAGCTCGTTGTTGAAGGCCGTATGGTGACCTATAGTTGTTAATTTCTGTGTCATTTTGGTCTCTTGTGGAGAGTTGTCTCGACATGGCAATCATACCACATCTTCTTTTTTTTTTGTAAACAATGAATTTTGTAAAAGATTTAATGACGGAGAATTTCAGAAAAGGTATCAAAAGTTCACATGAATAATTTTAGCGCTTATCTGTATATTATGAACATTCATTACTATATAAATAAAGTGTATTTACTTTCAATTCTAAGTTTACTAATCGATTCATGGTGGTCATTGATATAGTATACAGACCCTCTATTTAATAAACTCTGTGACCGCCGTGGATAGGTATGGGCTTTGCTCGTTGTTGAAGGCCGTATGATGACATATAGTTGTTAATTTCTGTGTCATTTTGGTCTCTTGTGGAGAGTTGTCTCAACATGGCAATCATATCATATCTTCTTTTTTTTTTGTAATCAATGAATTTTGTAAAAAATTTAATGACGGAGAATTTCAGAAAAGGTATCAAAAGTTCACATGAATAATTTTAGCGCTTATCTGTATATTATGAACATTCATTACTATATAAATAAAGTGTATTTACTTTCAATTCTAAGTTTACTAATGGTCATTGATATAGTATACAGACCCTCTATTTGATAAACTCTGTGACTGCCGTGGATAGTAAACTTGAAAATGATAGCAGATAGAATTAAAATACACTTTATAAAGTTAAATTTGTAGTATATGTATGTTCAAAGTATACAGAAAAACGCAAACCGGAAGTATAATCTGACTTAAAATTTAGTCCAATGACGGGACAATATCCGGATGCCTTTTTTCTCGTTTTTTACCCAAAATAACTCAATCTGAATAATCATATGAATGGATGACAAATGCGACTATGCACTGTACCTATAGGACACAGAGGCGTGTTGATTAATTTATTGTGGAAAGAAGAGAAGCGACACCCAAAATGAGGTCTTCTCGTTTAATAGTATAGAAAAGGTAACTTCATGTAAATGACTGCAAGTACAACAATATAGATATATGTCTGTGCATAACCGCACTACTGTTTTGTAACCTTACCGTCAAACGTGAATATAGAATTCCTTTGTATATTTTTGATGGTGGGTTGCGGTCACTTTTACTTACATCTTATTTCTCATCTTACTGTACAACTTGTACATACAAGTTTTTTTTAGCTATTTTGTTTCTCTGATAGTTGTCTAATTGACGTTTACCCTATAAACTTTTGTATTGTCAAACATAATAATGCATGTCTTGTTGTGATTTCTGTCACTAGGTTGATGTTTTATATTGACACAAACCCCACATCTTTTTTTCAGATGCATGTAAGCACATACATGCCTTTTAAAGATTAATATGC
Organism: Mytilus galloprovincialis; assembly: GCA_037788925.1. Taxonomy (NCBI): domain Eukaryota; kingdom Metazoa; phylum Mollusca; class Bivalvia; order Mytilida; family Mytilidae; genus Mytilus; species Mytilus galloprovincialis. Next base: position 56,922,488 of record CM075341.1, read on the forward strand.
TCATTACGGTGACCTATAGTTTAATTTCTGTGCCATTTGGTCTCTTGTGGAGATATGTCTAATTGGAAATCATACCTCATCTTCTTTTTTTTTTATATGAATCCCTTCTTTTATTCAAATAGCTTAGCTTGGAAAACTTTTTAAAACATAATTTTGTCTTTGATGACGTAGATTATGAAAGGCTTTGTTTGCATTCATGTACTATCATAAAATATGAATGACTACTTGTCACTACTTTCTGTTTGAAATACTATTTTGCTAAAACAATACTGTATCCCATTGTACTAGTCTAAAGAAAGATTCAATTCTGTGACGTCAGCAATGATATACACATATTTTTAAAGGGTTATTAAGTTTACCTGTCCAATATTGATTATTGCCCCTCCTTCGTTGAATATTTTTAAAAAATCCCTAAACTATTGAATTATTCTAGTTCCTTGTTCATGTAAAATCCCATCAGAGTTGTTTGGTTGGTAACTTTTACAATGATATATGACTTGTCTCTTGCATATTTTAGGTTGCAACATATGGACATGTTATGAAGTTCCTCGCGCATTCAACAGAAATGGTAACAGAAATGGTATTCTAGTCGTAATATAAGAGTCTTTAAAGTGACGAAGTAAAAAAAAGTAGGCACCATATAACGTTTTAAATTAACAAAAATATATATGTATAAATAATACGAATACATAGCATTGCAAATAACTTGTCCGACTATATGTGTTTTCAGGAATCGTAAAGTCGATAAGACAATGTACAGAATAGCAGTTAATTCATAGTCACACCTGAAACGTTCTCTTTTGTAGATACATTTTCCTAGTCAATGACGATGTTGTATATGCCACTTTTGAACCTGTATCCTTAAGCTTTCTATTGATCTTGATCAGAAGACTCTGGATTTCAGTTACTGGTATCGGATTGATACCACGGTTTGTGTACCATGTGTTTTGTTCGTCTTCTAATGTTTTCACTAATGAATTTAGGAATTTATTGTCCGATAAATAACCTGCAAGAAACACAAAATTAATAACAAACAAAAGCATGATGTTAATCATTATGAATTTTGATTGATTATTTGGTGTATGCTTTACTGAATAAACATAATATTTTAAGGCAAAAATATATTCGTACGCTTTGATGTCACATGCAACTAACGGAACTTTGATATTAAATGTATCAAAGTTGATGAATTTGTTTAGAACAAAACTTACAACTTTCTGTAACTTTCTAACCTTCGCTAACAGGCTAGAGCCCACTTTACTTCTTTATCAATGTCTACTGCCATCTTTGTTTTGCAAAGATAGATTTTCTCTAGTTATTAAGGATAGATAATTTTTATCACGGAATGCAAAATTTTCTGTAACACCATTACCCGTGGGTCGTCTTTGACTTTTGTCCAAATTTTAGTATAATTTAACCTTTACAAGGATGAGTTGTCGATTAGCTGTGCAAGTGTATATCACAGCCACGTCTATCGTAAAACACAAGCTCGAGTAAGGAGAGAGAAACCAACTTTCACCTAAATCAAAACCATTGCAATAACGTTAACTCTCTGCGGGGTCGAAGGCAAAACAATTCTATCAAACGTGCATTAATTTCTCGCACTCCATTACAATCTACGAAGCAAGAGTCTGCCTGTTGTTTACATAATTAGTTTGTTCTTGTTTAGAATATGCAAGCATGGCAAAACGTTAAGATTGAGTGGTAGGTCAAATTGAATACTATCCATACTTCATTATCGCAATTGAAATATATTTTACCGCATATGAAGTATGAAAATATCGTAATAAGTTAACTAGCATACTACTGATTGACTTATTTTTGCAAATCGGTCTTCGTACTTTAATTGGCCTTTTTAACTTTTTTGGATTCGAGCGTCACTGATGAGTCTTTTGTGACGAAACGTGCGTCTGTCGTAAATACTAAATTTTATCCTGGTATCTGTGATGAGTTTATTCAGAACGAGACTCACATGGTTCGTCAGAAGTATACGTAAGGAAGTCACTTTCCCGTGGTATTCTCTGCTGTTTTCTCTCTTTAACGTCATCGGGCATCCCGCTAGCGTCTGCTTGATTCGGATCCTTGGGTTCAATTGTCTATAAAATTGTTAAAAAAAATGTAAAACGAATCAATGCAACACAGACATAAATGATTATCAAAAATGTATTGCTTTGCGTTTGTTTTTTAAATTGACCAGAGGTATAGAGAGAGGGTCGAGATCTCACGAAACATGTTTTTTTTTAATCGAGCTTTAACGTTTGACTGTGTTGCATTTATAAATGTGGAGGCTTGTGTCATAGAGCGTCGCGCTCTCTCCGTTTTAAATGAAGAATAAAAGATTTACAAGCCTTAGTTATTCAATACTAAACCTGCACTATGAAGACTTTAGGTTTCAATGCCAATGCCGCACAGTTCTGAGGCTGAAACAACTCCATAATCTTTGATAGCTCAGCATACTCTGTGTTTCCTGTATCTGTCTTGCACTTAATAATTTCAGTTGACCCATGACCAAGGAAAACAAATAACAGACAGTAATAACAGTTGTACTCATTGTTGTCAATTTCTTTAGCAACTGTAAAATGTACAAAGCGTACTGTTATTGCTTTGTTATCTAAATTCATTGCTACATGTATTTATTAGGTTATTGTTTGTTTGGGATTGGTTCCTTCGGATTAATGGAACGTTGGTGACTTCAAAACATTTACAAAAGTAAGTGCCTGTCCTAGGTCAGGAACCTGTAACTCAGTGGTTTTTGTTTGTTGCTGTTATATCATGTGTGTTTTTGACAATTGTTCTGTTCATATATCAGGTCTATAGTTTTATCGTTTCAATTGTTTTACATTTGTCATTTTCTTCCTAACTATGAGGTATAGGTTTTGCTCAATGTTGATAGTGACCTATAACTGTTAATTTCTGTTTGATTTGGCCAATGGTGGACAATATTTTGGTGATATATTTTAGATAGACTCATTTAATTTTTCGAATGAATGTTTGTCGTGAAATGAAAAGATTACACCTTTATAACAGGTTAGATCGACAACAAACTTCCGCACAATTTACTACAGTTATTGTACGCAAGGTCTATGGTTGAACACAATGTGTACTTATCTAAATGTGTTTTTGTCATGTGTAAAAGTTGAAACAGATAGCAGATATAAAATAAAAAATATACATTGTAGAAAAATAAAAACAAAATGCACTTGTACTTGTACTAGATTTAGAAACTGAGAGCAAGTACAAATGAATTTTACATTAACCTACAATGTATTGATACTGTTTTTATCCTGCGTTGAAATATTTACGCTTCAAAGTACAGTTATTTTACTTTCAAATTATCGGCTTTGTGTCACAATGAAATCAACAGGACTTAACCACGGACTGAGATTCGGGGCCTAAATTAAACTGGGATGCGAACAGTAATTTAAACAGAAGTGGAAAACCATTTTTTAAGTTTACTATACATGTATCGCATCATGTTATATATGTCAACATGTATTTGTATAATAGTAGAAAGGTCAAGTGTATGATTAAATCATTTTTTTTATATATCGAACACAGTACCCTTTTTCTCTCTGGTAGATGGAAGAGTCAGTCTAGCATAAAGGTCTGACCTATTCTGATAATGCATGGAATGATAACTACTGGACCATAACGAAGCAACAACCAATCTTAATTCCCATATGTACTCACCGATAGAACACAAGGTGTATAGATCATCTTTTGACAAATTTTTATGAATTTGTTTTCCGTCTTTTTCGAAAACTTCAAAACCATATTCATAACTTTCAAGAAGCTCCATTAGTTTGTTAAACTGGCCATTTAACTTTTCTATGTCTGCGCATTGTTGATCAAAATTCTGTACGAGAACTGCCAATCCTCTTTTCGTGCAATTTTCGTCGTAATCTGGAGACAAAAAGGCAGATTCTGAAACTTCAATAGTCTTCTTCCCTGATCTTGTTTCTTTTATGTTGTGACTATAATATATATTAAATAAGATACAACAAACCAATGTAAAACAATGTGTTTTAATATGATAAACAATATTTCGATATGCAATTCTGATAATCTATAGTATTCATTTGTATAATTGTACATATTAAGGCTTTCATAAAATGATATGCGATTTAGTGGCACAATTCAACAACATACATGTATAGAGCAGAAACTAACATAGAAGGCAGCGTATTTATACGGTCAACAACACATAGAATGGAAACGTTCCCTAAAAAACAGAGTACCATAGACCATTTTTTCTTCGCGGATACTTAATTTCGCGTTTTACCCTTTTAGTTCACTTTGCGGCTATTCAATTTCGCGATTTACTAATTTACTTGATGTATTCTTATAAGGTATGAGCCAAGATTTACATATTCGCGACGATTTATATTCGCGTTTATTTTCTACTTGCGAAAGACGCGAAAATAAGTTGGTTTACAGTATAGGTATCGTAATCAACACATAGAATGAAATGAACGTCTAAAACTCAATGAATACAAATGATTTACGTACGGTCAACAACACATTGAGTTGAAAATATATCCTAAACTAAACGTTTACGTACGGTCAACAAAGAAATCTAAAAATATATTTGTACGTTCGTTCAACAACATAAAGAGTAGACTAAACATATATAGATATCAGATGATACGTACGATATGCAACATATAGTAGAACAGACCTCTAAATATCAGCGTATACGTACTATCAATGACACATATAGTAGAACAGACACATACATGTATGCATATACGTGTACGCAAAGTCATCTAGACAACTATTTAAACATGAAAATGCTGAATACTTTTTACTCGAAAAAGGCATTATATCTGTTACCAAATGTGAATAAGGAATCAGAGATATTCATCCATGAATGCAAAATGATTTCCAAAATGTCGTAACAGCAACAACTGAATTCCAAATCGTTATATATAAATAACAAGTAGGTACACTTACACAATATTGTTTAGTCGTGCCACGTATTCAAACAATAACAATTATATATTTTTTTGTATTTTCATCTATTTTATTTCGTTTTCTTTTGAGTTTTCCCCCCTTTTTTTCTCAAACTACACTAATATAGTTATAGCATACTCCTCTGAAATTGAAAAAAGCAACGTGCTCTTTGCTTGATTCCATTTGTTTTTAATTTATTATCTTATATAGTACTTAACTTTGTATTGGATACATTATTGTTTTCTTTCAACCAAATATTATTTAAAATATTCAGATCTACGATGAAAATTGCGTGAAGTAATATACTTCCTGAAGGATTTCGCATAAACTACAATACATATGTTTTTTATTGTCATTCAATATCTTACAGCTTGCCTATAACAATGTATTTAGGCGTCAAAAATGTTGTTTATTTTTCTTTTTTGTATACTGAACAAACAAAGCCCTTAGGGTCGATGACTGTACGTCCGGCACAAAACAATATATACTATTTATTTTTATTATATACATGTAGGTCCCCGACGGTACGACGGGGCGGATCCAGCCGTTTAAAAAAAAAGGGTGGTCCTTACTCCAGGATAAAAAGGGGGGTTCCAACTACATGTCCCCTTTCAAGAGCATTGATCGTCCGAAAAAAGGGGGTTCCAACCCCTGGACCCCCCCCCCCCCCCCCTGAATCCGCGCCTGACTCCGCACAAAAAGATAAAATGCAAAACGATTTTACTCTTTTTTTCTTTTAAATTCAACTCTTTAGCTTTGAAAATAAACACTAAGACCTTACATGTACGGTTCACATACTTAACATGCTGCTGGTCTTGTGCTGGATGCATTACTATACTTCTCAAAAAATGTATTCATTAGATCAACCTAAAAAAAAATATGTAAAAAATAAACACAAAATAAATAGAATTAAATACATGTAACATTACACGTATACACAGAAACGAATGTTTTAGTCAATTAGCTTTAATGATACCGGATATATATTCCGGAAAGTGACGTTAAAAAAAGTATATGCATTTGTGTGCCGTATATTAAACCATGTATACTAAGTAGATGAGGAAATCATAACATTAAAAATTTAATTGTGTAAAATATCACGTAAAGTTACTGTCATGACTATCCGCCACCCTCGTGTATTAACCCGACACAGTAAAAAAAGAAACCTCACTAACGCGAAGGCTTCATTATCGGAACGGCACAACTCCAGAATTCCGTATTGCTATACCAATAGATTTCAAATCCTAATTGTTGTCCTTCCAAAGGGATAACTCGTTGTATATATAATAATAGATGACCAACGTGTCTCATTTGTTCCTACTTTTTGAAGTTTCTAGCAATCATTCATTAATTCAAGATTATTCGTAATTAAGGTGTCGACTATAAAATATGAGTTATATTATTAAATTCATAAGGTAACATATCAATTTTAATTATTGTCATTTGTGTCAATACAAGTTTAAATAAACAATGAAGAACCAAATAACACACAAAACAATATATTGACGTTTAGATGTGCATGGTGTGCATGGTGTGTGTCTGTTGTTTTGCTTCAACATGTTCAAGAAATGTATTTCCGGGTTTTTGTTTCATTGAACATGTTGAAGTTTCTTAATATTTATACATACACCTAACAATATTTATATTTTTTTCAATCTATTTTCTCATATCAACATGATCAAGTTACAAAAATGTATTCAGTAAATTATTGTCTTACCTTTTATAGATTTTCATGACATACTTTTCGTCAATAAAGTCTTTAGCTGTTCACACGAAACAGTACGTACCCTATTCCAGGTACACATTTAAATATTCAACTGATTTATTATACTTCTAAATACTTTTCCGATATCTTTGGTGCATAACGATCACGTCAAATTGTGCTAAATTTAGATAACTTTATTTTTAAATGACACATAATTATGTCAGCATATATTGTCAATATATGTTAGTTATTTATACTCGTTCTACAAAAACAACCAGTACAAACACAAATATTAAGTGTATATTTATTAATATGAAATGAATTTAAAAAATGTGATACATATATGTATCTGTATATACGGCAATGCGCATTGCAAGTCACCTAATTATTTTGATATGTTGAAAAAGTAAAATTTGACATACCAACAACTATGCTGGCTTATCATACCAACAACTATGCTGGCTTATCTAAGTATTTAGTTTGTGTTTGTTTATTTCTATTACTGTATTCTTTTAAGGATTATCTGGAGTAATCGTCAGTTAAATCTTATTAGAATATATAAGATCGTAATGATGTGAAGCATAATATTTATATGATATTGATGGATTGTTTAAATGTATAGTGGCAACTATTTCATGCATATTCCGGAAGAGTTCAACTAAAAGTGAGTTTTCCAATGGAAGCCGATACAGATTTGTTTGCTAATGCAAAAATGAGTTAAGTTGGTTAGAAGCATATAGTTTGCTTAGAGAAAAGTAAACGTACGAACATCAAAGAAAGATGTTGAAAGGATAATTTAACATGCATACGTTGCAACGATATCTTATCATACAGATATCATGCCACTGTATGGGCTTACACAGGGCATCGGATTTAATAAGCATTATCCTAACGAACTTCAACATTCCATTTTATATCAATTTTTTTTATCACGATTCCCATAATGGCCATGGTCGACATCGAGAATTGATGCTTGTTTAACGTCCAGTGGCAAATATTCAATGCAAGTTCAGGACCAGAACAAAGTGACAGTGGATAAAATAAGTTTAGGTCCTGAAATAGAAATCGTTCGAGATGAAATAATGGGAACCTACACAGGAAAATAAAGATATACATGTGTAGCAGGACCAATTCTGCTGGAGATTCGGGGATTCGGACCACAGCTTATTCTAGTTTGTGTACTGATTTGTACGGAGACGATGGATGCCAAATGTAAAAGCGCTTTAAAATATCTAAGTTAATGAAACCAAAAACAATGGAAACAGTTTATATTTTAATCATCAAAATACATCTTTTATCATGATAAGCCAAACGTCAGTAGATATGGAGCATTCACTAATACAAATAAGCCGTACTAAGAAGGCACATAGCAGAATGATGTACATATCTAAAGGGCGGTTGAACTTGGACTAAATGTTCTTCATCAGCTAATACAAAATGTGAATCTAAAACTATTTGTATAAAATATATATGTTTTTCACAGAAGGTAACCAAAGATTTTGCGACGATGCAAATATTATACTTTACAATATAAATAAATATCTTTAACCAATGTATTCAAATAGCAAAAGCTATGTAATTTAACTATATACTTAATAAGCTTCATGTAAATTATCTAACAATGAAATACATCAAATATGAAATTTGGAGTTTAACCAAAGGGAGCTAATAATGACATAACAATCCTAACTGCCACACATGTATTAGACAGAGACTGGCATAAAGAACATGCAACAGATAATCTACTGACACCTCAATGAGTTCTTAAAAGAGGAATTGCGGATTTAACATCCCAATTCTGACCGGACGTAGCTGCGTAGCGGTGACATCCCATTACTCTGACAGCCCACTATTCCGACAGCCCTTTACTCCGACAGGCAGCCCATTATTCCGACAGCCCATTACTCTGACAGCCCATTATTCCGACAGCCCATTACCCCGACAGCCCATTATTGCGACAACCCATTACTCCGACAGCCCATTATTCCGACAATGCGTTTTTCCTATGTGTGTGGGTTAATTTTCTCTAAAAATACCAACTCCGTTCTCTATGATTTTTGTGTTTGTCCGTTTTGATTACAATTATTCTTTCCATGCTATTTGTCTCAGTATATTGGAGTTGATACACCTGCTTATAGCAACTGCCCTGTCCTTACCCTCGTCCCACTTTTGTGTTACGTGTCTAGGTACTTTATTTATCTAAAGTTTATATTTAGTTGTGTGTGTGTCCACTATCAGTCTTGATGTTCTACTTCGCTATTTTTTGCATGTGTGTCTTGATCTACCTTCTTTCTCTAGATTTTCAGTTCCCCCTTTTCGCGTATCAGGGGAGTGAGATTTCCCAACTATTAACTACATAAATAAATATATCGGAATTGGATAACACTACCCGCCTTCTTTTGTCGCAACACTTTCTCTCCTTGTATCACTCATCTGAGTTTTATTTGAATTAATTTTGTCGCAGAAATAATGGACTAATGTAGCGTCAGTCAAAATGAGAAAAACAAAGAGAGAGAGAAATACATACCCAGATCTTTAAAAATAAGAAGACAAATACTAGGACAGAATGTGTGCTCAGAAAAGATGAGCAATTCCAATTATGAATACGGTTTCATGTTTGGGAATGTGAATCCACGAAATACGGAGACAGTACACAGCACTTCCCATAGCGATCGATCAGACATAGTCTGGGAGATGAAACTCAATATATTTGTAGGGATACCGATTTAATATCCTGAGCTTGTTTTAAAATCTAGAAAAATATGTCTCTTTATTATGGTTGGTGGAGATGCAGAAATGATGATTTACAACAAAACTTATTTCGAAAAACTAATATGACGGACATGAATATTTCGGCAACTTCTATCTAAATATTCATAAGGAAAAGTGATATCGGGTCAGTGACTGTATATATATATATATATATGCCATTTGACTGCTAAAATAGAACGAGTGCAGTATAAAAGCCATTAACAAACTTGTAAAATATCTAACACAATGTGTGACATTCTTGTCCCACTTGTGTCTTTGTCAAATTGTCTAATTTTAAAAAATTAGAACATTACATTGTATGTGTTTTGTTGGAAACTTGACACTTATTTTTCATTTAAAGATTTTTTTCAAGAAGAAAAAAATATTTAGATATTATTGATTTTAGGAAAGGTAGTTCATACGTTTATTCAGAAATCTCTTCAATAACATTGAGAATTGAAAATGCTAGATACTAAAAAAATCGTATTGTACAGCTGATAAAGTTAAGGATGAGCGTCATTTTTCAAACGAATGCTAACTTCATAATAATTTGAGGGAGGAACTCTTTCATCATATTTCTAGCACATGTACGAACTTTAAAAAGTTAGATAAATATGATAAATCTTCGAGGTTAACACAAGAAAACTTTACTATTATGGGGGAAAATGATGATTACATTGTTAGTTCTTTTGAACTATGTAGTACATGTCTTGATACTGATTGTTATTTGATATCAATGTGTTAGTTGTTTTTTTCTATTTTGTCTTGACTCCGATTGTGACTGAGGCTTATAGTGCTATAAAGATAATTATATCATACTAGTATTGTAATGTCTTAATGTTGACCCAATCATTAGACCGCCGCTTCGAAAAAGTGGGGGTATACTGTTTTACCTCTGTCTGTCCCTCCGTCCAACCGTCCATCCGTCAGTTTGTTGTACCGTACCACAAATATTTTCGTTTCATCTTTTTCATGAACTACATTACAAGGATTTCTGAAAGGTTTATTGAAGTCGGCTATATCGTGTGATGCGTTTTAAAATTCATTACTCATTACATGACAGCTAAGTTGAAAATTTTCGTCACATTTTTCCCAGAAACTACAATACAATGATTTCTGAAATTTGGTTTCAAGGTTTATATAAGTTAGTTATACTGTATGATGCTTTTTCAGATTCACAACTCAAAAACCTTCCTGTCTACCGAAATGTTTGGGCGGGGTATCATCATGCAGTAGCTCGTACCACCAATGGTTGTTTTTGATTTATATGCTCTTTAAAGATCCTTTAATTTGGAAAATGAAATATTCTTTTCTGTTATATTCTATATACAGATTTAAAATTGAGTATGTAGAAAGTATTAGAACTACTTTAGCCTTATGTTATATATACGGAGTTTTTTCTAAAAATATGTTATTACATATTCATTTGAAACTCTCCTCGAAAGGTGAACCTGTAACCCATACCTATATGTTAGATCGAATTCATCGTTTATTACCTCTTAGTCGATAGAAAGAATAACATTGAGGTCATTTGTGCTTTTTCATTTTCTGGGTTTTTTTTTTTGTTGAAAAGTTACTGTATCTTATATTTGAATAGTTTCAAACGTGGTTAAAGTTTATCCGTTTGATTAACAAATATATCATACAAAGCAACATTTGGTTACAGATGTACACATTGTTTCCTGACATATATCATTGCTAAGAGACCCTGTCTGTTCATGTACCATATGTTCGCAGCCGTGCCCTGTTGGGCAATGATGTATTGTTCCCATGTATTTACTTTTATAAAACCAAAGGATAAGTAAATACGTAGCCACGTTCATTGTGAGGTGCAAGTAACGAGCGAATTTCTAAATGTCGTAATTTAACTTTAAGAAAAATCTTCTACTTTGTTGCCGATTCTGTTAATTAGAATACCAATGGGAAATTTGTAACCAATGTTTTCTTCTACATGACATTTGAATGGATTGATTCCAAACTTGGTATAATATTAATGTTCTTTAAGGTAGCACAATACAAAGATTTGTTCACTCCCAATCAGACAACTTTAAACTGATGTAATTCATTTCATCCTTCTTTATATTTTATAAATGAGGTACCAAAAGAAAGAAGAAAGATTAATCTTTCATATTGTGATAATTTCATCATGACATAATTATTATATAATCAATTGTTATGTTATTAGTTGCTATATTGTGAAGTCCACACTTGAATGCATTTAGCGTCTTTGTTCTTCATAGCATCCCGAAATATTTTATAGATTCTTGTACAACACAGCTTGACCTCCAAAACTATGTCTCAGATTTCCAAAAACATCAATAGAACAAATTTAATACCACATTGAATTTAGTGATCTCTTATGAATTGATGTTGCAAACTTCATTGAAGATTTATGAGAGAATAAAATACAATAGGAAAAATCTGAGACACAGTTTTGGAGGTCAAACTGTGTTGTGCAAGAATCTATAAAATATTTTGGGATGCTATGAATAACAAAGAAGCTAAATTCATTCAAGTATGGCCATCACAATATAGCAACTAATTACATAACAATTAATTTTATTATACTTCATGTCAAAATGCCAGATTTTTATTGGCTAATACGAGGGTGTCAATTTACTGTGTTACCCTTCATGGAGACGCTTGATCAAGTGTGCGCTTTATTAAACACGACTCTTTCCTATGACCAATACTCTATCACCCTTCACAGAGACGCTTGATCAAGTGTGCGCTTTATTAAATACGACTCTATCCTATGGCATATACTCTATTACCCTTCACGGAGACGTTTGATCAAGTGTGCGCTTTATTAAATACGACTTTATCTTATGGCAAATACTCTATTACCCTTCACGGAGACGTTTGATCAAGTGTGCGCTTTATTAAATACGGATGGTTATGTACAAGATGTCATAGTTTATTACTTTGAATTTTAAATTTAATCGACAGTAATAACAGAACATTCAGTATAATAAATTAAATAACACATAGCTGAGAGGGTGATAGAGCAGATTGTTACCCCTCGAAAAAACATTGTCAACCTCGGCTTCGCCTCAGTTGACAATGTTTTCTCGGGGTAACAATCTGCTCTATCACCCTCTCAGCTATGTGTTATTTATATAATGTAATAATTATGTCATAATGAAAGTATCACAATTTGAAAGATTAATCATTCTTCTTTCTTTTGGTCCCTCATTTATAAATTTTAAAGAAGGATGAGTGGAATTACGTCACTTTAAAGATGTCTGATTGGGGACGAAAAATCTGTGTATTGTGCTACCTTAATTTATTGGTTATTTTGTTAAACTTTACAAAAGTTTTCTGCTTTTGCTTAAATTACGAGTCAATATTAACCCAAATTTGATCTCAATCATTACTAGTGGTACCTGTTATGATTTTATTCTTTTTGTACATTATTTCCAAAACAAAAGTAGAATAAGGTGAGCAACACACGCTCTTGAAATCCTCTAGTTTCATACTCAAACATTTCTTGAATTGTTAGTGAATTTAGGGATCAGTAGGACATTAATGCTTTATATTTGATTCAACAACGTTAGTCTGTTTACCTCAGACATAGAATACCTTAGCTGGATTTGGCAAGACTTTTAGGAATTTTGGTCCTCTATGCTCTTCAGCTTCGTACTTTGTTAGGCCTTCTTAACTTTTTTGGATTCGAGCGTCACTGATGAGCCTTTTGTAGACGAAACGCGCGTCTTGCGTATATACAAAATTTAGTCCTGGTATCTATGATGAGTTTATTTACCTTCTTTTTAAAGTTGTTATAACAGTAACACTTTTTTTTCAACTTTCCCTTTTTTTGCATTTCTAATTTGGAATAGTTAGTAAACAACGTATCATATGCATGTAGGTCCTCTCTTATATATTAAACTTTCATTTTTTAATTTGTTTGAGTTCTTGGTATACAGTAGATAAATCCATTTTGATTGCATGTACCATTACAAAAATATGTCATTGTCAACCTTTACAAAACATTTAAGAAGATTTTCTTTCGTTTTTTGTGCCTTGGTCTTTAATGTTTTTGCTATTTTCATCTAAGTGCGGATTAGAAAGAAACACGTCACTACGGAACTTTTCGATAAAGAGACGATTAAAAACTCTATCATTCCTGAAATTCGTCCCTCCTTCTAATGTTTCTGTCTCGTCCAATACGCATGTGTTTCTGTTATGTTCGACACTGTTCCGGTTATTGTACTGTATTTGCATAGACTTTCGGTCAGTATACTGTTCACACCAATCAGTACATTTTCTAATTGTACTTGTGACCTCTGTCCATTGAGTATCAAGCGATTGTGAAGTATCTTCTTTGTTGTGACGTTGGTCTCCAAGAAGTGCAGACAGGCTGAATGTGTGGTCAGTTATATCGATTTTAGGTATAGCGTATAAGTGGTTATCAGACACCGCTTTGATCTGTGTATACGGATTTTCATACTCAGGAATGCTATAATCATCTTCTGAAGAATTTTCTGATGCCTGATCCGAGCTTTTAGTATCCTTTCTCATTTGCACAATTTCAAAATAGTCAGGTATCATTGCACTTTCATCGATTCTGGTGTACAAAGATACAGGTCGGCTCTCATGGTCAAATTCTTGTGCGCGTAAATCGTCTGTATTGTTGTTACTTTGTTGGATTTCGTAATTTTTACGTTTTGACATAGTATGCTTACGAAAATGAGTAAAAATTAAAACGAGAGTAACAGTTAATAAGACACTTATTCCAAGTACAGGAGATATAACCAGTATGTACCGTTCTGCAAAATCTGTAAAAATAAAAACATACAGTTTCATATTTAAGATAAAGAAATAAATGGATGTTTTTCTATATTTTTCTGTACCAATAAACAAAAACTCAATAATTTACAATAAAACGAGAGTGCAAATCAACGGTACAAAGAATTCAAAACACAAGAATAAATAAAACATGAAAAACAACTCCAAGAATTGCACCGAAACAAATCTTTAAAAGGTACAAAAAAGACAGCCGTTAAATCAATGTGAATAAGTTATCACAACAGAAACATTTTATGGAGTACATGCATTGTTAATTGTAAACTTTTTGTAATTTGGATATACTTTGCTGTATATTATGAATCAAATACGAGAATTGAGCCAAATTGGTGAATATGAATTTGACAGTTAATTTCCCTTTCAATTCCCCCCCCCCCCCCCCCATACACTACCTGCACTACAATTTTGAATTGTTACAAATAAACTAAATGCATACTACGATACATTATTTCTCTCATCATTAATTAAAAGAAAATAGATTTTATTTTCTAAAGAAATATAGTTTAATTTAAATTAAATAATTCTAAAAGTGGTGGTTATTATTACCTGGAATTTCGTTGCGTGACAGGTTTCTAGTATTATCTGTGTCTAAGAATAAAAAGCAAAATATAAATATACCTCGAGTATATATCATGTATATCGCAGCATTTTGTTAAAGTAAAATCAATCAAGGCGTCATACTCGATAATATATTATGATATCAGCAGTAACATATATTCCGTGTTTTGTTTTTACTAAAGGTATAACATCTGTCTTGTATTGCTCTATGCAGGAATTAATATGTATCATACACGTACTCATTGCTAGATTTTATTTGGCTAGTACGATGAAGACTTTTAAATTTGTCATATGGCTTAGCGGGATACATATACCTGTTCGCGGTAGAACAGTAACCATCAATAACTTGGTTATGTTACCTGTTTATCGTATAATTGGTTTTGATTTAACTACATGTAATATATAGAAAGAAAATTCATCAGGCATTCCTTTATCATGTGCTGTTCGTTATTCGTCTTAGTTTGTTTATGTGCCTCTTTTTGGACCGGTCAAGTTTTGGTGTTTAAAAATGACAAACCATTGAGTATAACTAACGTTTCATGTTTCCGTTTTATAAAGCAAACCAACGAAAAAGGAATTGTGCCTTTTCTTGTCTTTTTATGGTGTATTAACTATTCGTTAACTTATCACTTACGCAGAACATTCAAGTAAAAATCCGCGAAAATATATCCATATGAATTAGAAACATTACATTGGAGAACCATTCTATCCATCACATTCACATTAGAAATAACAGCTTTGTTGGGATAAGGTATTCTGATTTTTCCCAATTTCAACACAGGATGTTTTGATACTGCAAAAGACAGTTTGAAATCGGTGTTTTAATAATTTAGCTTACTGAAAAGTAAAATCACGAAAACAACGAACTTCGGGGAAAATTCTAAAAGGAAAGTCCCTTATCAAATGACAAAGTCAAAAGCTCACGCACATCAAACGAATGGATAACAACTGTCATATTCCTGATACAGGCATTTCTTATGTAGAAAATGATGGACTTAACACGGTTTGATAGCTACTTAAACATCTCATTTGTATGACAGTCTCATACAATTTCTTTATATTGGCAATGATGTGTGAACAAGTGACGAGTAAGCGCTTGTTTCAAGAAACAAATCCTTCGTTTGTAAAATTAAACATATATCGACTTGTTAACGTTTGATGGTTAGTATTTGGCATTAGCGTATTATCGAATATTTACTTAAATAACAAAACAATAGTGGACATAAACTGCATTTTTTCGCTGCGCATTCTGTAGAGATCACTCACACTGTATGGTTCCTGTTGTGCGATATCAAGTGCATTTTCAATGCAGGGTTTTTAGACAACTATTTTATTGATGTTAATTTTTATTCCTTGTGATTAGAAAATTGTTTTTACAATATTCAACTGATTATATCAATCTTTGTATCGTTTCCCCTTCTTATGTGTACAGAACTTTCACTTTTTTGGTTTGCCACATAACGTATGTTTTTGAATGTTTTTGCATACCTTTTAATGTTTCTCCGTTAATGAACCATTCAATGTCTAGTATTGGTAATCCGGTGGCATTGCAGTAAAAAGTAACTGAGTCACCGTTTTTAGCAGTAACACTTTCTGGTTTTCTTTCCATCGACCAGTGTGGTTCAGCTATAAAGATAAGCATGCTCGTTGGTATAATGTACATATAAAATGCTTTTAATTTAAAAACAAACCAAAATAGCAAGTCAAAGATATGTGCCGTTTACATAATTTAGAGATTTTGAATTGCATTTTGGTGTTAAATGTACAAAAAGACGTTTTACTTGTTTGTACACACTGTTTCGCTCTATTTTAGATGTTATATTGTATTTCTTAGTTTTATTTATGCATATATCTTCATTATATATCCCCGAACTTTGAAAATCTTTAAGATGTTATACATGCCATGCAACGATTGATGATTATGTGATGTCACATCTAATCAATGCCATAAAAACTAACTTTCGATAAAAACTTAAAATTCGTAGATTGAGCACAGTTATGCATATCTAATTCCGTATTGTATTTAATTAATGTCCATATATATATTCTGCAGTACAAAATTTAACATCGGACAGTTTTTGTCTCCATGCATAAAATCTGTTCATCCTACATGTCCTACTTAAAGGATGCTTTTGTTTCTGTTATTTAGGCAAGCAGCTCATATCTTTTTTCGAATGGCGAGAATACATGTACACTATCATCAAGGGCCTTTAATGGCCATAGTTTTAAAAACAATATGATGACTATTATTTCCATCATGTTGTAATTTGTGGATTCAGTTTCTTTTTATACAGATATGATAAATTGTGATTAGCAAAACATTGACAAAGAATACATTAGAAATCCAGCAAAAACAAAATCGAAATACACGACAGAAAGAAACAACAATCCATTCTGAGCAAAAACATGCACCAGGTCTAGAATACCTTTAAATCAAGAAGCGTGAATGAAAACAAGCATTTGCAGGTAATGCAATAATTTGAAAACTTGCATTTTATATCAACATTAATGATCTTTTCCAGATTTAGGTCAACTGAATTTTCTGCAGAACACTTATAAGAACCAATATGTTCTTCAATACGTAGTTTTGGTATGATGTGTTCTTGTCCTTCATGGAGATACTCCCATCCGAAACTGTGCTTATGTTCATTTTGAAACTGCCAGGTTATTTTTGGAATTGGACTGAAACAAAATTAATATAAAATATTTAGTAACAATTAATGTGAATAATCACACAATGTTCGTCTCCCTCATTTTTGATACATGTACTATCACCATTTCCTAACCTCTTACTTTTATTCAGGACTAAATAGTACACTTAACCTAAATAGCATTGCTTCGTTTAATTATCAAATGTGGGGACATCTGACATCGGATTAAAGCTCCAAAAGGTCAATTCTTGTTTATTGTCATTGTTACGAATTTGATGATCATCAACACTAGAGTCTAAGTAGGTTTGAGTGGTTTGTCCTATGTATACATTCTAAAATAATACTGTCATTAATGAGATGGATTCCAAAAAAAATCATATATCTGAACTTTTATTAACTTAACATCGATATCTGATCCATGTATATACACTTATAATTTAAATGTATACAGTACAAATGTACACTTACTTTCCACCAAATATACATTTCAAAATAAGTCTTCGTCCCTGTAAACCAACAACTGAGCTTCCTGAGAACCACATTAAATGAGGAGGTATACGACCACTCCCGCCTATGGAATGAGACACATGTAAGTTTTTAGTAAGATATTGGTTTATATCATATACATGTCTATCATCAAAAGATTAAATTCAAATTCTACAGTTAAAAAACAAGACGTTTTGTAGATAAATTGATTCCATCACTGCAACAAGTGTGGAACGATATATCTCAAATCGAGCAAATTAAATTATAATACTTAACGCGCCAGTTTTGCCGAGGTCTTTATAAAATTACAATTTAACTGTTGAGTGTGGAGAAATATCATAATACACGAATTATAGCTCTGAAATCTGTTTCTCTAATGATTGTATCCGTCCTCTTTAAAAATTTGCAAAGAGGTGTGTTCTTTATATGTGTCGTCATCAGGCCTAATCGCCTTTTTTCAGTACTTCACAATGGGAAACTCAGATGAAATCGAGAAAGTTCAACGTCATAATCAAATTTCAATTAATTATTTGCAGAGAATATATATTTTATTTGATGAAATAAGAGAGCATACAGAATTTAACCAAATTTAGTTTATCTCATAGATTTTAATGAAATTAACCCAAACATGAAGTCTTATAAATATTTCACGAAGATTGATAAAATCCTGGGCCTTAAATATGATGACTCAGCATAAATTCACAGTTTACAGTATGCATAGTTTATTTAAAGGCCTGAAAGCAAACTAAATTCATAATATATGCATATTTGTAAGTTAGATTGTTTAGAAGTGCTTATATTTACTCTTCGCAGTCATTGAAACTCATAGATACTTCCTGAATATTATTATTGGGGTGTTCTTGTGCTGTCGATAACACAAAAGTAAGCCGTAACACATAAATCTGCTTTTTGTTGTCACCGCGGCATAAAAAAAAACTAGCTAGAAATATAAAAATATCTCAACAAAACTAACAACAGAAACAGCAGAGAACAATATAGGAAATTTGAGGCCCCAGCGGGAAAACAGAGAAAATTGCCTACCCCCTGGACCATAAAACAAATAATTTAACTTGCAGATGCAATGATTTTATGACTTTAAAGGTCTTTATATAGAAACTAATAATTGTGCTTGGAAATTATGCAAAAATCAGATGTTAAAAGTCATCTCTATAACATTTTAAGTGAATTTTTACATCAGACTGGTAACTGCATAAATACAACTATTGCAAATATGGCTTTGTTTTCACACTTTTAGTACATATATTAGCTAAATGGTGTCAGATATATGGTAACAGATGATAATGTTGTGACAAGAATTCTATACTGACCATTTGCGGCAGAAAATGTGAACTTTTATTGACAAATATGCATACAGTAAGATGTGGACTGGAGACAGGGGCAGGATTGGATAATTTATATAATCTTAAATGTTTGAATGATTGACTGCTAAACAATACATTGACAGTATTCTAAAATGCTTTCAATATGTTATCAGTACAGTTTTAAACCAGTTTTAGGCATTTTATGTCAGAACACATGCAAAAAGGGTAAGCTGGCAATAATTAAAGTCTTGTTTTCAAAATCTCTAAAACAACATGAAACGGGGGAGGGGGTATACCATGTACAATAAAAGTAAACTTAGAGTATATACAATGATTTCTTTAAGGCTATAATGAGTGAGTATTTATGTGAGAAAAAGTTTTTTTAGAGAGTTTACTATTTAAATAATTGTTTGTATAGGTTGCACTTTGTAAATACAGCTGTTTATCGAACCACGCCTCTTTAGGGGAGATTTAGAATATTCATAGATGATTAATTTTGTTAACATAATGGTTCCCAGTTCTGATCTGTAGGTTGCATCTCATAGAGACATGACTTAGGAATGTTACCAGTAAATAAACAAGTCATTTGAATATTGCTTATATTGAAATCTGTGGTAACCCTACAGTCAAGGTAGGAGTAGTTAAGACATTTAGTGTTAGTTTAAACTCTTAGAAGTTCGGGGCATATAAACATTGAAAATATGCCGCACAGCCTTATATTTTGACCTTTGAAAAAATCGTAGTGCATATGAACTTTCCATTCTAGGTTATGATTTTTTTCAAAACTTCATAGCAAAAGTGGTACAGTTTTAGCCGTAAAGGGAGTTCCTATGGGAAAATGCATTGTCAATAATTACAGAAATGCAACCTTTACTAGTAATGAAAAATATTTGTCTCACACCGCTCAACAAATGTAAAAAAAAAGCACAAAAATAAGAGAAACATATGCATTACACGACACGCTGATTATTCATTTTGAAAACTATGAGCTGTTGGTTAGGACACATAAATCATGTAAATATAAAACTTGATCATTCCTCAGAATAATGGGATGATAACAGTTTATCGCCGATATCAAGTTTAACATATTTGCTAGACGTGTATTCGTTTATACAAGCATCATCAGTGATAGTGAAATTCTTGGAAGGATACATTAACCAGTAATATTTGTTCTTTCAAGGTTTTGTTATATTGTCTCTGGTGTTTTCTTTTTTTATTGTTTTTTTTTCAAAACTTTATCTGTTGCTCTTTTTTAAATTAAAAAATATACAACAAAGAAATCCTTTAAACCTTGTGAGCTATACATTCAATTGCTATATAACATGCATTTAACATGCAATATTTAGCTCTTACACGAAAAATTGACACAACTTCTTGGTGGCTGAACAACAGTTCCGTAAGAAAATACTTGTTCGTTGGTAATTGGATTCGTCGCTATACAAATGTAAGATTTTCCTCCATGATAATCATTTTCTTTGACACTTATAATGAAAAGATTACCTAGTAAACAAATAAATGAAAAATAAATTAAAAATACATTATAAATTACAAAGTATGCTAGTGACATTATACGGTATATATGGGGTCGGTAATTTACTAACCCCATATATACCGTATTACGTCACTAGCACATAATGTAACGAATTTATCTTACCGACTATCTAAACGTTTGAAATTAAGACTAGTGGCCTATCAAAATGAGGAAGTCTTCAATACTGTTAGCATTAAGAAACTAATTTCATTGATCCTACAAAAACTTGTAAGGTTTAAATGTGTTTTATGAATCTAATTCCATCTTAATCATCAATTTTTTCGTCTGTTGAAACCTTTTAAGATTTTTCTCAGTACAGTTTTGTTTTATAAAGGGACGTAACACCACTACTAACCGTGTATGAAATAAGCCCCGCCTCCCTTCTTACCTAATATGGAATATAAAGGGACGTAACACCTCTACTAACCGTGTATGAAATAAGCCCCGCCTCCCTACTAACCTAATATCAAATATACACGGTTTGCACGCGGACGCTTTTAACCAATCATATTCCTAGAAATGTATAGGAGGTAAGATAATTAAGTATATTTGTTTTTTACTAATTCCCAAGCTCGGTATATTCTTATATTTACTCCAAGTCTAAAAGCTCTTATTGCCCCAATGACCAAGAGGTTTGGGTAGACAAACTACAATAGTATTACTAACCTAAACAAACTAAAGTTGGGAGTGAACCCTATTTTTACAAGTGTGCTGGAATCTTCTTAATTGAGTACGATTTTTTGTCTTCATTACAACGGAAGGGGATTCTTTTTTTTTATACTCCAGCTTCCTCTACCTAAAAAACTGTCTACCAAAAAAAAAAAGCCAGCAAACTGAACACAACCAACTAAACTGACAGCCTAAACAAAATTTATACTTGGGACTTATATATTTTGTTTTAATTAAAATATGTGTCTATTATTATGCACTCATTATCTACAGTTTTTCAAAAATAGACCATTGCTATACTATAATTGACAAGACACATAGTACGGTCATGTATATAGCTAACATAACAACCTAAAAAATCTGTTGATACAGCACTTGTAAAATTGATAGCATCCACCGAACCATTTATGGTGCCCTTCAATCCCCAGTCTATCTTTGCTGTTGGTATACTATGTGGTGCATTGCAAGGAATTCTCAACGAAAATCCTGGTTCGACATATATCTTCTTAATATCCTTCCTCTTCCTAAACTGTTTCAATTTAGCTTGCTTTAAGTTGACAAAATCGGACATTGATTTACCAAATTCGTTCGTTGCACTACACTGATAAATAGCATCGTCCACACTTTTTGTGTACTTTATCAAAATAGTACCAGACTCATTCATTGTAACCATTCTATCATTATATTTGCCTATATTGAACATTACTCCATTTTTTGTCCATTCAAAACTGTATTAAATATGATAAAGTAGATACATACAACACATACAACATATGAAACGCACATGAGAAATTAATAAAAAGCATGAAATGAATTTCTGGCCTTTTAACATTTTTTTATTCGAGCGTCACTGATGAGTTTTTTGTAGACGAAACACGCGTCTGGCGCAAATACTAATGTTGAATCCTGGTAGTTTAGTTTAAACATATTTTATTGTTCCAAAAAGAGACAAATGGATTAGACACAAGATTTTCAACTTAGTAACTCTGCAATATATACATAAATATACACATGAATGAACATTACATAAATCTGACTTTTACCAATTATTATTTTAGCATGAAGATATAAAAATAAAATTACATATAAATTTTAAGAATCGAATCAATGGATATTTACCACTTAGTATAACCAATCGAATGCGCCTATTTTCAGTAGAAATAAATGCAAACACACCGAACTGTGTAAATAAAATATGTCAGTGTACATGACAAGTGACTTTAGTCATGTGTGTGTGAATTTGTTTTAATGTAAATTACACACTCATAGTTTATAGTTACGGATTAACAGAAAAACGGAATAAATCTACACGTAAATCTTGGTATGTCTAATGAGTTTATTTACAACCACTGGGTCGGTGCCACTGCTGATGGATTTTTACTTCCACGAGGGTATCACCAGCAGTAGTCAGCATTTCTGTGTTGTCAATAATTATCATTGATATGGTCATGATTATAAGTTAAATGTTTGCAAAACTTTGAACTATTGAAATACTAAGGTTTGTCTACCTCAGGAATAGATAACCTTAGATGTTTTTGGCAAAACTTTTGAGAATTTTTGGTTCTCAATGCTCTTCAACTTCGTACTTTATTTGAGCGTCACTGATGAGTCTTTCGTAGACAAAACGCGCGTCAGGCGCAAAAACTAAATTTCAATCCTGGTATTTATGATAAGTTTATTCAGAATAACATAGCAATGTATTACACACTTTAAAATAACACGCTACACTGGGTATTCAGTGTGCACCACATTCTTGGTGTTATTTGTTCACAGACAGAAAACATTATTTCCGTCATTCTTTATTACGTGTAAATTGTAAAAATATATCCCGATTATATGTTTTCCTTTAAAATCATTTAAGAAGGAAGGACATTTGTATATGTGTTTCAATAACTCATAATTAATCAATCATGTTAGTTATACGAGATATTTAACGATGTATAGCTCAGTTATTTACATTGGTTTTGGAAAGCCATCAGCAATACAGGATAGTTCCACTTGGTCTCCAACCTTGTAATATATGTATCGCGGTGGATATATATTGATTCTTGGAGGGCTTTCAATTTCTGCAAATTATATCAAATAGAGATAATGACAGGTACTTAGAGTATTGACAATTATTTAAAATAAAGATGAATTAATGTATTAAAGTTTGTAGTTGGAAAAATATCAGATTTATAGAAATGGTGAATAAAACATAAACTATTAGAAAATAAATATAGGAAGTTGTGGTGTGTGTGCCAATGAGACAACTCTCCATTCCAATAACAATTTAAAAAAGTAAACCAGGATAGGTCAATGTACGGCCGTCAACACAGAGCCTTGGCTCACACCGAACAACAAGCTATAAAGGGCCCCAAAATTACTAGTGTAAAACCATTCAAACGGGAAAACCAACGGTCTAATCTATATAAAAAAACGAGAAACGAGAAACACGTATATATTAAATAAACAAACGACAACTACTGTACATCAGATTCCTGACTTTGGACAGGTGCAAACATTTGCAGCGGGATTAAACGTTATAATGGATCCAAACCTTCTCCCTTTTTCTGAAACAATAGCATAACATCACAACACAGACAAACACACGATAAAATATCAATTGGCAGGCTTAACTCAACCAAAAAGCGTACATTTATACACTATGAACGAATAAATTTGATCTGCGATATCTAAATGCAAATGCACAGTTAATAAAATATTAGGGACAAACATTCCGGCCAAAAAGCAAACAAACAAGTCCAAACAAAGCCATGTCAAGACACCACTGCGAACTATTTAACCCTTCGAAAAAATTAACTTTAGAAAAAAAATGGTTTTAAAAAATACAGGTAAATCTTGAAGTTTATACATATGTAGTAAGAAGAAGTGAAACTTAAAAATATTCCAAATAATTAAAGCTGGTATATAGACAAGATCCATATAAATATAAAATAACAAAAATGCATTATAAACAGTATCAACAGGTCGAATTAACAAGAAAATACGATTTGAGAGTACTCTCAGTTACTGACAGCTAGTTAAAAGCCAAAAACAATTAATAATAAAAAAATCATGCATCAGAGACAAAAATCAACTAACACACATCCCAGGGATTAAGTATTTTAATGTCATGAACAGTCAGAGAAGACATGACTTGTGCAATGCCAAAAATAAATGTATCGACAGGTAGTAGGATAGTGAGGAGCGACTTCTAAAGAGATAAACATTCAAACAGTTGTCTAAATGCCCGTATTTTTGCTGCATTGATATCCACTAAACGAGTGAACTTCTGCCTCTTCTATTGAAAAAGTGTTGTGTACTATCTTAACATCAGTTATATTTAAACACATGTGCAATCTAGAAATAACAGTTTTCTTCAAATTGTTTCTTTAAATTGCAATAACACAGATAAAGGACAACATTGATGTGTTATCCGTTTTCAAGACGTATGTTATATTTTACTGACCATGTTCGTATTGCAATGTTAAACAAATAATTCATGTCTTTGATTAAGTCTTTCCAAAAAAAGACTTACCTAAGGTTTTGTTGACAAGGTTTGGTTTGACTGGCAACGCTCCTCCAAAAACCTATGAACAGATGAAACAAACTAGATAGTTTAGCAAAGTTCTTACCATTTTTTTGGTCGTTGGATATGTGTTTGTGAGTCTTTTCTTTTCTATTTAGTAGTAAACTTTTTGCTTGTTTTATACAGTTTTGATTGTCCAAAATATTTTATCGCACAATCGTGAAATGCATTTCTAAAGTAAACCATTAATTTTTTTTCTTACCGATTTTTCCGATTGAAGCAAGAATTATAATCAACGAGAAGGTTTGCTAAAGCTCCAATAAGATAAAATATGGAATAGAAATTGAGAACGTGCCAAAGGGACAACAACCCGAACAAAGAGTAAAAAAACAACAGCCGAAGCTCACCAATTGGTCTTCAACACAGCGGAAAAAATCGGGCACCGGATGCGAATTTAAGCTGGCCCCTAAACAACAACTTAATGATCCCTTTCAAAAACATATGTTAAATTCATAACCTAACTGGATAACAAATAAAACCATGTCATATGACTTCAAACATACCACGATCATGTCGACACATAAGATCTTTATAACACATTAGGACTTAAGTACATTTTTAGGTTATGCGCTTTGTGTTTCTAAGGGTTGATGATGTATACGCCATGGATGATTATCTTAATTTTCCTACCAATCTTAATATACTGGCCTATTTGAAAAATAAGCTAAACAAAATAGTCCTATTGCATTTTCTTACATAGTTTTATCTTTAACTTTATTTCATTTTGAAACACTAAATAAAGACGTGCCATTCCACTTCAAGTAGAGTCCTTACCGGAACGAGCCCTTTGATTCCTTTTCCTTCACCTTTTTCAAATGTATTCTTATATTTTCCTTTTATGTATCTCAATGCCTGATTATGACACTTCTATGGACGTCTCTTTATTAAAATTATGACATTATATTGTTTATGAATTATAATTCATCAGATATGTCTCCACATATTGGTAAGCCCTTTCCTTGTTTCTGATATATGTTGCATGTCTTTATTTATGTGGATTCATTTATTTTCGTTGGTACCACTTTTCGTTGATTAAGGAAAGCTTTCTCTTTTGTGGATAAAAGGTTTCGTGGTTGTTACAACGTCGGCATACAAACATATAGCGGACTTCTTATTTGTTTAATCTATTCAGTTGGTTCACTTGAACCAACGAAATCGTCGAACATTGGTATTCCACGAGTTACCAAAGTATTCAATCAAATTTCAGAAAGAAAAAATAATAATAAAGTAATCACAAATGACGCAACGTTACTTTTTTTTTAACTTTTAGATCCTCAATGCTTTACAACTTTGTACTTGTTTGGTTATATAACCATTTTGATACGAGCGTCACTGATGAGTCTTATGTAGATGAAACGCGCGTCTGGCACACTAAATTATAATCCTGGTACCTTTGATAACTATTTACAAAAGAGGGTCGAAGTTTCCTTTTGGAGCCTGGTCTTTTAGATGCTGGATGTATACTATTATTATAACATGATATTTCCTTATTCCATAAAAGCGTTAATGAAATATTTTCGAAGTATTATAAATCATGCATGACATATGAATTATTAACCTTGAATACTCTTGTCAATTTTTCTGCACTTGCCATATAACATGTTATAACTTTCAATGCATAGGATTTCCGTTGAATTTAGTTTAGTTTAACTTTGACCTACATGTTGATATTGTATTCATGTAAAATAAATAACGTACAATTATTACGAGGCTTTCTTTAATAATATGTTATGAAGATTTTATTCCCTGGCCGTAAAAGTGATATCAATTGAAATAAGAGGTCTTGATTTTCTCTATAAGTATACAATACTATAAAAGTACTTGGTTAACTGCGATGACAAGTGTGTGTTAAGAGAGTTCAGAGTGTATCAATTATCAGTGTATGTGAACTGTTTAATAAACTGTAATGAAACATCAAACATTGAGTTTCATATTGTATAATTGGATAAATCAGACGTATTTTCATCTGAATGATACATATGCACTATAACCAAACCAATTAAGAAGTTGAGTAATGTCGAGGCCTATTTTAAACCACATAATCTAATTCGGACATAGGACAGCTATAAAGATGATTTGTTTCCCTTTTTTGTGATAAAAGATACACTACACCATCTTCAAATGGAATTAATAAAAACATATCAAAATATTTTGTTTGTTTCTACTGTCAATGTTTATGCTGGACACGCTTACACACAGGAGTATAATCGGTCTTACACAACTACAATCTTCTCTATCTATAAATACAAACGCAAATCGGGAACACGACGAAGTTTAGATGGCTCAAAAGCAAAAAACGATGCACTTTTATGTCACATGCATCCAAAAGGCTTCTCTAGATAATCCTTCACCTCGGAACACTCAAACCTAAACATTTGTGGAGCAAGAGCACCTGCGATAACCACCAGTTTTGGTGGGGGTCGTGTTGCTAAGTCTTTAGTTTTCTATGTCTTGTATGTTGTGTCTTGTATACTATTATTTATCTGTTGTTTTTTTTTTCATTTTAAGCCATGGTGTTGTCAGTTCATTTTCGATCTAAGAGTTTGACTACCCCCCTTGTAAATCTCGCCTCTCTTTTTAAATTGTTTGTGGTCTTAATATCATATGGTTATATTTATAAATTAACTGTTCAGAAAATTTTGAATTTTTTAATTACTAAGGCTTTTCTACCTCAAGAATAGATTACCTGAACTGTATTTGGCAAAACTTTTAGGAATTTTGGTCCTCAATGCTCTTCAACCTCGTACTTTATTTTGCCTTTTTAACTTTTTGGGATTCAAGCGTCACTGATGAGTATTTTGAAGACGAAACACGCGTCTGGCGTATATACAAAATTAAGTCCTGGTATCTATGATGAGTTTATGTACTACCACTGGGTCGATGCCACTGCTGGTGGAGATTTATTTCCCCGAGGGTATCACCAGCCCAGTAGTCAGCACTTGTGCTGACATGAATTATCATTGATATGGTTATATTTATAAATTTACTGTTCACAAAATTTTGAATTTTTGAATTATTAAGGCTTTTCTACCTCAAAAACAGATTACCTAAGCTGTATTTGGCAAAACCTTTAGGAATTTTTGTCCTCAATGCTCTCCAACTTCGTACTTTATTTGGCCTTTTTAATTTTTTTGTATTCAAGCGTCACTGGTGAGTCTTTTGGAGACGAAACGCGCGTCTGCCGTATATACAAAATTCAGTCCTGGTATCTATGATGAGTTTAATTACATACCACACTGTTCATGAGAAATCGACTTGAGACTGGATTTCCATAAATATGGATACAATTTAACAAGACTAATTTATGTTGTCGACGTATCCCGTCTCGGCTATTTATTTTTCAGATATAAACATGGGTAAAATTAAGTTGTTTTGTATTATATTATTCGTTGTCTACATCGATTTACTAGTCCGATATGTAATTGTTGAATGTCCCTGGTAATAAGTTATGCACTTTTCAGTTGAAAGTATTTTTCAAATTATCTTAAAAATAAGACCAATCCTAAATAAATAAACAAATTTATTGTAAAAATCATATGCATGTAGGGGTATTTTTCCTATGTATAAAGAAAATTTTACATCTTTTTTCCCAAACAATTCTAAAACTGGACAAAATCGTCTAATCACTTCTAACGAAAAAATATATCAATTGCTTTATTAAGTTAGTGAAAGATTCATACCTTGAATTTTCAGAGCAGTTCTGCTCAATCGAACCCTGACTGACAGTTAGACGGCACAAACACATATAAAATAGGAAATTCCAAAACATATTAGCTAGAGAGCTAGTTGGAACAATTAGCATTGATGCATAACTAACTATATGTGAACTCGTTCATTTGTTTATTTCCGCATAATGATGTCCTAATAAGGACCAATTTCCGTAGTATGTTGATGGGAAATAATCGTTCAATAATTATGGTAATAACAAAACAAATAAGCAATGTAACATTCAATTGAAAATGATGAAGGTCTAGCAATTTTTACGACATTTTTTCGCATTTTGATAATTACGTGTTTTATCTATATACATATTTTGCTTTGAAATTGCGTGATTCACGTAATTGTGATGACAACAAACACACGAACAGTGTCTGTGTTTGGCTTTGGTCATTGTTGAAGTCCCTACTGTGACCTATAGCTGCTAATTTCTGTGTCATTTGGTCTCTTGCTTGTTACATGAGTATTTATTCTAAGTTGTCCACACTTTTATTATCCTTATGAATTTTACTTATATGCACACGTTTACCAGTAAAGATAACTATCATCAAAGTTGTCAGTAAATCGTACTGTTACTGAAATGCAAAAAAAAGAAATAGAAAAGGATAAAAGTGCAAATAAACAAACGATTTTTACTTTCATGAAGAATGATCATTGTTTAATTGACACTCCGCCAACCATTTTTCATTTTTAGCCATGACGTTGTCAGTGTATTTTCGATTTATGAGTTTGACTGTCCCTCTGGTGTCTTTCGTCCCTCTTTTATTGATTTACAATTCAGATCATCGTAACTTTTGGTAAAATATGACTTCTTGGTTAAACTGCTAGTGAATTCAGCATCTGTTATAAAAAAAAATGCAGCCTTTGGTCTCACATTTCGAAATGCTACAGTGGTGTTGTGAGTCATCAAAATCCATAATGTCTTTAAGGAAAACTGAACATGGCTGTGTATGTGAAATGTTGCTAATTTCACTAGTATGATGATCTGAATGACCCATGTTTGAGATATTAGTCATGTTTGGTGATGAGGGGACACCTATCGTATCAGACGACACCGTGTCCATGGTGACGTCTGTTTCGGACCTTTTTATACTGGGCGACATCCGAGCTAGTATCCTGTTTGATCTTCGTAATGTCATGCTATTCTAATTATGCTACTGGGCGGATGATGTCCTCGGGGACAAAATGTAAAGCTTCAATTTCTGTCGTAAATGATTTGTGAACTGCTATTTGTCTTTGCATCGTTTTAATTTATGGCTGAACTGTTTTAATTTTTATTTTCAATTTAATATTCATGATATATGACAGTCGCATACATTTCAATTATACTGACTACGATGTGTAAAAAACCAAAACAAACAGACACAATATGCAAACATGTCAACAGTAGGGATGCAGCAGTCAACATTTTGTTATAACCTTCATCACTATATAAACAATTCAACATTTCAACAAAGAAAAAATAATAGCATAAACAAAAGACAATGAAAATAAAAAATCACCATAGCATAATAAAGCAATGATAGATTTATGTCACAACTCTAACAAAGTAGAGCAGGATACGAAATTAATTAAAAAAAGTACCATTGAGTAAATATAGATTTCCAAGTGGTTTGTTCGACTACAAACGATTGTTATAGTGAGATAATAAAATGTTTTTTTTCACATCATCTTATGACTTGAAAGATAGTTTTAAACAAAATGATAGTCACGTGTGAGATTTTTTCAGATAATTATATTTATTTATTTTTTTGTTTCCCTGTTTACAGGAAAAACTGTAATCCAATGTAGAGTTAATAATCAAATTTTAAATCTGTTAATAACTGTTTCTGAACTAGGGATGTTTAAACATCTATCACACGACAAGACAAACAGACGGACACACTGACCAGAAAATAATGTCACGAGGTGCATATTGATAGCGTTAATCAAAAAGTAGGTACATAGGAACTAGATGGAATCATAGAAAACTACTTAAAAATATTTTCAGGCATACGGAAATATCAAGCAGGTTGATTTTTGACGGCAAACTCGTATTTGAGTTGAATACAGAAAAAACTTTAAGTCTAAAACACTCATGCTCTGTTGGACTTGATGACTCATTAAAGTTATGTTATATCTTTAGAACACTAATCCCAATTGTTCAACGAGTTTAATCTGTACAAACAGTACAATTCCAATAATAAAAAGAAAAATATAGAAACAAATAAAAAGAAACATGAGAAAAGAAAAAAATATGAACAATTTATTGTACTCTAGTTAAATGAAGGCAGAAGTGTTTTTTTGTTGTTGTAAATATCTGTTAATTATAAGTGCACAAAGGATATATATTAGTTTATTGTTTAGTTCTATTCTGTGAAGCAATGCGATAATTTTAACACGACTTTTCCTTTAATATATAAATATAAATAGTATACATTGAGCATCATTAATCAGTAACACAACATACACATGGCTGTATATGTGAAATGTTGCTAATTTCACTAGTATGATGATCTGAATGACCCATGTTTGAGATATTAGTCATGTCTGGTGATGAGGGGACACCTATCGTATCAGACGACACCGTGTCCATGGTGACGTCTGTTTCGGACCTTTTTATACTGGGCGACGTCCGAGCTAGTATCCTGTTTGATCTTCGTAATTTCATGCTATTCTAATTATGCTACTGGGCGGATGATGTCCTCGGGGACAAAATGTAAAGCTTCAATTTCTGTCGTAAATGATTTGTGAACTGCTATTTGTCTTTGCATGGTTTTAATTTATGGCTGAACTGTTTTAATTTTTTTGTTTTCAATTTAATATTCATGATATATGACAGTCGCATACATTTCAATTATATTGACTACGATGTGTAAAAAAACAAAAAAAAACAGACATAATATGCAAACATGTCAACAGTAGGGATGCAGCAGTCAACATTTTGTTATAACCTTCATCACTATATAAACAATTCAACATTTCAACAAAAACAAATAATAGCATAAACAAAAGACAATGAAAATAAAAAATCACCATAGCATAATAAAGCAATGATAGATTTATATCACAACTCTAACAAAGTAGAGCAGGATACGAAATGAATTCAAAAAAGTACCATTGAGTAAATATAGATTTCCAAGTGGTTTGTTCGACTACAAACGATTGTTATAGTGAGATAATAAAATGTTTATGTTCACATCATCTTATGTGAAAGATTGTTTTAAACAAAATGATCGTCACGTGTGAGATTTTTTCAGATATTTATATTTATTTATTTTTTGTTTCCCTGTTTACAGGAAAAACTGTAATCCAATGTAGAGTTAATGATCAAATTTTAAATCTTTTAATAACTGTTTCTGAACTAGGGATGTTTATAGTTTTAAGATTATCACGAGTGCGGATTCTTTATTGAGGGATATTTGCGTATGAAATGGTATCGTTAACAGTATTCCTGCCGTATGTGTTTCTTAACATTCAATTACAATTACAAGCAGGTCAGTGATATTCATAATACTAACATTTAATGTAAAATATATGATTTTCATTTGTGTAATATAATTGCCACTTACAAGAGGAATTTATCAATTGCTATTTTTAAAAAGTAAACGTGCAATTAAATAATAAACTGAGGAAAAGGTAGCTTAAATAAATACCTTGCATACGGAATAGCTTTCTTCTTTCAGTGTGATTTCAGATTGTATGTTTTTGTTTGTGTTTTTGTTTTGTTATTTTTTTTGTTTCCTTTACTTTAGTGTGTTGCCTAGTTATTGTTTGGGGTCTTTTTTTTGGGGTCTTTTTTTTTATTTTATTTATGTGTGTTTCTTAATAGGAATAATCCGTTTGAATTATCTACCTTTGATAATATCAATTTAAAATCTTGCATTTTGAAAACGTCGAAAAACACAAAGAACATGTAGAATGTTCTCAAAATGGACGCTGTATATATTATTTTAGATAATAAGACGCTCAATTATAAACACGTGGTATACATTGAACTTCCGAATTCCGTTACAAAAAAAGCACATAAATTCATATATTCTATATGTGTTCTATATCATTTTCCTTTAAAAACAATGTTTTAGTTATTATCTACATGTATCTGATAGCATGAATATGATATACAAATGATGTTGAGATCAGACTTTGATAATGTATACATTAATGTCAACCGCGGGGTGGTAGTTTCTTTTATTTAAGATAAAGGTTGATCAGGGGAGACAGCAATTAGTATTGTTTACTGATAACAAAGAAAAATACTAAGTATCTTGACAACGTCGCTCCTCCTTCTAGTATGTGTACAATGTACAGATTTTATATCTCGCAGGATTTTCTTCGTATGAAATTATATTTTAAAAGGCGGAAATTTGATTTCGAAATTGATAACAAAATATAATCAAAACAATTTGATCAACTTATCACGGACAAAGACTTTTCATTAACACCGTTTATCTTCTTGACATAAATAAGAAAACACTTCGGAAACTTTGTGTTTAGTTTCTCAATATGTTTTTCAAGAATAATCAAAATAAACAAACTTTACTAAGAAACAAGCCCTCAAACTTTGGATCACATTAATAGTTGGTCTTAAAAAGATACAGTTATCTTCATAATGAACAGGTGAAGGAAGTATCAGATAAGTGTAGACAAAAATACCTAGCTTGACTTAGAACATATACTCATCTAAGACCAAACATCTATCACAACACAAGACAAACAGACGGACACACTGACCAGAAAATAATGTCACGAGGTGCATATTGATAGCGTAAATCAAAAAGTAGGTACATAGGAACTAGATGGAATCATAGAAAACTACTTAAAAATATTTTCAGGCATACGGAAGTATCAAGCAGGTTGATTTTTGACGGCAAACTCGTATTTGAGTTGAATACAGAAAAAACTTTAAGTCTAAAACACTCATGCTATGTTGGACTTGATGACTAATTAAAGTTATGTTATATCTTCAGAACACTACCCAATTGTTCAACGAGTTTAATCTGTACAAACAGCACAATTCCAATAATAAAAAGAAAAATATAGAAACAAATAAAAAGAAACATGAGAAAAGAAAAAAATATGAACAATTTATTGTACTCTAGATAAATGAAGGCAGAAGTGTTTTTTTGTTGTTGTAAATATCTGTTAATTATAAGTGCACAAAGGATATATATTAGTTTATTGTTTAGTTCTATTCTGTGAAGCAATGCGATAATTTTAACATAACTTTTCTTTTAATATATAAATATAAATAGTATACATTAAGCATCATTAATCAGTAACACAACATACACAAAAAGATAGGATACATAATTGCTGGGCATTCCATATTTTTTCTCTCAATTATTTCGTTTAAAAAAAAGAGTTATTATAAAAAGAAGATGTGGTATTATTGCCAATGAGACAACTGTCCACAATAGACAAAAAATGACACAGAAATTAACAACTATAGGTCACTGTACGGCTTCAACAATGAGCAAACCCCATACCGCATAGTCAGCTATAAAAGGTCCCGATATGACAATGTAAAACAGTTCAAACGAGAAAACACTATAATCATCTATCTATGTTAAAAATTCACGATAAATATTCGTTTGATAATATTTTATATTAACAGTATGGGGACAACACTTATTAGTTGCATATGGCAATGATTTATTGGGCAAAAGCGGAGGAATATTACTGCTAGATGTTAACAATAGCAATGCAGTCCCTATTTCACGGAATATTGGAAGAGCGTGGTTTATGGCATATCACCACAACACTGGTTATATGTACTGGACAGAAATAGGCATCAATAGCATATATAGGTAATTATGAAGACATTTATTAGTTCATGAATGTATCGAGTGGTACTAGTACTCAATCAACAACAATAACAATAACTGACAAACAAGTCCAATCTTAATCAGTACGTACTTATTTTAAGCAACACGACTGTCGGTCGTCTTTGTCGATATTTATAATTGTCTAGATTTTTTTAAGTCTGTTAGTCTTAACATTTTTTATTCTTTCCATGATAATTTCTGCCTTTTCTTCAATAAACATCCTAGAGTAGGATTGACCGATTTCTTTTCTACCGTTAGTTTTCTTTTGCTACGCATGTTTCCTCTCACGGTCAATAATGCTGAGGTGGATGTTTAGCACTACAGGTTTAAATAAAATATTTGTTTTGATCTAACCCAATGTTTTTTTGTTTTGTTTTTCAAATTGAAAACCCATACTTGAACCTTTTGAGGATATAACAACCATTAACGAATACGACGATTATTTCAATGAACATTCATCTATTATTTTTTTTTAGGATCCGTTATCCAAATAATGAAAGCAATCTTGTTGAAACAGTGGTCAGATCAGCAAATCCAACAGGAATTGCAGTAGATCAAACAGCAAATCACCTATATTGGACAGAATCATTAGCAAATAGTATATTCAGATGTAATTTAGACGGATCAGAGGTCACCGTTGTTTTAAATAGTAGTCTCGAATACCCGCATGCTATTGCTATACACTCTAGAACAAGGTATTTTTAACCTGTATGATTTGTTATGAATAACGTGGTTTTCCTTTATAGAACCTTCACAACTTGCACGTTATAGATCTGACACATCTTAAAGAAAGCAGGATACATATATACATATCCCGTGATATACATTATGCCACTGTAGCTAAAAAACGAATGAACCTTCTTCCGTAAATTTTGTTTTCGGTTTTTGAGTCATGTACTTTCGGTCACATGGTTTCCCTATTGCATCTTAATAAATTTTAGATAATTTGGCAACTTTATTGAAATTTTAAAAACCTTTGTAAAAGGTCATTGTATAACAGTTCCAATTTCATTTATTCCTCACAGATGCAATGCAATGGTATCCCGGAATTGATTTTGCGATAGAGCATTGAGGACAATTTCTTCTTTGCAGTCACGCGTCTTTTACATCCTACAAACTAGTGTTGTCATATTGTGTCTCTGGACACTTTCTATGGTATTTAGAATAAGCACATATGTTTTTGTATTGTAGAATGATGTATTTCAGTTATACCGACAACAATCAGAACGCTATTGGAAGATGTAAGTTAGATGGAAGCGCAAGACAAACGTTGATTACTGAAAGTATGGGCATAGGCAAAGTGTATGATATTGCAATAGGTATGTATGCTCCGTGTTGAAGGTCGTTCTTTTACCTATAATGGTTTTACTTTGACAAAATATAATTTGGATGGAGAGTTGTCTCAATGGCACTCATACTCCAATCTAAGTCAAATGACATTAATACTGGACTTCAAAGAAAATTTAAAACAGAAAGTTCCCTCACAAATAGTACAATCAAAAACTGAAAAATATCAAACAAATGAAAATAACTGTCATATTCCTGACTTGGCACATGCATTTCCCTACGCGTAAAAAATATGGATTAAACCTGGTCTCATAGCTAGCTAAAATCTTCAACCTGTACCACAGCCGCTAAAACATGCATATAATTGCGATAAAAATTGTATTGTACTCTGCGTAAACATATTATTCTTGGCGTCTAAATTGAACTTTTTAGCCATGCACATTCGGATAGTTATTTGTTTCGTTGCATATATAGCTTCTAAACTGTATCTTGAACTCTACTTACATTTTATGCTGTTTTAGATGATGCTCAAAAATGTACACTTTACTGGACAGACAGTCATCTCGGGTCAATAAAGAGTTCCAGCTGTAATGGGAGCAATATAAGCCTCATTTTCAGTAACAATCTGTCTTTCCCTTATCCTTTTCGTGCCCCATACAGCTTAGACGTAGATAACAACTTTATTTACTTTACTGACCGAGCTAGTCGGCACGTATTTAAAGTCAGCAAAGAACCACAATCTCAACCTGTAGCGCTGTATTCAGATGAAAATGAAAAGTACGGTTTGATTGTGTTTCACAACAAAGGTAACAATTTATTAAAATCAGGAAATAAAATAAAAATCTATACTTAAACATACTTTTAGTCCTGGATTAAATTATAAAGTTGACTCTGTGTCATTTAAAAACTAAAATTACCAATTTCCGAGGAAAGTCCAAAACAGAAAGCCCCTAATCAAATAACAAAATCGAAAGCTCAAACACATAAAACTAATGTCGTACTCATGACGTGGTACAGGCATTATCTAGAAAATGGCGGATTAAACCTGGTGTTATAGCTAGCTAAACATGCTAAAGATGGCAAGATAATTTTTAGCTTGAATATATCTAATACTTTCTTCTTTAAACATAATGTGTATGTTCATGAATTATTTATTCTTATATAACTACTATTATTTTTTCACTGAAAATATTTTTAACACTGAGTGTAGTTTTCAGATTTTCAAGTATATTTCTTTTTAAATAATTAATTTCATATTTTCATAAATTTGCTTACACACTTAAATGAAATATATTATTTTTCTCTCAAAATTGTTAAGAATAAGTGTAACTTGAAGATATTCAATGCATTGTTCGTTATAAATATATTTTCATTATTATATTCAGGCACCTACTTGAAATGTGTTATTTTTTCTTCATTCAAGTGTTGAGCATGAGTGTACTCTTGTAATAAACAGTACACAATTGTCGAAAGAAAGTTATGACTCAAATAATATAATAAGAATATCTTGATTTCAATCAAGAAGACATAGATACACAAATGGTAAATAGTAAAACACACACACAATCATAATTGAAGTTTAGTTCCTTTTCATTGTTATGTATTGATCGTCTAAACCGATTATGTTAATAAATGTTTTATGTACAACTTCAGTTCCTAGAATTAAACAGAATATACACGCACTACCAACAATAGATGAAGATGAAGACACAAGTAAGAATTTATTGTCACCAAATAATTCAGCATAGAATAATATTTACAACACAAAATATTATATCGTGGTCATCAGTGTGATCAATACGGAATTAAAAGCAATAGATAGGATACTGGTTATATAATACATCTGTATTTCTTTATATTATTATGGTGTCTTAAGGCAATTTTTAAATAAACTAACTCAGGTCTTTAGGCAACAAACGTACAAAGACATCGACCATAAAGTACTTTCATTTGCAAGTGGATCCTTTATATTTTCCACTGAAAAAACTTATTCTCCATACTTAAAATAATATATTTTTATTAATGTTCAACATCTTCATAACTAGTATTAATAATTATTATAATAATATCAAATAAAATAATCAAAATAATAATCAAAATAATAATATTTATAATTATGAATAGACAGGGGCATTACTTAAACACGTAATTTTTTTTAGTTACTTATATAGGTAATTTTTGTTTTAAAAAATTATAAAATAACTCAGTAGAGTTATTTTAAATTTCAATAGAAGCATGGACTAAATGTAGTTTTCATGAATTTTTAAAGCATTTTATATCATAAAATGAAGAATTTATTAGATTTAAGAGGAGTATAGAGATTAAGGGTGTCTTTAAAAATAATGACAAACATATTACTTAAATAAGTTATTTTATACATCTTTGAAAAAATTAGTAATAACACTTATTTGAGGAACATATGTAATTGTATAGGGTTACAAATTATGAATTACTTCAAGTCTTAATTAATTCACAAGTTTCGATCTATTTATATCTGTCTACCTTCAAGATTTTTGAGGAAAATGATATTTTAATAGTCCCAAGAGACCAATCTTTGACCCAAAAGCGTCGATATGAAAGATAAGTGCTTCAGAAAGGCAATTAGTGTTTCAGAAAGATTAAATTTCATATTTCATTAGAAAAATAACCAGATGACTGCGAAAATTTGTTAAAGCTAGTAAAATCTGTATAGTTGGACACCTATGCAAATAATATTTAGAAAAGTTACTTATATAAGTAATATTTAAAATAGCCTCGTTTTCAATATTACTTGTATAGGTAATTTTAAATGTTACTTGTTTAAGTAATTCCCCTGACTGATAAACTTAATGATAATAACTATAATTATGATTATTCAACTTCGTACTTTATTTGGCCTTTTTGACTTTTTTGGATTCGAGCTTATAAAAATATTAGTCCTGGTATCTATGATGAGTTTATTGAAATAATCTCTTTTTTTAAATGTTCAACATCTTCATAACTTTTAATAATAATAAAAAAATGATAATGAGTATAATGATTATAATAATAATATTAAATAATAATAATAATAATAATATTAATAATAATAATAATAATAATAATAATTATAACAATAATCATAATCATTATGATAATAATAATAATAATAATAATAATAATAATAATAATAATAATAATAATAATAATAATAATAATAATAATAATAATCATTATGATAATAATGATAATAATATTAATTATTATACAAATATAAATAATACTAATGCTAATAATAATAATTATTATTTTAATTTTTCAAACCTTTAATAATAATAAAAAATAATAATATTAAAAATTATAGTAATAATAATAATAAAAAATTACAATTATGATAAAAGAAATAACAATATTAATAATAATAATGAAAAACAATAATATTAACAATAATTATAGTATTACTAAAAAAATAACATAATAATAATTATAATAATAATTGAAATAATAATAATAAAAATTATGAAAATAATGATAATAATTTAAAAAAAAATTTCAGGAATTATTTTAGTTTAAACTAAGATTTTGACGTTGATGACGTCATGAATTTGAAAATTTATTGCACTAGTGCAATATTGGAATTTATTGCACTCTAACTTTTGGTTACTTTCTGTGGGAAATATTATATTGCTATACAATAATAAAAAATTCTTATTAATATGAACAATAATAAAAGAAATAAAGCAATAATGATAATAATAATAATAATAATATTATTGATAATTAACAAAAAATATAAACTTAAACTATGCTAAAAATATGTAATTTTTTGTCAATTATTTGTATAATTTAGCGTATTACAGGAAGACCGATTGGGTAGACAGTATGAAGTGTTCTGATCTTTATATATCATCTACCAATCCCACACTTAATCTAAATATCACAGTGAGGAATAACTCAATCCGCAAAATAATATGAAAGACTTGTCTTATATCAAATGTTCTAAGACCATGAAAACAGGTTATGTTTCGGTTAAAACATACATGTACACACAATGACAATAAGGCAACCCAATATCTACGCTACATTATTGATTTTCATTGGGTTATTTTAATTATAGTTCTCATAATCCGTTTTGAAACGAATAACCACAAGATTTCAGTAGTCATTTAACATTTCTTATTTGTAGGTTTGTCAGGGGAAGGAAATATCTTGGGATATGGTCTTGGATCAGTAATTTTCTTTACTGTAACACTTGGGCCAAGTTTAGTGATGCTGAGCTTATGCACTGGAAACAGATTATACCGAAGACTAAGGGAAAATCGTCTGAAGCAAAATCTTCAACACAACAATACAAGAATGAGCTGCATTGAGGCTGATTATGATACAATTGCCGATGACAAATGCAATGTCACAAAAGTATCGTTTCTCGATGATAAGTGCAAAACGATAAACAAATCTGTCGTAGAGAAAAGGGACAGCAACCATGTCCCAGCACTAGTTACATTTGTAAATGCAATTAAGTATGAGAACACAGTCAACTCAAATCCATATATATCAATGACAACAAGTTCTACTGTGCCTACATACGAGAATACTCCAACCAAGGACACGTACATGCCAATGATTTCCCGTACTGACACACACAAGTACGATACAGTCACTGATGCAATAGTACATTGTTCCCAATCAGAACGTCCATTTACAGAAAAAGACTTAAACAAGTACGATGCAGTCACTGATACAACTGTGTGTTATGCAGAGGCAGAACGTTCGTGCACAGAAAAGATTTCCGAAAACAAGAATTATTATAACTGTTGACATGAATGAATTGGAATAATATTGATTGTATCGTTTGGGAATTAATCTTTGATTTTAAATAATATGCTGTTGATCAAAATTAATTATTAGTTCCTGTACCAAGCCAAGAGTATGACACTTATTTTCCATTTTATTCGTTGATTAGACATGATCAAGTCAATTATAACCATTTGCCAACTCTTGGTATTTTTTTATCTCAGACTTCACTTACAATAATAGGTATTTGTTATTTTTTTAGTTACATAACAATAGTTTGATGTGTCTAAGCACTAATGAAATTATGAAGGCCTGATTGCTTCCCGGTACTGCCCAATCTATTGATGAATGAATTAAATACAGGTCTTTAAAAGATATCTATCGGTTGAATCGACATTTGTTTTCAACTTGCTTCTTTGAATGATAGTGTTTGATTTTGTCGGTTTCCATGGACTTCCCGTTTGTAGTGCAGTTTTTTTCTCCTTTTTCACTTTTTATTTATGCTTTTGATTAAATGTATAGAATGAAAGTAATGGAAGATCGATATACGACATTATCTTACCTCCTATACATTTCGAGGATTATTATTGGTTAAAAGCAACTGCATGGATATGGTTTATATTCCTTATTTCGTTAGTATTCCAGACTTTTTTCAAAACACGGTTAGTAGTTGTGTAACGTCCCTTTATAAAAACAAGCGATCCTGGGGCAAAATCTTAAAAGATTCAACAAACGAAAAATTGATGATGTACGATTAAAATAAATTCATAAAACACTTTTAAGGATAAAACGTTGCTATTGTGGGTATTGCTTTTGTAAAAACTAAAGGAAGTAGGTTCTTAATGTTAACGGTATTGAAGATTTGATCACTTTGATATGCAATTAGACTTAACAACACATGTAAAGATAGTCGGTAATATAAATTCTCTATGAAATTTACTGACCCCATATATATCGTATTTGGTCACATTATGTAACTAATAATATTCAGAGACGTAGTCCTGTTTCAACTAGAATATTCTTGACTAGATACAATTATTCCAATTTTAAGTTATAAACTAGAGATACACAATCGATAAACTTGATCTGGTATAATTGCCAATGAGGCAGCACTCCTCCAGAGAACAACTTACGTATAAGTTAACAACATTAGACCACTTTACGGCCTTCAGCAATGAGTATAAACCAAAACCGCAAAGTCCGCTATACAAGGCCCCGAAATGAAACTTGTTATACATTTCAAATTAGAAAAAAACTAACAGCTTTATTTATGAACACATCAATATACAAGAAACAAATATGATGAAATATTTCAGAGAACTCACAGGCTCCTGATATGGAACATCCACATATTTTTGTTGAGAGACTGACAAGATCGTACATGTAGGACATTGGAATGTTGAACAATACAGAAGACAAACCTAAAAGGAATAAACAAAAACAAAAAAATAAACAAAAACAAAAAAATAAACAAAAATATCTAAGACACATAATTTTCTTTTCTTGTTAATCACTTTGAACTAGCTTACAGTAACTGTGAACACTCTAAGATCTGTACTTTGTTTCTTTTGTGTTTTTGTAAACATATTCTTAAGTAATGTGGTGGTAGAACTCAGACAAATTGTTTTTAATGTTTATAGAACAATTCCATAACATGTTGTTCAATCAACTACATGTAGAGGTTCCAGTGCAGAATCTGATTTCAGATATTTTAATTAAACCTATAATAAACAAAGAACCAACAATACTACACACAATTCTACTAAAATGCTTAACAAATAGTTATGTATAGTAACATGATTTAAGTAATCGTCTGAAATGCTTTTTGCACGATTTTAAAGAAAGAACTATTGCTAGTCTTTAAATTGTTTTCAAAGTGTATGAACAAATACTTAGTTTAAATACAGAATTTTAAAATTGTACAACTTTATAACACCACGGCAAAAAACAAAGACGAAAAAATGACAAATAATAATGTGGAAACAATGCGCTGAAAACAAAACATTGAGAGCAGAACTTGGTTATTCCTTAACCATGTTTCCAGCCAAGGCAACATGATGCAAGCTCATCACTTACCCATCGTCATACGTTATGTGTCTTGTCGAAACATGGAATTGTTGTCAGGGGTTGTTAGTGATTGCCGTCTGCCATAACTATGCATTTTTTTCACATTGCTTATATGACTGTAAATTGTTTCCGAAATAAGACATGGACATTACTCACAGTTGAAAGACTTGTCGTGAACTGTAATTAGTAAATTCCTGTTCTTTTAGAAGTTAATTGATTGTTGTCACCTCAGAAAACAATGCCAGATCTCCTCATATTTATAATTTGCATCTTTAATTGCTGTATACTTCATATCCCGATTGTAGACAAAAATTGTGAAATGAATAATAATTCAAAGACGTTTTGTATATTTGATTATGTTTTTAATTAGTAAGGTTGTCCCCATAATCACTCTCGCAAATATATTTAAGAGCATTTCATTTATGCATAGATACTGATAACATGTGCTTTACTTTGTAAAACTCATCTTACCTGTACAATTTCTGATTTTATAAGTAAAACACAAAGTATGGATAGGACTTATTTATTGTTATATTCAAGGAGGTAGACATAGGTTAAGGGAAATAACTCTTAAAATCATCAGTACGTTTGTGTCAGCCATTTTCATAAATATGTTCTAAGCTTCTAGGATACATAGATTATTTCCAATCTGTTTCAGGTAAATGCTTAAAATTCATTGACGAAACTTGACTTTTACAAACGCATA
Source organism: Mytilus galloprovincialis (assembly GCA_037788925.1). NCBI lineage: Eukaryota > Metazoa > Mollusca > Bivalvia > Mytilida > Mytilidae > Mytilus > Mytilus galloprovincialis. Next base: position 56,965,827 of record CM075341.1, read on the forward strand.
ACTGATTTAAAGAGTTATCTCCCTGAACCAAGGTCTACCCCCTTAACATGAAAGAGAAACAAAAACATGAGCTCTAGTTGCTTGTTCATTAATCCAAATCGTTATTGTGTGAAGTTGTTTGAAATTTTCGTTCAATTGATAAATCATAACGTTTAATTAGTTAATGTCGCTTAAAATGTCGGTTATTATGTTAAACAATAGTTAACGGAATAAATACTGTGGCCTCATAATTATTCGATGAATAACAACTTTCATGGATTTAGTGGGAACAGTATCCAACGAAATTAAATGTTCAACGAATGACAAATTTTAAATAGGCTTTTTTGAGGACTTCGACAAACCACCAAATTTAATTTCCACGAACATTCAAGTTTTTCTTTATCCACGAAAATTGGTTCAAAAATAAATGAATCCACAGTATATAGTTTTTAGAAAATATTTTTTTTTTAAATTATGTTTCTTCCTGGAAACACCAATGCCAATGCTATGATAATATCCTGCTTAACCTACTTATACATTGACAATGCTATGATAATATCCTCTTTAACCTACTTATACAATGACAATGCTATGATAATATCCTGCTTAACCTACAAATATACTGAAAGGAAATATGTTTGTTAGTACCATATTGTGGCAATGGCTAAAATAGCACTCTTCACGTGTATTATCATGTTTATCAATATGTTTAGTAAGTATATACTCGTTAAATACAATTACATTACTTTTCCTTATCAACAACGCTCTGTTGAAAAAATACATTTGAATTATTATCATTTATTATATACTATAGAAATTGGTACTTTTGAGGAAAATTAGTATACTTTTTCTATTTCATCATATGGATTTGTTTAAAACTACTGGTTAGATCAGTCACTATTGGCGAAAGACATGGTCATTCAATTAATGAAAATTGAGTTGTATGCCAAAACGTCATATTGCTACTTTTATTAAGTAAAATCAAGAATGCATTAAACAACACCTACCTAATAAAAAGTATGTGCTGTAAAAGTGACAACTTGACATTACAATATTGAAATATATTAAATCTCTTATTCTGAAAAAGTCTAAGAATGTAAGCCTGACTTTTTGTTCCTCCTACTGATATTTTCAAAAGTGTTGATAGTTTCCAGATTCATTTTCTTTATCTTGTCTCATACGCTATTATTAACTGACAACGTTAAAGATGACATTACAAAAAATATTAAACAATGTTTATGATTGTGTTGATTTACCTGAATTTGATTAAAACAATTAGCAACCCTTCAAGGTTTTTTTTTTCGATTATTAAAGTTCAAGTGTACTTCTTCTGTTTGGCGGTCCTACATTTGTTGGTGTTGATTGTTCCCCATGCTTTGTAATTTACTAGTTTGTTTAGAAAAATAGACAAATAAAATACGTTGACTTAATAAAGCTGCTTCGGCTACACAATAAATGTAAGGTTTCACAGTTTGAAGTCAAATATGAAGTTATCTAGAACAATTTTGATTTGAGAGTCAGATGTTTTCCTTTCAGTTTTGGCGAAACAAGATTCACTTTCCTTAAAAACAAAATGGATGACTCATTTAGGTAAATATATAATACCATTGTTTGTTATGATTTATTTATTCAAATGCATGTCATCGGTACAAAGAAGATAGCAAAATGAGCATGCAATGTAATAGTAGTTAGTCATTTTCTATAATCGTAGTTTTATATGCACCTTTCTCATAACTTGTATTATTCCCTGTCAATTGAATTAACGGCTTCGATGATCAAGTGGTATAAGCAGTTGATATCCAGCCATGATTAAACATGTTAAACTTTTACTCGTGCACGTGGCAAACGTATTCGAAAGGCGGTGTTTACATGAATCATTTGCAGCACTTGATTTTAAGGCGATATACATTATACGATATAAATACATTTCTGTTTTGACAGAAATTTAGTTTTATCTTAATATGAGTTCTTGGAAGGAGACATCAGTAAAATTTGAATCCTATGGTGTAAAGGATAGATAGCTAACTTTGAATGATTAAAAGCCTTATTACTCTTAAACCAGAATAACTGCGAATTACTTTTTCTATCCAGACCACAATTTGAAAAAAAAATATATATGAACAGATTTTAGTCGTTTATTCGTTGATAGACTCCTATCAAGATATATCATTATGACGCCAAACAACTGTTGTGTGCAGATCATTTAGTTAAAGAAGTTGAATTGAAAAGAAATATATTTGAGGTCATGCATTGTTGAATACAAAGGAACACACATGAGATTCGAGTTGAGAATTTGTATCATGTAAAATAATTTCGATAATTCCAATAGTGGCATCATACAAATCGTCATCAATTAATTAAAATATGCATCCTTCTAACAGTTATTGTAACTTTATTCCAATCTATTATTTGCATTTAAGGTTGTTTCGGAGTAAACGAATTGACAGATTTGACAAAAGTCCAATTGACAATAATAACCAACAACCAACCTAAAACATGTTCAAGACATTGTATGAAATGGAATTTCTTCGCTTTGCTGGTAAGTTTTGGTTCCGAATAAGTTTTCTGCAAGTAGATATAACTATTTTTAAGGTTTTTGACATGATAATACTAACCATTTATTTCCGTGTAGTATTATTACAAGAAAATGTTGTTTTCTATCTAAATGTTCATTGTTGTTTCCTGTTTTCAAAACAATGCATTTAAATGAGACAATCTATAATATTAGAGGGATTGTTGGCATTGTTGAAAGCAGCATGCTTATATATAACTACCAACCATGCGTTAGAAACAAGTTGATAGTTGTCACATTGTTAATTATGTAATATTTACATTGTTGTACACATTTTTTTTTTTTCTTTAGGATCACAAATGTTTCTGTTTCGATAAAGGAATGTTGAAGAACTTGAGGGAAAATAAATTGAACAGATGTCATAGAAAGTGTCCAGACTACACAGATAACATGTACTGTGGATCTAATGATATGCAATATACCAATGTGTATAAGCGAGCACAAGGTTAACATTGTAGGAAAACAATGTTCCGGGCATTTAGAGTATCATTTTGCTGTTGATTGTAAAAAGTAAAATCACAAAAATACTGAACTCAGAGGAAAATCTAATCGGAAAGTCCATAAACACATGCAAAATCAAATGACAAAACACATCAAAAACGAATGGACAAGAATATATCGTTCATAAAATATGATTTGTATTAGTGATAAGGGTAGACAAGGGTAAACTGTAAATTCAGAATTAGTTGCGAGGTTTTCATTATTGCAAAAAATGCGACAGAGTTGTAAACGCAATAATTTAAACTCGCATTTAACAACTTTTTTTTATGAATAAAACAGGATTTTTCTCAAAATCGTAAAAATTTAAATTGCATTTAAGTCTAAAATGACAAAATCGAAATAATAAATGGACGCAATAATTTCTGAATTTACAGTACTGTAAACCAACTTTTTTCCCGGATACTTTATTTCGCGTTTAGACCTTTCTATACAGCTTCACAGCGATTAAATTTCGCTATTATTTTGTATCATTCTATGTATGTAGAAAAGGAAAAATTAAAGTTTTACATATTCGCGACAATTTATATTCACGTTATTTTTCTATTCGCGAAAGACGCGAAAATAAATTAGTCGCGAAAATAAGTTGGTTTACAGTATTATTATGCAATACCAAACCATTTTAGATCTAAAACGACCAAGTGTGGTCACTTTGAAGTCTTATCCATTGTAGACAATTTGATACATTTAAGAACATTTGCTTTAAAATCAAAACTGAGATCTGATTCGTCTTTGTTCATACTGCTGATAATTTAAAATGACAGTAATCACTCCTCTTCTCGTATATGCAGGATTTAGGGATGGCGTTTGATCGGAAATTTTCTGTTCTCAGATAGAGTAGACATCAACAGTGTGTTTTTTTTAATTTTATGTAGGATAGGTGCCGAAATACACATGAATTGTAACTTACTATTTAAGTCTTCAATACAAAATAGAATATGGTTTTGTCTGTTGAGTCCAAAATTATATTCATATTTCAGTTAATCATAAAATATTATAACACATAACACTTGTCTATATTATATATTGTTTGGATTACACACTATTTTGATATATTTTCTATTTGATGAAAAGTGCATGCGGGTAATGAATCATCAATCTACATGATTTGCAAAATAAACATTCAGCATGGGATCTTACAAAGAACGCGAAATTAAGTTTTCACGAACAAACAAAATTCTTAAATTTCTAAAAAATTATTTCAACGAAAAATTAATGGATCTTAATATTTACTTACAGATACTAGAAAAGTATTTCGATCAATAGTTTTGACATCAAAATATGTTGATACACTCATATGACTTAACTTGTGTCTCGTTTTTTTCCGAAAACGTTCTTTAATAGACAAATGCAAGCAATATCAATACTTAACACACTTTTATGATATTGCATGTTAAAGGTTTACCTGCCGATGTCCAAGAACTGGACTTCAACTGTCTGATTGTCAATAGACAAGAAGGTCATATGAGCATTAAACAGAGACCATGTGACCAGGCTGTTTCGTTTATGTGTAGTGGACATAGTATGTATTGACTTATACTTTTCAGTAAAAAACATTTAGCTACAATCGTACTCGTTTGACATAATTGGAACTGCTTTTTATCCTGTTTTTAAATGCACTGGAATGTGACTCATGTCATAAAATTTACGGGTAACTATCGTCTCGAACATGCATGAAAAATTTGCCACTAGACGTTAAGCAACCAACAATAATACAATTAATCAATGTACAGACCAATTTGATAATGCTGATATAATTTAAATTTGTTTTCATAGTAAATCCTTCATTTTTTAGCATTAACCATGTTTTTGGTATTTGCTCAAATATGTCACCTATATAAACATGTTAAACACTTGATTATGAAGCTTTTTTTACAACTTTAAATAAATTGAATTAACTGTTCCCCTCTTTATGCATTTAGTATGATTCTGTTTTGGGGCAAATATATTGCCAAAAATTTCAACGTCTCATTACACATGTTACAGATAGCAAACCTATTGAAGACGAATTGACTTTCACGATGGCAAAGCATTATTGTGAAAACTTGCAAAGTAAATTAATGAACCTGAATGATATTGTACCTCCAAAGTCAGGAGACAACGTCTCATATTGGGTTGGAACATTCAGACAACGTATATACTTTCACGGTATGTACATATATTTTGAAATTCAAATTCACAGTTAACTAAAAAAGATGAATTTATCAAATTACTTAGAGTTTTAACACCAGTTACACGTTGTTTTTTTATTTTCGTGAATTTTGCCAACAAATTAAGACTGTTGTAAAACTTTGCATTTGATGAGAACATTGTAGCTATTTTTATTGAGGAAACAATACCTCTGAAATGTTAAAATTGGATCTTGGAATCTGTTTGTATATGATTTTGAATAATGGAATTGAAAATAATCCAATACAATGTACGGATGGATTAGCTTGATGTCTCATTCAACACCAAAAAATGACAGACATGAGATGCATCAAATAATCTTTTTCGATTTTTTAAATAACTAATTACAATGTGGAATGTTCCTGTCATAAATTCCTTGAAAAACGTGTGCTGCTCATGCAGAAAAATATTAAAACAAGAGTTTAAAGTTGTGAAGTTCAAATGTTTCCTCAATAGATTTTACGGACGCCATCACGAGTTGGTTGACCGTTGTAGAATATCCGTTTCACAGATGACAACATATATGCTCAAATCGTCGTATCTATAATCCGGTTCAACTTTCCCCTAAAGTGACCTACTGAGTTAATTACTCATACTAATTACTAATACGAGAACCACGATGGGTGCCACATGTCGAGCAGGATCTGCTTACCCTTATTAATCTCCAGTTATGGAAGGGTTCGTGTTTTTCCAAGTCTTCTGTTTTCTATGTTGCGTTGGGTGTACTGTTAACGTTGTTTGTTTAGTCCTTTTTGTTCTTCTGTTGCCATTGCAATTTAATTTTAAGTTCGACTTCTGAGTATGAGTGTTCTCTTAGTATCCATCGTTTCTCTTTTAATACGAATATATTTGCTGACGAAACCAATCACTATTAATGTTCTAAGGTTTTTTGATCACTCCCTTACTCACAAAAGAGTACTAAATTAGTCTGAAATATGCCAGTTTTTGTGTTTTCTTATATCGAAAGTTAGGAAGTTTATTTTTTTTAAAGCAGATAGTGTCACAAAGCTAATTTTGATTTAAATGTTGTAGACTCTGGTCTCCTAAGACTATTTTGTATAGGTGAAACCAGTATTCAGAAGAGATATAATAAGCTAATCTTATTTCAGAAAGTACAACTTCTGGTATATATGAAATAACAATCAACGACCATATTCAGACAAACATAATTCATACTACAATCTTCATACACAAAGGTACGCATATGTGCAAAACTAAGTATACATTGTAACATAGACGTTTACATTTAGTTTTAAAAGGAACATACACGAGCATCTACTTTAAATTCGACACTGTATTATTTGGCTTGTATGTATAATCGATGCACCATGGAACAAAAAAAATATTTTACGAAACAAATTGTATTTACATGATATTCATATGCTGATTCCCATAGAGAACTGTAGATTCAGAAATTATGCTTACATTTATTACTGCGATTTTGTCATTTTGAACAAAAATGCGATTTAAGTATTTGCGATTTTATAAAAATTCCTGTTCAATTTATATAACAAATGAAAAATGCCAGTTTAAACTATTGCCATTATAACCCTGTTGCATTTTTTGCAATAATAAGAACATCGCTATAATTTCTGAATTTACAGTCACTGTATACATTCTTGTACAGGTCAAAAATTTCAGTGTGTTATTCGACCGTAGATATTTTTTCGGATAAGATAACATCTGTATTTGACCTTTTATACCCGTACGCACTCGCACGATGAAACTTATTTCGTTGCATCTTATTTAAACTTAATGAAAATTAGAATATACTATTTGTACCGGATTATATTCCCTTGTAAAAGCAATTCGTTACTGTCATTTGAAAGGATTTTTTGTATGTTTTACATCTCTGTTAAATATTTAAGAAAATTAAACGGACCCCACTCTGTACGTTTTCAAAGTATGCAATAATCCAACTATTTTGGTTGCTGATGACACAAAATGGTATCAGATGATCAACGAATCTTTATTCCTTTTCATATAAAAAATAAAATCCATCCTTATTCAACTAGTTTATACGTACAAACTCTCATTTGAAATTGCAGAGAAATATAAAAGGGTTATAAGTGCATGTTCTTTCATACATTTAAGTATTACAAGTGGTTATACTATCCCTTCCTTTTTTCAGAAAAAACAACGCCGGGTATTTTAAGAATAACAAACGAAGATAATATTCAGACAAAGGGTAATCAAAGCACATGCAACGTAAAACAAGGTATGCAACGTTAATATGTAAGATTCAGATCGACGTCTTGTCTCTAATCGACGTCCAAGTCTGAAGTAACAATAAAACACTCTTTCAAATCGGTGACCAATTTATGCCAATCTAATCGATGTTCATTTTTTGGCGTCTCTAATCGACGTCCATTTTTTTGCCTCTCTAATCGACGTACATTTTTTTGGAATCTCTAATCGACGTCCATTTGTTGGCTTCTCTAATCAACGTCCAATTTCTACCTTCTCTAATTAACGTCCGTTTTTTGACACATACTACATAACTGAAGATTTATAACACACAAGGTCATGTTTTTCTCTGACTGTTTATGACGTCTTTACACTAAATCCATCGGATGTTGGATGTGTACGGATTGATAGTTTAGTCTTCGATGCATGATTTTTTTATTAGTTGTTAGTGGCTTTGAACTAGCTGTCAGATAACTGCGAGTACTCTCAGATCTGTTCCCACAGTCTTTTTGTTGGCATGATGTATAAGTACCCGGCCAAGTCTACTTGTATTTTTGTCCATCTGATGAGCCTCTTTCAACTGATTTTGATAGTTCGTTCTTATGTTGTACTGTTATACCACTGTCCCAGGTTAGGGAGAGGGTTGGGATCACGCTAACATGTTTAACCACGCCACATTATGTATGTATGTATGTGCCGGTCCCAAGTCAGGAGCCTGTAATTCAGTGGTTGTCATTTGTTTATGTGTGACTTATTTGTTTTTCGTTCATTCTTTTATATAAATAAGACCGTTAGTTTTCTCGCTTGAATTGTTTTACATTGTCATATCGGGGCCTTTTATAGCTGACTATGCGGTATGGGCTTTGCTCATTGTTGAAGGCCGTGCGGTGACCTATAGTTGTTAATGTCTGTGTCATTTTGGTCTCATGTGGACAGTTGTCTCATTGGCAATCATACCACATCTTCTTTTTTATAGTCTTAATATGTAAACAGGTTGTGATATCTTATTTTTTTTAAGTTTAGAGATTACATTAACGTAAGAAGGTGTGGTATGACATGAATAATGTAAAAAATTCAAATTAGAAAATTAAAGGTCTTTCTTAGAAAATAAATTCCGAAAAACAAATATGACAGACTGACATAAACCACTGCACTACATGCCCGGCATAAAGAATATGACGGGTTTAAACATGTGTGTGAACACTCAACCTAGAACAGTTGTGTTACAGCACAACATAAAACATTATGCAAAATTCTTGCGTATATGTTGCCCTCCAGGTGTAAAACGAAGAAATTTTTTGCAAAATATCGTACAAAGACCAAATTAGAATTCTGTAAAACCGATTGGCTGCAATTATTTATCTTGTCTATTGTTGAAGATTGAATAATGCCCTCTAGCTGTCGTTGGGTTGGTTATTTTTGTTGTTGTTCGGTTGCTTTCTCCTCGACATCCACTTACATGTATGTCATTTATTAACATGAATAGGAGTGACACACTACTATGTGGATCGATTCGATTAACTTTTTATCAAGATAAACTTTAATATACATGATGCCTATTTCGGGAGGAAAAAATCTATACGGAAAGTATGTATAAATGTTTGAACCCTACACAACATGTAAATGTATAAGTGTAAACAATTAAGTCCAGTAATTTATCATTTATTGATAATGGACATCGATTATAAAAGACGACTACAATCAATTGGGCGTAGTTTTTTCAATACATGCCGTCACATTGGACGTCGATTAGAGTATCAAAATATTGGACGTCGATTTGAGAATGTGACGTCACATTTGGACATCGATTTGAGAAACGGCCGTCGATTTGAGGAACGGACCTCGAATAGAGGCCAGACGTCGATCTGAATCCAACATGTATTCGAAATAAAGTCATTCATAATACTCCTGATACTGTGATATTTTTAAGGTTACTAATTTTCATCATGTTCATGGATTGAGAAAAAATCGTGTTTCTTAATATGTTTTATTTAATCAACAACCAAGCCTTTACGTAATTGGTCCATTGTAAAACACTCAAACTCATTGTTCACAAAAAAAATGTTATTGAATCCGCACAAAAGAAAATATAAGGACGCCAATAAGCGAGGGAGTTTCTCGCTACATTGAAGACCCATTGGTGGCCTTCGTCTGTTGTCTGCTCTATGGTCGGGTTGTTGTCGCTTTGACACATTCCCCATTTTCATTCTAAAATCTATTGATGTTCAAAAATTGATACTGATTTATCTAGTTGTGTAAATAACCAAAAAAAAATGATAGTACTTTAGTATTATTTAATTATAACAAGATATAGAACATGGTTACAGAAGAAGAAAAAACATAGAAAAGCAACCTTAAATAGGATACCTTCATGCATGGCAAAATAAATACCAAAAAAATCAAATATGTTTTTTAATTACAAGTGTATTGTTAATCTGTAGATACCTGTGTGCATACCATGCATATTTTTTTCTGCAAGACGTGAAAATGCATCTTCTGATATGTATTAATTCATTTTGATGTAAAAATCTTTTAAATATTATATTCAAACTGAACAGGTCTTTCTAAACGAGAAGTTTATGTGTATACAATTGGATTTGGTGGATTACTTATATTGAATATATCTGCTGTTTCTATATTCTTATGCTGTCGCAAATATAAAGAAAAACAACATCATCAAGATAAAACAATTTCAGAACAAAATGACAATTCAACGAACGAAGACGAAATAACCAGGATCGGTGGTTCATATGAAAGTATCATTGAACAAGTTATCTGTGACGCCTTCACATCCGGGTCCGAAGTGTTGTCTTCAAGAATTCAAAATTCGGGATACCTTCATCCATACACAACATTTACTGAAAGAAAGGAGACACACTGTTATTGCACGAGAATAAACTTTCATCAGAGCAGTAGCACGTATTCTGTTTCGAAACTTCCAAAAGTTGCTTCTAGATATACCCATCCTGTCGAACTACTGGAGCATGAACATACAGAAGTGCAGACATTACCGAACTCTAATGACACAGAACGTCATACTGTTCATTATTTAGAACTAGTGGATGTTTCAAACAACACGTGAAGTGTGCTTCAGAATACTCCGCTTAATTGTTTTAACAGTACAACATATTTTTGTTATGAGAGTTGCAATCATTTTAGTATCAGCAGTACAGACAACTTTATAACAAGTGTAAACCACCTCTGCTGCTCTGATTCGTATGACCAAACACTTTCAAAGGAATAATTCTACCTTATGTAAAGTGGAAACATTTTTTATCGGACTACAACAGCTAAAAACATAAGTATTGATAACCAACATAACCAATTTTGTTAATTGTTTTTCGATTTTAGTAATATTAGATTTCCATACATGGAAAATATCCTCAATTATTGCTTTCTTTCGTTTATGTTATTTTATACTTGTTATATTATTTTAAATGAAAGGAAATGCAATAGGTAGAAGAGACAGGCATCTAGATGTTTAAGTAACTCACAAAGGACGTCTATAATTTTGCCATGTGCTAATCTTAAAAAAAAAAAACATGTGATTTGAATTAGTTTTTCTTAAAGTACAAAAAAAATAACATCTTTTCAATGTTATCGTCTAAAGATTAATAAAACAACAGAAAGAATAGTACAAATACTGGAATTTTTTTCTTTAAAATAAAGAACGAATTTTTGTTAGCATCCGGTTGTACACACCATTTTCTACGCAAACTGTCTGTAATAAGTAAAAATAGAGAGGGTTAAAAGATACCAGAGAGACATTCAAACTCATAGATCGAAATTAAACACCATGGCGAAAAAGGAAAAAGATAAACAGACAAATAATAGTACACACAAGACACTAAAGTGCTTCGGAAGGGGAAATAGATCCTAGTTCTCATCTGGCAACCGTCGTGTTGCTCGTGTTATTATAAACCCGGTAAATAGTCTAATTTGGTAGGTCACATTCGTGAAAAGGTAACGAGATTGTAATTTATATATAAGGAATATATCCGATATCATCTGTGAAACGGATATTTCATAACGGTCAATCTACTCATTGTGGTGTCCGTCAGAAATATTGTCGCAGTTGTTTTTCAATTGTTCAATGACATCTCAAAGTTTTTGTTACAAAACGAGCTTTTACAGACTTCCAAAGGTCTTGGATACTAAGCATATGTTATAAGATAAGTTTTAAAAGCTTAAATAAACTTAAGCATATGAATAATCCGATGTCTTTAAGGACAATATCAATGTATACATATCACTTACTTCCTTGTGTGATCATTTATTTTTTGGCTGCTGGGTTGCTTTCTTATCAATGTAAATATCACCAAATATATTTATTCATATGAAACTGGTATCGTGTATACGTAACGATTACTGATAAATGATAACAATGTGTGAATATCTCCAATATTGAAATTTACCACCGGAATAACTTTTAATAAGTTGTATCATATGGCATGCATTTGTAAAACTTGATAAACATGGTATATTTGATGAGTTTTGTTTTATTCAGAGATGTTTATTTTCTATAATATATATAACTGGATTTCTTTTGGGTTTTAATAGAAGTGGGACATTTAAAGACGTATCGTACCCGTGTTTGATACGTTGACGTATATGAGAAAATATCTATGTGTTATTGTTTTCATGATTAAACATGTGTTTTTCTATGTTAGATATCTTTCTGCCATTGATCCATTTTTTTTATTACATGATAGTTTTCAATTTATGAATACTCGTTTATATCTAAACAATCGATATTTAAACCATCATCACTTCTCCGTCGTGAATTTAATATTAATGAGTTTTTCTGAAGCCATGTGTATTACGAAATGTGCAATAAAATAAAAACAGCAATGGTTTAATAGAGATTTGCCATATTGTGCATATTTACAAGAGAAACTTCGTTCAGAATATCGCGACTTTGTGGCAAATATAGTTAAAATCTACAGACTTGAACAAAGAGATTTTTATTATAAAATTTTAAACATAGTTTACTCACTTCTTAATATGCTAGCGTTTATTGTTAACAAAAAGTCAGTAACAACTATATTTAAAAACAAAACTCGTATTTAGACACTAAAGTCGAGTGCACCCTAGAAGGTGTACTTCGCTAATTTTTTGAAAAAAAGGATTAGCTGCTAATTTATAAATTTATTATGATTAGTATCAGTAATCAATTCGACTCATATGATGTGGATGATTCGATTCCCTTTTATTAGGAAATATAAGGTACGTTTATGAATTTTGTTAACGTTAAGTTCAACAAATATAATTAAGTCCAGATTTTGTCATACAAGAAGCAAGTATGTAAACACAAAAAATACATAAATTAAACAATAATTCAACATTATTCAACGAACAATTTATATATTAGAAATAAAAGATCAAAAATTTGCATCGCCCTTCCTTTTCCCCTTCACTTTTCACTTTTTCTCGATTACTATTTAAGCACGTAAATAATCACTTGAAAAAAAACCCATATATATATATATATATACGTTTAGATACGTCAACGTATCTACGGGTTATTGTTCTTTAAACCATCATCACTTCTCAATCGTTTATGAACCCTTCTGTATCCAAGTGTTTTATAAAATATTTGGAGTTATATCAAAAGGTAATGAATTATAGAGGTGTGCCATTTTGTACATATATTCAGTGGAAACTTTGTTAAAAAAAATCGGAACTTCGTGTCAAATAAAGGCAAACATTTTGCAAAAATCTACAAACTTTGTTACAGAGATTTTTATTATACATTGATTACTCACATCTTTGTCCATGGTGTGGTAGCGTTTATTATTTACAAAAAATTCTTAGCAATATGTACATTCCACAAAATCTCGTGTTGAGTCACTGAAGTCGAGCGCACCATAGTCTGTTAACTTGAATTGGTTTAGATGTCCTTGATATATTGAAACCAACATCTACATTGATAAACTGTTTTCAAGGAAATATTTGCTAGCACTGTATGCAATAACCCTGCATGTATCGAGCACCATTAAATATTAGAGTACAAGTGGAAAGGGTGTGGATTTGCTATAAGATTTTCTTATTTAAAGCATTTTAAATGATAATAACGCTTTATACGTTTGGATGCGTCAACGTATCAGATACGGATACGATACGTCTTTAAATGTCCCACTTCTAATTGAAACCGTAACATTTACAGCATGTATAGGGATGTTGCAAATGCATTTTTAGTCATCCTAAACAAATTAAGTATGAATAAACAAAAAGACTACTAAAAGGCATACAAAATTTAATGCATACGAAATTAGTAGCAGTGAAAGCCAAAATTGAAAAAAAAACATTTCATAAAAAAAATGAACTGGGAAACAACTTTTCAAATAAAAACAAATAAGAAAGCATCACCCTTCGAGGTAGCCACAAGTAACTGCTTCTTTGAATTATTATAACTAAGTGAAAAAGGTCTAGCAAGACCATCACTTGCTGCCAATACTTCCTTATGTCGTTGTCCGTCAGGGGATATAACTACCACATTATTTGAACTGTGTCCAGCTACGTACACATTTCCTTCACCATCTACATCAATACCTTGAGGATAGTTTAAAACGCTTTCATTATGGAAAGTCCATTGCAGTTTACCTTGTTGATCATAACATGTTATGACATGTTTGTCCCTATTTGTGTGATATATTAGGTTCCCAAATGCTGCAATGTAACAGTCATTCGGAATTTTATCTCGGACCATGACACTTGTAGACTCGTCGAACAGATTGATCATTGTTATCCCTTTGTTGTATCCGGAACAAATTAATCGACTACCTTTCAGTGTTATTCCATAATTATACGAATCCAGTGTAATTGTTTTTTTGATTTCTTTCTTCTCCAAGTCTATAATGGTGATACATTTCTTCTGTGAACCACCAGATGTAACAGCCAATGCATTGTTCTCACTGATATACACTACATCAAACGCATAACACGGCGTCTTGACCTCGAAAACTTTAAATCCTGTATCGCTGAATACTTTTACTGCCGATTCATAGTAGTAAGTGAACACCATTCTACCATCTGGTAGCATGCAGCAGCCAAAGATGTGAAGACCTTGATTTTGTATTTTATTGTTCAGTTTTAGTTTTATATTTTCAATTGATCTTGTTTGGACTACTGGTACAATTATCTGTGCTTGTCTGGTCTTCTTCCTGGTAAGAACAATTTCACATGGTTTTGCTTCAATGTGGATATCTCCAAAACTTTTGACATCGGTCAAGATGTTCTGAATAGCAGTGTTGAGTTTGTATTTTAGAGAATGATTCTTTAAATTGTCTTCTTGTAGTAGTGAGGTCAGGATATTATCTTTACTAGATATTTCTTCTTCGATTTGCTTAATTGAAAGAAACAGCTGAAGCTCCGTTGCATACTGTTTTATGTTCGCAATGTTTCTCTTTTTATCTGATAATTCTTTTTCTTTCTTTTCCAATGCAGACAATAACTGACGAATATTTAAGTTTTCTTTTTCTTCAACGGCATAAAGTTTTTTCAATAAATCTTCCTGTAGTTTGTCTAGATGGTTGTTGATCATTGCTCTGGTCTTTCTAATATCTTTCTCGATTTCTTCTCTTTTCTCTTTCAATGTGGACAGATTTTTTTGTTGGAGTTGACGGATTTTCTGTACATTTTCTGCTACTTCAACCAATGTTTCCTCGATCTCGTATACAGAATTTGAGGTTTTGACATTTCTAATGACGTCATCTAAATTTTCGATATCCCGGCATTCTTTGTGGCTTTCAATTACGCACTTTCCGCAGCAGGGACTTTCATGCATCCGGCAAGAAATTATAAACTTTTCTTGGTGTTTGACACAGTTTTGAGTTATCCTGAGTACATCATTAGGTAAATTCATGTATTCCGTAACTGCTATAGTTTTATGGTTTTTGGTTCCCTTGGACAAACTATGGTGTTCTTGACATTCTTTACATAACAACTCGTCACATTCAGTACACCAAACTATTGATGGTTTGTTGATGTGTCGGAGGTCACACACACCACAACTGTTGGTGAAGGAGGCCATATATGTCACGACACTACAAGAAAATATTTATAAATAAATAATTAGAGAAATTATATAGAATTAATAAAACAAAGCCTTACTCCTGCAAAATAAACCATTTGTAAAAATGTTTACCTTCGTTATCATAGATATTTCCGATAACAACAGTATTATACATTTATTAATAGAAGATATCGACATTTGCTGTTTTGTTTTAACACATGATTGCTAATATAAACTAATTCCAAAAAATGAACTGGTTGATGAAAATTGATCAATTTGCTATCTGGTGGATATTTTGGTCTTAGCAATAACACCACGTCTCTTTTTTTATATACATGAAATTGAATTCCGAGAATACGTTTTTCTTTGCTTTAAAAGTATTATGCGACAGATTATGTTTTATCTAATCTAAATGATATCAGTACTTGTTGCAACTGTACTTTTGGCGTGTTATACGTAAAATTAAAAAAAAGAGACGATTTGAACTGCTTTTGATCCTTAAAAAAGCAAAACGTATTATAAATGAACAAACAAATATACTTCAACATGCTATTAGACATTATGTTGACAACTATTTGTACTCAAATAACATATCTTACAACAAATATAATGCCTGTCTTTAAAAACGATTGTTACTTATACATTTCCTATATTTTCTAAGTAAAATATAATATTTGGAATGATTGCTTGTTAGGTTGGTTATAATGTCATAATATCAAGTGACAATTCAACTTCTTAGTATAAAAGGTATGGTCGGTCGTTGAGTGTATTGGTCGATTGGTTGCTTTATTGACTTGTGGATAAATTGAAATGATGAATTTGTCAATTTATTTGCTGTTATTAATAAACATCAACCTTTCAGTATTTTTTATTGAAAAATTCATACCACATTACAAGCTAAAAAGAGTTCGAAATGACATGGTACGTCATTGATTTATGTGCAAAATGTTTACTTACGCAAAGACAATACAAAGCAAAGAACGAAAACAATGACATCCTGGCTTATACATTTATAATTTGTGAACAGGCACATATCAAACCTACCCTTAACATGGGACAGGAATGTTAAAATGCATCATACATCAATACCTGAATTGTTTAAGTTGTGAATATTCAAAGAAGATGTGGTAGAATTGCAAATGAAATAAGTCTTCACAAAAGACCAACTGACGCCACAAATTTACGACTATATGTCACCAAATTGCCTTAAATAATGAGCCAAGCCCATACCGCATAGTTAGCTATAAAAAGGCTCCGAAATGTACTAATCATCTTATTTCATGGATGGATACACAATATCCTTTCGTGCCGATCATGTAGCTAGGAGCCAACAGTTAAACCAATTGAATACTAATGGGATTTATACAAACTTAAAGGTTTAAGACAAATTCTATCAAGAACAGCGATATACAAACAGATATTAACAATCAGAGAGTCACAGACTCGTGAATTTACTTTACTTTATAACATGCCATTCTGTAAAATCTTTTTTTAAAAACTCCTTTTACATTTTTTTTTTCTGCAAACACTATGCACTTGTATATATATATATATACTCAACTGAACCCTAGGCCTACTCAAGTACGATATATGAACCACTTGTATTGGTATAATAAAGATTCATTGGGATCCAATTTTTGTGAGTTAGTTTGTCGGGACAAATAATGAAATATTTTAATAAATTTTTTGTCAAACATTAACACACATACAAACAGAGAGTAAATAAATGATTATTCTACTGTAGCTATATGGTTAATAGTCACTACGCCTAAGGTGTTTTTGTATTTGTCTTTTTCTTTTATATCCATAGCGTTGTCAGTTCATTTTTGAATAATCGAGTTTGAATGTTCCCTAGGTATCTTTCACTTGTCTTGTATGAGACTTTTTATACTATATAAGCCTAACCACTGTCTCAAACTTTTTTCAACTGAGCGTCACTGGTTAGTCTTGTATGGACGAAACGCGCGTCTAGCGTATTAAATTGTAAACCTGGTACCTTTTGTCAGCTATTATTCGTATGTTTCTCTGTCCAATATGTGTTCCATTTATTTGTTTTTTTAGTTCTGTTATGTAATGTTATTATTGTAATGTTTTATTTAACATTGCAATACAAGCGGGAGGTTTGGAATGTCACAAAACCAGGTTCAACCAACCATTTCTTTACTTAAATGTCCTCTACCATGTCACGAAAATGGCCATTGTTATATTATAACTCGTTTCTGTGTGTTGTGTTCTGTTGTGTCGTAGTTCTCCTCTTATATTTGATGCGTTTTTAACAGTTTTATTTTGTAACCCGGATTTGCTTTTTCTCAATCGATTTATTGATTTCGAACAGCGGTATACTACTGTTACCTTTATTTGTGAACTAAAATACAATTTGTATGCTATAAAGAAATAAAGATTCAAGGCAAAATAAACTATTTTAAACACGAAAGCGATAAAACGACAAGCTTTTTTGAAAAGCTGCTACTTGTATTTATTGACAGCATTGTGTAAAAGCTATTAGAAGTGTGTTGTGTAAATCAATACTTCAATAAACAATCAGATGATCCGTTATTTAAATGTCTCAAGTCACAACTCTCGATTATCATATATGAAATCATTAGTTAACAATGATAAAAACAAAAACAAAAACATTTGTAATGTGTTTACTATCTATTGATTTGGTTCAATCAACAGTAAACCAACAGGTTCCCACGTACAGATGCACTGTATGGCCTTCCACATAAAAATACCACATTCCAAAATTAAGCGATAAAAGGTCTCGGATATGACAAAATATAAAACGGTGCAAACGTGAAAACATGAATGTTTTATTTTAAATAATATCCCAACCCTCCACTGTTCACTTCATACAATGCAAACAAAAAGAAAACGTAAAAAAAATCAGTATTTCCAACAAAAACGAAAGTAGCTTTTTGTAATACGTACAAGATAGCCTATTTATATTTTACATGGTGAATACTAAACCTCTAACTTACCTTTGATACAGTGTTTGTTATTAATAATATCTTAACATTGTGAAGAAACAATTGTATTTTACCCTCGAGATTATACTTTGTTATTTTGAGGTCCTTATTTGCAGATAATTTATCACGTGACCGTTTCATAAACTTATATATCGCGGGAATATTTAAATGTGTATAATATGCATAAATACTTTTTTTTTGCATATAATCATTATTCAATTTCTGTTTGGTCCTACTATTATGATATTTGATGCACGTAGCATTGATGTACATAAGTGTTACAGTCCATTTTAAATACAAATCGTGTGGTGAAGCAGCCGGTGCTATATAATTATGCATGACTCATAACCTTATACTTTAGGGTTAAGATTTAACGTGCACCTTACATGGCAAATAAAATTAAAGAATGAAGATAGAAGGCTAACATTATAAAGAATACATAATAGTGAGGTAAAAATTTAAGAATAGAGAGTTGAAAATTCCTTATGCAAACATTCATCGCTCAGTAATCCTGATTATCATAGGCTAATGTATGCAAGTTAGGCTTGTAATGTTGATGGACTGGTTTAAAAAGAAAAGCATAAACGGATACAAATCCTTGTTAAGGATGAAGGGGGAAATAAACAGTCATTTGGATTTAGTATTATATTTATATTCCTTTTTTGTAAAAGTAAAATCACAAAAATACTTAACTCAGAGGAAAATTCAAAACAGAAAGTCCCTAATCAAATGACAAAATCCATCAAACGAATGAATAGCAACTGTCATATTCCATGAAACTGGCATTTTTAAATGTATAACATGGAAGATTAAACCTGGTTTTATAGCGCTAAACATCTCACTTGTATGAGAGTCTCATCAAATTCCATCATATTTACAACGACGCGTTAACAAAACAGACATAAAATATAAAATTGTCAAAATAGAGGTAGGGCAGTCATCACTAATTTACTTATTTCATTTTAGCTTATACGCCTTTCAAAATATGAAACAGGAACATTCTATATATTTTGTCTTTCTCTCGAAATCAGTTGAACAGCTAAAATACAGAAATTATTACTTTTTATATAAGTTTTTAAAGAGCCTATTATTATTATTTTCCTACCTAAAAGTTAATTAGTACTATTTTATTAAAGGAAAAAACTTCAGAATACTTGACCTTGCCTTATTTTTCAACACTATGCTTATCGTGATTATTTCACGCATGTATGTTGAGTTGGGTTGTTTTTTTGCCATTATTTTCAGTCTGTTAAAGTCGTCAAGACACACATAAATAGTATGTAGCAGGGGCGAGTTAAATGTTAATAAACGATGATACAATAAGAAGAAAGTTGTCATTCAATGTAACCAACAGCACCGATTTTGTATTGTGTTTTATTTTCTTATTAATTTACGCATCCAACATCTGTATATTAGAAAGCTTATGAAGATTTGATTTTTGAATGACAAAGGGATGGTTAAGCCATTGCCAACGAGTGGTATGAACAAAATCATTTCCTATTATGATCAGAATAATAATAAGGAAACAATTGTATCATTATCGTAATGTAACAAATAACTGGTTCACAGTACATTGTACTTCCTATAAAAAAGATGATTTCTGATATGCACAAAACCAATGAAAATGGATCTAAATGTAAAAGTATTTAAATCAAATGATATAATTTCTGGTTTTTTTTTCCATTTTCCGTTAAACTATAACCATTTACATTTAACATTTAACATTCAAGTATTGAATACATACATAAAACAAGTCATGTAAATTTTACTACATGAACATTGCAATTGTCGGTTAATAGTTCATGAGCTCGTTATCCTTAACTCAAATGACTGTAAGACAATTAACCCATTGAACTTTATTGGTAAGTAAAGTTGTAATCAAGTGAACAAAACTTCATAAATCAACAAAAGCAAAAAGAGTGTGTTCATTAGTTACCTGTCTATAGATTTCAAGATAAGAGGACTCTTCAAATAGTGACTTGTACTTTAAGCCAAAATTGCATATAACAAATATAACAGATCTATATTGCAGTTAACAGTAAATATGTGTAGTGTAATTCTATGTATTTTTTTCATTGTAAATTTAGATCTTTGTTTCACTCAAAAGCATTTTATTGGTTTTTTTTTTTTTACTTTTTTATGTTTACGCATAACAAACAAACAAAATTAATCATTTTTCAAGTGTTCACTGTTTTCATTTTTTCGAAATTGTATGTAAATACGATAAATGACACATTATGAAAAATTTGGTTTTTCAGGAAAACAGATATGAAATGACATAATTATTTCCTTATATGTCTCGTTTCATGATGAGGATTTTATAGTTTTAATCATTTTGAGTCAATGCATATGGCTAACACATCACTTTGCATGTTAGTTTTTATTTCCTTCAACACATTTGGTAAGCATATACTTGTTGATTTACATTAGAATACCTAGTTTTGTTCTTTATTTCATAAATGTTTTGATAAAAATGGTACTTATAGATATAGGAAGATGTGGTGTGAGTGCCAATGAGACAACTCTCCATACAAATAACAATTTAAAAAGTAAACCATTATAGGTTAAAGTACGGCCTTCAACACGGAGCCTTGGCTCACACGGAACAACAAGCTATAAAGGGCCCTAAAGTTACTAGTGTAAAACCATTCAAACGGGAAAACCAACGGTCTAATCTATATAAACAAAACGAGAAACGAGAAACACGTATATATTACATACAACAAACGACAACTACTGTACATCAGATTCCTGACTTCGGACAGGTGCAAACATTTGCAGCGGGATTAAACGTTTTAATGGATCCAAACCTTCTCCCTTTTTCCGAAACAATAGCATAACATCACAACAAAGAAAAACATACGATAAAATATCAATTGGCAGAATTAACTCAATCAAAAAACCTATGATTAAACAATGAACGAATAAATTTGATCTGCGATATCTGAATACAAATGCACAGTTAATTAAATATAAGAGACAAACATTCATGACCAAAAAGCTAACAAACAAATTCAAACACAGGACATGACTGAGAAATATTTAACCAATCAATGTTCACTTTAGAAAAAAACCGTTTTTTTTATAATCTTGAAGTTTATACAAATGTTGTAAGAATAAGTAAAAAATTGAAGATATTACAAATAATCAAAGCTGGTGTACAGACAAGATCCATATAAATAAAAAATAACAAAAAAGCATTATAAACAGTATCAACAGGTCGAATTAACAAGAAAATATGCATGATTTCAAGATTAACTAAAACATTAAACAGAAACTTAAATGCTTATTTATTATTGATGAGAAGTTATTTTTACTTTTATCAAAATATGTATATCTTTGTCCTTGCAGTTCTGTGGTTTGTTTTATAAATAAGTACATTTTTTGTATATTGAGCAGTACGCAGTGTTGAATAGGTGAGAACGTACCATTAAGCACGTAAAGTTACATACTTAAAATATTTATAGCAGCATTATTTGTTTTGTTATATCTTAATAGAATTATCAAGGTATGCTGTACTAAAACTTTTAACATAAACTTTGAAGCTGTCAAATCGATAAACAATATTTGAATATTTCAGTTAGGACAAAACAGGATTTGCATTACTTGAAAACAAAATGGATGACTCATTTGGGTAAATACATTAAACAACAACTTATTATGTGTGCTTTTCTAATATATATTTTTATCTATACAGAGGAAATTTAAATATAGAAGATGTACAAGATGTACATCAACTGTCTTTTATACTATTTTTTTTTGCAATTCTGGTTATCCCTATTTAGAGTATCAAAACGAATAAATGAATTGATAAAAAAAGTTCCAGAGAGCTTGTTGTTAACTACATAAATATGCAATCATACTGCAAGAGCGACAGGAAAACGAGATGATGATATAATGTAAGTAAGACATTTTGCGCTATACAATTATATCTGTTGATTTGTGTGTATCATATCCTGTTTTCCAGACCATTTTCCTTATTGTCAGAGTAATTATATAACACGTTCTCATTACGTACTCCACTAAATAAAAGTCCAAATCAGGTGCTCCGAAAAAGTAAACAGATCCCATTTGTTAGGCTGATGTAAGAACAAACCCTATAAAAAGTATAAATCGGTAGGTACAAATAGTGTCCAAATATATGCATTTGATAAAGTATATGATATTTGCATATTTTCGCTTAATATCTAAGAATCTTTTAACCTTAAAATGTAAATAATATATTCCCATGGACAGTATATAGTGAGCAATATTCGGTAAATTAAACATGTTAAGATGCTCATACTTTCACCAAAAAGTATTTTGAAACCAAATACTTACAAGAACAGCCAAGAAACTTCATTTCTCACAATGTATAGAACAAGTCTTAGGTTGGTTGTTTGTTGTGTTTGTCAATTTTACATTTGTCATATTGGTCAATTCCTTTACACTAAAACAACCTGAAAAACAATTTTAAAATGATTTTGAACTTTTATAAATTCTTAGATATTAAGCGAAAATAATAATAATGATAATGGCAATTAGTTGGTTTACCCTACACATGCTACAAATTTGAGACAAATTTGAGGAAAATTGTCGTTACCACAAATCTCTAGTTAAGTTCTCATTTTGTAGACAGTGATTAACCTTACAGAAATTTGAAATATACCTGTTTCACAATAAACACAGATCCTACTTTTAATTGGGGAATATCAATGATTTGGCTTCTTTGAAAAAACATTTACAATTACTCATTAGGGAATAAGACGTGATCATGACTTGATACAATGCAATATGTCTACCCCTATCAAATATATTTTATTTTCAAGTCGTAGACAAAACAAAATCAATTCTCATTGAGGGTTATCACGCAAAAATGAAACAAAAAATATGTGTCAGTCACTCCAAATATGTGCAATGGACATTTCAGACAACAAACAAAGAAATCTTTTAGGTGTTTTAAATGTTATTGATTCAAAGCTCCTTTTGGATAGTGCTTCTGTTTCTGCATGATTTAACAGATATATATTTAATTATTTCTTAATTTTTCTACCTTCATGCAAATCTACCTTAATTTATTTTAACGAGTTCATGTAAACCTCACAAACTTGTTTCATGAATGAGCATTCATGTACCCTTATTTGTATTCGATATCAACTATTTTATGTACAGAAATAGTTTTTGTTCTTATCGGCTATTACGTTGTTTTTTTTTTTTGTTTTTTGTTTGTTTTTTTTTGTCAATTATTCTGACGTCATATGTCTTGAAGGTTTATCTGACGATCTCAAGGACAACAACATTGACTGTCTGGCTGCCACTAAAGATGAAAAGCGAATACACCTTAAACAAATGTCATGTGAACAGGCTGTTTCATTTATATGCAGTGGACATTCTTTGTATTTAACTTATATATAATTCAACAACAAAAATCAATTGACAACAACAGTTGTACACATTACAATTGAATTTCACCAGCATTGCATTCTGTTTACATTTTAAATTAATCACTTAGATATCTCTAAAAATATTCATGTTTCGTGAAAATATATATGTTTTAATTGGTTTCATAACGAATGTATTTTTTACTTCTTGATATCAGTCATAGTTCAAAAGAGAAAAAAACGTGCATTCTGTGGATGGGTTATTACTATTTAGTTTAAATGATAATGACAATATCCAATTACTACGAGTTGTGTAACCTATTTTTTTTATGTTAACACTTTCATTAAGCTAAACTTCAGTGAATCGTTGATTATTCGTTTGCGATGGCATATTTCTTGTTCCGACGTCAAACTTTAAATATTTGAAAAAAAATGTACGTTCCAGAATGAAATTAAAACTACCAAAATGAGTATGGTCATGCAAACAGTGTGAGTGTTTTATAATTCACTGGGAATTCACATATATTCATTGCAACGAATGAAATGTGCATCGTCCAAACCTTTAAAAGTCATTCATGAATGAACGAATAGTCAATGAAAATTTCGTCGTTTCGACATATAGTACTAGATTAGTTGCAAAAATTATCTCAGTTCAGTTATACGAGAAATATCACTTCATGTAAGAAAAAGATACCAGTCACATCCATAAGAAAACGTTTATTTTATGACAGTTAATTACAATTTCTTGTCCAATCAAGTGTCTTGATTTTCCCTTTTAAGATTCATTTGAATACTATATAAGTAAGAATTTATGCATGAATTACAACATGTATAGGTTTCCAATATATATATTCAGAACCACAAGGGCCATCGGCTTATTTAAAACTAGTTCTTGCGTTCATTATTTGATATGATGAGTACTTGGCCAAAGCCTCCCGATTTAGTTTTCATGGCATGTACCTATCCCTTGACTATCCGTAACTTAACATATAAAGTAGTTATCAAAGGTACCAGGATTATAATTTTATAAGCCAGACGCGTGTTTCTTCTTTATAAGACACATCAGTGACGCTCAGATCAAAATAGTTACAAAGCCAAATAAGTACAAAGTGAAGATATTCATGTCAACATCGAAGGTCTGACTACTGGGATGTTGATACCCTCGGGAACGAAACTTCCACCAGCAAATGCATCGACCTAGTGGTGTAAATAGTTATCAAAGGTACCAGGAGTATAACCTTATACACTTGACGGGCGTTTTGTCTACATAAAACTCACCCATCAGTGTCGTTCATTTTATTTGATAACAAATCAAAATCGACTTTATACTTCGATTTAATATCTTTAATAAAATGAACAATTAATTCCTATTTTAAATTTCCAGTACGTAATATCATGCCGTGTCTCATTTTAGTTTATACACATGCCGGCGAAAAGTTGCCGTTCAAAAAAGCAAAACATTATTGTGAAAATTTGTAGAGTAAATTGATGAACTTGAACGAAAGTCTACCTCAGAAGATGAAAGACAACGTCTTTTATTGGGTCGGCACATTAAGGCAGTTTATATACAGTCGTGACAGTAGGTACCATTTTTCCATTTATTTTGTATTGAAACAAAACTAATCTGTAAAAGATGTTTAGAATAAATTCATCGATTGAAAAGAGGGACGACAGATATCAAAGGGACAATCAAACTCAAAGATTGAAAATAAAAGGACAACGCCATGGCTAAAGAAAAAAAGAAAAACAGACAAATAACCGTACAGAAGACATAATATAGAAAACTAAAGACTAATCTACACGAACTCCACCAAAAAACTGAGGGTGATCTCTGGTGCTCCAAAGGGGTTATCAGATCCTGATCCACATATGGCTAGTTGCTGATGTTATAACAAATCCTGTGAATGCTGTGCAGCAACTCCGTTTTTTTATAGACTTTATCTTTGCATGTAACATACATTGTGTTTCTATAGCTAAGACTTGACTCCATGTGTTGTTTGGAATGTATATGCTGGATGTAGAAAAAGTACAATGGCATATTTGAAGCCATGTATAAATGTGTTACTTGATAACTCAGGTGTCAATGTATTTTCATCGTGCTGGGTGATTCATAATATGAAAAAAAAAACAGAGAACAATATGAATCATGGTTGAATAATATATATTCTTTTTTTGTGCGTTAATAATGCGATAGTTATTTAAATTAAACAATGAAAACATTTTGTTACATCATGTGTTGATTTCATAAAAGAATTCAATAAATGATTTCAACATCAAATGATTTCTGTTTTCCAGTCTATAAACACTCAGTATTGTAGTAAATGTACAACAGCGGTTAATATTGAAAAAAAACCGATTCCGTTGGCGATTACATTTTTTCTTAAGATCATTTAAATTTAAAAAGTCATTGTTACGACGATGTATTATGAGGTATTACACAAAAATGACTAATTTTACTTACTCAATATTAAATTATAGAATGTGAACCTGGATCAATGTCGAACAACGAAGACCCGTGTAAACCATGCAGTCCGGGGACATACGGCACACAATGTGGTAATACATGTAATTGCAAGATAATGGAAAGGTAACGTAATTTATCCAAATAATACTTTTTTATCTTTTTTTTTCCTTTATTCAATATGATCTGATAGCAAGAATGTCTTTTTTATAAGACTTATTTATGTTATGGATGACTGCATCAAGAGACCTATCAAATGGTATCCGACAAAACAAAAGGGAAGGAAGCACGATCCGTAATCGAGACTCAGCGAATAATCTAAAATTGTCAGCTGTGATAATCCATTCAGCATTCATGTTAAAAATACAAAAGTCTAATCGCCGTAGAGCCATATAAAAATAGAAAAAGGTTTGTTTACCTAGCGCTTGTTTGAACGTTATAAATGGTGAGAATATGTGTCAAACAGGACCAAGTGTCTTATATAAGCATACCACTCAATTTCCAAAAGAAAGAAAAACAACTCAAATAGAACTAACTATAAATACCACACATCGCGAAGAAAAATCAAAGATTGACAAAAACAAAAACGTAATAAAAAAAGAAGGATCCTCGGATGCTTCGAAAAGATGGTCATTTGTTATTCCAGAAAAGAACGCGTTAAAATTTTGCGAATAGGCTATTAACACAGGTTTGCGAGATAGGTTTTCTGTTGGAAAATCGGACAAATGTCTACCGACACGCAATGCTTAAATTCAAGTTGTTTTCAAACGTACACAGTCCAAATAAAATTATATCTCCTACAAAGACATATAATTTTTCAAGCATATAACATGTATAAAATTTTGTTTTGATTTATTCCCAAAAACGACGGTCATTGTACTTATCGTGCAGATTCTACACATGTCATTTATGCTTGATAGTTTGATCTGGTCAGCTACCGAGTCCAATAATTTCTCGATGAGGAGAACAGTGCATATTTACCATATAAAACTGTACGACACACAACATTTTTTCTGTTCTTATTTTATGTTTTTTATGAGATTTGGAAAAGGAAAAAAACAAAATCTTCAGATAACATCACATAGTTATTCTGACCTCAGTTTGTACATTTGAAATTCAAAATCTTATTTTATAAATTGAATCAGTGCTTTTTTAAAAAAAAGCCAATTCTTTTCATATTGATGGAATTTTGTTTTTTATTTACAGGTCCCTCTAAACCAGATATATTTCTGTACACACCTGGATCAGCAATACTTTTGTTATAAGCTATGTCTATTGTCCTACTACTCGTATGCATTTGCAAATATAAATCGCAGGCACACCAAATAGTACTTCAAAATGTCCATTCGAACATCGAAGAAAACGAAATAGCTACATGGAATAATGAAAGTTTCGATGAGAGCGCCATCTACGAAAGTATGCCCATACCAAATCCAAAAGAAAATCTACATGATGAAATGCAATCAAGATCGGAAAATTCATCTACAAAATCTGAAAATTATGGATACCTCGATGCTTCCACAACATATTCAGAAAGCAAAGACCCACAAACGCATTGTACACTACTAAATTCTAATAACAGCAGAGCTGAGTTTTCTTCGTCAGAATATTTTTAAACAGGTTCTGGATATATTCATCCATATCAACAACTTCAACAAGAACAAGTACAATTGAAATCAGCACCAACATATGATTATACCGAACTTATTTGTGAATTTGAAAGTATTGCATTCATACCTCTAATGAAACATTCACACATAGTGAGGTTTTATTCTGTACCACAACTGCATTCGATTACAATGTCACCAAAAAAAACTATAATTCATTGACAATTGATATATAGTACCAAGCAAACAGTAAAATACACGTCAGTATGATGTTTAACATGTTATGTATAGATATACAGTTTATTTAGTATTGCGGCTTTTATTAGGTATATTGGCGTAGAACATATCAGTTTGAACAACACATGGGAACCAATTGTGCCCCTCTTCTTGCCGTCTTGTTTCTTTATTATCATGAGGCTGACTTCATACAGGAACTTCTTAGGAAGAAAGGTGAGAAGTAAGCAATATCCACTAATTCTACTTTCCGCTTATATAGATTATGTTCTTTCACTAAAGAATTCGAAATTTGGTGACTATGTTGTACGCATCTATCCCATCGAACTAGATATATAGGATAAAACAGATACATCTAGAAATTAACAATAAAGGTCGAGTGAAAACAAAACTTAACGACATAAGGGATGATTTCAGCTTTCCCAGTTGTGAACTTTCCATTTTTATGTAGCAACATTTCAGCAGCGCCTGCATAAGGAGTATATATCTTTCAACAGATACGATATTCTCGGGCTTGTATTTTCTATCATGATTTCCTTGAGAGAGGGTTGCTTCTCACAAGGCAGCTATAAAACCAAGAGTTCCAACTGTCCGTACCTGCAAGCATTCTTTGATATGGCACACATTATTATATAATTTTTATGTAGTTAGTATTTTCCTATTACATCGTTATGGTAAAGTTAAAATCATCAGTTCGTAAATTTTACGACCGTTGACCGTTATGGAATAACCGTTTTACAGATGATATTGAAAATGGTCCTTATGTCGTTACTACAATCCCCTTCTCTTATTATAAATGTGACCTACCGAATAAAGATGTTTTTTAACTGGTTTGTAATAGCATGATCAACACGATTGGTGTCACATGTGGAGCAGGATCTGCTTACCTTTCCGGGACACCTGATATCACCCCCAGTTTTTGGTTGGGTTCGTGTTGCTTAGTGTTCTATGTTGTGTCTTGTGTACTATTATTTGTTTTTTTTCATATTTAGTCATGGCGTTGTCACTTTATTTTTCGATGTATGCATTTGACTGTCTATGTGGTATCTTTCGCCCCTCTCTTGCTATCTGTTTATGCAATGATTGTGTCTCCGTGCTTGTACAGTATGTCTTTTTCCATTTATAGATTAAATGAAATCAAATGTTAAAGAAACAGTCGTCCACGTTTTGTTTTTCATAAATATTAATTCTAAATTAGCTGTTTCAATCATAAGACTCTAATCATTATCATTAAAATTTTGTTAGTTAAATCACATCTCATCATTTGATCATGTTTATGATTGCTGGGATTTCTACTCGTGTTATATAGATAAAGTAAACTCTGTCACTGGCCCAATTTTATGTTTTAATGGTTTATTTGCCTTTGAGAAAGGTACATGTAACTACATACTTTATACTTTATACTATAACATACGATTTGAAGTTGCCTAGATTCTTTTCATATGTATTTGTCTTAGTATCAATCCTTTTGCATGTCCTTTTTGATATCATTAATAAAGGGGTATCTGCAATTGATCATGTTCCAAAAAAATCGTCTTTGATAAAACGCGACGAAAGTGTTATAACAAATTACACGGCTATATCATTGTTGTTTGTCATCAATCAGCAGTTAATATTTTTGCTTAACTTGTTTCTTATTGGTTTTGTCGGGGCCTCTTATAGCTGACTAGTTGCTATTGATTTTATGCATTGTAAAGGACGTAGGTTGACTTGAAAGTACTCCTATTTTCTGTTATTGAACTTTATTAGATAAGAGATGGACGAAATATTGTAGTTGACATTTAAATACACAGTTAACACTTCCGGTAAAAAAAAACAATATAGCGTAAATATCAAAGATGAGTCTTCAATCCATATCTTCGATGTAGATTTTTGGATAGATTGATTAACACAAAATAAATCACTTAAGTACTAAACAAATTTTAAAAATTAACACTATTGGCCCAAAAAACATGTTAATTCCTAGTCACCACCACATGCACACGACGCAGGGCCCGGGAGAGTTGATTTTCCTCATTCACAACAACCGCGGCAACCTTTCTTACATCCACAATGTACAAGCTTCTGACAAAATGATAAGGCCTCAGAAAGAGGTTTTTTTTTAAAGTGATCCTCTTTGTCCCATCGTCATCCTTAAGCGCCTGGACTGGGTAGCATAAGAGTCAATTTCAAGCTCGTCCCATAAACACGTGTCTTAGTGTATTGTACGTTTTGCATGCTGGAAAAGACGAACTAAGTTGAGAGAATAGCCTCAATTAGCCTTCCCTTTTTGCGTAAATAGTTATTTCTTGCTTTGTTTACCATGCTAACCTGATAAGTTTGTGCGATCTTACAGTAAACACCGGTGATTTAGGCGGATTAATTATCATTCCTTATGCTAATGTCACATCTGCAAATGCCATCAATGTCTCCGACGCAGTCTCCCCCCTTTCAGGCAAACAGAGAACCGTATCACAACCGGTAAATACATGGATCACAATATGTGTGTGTGGTCACTCATCGCTAGTGCATTTGAGAGGTCATTGATAGATATTTATCCAAAGCTTGTCCTCCTCCTAGACACAATCCATAGTTCGTCTACCCCTATGTCACGGAATAGCGAAACAGTAATGACAGCATCATCAGTAATGACTGTTCGAATAATAACTCGTTTAAGTTTGTGTTTCACTTCATCAGACACATATACCATGATTCTAGTGTGAGCCTTTCAATGTGAACATGGTGCGTGACTTGCAATACATCACGTGGTGGTTAAGATAGAATATCCAGAACATGTGTTGCTACAACTACCATATACAGCCAAGACTTCATCCATTCTTTCAACAGTTTCACGTTTTTTTTCTAAGGTAAGAGCAAAATACCCTATCAGTATACTCGTTATGAAACACGTTGAAACTGTAACAACAGTGGATGTAGTCTCGGATGCGTACACAAACAATACCGGTCGTTTGAAGGCTGCTACAAGAAACAAGAGCTACATTTAAGGGGATGGGAATACATATACGAATCCAGGAACAGTAACAACAGTGGATGTAGTCTCGGAAACGTACATAGACAAAACCGGTCGTTTGAAGGCTGCTACAAGAAACAAGAGCTACATTTAGAGGAAATGGAATACATAGACTAATCCATGAACTGTAACAACAGTGGATGTAGTCTCAAATGCGTACATAGACAATACCGGTAGTTTGAAATTTGCTACAAAAAACTAGAGCTACAGTTAGGAAAAAGAGAATACATAGACTAATCCAGGGTAGAAAAAAAATCTCAAAATTGGCAAAGTTTTCTGAGAGATGACGACATTAAGAAAGAACGTTTTAGTTTTCATTCATAGGAGCTTGCTCAGTAGATTTTGAGGAAAAGGTAGTTGTAGCAACAGATGCTCAGGATGTTCTGTGTTATCCACCACAAGATGGTGTTTCAAGTTTAGCCGCATGTTAACATGAAATAACCACACTTTTATTTTGTGAATTGCATTTTTTTAGGAGTCGATGGCCGAGTGGTCCTCGTAGTTTCTACGGGAATCACTAGCCAGTCAACACTTGAGTTTTTAGTTCGAACTCCGCTCGTGAAAGTGCATTTGACTCCAATATTAATTGACTATGACTGTCACTTTTCTTATCGACGGTCGGTAATTTTCTCTGGGCACTCAGGCTATCTCGACCAACAAATACTAGCCGCCACGAAATAACATCAAAAAATAAAAATCAGATATATTGCACTTTAAGAAGTAGACATACCGATTGTATCAAATAGATATTTAATGTTAACAATGATTATTCCGAATAACACCGCCGAATTTCGGGTTTGTTCTTTGAAGTTATACATTCACTTAAAATATCTTGACCAGAAATATTGTTGGCTGAACAGCATTTCCGATTTTTTCGCAAATTGTTTATTAAAGTACCAACAGTTGAGTCGCAACAGTTTTGCACAGTTTCTGTCAAACTATCATTTGAATAGCCTTTTTTCATATCTTTAAGCTCTAGATACTGGACAGCATGGATATGTGCATATTCCGACTGTGACTGTTTGTTTTCCTCTGTGTGTAACTCTTCATACGAATTTATAACTTTAAAATAGTTTTCATTAGACAAAGATGATGCACTGCTTTCTCCGTTTGACCTTACATCTTTACTATACGGATGTTCTTCCTGTCCATGGTTCGAAATCATAGACACAAAAGGAAGCAGATAACCGGATTTTTCGGAATTCAAGGTAGAACCATCAGATTCTGGTTTGCAATAGTTATCCTCAGAATATTCTGAATATTCATCTAGAATATTGTCATCGTATATGGCATCTTCATCGATAATTTCATACAAACTGTAAGAGCTGTTATTGTCTTCATCTACTAGATTTTCAGAATTAATGTTCGAATTTTGAAAACGTTGTCTTGTCCTACACTTAT
Source organism: Mytilus galloprovincialis (assembly GCA_037788925.1). Lineage (NCBI taxonomy): Eukaryota > Metazoa > Mollusca > Bivalvia > Mytilida > Mytilidae > Mytilus > Mytilus galloprovincialis. Next base: position 56,998,288 of record CM075341.1, read on the forward strand.
GAAAACAGATAAATGCAACGCACATCAGGATACATATGAAACCAAAAGCGGATGATCCAAATGAATATACGAGTAATTCCCTCGAGGACAGACCTGTGGAAAAAAACATATCATATAGAATGTTAACGTATGTTTTCCATTACTCGTAATGAACTTTATTCACAGCTGATCAATAAGAGTTATCATCTTTCAACCGTTTAAACCATGTTTATTGTGGATAACTAGTTCTTGGAATCCTAGTATTCATAGGTATATGTCTATTCATATTTTTTTTTATTTTTGTTGTGCTACGACATCTTTGACTTCTTTGCTTAGTCATTCGTTGATCGATTTATGTAGTTCTGACAAATTTTGACTCATTCAAGAAATCAAATGTGTGATTTATTTATGATAACTTTCTCGGGGAGAAAGAAAGCTAACGGGCAATGCAGAACCTGAGTTAAGGTTAGATATAAGCGGACATCCAGGTCCGATCTTATAAGTTTACACAAACGTACATTGCAAAACTGTCACACGAGTCCCCCGAAAACTTGTGGTAATATTTTTTGTTCTAAAACGGAATCCCGCTTCACAAAATTGCATACATTGTGATGGTTGTTGTGATTACACATTCGGTGTTAAGTTTAATGTTACAATCGCGGATTTTTTTTTCAAAAGCTACGAAATTGGCACGGATATTTTTAGACGGTTGAACAACTCATGATGGCGTCCGTTGAATTTTAAAGTTATAATACATAATAACATTGCTACTTGGAAACCTTTCGAATACTGAGTCGTCAATGCTTTTTAATCTCAAAATTTTTAATTCTATATTTTTTTATACGAGAGTCAAATATATCTTTTACAGTAGAAATGCAAGCCTAATGTACACAATTTTAATGTGTATATCAGGAAGATATGGTATAATTACCAATGACGCAACTCTCCACAAGAGCCCAAATGACAAAGAAATTAAAAAAGTATATGGAACTGTACGACCTTCAACAATGAACAAAGCACATACCGCATAGTTAGCTATAAAATGTTCCGAAATGACAAATGTTAAACAGTTCAAACGAGAAAACTAACGGCCTAATATATTACAAAAATGAACGAAAATCAAAACACGACAACCACTGATGTAAAGGCTCCTAACAGGCACATACAAACAGAATATGGTGGGTTAAACATGTAAGCGGGATACCAAACCTCCCCTAACCTGGGACAGGAGTGTAACATTACAACATAAGAACGAACTATAAAAATCAGTTGAAAAGGCTTAACTCACAAGATGGATACATAGAAATACAACAGAGTAAACATGGGCGGGTAATTGTACATCCCAACAACAACAAAACTGAGTACTCGCAGTTAATGACAGTTAGGTCAAAGCCACTAACAACAAAGAAAAAATAAACGCATTTATGACTGAATCATTAATCAGTACACATCCAACATCGAATGGATTCAGTGAAAAGACGTCATAAACAGCCAGAGAAAAAACATGACATTGTGCAATGCCAAAATACAGGTATCGACAGATCTATGAATGTGTATAATAATAATATAAAGTTTGTGTTTAATTTACTGATAACAAAATCAATATTAATACCAACTAAAACAATATTCAAAAATATGATCTAATTACAGTGCTGAATTGGTAACTTTTTAGAATAAGTTTATTTAAAAGAGCGATAACTTTACCAGGATCGTTTCTAAATTTTCGGGCACGGTTAAAAGCATTTCCGTAAAAATGAAGATGTGCTATCCCATTTGAAATAAGTTTTCTATAGGTACAACCAAACTTCAAAACCAAATCTTTTTATTTATGGACGAATTTAGTAAAGGTTAAGTAATTTGTGGTAACGAAATCCCTAGTGTTAAATAATTTACCAGTATTACATAGATTAAAATAAAAAAAAAGTCACAACAGCCACTGGCATAGCGAACTAGTTGTGAAAGATAAATTAAATGCAATTTAGACGGGTCTCTATTAAATTTGAACATAAACTGTGATGCATAACAGTACAAAAACAAGTTAATTGTTTTTAATAAAACATTTTTAAATGACAATCCATGATATTTGATGGGAAACAAAAGTTTAGGAATATTGCTAAAAGTAATAAACAAATGGAATAAGTACAATATGGGATATCAACAAAACATGATAGACTGATAGACTGTTAAATTGCTCATTTAAAAGCAAATCATTCAAAATAACATGTCAGTTATGTACACCACGAGTACAATAGCTTTCATAAATAACATAAGATTCACAATCTTTCATATAACATGGTCAATTATCAGGATATCCGTTGAATGACACCAATTGCTATATCAATGCTTGATGGGTTTGATCACTTTGGTTAACTTATATATAAATACCGTACATTCACAGTATATAACACATACCATTATTATAATGCATTTTAAAGTTGTTAAAAATAAAAACGAAGGTCTAGTGTCAAGGGAAAAACGTCTCTGTATGTTTTTGAGATTTACTTACTACTAAATTGGCGTTTTTAGGTTGCACTCTGTAAATACAGCTATTTCTAAAACCACGCCTCTTTTGGGAAGATAATACAATTAATAGATAATTTGATTTGTTGACATACTGGTTCCAAGATATGATCTTTAGTTTTATTTCATAGAGAAACCCAAATTTGCTTCTTTGTGACCGCGGCATAGAAAAGCACAAGCTAGAATTACATAAAGACCTCAACAAAACATACAATATTGTGTTATATCCTAAATATGTACTTAATATTAAACATTGATAGAAACAGAGGAATGATTAAGAGATTTGAGGCCCCTGGGGCAAAACAAATGACAAATGCCTACTATCATATAATAGATAATTTAACTTGTAAATGCTATGATTTTATTATTTTAAAGGTTTTTTGTATATGAACAATAACTGTGCTTGAAAGTTGTGCAGAAATCAGACGTAATCAGTCATTTCTATCAAACTTTTAATTAACTCATACACCAGACTGATATCTTCAAGGTCTTATGTATGAAGATATCAGTCTGGGTATGTTTGAAAACTTCTAGTTCTTATACATTTGTATTAGCCTAATTATGGTAGATATATGGTAACAGATGATACTGTTGTCACAAGAATTCTTAACTGACCGTTTGAGGCAAAAGTTGTGAACTTTCATTGACAAATAGGCATACAGTAAGATGTAGACTGGAAACATAGGCAGGATGGGATACTTTTTATCATCTTGAATGTTGAGATAATTAACTACTTAACATTACATTTTTAGTATTCTAATATGTTTTTATTTGTTATCACAATAATTTTAAAAAGGTTTAAGACAGTTTATGTCATAAAACATACACATAATGTTAGCTGGCAATAATTATAGTCTTGCTTTCAAATACTTAAACATTGAAACAGGGGTAGGGGCATACAATAAACTGTATAAGGAAACTTATATGCAGTGATTTCATTAAGGCTATAGTTATGATGAATAAGTATCGTTGTGAGAAAAGTTTTTATGGAGTTTTATATAGGAATAAAATTGAGAATAGAAATGGGGAATGTGTCAAAGAGACATCAACCCGACCATAGAAAAAACAACAGCAGAATACATGTTTGTATACGTAGCCCTTTGTGAATACAGCTGTTTCTCAAACCATGCCTCTTTTGAGAAGATATATAATATTCATAGATAATTTAATTCGTTAACATACTGTTTCCCAGATATGATCTCTATGTTTCATCTCATAGAGACATAACTTGGGACTGTTAGAAAAACACACTAGTGCGCTGAAAAATGAATACTGAAGCAGCCAAAAAGATTCGGTTGGGGAAGTACAACATTTTAGTATAAGTTTAAACTCTAACAAGTTCGGGGTATATAAATTTAAAAATATGCCGAACATACCTATATTCTTATCTTTGAATAAAATGGGAGTGCATATAAACTTTCTATTCTAAGATATAACTTTTCACGAAACTTCATAGTAAAAGTGTCGCAGTTTAAGACACAAAGGCAGTTCCTATGAGAAATTGCATTGTCTATATGTACAGTAGCGCAACCTTTAAGTTTGAAAATAATACCTTTTATGTCTGAATTTTCCCTGATAGTAATATTGCTTTGTTCTATCATCAGACTTGTTAGTGAAACATGTTGCATAGTTGACGTTGGCGGTATTGTTGTGGCTTAAAAAAAGATAAAGTGATCTGTAATATTTTTTTTTTTTACATTTGAAAAAGATAAAAGATATTAAAGATTAGAAAAGTAGTAACACAAAAGAAATTGCTCTATCATGAGACCTAAATATAAAAATAAAAAAAAGAAATATTGTGAGTTTTTATAGTATATATTTTTATATTATTGTTTTTTTACCGACTTGATAATCAAGTGATTTCTACCTCAGAATGAATTGTAAGATATCAAAAAGGAGAAATTGAAGTTAAAAATTGCAAAAGTATTTGTCGCATCAATATTACAATGTATAAAGCATCAGTTTTTAACTTTTGAAAAATTGTAATGTTACGGTTTTAAAATTCTGTTTTTTTTTGGTAAATAATGAGGAACGATTAATGTCTACGGTTTATTATAATTAACAAAATATATATTCTTTTCTATAACAAGAAAATACTAAGTTGCTAATATTTTTTTTTGTATATATGAAAATTGTATCGGTGCCATTATACAGCCAGGAGGGATTCTCTTTTCATACCTTGGCAGAGATTGTTTGATGTAAAATTGAAGGAACTAATTCGAAAATTGTTTATGATAAAACAGTTTCTGCTATCTTAAAGGAAAACAGTTTAAATAAAATTGACATTATAAATCATGTACATTGTATATATGTATAAATATATGTTGATCAAAGAAATTATTTTTTAATTCAGTAAACCATGAACTACGGCAAGTATTTTGAAATAAGGGTCTGAAAATTAAGTTTTATAGATCATTTTATGTCTGTTTAATTTCCAGTCATGACACCTTTCAAAGTTAAATCTACCACAATGAATATTGGAGTTAACATAGACACCTTTTTTTGCTGTGTTTACCTAACAAATAAAATGTAAAAATATTGTTTAAGCGATACCTTATCTACTCATGGTAAGGAGAATACGTTGCTTTTAAAACACAAACAAAAGTCATTGTTTCAGTAGTAATTCCGTAATTGAAAAACAATTAACATATATGTTTATAATTTGAAAGACAACCTTTCTTTTAATTATATTTTTCTGTCGATATGTGTTTAATTCTTTGTGTTTAACATCACTGCCAGCAGTGTTGACTAAATAGTAGGTTTGTAGTTACATATAAAAACATTGATTTTGAAAGTACGAAAAGCCATTTAAAATCAGAAAATAATTGTTAACTGGATGAAAGTCAATCATTTCAAAATTATTTGTCATTATTAATCGGCTGGTTTTCTCTTTTTTAGTTTCTAATGTCGTTCAAATGTTACTACACGGTCTTGAATATTTCATTCATGTGATTTCGAGAACAACAAAAAAACACGTGCAACTTTTGTGAATAAACAAGACAGAAAAATATTTTGCCATTGCATATCTGCATTGCAACTGACCGATTGCTTTTATCATGACCATCTGATGGTTCTGACATAGTCAAAGACATAATGTACATACTACTGATAAAATAAGTCTTTTTACCTTTCGCTAATGTACTTGCATTTACAGATGCAGTAGATTGATTCTGTTGAGAACTAGTATTCGAAACCTCGTATATAGATTCCACTGTTGGCATCGAGGTAGCTGAAACGTATTTTTTGCAAATTTTATTTCTAGAATAATCTTAAATTTCATGAAATTGTTAATGACGTGCATAAATTAGTCCTTTATATGTTGTTTTTTTTTTTTTTCTCTCTTCAAAAAATCATGTTTTTGGTATAATTTTATCATGTTTGATGATTACTATCAAAAAATTGTTTTGAAATTGTAAAACAACACAATATAAAATAGACATGTTATACCATGAACCTTTCCCAGTTATTGTACATACACAAGTGCCATATGACAAAATATATATTAAACTATGCTCTAAAATTCTTTTATTTCTTGGTCCTGTAAATACGGTCGCTACATATCTTACCTTTACACGAAGTTGTTCAACTCAAAAGTATGAGTTTTCGACAATACTTTAAAAGATAGAAAAAAGAGCGTGAGAGTAAAAGGTATATATATTTATATATAGAGAGAGAGAAACAGCCAGACTGACAGACAGACATACAGACACAAGATTGACGGATGGATAGATAGTCTGATGGTTAGATGGGTAAATATAGCTAAAAGGACAGACGATTGATGTATGGATGGATAGATGGATAGATGGATGGATAGAGGGATTGATAGAGGGATAGATAGGATGATTGATGGATGTATAGATATAAATATCAGAAATTTGATAGATGAATTGGTGGATAGATGGATAGATTACGTACACCATTTGAACCCAGTTGTAAACAAATCGTCAATTGATTTGCAGCCTTCTTCAATTTCGCATCTGAAATATATAGATATATAATCTTGTAAATTAATTGAAATTATATTGTTTTTATGTTATTTCGTTGAATATAAAATACGTCTCAAACTGTCATCGTTTTAACAAACGCACGACAGGTTTGGTGTAAATTTCACATTTTAAATGTGTAAACTTGAAACGATTTATATTAAAACCTTGCAATGCTCTCAGCGATGTGGCATTCGCATTGGCGTAAGCATTGAGACCTATGATTGCATTGATAGTAATAGACATATACCAGTTATTTTTTTTTAAGTGATTTTTTTAATGATGATCATTAAATTGAATACAAATCTTCAATTACACTGCAGTATTACGTATATATTGAACAAGAACACTATGGGAACAGTATTGACGTTGATTTTTATCTATTGAATTATTTCGTAAAATCTAAGCGTAAGTTAAACACTCTTCCCATAGTGTTTTCTCTTTTACCAAACATGTCATCGAGTCCTTGCATCTCATGAACCATAGTAAATTTAGGAAATTACATAAACTTAACAAAAAACAATACCGAATGTGTCGAAATAGTAAGAATCGAAACGGGGAATGTTTCAAACACACACTAACTCGAAAAAAGAGAAGATACAGCCCAATGTCACCAACGTGCATCCCTCATAATGTTAATGCCTAATAAAAACGTAACAAAAGAAAACCAAACACGTTTGACTCACGATATGACTGTATCATAAATCAGTAAATTATGTCACTCATGATGGATTGTGTTGTATAAATGGTAGCAATATTGGTACTTCAGTGACTAGAACATTTTGATGATTTAAAGGAAGAGTGCCAACATTTGTTATATTCAATAATCTTTGTTCATGTAACAGACACCGGGTTCTATATTTTTTCGACAGGTTACCTATATGTGGTAAGACATCCTAGTACTCGGTTAAAAACGACAACCAAAAGAAGTGAAATCGAAGATATGGTCGGTTCGATTAAGAGGGAAATATTACTCTTTTCTGATGATTTAGTCATGTATAGAAAGTGTTAAACAGTAAGTTTTCCCTCAATATTGAACCAAATTATTATTGTCAATTTACTTATTTTCGTTGCTCTTGCTTGAAGTAGCTCTAGGATGTCCAACCACTTAGGAGGTTTCTTATCGGAAAAATATAAATTCCGGAGTCGAAAGTCTGTCATATGAAAAATGGTTCAAAATAATTCTAAATCAATATCTTTAATATTTCAGATAGCTTGCTTTACAAAAAATAATTTTCGCATTAATTGACACTTACTCGGTTTAAACTTTATGATAATGGCGGTGTCATAAAAAAAAGGAAATTTTAAATCTGAGGATGTGTTGTGTATTATAAAGGACGGAAATAGTAGTACGCAATGACTAGTAGAATTTACCGACTTCTCCTCTTTTGGATCAAAATACTCAACCGTCACTTAAAAACGGTAAGTTTGATAAATAAGGATGTCTTGTATAACAAAGCTAGTTGCAGCAATAATCAATGACCATAGTGCAACTTCATAATGACATTTTTATAGTTGTATCATAATTCCGACTCTAGTTACACATGATGTGTTGTGTGATTTATATGTAGGACTTGGAACCGCGATGGTACTCTGAACCGCGACAATCACGCTGAATTAACCAATTCGTTAATAAGAATACAGTAGTATAGAGTCAGAAAATATGGTATTCACGGGATGTATGTCTTTATGAGAGGGGCAAAAGATACCTGTGGGACAATTAAAATCATAGATAGAAAATAAACTGACAAAGCCATGGCTAAAGAAGAAAAAAGACAATCAGACACATAATAGTACACAGGAAACAACATAGAACACTAAAGATTACGCAACACAAACCCTACTAGAACTGAGGGAGATCTCAGGTGATATTATAACTTGTTGTGTTTACCACCAACAACTTGAATGAGCTGATTCGTTGCTGATGAGAATAAAATATATATAAATTTCACAACTACAACAAGTGTGTTACGATATTTCTCCACCCGAGACAGTTAAATTTAAATATTAAAAGCGCGAGGCTTGCGAAGCTTAAAAATAATTAAATTTTAACTGTCGAGAGTGGAGAAATATCGTAATTCACGAGAATGGAGGTATCTGTTTCTCTCATGATTTTTATCCATCTTTTTCAAAAATGTGAAAACTTTTTTTGTGGCGTCATCAGACATGGTCGCCTTTTTTCATGACAATAGGAAAATTCAGAACAAACCAAAAAAATTTAACGCACAGTTTAATTTCGACCAATCATTTGCCGAGAACAGATTGTTCCCTAGATAGGAAACATATTTTTCTCAAACCGATCAAGAAATGTAAAAATAGCTAAATAATTAGAGAACTAGGGAAGAACACGCAGGTAACAGTCAGGCTTTTTTCGGCCTATGTTTTAGAAATTAATTTAAACAATGTCAAAAATAAGGCTACAGTAATGGTGTTCTTATAAATCAACTTGATATTGCAAAAGCAAAAGCATTAATAATGCTAGTAATTTCAAGATTAAATTGTCAACACAAAATCGTGTAAAGCATACTAGAAGAAGAGTCAAAATAATATGAAGATCACGACATTTTATTTATCGTACAAAAAATGTGCGGCATTCTTCAGAACACTGGTTATCTCATCTGCAAACAAAGTTTATCTTTTTGCCGCTTTTGGCATAGCTTTATTATTTTTAAAATATCCGCCAGCACTGGTCAAACCTGTTGAATCCTTCGCTTCATTTTCTTCATTTCTTTTGTTCGCATGAAACTTTGGTTTATTTGATGTAACGTTGTATAGGAAAACTTCACAATAATAAAATGTCATGCCAAACCATCGAAGTTCAGCGGAAGGACCATCGTACTTCGATGTGGACCATCGCACTTCAGCGTGACCATCGCACTTCAGCGACTACATCGCACCTCCGAGTCCTACATATATATGAAAGCAATGTTGGCACAAAAGGATTAAACATATTGACAGTTTAAATTTAAAGTGTTGAAATTGACATCACAATAATGAATCAGAAGTGTTAACTGATGCTGGCAAACATCTTTTGATTCAATAGTTATCAAATGTACCAGGGTTATAATTTAGTACGCCAGACGCGCGTTTCGTCTACATAAGACTCATCAGTGACGCTCATATCAAAATATTTATAAAGCCAAACAATTACAAAGTAGAAGAGCATTGAGGATCCAAAATTCCAAAAAGTTGTGCCAAATACGGCTAAGAAAATCTATGCCTGGAATAAGAAAATCCTTAGTTTTTCGAAAAATTTAAACTTTTGTTAACAGGAAATTTATAAAACAAAATGACCCCATTAATAATATTCATGTCAACACCGAAGTGTTGACTACTGGGCTGGTGATACCCTCGGGGACGAAACGTCCACCAGCAGCACCTTCGATGGTTTGGTTCAAGTCATGCCGAGATTTCAAAACTTCTGATTCAAAATAAAAATAGGCTGTTAGTTTTGACGTTGAATTGTTTCATAGTTTTATTGTCAGGGCCTTTTATAGCTGACTACATGATATGGTTTTTTTTCTCATCGTCGCATAGTCTAATGTCGTACGGGTGCGTATATTACTTAAACCAACTTCATTTGAACTATGGTGGATAGTAATTTCTTCGGCAATCATACCTCGTCTCCTCATTTGTATATATAAATTTTAATTTTGATATGTAAATGTATATGAAATTCCAGTATATAGCACTGTTCTAATGAAAAGATAAGATAGCCCACTTAAAAAACATGCAACGCAAATTTGAAAAAATAGTATACCAACTGTCTGTTTAAATAGTCATCAACCAAACTCATGACCTCATGAAAACGTGAAATATTATGTGGAACAAATATCCAGTACATCAATGATATATTCTTTGGTTTATTTTTGAAAGAAGCCTTTGAAAAGATATATTTTTCATGACCATCAACTACCAATCCCATGTTTGTGGAAACAGGTCTTCTTATAAAACCATGTACTAGTCGATCCGATTGAGATTGAATAAAGAAGTGTAAAGCGTAGCCCAATCAAAAGTCTAATTAATGATTGTGAACGAATCTTTTTTCTGAGTAAATCATCAAGAGTTATCACAAAACATGCAATCATTCGATCTCAATACCAACCACATAAAAACATTTTCAATAAGATGGTTTAACAACTCTAAAACATATAAGATAACATTAAAATACTTCTCATTTGTTTTACAGTTGCAATGGTGTTCACAGTTTATACCATATCTTCCACTGATGCATGGTTCGCATGGTTTTTCATTCTGGGAACTAGTTCCAGGTTTACATTCTAAAATCATAAACTAAATCTGGCATTTGTTTTTTTTTCATTAGCGATATTTCAAATTTCTTTGACTATTATCGATTCCCTATCGATGCAATAACATTAAGAGTACCACCTGTACTGCACCAGATGCTATTTTCAACAAAAAATGTCTCTTCAATGATGCTTACGGCAAAATTTTAAAACATAAAAATTCAATCTAATATCCGTATATTTTTGCCAACAACTAGGCAATGATTCTATAAATTAGATCAGAAAGACTTTCAATCGTTAGATTATGTAAAGACTTACATAATAGTTATTGAAAAACTGGTCATCATTGTGATATGGATTGACATTAGGACATTGGTATTGACTAAGAAAGCGAAAATGACTGTTCCTACAAGCAGTCTATGTTTTACGATAATGACCAGTTCTTCAATTACTATTTTTTTTCTTTAATTGATGAACCATTTTTTTTTATTTCATACACTGAGATTGTTCAAAACAAACTCAGGTATGGTACGATTTCTTTACGAAAGATATAATTATAAGACACTGCCATTCATTAAGTGCAATTTTTCAGTACATGAAAACAAATAAAATAAAATAATAAACGAAAACATATGGTAAACAATTCAACAACATAACATTGAAAACAGGAAATGTTTTTTTTAAGGAACATCTTTCTAATCAGAGAAACCTCGTTCACCGGTCATTTACATGTAAAAGTCTGTTGACGACCGTTTTTCTGATCTGTGTGTTTCTGTTAAAGACCGATAGAAATTATTTCTTAAGAATGAAGAATGTCAAATTAAAAATTTAAAGATAAAAAGGAGTTCATGGACCTAACACACACTAAAGTAAAGGACATTACAACAACTATTTCAACTTATGTTAAATGAAAACGAAGTTAAATATGGGCACCAGTACAAATTTATTTTACCCTGTTCAAAAGCAATAAATCGATTGAGAGAAAGCAAGTCCGGCTTACAATCTAAAACCGATGGAAACACAACAGTTATAAGAAGACATCAACGGAACAACAAAAATACCGAAGTGCAACAATTGATTAAAAGTGGAAACTTAAATAAGAAAATCACCATGAAAGTGACGGAACGCAAAAAAATCTTCATCAGGTTGAAAAAATAAAAAAACTATGTATATAAATATTATGAACGAGAATTATACGCTGCACGCAAACGATCAAAAATAGATTGGAATGAAAAATCCACTTTATTTTTTTTAGATTAGAACAAAAACGAGGACAAGAAAAACCATAGTCAAAGATAAAAGCCGAAAATGAGACATACATCAAAAATATTATTGAAATCTTAGGCGAACAATTAAAATACTATAAGAAACATTTTATGTGGCAGAGGGTGTGGAATCGTAGGGCACGGGACAAATTACTTTATAATGTAAATAAATCTCTGTGTGAAACTGAAATTTTGAAACAAAAATCAATCAACGCAAATAAATTAATGAAAAGGAATAAAATACAAGGGGAAGACGGAATGACTGCAGAATTGTATCTGGAGAAATGATTTTTAATACATATTGAGTTTATCTATATATTAAAAGTAACTATTCTTGAGAAAAAAGCTTTCCAAAACACAGCGACTGTCGACCTATGATATTATAAAATGTAGTATACAAAGTTTGCTAAAACATTCTGGCTGAACGTTTGCAAATTATTCTTCTTTCAATTAGAGAATAGATAAAAAAAAAAAAAAAAAGTTTGTTAAGGGCAGAAATGTTTTTGATTGTTATAGAATGCAGAAAGATATTTCGATTTTAAAGAAAACGGGTAAAGGTCAATAATTGTTCTTGTCCGAAAAAATGCGTTTGGCTTTGCAGATCGGGAATGGTGAGATGCATGGGCATAAATGCAATTGGGTAAAAAATTTCGGGAATTGGTTAAAATGTTACTAAAATGCTATAACTTGTTTAATCGTTAATGACTAACTGTTTTCAATCAAGATATATCTCTATTTCTAGATCAATCCACATGGGCTGTCCAATATCGCCCATGGTATACATTTTACAAGCAGACAGACCCAATTAATGCATTGGGAGTCTTGATTGGATACAGTGTTAATATCGAAGCTATATGGTTAGAAAAAAATGAAGAAAATGAATGGGTGTGTTTAGTTTTGGAAATCTCGTGACCTAGCATTCGAGGGTATGGTATTAATATTATGATCATTGATTATACCTAAAATAGATTTTGAAATCGGAATGCGAGGAATACCTGAAATATACTATTAGTAAATGAAATGTTCAGATTGTAGTTAGTCCTTCGATGTATTTTATATAATTTAGAATGATATATTGTTTTGTACGCAATGTTGGTCTCTGTAATGTAAAAGAAACAGCATGTTCGACATAGTATACAAATGAATTTAACCTGCAAGAATAAAAACGTTTCTAACGTATATTCTGTAAACTGATTTTTTTTATCAGGATTAGATTGTGACATTGTTAAGGTATCTTTAATCAAATACATACCTACACAGTCATCATTTATTCTTATATGATTGGCACAACAGAAAGGATCATAACCTCCTCTATAATAAGTATAAAAACGACTTCTTAATTACATATTTTGTTTTTGAGTCCCACTGTAGAACCAACGACTGTAGTAGACACAATATACATGTGCTTATAATTCTACTAGAAGCAGTGATTTATTTGAAACAATACCTAACAAAGTACATAAAACATACGAGCAATTTATCTGAGAACAATATCATTAAGTTCAAATAAGTCTACATATGTTAAAGGGTACTTCATATATTATTTATGACATAACGGATTTTCGTGTTTTGTAATTTGTTTCTTGAATAACATTATCTTCTCTTTTTTAACAATATATATAAATACTAATGAATATGTTTGGGGCATTCAATTAAATAAAAGCTATTTCTTGCCCATATCCGTTACCCGTCAAATCTTCAAGTCCATGGCAAATAGTGTTGTTAAAACAAAAACGTTACATCCACATTTTATATGAAGACACGGTTCCTATGACTAAGGCTGAACCGCTGAGTAAGTTGCTTTGCAAATTGAACTGTTTGGGGTTTGTAATCAACCATTGCGGATACCAATAAACTGCCGGTACAAATGACACATGATACATGAAGCTTGAGCAATACAAATATTTCCAGAATACTCCTCAAACGAATAATTGTAGATGTGTTTTCTTAAATGTATACGTATACACAATCCATGAAATCAAAACTTGAAGATATAATATGTACACTGCATAATGAGTATCGAACATGCGGCAAAAGTTTCTGGCTAAGAAAGTCAAACTATTGTTATGCTTTTGACTGATTTAATATGTACAATATCGCATTGTTTAATCCTAGCATTGTTCTTGTTTAGGCTTAATCTCAAAAATATCACGCACTTTAAATATTTGAAGTACAGTGCAGCATAGCTCTGACAATCAATGCACAGTTCACTGTTTTTAATTTATAACACTCAATTTAGTTATTGGTTCTAAATAATATGTAATGTTTTCGTCACTTATTACTAAAAACATTTTTGTATTATCAATATTTGAAAAGAAAAAAATCAAAAAGTATATATCTTTTACATGATATCTAATATGGTTGTTTGGTTCAATCAAGAGAACCTTTTCGTTAAATGATCTGTTAAAACAATAAACTTGTCAGCAGTATAATTTAGAGCCAGCAGGCATGTATTATAATTAAAATGAAACTATTCAAATCCGTTACAACATTTTAAGGTTCAAAGTACTACATGACTATTTTAACCAAATGTATAACGTAAAAATTATTTCCAAACACAAATTGAAAAAAGTTACCTTGGATTTGAGCGATAACATTCCTTTTGAGTCGAGGAAACCCGTGCAAAAACTATGAAAATAAACATTTGCTTTGATCCCTGAAAAAGCATTTTGTACTAATATTTATAATCAAAAATAAAGTTAAGGAAATAGTTCAGCAATCATTTCCTCATTCTATAATGAACGGACAGGAAACATATATAATAGTTCATGAAGTCGGTTTTAGTGTACATAAAACTGATACATTTAGAATACATTAACAAATCATACCTAATTTGGTAATATAGTTCCATCAATATTGTTCAATGATTGTTCAGTAAATTATAATGTATACTGAACGTATATATATGCCAGTTATTTAGTATAGCAATTATTCTCCATCTTTCAGATTTCCATAAACAAGATACTCCTAACCATTCAGTTATATTTTGTAGCTCGTTAAATAGGGAAAGCGAGAATCTAATATTCGTAAAATGCATTCAAAAACATTTGTTATTGAAAAAAATTATATTGTATTATATTTAGCTTACTTTTGTCATTTACTTCAAGTCAGATTTGCTCTAAATGCTTTGGTTTCAGAGATATAAGCATTTTATCCCTATGGTTTATGTTTAGCCATGTTGGTCTCGTTAGTTGACAGGTTAGTCCAGCCCTGGCCTCAGTGACTCATTTTTTTTTTTTTTTTTTTGTTGTCACTGAGTCCAGCTCGCCCTCCATTACCTTCAATGGTGCAAGCTCCCGGGTAGATTACCCGGGGACGATAGAGACAATGCCAGAGCGCTCAAGTACGAAAAATGTATCACAAATGGTAAAACTTGACAAAATAAACAAGTTGCTTACCTGAAATGCTTGTACACTATATAAAAACTCTTCTTAACAGAAGGAAATCCCTTGCAGTCGGAGCTGTGGACATCTTGTTTACATCAGTAACGCTATATTACGGAACGTGACGTTTCTACGTTATAACGTTAGATGAAACGAATTCAATGTATCGATACAGATTTTCAACGTTTTACAACACGATACCGAATGGCATATCTCCCGATTTCTAAACTTTTTGGCACACTTGTATTTTGAATCGAGTTACATCAGTATAAGTCATTGTATGCATAAAAACTTGGGTCACCATTTTTGGTCTTGTAATTTTATAGGAAAACGTCAATTTTTGCGACAAATTCACATATTGCTTTTTATCCATCAACAGAATTTAAAAGGTTGGTAAATCCGGATCCAGTTCCAGTTTCAAATATCCACCACTCATCAAAATATTATGGCTAAAGCTGTAGCAAGGTCTGCCAGTCGAGCTCTAAGTTTATTAATTGTTAAATGTAAAGCACATTGTGGTTTCTAGAACAGTACCTTTAAAACATTATTTGATACTCTGGTCTGGTCAGTAATAAGCTACGGTGTATCCATTTTGGGCACTCGTTCTTTTTCTTGTATCAACGCTGTCAAGAACAGAGCTATCAGGTGTTTTATAAGTGTTGGCAAGTATGCGCCAAATGATGAAATTAACGGGGACATGGGCTGGAGACCTCCTAGTGTAAAACAATGGACATGTGTATTTAGGCATTGGGCAAGATGTAGTGCCATGACCAATGACAGAATAAATTATAAAGGTTTTCAAATGGTCACATAAAAATGCTGTAAATAATAAAACCTGGTGTAATAGAGTCATGAAAAAAACTTAAAGATTGTAACTTTGATTTGTATACTAGTATTGATAGTGTGCTGCATAAAGAAAATTGTTCTACAAATTGAAGATGTTTTATTTAATAAATATATTGCAGAATGATCCAGAATGGCAAACGAAAATTTTGTCACAGAGTAATGGTAACAAGCTTCGTACTTATAAGCGATATAAATCACAATATTGTGCAGAGTTATATTTAAAACAAAATATATCAATCAAATTTAGACTGAGTGCTTATGCAAAATTTAGATGTGGAGTTGCGCCATTTAAAATAGAAACAGGACGATATGAGAAAAAGCCAATAAATGAAAGATGTTGTTTTATGTGTAAAAACGAAATTGAAGATGAAAAACATGTAGTTACTTTATTTCCTTTGTAAGCAGACCTTCGAAATATATTGTATAATGAATCAGTAAAACATAACGATCAATTTTATAACTTGTCTATTGACTTAAACAGGTTCCCTGAAAATTATTCTAATTTCAACCCATAAATGTATATGTAAACAATAAACCGGTCAATATAAACAAAATAACGATACCAAGATCGACGCTCGTGACACTTTTTACTTCCAATATTCTCTAGTGAAAAACAGATACCCGGAATAAATACACGGTGGAATGAAATTACGCTAACATATGCACCCTCCATATAAGTAAAACACTCCGCGCAAAAATTCCAGTTTGAAATTGTGCATGTACCACATGTAAGCTCCGTGGAGTCTGTATTCTGCGTGTTATTTTATATCATGTATCATAATGCCAAATCCAGTAACCTGTCATTTCCAAAAAAAAAAAAACTGACGATATACGCAGCTTTAGTACAGGCATGCAAGCAGGTATACAATGTAAAAGACTGCCGTCCTAATAGATAAGCCGTATATATGAAAACTATATATGCACAGTGCAAATTGGACTGTCGAACGGTTAAAACAATATGATGGTGCTATTTTATAAGGAATGTGGTGACAATTCATGTATCAGTAAATATGCAGTGTAATGAAATGGTAAACTGGTGTTATCAAATGTACCAATGTTAGCAAGCTATCATATACGTCAGTTGGTCCTTTGTGGAAAATTGTTTCATTGTCAACTATACCACATCTCCTGATTTCATTATGGTTTGATTTTTCTCCAGAAGTTCAATTAGAAGTTTAACGACTTAAACAAATATGTACTAGGAAACACCGGTCTAGGAAACTGAAAAATGTCTATGGTTTTGATGTCGTTAATTGCATAGCCTTTGCTATCTTATTGTATATCCCATATCTCCATTTATTCACACAAAGAAACACCAACACTAAAAAAAATCCAGAAACCATATCGGTTCTATATCGGGGGTCGTGTCAATGATAGTATCCTAGGATATTATTTAGGATGGTCTTAGGACGTGTCTGAGACATTTCTTAGGATGTAAAACAAAGCTGTCTTAGGACAGTCCTAACTACGATGGTTCTAGGACCATCCTAACACATTTATTCAATTGGAAAAAAAGGTAGAGATTTCTATGACATATAGATTTTATTGTATTTTAGTATCTATATGTAAAGAGAGAGAGGACAACTCTTGTATGGAAATCTATTAACGCAAAATAAAAGTTAAAGATTTAAAGTAATACTAATAAATACGTTATTAAATATGATAAAAGATATAAAGGAATCTAATACGAAAACAAAAGTAAATAGTCACAAAACATTGTTAAATGCAATATGCGTGCTGCAATTTTAGTACATGAACTAGTTTTGTCGTTAGGTCCTCTCGATTACATTACATATATCGAATCAGGATTAGTTAAAAAAAAAAAGAAGCAATATTTTCCCATATTTAAATTAATATTGCACCGATTTGGTTATTCGCAAAAAATATTGCTTATGATGATACGTGTAGTATTTCGTAGGCTTAAAAAAGGCAGCACGAAATAATTTAATGTAATAAAATTGAATCTTTAACAAAATTGAAAAATATTTTGTTTTATTAATCTAATTCTAATAACAGTTTGATGGTTTAATATAGTATAAGTATTTTTAGTATTGAGTTTATGCGGCTTGCTATATATTTTGTTTTTATTACCCTTTAGGACATTGTAACCTTTAGGACTATCCTAAGACTCCTATTTGTATATCCTAACTTTAGGACCAAATTTAGGACATATCTTATTTTAGGACACTTTCGTTAACCTGACTTAGGACTAAGACGTATCCTAAGACTGTCCTAAGACATGTCCTAGTCCTAGGACAGTTTCGTTGACACGGCCCCGGATTTTTTCTGTACAGAACAATGAATTTCAAAGACGGTATTTACTTAAAATACAGGGAAAGTTATTCGAATAATAACCATTTTTTTTCTCATTCCATGCTAACAAACTAATTTTTGTATGATCATGAGTTTCAACGTCTGCTTGTGTTTTGCTTTTTTCCTAATTCAATCTGTATGCTTTCAGTCTAATAAATTTCGTTTTTCTATTTTTCTATCGGTGTTTTTTGTAATCGTATTCAAACGGATGGGATTAACGAAATTGCATTAATAGGGTTACAATTTCCGGATTTTCATACATCAACCTGAGTTTCTCTAAATTAAATTCCTACTTCTAAAACAAAATTTCATAAGGATACGGTGTGCATTATATGTATAAAGGAGAAGTTTTTGCAAGAATGTAAATGAGAAGGTCAGGAATAAAAATAAAGTGTTAAAACTCAGTCCGTAATGCATAAGAAGATATATACATGTATATGTATATAATTACATTAGATGTATGTTTCATTATAATACTTTATTCTAATTGGCTAACTGCACATCACGTGTCATGTATTCCTTAAGCAATTGCATTACTCAATAAAACTTTTCGTTCATGATAACACGTGGTCCCTCAATAAAGTGCATAGGTTAGTTAAATAAAACAATTATAAAATGCGTGCAACAATGAGCAGAATATTCCGGGGAAAACGATAAAGCAATCAATGTCAAATAACCGTTACGTTTTGCAACAAACCTGTCGGCACTCTAGATCTGCATCTAGGGAAATTAACAGTTAAAAATGTCACATAGTTACCAAAACAAAAAGAATTTTTATTTTCTAATGATTTCATAATTAAAGAACTTGCTGCATGAACGTTTTCTGCGGGTAAAAAAAAAACATTCACACCTGTAAAGGAATGTTTTTATAGTTGGCCATATCTTCTAGAACTAAAAAAATAGAATCTAATATAACTCGAACGATTATTCCGTTTTTTCGTAAATTTTCAGTCAATGACGGGACAATATGAAATCTCTTCATCAACTAATCATTACACTTTTATTTTTTAACAATTTTTCAATCCGAATGTTAACGGAGATGGTCTGGCCCTGATACGATTTTGGAAATTGGACTTGGAAAATGATTAATCGCCATCCAAAATACTTTATTTTGGTCCACTTTGTTAATAGCGGGTATGTGTTTCTTTAATTTGAAATAAAGAAAAATTAATTAAATTGCATTAAATTACAGTGTTTAATTGAATGCACTAATAAAAGACTTTAAGTGAAAAACAATTTCAGACTTATCATTTGCTGCATAAGAAAAAAAAAGACTTACCGCGTTGAAGTATTAACAAGAACTTTAAAAAAAAATGAGAGGAAATGAAAATCGTCAATATTAAAGTTGTTCTTCATTTTGTCGTAAGTAACAATTTATTCACATTTAAAAAGGTTGATATATTATATGTTATCGCAAGGAAATTGACAGAGCCACCTGTTGGCCGTACGGCAACCCCAAATTAAATATTCGGGATTTTTCATGGAATTTCGGGATAAAAAAGTTGTTAAAAAAATAAAAGTGTGATGATAAATTAATGAAGGAAATTATTATAATAATTGTCCTGTCATCTACTGAAAGGAACCATGATATGTGGAAAAGTTAAAACTGAATAATTTGGTTTGAACTTTCTGTCACTTGCCGGGAACTAAAGAAAAAAACACAATCAGTAAACTTCATCTGAACAACCGAAGGTACACATATATAAACATGATTTAAAGTGTCATAATTTACCAGCAGCATTCAGTGCCCTAAGGTCCGCGTTTAAATAGTTTGAGGTGCAAAATAGTTGATTTAACGAGTTTAAACGTTGAAAATCTGTATCGATATATTGAATTCGTTTCGTCTAACGTTATAACATAGAAACGTCACGTTCCGTAATATAGCGTTACTGATGTAAACAAGATGTCCACAGCTCCGACTGCAAGGGATTTCCTTCTGTTAAGATGAGTTTCCATATAGTGTACAAGCATTTCAGGTATGCAACTTGTTTATTTTGTCAAGTTTTACCATTTGTGATACATTTTTCGTACTTGAGCGCTCTGGCATTGCCTCTATCGTCCCCGGGTAATCTACTCGGGAGCTTGCACCATTGAAGGTAATGGAGGGCGAGCTGGACTCAGTGACAACAAAAAAAAATGAGTCACTGAGGCCAGGGCTGGACTAGTTGACAGGTTAGACACATTTTTTTAAATATATCTCCTTATGTTGATTGTGGCCAAGCTTGATTGAATTTATGTATTTAGTATAAGAGGAGAAGTTTGTAGAAATAAAAAATTACAAAAAATGGTTAAAAATTAAATATAAAGGTTTAATAACTCCTTAAGTGCTTAAATGTACATTTTGGTCAAGTTGACTTATTTGTAGATCTTACTTTGCTTACATTATTGCTGTTTACAGTTTATCTCTATCTATAATAATATTAAAAAATTACATTAAACCAAAAACTGATCTAAGCCTGATTAACATTTTTACCCGTGTAGATTTGCCTTAAATGCCTTCTTTTTTTAGAGATATAAGCCAAAAACTGCATTTTACTCCTATGTTCTGTATATATGATATACGTTAGCCATATCGGTCATGTTGGTTTGCAGGCTTGGTTTTCGGTCAAATTTTTCAACTAGATACCCTTGTGATGATTGTGGTCAAGTTTGGTTAAATTTGACTAGGAAGTTTCAGAGGAGAAACTTGTTGTAAAAGTTAAGGGACGACGACGGAATACGACGGACGCCAAGTGATGAGAAAAGCTCGAAATGGGCTTTATACAAAAAAAGTACACAGATTTTACCAAAACATTCTATTTGTTGTTACAATATTCAAATATCATTGTACTATCATTGAATTAAATAAACAGTAGTTCACCGCTTTTCGAAAGTCATCAATCGATTGAGAGAAAAACAAATCCGGATTACTAACAAAAACTGAGGGAAACATCAAATGTAAGAGGAAAACCACGAAACAACAAAAATACTAAATTATAAAATACTAAAGTGAAACAAAAACCTTTTTAAACCGGAATAAACCATGAAAAAAACGTTGATGACGTCACGGTCCCATGACTAAATTACGTCTATGTACTGATAAACAAAACGACGTCAGCCAATCAGAAGACGCGTTACATTCAAAATTAAATTATTGTTCATTCGACATTTTTTCATTAATTTAACATGAAATGCATGAACAAGTCCAGTACATAACAATTGACAATTTTTTTGTTTTAACAAATCTTAGAATTACTGGCTTTTACTGGTAATTGCAATATATGTTATTATGTAAGTCTAAGTGAATCACTAGTTATTTTAAACTATTCTTACATGAATTAAAACATCATATGACAATACGGAATAATAATTTACAGTATTTTAAGTCTACTATACAAATCAAAATATAGATAATTTTACAGGTATAACATGAATTTTTTTTTTATATATCTGTAATTCATATCTTATGATGGTCTATATACGATTAAGATATAAAACATACATGTAAAATTTTAATGCTTTACCTTTCATTATTATTACTTTTGACACTGTATTGACATGATGGGATGAATCCCTCATTGACCCAAGAAGCAATGATGACTCATTGTACTTTGTTGTATAACCCATATAGGCAAAAGCAAGTTAATAAAAATAGCGAACTCAGAGAAAAATTCAAAACAGGATGTCCGTAATAAAATAGCAAAATCAAAAGTTCAAACATATCAAGCGAATGTATAACAATTAATTGAATGGTTTTATGGAATCCCTAAACATCTCAATTGTGAGACAATCTCATAAATAACCATTACATTGACAATAATTTGGAAACAACACACACAGACATAATACATGTAGGTAAATATGTCATAGATAGGAATGAACTTCATTTTCTCTATGCTAGTGCCCTCTTTTTGGAATTCTCACTTTTTACATTAAGATATTAGTCACCTAATGTAACTTTTCCCCTTTTAAAACAGGATCTATCTCTTTGGGTCCTCAATGCTCGTCAACTTTGTACTTGTTTGGCATTATTAATATTTTGATGAGTCTTATGTAGACAAAACGCGCGTCTGGCGAATAAAACTATAATCCTGGTACCTTTGATAACTGTCTGACTTGTTTCTTGTTCCTTTTATAATTTTTTGCTTTAAATTAATTTAATTAAAAAAATCTTTTCAAATTGTTCACAGTGTTTCAACAAAAACACTGATGAATGCTTTGACACTGGGAAGTCAGAAGATATAAAATTAGTTATATCAATTAATTTCATAAACATTTACATGTAAGGGCCATTTTTAGACTGTACCAGTTGATAAAATGACTTGATTATCTTACTAGCTCATTAAAAATCAAGTGTATTGCTTTTTTTATAGCCAGTGTTGTCAATTTCAGATGTTTTTGTTTTGACCTTTTCCCCTTTTAACAAATAATATCAACTGTGTACATAATTTTTCAATTAGGCAGAAGAAGAGATATAATGATATATAATATTGGTCACCAGAGGGACATTCAAATTCATAAACAAAAACAAACTGACAACGCCATGGTTAAAAGAGAAAAGAATAAAGGATAAACAATAAGACACTACATACAACATAGAAAACTAAAGACTTAGCAACACCAACACTACCAAAATTAGGAAATTGTGTACAGAAAGTTAGAAATAGGGAACACAGTTGTACTTTTTTCGGTCTTTCGTGTACCCTAAGCTGGTGAAAGAAGTCAACTTAGGAGCACAGTGATTGGATATAAGTGTATAATATACTTTTTTATATCATTTATGAATAAATTTTCATTTACAATGTAAATTTTTAGAATCATTAAAATCAATCTTGAGAACTATTCGAAAAGAAACATTTTTATATAATGTGAATGTAAAATGACGGTGTGCATGGATACCATCAACAAGCTCCTTTGGAATATGGTAAGAATACTATTTGAATTCAATTTCTTAAACTGAATGATAAAAAACAAATACCATATATAACTGTTTTGTCGAGGTTTTGATTATTTAGTAGATTTAAATGTTTTGGATTGACATCCATTTTCCCTGACCTGATGCACAATATATTAATTTTATTTAGGGACAAGCTTGATTTTTTTTCGCTGTGTTGTAGACCAATTAGTGGCCGTATTACCGCATAATAAGGCAAAATAAAAATGAAAAATTAAACAATTGATTTATAAATACGTGTAAGCAAACAAAAGTTTAAAATATTAACTTTTTAATAGAAATTTGATTAGCCATTTTGCCAATGCCGGACTTCTCACTGCTCGTTAGTTGCTTTGTTCAACATTACTATTACAATTTCGTGCATGCAGAGATTTGCAGTCAAAAAGACGCGTACGCATTCTGTTACGCCATTAGATTATTGTCTACTATCAGCATGGTCAATTTAAATATCAAAATACATGAACCTGACTACCCCTATCGTCATAGCGACTAAAAATGATTTTCAATCCTTTATTGCATGCATACATTTGACTAGTCATTTTGACCAGTTTATATTTTCAGTGTAGACGTAGTTATACAAATAAGACCATAAGAAAATAATTTGTACTTATCTTTTATCAGTGAAGTTGTTACAATTTACCGCTTATCTTTGCTGACAAAACCAATTGCTTTACGGTACATTCATATCATTAAGTAAGATAATGCACTTTCATGTTTTTTTTCTTGCAGTATAAACCCCCATGCGATGTGACATACGAACAAACAAAAATGTTCAAATAGTTATTTTCCATTATATAATACTATATATTAATAGACAAATGTTGCTACTATTGGTACCTTTGTTCTGTTTATCATAATATAATTGATGGACAAATTGTTATGTTTCTAATATGCGTACCTGAGACATATTCTTGTATCAATAATAACATTACATATCATGAATACAACCTGTGTGAAACATCGATTATCTGGAAGATGTATTGTCATGTTTGAATTGTGAATAGACATTTAAACGACCAAACTTATTCAAACTGTTTTATGAAAGATTGTATTTTAAATTTGAAACACTACAATTCAGTTCAATTTAACCTTTCAACTAGCATACTCTGTGGAAATATGTATTTCGATTTAGCCGTATTTAGCAAAAATTTTCGAAATTTTCTATTATTTGAAACGGTGACCCTATTATTTCTAAACTTAACGCATTTGATTAGAGATAATTTTCATATCATATCTTGCAATTCTATTGTATAGTTTTTTTCACCCAAATTGTGTTTTTCAATGCATAATGTATACAAAATCTTACAATTTTGAACAAGCTGTAGCTAAATAATATCTTAAAACGTCTATTTATATAACAACTATATATTACACCAATAGAGATAAGAAAAACAGTTAGACTGACAGTATTGACGAAATGGTGTGCAATAAGTATAAATATCTAGCCTTGAGAGGTTATGTCTTATCTGTTAAATGCGTATATTATATTTTACCTTTGTTGATTCATCGATATACAACTTTAAACTATACTGAATAAGAAAAGTTAAAAAACAAATATAGATAATTTTATATTTCTAACTAATGTATACATTATTGTTACAAAGAAAACAAAGGACTACATGTGTGAAACTTGAATATAACTTATGTAAACAGACTTTTTCCTAAACCTTGAACATGGTTTAGTTACTGTTATATATGCTGCGAAACTATTTGTTCTCAGTATGTATTAAAAGTTGACATAATGGGTATTTATAGACCAACGTTAAAGTTTTAATGCAAATCAAAACTAAAAAATATTTGATTTTTGTTGTTGAAATGAAACGTACGTAGTCATCATGTTTTCCTGTACTTAAAAAAGACATACAAATCAGCGCTTTCGAACATGTGAGTAGTTTGACTTAACTTGTGTTATTACATTTAACATATAATTCAACACATAGCTTACTTATAATAATATCGCCATTGCATTACGTGTTTAGGTTGTATGCATCATTGGTTATAAAATGTTCGAGCTTGAGCGTTCCTAATGAAGGTTATTGAGAAATGCGCTTAGAAAGGATGATTTTAATTAAGGGCAGTCTTGCAACTAGGCCCTAGAAATCGCATAAAAATGATGTTGGGCTTGTCATCTGCACCAATTAAAAAAAACACCATAATTTCAAATTAAACTGTCACTCCAATTAAAATTTGTTAGATGACAGGAAGCACATGTTATTTTATCCTGATCCACAAGTGGTAATTGTTGCATAAATGGATTAATAGTAAATACACAGCACTGCCGCCCCCTTTTTGAGAGGTTTTATATAAAAATTACCCTTCTTTTATTAACATACTATATAAAAATGCATTTCCGTTTGATAACTATATATTGATTTGGGGTATGTATGATCTTCATTTCATTTATGAATATGCTATTCAGAATCTTAAATTATAAATAGTCAATGTTATTATACTAAATTAAACTAATATATGAATTAATATGAAAGTTCACTTTCAAAATAAGTTCCAAATGCCTCCCCCCTTTTTTCATGGGAAAAATTTGGTTGATTAATTAGGAAATCACTGATGACTAGAGCGGCCCCCTATTAGGCCAGTAAGCCCCCCCCCCCTTTTTTTTTACAAAAAGTTCTGGATCTGCTCCTGACTATAGGTGCTGAACGTTATGTTACTATATGTAATGAACTTAATTAAGCTGTTGAACTTTACCGAAATTTACCATATTAAAGATTAAAATCTTAAATATAACATATAAAACTATGAAAAATAATACATTAGTCAAAACTCGTGCTTCTTCTTCTTAATATCTGATGAGGTAATGTGTAGATGTAAAACTGAATCAGAATATTTACTTTTTACTTTTGTAATTTCTTTAACTTGAGGGTTTATCAAAAATTTACACACTCAGTTTTAGTTTTAAACATCTGTTTTATGTAATATCATCTGTCCCCTAATCCGTAGCGGATGACATATT
The DNA here is from genome assembly GCA_037788925.1 of Mytilus galloprovincialis. Lineage (NCBI taxonomy): Eukaryota > Metazoa > Mollusca > Bivalvia > Mytilida > Mytilidae > Mytilus > Mytilus galloprovincialis. Next base: position 57,024,728 of record CM075341.1, read on the forward strand.
TATATCTCTACTTAACCATTTTATAGTTGAGAGAAGATATGAAATTTTCACTCTGAAGGGCTTAGTTGGAAGACTGTAAGGGTTGTGTTCATTAAAACTGTATACTTGTGTTGCGATCGAATCGATTACTTAATAAAGCTTTACGGGGAACGCTCATATCGAAATTTTGAAGCTAATGATGTATGAAAACTTAACAAGAAAAAAGAAATATGATAAAATGAGGCCTGTAAGAATTTTCAAATCTAACAACTGATATTTATTTTTATTGCATATGATTTTAACTTCCAATTGGATTATTTTTCTATTTTTATCCGGAATTTTCAAAAGTATATGTGACGACAGCAATCTAGTAATAGTTAATAAAACTAGAATAATATTATTGTACTACAATGTAACATGTTTTCTATAATCTTTTACGCAGATATAATTTTACAAAAATTATGAATATATAAGACTCAATACAATTTCGTAAAATATTGCAGGCCGATTTTTGGCTTTCATTTTATTTTCAAATAATCAAACCATATTGTTTACAAAGATTACTAAAACGTCAAATATTCTATGATAAAAAAAACTGAGTTGGCAATTGCACAAGATTAATTCAACTCACGACCAAACTAATTTTTTAATAATTAAGTTTGAGTATCTTATATTTCCATTATAAATACATTTAAACAACAATTCCTACATCTATTTTTTTTATGTTCCTTTCCTTTGCAGCATTTGTATTGACATTTGTATTTTTCGAACACTGATTTGTAATAAACAGATGCATTGTTCTGTACATCCTTTATTCAGTCCATTTAGAACAACTCAGATTTTTTTAAAGTAATAAATGTCCAAAACGTAAGAAATAGTCAGCAGGTATTACTTTAATCTGAAAATAATTTAAAAAATTAGTCATCCCAGTACCATAATCTATAATAAATGAGACGATATTAATTTTTAAAGTTATTAATTTCCCCCACCTTAGTAGAAAAAAAATATACCACATGAATCTGCGTATTGGATATACATTTCACAACTTCTTCGTTATTCAAGAGCTTGTAGCTGCGACTCAGGTTTTCTTAAACGTCACCGGCTTCTGAGCCAAAAGTAAATGAATCAGGGTTATGTCAAAGAAACTATCGACCTTTTTCTAAAAGAGTTCATTTTTTATCATCTTCCTTAAGTGGATAGTGGGTTTTTTTTATTGAACTTATAATTACTTATTGTAAATGATTACACTTTACTGTTTATATAATAAGTTCATGTTTGGCAATATCCTTTGGCTTGGCTCGGTACTTATACATCTCGCCATTGTGTTATTGTGCTATTGGCATTTTAATTTTCTTGTCTTTTTTTTTTTTTTTGCTAATGCACTTTGTCTGCATACCATTTTGTTTTTCTTTGTTGAAATGTTTGGTTGTTTTGACAATGATTCAGATTACAACTCAATGTTGAATGCTAAACCGCTGTTATCGAAATTTTTCCGTTTATATTTGTGAGTTTTGTTCACACATTGTTGTCAATATAATGGGGTTAAATGCGAATGTCATACAAGTGAGAGGTAAAGTTTGCTATAAAACCAGATATAACCCACCATTTTCTACATACAGAAATTACTGTAGCATGTCTGGAATATGACAGTTGTTTTCCATTCGGTAGATGTGTTTAAGCTTTTGATTTTGACATTTGATTAAGGACTTTCCGTTTTGAATTTGCCTTGAGTTCGGTTATTTGTAATTTTACCTTTTACCTACCATACCCCTAACTAGGATAAAACGAAAACGATATCAAACACATTGCAATGAAGGTGCATAGAGACAAAATGAACAAAACATTGAAGAAATTTGTATTTTTAGACAAACTTACATTTTGTACAGAAGCAGACATCTTATCTGAACATATACATGATATACAAAGTATATCTTTAAGTTCTGTAGATACCTATGCGCTTGGTACGTGCCAAGAGGTTACCTGTCTTTTGATTAACTTGTATTTGATTTTATGTTTGGTTGTAAACATATTCACCACATTCAATAACTCGACTCGTATTACGGTTTTAAATCTTTTACCTATGCAATGCCTAAGATTTGTATTTATAGTGAACAAAAGCCCAAGTTATACAAACGTTACCTTTTAAAATTTACAATATTTGTTAACGACTAAAGTATTTGAAGTCACTTTTCGTGACAACGCCAAACACATATTTATTATTAAACGATCGTACGATCGTTCTATACAATACTTTTCAATATCGTTTGTCATCTTAAATCTTAATCATCTTTTATAAACTGATGATGCATGACATAAGTTGTTTTAAATATCAGTCTGTAAGGTTATTTAATGTCAAATCGAAGTTTATATATTCTATTTAAATGTACAATACGCATATGCATGAACATTCTCATTATTCGTGTCTTTGAAATACATGTTTTTAACACTTAACTATACAAATTCAGCGTAAATGAAGAATGCAAAACTCGAACATAATTTACTGTCTCAGAATATAGTTTATGAATTATGAGAAAAACCATAATGAAGCAAATCAAAATAGTGTGCATTTTTTTTAGCTGATTAGAGTTACATCTATATAATTATATAATGTTTTTTTTTCGTTAACACATTATCTAAGGAAAAGAGTAAATCTATGATGGGTTTACCTCATTTGAAAAAGCGTGTTTGCTTTACGCGTATATCATGGAATCAATCTATATAAGGATATATGAGGTAAAGGATTGATTAGATTAAAACGTGATTGACAATATGTGTAAGAGCAATCTCAGCTACTATCGTAAGCCTTGAAAATGCAGTCGGAGAAGAATAGAACCCAATAGCTCGATTTTCCCGGCTTATCAGGAAAAAACGAATCCTATAGGTGAACCAATTTCAAAATGTGAACATCATACATTTTAAATTAATTTAAGTTAAATAAATTCAATTTCAGTTATGTTTTTTCCGGCTGATCATGCTGAAACAGATACGTTCGAACGCAAAAAAATAATTCTCCTCCAGCATGATCGGCTAGTTAATTTGATAAACAAACCCCTAAGAATATACCAGCCGGATTGACTGTCAATGTAATCTACAGTCATTATTTTATGCCGGATATAATGAAAAGACTAATCAATTCTTTAAATCATTGTCTTATAGTAAATTAAAAATGAGAGCTATAATAATTATATTGAATCCTATCAGTTTTTAGTTATGTTTACTAATCTTGACATATGCAGGCAACCAGATTATTTTAGACAAGGGCGTGTCACGATAATTACTATTCTAAACATGCTTTTGATCGACAAATACAAAACAGTTCAATATATAAAGACTTCCACAAAATTTAACATGTTCAACAGTCTGCATATAAGTAAAAACCCTTAAAACTTATGTGTCTCGTATGTATAATACATGTAGCAATATATATATAAACATCAAACATAATTAAATCATAAGGACATTTAATTAGATGAACAGATACATATTCAAAAATCAATAATGCTATCTTAACTGTGATGTTAGAAAAGCAAACAAAGGAGTCTGTTGTTCATGGGTTGTAGTTTGTGGGTGTGGTTCATAAGTGTTCCCGTTTTTGTTATTTTATATCGATTAGACTGTTGTTTTTCCGGTTTGAAAATTAAACACTAGCCATTTTTTGGTGCCCTTTTAGCTGGCTGTTCGGTGTGAGCTATGACTCCGTGTTGAAGGTCGTACTTTGACCTATAACTGTTTACTTTTTACACTTCGTGACTTAATTGGATATTGGTCTTATTGGCACTCGTGCCACATCTTTTTGTTATATAGACTGAAATGGTATAAATTATTGTCATCTTAAATCTTAATCATCTTTTATAAACTGATGATGCATGACATAAGTTGTTTTAAATATCAGTCTGTAAGGTTATTTAATGTCAAATCGAAGTTTATATATTCTATTTAAATGTACAATACGCCTATAGATACTAAAAACTGACACTCAATAAATGTGTTCGTAGATAGTAGATGTTATTGTGTTCTGTTAGATTGTTCCTTTTAAAATTGTTAAACGATGATGACTGATGTACCCATATTTTGACTATTATATTTATTGTGTCTGTTTATTTAACGCATCAATGTAAAAATATCGGAAATTGATGAGACTGTCATTAAAGTGAGAGGATTGGCGCTATAGAACCAGGTTTAATCCACCATTTTCTACATTTGAAAATGCCTGTACCAAGTCAGGAATATGACAGTTTTTGTCCATTCGTTTTTGATGCGTTTTGTTATTTGATTTTGCCATGTGATTATGGACTTTCCCATTTGATCTTCCTCTAAGTTCAGTATTTTTGTGATTTTACTTTTTACAAACTATATACCAATGAGTTACATACAAGAATCAAGTACCAAATGTAATTTAAAATATATGTTATTATTTGTTCACCCTTTATAAAACCTGTATACATCTCTATATTAGATAATACTGATTCTACTTTTGTGTATCTGTGAATTTTACGTGAATGACATTAACCCTCGAATGTTTGTTATGAGACTGCCAATTAAAGTTTGATATACTTGTAAACGCGTTAAAGGTACGATTAATTTTCTTTACCTGCCAATTTCCTTCACATGCTTTATAATTAATAAATATATCATTTGACCCTATTTGGCACTCTTTCGGAAGAGTATCCCCGTCATTGCACCTTGCCGAACTTGATTATGAAATACACACTTTATTAATTGCTTGCGTCCAATACGCGTTTGTTTATTCAACTTTAACAGGAACGTTCAAATCTCATAATTAGAAAGCAAAGGTGGGATAAATAAGCTCCAACTTATATGACCAAATAGGACCTTAACGGAATAACCTTATCTAACTAATGTCAATTTGGCCTGATGTTTTTCTGGTGCTTTAGTTTCTTAATACTTATTAAAATAGGAATTAATATAGTATTAGACTACGTTTGTTTAAATATTTGCCACCGGGCGTTGGGAAAAGCATTTCTTATTCAGTTATATTTCCTTGTTTGAACAAACATCTACTGTTGTGTATGTTTGTGATACCTTAAATGTAAATGCGTTCAATTTTCAAAATAGTTTATGAATGTGTCGCATTAAGGATGTACACCTCTGAGGAGCCAAAAATTTCTAGAATTAAACTTTTTTTCTTAATCTGATTTTTAGGTTGATAAGACTGTAACAAAATAATGGGTGAAGATTTTTACCTATTTTGGGGCTATTATCGTGAAAAAAATAACAGTTCTACAATTAAACTCTTTTTCATACTTTCTATAAAGATGAAGTGGACCAATTTGAATAAATTTTACGTACAAAATCTATAGGTAGGTGTTAAAATAAGAAAGTTTTATCATATTTTGACGGTTTTTTTGTGTAAATTTACCATGCTGTCAATTTTGTATTTTTTGTGATTTTTCTCAGTTTTAATAACAAAATGCATATTATTTCAACTTTTTTGTTATTATGATTGAAAAAATACATATCTAAGAAATTCGAAAAGACCAAAATGATATGGGATGTCCATGATTCTTGTAAAATCATTTTTGTATCCCTCACCCATTTTCCCAAAATTTTGGCTAAAAATACTGACTTGATTGGTCGTAAAATTTGAAAACTGGATTACTCAAAAACTATTCATTTTAAATACACAATTTTTGCATAGACTTATGTTTGATTATAACTTTTTTTAGATTCATTGATATTTTCCACTTGTATCACATGTTTTGGAAATAATTCAAGAACGAGTTTTCAACGAGACTGAACGAGACTGAAAAGTCAGAAGAATACATCCTTAATGTGTCCAACGTATTATGATATACAAATGTTAAGCGATTTTATAGACTAAACAACGATACTTAACCAACTATGTTTGTATTTTGAGTTAACACGAAAATGATACAATATCGTTCTAACATCGTGTTTAGATTGTAATTCTAGTTTATTGTTGTCAAATACTTTGTAGCTATAGTTACAAGTATGTCTACTCCTGATGAGAAGACAGCAGATAAGTTAAAATGTTGCTTGTCTTATACAAAATTTACGGTTCAAACATTAACAGAAGCATCTTATTTGTTTAGTTATATTAAATGTATAACCACAGATCAAAACATGTTAAAGATTCAAACGAATTGTGAAGGCATAGTAGTCATTGACATCTATATTTATTTAGTACATTATTTACCCAGGAGTACTTTGGAAACTATATTTCAAGACCATAATGTATTGACGATATATTGTTAAAGATTATGAAAAAAATAATAAACATGTTTTATAATCAATAAACCGTAAGCCTATATTCAAGGACTTCGTTTTGCATATAAAGAAACTTTTTAGTAAATCAACTGAATACTTAGAAAGCAGCATTTTCAAACCTTTAACATTTAAGGGGAAAATTAAAATTAATAATAAATGAAGTATGATTTTAATTTCTCAAATCAAAATATCGTAACCATAAACTCACTCTGTAGTTTACAAATATATGTTGTGTTTTGGGGTATTGGTGTTTGTCTTTTTGTCATGACGGTGTCGGTTTACTTTCTTCTTCCGAGTTTCAATGTACCTCTGACATCTTTCTTCTGTTTTTAATGGGTAGTATTTTTTTCTTTGAAAATGGTTGTGTCGCCGTTTTTTTATGAATATAGTCATTAAATAAATTTTACATGATATTTTTTAAATAATACCAATAGAAGTTTCTCGGCTGAAAGCCCCTGCATATATTTGAAGAGTAGAAAACTATTAATATAAAGCGTGCGAACAGATGTAAAACAATTGATGAAAACAAAATATATACAAGACTTATTGCGAAGACGAAATATGCTAGCAATATATCGCATTAGGTAAATTACAATGTATTCACAGATACAATTTCTATCATACTCACTGACAACAAATTAGTTTAGGGAAATTTCAGATGAATCACGGCGACATTCGTTTTATGAAGTTTTATCATATTTAATTTAATAATTTTCTTTATGAATAAAAGGACAAAAGATACCAGAGGGTCATTTAAATGCAAAAAAAAAGAAAATAAACTGACAACCTCAGGGCTAAAATGAAAAATACGACCAGTCGATCAAATGTACAAAAACATAGCATAAAAACATAAAGACTACGCAACACGAACCCCACCAACAACTTGGGTGATCTGAAGTGCCCGACAAGGGTTAGCAGATCTTGTTCCACATGTGGCACCATCGTGTTGATCGTGTAAGAAAACCAAGGTTATAAGTCTTATTCGGTGAATAAAATTTGTAAAAGGGAACGCGATTGTAGTTTAAAAAATCATTTCAGTTATCATCTGTGAAACGGATATTCCAAAACCGTCAACCACCTCGTGATGTCATCTGTAAAATTTATGTATTCATTTAAAATAACCGAGAAATTACTTAGTACAAAGAAATCATGGAATAATTCTGTGTACCTTTTTTTTAATTTGCTTAAAATTTAGAAACTGTTTACTGACGGTTTATGGCATAAATATGCTTTTCGTTATCCATTTTGAAATGCTGATTCAGTGGTTCGGGTTTTTTCATACATTAGGTGGGGAGCTGGAGACGGGTTTCATACATATTCATTTGGGTTGGGGTTTTTATTGTTTTAAATGCCAAAGTTTGTATCAACAAAGCTACATGTGTTAACCTTTAACGATTTCAATCACATGACACAGTTATTTGTCAATTGAGAAACGAGACCTTAACTTTGTAAAAGACCAGTGAAATGTTTATTTATCGAGATATTGGCACAAGCTGAACAATTCATTTCAGGTTGTCAATAATGGTATTCATTCAGCTGTCCATCTCGTAAACTCAGATATGTACAAAGAATCGGAGATTTTTATAAAGATGTTGTTAAATTTCGAAGTACGAACTGAGATTATTTTTTCCCAAAGAGGCCCCACCTTATGCCGCTTCAGAAAGTGAAAAGCCTCTATTTTCACACAGTTAAATTCTACGGATATTCAGATCATTACAAAATTTAATAAAAAGAAGGTTTTTAACACCTTTAAAGTTAAGTCTTTGATCTTACAGATAGTTAATGTCAGTCAATTCCTAAAAATAGCAGTAAGTCCAATACCCTTGAATGCAGTTTTGTTTTTTATTTCTATTGATAGTTGTGAACTTCTCTCAGAGTCCCGTGATTGATATTTATCTATTGCGAAGATATCAGTTTTGCCTGAATTAATGAAGCATGGTCTAGTTTTTGTAAAAACAGCAAATAAGTATGTAGCATGTTTTAATGGTACAACATTAAATTGGCTGTATATTAAGTAAAATGACCAAGATGACAAAGAAACATGTGAATTTCCGGCAGGTTGGTTAAACGAGAAAAGAATTAAGCTTTCATTTTTCTATGTTCATATGTTACAGTGAATTTGTTTAATCAGGGATTATGTAGAATCCCTGATTTTTCAGGGAATATGTAGAATCACTAAAATCATTAGTAATTATATTTAATCCCTGAACATTACCAGAGATTTTACATAATCACTGAACATTTGAATAATTTTTCTACAATTACCCTAATTTATACTGCACTCGTTCTATTTAAGCAGTCAAAATGCGTTGACCGTACATTTTTATGTTATATACAGTCACTGACATGATATCACTTTTTCTCATGAATATTTAAATTGAAATTGCCGAAATATAATTAATTATTCATACGACCTCTTTAACCTGTTCTTGTTTTCAATGTATACAACGACTCAAACTTATTTCTTTTGCAATTTTTATATATAAAAAAAATTTGGCCTGCAAACTATAAATCATTATTTTTAATGCTTATTGTTGATATTTTAGTTAATTCTCAAATAAGTTCGTTTACCATCGATTGTGGATTTCAAAAGGTAATGTACATTTCATCGTGTTGTATATTTCTCCGCCTGCATGTTATGAGGCCTTTTTATAAAAGGGGGAAGTTTACCAATATTTAAATCAAATAATAACATTCACACATTAAACAACAATTGAAAATGTTTTTTTTTAGATTGCAGTATTAAGACAATTACAGTGCACTGACTTGACATATTAACGATGTAAGGATTCGGTCCCGTTTCTAAGCCTCATCCTTATATAGTTGATATATCAAGTCAATGCACTATTATTGTCTATATAATTCAGGGATTATGAATAATTTAAGGATCCTTTGTTGGATTAATTTTCTTTTTAATAAATATAGACAAATTACCATTTTTTAAATTTCATATTTTGCTTTTAAACACAGAGGATGATCTTTAAGATATAACCGACACAAGGTTTCGTGATGAAGATGAAGACTTCAAAATTAATAATATCAAGAATCCCTTAATTTATAGCGTTAACTTTACATGTATTGCTTGTTTATAAAAAAGCCAGCGTCTATTGAATATTCATGCGGTATTTGTAAATCCACAAAGCATATTAGAATTTTAAACTTCGCATCTAAATGTAAAGTAGACTACGGATTGACAATTAGAACAAAATTGTAGTGGCATTTGGTGTGATATTCTCATAGCAATTCTACAGGGAAAAAGGAAAGGGAATCCAAAAACATTCTGAAAAAGGATATCGCCTTGCCAAAAAACATGGTATCTTGCTCAAACAAGTTCGAGGTTGTTAATTCCCTTTTCTTTTGGGTACCTACAGATGGTTTTACTAAACACTTTATTTATCGTAGGCGGGTCATAAAATCTGATTCGATATGTGAAGGAAAATGTTTTCTAAAATGTGGATATTGTGGTTAAAACAGATGTGAAGCATATTATTTTAATATTTAGCCTAACATTTAAAAATTTAAAAAAAAAGAGTTATCATTTTAATATTTTGTGCTTAACATTTTACAATTTATGTTTATACAGTGTTAGGATGTTTTCATAGGATTTTGCAGCATGCATTATTTGACTTTTATTAATTTTCTTTATAAATAAAACTACTTCTTCATTTCAGGTATTATGTATACTCCCTAAATATTTTTTTCTAGTGATTATACATTATCCCTGAAAATTTTAGTGATTTTATATAATCCCTAAACTGGCCAGTGATTCTACATAATCCCTGAAAAGTTCAGGGATTTTACATAATCACTGATTATACAAATTCACTGTTACACATACGCATAATAAGTCTAGCCTCCCTTATTACACGATGTGTTTGTCACACTCCTTAGTGTCATATTACTTTATACAACAAATATTTTTATAAACAAAAGCCAGATCATTTAATTTCATATTCAGATATATATATCATGGTTTTTTTTATTAACAATCCCAACTTTTCTAACAGGGTTCCATTATCATATCCTTTAGACCTAAAGAAATTCATGACTTTAAAGTAACAAAAGACACAGCTTTCTCAACTTTATTTCTGTAATTTAACGTAAGCGATATTCACAGTACCATAATTTATGACAAACAAGACAAGTTTTATTTTGAATTTATATACAGTATTCCCCGCACCTTTAAACAATCTACTTACTTCACCTGCATATTGGATCTATATTTCCCAACTTATTCGGTTTCAAAACCGTGCAGCTACTACTCAGTTTTTATAAAACGTCACTAGTATCTGAGCAGAAAGTATTTAAACATGGATAACGTCTCGTTATTTTTCTAAAGAAATACATCGGAAGATACCAAAACCTTGTTGATAAATATTTAAACTTTATAAAATTTCTAATGGGGTTCTTTGCGACTGTTATACTACATGTACTGAAAAAATAATTTAGTTATAAAACCAAGCGTTGTTCACAATTTTCGACATTAGAAAATACATGAGCTAGTCAGAGATTTGACAGTTATTTGCCATTTGTACGAAGTCTCTAAGCTTTTACTGTAGTCATTTGATGAAGAACTTTCAGTTTTAAACTTTTCTTGGAATTTTAAAGTTATTTCATACTTATTTATTTTTCTTTACCGACTACTGTCAATTACTGCTATATTACACAGAGCAAATATTGGCATTTGTGGTTGGGTGGTTTTTTTTTCTGGCGGAATAACAGTGTTATTCCCCGGACAGTACAATTTGTGGAGGTAATTTACTAGCCCTTACGATTTGGTTTCAAATGTCTGAGATATATCACATCATGGAATTTATATTTGCTACTTCAATTATACGAGATGTATGCTATATTTCTACTGATCAATTTATGTATTATGTTGTCTAATAACATGATTGTATCTAAAAACATGATATATTGAAAACTCTTTAAGTTTTTATCTTATTTTAGGAATTTCAGCGCAAACATGGTTGGTATGAAAACGATTCGAAAATTGCTTGTTATGGTTCGTATTTATCTAAAAATGCTCTGATATTGATATATTAATTAGGAACAAGTACAATCACGTCATTTTTAGTTTGTCTTTTATTTTTTATCAAGAGCCAGTACATGACAATACTAGATATATTGTATATTCCTTTGACATTTTTCACTATATAGATAAAAAAATAACAACCAAAGACTGTTTGTGATGCCTTAATTAAATAGCCTTTTTTCTTTGAGTTCTATATGTTCAGTTGATGTTTGATATTGATTTATTTAATTTTGAATCTTTCGTTGGATTTTTTTCCACCAGCAGTGTTTTAATGTTATGATCTCTTCTTTCCTTATGTAAGACGAATTCATTCAATACTACGTAAATATAGAACAGAAATAGCAAAAACTTGTATACGTACACCGCACAACAGACAGCAAGCAACTTTCATGTTAATAAACTAAAACCAAAGACGAACTACAAAAAAACAAAGTGATTAGATAGACTGAAATGCTATTACACAATCAATCACAACATGTCGTGGCATTTAAACGGTTCTCATATCTTTGATAAGGTTGCTTCATAGGCTTACCTGCAAAACAGCTGATCTTTAAAAAAAAAAGAAGCTGCCATATTAAAAAGAATGTCATGTACCTATCATGTACGTAGTATTGTGAACTTGTGATTTAATTTAATTGGATAAATAAAATCATGTCACCAAATATAAACAGCTAGGGAAATATGAAGTCAAAACTACTCTGTTCTTCTTTTTGTATTGTGTTTTTGTACTACTTCCAATTAAACTATATATTTCCACTTATTTGGTTAGATGGTTCAAAATAGATGCATAGCGTTGTTGACATTCAGAAACATGTACACTGTAGGTGTTTTAATTCGGTATTTTTTTTCTTCAAATTAGACTATGTTATGTCACTCCCTGTTTAAGATGGAAACTGGTGTTGTATTACATCGTTGACAATATAATGGAATGTGATGCGACTGTCATACAAGGAAGAGGTTTAGCTAGCTATAAAACCAGGTTCAATCTACCATTTTCTACATAAGAAAATGCCTGTACCGTGTCAGGAAAACTTTTGATTTTGCCATTTGATTTGGGACTTTCCTTTTTGAATTTTCCTCGGAGTTCAGTATTTTTTGTGTTTTTACTTTTTACAAGACTGTCAAACAAGGCATGTCATTACAGTTATAGGTAATAAAACTGTAATGACATGCCTAAACAAATGAATCTTTCATTATTTTCTTTGGCAACGAAATTCAAACATATACAAAAAAAAGTAAAATCACAAATGAACTGATCGTTACAAGATTGTTTAAGTTGTAAAAATGTAAAGTATATTTAACTTTTATTTTCAATTTAAAGTTTCGTATGGTTTTAACATGAAAATTAAAAATAAAACAAGTTTCTAAACAAAAGTATTAACAAAAGTTTCCTTTTTTGAAGCCTTCTGATTTAATACATAAGTAATTAGTAAAAATCACAACTAACAACAAATTGTCTATCCTTTCAATATATAATATAAAGCAAACGTTGGCGTTCGCAAATAAAATTGAGAATGGAAATGGGGAATGTGTCAAAGAGACAACAACCCGACCAAATAAAAAACAACAGCAGAGGGTCACCAACAGGTCTTCAATGTAGCGAGAAATTCCCGCACCCGGAGGCGTCCTTCAGCTGGCCCCTAAACAAATATATACTAGTCCAGTGATAATAAACGCCATACTAATTTCCAAATTGTACACAAGAAACTAAAATTAAAATAATACAAGACTAACAAAGGCCAGATGCTCCTGACTTGGGACAGGCGCAAAAATGCGGCGGGGTTAAACATGTTTGTGAGATCTCAACCCTCCCCCTATACCTCTAACCAATGTAGTAAAGTAAACGCATAACAATACGCACATTAAAATTCAGTTCAAGCATCGTTTTTCCGTCCTTCAATGCTAAAATCTTATGTTACCGATTATATAGAGTAATAAAAACACGCCAATACAAAAAGATAATAAATAACGTCCAGTTTTTATTGAAGATATATTTCATGAGAACATGTTAATAATAAATGACTATATTTAAGAATTGAAAACAACTTTTTGTAACTTCATTGGGGTGTAAAAGCGTTGACCGAAGTACATTTTGTATGAAACGCGAAAGCGCTTCATTCTAAAAATGTGAGCACGGTCAACGCTTTTACAACCCTATAAAGTTACAAAAAGAAGCATTTGATACTTATAATTACAGTTTTTAGCTATGATCATGAAAACACGAATTTTATATTTTTTTTATTGATTTCACCTGTGTACTTTATTGTGGGACCACGTGTTATCATGAATGAACAGACTTAGTGTTATTGAGTAATGCAATTGCTTACAGAATAACACGTGATGTGCAGTTAGCCAATCAGAATAAAGTATTAGAATGAAATATACATCTAATGTAATTATATATCACCTATACGTGCTACTCCAATAGGAAATAGTCAACAAAAAGACATGACAACCTAATCTTACACATTATTTTGGAGTCGGCCAGTTTTGATGTAACTCTAACATTGCAATGTACGACAGAGATACCGGTTATATCATTCTATAAGTCTGTAACTTGATTTGGTAGAGTGTCATATAACGTTTTTCGCAATGCAAAAGTGAAATATTTAAGACAAATACCGGTACACATTTCAAACTGTGATAACGAATACCTAAAGTCACAGAATGTCTGCTTGTTCTTCTTGTAGGTTCTTCTGTTTTGTAATGTCTATTCATATCCCGAACTACGTTGTCCGTATCCGTCCGAAAGGGAATTTAGATCTAGGTGGGTTTGCAATGGTTTGTCCACAGAGAAGTACACATGCCTATATAATGCCATTCTGAAGAAGCATGAAGAATCTTGCAAATTTAAACCTGTAATATCTGGGAAAGGTGAGTTATTGTGTAAACCTAAAAGATATTCGTATTCATATGTTTACATGTACAATGAAGACAAGATTACTGTGGAGAATAGTTGATTGTAGTATTTTACTCTCATTTGATTTGCTTGATTTAAATTAACACATCTACAAGAACCACAAGAATACATAATATGGCACCAGGGATATCATATTGTTGAGTGATAAAGAATAATGCTGTTGAGACATTTTGTTTTACAAAAAACGTGAAACATGTAATTGTTTTAGTATATCTAATAATAGTATTTATCTTATTCAGAATAATAGTTTCATTGTTTTAAGGTAAAGAGTACCAGATAAGTGTTTATCCTGATCCTGTATCTTGTAAAAATCCGAAAAGATATCAGCCTTTCCGGCTTCGCTCAAATATCAGCAGTGAATGTGTTTTGCTAAAATCAACATGCAGTGACGAGGGGCAATATTTGTTTAATTATGGATCTACAGCAAACGACCATAGATGTCGCTGCGATTTCAAAAGTGGCTTCGGCTTTGTCAATAAAATAAAAAGACCATGTGATTGCATTTCATCAACAGAGGACTGTTCTTGTTACATGAAAAAGAATAAATGTTCGTCTGGCTTTATGCTGTCACCTGGTTAGTATTTGTTACAATGCAGAATAGTGAGTGAACTAGATCAAGTTTTCTTTGTTTTAAATATTCATTACGAAAATCTGTTTCCCAGATATAATTTTAAATGACAGTCATACCAAATATGAATGAATTATCTGTGTTTGTGTTTGAGTTACTTCTTTTTTTTCTGAATTGTAGAGACTTTCGACCTAAAGTTCTACATTATTAACATCATAATGCATTCGATATGAACAAAGTTTTAAAAAATTTCGAATGATAACGTAAATGGCAAAACATGATGTCATATGAAAAATCTAGATTTTTTTTAATTCCTAATACACTTCAAAATACCATGAACACATTATTTTGTAAGTTTTGGTATAATGCCAATATTTTGTTTTTAATTGACTTGCACCAGATCAACAGGGTAGTTCCTCGTGAATAACTGAGTTACGACATGTGAGCTACCAATTCGGTTTTACATTAGCCAAGGGTAATACATACTTTTTTTAAATGCATGCAAATACCTACATGAATCAATTTTATTTCTTCACTGAAGACAAATAACAAATGAGATACACGTTTTCATTATATTTTATAGATTACACGTGTATCCATGTAGATAACAAAATACATGTATCACCATGTCCCGGTATTGGCCCAAACAGGTATGTATTATTAGTTGTTAGTGGCTCTGAACTTGCTGTCAGTAACTGCGAGTACACTCAGATCTGTACTTAGTGTATTTCTGTTGTTAGAATTTAAATGTTCCTGGCCACGTCTACTCGGTGTTTTTGTTGGTTTTTTTTTTCTATTTATATCCATATGCTAGGTTAAGCCTTTTGTCTGATTTTAATAGTTCGTTCTTTTGTTGTAATGTTACACCACTGTTCCAGGATTATGGCAGCTTTGGGATCCCACTAACATGGTTATCCGCGCCACGTTATGTATGCATGTGCCTGACCAAGGTCAGAAGCCCGTAATTCAGTGGTTGTCATGTGTTGATTTGTAAAATATTTGATTTTCGTTCATTTTCTTGTACATACATTAGGCAGTTAGTTTTCTCGTTTGAATTTTTTACAACTTTTATTTTGGGGTCTGTTATAACTGACTATGAGGTATGGGCTTTGCTCACTGTTGAAGGCCGGGACCTATAGTTGTTGATTTCTGTGTCATTTGGTCTCTTGTAGAGAATGGTCTTTTTGGCAATCATTCCACATCTTTTTTTAATATAATAAGATATGATTAGGTTATGTTTAGAATAAACAACTTATCGTTATTGTCTAATGTTAAGACTGACATCAAGTTTTTTTAAGCTGAATATACAGAAACATTCGAACTCATAAGTCAAAACCGATTCGAAAGTCATAAATGAAGAAAAGAAGTTGTGATCGCTGCTACTCTAATTGGAACTTATCAGTCCTTAAATATGAAACAGATGTTCCATAACGATCAACCTTCTAGAAATGGTGTCTGTAACATTTTGAAATGATCGATTTCAACTTCACCACTTGAAACTCGTGGTGTTATAATAGCTCTCTTGTGAGCAGCAAGCCATGATAAGGGACATCTTGATATGGAAAGCATGATATGAAAGATATTAAACTAGGGAACCTATACTCCATGTGTAACCGCTGCTGAAATTTTGCTTCGTCGGAATGAAAAGTTCGCATTTCCAAAGTAAAAAGAGTTATTCTCAACCGTCCTGTATTGCCAATTCATATGAGGCTGACTTCACACAGGAACTTCTTTGACAGAATAACGTAGAGTTTATAAAAAGCCTGTTTCGCTCACCTTAGTGTATTTGCATATTCAAGAAGGATACGTACTGCCAAACATTGTAAACGAAACTAGAATTAATGACAATAATATCTGTGTTGTTGAATTCGTACTACTGATCACACTTCTGTTTAGATTCTCTCTATCTGCTTTAGTTTTTGCTCAAAACACAAAAGAGGGAAAAATAAATCCTCATTTAAGGTCAATCACTCCTGTAGAGAGTTACAGTATAGCTTACTTTATTGGAAAAATTTGACTTGTTTTGTAGTTCATGCCTTACTTATAATTTTTAAGTGTTAATGTATCTACATGCATCATAATTTTTTTAATATAATGCAAAACATAACAAAATAGTGAAAATCGTCATTAAAATGCAATAACTCAAATAACAAGAATTCGGACGATATCCTCTAGTCGTCTTGATTGTAGATTTTAAATTGTTGGTCATTTGTGCTAATTTGGATTTCTGTCTATCTATAATAATGTTTTACAATATAAGGCAAATACGCAAAACAAATATCGTCATCAAAGGACACCAAAAAAGTAGTCGACTGATTTCTACAAGTAAATTTATTTGTTGAAATTACCTTACAATGTTTTTTTTAGATAAAAAGATAATCTGACTCTATTAAAGTTTTCAAGATAATAGGCAAAAATGAAAAAATATTAAATTTGACATGAAAGGGCAATAACTCTTATGAGAAGTCGTGTGATAGTTTTGACATATACCATGTACTCGGACAATTGGTAGTGTTCAATTTGCTGATTATATTTGTCGTATCAGAATTTCTCTATTAAATAAAACACCCCGATTTCTATTTACCCCTATCTTTAGTCATGTCAGCCATATTGGTAGCTAGGCAGGATCATCTGGCACATTTTTTAAACTAGATACATAATAATGATTGCGGCCAATTTTTGTTAAGTTAGGCCTAGTAGTTTAAGAGCACCAGGTTTTTGTAAAAAGTTAACATACGACAGACGACAGACGAAGACGAAAGAGAACGGACGACGGACGCCAAAGTATCAGAAAAGCACACATCATTTTTTTGCACATGGCCAATTTGGCTAGATGAGCTAATAAAAGGTAATGTTACTCTAAGCTGTGTCTTGTGTACTATTATTTGTCTTTTCTTTTTAGCCATGGCGTTGTCATTTTATTTTCGATCTATGAGTTTGGATGTCCCTCTTGTATTTTTCGCTCAACGAATAATTTCACGTATTTTTGCATTGTTGATGCTCGATCACTGTGAATAAACAAGGTAACTTTATCTATGTATGCTACAATGAACTCTTATATCAAATTAGTGCAGAATAATTGCAATAATCACACACACTTACAATGGCTAACTGGTTTCTTTTCAGTGGACGAAACGATACACAACCTTTAAGACTGCTTCCAGAAAGTAATACTGAAGATAATAGTAAGACATTAAATATATGTTTTGATGTATTTAATGTTTTGTTTTAATATGCCGTGCATTTTAATTCTATATCTATTTATAAAAAAAATCAAAGTTATGTATTTATAGTACATGTACACAAATATAGCTGCAGCAAATTAAATATCCTGGTAAGTGTATGTTCACAGTGACACATGAGTGAAGATGAAATTAAAATATGATTTCAAGTTTCAATTTTCTGTCTGCAGTTAATTTACACGTGTACGCTATCAACATAAAGTATAAATTGCATATAACAGTCGAAACTTTTTAAGATTAAAATTTCTTAAGTTTGTACACAAAGAAGAATTAAGACAAAAGAACAGAAAACAAATTAAGATGGTATATCATTGGTCTGAAATTTAGAAAGTACAACTGTGTAAGCATTTTTACAGCTGTTGAACACTTGAACAAAGAAGCAGAAAACATGGTATTTGATAATGAGCAAACGTAATTGAAACAGACGTTAAAGTGAGCTTAATATGATGGAAAAAATCTATAGAAAGAACCGATATTGCAGCACATGAATGTATACACAAGAACTGAAATTGTTCCAATTATATTTTTTTTTTATCTTAAGTAGCTGTCGTTGGTGCATGTCTATCATGTTTGATTTTTGTAAAAGTGTTGTTATGAATTTAATCGTTGGTTTTCAAATTGTTTAATCCTCTTCGTGTTTGGTCATTTTTCATTCGACTATACAGTATAGATTTTCCTCACTGTTACCGGCCGTATATTAGCCTATAATTGCTTGCATCCGCTTCATTTGATCTCAGACTCTTCATGACGTCTTTACATAAAAAAAAATTGAAAACTACACGACGTGTAATAATTTATTGCGTCCGAAGCGCTTTTCTGGATTTACCTTCATCAGAATCGCTCAAAGCCAAACATTTGATATCAGAAAATGTATAAGTACTGAAACCGTTGAAGAGCTATATGTCAAAAATACCTTAAATATATAGCCAAATTCATCTAAAGCAAACTTTGCCTGAGGGAGAAGAAACCTTAGTTTCTTAATAATTTCAAAATTTATTAAATTTGTTGAATGTGTACCGATTGTGTTTTTAGTTGAAATTATGTTTGAACTTGCTTTCAGTCAGTGCGAGACTCACAGTACTCTTGTTTCGGTGCTTTTTATGTTGTTATAAATGTTTTGTGCTTCGTACCGAGTTAAGTAAACTGCTGCTGAATTATACAGTGTGTTCTTATTTCAATATATATTTGCGCTCACAAGTATATATAATGGAGTCCCATTATTTATGTGTCTGAACCAAGTCAGGAGCCTGTAGCTAAATGGGTGTCGTTTTTTCACGTCTGTCATATTTTTATTGTGTGAATATTACTGTTTATTTACTGACCTGAATTAAATCAACTGAATTATTTTTAAGAAGTTGAGATTCACACGCCTTCTGCCAAAGTCGACTGTAGCTGAATTAGGCTATAATGTTAAGTCAGTTTGGTCACATAACATTTCTACGCACTTATGTATCTGGCCTTCAAGTGGGTGTTTCTTGTGACGGTTTATCCTGAAACACTCTTCAGATACACATAATGTGAATTGTGTTATTTTGATTTACATGCACTGGGTCGATACAAATACTGATGCACTGTAAGTTCCCTGGTTTTATATAAGTTCAGTAGTGAGTACTTCGGTATTCATGGTATTGACATGCAAAAATAAACTAAGGTGAAAACTCGGTCGGACAAAATTGATATTCGCTGAGTTTTGGTTATCCCTTCACATTCATATAATTGGAAATGTTTCTACGTCCGTTTGAATTCCTGGCTTTAAAATGGTTTGGTTAACGAATTCCATTAGAGGTCAATAAAAGCTTACAAGGTGCACGAAATGTATTAAGTGCTATTGGTATTAATATTCAAATATACATTTGCAATACATTGTCATTTTGTTTATTTTCTTTGATTACATCTTCTAACATCAGACTCGGACTTCTCTTGAGCTGAATTTTAATGTGCGTATTGTTATGCGTTTACTTTTCTACATTAGCTAGAGGTATAGGGGGAGGTTTGAGATCTCACAAACATGTTTAACCCCGCCGAATTTTTGCGCCTGTCCCAAGTCAGGAGCCTCTGGCCGTTGTTAGTCTTGTATTATTTTAATTTTAGTTTCTTGTGTACAATTTGGAAATTAGTATGGCGTTCATTATCACTGAACTAGTATATATTTGTTTAGGGGCCAGCTGAAGGACGCATCCGGGTGCATGAATTTCTCGCTACATTGAAGACATATTGGTTACTCTCTGCTGTTGTTTTTTTCTATGGTCGGGTTGTTGTCTCTTTGACACATTCCCCATTTTCATTCTCAATTTTAATCATGCATTTCTGAAAGATTGTTAGCCGCTGACTATTATTGAGAAGGTTAAATCATGAATAAATAAACTTGAAAATGTGTGTATCAATTTTTTAGATATAATACGTCCTTGCAAAATAATTAAGTAAATATCATAAAAACTTCATCTGACCGATTACAATGGACACAAACCTAAAGTTTCTGAACGTCATTGGTATGGGTTTGGAAAGCAGGTTTGTTATCAGGACTAATAACAAGTTGACCTGTTATATATCTTGTTGGATCCGACGTGTCTATATGACGGTTAATTACCTGAATGCTCAAAATGTAAGTGATAAATTTGTCCTGGTAAAATATGTCTGGGCGGACAAATATATCTAGTATAAAAAGTCCATGGTTACAGAATTTACTAGTATTTTTAGTCCGATGTTAGTAATTTATGTCCCTAGACTAATTTTCCTAGGAATTCAAGTCCATATCTGAACTTTGTGTGTTAAAAGCATTGCCCTACATGTTACGCATGTTCCAAGGTAAAAAAAAAACAAATTGTTAAGTATCGTTGATTTATTCTGTGTCTATGTTTGGGGCTGTTTTGGGTGCGTTGGATAGTGTTGTTTCAAGACAAACATAAGTAATTAATTGCTAACAATATCACATGGTGTTTATCAACTCTTAATAAAAGAGAGAGAAAAAATCAATTATTCGTATAACATCTGATTATATTATCATCTATCTACTTAATCGATGAGATTTGGGTAATTTCAGGTAGACGCATGTTAAAAATACCAGTAACAATAATTACAGTTGTTTGCATTATGTACGGTAGGTTTTTGAAGCAAAGAAGATAAAACACAAAGACATATACATGTACATGTATGTATACAAACATTTTCAACGTACGACTTTAATGTTGATAAAACGATGATGTTGACACACTTAGTAGTTATTTCGCTGAATTTAAATGTAAGAAATTAATATTTATTGGTAGGACGTTGTTTATTAATTTGTTAAACTGGTCGACTGACTAACACACTGCATGAATCAATCTATTAGGTTTTTGAGTGAGTTGATCGAGGTTGATCATCAATTTACCCTTCTAGATGACATATCTTTCTTTAATTACAACCTTCAGTTTAATTTACCTATAAACACGTAACAAGGTTTTCAACTATTAAGTTATACAAAAAACAATTTCACATACCAATTGTGCATCAAATAGGCGAGTTAATTCTCTCATATTTTGTTATAAATTGGTGTGCAAAATACAGCTGGGATTATTTTCATATACACGACTTCAAAATAAAAGTTATAATTATAAATTGTACACTAAGCTCTGATCTTACTGCTCAATATTTTCCAATATCAAAGACAACAACTGATATTTGAGCATATAAGACAAAGACATCACGTTACAGTGTCCAGCATAGTCAATTAAAGGATGAAGTACACGCGATTTCTTTGACACAACCGATATAGAATATCACAACACTTTGTACGCGTAAACTAGTTTTACTCACTATTTCATTTTATTCAGTATTCTAACCATAAGAACATGTTGTTACGATTAAATCGCTGATGAAAAGATGAAATGCATTTTATTTGTTGGTACTGACTTCATTAGCTCGGATATCAGAACGCAATGTCGTGCTCGGTTTATGTTCTTGCTGAGAAGGTCAGTACACACATTTCTTTGAATGTATTTCAATACTTGTATAACCAAATACATATTTATAATGCAATTGTTTCAGATATTTTTTTTAATTTATTTTATGTCTAAAATAATTAGTTCCTTTTTATATGCAGCCGCTTGTATAGTCTTGACTCACACATATACCTTGCAAGATTGCGTTATCGTTGTATATAAACTATTAACCATCACTTTTAGCTGCCGTTGTAATATTTATGTTATCCATCTTTCAGTTATTTGTGTCTTCACATTTCTGCTGACAAACAAAATACCGATGTTCTTGACCAGTGAAATAAGTATGTATAATTCTTTGAAATATGTATAAATATGTTATACTTCTCATATTTTTTTAATAAATCATGTTTTTACAAAACAATTTGTTAAATAAACAAATTGTATATTCAAATTTAGTCGTCTCAGTGTTTTCACAAGCATAAAACCATACTGAGAAAATTATACATTACACATTAGAGGAAGGTAGAAGACATATGGATATACTGCCTTTTCGCATAACGAATAGTACAAAAACTCAACTTCGATAAATGGTATTATAAGAACTGAAACTCTTTTGGGGTGTAGATTCTGCTTTCAGAGATTGTTAGTCATCAAAGATTTCTTCCGTTCTATAGTTTGTTCTGTGATCAATGTTAAAGGCAATGCATATATGCTACTTACTGTCAAATATTACTTGTTAAATTTGTATTATAACTTAGTGTTTGTTTATTTGATATTCTCCACCAAGCTTTTACTATTTTGACTATTTTATTTATTGTGTCTGTTTATTTAACGCATCAATGTAAAAATGTCTGTTTATTTAACGCATCAATGTAAAAATATCGGAAATTGATGAGACTGTCATTAAAGTGAGAGGGTTAGCGCTATAGAACCAGGTTTAATCCACCATTTTCTACATTTGAAAATGCCTGTACCAAGTCAGGAATATGACATGTCTTGTCCATTTGTTTTTTATGCGTTTTGTTATTTGATTTTGCCATTTGATTATGGACTTTCCCAATTGATCTTCCTCTAGGTTCAGTATTTTTGTGATTTTACTTTTTACATACAAATATTGCATAAAACATGTATTTTTCATATACATAAAATATACTTTTTTAAAATGGCTTCATTACAACAGGACACATATTATACAATTTGTTTATATTAGTACATTTAACAAAACTTGCGAACATTAATAAAAAAAAAATATTACAAACAATGGTTGAAAATATTTAGCACCATTTAATTTTTTTTTTATTTTGCAGGTCCCCCATTTGCTCTGGAAGCCGTTCAAAACGGATGTTCCTTAAAACTTTCATGGTCTAAGAAATCTGTTAAATACCTTACCCATCAAATACAAAAATTTAAAATCTATCATACCTTTTACGACAACTGGGATAACCAACAACATGTAATAGTCGCAGCAGATATACTGCAATATAATTTTGGAAAATTGTTACCCTCTAGAACATACAGATTTAAAGTTGCTACCTACTTCAGTAATTTAGAGGAGAGTAAATGTTGCGAAGAAGTAACTGTTGATACAGAACGTAAGTTTACTACTGTTTTATTACAAGCTTACACCATATAATCTGACTTACTCGATTTCGGATAAATAAAAAAACAGCATTCAATTTTTAACACTTCGCATTAAAATAAATCCAATTTGAAATCACCCCAAGAATAAATCTCAAAAACGAAAAACAATACAGTAAATATGTGTGTAATACCATACCACTATTCATGCAATGATTTTTCACGGTTATATTTTGTAGATTTTTTTGTAAATATATGATTTGAAAAAAACAGATGTAGGGTAAACTTTAATCAAAGTTATGGTTTGCAGGAGATGCCTTGGACCGGAATAATGTTTGACAAACTTCAATGAAACACGCTATTTTCTGTAAAATTAAAAATCAAAACTGACTATTACCGTGATATACTAGATCTTTTTCTCGGTATGATAGGACGATATAAGTTATTCTTTTATATTAAGATTGCTCAAAATTTGACGGAACACTTTTAGCCATTAGTTATCATAAAAATGAAGCAGCCAATTTTTACCAAGCAAAACAACTCCTCGTAACAGATTTGACGACTAAATGATATATAAATTATCACACAAATAACTATTAAGAATTGTTTCAATAATAGGACAAATACAGTATTTTTATAGGTTAAAGCGGAGGGGAAAAAAATAAAATATTTTGGCTGTTTTCGTTTTTTCCCCATGGAGTCTGTACATACAAATTTGAAAATTTAAAGCAGGATAAATTATTGCTCTTGGATAAACCATATATATATATATATATATATATATAACGGGAATTCTGTACGAAAAGAAGCTGATATTCTAGAAAAGTGGCGAACGGATTTTTTCAACTTATATCATGGTGGAAATAGTGGACAGTTTGACAGCGATCATTATAATCGATCAAAAGTGCATAAAATCTTGTTAGAACAAAATATGAATGACCCTTTATATGAAACAAATGCATTCATTAACGGTAACATCACACGTGAAGAAACCAGTGACATAGTGATGCACGCTAAGAACAAATCTGCCTGTGGTCATGATCAAATACCATATATTGTTTTGAAGAATCACGTAATAATAGATGCCTTGCATAATCTTTTTCTGTGGATTTTCGATACTAGTACTATTCCGTCGATCTGGCGAAAGTCGATTATTTTAGTGGGAGATATTATGGACATAATTGTGCAAATCGTGATACAAGCATGAAATTTGGTATAAAGGTTGACTAAATGATACTTAAGAAAAATCCACTGCTGGCCAGAAAAAAAAATCATTTTTTCAAAATGGCCACCACACATTTCGGAAATGGTGTCATAATAAATTGGCAATAATTCGTTAATCCTTTGAAAGGTGTGTTATATGTACAATCCAATTTTAGATTTGATAAAAAGTAAATGACAGTTCTTAAATTACGACTAGACAATACATTAATGAAACTAAAGGTGACTTCCGGTTTCAAATTGCCAGCCAAAAAGTCAAAAATTTCAATTTTTATACTTTCAAGCAACTTCACAAGGAATGTAAATCCTTGAAAGATGTGTAATAGGTATAATCCAATGTAAGTTATGATTAAACGTTAAAACAGTTCCTAAGTACGACAAAACAACACATAAATGAAAAAAAATGGTGACTTCCGGTTAACAAATGGCGGCAAATACGTAGAAAATATTTTTATTATTTCCATCAAATTAACAAGTGATAACAGTCGTTGTTAATTTAAAATGCCTAGTTTGGTTAGAAAGACAGATTGCTTATCTTTTAATTATCTGATAGTTGCCTATACAACAACCCGTACAAGGAAGGCCAGAACGGTGGCATCTACAGTTACCAACACAGCTGTATTTTCGCCTCCGCATTTCAAAATTTCCTGACACAAGGATGCAACGGCAGTCAAAGAAGTTTATTTTGGTTTCCAATTGCCATTCTTTCTTTCATCTAACCCCAGTGTTCATGACTTGGTACATATACCTGTGGAATACATGAATCAGACTGAGCCCAAACAACTCCTCCTTGATATACTTATATTTTGATGTGCTCTGAAAAGAACCTCTTGTAGGCGGAATTGCATCACAATGCCGCTGCTTCCTGGCTAACAATTCACATCATGCCTCGTTTCATACTTCAGCAAAAAAAAAAACGTCCTTTACATCTTGAAAACCTTCCATTGTTAGCCAAGCTGACATCTTCCCTTTCTCACGACAATTCGACAAAGTGCCACATCCACTGAATGCATGGACGAAAGTAAGAGCAGCTACACAAGGACCAAACCCATTTGATATGTCACGTACAGGAAGCCATAACAAGGCGTTATTCTTTCCATAACCTATCCATAATTTGTTCTTTCTAATTTTGCGATTGCTGCAATTCCTGAAACTTTTACATCTGTGTTAGTACTACATAAAATTACATTTTACAACACTTTTCGTAATCATGCCGAACATGGACGAACATTCGTGTATCTGCTTCTTCATGATTACAAGGGGGTAGATAGGAAGTATCTTTATTGAAATTGCAAAGAATATTTTCACCATGAGTAACATACACATTTTTATTAGTCTCTTAAGAAGTAATTTTGTCAGCCAAAAACTTGAACAATTTCGGTTCGTTGTCATCTTCACAGAGAAAACTACTACAAACCCTTGGTGTTCTACCAGAATCAACACCTTTCCATCTGGCACAAGAACCTTGCCTTTGTCTTGTCACAGCCTTTAAATTATTAATTTAGTAAACATCAATTACAATGTTTACTTTTAAATACTTATCGATGCAAGGTTTATATATAAGGCAGTATGACATCATTAGCATAATCATCAAGTATTTTTGCCCAAATTTGTGCCCTGGAATTAACCATTGCTGCCCCACCAACGATAAATGCGTCCGAATTTGGATCAGCAAATCGCAGAATGTTTCAAGTAAACCCATTTGCAGCGATTTAATACCAATATTTCAAGTGACATCCTGAGATAAAAACGGAGGAGCAGTTTAGTTTTTATGGATAAAGAAATATTCCAAGTAAAACTGTCTACTGTGACAAGAAATGAAAAGTCTAGAAAAGATATCTAAATCATTTTTAAGGTTCTCTAGCTTTGTTTTTGACAAAGACATTTCCAGTTTAATTTTGTGGCCAAAATAGGAAGTTGTTCTTTTTTATTTGGTTATAAAAAGCAGGTTCTCCTTCGTTTTGCATTTCCTTCACAAGATCTTCGTTTTGTTTGGACCAATATTTTGAAGTTTATTTACATATCTTACCTGTTCCCGAATCAACAATTTTCTAAATGGAGTAATTTTTGTTTACAAATCTGACGCCTCTTCTAGAAATAAATTTCCAAACTCGTCATCACTTTACAATCATTATTATGCCTTTAAAGCTGTTTAAAGAAATCTTTTTGTGTTTTCGTAGAGTCTTCATTGTGTCGTTCGTCTGTTGTAGAATGACCCAAACCACTAGATCTTTCAAATTCATCTTCTAGTATACTGACTCATGGTCCAGCTACCATCCATTTTTCTAAAAGGGATCTTCGGTTAATCTTATTGCACCAACATCGCCCTTCACAATTGCATTATTCTGTTTTTGTGCCTGATCAATTGTGTTATAAGAAAGACATTTGCTGGTCTTACGGACAGTGAAATTTTCATTTTCAAATTCCATTGCCACCTGTGGATGATGTTCGGGAAGGGAAGTCATATCTCGGAGACGTCGGTAACGATCTAGCATAATTTACACGATCAAGACCTAGTTCAATAAGCTTTCGTGCTTTATATTGACTTTTTGAAAAGTATGAAATCTCACTCATGAAATGAGCATAATACCAAAATCAGAAGAAGTTCTTAATTCATAATTGAACGCCAGGAATTAAACTGTGGTCGAGATGACTCTATTTCCTTACACCAGTCTTTTAAATCATTGAACGCCACAGAGTCATGACATAATTATATCATCTGAGTTGAGCTTTCATAATCCGAAAATTAATAATTAAAGCAAAATACATGCGGTTGTCTGATACGCCTGTCTAGTTCTAGGTACATTTGAAAATAAATAAAAATAATCTGCTGTTCTTGGTGTTGCAATACTAGCTTCAGTGAGACGAAATGTCCATCCCCTATCACGCAATATATCACCCAGAGTTTTAAAACAAGTCATTTCAATGTACAATCCACCAAACATGACGATACATTATCTTTTCCTTACAAATCAGGCCATTCCCACTGACTTTGATTAGGCATTTCCAAAAGTGGCTGATCTGCAGTTACAATTGATGTTTCTCCAGGATCAACCACATTTTCGCCTTCACCATCGAATACCAAAGAAATGCTTGGTAGTGCATAAAAATCGCTCTTGATGTCTATAAATAGTTTGCACATGCTCAAAAGTGTTAAACACATGTGTATTAAAACCTTGAAAAATGTTATTAACCCAATTCATAATATCATTAGAAATCCAAAAACACTAAATATATGTTAAATAGTTCAAATGTTTTTGAAAGAATTTTGTAACATTTTCGCGCATGCGCAAATACTGGATATGTCAAATATTATTTCTTAATAAATATGTGATGTAAGGAAGGTATCCACCTAACCAGGTAATTGGTTTTTACTAAAAGAAGTTCAAAGAAAAGTTTTCCAGTATTTTCAAACTAAAGAAACGGCCATTTTAGAAAATGGCCGTGGCCATCTTGAAAAAAGTATTTTTTTTAATGGCCAGCAGTTATTTCTTAAAATGTATATAATAATGATGCTTTGTGGTAATTTTTATGCTTGTATCATCATTTGCACGATTCCCTCGATTTTGCTTGCTAATATCTTCCACTATTTGTCCTATTTTGAAAGACTGTAATACGGACGCTAGAGATCATATGAATTATCGAGGTGTTAGTTTGTTATCATGTATCAGTAAATTATACAGCGCTTTAGTTAATAAGAGGATTACGAACTATTTAGAGAACAACGATAAATTAGTTGACGAACAAAACGGCTTTAGGAGAAACCGCTCTTGTGAGGACCATATTTTTACATTGAATAGTGCAATTCGAAACAACGTTAAACTTTTTGTGGTTTTCATTGACCTAAAAAACAATGCTTCGATGTTGTTGACAGAGAAATGATGCTTTATAAACTGTTAGTTAATAATATAGATTGTAAAATCTACAACTCTATAAAGAGCATTTTCAACAGTTCCGAATCTTGTGTTAAACTGAATGGAAAGTTAACTGACTGGTTCCCCTGTACATCTGGTGTAAAACAAGGAGACAATTTATCGCCTACATTATTTTCAATTTTCATAAATGACCTAATAGCTGAACTGAATGCATTGACATCTCAGACAGGAAACTATCGGCGTTACTTTATGCAGACGATATAGCTTTATTGGCTAAAAACGATCTACAATTATTGTTAGATAAGCTCGGGGACTGGTGTAAACGCTGGAGAGTCTTAATCAACACCAATGTAGTATCCGGAGGGTTAGTTTTAGGTCATCAGACAGACCATCTAGAGATGTCCGAAGCACTACCCAGAAACCATCCTCTTCCGGTTGAAACTAATGGCTATATGCAGACGTCTATTATCACCAGAAGAGCAATCGGCCGTTCCTGACTGCAGGAACGACCATCCAAGGTATATATTGGTCTTGAGATATACTCGGGATCACAACATTGGCGCTGCGAGCAATCAGCGGGCAGTGTTACGTCTTTAAGGGACATTTTTTATGTTTTTGCCGTGCCGGTAGTGTACGGCAAAAAAATAGTAAGGCAGGAGGGGAAAGGTGATTTGGTTTATTCCAGCGCGGGAATAAGTCATTTCAGGCTCTCGTGGAGTATTTTGGAGGAATACTTCACGGTTGTTTAGGAGAAAGGATTGTGCAAGTAGACGTCAAGTTACCTTGCTGACCCTGAAGGGACAGCTGGGTACCAGTCACCGGTAACTGCAGACCAGAAGGACGGGTTACCAGTCGACAAGTTATTGTTTTGTTTACTTCTGATAACCGCAGACCAGAAGGACGGGTTACCAGTCGTATTGTTATTAGGTCTTTCCACTTTTCCGTGGAAAGACCTATTGGTTTTCTTCTGATTATTATTAGGTCTTTCCACTTTTCCGTGGAAAGACCTATTGGATTTCTTCTGATTATTATTTTTTTTTTTCTTCCGCCTAATTTTTTTCCTTCGCTGTTTTTTTGTTTCGCAAGATGTCGCTTAGATTTTTGGAATATGATATCGAACAGTTTATACGCTTTTGAAACCAACTCGTTTTAACCGAATACTTTCCCAAATAAGAGTTATCTCCCCGCACACTGTTTTTCTTGTTATCTCTAAGGCTTCGCAACCGTATAAGAAACCGACAAATTTATTTTTCCAAATTGCTCGTTATATCCTCAGGATGTTCTGTTTAATTTTGACCGAAGCCGTATATAGATTCCATATGACAGCTATCCCCCCTTTTATGTTTGATATAAGAATTTGCATTTCTAACTGGTAAACCATAAGTGATAGAGACCTAGGGTCTTTTGATTTGAGGTCCTTGGTCCAAAAAAATGAAAATTAGGTCAAGGTCAAAGGTCAAGGTCATATTCTAAATTTTGATTTTTGCTTATTTTCACTCATTTTCATCAACCTTATAAGATATCGAAAAATTATTTTTACTAAATTGTTAGTTGCGACATGTCGTAACATAATAATTTTGGTTGAAAGGGTACGTAGACAATAAATGGGAGTTTTAGCCCCTATCACATCTAAAACTATGCGTAAAGTGATATAACTTATTAACCATACATATTAGAGACCTAGGGTCTTTTGATTTGAGATCCTTGGTCCAAAAAATTGAAAATTAGGTCAAGGTCAAAGGTCAAGGTCATATTCTAAATTTTTGATTTTGGCTTATTTTCACTAATTTTCATTTACCTTATAAGATATCAACAAATTATTTTTACTAAATTGTTAGTTGTGACATGTCATTACTTAATAATTTTGGTTGAAAGGGTGTGTAGTCAATAAACAGGAGTTTTAGCCCCTATCATATCTAAAATTATGCGCAAAGTGATATAACTTATTAACCATTCATATTAGAGACCTAGGGTCTTTTGATTTGAGATCCTCAGTTCGTGACATTGAAATTGAGGTAAAGGTCATAGGTAAATTTGACGTTCTAGATTATGACCTTTGCTTAAAATTCATATCTGTACATCATAAAGCCATATGAACTGACATTTTAGACTGATCTTTAATATTTTAATATCAAAATAGATATTTACTGGTGGAAAGACCTTCAATTGTTCTCTGAACAATTGGTTTTTAATTATTATTATTATTATTATTAGGTCTTTCAACCTTTCAGGTGAAAGACCTATTGTTTTTGTTCTGATTATTATTATTATTAGGTCTTTCCACTTTTCCGTGGAAAGACCTATTGGTTTTCTTCTGATTATTAGGTCTTTCCACTTTTCCGTGGAAAGACCTATTGGATTTCTTCTGATTATTAGGTCTTTCCACTTTTCCGTGGAAAGACCTATTGGATTTCTTCTGATTATTATTATTAGGTCTTTCAACCTTTCGTTGAAAGACCTATAGGTTTTGTTCTGATTATTAGGTCTTTCCACTTTTCCGTGGAAAGACCTATTGGATTTCTTCTGATTATTAGGTCTTTCCACTTTTCTGTGGAAAGACCTATTGGATTTCTTCTGATTATTATTTTTTTTTTTTTTTTTTTCTTCCGCCTAATTTTTTTCCTTCGCTGTTTTTTTGTTTCGCAAGATGTCGCTTAGATTTTTGGAACATGATATCAAACAGTTTATACGCTTTTGAAACCAACTCTGCTTAACCGAATACTTTCCCAAATAAGAGTTATCTCCCCGAACACTGTTTTCCTTGTTATCTCTAAGGCTTCGCAACCGTATAAGAAACCGACAAATTTATTTTTCCAAATTGCTCGTTATATCCTCAGGATGTTCTGTTTTATTTTGACCGAAGCCGTATATAGATTCCATATGAGAGTTATCCCCCCTTTTATGTTTGATATAAGAATATGCATTTCTAAATGGTGAACCATAAGTGATAGAGACCTAGGGTCTTTTGATTTGAGATCCTTGGTCCAAAAAATGAAAATAAGGTCAAGGTCAAAGGTCAAGGTCATATTATAAATTTTGATTTTGGCTTATTTTCACTTATTTTCATTAACCTTATAAGATATTGACAAATTATTTTTACTTAATTTCTAGTTGCGACATGTCGTAACTTATAAATTTTGGTTGCAAGGGTGCGTAGACAATAAATGGGAGTTTTCGACCCTCTTATATTTAGAATTATGTGTAAAGTGATATTACTCATGAACCATACATATTAAGGAACTAGTGTCTTTTGATTCGAGATGTTTAGTCTATGACCTTGAAATTGAGGTCAAGGTCAAAGGTTAATTGGACGTTCTAGATTTTGACCTTTGCTCTAAATTCATATTTATACATCATAAAGCCATAGGAACTGACATTTTCAACTGAATTTTAATACTTTCATATCAAAATAGATCTTTATTAGTTGAAAGACCTTCAATTGTTCTTTGAACAATTGGTTTTTAATTATTATTTTTTTTTTTTTCTTCCGCCTAATTCATTTCCTTCGCTGTTTTTTCGTTTCGCAAGATGTCGCTTAGATTTTTGGAATATGATATCGAACAGTTTATACGCTTTTGAAACAAACTCTGCTTAACCGAATACTTTCCCTTGTAAGAGTTATCTCCCCGAACACTGTTTTCCTTGTTATCTCTAAGGCTTTGCAACCGTATAAGAAACCGACAAATTTTTTTTTCGAAATTGCTCGTTATATCCTCAGGATGTACTGTTTTATTTTGACCGAAGCCGTATATAGATTCCATATGAGAGTTATCCCCCCTTTTATGTTTGATATAAGAATATGCATTTCTAACTGGTAAACCATAAGTGATAGAGACCTAGGGTCTTTTGATTTGAGATCCTTGGTCCAAAAAAATGAAAATAAGGTCAAGGTCAAAGGTCAAGGTCATATTATAAATTTTGGTTTTGGCTGATTTTCACTTATTTTCAAAAGCCGTATAACTTATCGACAAATTATTTTTACTAAATTGTTAGTTGCGACATGTCGTAACTTATAAATTTTGGTTGAAAGGGTGCGTAGACAATAAATGGGAGTTTTCGCCCCTCTTATGTTTAGAATTATGCGTAAAGTGATATTACTCATAAACCATACATATTAAGGAACTAGTGTCTTTAGGTTTGAGATCCTTAGTCTATGACCTTGAAATTGAGGTCAAGGTCATAGATTAATTGGACGTTCTAGATTTTGCCCTTTGCTCCAAATTCATATTTAAACATCATAAAGTCATAGGAACTGACATATCAACTGAACTTTTAATATTTTCACATCAAAATATGTTGTAAGTGGTGAAAAGACCATCAATGGTTCTCTGAACAATTGGTTTTTAATTATTATTATTATTAGGTCTTTCCACTTTTCCGTGGAAAGACCTATTGGATTTCTTCTCATTATTATTTTTTTTTTTTTTTTTTCTTCCGCCTAATTTTTTTCCTTCGCTGTTTCACAAGATGTCGCTTAGATTTTTGGAATATGATATCGAACAGTTTATACGCTTTTGAAACCAACTCTGCTTAACCGAATACTTTCCCAAATAAGAGTTATCTCCCCGAACACTGTTTTCCTTGTTATCTCTAAGGCTTCGCAACCGTATAAGAAACCGACAAATTTATTTTTCCAAATTGCTCGTTATATCCTCAGGATGTGCTGTTTTATTTTGACCGAAGCCGTATATAGATTCCATATGAGAGTTATCCCCCCTTTTATGTTTGATATAAGAATATGCATTTCTAACTGGTAAACCATACGTGATAGAGACCTAGGGTCTTTTGATTTGAGATCCTTGGTCCAACAAAATGAAAATAAGGTCAATGTCAAAGGTCAAGGTCATATTATAAATTTTGATTTTGGATTATTTTCACTTATTTTCAAAAACCGTGTTACTTATCGACAAATTATTTTACTAAATTGTGAGTTGCGACATGTCGTTACTTATAAATTTTGGTTGAAAGGGTGCGAAGACAATAAATGGGAGTTTTCGCCCCTCTTATGTTTAGAATTATGGGTAAAGTGATATTACTCATTGACCATACATAATTAAGGAACTAGTGTCTTTAGGTTTGAGATCCTTAGTCTATGACCTTGAAATTGAGGTCAAGGTCATAGGTTAATTGGACGTTCTAGATTTTGGCCTTTGCTCCAAATTCATATTTAGACATCATAAAGTCATAGGAACTGACATATCAACTGAATTTTTAATATTTTCACATCAAAATATGTTGTAAGTGGTGGAAAGACCATCAATGGTTCTCTGAACAATTGGTTTTTAATTATTATTATTTTTTTTTTTCTTCCGCCAACTTTTTTTACCTTCGCTGTTTTTTTGTTTCGCAAGACGTTGCTTAGATTTTTGGAATATGATATCGAACAGTTTATACGCTTTTGAAACCAACTCTGCTTTACCGAATACTTTCCCAAATAAGAGTTATATCCCCGAACACTGTTTTCCTTGTTATCTCTAAGGCTTCGCAACCGTATAAGAAACCGACAAATTTATTTTTCCAAATTGCTCGTTATATCCTCAGGATGTTCTGTTTTATTTTGACTGAAGCTATCCGCAGACTCCATATGAGAGTTATCCCCCCTTTTGTATATTATATTGGTGATATGCATTTCTAACTGGTAAACCATAAGTGATAGAGACCCAGGGTCTTTTGATTT